>JAWNOI010000145.1:1331571-2663142 GCA_035046045.1 Zaprionus bogoriensis
TATTAGTATTTAATTTTAAAATATTTCTATCTACATTATATACTTAGTATTTCAATTTTTCTATATTCTTTATATATTTCATTTTTGAATTTTTGTACATACTATATATACATAGTATTAATTTTTTAATTTTTGTATTTCATTATTTTGTTCTTCTATATACTTAGTATTTAGTTTTTAAATTTTTTTATATACTTTCTATACAAAATATTTAATTTTTTTAATTTTTATATATATTATATATATTTAGTATTACTATGTATTTTATTATTCATTTTATGCTTTATATACTTAGTATTGATTTTTTTAATATTTATCGCAAAAACAAACGCCTTACGACAACTACATCCGAATGAAGAATCAATAGGAATCAAAGGAACAAAAAAATGAGTAGTCTTCCTCTATATATTCGCTAAATAATTACTAAATTCTAAAAGCGAAACTAGCATTTTGTTGAATTTTAATTCCTAGAAATTTAATAGAGAATTATTAGAGTAATGCCACTCAGTTTCTTAGCTATAACTTCGTCTGCAAGGCATAGCAATCTATCAAACTATAAAAACATCGCTATAAAATTAAAAAAAATAAATAAATAATTTTAATTAATTGCTAAAAAACGGAATAGCGATGATTGTCCTTAAGCTTTCATAACTGAACTGAAGAAATATAAATTTAAAATATATAAAATTAAATAAAATTGGTATGATGCTTTCAGCTCACCTTAAAGTAGACGTTTGCAAGCTGTAAATAATTTGCTTCAATACTGCAGTTAAATATATAGCATATCTGGCTATATATAAGACTGATTAACTTATTGACCATGTTCGAGTGGCGCGCCAATCCGATTAAATTGCGATTGAAAACTGCAGAAATTCGATATAATCCGACGAGGGAGGGTAACTCTGGACATCAGCTGGATCGAGCACATATATAAATAAACATGTATGCATGTGTATGTATATATGTGTGTGTGTGTGTGTTGTCTGCTGCCTGACCTTGAGCGCAGTGCAGGCGCTGCAGCAACCCCCAAGTGGAGCTCTGGATGCAGAGCCAATGTCGAGGTTACGCCTATCGAAGGCCGTTGCCAAGGCAACGACGCCAACGCCAGGTCTCAGGGCCAAGCTCATTGGGCAGGAAGTGCAGCGCCTGCAAGCTGCAGCTTCGTGTTTCGGGGCGGCCATTGAACGCCGCAGCGTTTTCAAAATGGCCGTCAAAACGCTGACCTTGAATGCAGCTCGTTCATTGGCTGCAGCGGACGAGCGGGCGTTCAGGCTGCCGACGCAGTGCAGCAAGCGGGGCTTTAGGCTGAACCAGCGCTGTGGTCAACTGGTCAAGTGGGAGTTTGAGGGGGGAAGGCAAGGGAAGGGAAGGGAAGGGAAGGGTTTATGGGCAGGTTTTGCCCAGGCAAATCGAATTAAAGCCGAAAAATTGCATTAAGCGCGCAAACAGGAGCTCAGTTTGAAACCGTAGAAAACCGCGAGCTGCCGCTTCAGTCGCCACATCAACATCAACATCAAGTACACACGGCCTGTCCGCAGCCCACGCAACGCGCGTCCAGCCCAATCCGCGCGAGCTTCGTGCGCGTCGTGCGGCTTCGCGTTGCCTCGCCGCCTGTCGGCAGGCGCGCCGAGCTGCCGACTGGACAATTCGGCGTCTCCGAGTCGAGCCGAATGCAGTCGGAGGCACAGGCTCAGGCTCAGGCCAGGCCCAGGATGCAAATGCCGTGTGCAGCGTCGTTTCAGTCTGTGGACGCGCGTCTGGCTGCATTCAACGTACGAATTCGAAATCTCTGCGAGCACTGCAAGTGGACAGGAGCACACACAACACTACTACTACTCTGTGTGTGTGTGTGTATATTTGTGTATGTGTGTGCATATCAATTTCTCAAAAGTTCAGTTCGCTGCGATTGAGCACGCAATTAACTACAAGATTTTAAATCGCAACAACAACAACAACAATTCGCGGGCCACGCTGGCACACACTGCGTATGTGCAATGTGCACAGTGAAAAGTACAACTTAAAAAACTTATAAACAATTGTGCCCAAAAAAAAAGAAACAAAAATTAAAAAACACTTGCAGCAACTAATTAGTTAATCGGTGCAACTAAGCAAAGCATTCAAATTCAACTGACAATTTGCAATTAATTGAGACGCAATTAGCGAGTGTGAAACATATAGACAAGCTCCGATTTATATAGACAAACTCGAGTTGAATAAACATTTGAATATAAAAGTTCAATACTCATAAAGTTGAAACGGGTAAGTAAACTTTCAGATATAGCTGACTATACATATATGATATCTAACACTCTACTTTAAGTTGTACCTTTGCATTTTTGGAGCAAAAATTTTAATCATTTTTGACTCAAATTAATTGAATAATATTTAAGGCTCATACTCTACAACAACGTTAGGTTATCCGGCTGTAATTATGCAGCTTAGCTGCTTCGAAATCAAAACTTAAATATAGTTATTTAAATAGAACTAGATATTATAACTTTCCGTTTAGTTATATCGCCATCAAATTGTTTAAAATACTTTATGTACTTTATATATATTTCTATTAAAATCTCCTCTTGATTTCGGCTGAATTTAAATCTGTTATTTTATATATTTATGCAGTAACTTTTAGAGATCATAATTCCACATTTATTTATATCCATCAAATAATTTAAAATACTTTAAGCGCTCTCCTACAATCTTAATAGAATCTCCCCACTTGAGTTGAGGCTGCTTAAAATGTTCTTTTAAAGAATATAATTTACCTTTTATAGAATTTATATCTCCATGGAATAGTTTTTACAAACTACTTTATATGTTCTCTTATATTCCTAAAAGAATCTCTAGTTGATTAGAAACTGTTGTGATTTCAAATCGAAATTTTTTTATATGTTTATTCTAATTCTTGTATAGAAAGTATATATGAAAAGTATATTTATCCTTTCTAAATCTGTATTCAAATAATTACTAGATATAATAACTTCCCATCAACTATTTAACAATACTTGATATGCTCTTTCATATGCCTAATAGAATCTCCAAATTATTATAAGCTGCTATAAATTTTAGCTGATTTTGAAAGCAATTGTATATGATCTATTTTACAGGTACTATAGCTTCGCTTTGAAGCTATGCTTTAAAACAACAGAAACTTATGTATTTGTCCAGTAGTGGACCTTAGATTATTTATTCAATTATATTCCTATTTGAAACTCAATTCAGAGATAAAAGATTTTATATTATTATATTTTTGCTGTTTTCTTAAGTTAAACTAACAATTATATATATTAAAGGCTTAATTACATTGAGGTAAAATTTTACTAAGCGCTTAATTTCTTTCCAAAATATTATACCAAATATATTATAAAATATATTTACTTACATTTCTATTGAAGTCTTCATATGATCCAAAGTTCTAAGGAAATTCAGACGACTTACAATTTAATTTGAATGCAGTTATCCTTTATCCTTTCCATTTTCTCCTTCGACAGGCTTTTGTAATGCTAAACGTTTGTGAATGCGTTTATTAAAACTGATTTAGAGGAAAATCGGATTGATGGTAATCGCGCACTCAGATCAGAATACCAACTAAACACCGCTTGACCTCATACAGCATTATATTATTTCAACGATCAAGTCCTTTGCTCTATCTTCTGTCGATTTACGATGGCAAGCTTAATTCTGGAAGCTGCATTTCCGAAGAAATCAATACCGAACCTGAAATTATTATTGGCAAATTTATTTTCAAAAAAAAAAAAACTGAATATTAATACCATGCACTAACAAAACTCGAGCTAAAATAACTTTCGATTCTATTCAATTTTGAGTTCCATTTAAAAATATGTAGAGTGAAGTATCTTAATTTGAGACACCGATTATACGCGTTGATAATCTCTTCGAGATTGCCAAAAAAAATAAAAATAAAAACCCGAAACAGTAGTCGACAAATTCCAACAGCTGAACGAATCGCTGAATGCCAACGAAATTGAATTGGTTCCATTTGCTGTTTGGGTTTTTGGGTTCGGGTCGCTTAGGTAGGTATTTCTCGAATTCAGTATTATAATGACTTGAAATACAGATCAGCCAGACACAGTTTTGCTTTTTGTGGGCCCCGAAGATGGCAACCGTGAGAGAGAGAGAGAGAGAGAGAGGGGAACTGAGAGGCAACTAAGGGAACGCTTCAAGGCGTTGCCATAAGCTCGCCTCAAACTCAATTCTCGCGAGCATCTGCAGATTCAGACGCGGACTTGGGCCCGAGCTTAGAGCACTGCGTGAATAACTGCGTTAATTTCCCAGGTTGACAGCGGATGTGGCTACTGTTGCATGGCATTCCAGTACCCCGGCTCGGGGACTCGGGGACGCATCCAGCTTCGGGTTCGAGACAATCTGCGGCATTCCGCGGGTGTGTCAACTGTCTTCATTTTGGCCAGCTCACTGCGCGCTGAGCGCCATTTATGGCCAGGCGTATCTCAGCTCGGGTATTTGTGCATAAGCCTACGTCCGGCCAGCTGTCCAGGCTCTGGCCTGTTGGAAACACCCGCACAATTTGACTGCAGCTTGAGCTTGCTTGACAGTCGCCCCTGCGCTGCAGAGACTATACCTTTATCAGCTAAAGCGAGCCGATTTTCTATATACTTTCGACGTTTTTGGTAGGGTAATGATATGTGTTTAACCTTAGGGAAAACTATCTCCATTATATGATATGCAAATCTGTCGGATTCTTTTGCCTGTTGGCTCCCTAAATTTTACACTTATTTTGATAAATATTAATATTGTGCTATGAATGAATCAAAATCCATAGACCTGAAAAATTTTGGAAATATTTAGAAATTAAAAAGAAAACTAGGAAAACTTGAATATTCAAAATTCTTCATTTTCTCATACAATATTTCAAATATTCTTAAAGGAATTCATCTAAATTCTATCAATAATTTTTATTAATTTAACTATAAAAGTATATAACTCCTACTATTGGTATTGCGATATGTTAATCTGAGCTTTCTCTAAGTTTTCTTAATTCCAAATTCTCTAAGTTTTATAAAACCCACTAATATACCAAATGTAATATGATAAAAATCAATATGTAAAAATCTATAGGCCTCATAATTAAACTTGGAAAGGGTCATAGAAAAATAGGGGTTTCGTCCAAACATCTTTGAGATCTATGCAATATATTACTTTCTATAAAAATCTCTAAAATTCTACCACAAGATATATTTTACTATGTTTCACAAACCCGATTACTGCTCTAAAATTTCTACAAATTAACTTACAAATCGTATAGTAATTAATATCATATGCAAATAATTATATTATTGTTGAGAGATATTACTACTTCTTATACGAAATTAGTAATATCTTTCAACAAAAATATAATTATTTACCTATAAGGCACAAGTATTGCCTTGTCTCTCTCTCTCTCTCTCTCTTTCTCTACAATTATTTGTATTTTATGGATCAAGTGCAAAGTTAATCGGGTGAAAAAAAATGTAGAACAATATGAAATCACATGCTATGGATTCGTTTTCAGTTACAATTGACGTGCAACGGAAATTCCGTAATACTGGAAAAACTATTTGTGACGCGGTGTAAATGTTTTTAAATGAAAAATTAAATATTTGCCCAGTTGTGAAATGTGAAATATTTTCCAGCAGAATTTCCGTGGGCTGAGACGGGATTTCCGGCTAAACGAAAAGCGCAAATTTATCAGGAACAAGCGAACGACTGTGCAGGAAACTCAAGAAGTGTTTGTCCAGTTCCAGATCCACTGAAGAAATTTCTTCTTCAGACAATAAGAAATTCGTAGATGATATAACCACTAATGAGGCATTTTATATGATATCTTTATTTCTTTCGATCTTTTAAGGCTGAAATCCTTAGGCCTAAATTTAAAATGATTTATCTTTGTTGAAATGGGAGATGTTTCGAATACCCATTATAGTTTTTAATCGACTAGAAATTAAGCTAAAAATGCAATATATAAAAAAGTATTTCACTCTATTAGAGACTTATATAATTATTAACTTCTATATAAATCTGCAAGCTGAAACCATGTCTTTAGCATAAAAAAAAGTTATTTCGAATACCCTATTAAATATGTCACATCAGTCTATAAAAGTTACAAATTTATCATTGTCGGCCCAATAAGTGCAACACCTCGATTTTCGTGGGCTTTTCAATATGTTTTAATGGAACGGAAACGGGTTGGCGTTACGTTTATTAAAATATTGAAAATTCAAAGAGTTTCACATGCGTATGCCTGTGTGTGTGAGTGTGTGTGTGTGTGAGCCACCAACGCCATCGCCGTCGGTTGCGGGCACTTTCCAAGTTTATAGCGAACACGTCGCCGTGGAGTGTATGCAAATCGGACCAGGCCCAGGCCCACATCGCAGCGAATGCCTCACATTTAACAATTTTCGGCTGACTCGGCAAAGATTTCGAACCTACGGCCAAGTCCGAATTTGGATGTAATTTAAATATGCATTCATTATGCCGGCAAACGAACGGTACCCAAGTCGTCGGCGGTTTTATTGAGACTTTTAAGGCATATTAATGCAGGTGGCATATGGCATTATATGGAGTATTATATGGAATATTAATAATGTACTTGATTTATGGTTTGACACAAGATTGACACTGTTAAAAGCTCTACGAATCGTTGCCAAAATCTGCTCAAATAGCGAGGCTTTATCTCATTTATAGATTGTATAGAAAATAATCGGTATCATATATAGATTGTATAGAAAATAATCGGTATGGCAACTTATTTAGAATATTATTATTTGGTTTCAATAATAGGTTTCGCAAGATTTTATTTTTTCAAAAAAATGTATTGGCCTTTTTTGAAATATATTTCATAGCTAAGTGTTAAAGATAGATTTTTTTATGGAATTTTAATATTGAACTTAATTTATAAAATTAATTTTTTACTAAAAAACTGCCCAAAAATGTTTGGCTAAATATTGTATTATATGTATGGTATATGAAGTGTCATCTATATAAAAATTAGATTGAACTCATGAGTTTCTCAGCGTAAATACTAAAAACTTCAGGAAATATTTAAAAAATATATAACTTTTTGAATAGATTTATTTTTAAATATCAATAAGAGCTTGAACTTATGTGTTTCTCAATTTTTAGCGCAGAAATTTCCAAAAATATGGTAATATCTCTGTATAGAGTGTTATATAAATTAAATAATATATGTATATTTTATAAAAATTTGACTACATTTATATGTTTCTCAAATTTTAGACTTAAAATCTCCCAAGGGATAGTAGATTCTCGTATATGTATGTTTGTCATTCAACGTTTATAACGGACTGTATAGAGTATTATTTCCATCAAATATTAAATGATATATCCGAATTGGACGTAATTTATGAGTCTCTCGACTTTTGCGCTGAAAAGCTGCCAAGAGCTGTTAAAATCGCTCAGCTATGCATAGATATATTATATATATAGTTAATAAGCAGCAGAAATTCCAAAATTTCGCTCGTTAAAACTGCATTAGGCTGACCCAATTCACAAAATTTGAAATGCTCTGCCATTTTCGGATGGCAGCAAGAAATCGCGCTGGGAAAACCCGCCGAGAACTTGTTGTCCAGAACCGAAACCTAAGATGAGCCGCCGGCTAGTGTGAACGTTTGCACATATCAACTATATACACACACTACACACACACACACACACACATTCATAGTCAGCATGTGTAGGCCAGTTAGCTCCATCCGCTCCGCCCACAGGCCGTGCGAGTGCGGCGAAGATGTGGGCAAGTTTCTTACCAAAACTGTCGCAGTTCCATTATGCCCAAAATCGTTGGATATATTTTTGGTATATACCAACAAGAATTTCCATAAAATCGGGTTTTAATATGTGCTCGCTGGGGCTGGGGCGACGGCAAGTCTGTCGAAAACACACACAAAATAATGAAAAGACAAAAAATACAAAAAAATACAAAAAAAAAACGCTAAGAAAAAATGCAATTTGCTCAATGGAAGCGTAAAAAACAAGACAATCAATAAAATGGCATTAAATAAAATAGCAAGGCAGGAGAGAGAGAGAGAGAGAGAGAGAGAGAGTGAGAGGCAGCGAGAGAAACAACAATTTTTTAATAAGAGAAAAGCAAAAACAAATTTTGTCTTTGCCAGCAGCAGCAGCAGCCCACACGACAGAGCAGACGGCAGCAGCGCCGTTGACAGCGACGCTGGCAGCGGGGCTGCGTCGTTGGCAGCGCAGGCCTCCATTCATTATAATCGGTTTCATTCATAAAAACGACTCTGGCCAGTGTGCGAGAGCGCGTCGCACGAATTCGCCGCACGGCTCTCTTTCACTCAATTCGGCTGCGCAATTCGCTGCAGTCGCCGCTAGATTCGCTGTGATTTGCTCTCAGAAACGAGTTGAGTCTTGTGGCATTGGAGAGGAAGTTTCGAGTGTCGAGCGAGGGCTATGTCTGTGTGTGTGTGTGTACATAAATGCGAACAGCAGTGCTACACACACATACAGCAACTATTTACATACGTGTGCATGTGTGTGCATATGCTTAATAAGCCATATTGATAGTATGGCATAACTACGACTATATGCTATATGCTATATTGCTATATATTGCTCGATTCCAGATCTCAGATTCGCCTGAGAACTTCGTGGCACCCAGCAGTAGTCTGTGTGCGTGTGTGCGTGTTTGCGTGAGTGTGTGTGTGTGCGTCTTAGTCGTTATCTTCAGGCGAGATCCGATTTGCCTGCCAGCTCTACCCCCTGCCCCCTAGTCCCTCTCTCCCGCTTACCGTTTTGAGGCTTGGCTTATTAGACAACAAACAACTCTTCACGCTCGCTTTAACTTTTTGTCGTTGTTGTTGTTGTTGTTGTTGTTTCTTTTTTCCTCTTTGCTGTTTTCAACGCACGTCGCCGTCGGCGTCGCTGTCGACTTGCCTGTTGTTGTAGTTGTTGTTGTTGTTGCTTTTATGTCGAAGCCAAGAAAAGTGCTACTGGTTTTGAGATTTCAGCTTGAAGTCGCTGCCTCTGCGGCCTCTGCGCACAGTTGCCAACGCGTCGCAGAGTCGTGTTATTTTCCTGCTGCTATCGACTGCGCAGCGCACTCGGCAACTCTGCCCAACATCGGCAGCAGCAGCAGCAGCGGCAGCGGCAGCGAGCAGCGAGCCAGACAACGTTGAACCAGTCGCTGATGTGTTTGCCTTTCGATATCTCCTACACGCGAGCGGATCGAGTTGCTCGCTCTGTGAGTGCCTCGGCTGGAAGAGCAAGCATAATATTTATTAATTTTATTTATTTCTTTATGTTTATTTGTGCATATAATAAAATATATTTGCTATTTATTATTACTAAAAATACTTAAAAAAACTGTCAAATCATTCATAAAGTTTTTATAAATAAATTATTATAGTAGAATAATCATGAAATAATTATAAATAAGTAAAAACCTATGTAAATAATATAAATACGCTTATAGTTTCACTTATAAATATTCAAATAATAAAATAATAATACGCTTATAGTTTCACTTATAAATAAATAAAATTATAAATAAATAAAACCCTATTTAAATAATATGTGAACACGCTTATAGTTTAACTTGTTTTCACTTGTTTAAAAACATTTTTTAAATTTGAAAATATTAGTATCACTACATAATGAATTTTTATGAAAGTAATTTAATTATGTTTATACTTTCACTTGATTTTATTCATATATTTTTAAGTTTTGAATTATATATATTAATAAATTAATAACAAATATTGCATTTGTATGAACATATTATTTTAAATTTCAAAATAAAAGTTTAAATAGTTTTGTTTTTATGTTTTAAAATGTTTGAAGAATACAACAAAATGCAGATAAAACCAGCAAATATATAGTAGACCTCTTATTATCATGTATACTTTTCCAAACGAAAAAAATATTTATGAACAAAACTATTTATTGATTTTTATTTTTTAACATACTCATTATTTTTATTATTATCAATAGAGTTATATTTGTGCCTTTTTGTATGAAAAAAGTATTTAAAAATGTCAAATATAAAATAAATCTCTATGAAATTAATTTTTTATGTGGTTTGATTTTAAATGGAGTTGTTTTACTTACTTCTATTTATTCTAAATATTATAAAATACTTTAAAAGTGATCTATAGCACGAAATCAATGCTCAACATTACTTCACAATCAAGCTTGTTTCTCTCACGTTCTGCTTGTGAATTAATAAAAAAAAAAAAACATCTCAACAAATTAAATAAAATAAGAATAATTATAATCAAATAATATTAGAATTGACAATATGCCAGAATTGACTCTGCTGGCATAACTAAAGCACAATAAACATAAAAATATATGATTTAAATTCGTAAATGATTGCTGCTGTCGCGCTGGCCGACTGTTAACTTTTCTACTCACACCACAGCACTGGCACGACGACGACAACAACAACAACAACAACAACAACAGCGGCAGCAGCAACAACAACTTATGCTTACCTCATGCAACATTCAGATACAGATACTTACTCGCACACACACACACACACAGCGAGAGAGATACAAGCAGACACACACACACACTAACACACACACACAGGCACACTTGGCAGCTGCAGCTATCCATGCATAGACAGCGACAACTACAGCAACAACAACGCCGCGCTTTTTGTAGCTACTTTCGCCTCGCTGTGTGCGTATTTTTCATTCATATTGGCAGCCAACTCGAAGCAGCACACACACACAAACACACATACGCACACACACAAGCAGCGTGAGCGCTCATTGAGGCTGATATTTTATGGCCCTCCGCCCGAAAATTTCGGTGAAAATATGCAACTGCGGAAGATTCATTGAAAAATCAGAGAGAGAGAGAGAGAGAGAGAGAGAGCAAGGAGAGAGAGAGAGAGCGAGCGGGGGAGGGGGCAGCTGAGTGATTGAATTTGGATTTGTCACTGTGAATGGAGCGCAGGCATTTGAATGGGCAGAGCGTTTGAGCGCGTAGGCAGCATGCGGGGGCTGCCACTGCGGGGGGTGGACGCTGCTCGCTGAGCGCTCGTTTTGTGTTTGCGCGCTGTTTGCTGTTCAATTTAAAGGAATGAAAAAAAAAACAAAAAAAAAAAAAAAATTGACATGAATTTTGTCGCAAGTGCCCCCAGCGCAGACCGCTCCCCCCCTCAGCAGCAGCAGCAGCAACAACAACATGGCCGCGCGCCTACAAGTTGGCATATTTTCAATTTC
Source organism: Zaprionus bogoriensis (assembly GCA_035046045.1). NCBI lineage: Eukaryota > Metazoa > Arthropoda > Insecta > Diptera > Drosophilidae > Zaprionus > Zaprionus bogoriensis. The sequence continues at coordinate 1,342,803 of JAWNOI010000145.1, forward strand.
CGTTTTTTACACACACACACACACACACACACAGGCACAAACAAACAGCACACCAACACAGCAAAGCGCGCAGCACACGCACACAGCGCGAGACTCACTCACTCACTCACACACACACACACACAAAGCTTCGCAGCCCCAAAGCTTATGTTGGCGTCGCAGCGGGGCAGCGGGCAGCGGGCAGCGGGTGGTGGCGGCAACGTCCGGTTGGTTTTTAGTACGAAAATTCGTCGTTGTCAGCGCTCGCAGCGGCAGCGGCAGCATAGGCTTCGTTTCGGCCTGCGCTGCATGTGGAACAAGGGCGCTGTGCGCTGGCGGGGGGCCGCGGGGGCCCAGCGAAAGGCCGACCGACCATGTGTTGTCGCCTCAGCACAGTTTGGTATTCACTCGGCGGCGAATTCAGTTTGAGTCAAAGAGCGCGCAAGGCGCGCTCACGCGCTCTCACCAAATGATCAAGCAGTGTATGTGTACAGGCGCATACAAGCACACGCGCGCACACAAGCAAAGGCAGTGGCACAGTGAGCAGACCCAGCGGGAACTGGCGAAACGTGTTTGCCCAGCGACTCGAGTACATGCATGCAAAGCAGCTGAGCTAAAATATCAACTGATTTTTAGCTTACAAATAATATTAAAATAATTTAAGCAGAAGTAGCTATAAAAAAAATAAATAAACGCGCAAGCAGTGCTGCTGCACGTGCTATAACACATGCCGCCGGCATGCCTGCGCTTGCGACTGGGTCAACGCTGCACGCATACACGCGCAGGCGACGCTCTCGCTCAATTCGCCGCACTCACAATTTCAGAATGAAACCGCCTCGCCGCGACGGCAAGCGAACGCTTGCCAGTCTGTCGCATCGAACTCGGCATTCATTTCGCTTCAAAAACTTTGAGCGTGTACACAGTGCAGCGTGAACGGAGCCGAAGCCGAAGCAGCACAGCGGCTGCCGCGAAGAGTATCAATTTTTTTTAGCCTGGCACTTGCGAGATTCCGTTGAAAGTTTCTCAAACACAACACAACAACAACAATTCGCCCGAAAATCGTAGCAAAATTCAACTACGAAATCGAATTCAATTCAAAATCGTGCGAAATTCATTTAATTCGAAACGAATGAAATAAAAAAAGAATTAATAAAAAAAAGTGTGAGTTCTCAGTTCTCTCAAGTTCTCAGTTGAGTTTCCGTTGCTCTGATAAATTACAAAAAAATTGCAACTGCAATTTTCGAGTCTATTTTGGAATTACAAATCATGTGCCTAAAAATGTAAATTGCGCAAAGAAAATCGACGTCTATTTAAAAGTACAACAACAACAGCAGCAGCAGCAACAACAACACAACAACAGCAGCAGCAGCAGCAACACAGCAACAACAACAACAACTTCAACACGGCAAAAAAAAACACAAATAATTCAATTCAAATACAAAACGTGTTAAGCAAAAAATAAACCAACAACAACAACAGCAACAACAAAGCGAAAACAACAACAACAACGCCACACGAAATTTGTCTATATAAAATTGCATAAAAATATTTTTTTACTGTAGTGTGCACGTACTCACACACACACACACACACGCACAGGTACGTAGCGACACTCACATCTACAAGCGCAGTCGACGTGGCCCTCGCCTAAGTGTGTGTGTGTGTGTTCGCCGTCGCTGTGCGCCGCCGTGTACGTGTATGTGTTTGCGTGCCCGCCGTGTCCGTGTGCCTATGCATATGTGTGTGTTCGCCACTCGCGCGCCGCAGTCGCTGTCAGCGTCAACGTAAACGTCGCTGCCTGCTGCCTGCTGCCAGCCCGCTGCCTGCCGTCGCTGTGCGCGCTATTGTCGCCGCCGTTCATCGTTACTCTTATTATTATTATCATTATTATTATTATTGTTAATAATATTAATATAATATTTTTGGCACGCAAACCTGTAACAGTCGCCCGCTGCGCTGCCAGCGTCGCCGTCTCAACGTCGCGTTTTGTGTTAATTAAATTTACTTTTGTGAATGAAATGCGAAAAAAAGCAGCAAAGCGAATAAAAAAAATATTTTTTAATATGTACATAAATGCTAAATAAATAACACAAGCGCAAAGCAAAGCAAAGCGAAAGAGCAGCAACAACGTAAAGCGACAAAATCAAGCGAATCTACGCCCGTCTGTCTATCTGCTGTACATACACACACACACACACACACACACGCACAGAGAGTAGCATAAGCATACGCATACAGACGAATGTTGCCGCTGCCTCTGCCTGTAGCTGTATTGTGTGTCGCGATCGCGAGTAGAAAAAAAAATAATAATAATAATAAAAAAAAGAGCGACCAAATCAGAGCCCAATCCGAGCGACCCGAAAAACCGAACTTTGGATTATACGAGTTCAACACGACAACAACAACAACAACAACAACAACACCAGCAGCAGCATTAATTGGATATACCGCAGCTGCAACGATCGATCGCACACGGATTATATATATATATATATATATATATAGAAATACACACACAGACATACAACACACTCGACGCATCGAAAACATTATAATTTTTTGGATTTCTTTGGATTGCTTTTGAAAATCAACGTAAGTGTCAGACACCAAAGCAGTTACTATGCTATATACTCGTATCTATATAGTAGATATACGTAGCCATGTCAGGAAGTGCCGGCACTTCCATAGGCAGATCGTGACAATTGTTTTGATTGCCATATGCAAATGCAGTAGCAGGAAAAACTGTTTGAAGACCGGAAATCACAGCGGCTCTACAAAGAGAGAGTTTTATTTGAACTGATCGAACGAACGTTTTGCTATAAAAATTTAGTGGAATATAGTAGTGCTTATAGTGCTTAAACTGGAAATGATTTGGTTCTATAAAGCGTTATATTTAACTAGACTATCGATCGTTCTTAATAATAAAGGCTGTAAATCATTGGAAAGACTATAGAAAAAAGCTATATTTATACGATAGTTTATAGCTGGAAAGCAATAGTTTATAGCAGATAATATGCTGGCTATAGCAAGTGTAATTAATTGAGGATCGGCGACCTATAAGCGCTTTAGAATATTTATATATTTGATTTTACTATGCATCTTTTGCAATGCAAATTTAATAAGCTATAGTAGAATATATATTGGTAAGCTATAGTAGCATTTATTAGTTAGTTGTAGTTATAGACATTTATATTTGAATTAATCGATAGCTACGCTATAAAAATTCATGAGATTAGAGTAGAAGATATAGTAAGAATCGATTGAAGAGTGCCATGGAGAAATGTATATTTATATTAACTATAGATAACCCTTTAAGCGAAGCAAATGCAGTAGTATAGCATATTTTTCTAGTAACTACTACTACGCTATACAAATTCATGAGATTATAGTAGAAGATATAGTGAAAAGTGCCATGGAAAAACGTATATTTATATCAACTATAGCTAGCCTTATAAGCGAAGCAAATGCAGTAGTATAACATATTTTTCTAGTAACTACTAGAAAAATTTCTTGAAGATCGTACGAAGTTATATTTGACTACACTACTGATCGTTTGGAATATAAATTTAGTGGGCTATAGTACAGAATATACAAGTATAATAATTACTTGAAGATCGTGTAAAGTTATAATTGATCTCTCTATTGATCGTCCCTTTAGTGGGCTAATGATTGCTTAAGGATCGTGAATCGATCTACACTATAGGAAGCTGTAAGCTGCAGTAAAGTATATAGTAGTTAGAATTTTTTGAAAGAGCTATATTAGAGTATATAGTAGTTAGAATTGTTTGAAAGAGTTATATTTGACTGGACTATCGATCGATCGCTGGCTATAAATAAACCCGCTGAACCCTGTAACTGAACATTCAGTTGTTTGTCTCGCCTACTGTGAACTGATTAGGATTGCACTCCGGCTGATCGCTGATCGCAGTGACCTGTACGAATCGATGTCGATTGATGTCGATCACGTTTAAGATCGTTCTCTCTCTCTCTCTCTCTCGCACTTTGTCTCTCGCTTGCTTCATTGTTGCACCGTTCGACTGGGCTGATAAGATGAATCGATTATGTAGCTACCTTCCATTCACTAAATTCGCCAGTGCGTCTAATCAGTTCGCAGTCATTGTTGTCATTTGCCGAGCACCTGTTCGCCTACACAGCTCTCTCTCTCTCTCTCTCTGACAGAGTCCGACTCGAAGAATCACGTGCCGAGCGACCCGATAAACATGCTCCAAGTAGGGTTCTATTTATGGCACAATTTCGTCATCGGTTTCGGTTCCATCCGCTCGATAAGCGTTGTTACACTTTCCTACGGCTTTTACTTTCTACGGGCACTACTTACAAATTTTGTACATGTATATCTGTATGGGTACTATATGTTTTTTTTCCGATAAAGCAGCGAAGAAATGGAGCTGTGGAGCTGGAGAGCCAAGTGAAGTGGGGCGACGCGTCGATTGTCAAGAGTCCGAAAATAAATGAAGAGGCGTAAAAACTTTTCAACCGATAAGTTCGATGTGGGCATGTTAACATTTTGTTTTCCCTGCTTTTTTTTTTCTTTCTTTCGGTTGTTTTTTTCTGGGGGGGTTTTGATCGATGGCCTCTTCGCTCCACATACGATTACTTTTTGGCTCGTGAAACGTATTTGATTCCGATCTGATATGTGTTTGTTTGCTGTACTGATAGTCGCTATACACGCCCGCCCCTCAGGCTCCGCCCGCTGCACGTTTCTTATCGTGTGGGCCCCCCAAAAAAAAAAAAAAGAAACGAAGGGGCAACCACGATTTGCATGGTTTTCTTTAATTTTATCATTTCGTTGAATGGAACTCGGACTCGGCGATATCTGTATACAGTATATATGCTATGGTATATATTCTTGTACTCATTTATGTCATAGCTAAAAATGCTGCAGGCGTACATTAGTTCATTCATGAATGAATAAAATATATAGAAATAATATATTATATATTTAATGTTGATTAGCCAAATGGATGAGAACAACAAGCCGTTAGGTATTCGGGGAATTAGCCAAACATACGCTCGATGACGCAGAGTGAAAGACATGGGATCGCGGAATCAAAGACGTACGCAAATTTAGACAGAGACAACGAGAGGGAGAGAGAGCTCTACGTAGACGTTGACAGCAGCGCACCGAATCACACACGATATTATTACTGCTGCACGTAGGATAAGTGCGCAAATACGTGTCTAGATAAATAATAAGTGTGTATAAATTATCAAAGATTTACGACACAGAAAGGTCAGTTTAACTGCCCATAAAGCTGGCATATTTTTAGCCCAATAAATTGCGGCTATTTGTGAACGCGATGCCTCGATCGCAGTTTGTTCCATATAGTACGAAGAGTTCCGGTTGAAAAGGGATTGCTTTCTCAATTAATTGTTTATGTCTTGGTATTTATTCGCTCATAGCATAAAATATCTATACATCTTTATAAAAACCCTATAAAAAAATATATATGTTTTTTGTTTTTCGTTTAAAAGTAAAAATCAATTATTAAATTACTGCAGTTGCTTACTATGCCATAAAATTCCACAGATCAAGACTCTATAACTATTAAGTCTAAGTACGAAAGTCAAATTCAAGTAGAGTATCTTGGTTTCAAAAATATTCTGAAATGAAATTTCATGAAATCGAGAAAAATTGAATTGTGCCTGTAATTGCACTAGAGTTCCGTCGAAATAGCCCAAAATATATAGGAAACCTTTTCGTACGATCAGGCGAAGACGCGTCTTTGGTATTCTGCGGCTTTCAAGAGCCAATAGCCAAAGCAATGACAAAAACAAAGAGCGAACGAAACGAGACGAGACGAAAAGCAAAAGAAACAAAATAATAAATACATATCGAAAAGTGGAAAACCAAAATGACTGAGAAAACATTTTATGCCGCAAGCAAACATGTGATTTTAATTATTTTGGTCGTCGCGAAATTGTTATTTTTGAAAATTATAAATTTTAAAAATAAACACGCGACAAGCGGAGCAAAAAGAAGAGCTCCCAGCAGAACCATAGGGCAATGCAGGCAGCACTGCACGACGACCATGATGATCATGATGATGATGATGATGAAATGAATGGCGAAGTGTCGTGCGGCTTGTTTACAGTGTGTCAAAATAGTACGTGTATGGGTATAGGTATAAATTCTCTTATAGTTCCACTTATTGTTACAGTATTACAGAGGGTTCTCTCTATTCTTTTGACTATCTCTATGCTAATTTTCCCTCATCCCTTTTTGTGTTATCCTTAGAGTGCAGTGGAAGTGTCCTAGTGTCCCCTTGGATCTATAGCTTATCTCGGCTCTGTCCTTAGGGAAACCCAGAAAGTGCCAGGGGATTAATGGCAATTGCGTCTCATTGGAAACTGTTTATAAATAGTCGCACTCACACACACAAACACACACACACACACACTTAACTGTGCGTGTCCTTAGCATATCCTTGACCCTGTCCATTATCTCTGATCCCCCGACAACCCACTCAAGGGGTATAGCACTCAATTCATTTAGGCGTACACACGTTTTCAAAACATTTCCATTCCGAGCTGTCCATTAGCAAACTAAGTCAATGGCGTGTCCCTACGCCCCCGTCAACTACTGCTACTGCTACACCCTGCCTCTGCCTGCTCCGCTTGCCTGCTTCTTCTTTGCATTTGATTTCATCAAGTTCTCTTCCGTTTGTTAGTTTCTGCATGCGTCGCAGCTTAAGCGACTTCGCAGTTACGGGCCCCTGCGACGGACGGATACACGCCGGGGCCACCTCCCATGGACCTCCCAACGCGCCGGCGAGAAGCGCATACAAAATGCTCATTAATCGAGCGCCACTGAATACCTAATACTCTCTCACACACACACACACAAACACACACACACATACAGATACAGTCAGACAGCCGTTTATATATATATAGATATCTCGCAACTTAACAAATCCGTTTGCCATAGCGAATGTCGTCAATGAAACGTTAGCAAAATAAAAGAAGTAAAGACGAAGAAGCTACAGCGGAGCGCACTCGACTGCCAGATACCATTCACAAATAAATTCTAGCTAGTAAATATCTGTTGCATTCAAGCGCTTTGAGCGTTATGCATTTATTTTGTATAATAAATACCTCTATTTAAAAATAGTGCAATTTATAGCTACTGTATTGTGTATATTGTGTGTATACACTATTGTGTATATTGTGCGATTGTGCTGAAATTTGCAGTGAAGTTGAAGTATATAGTAAGCTACTTATGTGCCAAAGCCAGCATCTTGTAGCTTCTCAACTTTGCTTAATATTTAACTTCAAAAATGAAACTATCGTTTTTCGTAGCATGTGTACGTGGCACGAAAAGTTTGAAATAAACTAGAGCTGCGTAGGGCTTGCAGTAAGCCCTAACTCAAATTTGCTATCTCTAGCTCTTGTAATAGCTGAGTTCTGTGGGTTGGACGCACAGAGAGACGGCGAAATTAACTGAACTATTGATGTGGATCAAGAATATATTATATATAGTATTTATATGATTTTTGTATGAACTGCCGGGTTTATCATTTTGCCATTTTTATGCACGGTATTATTAATGCGAGCAGCGGGCGGGAAGTGACGCCCAGGCTGTCAGCCCCCTGAATGGTGCGAGGCCTTTGATGTGCGTAACGCCAGCAAAACAATGACAGCTCGAGCTGCTGAGCGCGATCTTTACCACCTGTAGGTGACAGGCAATAGTTGCTTGCTAATCCTTTGGCCGCGTGGGCGGCGAGAGCACAGTAACTCCAGCAAACCACTACCCCCCCCCCCCCTTTCGCTTGCTACTCTTGCTTAGCACGGGACGAGCCCACGCCGAGTATATTGAATGCGCTGCACGGCAGACACTTAAGGCGTCACTCACCTCTGCCGGCGTCGCTGCCAGCTACGCGGATACACCAACACATACACAGGGTTGGCCAAAATGTTGCTAAAAATAGCCAAGCGCAGACAGTCAAGTGTTTTCGAGCGCGCAAGTGTGTGTGTGTGTGTGTGTGTGTGTGTGTGAAAGTCTCTCTCTCTTTCTCTCGCTTTGTATGTGCCCTCAAGTCACGCGCCTGTTTCTATGCTTTGATAAACTTTGCCTGCTCAGCTGTTTGTGTCTGTGCCAAAAAGGCTGTGTGTGTGTGTGTGTGTGGGTGTACCTCTCGCTGTGTGTGTGTGTACTTGAGGGCAAGTTAGGGCGGGTCAGGTTGATTTTGGGTGTCTGCTTGCGCCTGCTCTTTGAGCCCCCCACCCCCCAAATCAAGCAAAGACTGTCGCCAGCTCTGCCTGCTCGCTCTCGCTCTCTCTTTGTTGTTATTGCTCTCCTTGCTAAGGCTCTCTGCCTACTGTTTGTTGTTCTTCTTGCTCTGCTTGCTTATGCTCTCTGCCTACTGTTTGTTGTTGCTCTCTTCCTGCTGCAGCTGCTTGTTGTTGCTCTCTTCCTTGTGCTTGTCGCTGCTCTGCTTCTACTGCTTGTTGTTGTTGCTGTTGCTCTCCTGCTTTTGCTGCTGCTATTGTTGTTGTTGTTGTTGCTATTTTGGTCGCAGTGTCGCTCTATAAAAGTGGGGGAAATTAATGTGACTGTGTGTGTGTGTGTGCGTGATGGCTAGGTATGAAGACGCAGACGACAGACGTGCTGGCGTTCCTCGAGCTTGCGACTGTCTGTTTCTATGCATGTGTGTGTGTGTGTGCGAGTGCCTCATTGACGTCATCATCAGCATGTCATGAATTTCGGCTATTTCATTTGGCGCATTTCATCTGGGCGAAGCCAATGAACATTGTCTTTAGCACGCTATGCGGCTGCTACGTAGTCGAGCAGCGCTGCCGCTGCCGCTGCCGCAGTCGACGTAGACGCAGACGCCGCTCTGTGTGGGCGTTGCGCGTGTAAGGATGTGACCGGAATTTTTGAATAGCACACGAAAATTAGATATAGAAAATTATGTGTATGCTACGCCTGTCTGCGAGAGTGTGTGCGTGAGACTGTGTGTATGTGTGTGTGTGTGTGTTTGCTATGGCTCTATTAGTGTGCTGCTTTGAGGAAGGGCAGCGCAATTTGTGGGCGTTGCTCGTTGGCAGAAGAAGAGCAAGAAGCAGCAGCAGCAGCAGCTGATGAGGAGCAGCAAATTAAGGCAAATGATATATGTGTATGTGTGCTATGGATATAGCTGAAGGCAGGGCAAGTCATTGAGGCAAGTCTTAGCATCAATCATTTTGAATTTGAATGATGTGGATAGATAGATAAAGCAGCAAAAGATATAGGTATCAGAAAATAGATAAAAAGAAAAAAATTAATAAATAATAATAATCAATAATAATAAAAAAAAAAACAAATAATAATAGTATTATAATGATAATAATAATAATTATAACAAACAAAAATAATAATAATAGCATTATAATGATAATAATAATAATAGCATTATAATGATAATAATAATAATAGCATTATAATGATAATAATAATAATAATCATAATATTAGTATTATAATAATAATAATAAAATTAGTAATAATAATAACAATATGAAAAATTATAATAGTAAAAATAATAATAATAGTAACAAAAAAATAATAACAATAAAATAAAATTATAGCTAAGCTTTAAAAGCTACAAGTATAGTTTTTAATATACGTATATAAAAGCAGGGTAGTTTGGTAGTTATTATTTTTTCGTACTATACCGAATAAATTTAGTTATTATACTAGAATTTCTGCAAATTCAAATACCGATTTAAAAGATGATAATATATAGCTTAATGCAGGAAAAGTCGGGCATATTATTGCTTATTAATTCCGCTATATATAGAATTACTATACTATTTTTTTTCTCAACCGCTCAGCTCTATATAATATTTATATCTAAACTGCTTCAATTCTAAAAAACACTTAGTATATATGGTATAATAATAACTTAAGCCGGAATAGTCGAATTTCAGCTACATTTTATTTTCTTTATATACCCACTATATATATAATTCTAACTAAAAAAGCAAGCAACATATACGAATCTGTATAAGATATAAATTTAGATATTAAGAAAAGTTGTCGAACTCATTTTTATAATTGTTCCTACACCATATTTGTAGCTATAGCTTCAAAGCCTAAAAAAAATATCCCCTATAAATATAGATATATATTTTCCATAAGGCCATAATAAAGAAAAACTCATAGAATTCGATAATATATATTAAATAAATATGAATATGAATGAATTATGAATTATATATAGAGCTGAAAGTCAAGAGTAGTACTACTTCTTAATTCCCAACAAACACTTTCCCCTCCGCACAGCTGCCATAAATCATAGACAAATTCTATTACTTCATTTATGTCAGACGAATAGTTCTAATAGACAGAGCGAGAGAGAGAGAGAGAGCAAGTCATAGATAGAGCGAGATGGCAAGAGTATCCGTTTTGTCTGCTCGCTCGCATTTCATTGAAAATCTTGGATTGCAACAGATGGTGTTGAGGCAGCCGGCAGCAGGGGCAGCAACTGCTGCTCAATAGAACAAGGTGCAACAACAATGAAACAGCACTTACAACAGCAACAACAACAACTACAACTAATGTTGCAGCTTCCTTTTTGGCTGCCACTTAACTGTAACGCGCTGCAGTTATTGTGAGAATAGAGAGAGAGAAACTCTACCTGAGCAGACTCTACCTACAGCCTACAACCAGCTGACGCAGCACAGGTAGGGGTACACACACACGCACATACACCAACGTACACACGCACACACGCAGCTGCCTACGTTGCACGAGTATCTGTTGAGGTCGATCATCTGTAGTTTATGGGCTTCTTCTTCTTGCCCTTCTTGTCGCTCTTCTTCCACGTCGAGCGTTACCAGTTTTCAGCCTCATTTGATGGTGATTTGATCTGCTGCAGACTCGCACTCCGACACAGACTTGAGCCTCTGCCCAAGCCCAAGTTAGCTTCAGCGATTACTATAAAACTGGAGAAGCAGCAGCAACAGCAGAGCCCAGCATAATTATCAAGGGCCTAGAGTAGCGGACAGACGGGCAGACGAACAGCTAGAAAGACGCACAGAGAGACATACAGGCAGATAAAAATACAGACAGATAGACAAACTGAAATATAGACAGACGCAGCGACAGGCCGATAGGCAAACGGACAGACTGACGGACAGTTAGACATACAAACAGAAAGAAAAAAAAACAGACAGACAAATTGAAATACAGACAGACTGAGAGACAAAGGGACAGGCAAACGTAGAGAGAGACTGAGAGAGAGCGAAACGGACAGACAAATAAACATACAAACGGAGAGATAAATCGGAAGAAAGACAAAGGGACAAACAGACAGACAAACAGACAGACAAACAGACAGACAAACAGACAGACAAACAGACAGACAAACAAACATACAGACAAATATACAGTCAAGCAGGCAGACAAACAGACGGACAAACAGACAGACAAGCAGACAGACAAACAGGCAGACAAACAGACAGACAAACAGACAGACAAACAGACAGACAAACAGACAGACAAACAGACAGACAAACAGACAGACAAACAGACAGACAAACAGACAGACAAATAGACAGACAAACAGACAGACAAACAGGCAGAAAAACAAACAGACAGACGGACAAACAGACAGTCAAACAGGCAGTCAAAAAAAAGACAGACAGACAAAAAAAACATACAGACAAACGGACAGAAAACCAGACGGACAAACATGCGGACAGACTGAGAGACAGACGAATAGACAAACGGACAGTCAAGCGGACAAACAAGCCGACAAACAGACTGAGAAATAGACGCCTAGACGGAGAAACACATAAACAGACAGACAGCCAAACATACGGACAAGATAGACGGACAGACAGACAAAGCCGACAGCGAGGCGCGCATGCGCGTGCGTAGCTGTGTGTCCGTCTGTATGTGTGTGTCTGCAAGTGTGTGTGTGTGTGTGTGTGTGCTTGCCACATGTGCTCCCCTCGCTTCAGTTTGAAAACTATTAGCTGCAGCATCCACCATATGTTGCTCTGCTGCGAGCTGCTGATGCTGCTGCTGAGGCTGCGCATTTAAATAGTTTAATGATCTGTGCGCCGTCTGTCGCGCTCTCTGTGTGTGCGTGTGTGTGTGTGTGTTGGTGTATGCGTGTATGGCGATTGATTTCCCTGTTCCCTTTTGGCTCTTTCTCTCTCTTTCCGTTACCGCTTCACAGCCACGGGCAGTGCTGGCTGTCATTAGTGTTTCCTGTGTAGGTTTTCCATTTGTCGCCGTATCTCTGCCTGCGTATCTGCGCCAGCTGTATCTGTATCTGTATCTGTAGCTATATGTGTATTAGCATTTGAGTCTGTAGTTGCATTGCCAGCTTGAATATATCTGTATCTGCCAAAGTAATTCTCAGTCGTATCTACAGCTCGCAGTGTGTCTATAGCTGTAGATATTTCTACATCCGCAAATGTATCTGAGTAACTATTTATGCATCTGTAGCAGTATCTCTTTCTGTAAATATATCTATAGTGCTAGTGGCATCAGTAGCTTTATCTATCTGTAGCTTTATCTACAGCAGCAAATGTATAGGTAGCTGTATATGTAACTGTATCTACATATGTATCTGTGACTGCTTCTGTAGTTGCATCTGTATAGGAATCTGCACAAGTATCTGTATTTGTTTTGTTTTTTAACTGTAAGTGTTGCTGTATCTTTACCTTCATCCGCTTTCGTGGCTGAAGCTGGTTCTGTATCTATAGCCATAGCTTCATCTCATAGATGAATTTTTAGCTGTATCTGTATCTATAGCTGCAGCTTTAGATTTATCTAATGCTGCAACTGTATCTGTAGCCATAGCTGTATCTGCAAATGTATCTATAAATATATCTGTAACTGTAGCTGCGTCTGTAGTTGTATGCGTATCTGTAGACCCATATCTAACTGCAAACTCTATATGTATCTATAGCTGTATTTGGAATTTGAGCTGTATCTTTAGCTCTTACTGGATTTAAAATTGTATCTATAGCTGCTGTGGCTTTATCTGTAGCTTCTTCTGAATCTGTATCTGTATCTATAGCTGTATCTGTAAATATTTTTCGCATTAGTAGCTGTATGTGTATCTGTGGAATCATTTATACCTCTAGCTGTAGCTGCATTTGCACGGTATCATTGCTAGCTGCATAAGAATATGTATCTATAGTTATATTTGCATCAGTAGCTGTATCTTTTGATCTAACTCTTGCCTCAAAATTGAATTTGTTGAAGTCTAAGCTTCATCGCTAGATTCTTCTGCAATTGTATCTGTATCTATTGATGACTAGACCTTCAGCTGTTGCTATACGCGTATCTGTAGCTTCATCTCTAGCTTCTTCTGCAGCTGTGTATCTGTGTTTATCTGTATCTGTAGTTGTATATATGTCTGTATCTGCATCTATAGTTGTATCTACACCTTAATCTACTCAAGACTATATCTTTAGCTGCTGCTAAGCGCGTATCTGTAGCTTCTTCTGCATCTGTATCTGTGTTTATCTGCATCTGTAATTGTATATATGGCTGTATCTGCATCTGTAATTGTATATATGGCTGTATCTGCATCTATAGTTGTATCTACACATTTATCTATTCAACACTATATCTTTAGCTGCTGCTATGGGCGTATCTGTAGCTTTATCTCTAGCTCCTATTGCATATGCAGATATATCTGCACCTGTATCTGTAGCTCAACTCAAGACTTTATCTTCAGCTGTTGCTAAGGGCGTCTCTGCAGCTTTATCTCTAGCTGCTACTGCATATGTAGCTGTAGCAGACAACGCGGAACCATCCGAACCGCGCATTGCTCAAACTCAACTCGAAACTTGCACGCGTATTTGGCTATATACTACAGCTATGTGAATTATATAGTAGCTATATATACCTTAAGCTATAGTTAAAACGCTGTGCTGACTGTGAACATTGTAAAAAAAAACAAAAAACAAAAAAAATACTGCAAAACTGTGCGCTCAGCACATTTGGCAAAATAAAAGCGATTAAAAGTGTGTGCAGTAAATATCAGAGTCGCTCTATACAGACGATTATATAGAAATATAGTTTCGATTTGGCATTAATTATAGCACATTTCGCCAGCTCATAAAGCTGACTGCGAAGCGTTGTGGCTATGTTGATTTGGGTCAGGCTGACATTTCTTTGGCCGGCAATTAATAAACAACAAATGGCAAACGGGGCGAGCCCTGCTAACTGCCGCTGGGGGGAGGCTGGCAGAGACCAGAAACCTGTTTGCAGGCGTTCTCCTTGTTGTTGTTGTTGCTGTTGCAGCTTGTCTGCCTGCGACACTTGTTTGGGCAAACAAACGCAGCAACAACAGCAATACAGAAACAATGGCAAATCCGTCGTCGAATCGCTGAATCGTTTGCGCGTTTGAATGAAGACGACAACAACGATCGACGACGACGTCACTGTAGCGCCAGCTGCGACGTCGACTGCGACGCCGGCAGCGACTTGTGACTTGTTTTGGTGGCGCCCGCGAACGCCAAGTTGACTTATTAATGAAAACGTTTCAAATTCAAATGGCACATTTCGTTTTGTGCGCCGTTGAATGAACAGCAACAACAACAGCAACAGCAACAACAACAACAAAAATAGCGACAACAATGTTAAAAATAAATGCGCTATGTACTTAAAAAATTGGCAGCACTTTTTCACTACGCTGCGCTCCAAGGTCAAAGTTTGCGGCGAGCAAATACAAACACGGCGAGAAATCAAAATCAAAATGAAACACAACAACAGCGAAATACACGAATTTCTGTAGCAATTAAAAATAAGAAAAATCTTTTTAAATTACGTGATGCCATTGTTGTTGTTGCCGTTGCTGTTGTTGTTGTTGTTTGACTGTGCCAATTAATTTAAGAATGAAATCGAAAATCTTGGCATTGCGCGCGTTTTTTTCGTGTTTTTTTTTTTTTGCGGCATGCTGCGAGGCGAGTTTCAGTTCTGGGGCGTGGCAGGTTTTTTTCTATGGTCTATGGAATTGTTTTTTCAACAAAATAATATTTTTTTAATCAATATTCCATTCGTGCCTTTACATTTTTAATTAAATTACTTCTAAAATTGAAAATGTTTTCTTTTTGCGAGTTTTTTTTTTGTAATATTTTTTCTTTACATAAAAAATGGAATAATATTTTTGAAAAGCTCAAAAGCAGTTTTCTTTTCATATTTACTCAAAAAAATTATGTATTTTTTAAGAGTTTTTAAACTTGAGTTTTTTTTAATATCTTGAGTATACATAAAATAATGAATAACTTTTCGCTTGTACTTGTATATGAATTAATTCTTAAACTTAAAAACAATTTTCAAATACTTCAAAAAGAGAATTTATTAATTTTATTTTACTTCAGAGATAATTATTAAACTTTAAACTAAATTAAGATAATTATTGCAGCAGTTTTAAATAATATTTCTAACTTTTATTATTTTTAATAAAACTCGCTATTAAATTTGCCATAAAATTTCCCATAAAATTCGCTCTTAAAGAACTGTAACAAATAATTACTGGCAGCTTCTCATAAGCTCGAACATTTTGTATTCAATATCGAAACATGGGCCAAAACGATTGCTGCTGCCTCTTCGCGCCGCTTTTTGTATTTGTGGCTTTTTCTTATTGGCAATCAGCAGCGATCTGCTGCCATAGCGCCCCAACGACCCCGTAGTACGTCCGTCCCCCTTGCTTAACCCATTCCTCATCTGTTGGCTGTTTATTTCGATTTTGTTTTTCTCAATTGTGGTCATTCTCGAAAATTGTTTTTGAGTACCGGACATGACGTCAATAAGTGGGCGTTTGTGTTAATTTTTATACCAACACACAAATAGCTATAGCTACGATATATATATATATATATATATACATTCGGTATATACGATATGCGAGGTGGATCTATAGAGATTCATTTAGAACTGTTCTACGCTTCGTGCTGTAAGCTCAAGGCATAATAATAATAACAATAATAATAATAATAATTTTTGCTCGATTTTTATCGGCCACATACACACACGTCTGTATGTTTATATAGATATATCTTTGAGAATTGGCAAACTTGGCGCTTTTATGAGCTTTACGCCCTAGCGGTTTTTTCCGATTTCCTGTATTTCCCTATTTGTGACTCGTGCCAATTTGATTATGATCACACACACACACATACAAACGCACATGTATCTCTGCATATAGTATGCTCCATTGAGAGATCATCTGCGACAATTTGAGGAGCAGAGAGATACCCATTACAGCGTGCAGTATTAGCTACAAATTGCCCTCAATTTAGACTAAAATCTGAAACTTTGCATGGCGCAATTCCGAGGAATTGCTATTAAACATGATACCCTTTATAGTCACAACAATAGTGGTAGAGGGGTAGGAGAGGTGGGGTCGTATTCTAGGGAATTTTCAAGTTTAGTGCCAATTCGAGACATTTGAAAAAAAATTTACAAAAAAAATAAGTTAAAACAGACGCAAAAAAATAAACAAATGCGAACGAGAGATGACGAAATACCCTTTAGTTGGTTCTTACGAGTAGGGTATATTGGACTTAACAATTAATATGTTTAATATTTAATATTTCTCTTAGGGAGAAAATACAGTATATATATTATTTTTATATTTTAGATTATTATGAAATTAAAAATAAATATATAAACTAAATTAGTTGTACTAAATTTTGGGCTTGTATTAGAGTAGAACTAGTTAGTTGGAATTAGTACAAGTCTGAGATTTTGTGCTCTGTTAACATACCCCACTTGCGCTCGCTGTACAGGGTATATGCAGCTCTGCATTGTTTACACAAAAGTCACGACGAAGTTTTTGACCTTCTTGGGCGTTGAGCTGACCAAAGTTTGCTTGTTGTTGTTGTTGTTGTTGTTTTTTTTTTTTTTTTTTTTTTCATTTTGTATTGCTTTTTATAGCGCAGCGCGAAATTAATTACAAACAACACGACGAGCAGAACTTTTCGACAAGCATTTTGGAAAAGCAAAAGCGTAGACCCGTGCGAGGTTGCTTGGAACGTGTCATTTGGAGGCAGTTGCAACACGCCAGCGAGAACTCGGATCAAAGATCATATATTCACTCTCACTCTCTCTCTCTCTCTGTGTCTGTCTCCAAGTTATATTATATCCTTTTCCCACTACCCTTGAACAAATCAAAGATCCTGCTTCTATTTGCTTCTATTGCAAAGCTTTAAAATATTAACGATCCTCTCTCTCTTTTTCTTCAAAAAATATGATCGTAGCTAAGCTTTGCATTATATCTTTTCTTCTGCAAACTTCACCTCAGCTTAGATTCCCATTCGCTTTCATTTTTCGAAAACTTGAGCTGCATCAAAGATTCTTCCACTTTTTTCTGTCAATTTGCTCTAAGCAAAGATCCTCTTTCTCCTAAAGATCATGGTTATCTCTTTTTTCTACTTCTTAATCTTATTGAATAATTTTATTCTGTTCTTTAATCAGTTAAAGATTGGACGTTTTCATTTTTCTTTCCTGCGATCTCGACTTTCTCTCTCTCCCTTTTTGTCTGCCTCTTTCAATCTTTCTTCGTCTGTCTCTATTTGTCTTTCTGTTTCTCTCTCTCTCTCCCTCTCTTTCTCTCTCTCTGTCTCTCCTTTTTTTTACTTTTTTTTTTAAATTGCCCTAAGCTTCTTCCCTTTTTCTCTGTCTCTTTCAATCTTTCTTCGTCTATCTTTGTCTTTCTGTTTGTCTTTCTGTTTCTCTCTCTCTCTCTCTTTCTATTTGTTTCTTTATTTCTTTCTGTCTTTTTTTCTTTCTCTCTTTCTCTCTCTCTCTCTCTCTCTCTTTCTTTCTCTCTCTCTCTTTCTCTTTCTTTCTTTCTCTCTCTCTCTCGCTCTCTCTCTCTGTCTCCCTCTCATTATTTTTCTCTGACTCTCTCTCTCACTCTTTACTCTCTCTGTCTGCGTATCTCCTTTTTCTTTTTTTTTTTAATTGCCATAAACTAATATTAATTTACTTTTAATAAATCTGCATTTTTTTTTAATTTTTCCTCTCTTTTTTGACAACATAATCTCATTCTCTTTTTCTCTCTCTCTCTCTTGCAGAAAGCAATCGGCCGCTGCGCTTGCTAGGATGAAGGCAAATCGAGCCGAACGCGGGCAAAGCAATTTCCGAGGGTGCCACTGAAGGGGGCAACTGCCGAGAGAAGCTGCCGCAGCAGCAGCAGCACAGCAGCAGCAGCAACAAAGCAGCAGCAGCAGCAACAGAGCAGCAGCAGCAGCGCAGCAGAGGCCCAGCGAGTAGGCGTGGCCTGAGCAGTGCTGGGCTGGTGGTTGCAATTGTCGACAACACTACATGGATCGCAGGAATGGCGGCGATCCCTTGGCGCCACCCCGGCCCCCGAAGCTCCTTCCGCGCGTGCATCGACCAAGGGCGCCGGAGCCGACAGCGTTGAGTGGCGGCAGCAACAATAGCAACAACAACAATAGCAACAACAACAACAACAACCAGCAGCAACAACCGAGTATTACAACAGCAACAAACACTGCAACAGCGAACAGCAACAGCAACAACAACAACAACATAATTTCTATAATTCCCGCATCGGCCGACATCGACGACTATCAGATACATCATCTGACCTTCCTGCCGCAGCGTCCGAGCAGCCTGAGCCGCAACAGCAGCAACGCCTCCTCCTCGACGGCGACGGCGAACAGCAGCGGCTCCGCGTCCAGCAGCAGCTTTACGCGACGACGTGCGCCCGCGCCGCTGCTCAGCATCAACGGCAGCAGCAGCAGCAGCAACAACAACAGCAACAACAACAGCAACCACAACAACAACAACAACAACAACTTCCTTAGTCATTTCCAAAGCGCTGAGCCTCACGTCTCACTCTTCTCCACGGGTGCGCCGCCCGCCTCGCCCGTCACGCTGGCGCAACCGCGACCCGAATCCGAGCGTCTCACCAACGAGTATGTGGACACGCCGCTGCAGCATGCCACGCGCGCGCAGCATCCCGCTGGCCAGCAGGACAATGGCCAGACGACGACGCATCATCTGCTGTTGCTGCCACAGCGACAGCAGCAGCAGCAGCAGCAACAGTTGCACCTGCAGCAGCAGCAGCAGCACTCACATTCTACGGCGAGCGAGCAGCAGCAGCGTTTGGCTGCGGGCAGCGACGGCTTCTTACATTCGCACTTGCACTCCAGCAATACACCCGCGCAACATCCGCACTCGCATCCGCATTCGCATTCGCATCCGCATACGCAACTGTTAAATGGTCACACCAAAGCAGCAGCAACACCCGCCTCCAAGTTTGGGCATGCGCCCGCGGCGCCACCGCGCCTGGGACTGGGCTTTGCGGCGGCAGCGCAGCTGCAGCCCATCACGCAGCCCATTACCAAGCAGCCCGGCAAGCAGCAACAGCAGCAGCAGCTGCAGCAGGAGCAGGAGCAGCAGCTGCAGCCGCTGAGCAGCGCTCAGCTGGGCACGCCCATTGTCATGGGCGGCGATGCAAGCCTGCCCAATCCCATAGTCTGTCCGCGCTGCGGCCTCTGCCGCTGCGAGCAGTGCCAGAGCCCGCGGCCGCTGCCCCAGACATGGGTGTGCAACAAGACGTGCCTGTGCAGCGCCGAGTCCATCATCGACTACGCGTCGTGCCTGTGCTGCGCCAAGGCGCTCTTCTACCACTGCGCCCGCGACAATGACATGGACTGCGACGATGGCACCGGCACGCCCTGCGTCGACAATCCCTGCTCGTGCGGGCCGTACAAGCGCACACAGCGCTGGGGCTGGCTGGGCGCCTTGTCCATTGTGCTGCCCTGCCTCTGGTGCTATTGGCCCATGCGCGGCTGCAGCAAGCTCTGCGAGCAGTGCTATGCGCGCTTCGCCGGACGCGGCTGTCGCTGCCAGGGCGCCGCGTCGGCTGCTGCTGCCGCTGCGGCGGCGGTCGTCGCAACGGCTGGCGGCAATTCGATTGGCTCCAACAGCAGCATGATGCCGATTGTGCCGCTGGGCGATGGCGCCGGCAATCTGAATGGCAGCGGCAGTGGCAATGCCTCGGCGCTGGGCAAGGGCTTCGATCATGGCTGCAGTGCGGCCAGTCGCATACTCCGCAAGGGGGATCTGACGCCGGAGAAGCGACTGCTCGACTCGAGTCCGGATTATTAGGCGTTAGGCGTTAGGCGTTAGGCGTGCGCGTTTTTTGCCGCGCGTAAAAAACGCGATACACGCACAAACACACACATACACACACACACACAACCCGTTGTATACAGTACAGTGCTCGATAAGCCGGACAATGTAATTTGTTATATTTTAATTTAAAATAAATTGTATTTTTTGTAAGCTTAGAAATCTTTAGAGCATAAATGCTTGTCCGTCTTGTCCGTACGCCACTGGCAAGCAGTTTTTTCTTGGCAGTCGTCGCTCAAAACTTAAAAAATATTGTATTTATACCAAGCATAGAACTCCTAAGAGCATAAATCGTCTTATTGCTTGTCCGTCTTGTCCGTATGACATTGGACAACAGTTTTTTCTTGGCAGTCGTCGCTAAAAACTTAAAAAAAATTGTATTTATTTCAAGCATAGAACTCCTAAAAGCTTAAATGATCTTATTGCTTGTCCGTCTTGTCCGTATGCTGTTGTCAGACAGTTTTTTATTGGCAGTGCTCACTGCAGGTGCTGTTTTTATCCCTAACCATGTAAAAGTCAATATTTTAATGCATGTCGAACTAAAAATAAGTGTCCGGCTAAGAAATCGTTTTGTCCGTATTTTACTGCGTGTCCGCATTATCGAGCACGCACCGTATGTACGCCTATGTATACAAATATTTGGTATATATACACTATGTACGACTTAAAGATATATATGCCTATATATATATAAATATATACAAATTTTTGCATGTATGATTAGCGCTAAAAACACACACAAAAGTTTAATGTATGATTTATTACAAAAGATAAAGAAACGAAAAGAAAAGAAGGCAAAAGCTAAACAAAAGAAACAGAAAAGAAAAGAAAAATAAATAACCAAAGACTGCAAACAGATAATTATTAATTATTAGAAATGTTATTTAAAAAATAATTTTCGCTTAATTTAAACAAACGGAACGGAACGGAACGGCGGCATGAGAAGCGCAGAGAAGAGCAGCACGTAGATCGCATCTAGTAGTATCTATTCGAAATACATATATATTTTTCGAGCGATTTTTTCCATTATTTGACAAGTTTTGTATTCGATTCTGTATGATTTCTGACACGACGATAACGATAACGATAACGGCAAACTTTTAGAGAAATATTTGTGCGTATAAAGAAAGAAAACTCGTAAAAAAAAGAAAACTGCGTAAAATAGAGAAAGAAATTCTAGGCAAATCGTAAGTGTCAGCACAGTCCATTTTGATGTTGTAGAAAACGTAAACGTAGTAGGAAAATCCCATAATCGATAACTATGATACGAATTTAAAAGCGTAGCACACACACACACACACACAGATACATTCAGATCGGAGTCGAAATCGAAGTCGGTTGGCCATAATGAAACACGGTTTACTTTACTACAGGAAGTTAAGCGAAAAACGAAACTGATAACGGTTAAAGCATAACAGATAACCGATAACCGATAGCAGATAACAGCGAAAGGATAACAGATAACAGATAACGATAACAGATACTTTTACTATACAAAGCGAAACAAATTATTTCTTATAAATGTATTTTATATGCGAATTGTTATCTTTATGTTTTTTGTATAAACTAAAGAAACCCCCAACTGAATTGTATATAGATGTAACTATAACTACGACTAAAGCTAATACTACTATACCGACTAATCTACAAGCAGCAACTACTAAACAAAAAAAAAAACAAAAAACAAAAAAAAAAACGCGCAACACGTGAATATTCCAAACAGAAAAAACAAGAAAACAGAAAGCCAAACACAACAACAAGAACTTCTTAACTACAACAATTTTATATATGTCGTACTAGTCTAGATATATAGGCAGATATGTCTAGAGCCGATTAGCAAGAAGCAGAAACAAAGCAGCAAACAAACTTTACCATATGTTATAAATGTATATGTAATATTTAAGCTAATCGCTTAGTAATACAACAACAACAACAACAGTAACAACAACAACAACAACAACTACACCACACATGCAAATGAAGTGAACTATGCTTAGAGAGAAAGAGATCCTAACTATTAGCGAGAGTAAAACCAACTAAAAGTAAAGCGGAAATGAAAATGGAAATGGAAAACTCCTTAACGTAATGAGAAAATGCAAGAAAACCACAATAAAAATTGGAATATTAAGCGTAAACGATTAGCACTTAAGTCACATATATATATATATATATACAGATACATATACATAGGTATATAGTATACTATACATACAAGCTATGCGTAAAGAATATTTATTTTATTTGTACATTTTACTATAATTAAACCAACTGATTAGTCGATGAGCAGGCGGAGATCGAAGCTGAAGTTGAAGTTGAGCAAGAGTCAAGGAGAATGAGAACTTTATGTAATGTTTTTAGTATGTATGTTCCGTTAAAAACTACAAAATAAAAAAAAAACCATATAATACTAAAATACTACACAGACTTGTGCTTATTACTCTGGGCTAGTTGGGCGTGGTGCAGACTATACATGATCCTATAAAGAAACGATCTTATTTGATCGTGGCATGGTTTTAATCGGTTTTAACATACTACTGTGGGCAAAAAGTAAGGTGAATATTTCAAAAATTCTTCAAAATTCTTTATTTATTCTCCTAAATCAATTTCATCCCCTTCAACGTAATCCCCTGCCGATAAAATGCACTTACGCCAACGTTTTTTCAAATCCTCGAAACAGGCCAAATAGTCCCTTTCCGGTATAGCCATGCGCCCCCTCGTCGATTTTTCTTTTATCTCTTCAATCAACTCGAAACGCGTTCCCCGGATTGGCCTCTTGAGTTTTGGGAATAGCCAGAAGTAGACGTACGTACTATATATGATCGTGGGAATGTATGATCTTCGGACAGACACAGCTAAACAGAGTCAAACTTATGGAGAAATATACTGACCGACAGATCTACGGACAGTTTTATAAACAAATCTGCGGACAGATCTTTGGGCAGATCTACGTACACATTTACGGACAGATCTACCAGCAGTCTTACGGACAAACCTTTGGACAGATCTGCGAGCAGACTTACGGACAAGCCTGTGGGCAGATCTACAAATAGACTTACAGACAAGACTATCTACAAATCTACAAACAAATCAACGGACAGATATACGAATAAACTTACGGACAAGCCTATGGACAGATCGATGAGCAGACTTACGGCCAAGCCTATGGACAGATTTATAAATAGACTTACGGACAAGCCTATGGGCAGATCTACGGACAAATCTATGAATAAACTTACGGACAAGCCTATGGGCAGTTCTACTAGCAGACTTACGGACAAGCCTATGGGTAGATCTATGGTCAAATCTACTAACAGACCAATGGACAGACAGACGGACAGACTGACGGACAAACCAATGGACAGATCTACGGACTGCACTTAAGACAAAGCTGCAATCAGGCCAACATACATGTGCATAACTTTATATTGTATTAATCTTTTATATCATATATGATCCTGTAATATATATGTGTATGTACGAGCATACATCTATGTTTTTGTCTTTATATCTGTACTATTCTATATAGGTTCATACGCACGCACGCCACGTTGGAATAAACGATGACGTGGACGACGATGCAGCCGTCG
This sequence comes from Zaprionus bogoriensis, assembly GCA_035046045.1. Lineage (NCBI taxonomy): Eukaryota > Metazoa > Arthropoda > Insecta > Diptera > Drosophilidae > Zaprionus > Zaprionus bogoriensis. Next base: position 1,366,508 of record JAWNOI010000145.1, read on the forward strand.
CCTAAGTCGCTGCCGCTGCCGCTGCTGCTGCCGCTGTCTGTCTGCCTCTCAGTTGTCTGTTTGCTTATGTACGCGAGTGTGTGTGTGCGTGTGTGTGTGTGAGTGTGTGTGTTGCTGTGCCAAATGGCTATAGCAAAATAAAACTAAAGCAGCTGTTTCCGGTATTTGATTGATAGTGAACTGGCAGTTTGTTTATCTCGCGCACACGGACGGCCGACCGACCGAGAGACCGGAGACCCGCCTGCTGCTGCTACTGCCGCTGCTCCAGCCCCTGGCCATTTATGCTCTCCATGCCGCTCTCTCACTCTCTCGCTTATGCTGCATACGCATCACATGGCAATGGTCGGGCCTATCCAGCGGCAACTGCTGCGAGCGCTGCCGTTGCCTCTGCCGCTGCCGCTGCTGCTGCATTTCGCGGATGCTATTTGGGGCCGCCGGTCGGCGGCGCACTTATTTTTAAATTACTGAAAATGTTGCAAGCACACACACATAAGCACATGCGAACATGCATAAACACACACACACACACACGCACGCACGCACACATGTGCAAGCGCACACATTCAATTTAAATTTAACTGCGAAATATTTCACTCACACTGGAAGGGAGGCTGCCTGCCTGCCTGCCTGCCTGCCTGCCTGCAATAACAACAGCCCCAATAACAGCAGCAACAACAACAACAACAACAAGTACATCGATCGCCTTGCGCTCTCCCACTGCTTTGCTCTCTCTTGCGCTCAGTGCGCGCTGCAAACAGCTGTGCTCGCTCTGCAAGTCGAGCTTAGACTAGGGCCGCCCAAGCACAACACGTGCAAATTGTGTGACAGTTCGCACAGGGAGAGAGCGCGAGAGAGCGCGGGAGAGCGCGCGCCTCGCTCCTTACGCTCTTTCTGCTGTTGTAGTAGTAGTAGTAGTGACTGCTGTTGCTCTTGTAGTTGTTCTTGTTGTTGTTAATTAATGCAAAGTGCAGTAACCGTTTTGCATAATTGACTGCGCGACCCTCGCACACACACACACACACACACACACAGAAATTATTCAATCATAATTCAAGCCAGCGCGAGAGCAAGTGAGGCTGTGTACATCTGTGTGTGTGTGTGCGTGTGCGTGCATGTTTGTCGCTGCCGCGCTGACTGATAGCCCCAGCAGGTCACCTTTGCCTATGCAAAAAAAATAACTGTAATCAGAGGCGACCACACACACACACACAGAGACACGCACACAGACAGGCAACAAACAAACTGAGGAGATGGCGAACGGGCTTGATAAGCGCACGAGACCTGCCAATTCGCTCCAAACTGGTCCGGCCCGAGCTGCTGCTGCCCTGCTCTTGTTGTTGTTGTTGTTGCTTCGTCTCTCTCTCTCTCTCTCTCTCTCTCGCTCTCTTGTTGTTGTCGCCGCTGATTGACACAGTTCGAGTCGCTTTCTCATATTGATGAATGGAAACCGAACTGAAGCGTCGGCACGGCACTTTTTTATTGAAGTGTGCTATATTTAACGAAGCGCGAGTACATTGAGAGCGGAAGGGGGCGGGGGGGGGGGATAGCAGGCCAGTCTTGCCATTCGCTTAACTGTATTGGGTCGCTGGCTCTCGCAATAACCAAATATACATATATGTAACTGCACACACAGAGGCACACACACGCAGTGCACTGACAGCTCTAATGAATGAAGTTGATAAGCGGACGGACAGGCCGAGCGAGCGAACTACTGCAACTGCGGCCAGTTGCCAAGTGCCCCAAAGGGGGAGGGGGGGGGGAGGGAGGAGAAGAGGAGCAGATCGCTTCGATTCGCTTGAGAGTGTGGCGAAAGCATTGCGAATAGATAAAGTGTAAGTTGTGCGGCAATGCAGATAGATAGGAGTATAGATATAGGTATGAAATATCAGATATAGCTATATAAGATAAGATAGTTACAAGATATAGATATAAAAGATAATAAATACAAAAAATAAAGATATATAAGATATACATAGATATAAAAGATATAGATATATAAGATATAGATAAATAAGAAATAAATATATAAGATATTGATATACAAGATATCTTATGTTTCTATATCCTATATATCTATTTCTTATTTATCTATATCTTATGTTATCTTATGTTTCTATATCTTATGTATCTAAGATATAGAAACATAAGATATGGCAGTTTTCGACATGGTTATATTATCTGATATGAACAATAGCTTATACAGATATCAATATAGATATTAATATTTATACGGACTTACCATATAGTAGCTGCAGTCTGAACAGCACCTGCAATAAATCAGAAAATTAGCTATAGATATATGTATATACAAGTGTAAGATATAGTAGTTATCAATCTTGTTGTATTATCTGACATTAGAGATTTGATTACTGTACATAAATATTGATATTAATATGTATAAAGAATATAGTAGCTACAATCTGATTAGCATATACAATCAATCAGATGCGTATTTATAGGTACTATATATATAAGTGTAGGATATAGTAGTTACCAATCTGCTTCTATTATTAGTAGACTTGCGTGTATATAACTATATGGATATAGAAATTAATATGAATATAGCATATTCAATCAATCAGGAATATAGTTATAGGTATAGATATAAGTATAGATTAAGATATAGAAATGTATATAATACATGAGATAAAGTAGCTGTAATCTGAACTTCAGCTATCAGATATGTAGATATGGGTATATATGTAAGTAAGTAAATATGCCAGTTGTAATCCTTTTGGAATTAAGATATGAATTAAAGTTTGTATAGATATAAAAGTCTGGATATGAAATCTATCAGAAATATAAATATGTTTGAAATGAATGAACAGATATGTGCATAGATATGCGTATATTTATATATTATATAGAATTTTTATCTGATCTGCTTTTAGATAAGAATGAAGTGATAAAAAAATAGAGATATCTGTGTATGGAATCGATCAGAAATATATGTAGATATTATTCTAATATCAGGCGTATATCTAAAAATATATATTTCATGGATAAAATGAGAAACAGCTTGAATCTGATCTATATATGGATTCGATATATATTACATATAGGTATATGAATATCGATATCAGCATACCTTTGAGATCTGAACTGCATATGTACCATATATATGAATATCAATAAACATATATATATGATATAATAGGTATGCCTAATAAATATATATGTATAATAAATAAATATTTATAAATAAGGACAATGATATGAATATTATAGCTTATAATAGTTGTTAACTATTCTGCATATGCTATTATTAGGGATATGGTAGATATATATGGTACGAGTATATATATTGACTTTAATATAGATATTAAGGAGATCTGTATAGATGTAGTAAAATCAAAAGAATAGATAATGAACATACGATAAATATGGGCATAGCTTTAAGATATACCAAACAATATGGGTATATGTAGAAATTAGATAAATGAGGTGATCTGAATTAATTACAGATATAAATATTGATAAATATTAAAATAATAAATATAATCATTTATAGAATTATATATAGACATTATATAAAATATCAGAATTAACATATATAAAGTATAGAAGACACAAACTGATCACCAGTTATCCAGTTAAGCTGCTAGTTCTACAGATATGGATATACACATAAATACATATACATGCAGAGGCATAAATATGGGCATAGCTATAAGATATAGCAGCTGCAATCGGATCTGATCAGTTATGCAGCGCATTCTTTGGCTCATTTCCTGCCTGTCAGTTTAATATTTTCAGCGCTGCATACCCCATTTCCTCTACACACACACACATACACACACACACACAGAGAGAGAGACACTCATACACACTCGCACTCAAGTCCAACTGCATTTCAATGTGTGCGCCCGCATCAAAATTACCGTTGCGTCGGGGGGGCAGCGCGAAGGTGAAGCGTGCGAGCAGCTCTAATGAACCTGAGCTGCCGCCAGGAAGCGTTATCAGTCTGTGTAGCGTAAGCTACGTGTGTATGCACATGTGTGTGTGCGCCTATCAGCGTATATGTATACTGCAGCGCACTGCATAGCGCGACTGCAGACAGACTTGCTGGAAGCTCCTGAATGACAGATCAATGAAATCATTATGAATTCGCCGTGGCTGCCGGCATTGCAGTTGGCATTGCAGTCGGCGTCGCAGTCGGCGCTGCAGTCGGCGTCGCAGTCGGCTTTGCCTGTAAGCTCTGCGCAAAAATGCCAACTCATGAGCGCAGCTCCCAGCTTGATCCTGCGTGTGCAGCAAGCTGCGCTCTCACCCCCAAGTCGCCTCTGCCTAGCAGGCTCTCTCTCTGCTTGGCGCTCTCTGCCTGTGCTGCTCTCTTCCTTGCGGCGCGCTCTCTGCCTGTGCCTTGCAGCTCGCGCTCTCTGCCTGTGCCGCTCTCTTCCTTGAGGCTCGCGCTGCCTGCGCCGCGCTCTCTTTGTACGTTTCTCTCTCTCTGTCTCACTCTTGCTGCAGCGGAAGTCGCCTGTGGTTTTGTATGCACAGCGCGTAGCTGCGCTCCCTCGCTCCCTCGCACTTTCGTGCGCCACAGCGCTTTGATGTGCTTTGCGTGTCGCACTGCAACAGGTGTAAACGAAATTCGACAAATACGCACATCCGCCCGCTGCAGCGGAAGCACCTGTATGTGCACAGCAGTGCGAGCGAGACGCAGCGAGTGTGTGAGTGAGAGATAACTGGGGTCGGGGTAGGGGTCAGCTCACGTGATTGTTTGATTGTCGCTCGGGCTCGGTTCAATTTCGTTTTTATTGTCATGTGGGGGCAGCGCGAGCGCTCCTCGCTCTCCCCACTGTCTCTATTGTTGTTGTTGTCGATCTTCCCGTTGTTGTTGTTGTTGTTGTTGTTGTCCGTGTTGTTGTCCCTTGTCCGAGTGCGACAAATTCATTTGACACTTTGTGCGGTTGTGCCTTATCGCGCGCTTGCGTTGTTCAATTTCCCGAGCTGAAAACTTGTTTCGCCCGGGGGGCAGGGGGCAGGCGGTAGTGGCAGGGGTTGGGCGGAGAGGTCGGATCTTGTCGGTCGCTCTGTTTGCCTTGTTGCGGTTGCTCGAGCTGCTGCTGCTGCTGCTGCTGTTGTTGTTGCCCGTTGTCGAAGCACATAATTACCGCGGCGCGTATTTAATCCGACAAATGGTTTCAACCTTACTTGAACTTTGTCTATGGGCCATACTCAGCAGCAGCAGCAGCAGCAACAACAACAACAACATGTGCAACATGAACAACGTTGTTGTTGTTGTTGTTGTTGTTGTTGTTTTAAGCACTTTTGCGTGGAGCGTTTCTAATATTTCATGACAGCCGCTTGAAGCCAACAACTTTTGTGGTTACATTGTAATAAACCTTGACAAGACGCGCGCGCGCTGCGGGGCAGAGCAGGGGTCAGGGGGGCAGTTGGGGGGCCCCAACTGATGAGCATTGTTGATGATGTCAAGTGGCCGACAGCGACAACTGACAAGCCAGCTGTAGCACCATATCTAGTGGGAAATTACTAGGTATATAGTAGGACGATTTTGAAGCAAATTAAGCAGTTTAGTTTATCGTTTTACGGCGCTCTCAAAACACATTTTATGCTTTCTTCAGGAATTTATGAGAGTTATGGCATTATAATTGCGACTTTAAGATGAAAAGCTTTTAGCCTTTTAGCGCTTTTCCCAGTAAGTAAAACTATTTAATTTAAATACTATAATTTCTTTGCGAGTTTTCGGCTATAATGCCTTGCCTTTAACTATAAATCTTGCCTTTAGCTAATTAGCTAATTTTGGTTGGCTAAAAGTTGCATTTCCTAACGACAACAAGTGAAGAAAGCTGCAGTGCACTCGACACTTGACGCTAAGATACCATTTACCTTAGGCTGTTAAAAAATAATTCTGTAACTTTTCTACTTTACCTAAAATTTGATTTACCGATCTACAAAATCGATTTATGGAGGCGGAGGGCATGGCATCCAAAATTTGAAAATCCGCATTCTGTATAATATTACCAGGGAGCTTAATACTAAATTTGGCGCTTCTAGCTTTTCTAGTGTTCCTATAATTCAAAAAATTCGTCTTAGAGACACCCTTTTACCAATTACCATATTTTAAGTTCAAAATTCTTAAAAATATAGTTCCAAGTCTTGAAATCAGCTCTAACCTCTCTTTTATCCTGTTATTTCTTTGAAAGTTTTAAGTTAGATAGCTGGTATTATATCTAAAAATCAGCACAATGCAACTTTTGTTTAAACAGGCAAATTTAGTAAGAAAATAGTATGATTTTGTCAATAGTTTTCAATTCTACATTTTTATAATTAACTAAAAATCAGCTCAAGCCCTGTTTCTAATTTAATTTGGTAAATCTTGTTTGATCTCTCAATAAATATATTTCTTTTTATTTTCCCTTGCTATAATTCATCAAATTCTTCGAAAATTTTAATTTCTAAATCTTCAAACTCATTCACAAATCAGCTCTGTCCCGCCCTTTATCTAATTAAGTACCTTAAAACGCAGACTCTTCAATCTCTCAATAAAAAAACTGCTATTTGCTGTGATTGCACTCGAAAATAACCTATCGTAAATTATGCGAATGCCTTCACAGGCCGATATCGGTGCGGCATATAGCTGCAGCTAAATCTATGCAGACAGATATGAGTTGGGCGTGTGTGTGTGTGTGTGTGTGCACACATATTTGCACTTCTAGCTGCAACTGCTCCGATACTTTATCTTTTCCGGCCATCTATCTGCATGAATATACGAGCACGAAGCGAGCCACACGTACACACACACACGCAGGCACACTCCTACTCACACACACACACACACACACACAGACATACAGACCGCACGATCGGCATCAGCAGAATCCGAATCTGAATCCGAAGCCCCATCGACATGGTAGGAACTGCACCCTCCCCACATGTTGCTTCATTCATCCCGACGCCGGCAGCCGGCAGCGGCAGCGGCAGCAGCAGTGGCACATGCAGCAGCTGCCGCTCTATGATAAATAAAGTAAAGTGCATTTCCGTCAAAACAAGTTTGTTCTATTAATATTTTCAATACTTCGAATTCAGCGACGCCGTCGACAGTCGCAGCAACTTTCACTGCAGATAGCTTAGAAGTTTTTTTTTCCCATTTTTCGATTTTGTTTTGGTTTTTTTTTTTTTTTTTGAGTTTTCTGCTCTTCTGATTTTCGTTTTTCGGTCTTTTCGTTTTTCTGAACGTGCAACATAATTTTAATTTGGCTGCAGCAACGGCAACGGCTGCTGCGACTTTGCCTGCCGCTGCTGCTGCTTCTGCTGATCTCCCCCTAGAAATCTACAGCCTGCTGGCAGCATTTACAGTTATTTTTATTGGAGTCAAGCAGCGCGACAATTCATCCATCATTTTTGTTATCATTTCGAATGTGGCTCCCTCTTTTGCTCCGACTCGCTAGCTTTTATTTCTCTCTCCCTCTCTTACACCGTCTCTGTCTCTCTTTCTTTTTTCTGCGTCTCTTTCTTTTGCTTATTTGCACTGAGTCTACTTTATACCTATCTGTCCCTGTCTCTTTTTCCCTCTCTCCATCTCTATCTATCATTCATTGATTAAAGTCTCAGTCTAGTCCCCGATCTCGATCTGTAGATTCCTCTTTAACTTCCTTCCAGTTTTATTTAGCATTTCCCTTATGGTACTCCCTCGAGTTTCCTCCACTGTTTTCTTCTCCTCTTCTCCTGTTTTCTACATTGCCAATTCTTCTTCTCTCAGACATTCTGACTCGATCCCTCCCTCGAACCCTCTCTCGGTTCTTCCCCTAGGCCCCTTCCTATCTATAGTTCCCTCTCTATGCCCGCTGTAGCTTTTACTGTAGCTCTTTCCCTAGATTCTTCTGCTGCTCCTTGTGTAGCTTTCCTGCCTTTCCTTCCTTTGTTCCTCTTCTAGCTTCACCTCCCATCCTAGCTTCTTCTCCCTGTCTCGCTTTCTTTCTCAATCAATCTCCTGGTAATTTTTCGCATCCTACCTCAAGTTTTCTCGTCTACACTGTTTTTAGTGTCTTTTTTAGCTCCCTCTCTAGTCGCTTCTCCTATCCCTTTGCCCAGTCTTTTAGCACCCTTACCCTATCCCGCTCTAAATTCCAGCTTCCGCTGCTGTTCGATCACTCCTGTCCCTGTCCTACATCTTCTCTCTCCTGCTCTTTCTTTCAGCTCTTCCATTTGTTTTCTCCCAATGCCACAGCTTTTCTCGATTCTGGTACCTCGGCACATACCGCGTTAAACTCTCCTTCGGTTTGAATCTCTCTGTCTCTCTCCCATTTCTTCCCTAACTCGCTCTCCCTTCCAGCACGCCCGCTCCACGATCACTCTCCTGGCACTTCTTTTTATCCTTCTCTCATCTTGCTCGCTCTTTTCTCTCTCTCTCTCTCTCTTTCAGCTTCCTCGCCTGCTGCCGCTTCTTCTTCCTCTACCTCTGGCGTTACCTCTTCACATCCCTCTTTCAGCTGCCTGTCGTCTTGCTTCTCTTCTCTCGCCAGCACTCCCGCTCCCTCTTCCAGCACTTGCTGCCGCTACCGCTCCCTCTGCTCGCGCTCATTCCCGCTGCCGCTCCCCTCGTGCGTCGCTCAACAGCATCCGGTAATTATGCGACACGCTGATTAAAATGCCTGGGACTTAGGTGGGTCTGGGCCCGGCGCACTGGCGCAGCGCAGCGAGCGAGCGACCTCCAAGTGAAATCTTCGCCTGCATTAACGAGTTTTCCGTGACGCGTTCAGTTTATTTTCATACGCTTTCCCGGGGTATGCGCTCAGGGTCGCACGACTAGGTTACAGCTAAGTAAACTATATAGAAGATGTGCTCAGAAGTTTGCAGATACTCCATAATTTCAAAAGTATCTTTTAGCTACGTTTAGCTTAGAGTAGTTTAATCGCTAGACTATAATCAAGTATCTTATATATACTAAAAGATATAAAAGCATCTTGCAGATACTAAAGCGTTTAGAGAACTCAGGGATTAAAATAAGGATTAAAAAAGCTATAAATAGCATACTTGTGTGAAAAATTCGAGATTCTGCAGATTTTGACTTATTTTCAAATTGAATTCGAGCGGTTTGAGAATTTGGGATTAAAATAAGGCAAGAAAAAGTTAAAAATTTCATTTTTGTGTTAAAAAATTGGAGTTTAAGCAGATTCTGACTTATTTGAAAATTGAATTCGAGCGGTTTATACAGGATTTTCTTTCGCTATAGTATAGTGATATGATTTTGTTGGTCTGATCCTAATATATTTAATCTCTAGAACGTCGCCGTCGAGTCAAGTATCTTAGAGTTAGACTTTAGTTATCGAGAAAAGTCAACACACAAGTTGTGCTTCTTTATTTGATCATTATAATACTTATGTGCCTTTAATCCTTTGAACTTCTCAGACTGTTATTTTAAGTGAGAGTATTATTAACTAAAACAGTCTCTTCCAATAAACTGTACTAAGTTCTCGATATAATCATTTTGATAAGATCGGAATATAACTAAATATAGCTTTTCAATTTTTTATTCCTTCTGTTAGAGTATCAACTGTTCGGTCATGAGCCTGCGGCTTTTCCTGCTTGTTTTCTTTCTTGTTTCTGCTGCTTCTTCTTCTTCTTGCTGGGGCCCGCTGCTCTTATTCTTTTGCCTTCACATTGCTTTGCTACACTTGATTTCCACACACACATACGCAACAGCGCAGCGCACCGCACACACACACACGCACACGCTGCGTCGTCTCCTGATACTGGCCATTAGAGATCAGGTTCTCTTGCGTGTGAGAGAGAGGCAGAGAGAGAGAGCGTGGAGTGGGGAGGGGGAGGGGGCGCGCAGGTGGGCAGGGCGGGTTTCAGTTTGCTGCCGTCGCCGCTTGCACGGTTTTATCTGCAGCCTCGTTCGCGTTGTTCTCCTCTTCTTCTTCTTGCTGCTGCTCTTCTGCTTCTGCTTTGCCTGCTGCTTCGTAATATTCTACACTCTGTGCGTTGCTCTCGCTGTTTCTGCTGCACACTGCATTCGTCCTCCAACAAAAAAGCGACAACAACAACAACAACAACAACGACAGCAACAGCAGTGCGTCTTGCGCCACGCCCCGCGCTGCCAGCGCCCACATTTGGTGCACCACTCATCAAGGCAGCAGTGAGTTTTCTTTGCGCGCGCGCCCACACGATGAACTTAGTTCACGATATTCTAGAAATTTACTATCGCAGCATATAAATCCGTTTTGTTCAGTTTTTTATAGCATATGCAAAACTAAATTCTGCTGATAAATTATAAAAATAGGTAATTAAATATATTTTTAAATTTACAGGGTATCTGACAGTCGAGCTTATATACGCCTACGCATGCTGTGCTCTTGCATTTGCCTTCTGTTTGTTTTACAGCATGAATTTAGCCAAGCGTTCCGTTTACAGGGTATCTGTCAGTCGAGTATGCATAGTCGTAGGCCTACGGAGCTCTGTTTGTGTTGCATTCTGAGAAAATCTTAAGCTTGCTTGAGTTTGAAGGGTATCTGTCAGTCGAGTCGAGTATACCCACTGATCTCTCTCTCTCTCTCTCTCTCTCTCTCTCTCTCTCTCTCTCTCTCTCTCTCTGCGCAAAACTACATTTTGCTTAAGCCTACAGGGTATATGACAGTCGAGTGTATTCAAAGGTTTTTGTTTGTTTTTCTTCACATTTTTTGAACGTGCAGGGCAACTGCTAGTCGATTTAAGCTACTGTTTGCTGAGGTTTACAGGGTATCTGCCAGTCGTGTATACTCCTTCAGGAATAAACTTGCATTTTCTTTTCGTTTATTTTTCTTCACACATTTGGCTAACAATTATCTAACATACCGGGTATTTGGCAGTCGGCTATGTATTCTCTTAGGTGCGTCATTCAATTTTCAACTGTTTGCTTCGCGGTATTTGGCAGTCGTGAATGGACGCTCATATTTCTTACATTCCTACTTTTTATAGGGTAGCTGAAAGTCGAGCTTGTATGCGTCTACTGAGTTCTCACATTTGCATTCTTTTTTCAGTTTGAGTGCTTTTGCTGCTAATGCAGGGTATCTGGCAGCAGGGCATAGACGCGCACTCGCACACATTCTCACTCGCTTTTTATCGTATTTCTTCTAGCCCATCGTCGTTGTGTGTGGCTTGTAGTTGTTGTTGTTGTTTGCTTGTCTCGTTTATTGATCGTGTTGCTGCGCACACACATCCCCACACACACACACAGACACACGCACAGTTGCAGTTACATACGCAATTCAATGAAGAAATGCTCCAAGTCCAAGTCAATGACCCGGAAATTGTGTCTAAAAAAGCAGCAACAACAACAGCAGCAGCAGCAGCAGAGGCAGAAGCAGCGGCAGTAGAAGCAGCAACTGCAGCAGCAGCGAGAGCAGAAGCAGCGGGAGCAGAAGAAACAGAAACAGCAACAACAACAAGAGCAGCAGCAGCAGCGCGAGCAGCAGCAGCAGAGGCAGCAGTAGTAGAAGCAACTACAACTACAACAACAGCAGCCGCAGCAGCCGACGCCGCAGCAGCATCACATTGACGACTTGAGCATAAAACTTTTACCTATTCAGCAGCGCAGCGTGCGTCTGCGTCGGCGTCGACAGCGCTGTCGACTGCATGCAGTTGCAGTGCGCAGAGCAATGAACCAGGCACGCACTCGCAGCGCGCCGCCAGCAGCTTTTGCCAGAGCTGCGATTGCAGGCACCAGCAGCAGCAGCAGCACGCGTCGATAACTCGCGACAACTGCAGACTGAGCAGCAGCAGCAGCAACTACAACAACAACAACTCGACATCGACAATCAAAATCAACGCAATTAATGCTCATCCGGCTGCGCGCTCTCTCGAGCCCTTGGGATGCTTACACAATTTCCCCCCAGGGTTGTCAGCTCAGCCGCTCAGCCGCTCTCTTTGCCTTGCTCTCCTTGCCACGCTCTCTTTGCCACTCACTCTCTTGCTGTCTGTCTCCTGTCTCTGTCTCCCTCGTGCCATAGATTTATGCATGCGCTCTATGCTATTGGCAGGTCTTATTTATTGCACTCGCATATCGCAGAAATTAAGCACAAAAGTTCAGTGCCATCGGGCCATGTCAGCCAATCGGCCGATCCAATGCTCCAGCCCCTCACTGCCTTCTCAGCCACCTTCATCGCGAGAATAATTTGAATTTATGTGCCGACAAGTTGCCCGAGTAAGACCCATCAATGGGGGCCAAAGTGCCAGAAAACATGCAAGCTGCAATTACACTGAGCTACAAAGTTGAAGCGATAGTATCGCTAGGTGTTGTCTACAATATATCTTAAATATATCGATACATTTATGACATATATCCTATAGGAAATATATCGATATCGATAGTATTTATCTTCATACCTGTCTACGGTACAAGACATGCCTTTTATCAAAGTATATCGATAGCTTTGAGCTGCAAAACTATGAACGGAAATGGTGTGATAAATTTGTAATATTTAACCAATTACGACTCTGCTGTACACATATTTATTTATAGACTTATCGATGTGTTTGTGATAGTTATCAATAGACATTCTATGTATAATTCCAAGCTATGAGCAAAAAAATATCGATATCATTAAGACATATATCTATATGTATGCTATGCTTATCTATAAAATGAACTACAGCTCAATCTGTGGTATATCGATTTACCTATGGGTGTGTGGCATTTATCGTATCTCAATCTACGCAAAATACTACCGAAAGCTATGCATACTATCGATAAGTTTCGATACATTTAATAAAAAAAGAAAGCACTATAGTGTTATCAATAATATGGTGTATGTATTCGAATTTATGCCGTATCTATTTACCAAGTCAACTAAAAAGTATCGATTTATCGATAACGTTGAAACTCCTTTCCGCTCACTGCAATCGCTCCACATTGTAGGCTAGGAACTTTTCGGTTGGGCTTGTTTTCAGTTTCGCTGTTAATGCAATTAACCTCAAACCAAATGGCAATCACTTTAATTTGTTTTAATTAAGCTTTATATGCCTACACAAAGCGTTGCAGGGGAGCGACATGCCCAAAATGACGCCTACATTGGCGACGGTGACGGCGACAGCGACCGCGGCTCTTTATTAATTACAAAGTGTCGCTAGGGCGGTGGTGGGGGTAGCAAGAGAGAGTGAGGTGGGTTGAGCATGCCAAGAGAGAAACGAGAGCGGCGTTAAGTGGGCAGACTGAGCTTTCTTTTCACCCTACGAATTAAAGTGCGCGCCACTGCGGCAGAGCTTTCTCCCCTACTCCCGCTTTGCAAAGTGCACTCAACGCAATGAAGAGAGGCGGCAGAGGCGCGCCCACTCAAGAGCATACAGGATACGATGCAGCGCATGCGTGCACTTCACACACACACACTCGCAGAGCACTTAACGGATGATTCGTTGTAACATAAACGCCCAACATTTGTTTGGGAGAGTACGAGAGAGAGCGGTAGAGATCTGCGTCGCTTTTGAGTCGCCCCGTACGTGCTCAGATGCGTGGGAATGAAGGGACAACAACAACGACAGGGGCAGGGGGAACACTCGCTCGAAATTTGAGACTTGTTAATGTGCCAAATTATATGCGGCGACAGCGTTCTGGGATCTGCTCCTAGAACTGTTCCTGCGCGCGCTCTCGCTCTCACTCGCTCTCTGTGTGTGTGTGTGTGCGTGCTTTGCTGCCTCTCTTCGTCTGCTACGTGTATTAATAATACGTACTCGAGAGTAAATTGAAAACTCGCCGCATATTGACAGGCCCGCCGTCGGCTTCCTCGCTGTTCCTCTCTCACTTGCACTCGTTCGGGCCACGCGAGACGTTGTGAATTTATGAATGTGCGAGGTGCAGAGAGTGAGAGAGACGCAATCTGTGAAGGATCACGTCTGGAATGTGGCTTAAATTATGACTTAAATGGCGTTGGCAGCTTATGCGGCTGCTGTGTGTGCTGCGAGGGGCAGCAGCAGCGGCTGAGCGGAAACGCACTCGAGAGGCTCTTGAGTGGAAGCTGCTCGCGTTCGCCGTTTCGCTCCATTCTTAAGAGCAGCAACTGCAATTGGAAGGCTTTTTATGACAGACGCGAGAGTCGCATACGTTGTTGTAGTTGTTGCTGCTGAGCTTTATTTGGTTAGCCGCGCATTCTTAGTTGCATCCTTCACAAGGTCATGCGAGTGCGCAGCGCTGTGCGTGTGTATGCACGCTCTCACCAATACATAAGCACGCGCTATCTGCTCGTATTTAAGCAGAGTAATCTTTGAGCAAATAAGTGTAGTTGTGGTATGTGGTTTCTGTTTTCCAACTGCCTCTTCACCTTCACCTCCGATCCGCTCCTGTAGCCACGCTGCTGCCGCTGCTGCTGCCTGCGTGTTTGCACAAATTGTTAGCGTCTGCTGCAGAGAAACAGTTTGTTTGGGCGAGCTTCAAAAATATCTCATATCTCTGCATGTATATTGGTGAGCGTGTGTGTGCTTAACGCAGGGCCCGACTAGACCGAACTGGACTGCACGTATAATTTCTCGCCAGGTCGCTGCGGAGGCTCCAGTGCAAGAAGTTCAAGTGCGCAGCGCACACATGTGTGTATGTACATATGTGTGCGCTGCGCACTCAACGCTGCCACGTGTTAACTGCATACATACATGCGTGTTTGCACTTTTCAAATATGTATGTGTGTTTATGTATAAGTATGTATGTGTGCGTGTGTGACAGCAAAGCTGCGTAATTACTTAATTTACACAGAGCAACAAACTAAGAGAAACTCACCTCACCACGCATATCCTTCTTTGCTGCTCTTTAACTCAACTCAAAGGTGAACTCAAAGCTGCGCTGCGTTTTGCACAGTGCAGCAAACAGCTCAAAGCGTAGCACGGTAGCCCAGTTGTGTGCCTGTGTGTGTGTGTGTGTGGATGACGCTGGTAAAAATAATGATAAATAATAAAAAATACAAATAAAACCTGTACACAAAAAACCACACAAAAATAAAGCAAACACAAAGCTTCGTCATCGGCTTTGGTGCGTGTGCGGCTTAACTGCAGCGCAGCAAACTGAAACTGGTCGAGCCGACGACAGTGAGAGCAAGTGAGTGCGATAGAGCGCAGGCGCGCACTCAACACAAGAGCAACAAGCACAACCTGATCGCATGCTCTCTTCGATGCTGCTGCCTGCAGCGCAGGCACAAGCTCCTGCCAAGTCGTTGTCTGGCTGCTTCAGTCTCTCCCACTGCTGCTGCCTTTAGCTTTGGCTGCAGCCTCTGCCGCTGCCTCTGCCTCTGCCCGTTCTCTCTCCCACTCCAACTCTGCTGAGAGCTGCACGTTCTTGTTTTTGTCATTGTCCGTTGTTGTTAGTGTTGTTGTTTTTGCTGCTGCAGCTGCCTTCGAGTGCTGCACTTACTATTATGCGCTGCTCTTGCGTGCGCTGCTTCTGTTTGCCTTGCTGCTGCGTCCTTTAAGGTCATTAGAAGTTCATTGCGTGCCTAGGTAAAGAGAGCAGCGTGTGTGTGTGTGTGTAGATGAGTGCGTGCGTGCGAGCGAGACAGGCATGAGTGTAATGCCCGGACAACTGACTCACTGCTGTGCTTGCATCATACACAACAAGTTCAGCCGCAGAGGTCAGCGAATATGTGAAAAATGTCATAACGGTTGTTTGAAAGTGACAATGCCGACACTTTGGCTGGGAGGGTACACTCTACTACACTATCTGTCT
Organism: Zaprionus bogoriensis; assembly: GCA_035046045.1. Taxonomy (NCBI): domain Eukaryota; kingdom Metazoa; phylum Arthropoda; class Insecta; order Diptera; family Drosophilidae; genus Zaprionus; species Zaprionus bogoriensis. The sequence goes on from JAWNOI010000145.1 coordinate 1,382,157, forward strand.
CTCTCGCTCTCTCGTTCACAGCAGCGCTTGCGATTACGGCGTGTCACAAAAGGGTTGCGCTTTAATTAATTGATCAAATCGCTCAAGAACGTTGACTCACCGCGTGTGTTTGTGTGTGTGTGTGTCGCACAACATTCCTTGGTCCGATCAAGAGGTCAATTCGACGGACAGACATAATTTTCTTCGAATTTTTCGTGAATATCGAATTAATTAACGGGTAACTGTAAAAGGGCGGAAATGTGTGGGAGAGCGAGAGAGAGAGAGAGAGGCAGGCAGTCGCATGCAGGAACTGCGTGCATGTATGCATAGCTGTATGCGTGCGTGTGACTCTCACTAGATTCAAGCACAATCAATGAAAAGAGAGAAAGAGAGTGAGAGAGAGAGGCAGGCAGTCGCATGCATAATCATAATTGCAGGCAGGTACTGCGTGCATGTATGCATAGCTGTATGCGTGTGTGTGTGACTCTCACTAGATTCACGCACAATCAATGCAAATGGGAATCGAGTTGTTGTTGTTGTTGCTGCGCGCAGATGCTCACTGAATATCAAATTACTCAACTCGCATGCGGATCGAGTGTGTGGGATAATGCGCCTGTGTGTGTGTGTGTCGCTTGGATTTATGTTTATCCAAATAAGCGCGGCGTTTTCCAAAGCGATAGTTGCCATTGCGATTGTTTGTTGTTGTTGTTGCAGCTGCTGCTGTGGGGTGCTAATAAATAAATCGCAATTACTGCGCATACACACGCACACATACATACACTCTCAGCTTTGGGTGCAAGGTGGACTTGGTTTAGCTAAAACTCACACACACACATGCTAACGTGCAGTCGCTCCCCCAACCTCACGCACATGCAAGGTGGACAGCACACACACGCATACATGCAGTGCCTCCCCCACGCTACTCACGCACAAACACATAGACAAGCACTCTCACCAAGGTGGACTTGGCTTAGCTACAGCACACTCACACTCTCATACACAAATTCACCACATCATACAAGCGTCGGGCCATCCATCAGCCATCCGCAAGTTCTGCTCGTCTCTTTCTGTATGCGTAACGCAATCTATTCATAAAATGAAATTAAATAAAATGCAACAACAACAACAGCAACGAAAGCAATAAAAACAAAAGAGAAATAAATATTTTCATTTGTGAGGCCGGAAGAGCACTTCCTCTCTGTGGGCTCTGCCATCAATCCCCCGGCACCCGCAGCAAGATAGACAACAGCAGCAGCACACACACACACACACACACACGCACTTGCACATGCATGCATGTGTGTGTGTATGCTAAATGGCTGGTCTGGCCCGTGCTCGGACACTAAACCACTCAAAGTGCAGGCGTAGCACACACACTCTCACACACACAGGCTTACACGCATACTCACTCATGTGCCTGCTTCTGCTTACCAAACATGTTTAGTTTTGTTATCGGCTCAGGAAACGCCTCCATCCGCGCGCTCATTGGAAATGCAGTGCGATGTGTGTGATTTTTATTGAAGCACAAAGTTGTAAAAAAGATTTATGCGAAAAGCAGACATATGGTATACGATATATGATATATGTACATACATATATGATATGGGTATGTATGATGTTTGAGAAGTACATAGTTAGGTATTAATTATCCAGTGATATCTATCCAGCTAAAACGATTAATTAAAGTTAGACTATAATGAGTACTCCAATTTTATGAAGATCATAACAACTTATAGGCATATTTGAACATTTTTATAGTTGGAAATTAATTTTCAATCAATTCTACGATCAATTAGAGAGCACAATAGATATAGGTAATACTAAGATATATTGTTAAAGATATATACTACTGTGGGCAAAAAGTAAGGTGAATATTTTTGTAAAGTCAAAATTCTTTATTTATTCTCCTAAATCAATTTCATCCTATTCAAAGTAATCCCCTCCCGATAAAATATACTTATGCCAACGTTGAAAATTCACCGTACTTTTTGCTCACAATAGTACATCAAGTTTGTTAACAATCGGACAAAATATGGAAGTGGACTACTATTTCAGATTTATTATGTATGATTTTGGTTGAAGCGAAAAGCTATAAAAAAGATTTATGCCAAAAAAAAACATACATATGTATGATATATACAGCTATAAAACCTATACCTGCTAGGAATTATCAATCAAATGGAAGTTGAAAATTTGATGGAAGAAATTATGGATGGAAAAAAATTTGATGTATTAGCTATAAGACGAAGCGATAACTATTCTCGTTCTTAGTTCTCTGGAAAAATTTCGCCTAACTTTCTAAATATCTGATAAATATTTCAACTTAATCAGACGATCAGGCCAGATAAGATATAAATTAGTTACTTGAGATGCTGAGGAACCATACACCTGCTCTATATTCATGTAAATGCCAACTATTTGCAGTTTATAATGATTTTGGCTATTCGATAATCGCGACTAAAAGATACAAAACAGAAATTTCAGATTGCAAGTAAATCCCTTCCTGGTTAATCGATCAATATACCTCGTAATGACTGTTTTATATCCGTTTCGGATGCGTTTCTTAGCTGTCAGCACAGCGGGAACTTCCGTCAGTTTAGCGCTGGCCTATACTATAGCGTTGCCATATCATGGCAAACTATTTTCAGATACCCCCGGCGATTGGCTCTCAGTGAAAACATTACCGAAATGCGAAATTTTCCGCAAATAAAACAGGAAAAACGCCCATCAGCAAATATTTCGAATAACATTTAGCGCAAAACTGGCGCCAGGCAATCGTACCGCGTCGTACCGCCCGACGAGTGTACCTGAAATGCTCATTAATTTGAAGCGTGAAAATGGAAAAGTGGAAAATATGGGAAAAATGGAAAATGGGCAAAACATTCGAAGCATTCACGCAGCAATGACAGACAGAGAGAGTGGATATCGTAGCTCAACATACAGAATACACACAATACACAATGCTATATACTATATACGTTTAATATATATATATATATATATATATGCATAGGTACGATATGGTATGGCTGGATATGGTCGATATTCGCGTCACGGCTATTTATGGCCCCAAACTCAAACAGGTGTAAACCGTAAAACGGCGCGAGATTGTTGAAATCATTTCATTGTAAACTTTTCGCAGCACGAGCCTGATGCGATATGGATATGTAGATATGATAGCTCGATCCAAGCTGAAGAAAGAGAAAACGAGACAGAGAGAGAGAGAGAGAGAGAGAGAGAGAGAAGCAGCTTCCTGGAACTGCCCCTCATTGTAGTCCATCAAAGTTTTGGCACGCGGTCCATTGTTAAGCTGAAAACGAGGAAGAGTCGGGTATGGCTATGGTAGGGTAACGTAGGGTAGCGGCGGGGTACTGCAGCTACGACCGAATTTCCGACTCGGGCACTGCGCATGCGCCGCGCTGTTTAATTTGAATTATTTGGCCGTAAATAAGGCACAATGGGTTCGAGTTGGGGATCGGGATCGGTATGGCAGGGGGGAACTCGACTCGGGCCTGTAAAAATGAGATTTTTATTTCGTCGTGTTCTTTGTGGATTTGAATTGAAGGCAGCAGACGCGCACAAGAGCTCCGAGTGTATGGAGAGGCAGCGAAGAGTCCCGGACTCGAGAAAGGCATAAATATTTATAATCATAAAAAACTTGGCTGAAAGGAGCAGCGGCTGAGGCTGAGGCTGACGCAGCGGTAGGGGCAGGGGCAGGGCCCCACTGAAAAGGAAAACGATTTCTCAATGTCTTTTATATGGACAGTTGGAGTTGAAGCGCTCGTTCCGGGCCGGCCTCAACTTCAACCTCCACGGCAGACGCTGCAAACGCTGCAGACTCGGCAGACAGAAGACAACAGAACCAGAAGACACTGAGCACTGGAAGACAGAAGACAGAAGACAGAAGACAGAAGACAAAAGACGATCGCGCTGCGGCGATCGAGAAACTTGTTTAGCACGCGTTACAGCGGCTGCCTGTGTTGCTTTTCACATTATTTGCCTCTCTCCGCTCTGCACGGCCCTTGCCCCCTTTCTTCCGCCTGCCTCTTCTCACGCTTAACCTTATTTGTTTATGCCACATGTAAAAAGTCAGCGAAGAGCGCAAATTTCTCGTTTTACTCGCAATCCGTTCAGCTAAACGTCGATCTTGCCTCCCTCTCTTTTTCTTTCTCTCTCTCTTGCGATCGCTCGCTGCGTGGGCTCATTCTGGAATTTCTACACTCATTCTTGATTGTTTCGTTTAGTTATGTTTAACGCTCTGGGCCATATGTGTTGCATTCCAGCCGAATTGGTTTTGCCTCGCAGCAGTAAGCGCAGGGAGAGAGAAGGAGCGGGAGTGCGATCCCCTCCCGATGCCAAGCGAGCCAAAAACTGACAATCGGTAGAGACTGCGGATCGAGGCGACGGCCAGTCGGGTCGTCCGCTTGGACCCGAGCCCGAAGAGCAGATAATAAATTTGAGTTTCAATAAATTATATTGTTGCTACAAGTTGGGCCCGCCAGCAGCTGAATGACTGGCCTCGGAAATACCCTGCAGTGTGGTAAAAACTAAAATATAGCAAAAAAATAAATTAAAGAAACGTCTATATACGTAAAGTACATATTTACCAGTTTAACAGCTTTTCTACTAGCAGAACTTAGAAAATGTATACCCTGCAAGACAATACAAGCTAAAATAAGGCCGAAAATCAACTAAAAAATCTCTATATATCAAAAATGATCAATATAAATCTATATACATTTACTTTAAGCTGTTTTCTAGCTCTTTCAACGCTAAAACGATTTTAACAGCTCTTCTATGTGCTAAACTTCCTAAAATATACTCTGACAGGTAATACAAGCTAAATTATATGCGAAAATATAGGAAAAAAATTATTCTAGTTCCAAATAAAGTGTATTTTTGACAGTTTCCAGCTCTTTTCAACCCTGGGCTGCACTTCCATACCGTGTACAGGGTATTTGCTAGTCAAGTCATGAGATAATCAACTGATCCGTTGCGTTGTTCTGCTCGTTTTCAGCTTTGTTGTTGTTGTTGTCCGTGCGCCTCACTGGAATTTCATTCAAAATTTTTTACTTGACCAATTTCTTTTTGGCATTGTCGTCTCTTCTTTTTTGTTATGGCGCGGCCATTGTTGACCACGGGCCTGTCATCCGTAGTCCGTTGCCGGGCATCGCAGCGCTTGTTATACGCCTTGATGAAGCGATCAGGCCTTGACATTGATGGGCAGCACACACACAGACACACACATCCAAGTGTTGAAGAATAGCAAAAGCTGTTCATTGATGATCTCTCCAAATAATCGATCATCGTTGAATTTTGAAAAGAACTATTTAAGATCGCCCTAATGCTATAGCGATCGTAAGCGGAACTACTTCTGGCCCTGATATCAACGCATTTTTATTGGGGCTCCATAAAAGGCACACTTTATGCGCCGTTCCCGATGGCAGCTTCGCTCTCATCAGCATAAGTAATCACCCGAAATTTCCAGCTTGACACAGCTTGACATCTGCTATAGCACGCACACCTGACGACGACGGCGACGACGATCGCTTGGCCCAACACTAATGCATGTAGGGCTCCGTCAAAAGAAATTTAGAGCCCTCGCTCTGGGCGCTCGATCGGTCGGTCGATCGCTCTCCTGCTATCGCACATGGCAACCAGTTCTACACTACAAACAACCTTCATCATTAGCCTTAGCCAAACTATGGCATGTCAACGAAAATTAGCATTTTCTGTCGAGCCATAGCCATAGCTACAGCTCCAGCTCCAGCTTCGACTATAGCGCGACGACGCGTTGTCTGAAGTTGGGCAGCCCAAGCGAGCTGAACGTGTTCGGCTCAGTTGCTCGCCAACTGTGCGTAGGTAAGAACGCAGCGTTGCGTCGGGGGCAGGCGAAATCCAGCACGGCCTACGCATATTTTGCAATTTCGTTTGTGACGCCCACGCATTTGAATTAGCTTAGAAATAAACAACAACAACAGCAACAACAACAATAGCAGCAGAAACGACAACAACGACGGCAACCTACAAACTCACATTACGAGCATTCGCCATACGCACACACACACGCTCGATTTTATACTCTTCACCTATTGAAAATGGTTAAAATGGGCATATTAGTTATGTTGAAATGCATGTAACAGGCAGAAGCTGGCCTGGCAGACAATAGAATGCTTTTAAAATTTTGATTAGCATCAATAACAAAGTCGATTGGGCCATTTTTAACTGTCCGTCTGTCCGTTTGGCTCTATAAACGCATGGATCTCAGCAACTACAAGAGCTATCAGCACCAAACTTGAGCTGAGGAGTCCTGTATTTCATACGCAGATTAGGCTTATTTTTAGCTTCGAGTGCCACGCCCAGCGCCTGCATAAATCGATATTTTTCAGATAAAAAAAAGTTAAAATATTCAAAATTAGTATATGGGATGCTATTTATTATATATTGTACTTTCTCTACAAATATCAGCTTGATTGTAATATAAAGACAACAATTAGAGCACAAAATATTTTACAAAGTTGTAAAGCACCAAGAAAAATTTTTTAGTTTTTATTTATAAAATCGTAAATATACAGCATATATTTGCAACGCCCCACAAGTGTGTGAACGGTATACAATAGTCGACCCTGCTGCACCTTTGCTTTCTTTACACGCTGTGAGTGGTTTGCTCTATGTGTGTCGCTGGAAGTTTCTTGTCAGCTCGAGTGCTGTATAGAATTTCCCTGTCCGTCAGCCTGTCGCGCTGTCCGTCTGTCTGTCTGTCTACTCATACGTGGGCATCTATATATAACTGCTAGCATTCCTCTCTATCCTGCCCTCGCCAACTTTAATGCTTTTAATATAAATATTTATATGCATTTACAATCGCACACACACACACACACATACATGTTGCTCGCAAGTTGAGCTTTCGAAATTCGGGGCTTGAGTGGGCTCATTTGAGTGCAATTTATGGCATCTGCCACACCCCCACAGCCGCAGCTGCAGCGCTGCCAAAATTCAGTTTAATCACCTCAAGACACCAACACATGCATGGCCAGAGCGACGACTGTGACGCTGCCCACGCCAGCAACTAGCATAGGTTTGCATGTGTGCGTGAGTGCAGCGAAACTGAGATGAATGGCAAGTGGTGAGTGAGTGCTGTGAAGTGGAGTGGTGAGTTGCGCGTGCAGAGAGCGAGAGGTGAGCGCGAGGTGAACTGCACTGGCGAGCGATGCGTCTTCGTCGAAGTCGGCTGCAGATTTAATTACCCAGTGCGAGCAGCGCAGTCGACGTAGCTAGGCGCATATTTTCACCCGCCTAGCAACAGCTGCAGCTGCGCGACGCAGACAGTGAAAACTGGAGTCGACGCCAACGTCGCAGCGGCAGTGACAAAACACACCAACGCGTCGACGCGCCGCCAACGTTGTGAATTTCATTCACAAAAATTCACCAAAACAACAAAAGCAACAACGCAGCCAAAAAGGCAATGGACACAAGTCACGCATGCGCGGCACGACGCGACAAAGCGGAGAGAGGCAAAACTTACACGCACACACACACAGCCACATATTCGCATGCGTATGTATAGTCTGTTTGTGTTGGTGTAGATTTGCAGCTATGGATATCGCTGCAGGTTTTATGGCGCTGCTTGCAACGCCTCCTTCACGCCTCTAAGCCGGATGTATTAAATTCCAATTATGGCAACAGGATTTTGTGCGTCGTCACAAATTTATTATTATTATTATTATTAGTTTTATGTGCATTTGCATTTGCTAAATACGCAAAAGTCCAACACCTTCTGCCTTGTGCTCCTCCCCCTACCCCACAGCTGCGATTAGCTGGCGGCGCAGCTGCTGGCATAACTCGGCGAACTCCGGCAGCGCGGCCAGGTTGAACTGCTCGCCGGCGTCCACGCGATGGTCGTAGAGCTCCTCCCCGTAGACGCTGTTCCAGTCTGGAGGGAGTAGGAATTTATCGATAAAAAATTTGCAAAAATTTGCGAATATAGTTTCCTATCAATTTCCCTATAAATTCCACTAACCACTCAGCCACTGCGCATGAAAGGGCACCCAATAAATCGATACATTTATCGATACATATCGTAGAAAAAATATTTCTACAAATTACACTGTAAAATTCCTCTTTAATTCCACTCTCCCGGACTGATGATATATGCCTGGCAGCGCTCATGATAATGTATTGATGAATTTCCCTCTGCGATTCTCGATAAAAATCCCACTTAATGACGTCCCAAAATACATCCAATTCTAGTACGCTCCCATAAATATCTCATTAAATTTTCCCACTAAATTTCCCTCTAAATGCTCCCAATTTCCCTCTAAATCCCTCCTAATTACCATACCTTGACTAAAGTTGTGCACATGAAAGCGCACCTAATACATGCCTCGATAAATGGGCCTATATGGTTATCGATAAATTTCCTTAAAAATTCCTCGCCTGCCACTCATCTCTGCTAAAGTTGTGCGCATGAAAGCGCACCCAATAACAATACAGTCCCCTATATATGATATATATCGATAAATTTCCCTCTACATTTTTTCACTAATTTCCTCTAAGTATCCATACCTTGACTTAAGTTGTGCGCATTAAAGAGCACCTAATACCGGATCGATAAATTTCCCTATATATTTATCGATTAATTTCCCTAAAAATTCCCCCCACTGCCACTCACCTCTACTGAAGTTGTGCGCATGAAAGCGCACCCACAACGTATACCTGTAGAGATCGTCGCGCCGGCTATAGCCCATGATCTTGATGTTGCGCAGCTTGGGCTTATCGCTGTTCGGATGCCGCGTGGGCAGCACGCCGGGACGCGGATACTGGCTGAGTGCGACGTAGTGCTGCTGCTCCGCTGCAATAGGCGCACAGTCAGTCGCTGCGAGGTATTAGCATAGTCAAGTCCAACTCACCTGCAGCCAGCACCTCTCGCTCCCCCCGCAGCAGTGCGTACAGGCTCTTGCCCTCGCCGCAGGTCAAGCGCTGATCCCGGCTGCCATTGCAGGCCGGCAACGGCGGCAGATGCGCCAGATCCACGAGCGTGGGAAATACATCCAGCAGCTCCGTAATGGCGTGCACATGACGCGCCTGCTGCAGCGGAAACTCCGGGCTGCGAATGAGCAGCGGCACACGCAGCGCCACCTCAAAGTTGCTGTACTTCGCCCACTCGGCGTGCTCGCCCAGCGACCAGCCGTGATCGCCGAGCACCACGACAACGGTGCGCTGCAGATCGAGACGCGCGAGCAGCTTGCCAAACAGATCATCCACATAGGCGACGGCGGCGTAGTAAGCCTGCCGGATCTGTGCCGCCTGCAGCCGGCACAGTGGTCCATAGGGAAACGATATATTCGCATGCTTGAAGTCATCGCGCGAGCGTACATCCGTATACGGATTCCAGGCCACATCGGGCATGCCCGCCGGCTTCAGCACATCCGGCGTATAGTTGAGGAACGGCTCGAGCGGCAAGCGCTGCAGAAAGTGTCGCGGAAAGCGCAGATTGATGTGCGGCTTGTGGAAGCCCACGGCCAGGAAGTAAGGCTGACGACTGATACGCCGCCGCGACTCGACGAAGCGCATGGCCTCGGCGACGGACTCGATGTCCGGCAGCGTCTTGTATGGCTGCGTCTGCAGCCGCACCGGACAGATTAGGTAGTTCTTGCGCAGCACACTGCCGCCATGGTCCGGACAGACGGGCGAGTGCATGTACTGCTCCGTGCGTGCATGGTATGCCGGCGCGGACCAACTGTACGGATAGTCGTCGCTGTAGTTGGACGATTGACCCGGATGGAAGACCTTGCCGCAGCTGTAGGTGTAGTAGCCCTGCGTGCGAAAGTACTGCGGCAGCGTGCTGAAGTTGCCCGCAAAGCTGCGCCAGTAGCTGTAGAAGTCGTACAGTCGCAGCGTGTCCGGACGCCGTCCGGTTAACAGGGAGTTGCGGCTGGGCGCGCACAGCGCTTGCTATTGGGTGTTGTAGCTGATCAAACCGTATTACCTACACCTGTATGTCTACTCACCTGACTGTAGGCACGCGTAAAAACGCTGCTGCCCTGCGCAAAGGCATCCAGATGCGGCGTACGCGCCAAACGATCGCCATAGACGCCCAGAGCCGGACGCAGATCGTCGAAGATCACCATGACGACGTTGTAGTGCGTGGCGGAACCGCCTACAGCCAGCAGTAGCAGCAGCAGCAGCAGCAACAGCATCGTCTACGCGAGCGACTTTTGCGACTGCAGTCTGGAAGACGCGAGCTCGAGCGGCGGATGTGATCGCCGGCGACTTTGTAGCACGCTGTACTACGCTCTGCTGGCAGAGCGGGCATATTGACTGCAGCTTCGCTTCAAGTAAGTATGGGAATTGATCGAGAAGACTTTCTTCTGGCTGTAGACGAGCCGAATGCAGCTGTAGAACGGGAGGAGCTTCTGCTGCATCTAACTTCAACTTCAGTCAGCTGAAGATCGAGAAGTGCTACAAAGCGCATTGAAATTCTTCCATTTGTAGATCGTGTAACTCTTTAATACGTAGTTCGAGAAGAGCTTCTTCTCGCTGTAGATCGAGTGGTAGTTCTCTTCTTAACGCTGTAGATCAAGTCGAACCTAATGCAGCTGTAGATCGAGAGGAGCTATAGATAGAATGAAGACTCTTCCAGCTGTAGACCGTATGGAACTGCTTTGATTTGAGCTTCTTCTCCAGGGGAACTTCTCTTCTTACTGCTGTAGATCAAGTCGAGCCAAATGCAGCTGTAGATCGGGAGAAGCTTCTGCTAGCTTCTAGTCTTACTACTGCTAGCTACCGATGTAGCCCTACTTTATTCAGTTGTAGATTTAGTGGAACTTCTTATTCTTTTTTTCATAAAATCAATTGGAATTTCTTTCGAATTTAGATTAGATTGTACTTCTGCTAGCTGTAGATCAAGGCTCTAGATCGCATAGAACAACTGAAGATCGCGTGGAGCTAACTCCAGCGAAAGATCGTGGATAGCTTCGAGCAGTAGAACGAGTAGAGCTCTAGAGAGCTTGTTCGGGATAAATTCTAGCCAGTTAGATCAAGTAATGCTTCTGTTAACTATAGGTCTTACTGATCGTCACTGATCTCTAACAGTTGCAGATCTAGTGGAACCTTTTTTAAGCGTCAGATCGATTATACAATGAGTTGAACTTTTGCCAGCTTAAGAAATAATGCAGTTGCTTCAGCCGTAAGTAGCCTAACTCGATCTTGACTGATCTCTAATAGAACTTTTTTAGGTTTTTGATCGATTAGACATTCAATCGTACTTTTTCTAGCTTAAGATCGAATGCAGTTTGCTTCTGCCGTAAGTAGTGTAGCTCGATCGGGTCTGATCTCTAACAGTTGTAGATCTAGCGGAATATTTTTAGGTTATAGATTGATCATACATTGAGTCGAACTTCTTCTAGCTTTGGTTTGAATGGAGCTTTCTTCTGGCGTTAGTAGAGTACAGCGATCTTGACTGAAATCTGACAGTTGTAGATCTAGTATTTTTTAGGTTCTAGATGGAACTTCGCCTAGCTTAAGATCGAATGGAGCTTTCTTCAGCCTTCAGCCGTTAGTAGATTACATAAAGCTTGACTGATCTCTAACAACTGTAGATCTAGTGGAATATTTTTTAGCTTCTAGATGGAACTTCTTCTAGCTTAAGATCAATTGTAGCTTTCTTCAGCTGTAGGTCCGAACTGCCTCCAACTAAAGATCCAAGTACTTGCTTCAACTCTTGGGGGAACTGTAGATGAGAAATTAACTTCACCACGATCGTCAGCCTGAGCCGCATTTCCAGGGCATGCTGCAGTCGTGCAATCCGCACTTGCGCACGCTGCACAAAGAGCGAAATTTGCGCAGCGTAATTGGAGACTGCCCCCCATTATATTTCAATTAAATATAACGGAAGCAGACCAGAGCAGAGCAGGAGGAGGAGGAGAGGCTGGAGAAGGGCCTGCAATCTCTGGGCGCTTGGAGCCGTTGCTTATTTACGTACATATAGTTTAATGATTAACAGGCTAACGGTTAGCGATAATAATAATAAAAAACAGTCCAATGGAATTTATACACGACGCTCGCGGGTCTTGGGTGTGGGTGTGGGTTTGCGTTTGGGTTGTGGTGTATGCGTTATTGCGGCTAGAACGTGGCGCCGCAGTTGGTGCAGCGCTTCTCGCGCATGGCCAGGCAGCAGAGTATGCCCACGGGGAAGAAGAAGATCGCACAGCAGAGCCCGAGCGGCGAGAAGGTGTCCTCCAGATAGCCAATGCGACAGGACGGACAGCCGCCGATGACGATGATCTCGGCGGGCAGCGTCACCGCCGGCGTTGGCACCACAATGGAGACGGGCGTCTGCTCGAAGGCACCGTAGTTGGCCATGTTGGGCGGCGCTGTGGGCGTGCCATGGTGTACGCCGGCTATGAGGCGCTCATCTGCGGGTACAGCTCATTTAGTTAGTACGCTTGTTGCTACGGATCTGCTCGACGCACACTCACCCTGCATTGAGGGCGCACTCGCCCTCATCACTTCGTCGTAGCTCGGCGGCTCGCCCTCCTTCACTGTGTGTGGTGCAGCCATGGCGCCTGGGCAGGCAGTTGAAGCTTTTCACTATCTCCCCCTTGGGTATGACTCACTGGGCTCGCTGCTCTCGCTGTTTAGCTTTAATTACTTTTGTTATTATCGTGTTGTTTTTATTGTGTCAACACACACACACTCTGCGCTCGGGTTCTTTGTGTGCATCTCACGCTGCCTATCGATAAGTCAGCTGTTGCGCGGCTATCGAATGCAGCAGTTCACAATAGACGCGTGCCCATTACAAAAAGTATAAGAGCTTATGCGAATCGCGACAGTAGGAATTTAAATAATGCTAACTAAAATTTACAGAAAATAAATAAACACAAACATAAAAAACAAAGCTATATACAATTTTCACAAAATTGTTTATTTTTCGGTTTAAATTGGATATAGCTAGTATAACAGTTTAGAAGAGTGACTATCCAATTGGATTATATTGCACTTTTTATAAAAATATATAAATATAGTCGATTTAGTAAATAAAAATATATTTTTTTTTGCATGTTATAAAAAAATGCATTTACTTTGCATCAAATTTGCAATGTTAACAAATTATTAAATATTCTAGCTACAGTGATATCGATAGCAGAAGTAAGCGATCGATAGCTTTGCTATTTATTAAAACACATATTACTTTGTGAATAAATGCAATATTGAGTATGTTAAAAATGCATGTAAATTAATTTAATTTATTTATTATTTATGTTTTTATTTAATTATATTATTTATTAATTAATTCGATTAGGCAGTTGCGATAATCGTTTGCAATGCAACGCTGCAGTCGATTCATTTACATATAGCCGCACTCTTCTGCCGCCATTGGTCTCTTGTCTGTGTTGACGCAAAATCGGTGTACGGAGGTTTGTTTATTGAAAATAATAGATTTACGCAGTGCAAAGCCCATTAATTGTGCAACAACGCTTGCCGTGGACCATTGCAAGCGATTGCATGCATTGTGCAGTGTGTGAGTGCGTCGAGTACTGTGTATACTCTGTGGTTTCTTGTGCAGATTCGCTTTGCTAAATCGATTGGCGTTTTTTTTCTCTATGTCTCTATTTCCGCTGCTCCGCATGCTGTTTCACTCGCACACGCTTGCCTGCATATGCCCGCAGAGAGAGGAATAGAGAAGCCGCAACCGCCATCAGGTAGCTCGCAGAAACAGAAGAGAACGGCAACAAGAACAAGCAGCAGAACAACAACAACAACGACAACGACAACAACAAAAGCAACAAGGTAAACAAACAGAGGACTTCCAACTGCCAGCAGAAGTTGTAGCCGCGCAGGAGTTGCTCATGCGCGACATGGCCGACTTGGACGCTGTGCATCTCGGCCTGGACGAGAACGAGGCGGACATTGCCGAGGAGCTGCAGGACTTCGACTCGTTCGACACGCGCAGCGAGGCGTCCAAATCTCGCGGCGGCTCTGTCGCCTCCGACTCGGAGCCGAGCATTAGTTCAGTGAGCACTGCACCATCGTCCATAGATGGCAGCAGGAGCAGCAAACGCTTGACCAAAACCAAGTCGAGCGCCAAAGCAGCCAAAGACACTGCTGTCAAGCCAGCGGCAGCAGATGCCACAGCAGCAGCAGCAACTACAACAACAACAGCAGCGTCGGGGGCCTCGAGCAGTAAGAGCAAATCCTCGAAGAAGTCCAAGCGTGCCGCATCGCCCAGCGAACAGAATGGCAAGAAGAAGAAGTCCACCAACAGCAGCGGCAGCGGCGAGTCCAAGTCCAAGAAGTCCAACGAGACGGAGGACAAGAGCAGCTCCAAGCTGCAAGAGAGCGAGGAGCGCGATGCAAGCAGCAGCAGCAACAACAACAACAACAACAGCAAGAAGTCGCGAAGCAAGAAAAACACCAGTGGCAGCAGCTCCACAACGGCAGCCGGAGCCGGTGGCTCGAAGAGTGACCTCAGCGATGCGGAGGATGAGAAGCCGGCACTGTTGCCCGCCCTCGAATCGGACAGCGAATCCTCCGACTCGGATTCGGGCACACAGCACAAACGCAACGGCGGCGCACGCAGCAAGGGCGCCAAGGCGAGCAGCTCGAAGAGCTCCACGCCGGAGAAGGAGAGCGCCGGCAGTGCTGGCAACTCGCAGAAATCCTACGACTATATGACCAAACTGAACTATCTGTTCCGCGACACGCGCTTCTTCCTCATCAAGTCGAACAACAGCGACAACGTGCAGCTATCCAAGAGCAGAAGCGTCTGGGCGACGCTGCCGCAGAACGATGCCAATCTCAATCAGGCCTTCAAGGAGGCGCGCAACGTGCTGCTCATCTTCTCGGTCAACGAGAGCGGTAAGCGGCAGTCCAAGAAGCATATAGCCAGATTATAGCTTCTATATAAGCTCTAAACTAATAATTCTATATAATCAATGCAGTATAATTTTTTAAATATTTTTTTAAGGTATTTCTAGACTCCTGTATTGTATACCCTTACAGCGGGTATAACCATTTCGACTAGTTGTTTGCAACGCAGTGCAGAAAACATCTTCAATATTATAAGAAAAAAATATATATTATATATGCGCTTGATCAGGCGCGTCGTTATAGCCATATGCGATTGTCTGTTTGTCCGTCTTGTCCGTTTGTCTGTTCCAAAGCCAATTAGTCTCTCTGCTTTGCAGCTTTCTTGCTGAAACTTCGTACATATACTTCTTTCTTCAGCATGCTGTAGGTAAATTGAAATGAGTCCGATCGCAGCGATATATCGTATAGCTATCATAGAATATATCGGATGATTTTTGTTGTTTGTTCAAGCTATGTTTAACAACGGTCTTCAGGTAGAGCGGGAGTTATTTGAAACACGTCTGCACTGCACTACACTTGAAAGTCAACTGAAGAAAATGCTTGACTGGCAGCTCTATTTATAGTCTTTCAATTGTGAGCGCATCTCCCGAAAGAGGCTCTTTCTCTGTCAATCGTGAGCATAGCACACCGAGCTGTTCTTCTTCTTTCAATCGTGAGCGCAGTAGCACAGACGTTTTCTTCTTCTTTCAATCGTGAGCGCAGCAAAACGATCTGATCTTCGTCTATCAATCGTGAGAGCAAAAACACGAGCTGCTTCTCTCGGCTTCAGTCGTGCTCTTCCTCTTTCAATCGTGAGCGCAGCTACCGGAAATGTGCGAGCACGGTGTCGCAACTGTGCTGCTTCTTTCAATCGTGAGAGCAGAATTACACAGCAGAAACAACTGCTGTGCTTCTTCTTCTCTCAATCGTGAGTGTAGCGCAATAGAATTTTGCTACTTCTTTCAATCGTGAGAGCAGAGTTACGCGAATTCTTCGCTCAATTGTGAAAACAGAAACAAATGCTGTTCTTATCCTTTCAATTTAAAACTTGGTACATGCTTTATCAGGCTGTAAATAAGTCGGATTGGAACAATATATCGTAACAGGCAGAAGGAGGCGTGGCAGACCATACAAAGTAATTATATTCTCAATCAGCATCGATAGCCGAGTCGTTTTGGTCATGTCCGTCTGTTAAACGCACAGATCTCAGCTATTAAAAGAGCTACAGGCACCAGACTTGGTAGGAGTGTGCGTGTATTCAATACACACAAGAAGTTTATTTCAAACTTGATGTGCCACGCCCACCGCCTCTGCAAATAGATAAATGCGTTTTTCGATTTTTTGCAAATAATTCAATAACGCATAGAGATGAACGCACCAAATTTGGTAGGAGGGTGTCTTGCAACATTATGCAGAAGTTGGATTTTAGACTTTTGGATGCCACGCCCAGCGCCTCTATAAAACGAATTTTTTTAATTATAAGCGCACTCGAAAAGCTAGAAGCACCAAATTTAGTATAAAGGTGCCTGATAATATTACATTAGCCGTCTATATAATTAATACTCTTTGCCTAACTCCCTACCCCGCTCTCTCCTTGTCTCTCAGGCAAATTTGCGGGCTTTGCTCGCATGGCGGCACCTTCGCGTCGCGACATACCGCAGGTGCCGTGGGTGCTGCCGCCTAGCATTTCGCCCAAGGCCCTGGGCGGCGTCATCGAGCTGGACTGGATCTGCCGCAAGGAGTTGTCCTTCAATGCCACACTGCATCTGCACAACTCGTGGAACGAGGGCAAACCCGTCAAGATCGGACGCGACGGCCAGGAGATTGAGCCGAAAATCGGCGGCGAGCTGTGCCGCCTCTTTCCCGAGGACGAGCAGATCGAACTGACGCCCATACTGCGCAAGTCCAAGGAGACGGCGCGTGTGATGCGCGAAAAGGGCATCCACGTGATCTACAAGGCGCCGCGCAGTCTCAGCTCGCGTGGCCATGGCGGTGGCGGTGGTGGCGGCGGCGGCAGCAGAGGCAGCAGTCAGCTGGGACCGATGCGGCACAAGCGCAGCTATGGCCACAGTGCACCGCATCATCATCACCAGCAGCAGCGACCCTATCGCCATCATCATCATCATGGACATGGACATGGACATGGGCACGGACATGGACACATGGCCGGCATGGGCGGCATGCCCGGCAGCGGTGGTGGCGGCGGCGGCGGCTTCAAACGCAGTGGTTCCCCATACCGTCAAATGGGCGGCGGTGGAGCCGGCGCAGCCGGCGACATGGGCATGCCCTCGTGGGAGCGCTACATGTCCTCGGCTGCCGCCGCCGAGGCCTACGTGGCGGACTACATACGCAATATGCACGGCCAATTGCCGCCGCTGCCGTTTGTGCCGCCCTTTGGCCAATTGCCGCTGCCGGCGGCTGCTGGCGCGGCGGGTGCACTGCCGCCGGGCGCCGCCACGTCCATGTACGAGCAACTGCCGCCACCGGTGCGCTACTACGATGGACCCGGTGCACCACCGTTGCCCGATTATCCACCGCCGCAGCCGATGCGACCGCCGCCGCCGGGTTTCGATAAGGCGCCCAGCTACGAGGATTTTGCCGCCTGGAAGAATGCCGGTTTGCCCACGGTGGCAGCGCCGCCGGGTTTCCCATCGGTCTACGCGGGCGCCGCCAATGGTGGTGGTGGCGGCGGTGGTGCCGCTAGTGCTGCAGCTGCTGGTATCGGTGGCCCTGTGGGCGGTGCGCCCAGCATCAGTGGCGGCGGCGGTGGCAATCGGGAGAACAGCAACAACAACAACAGCTCGGTGGGCGGACGACGACGCGAATACGCAGGCGGCAATCGCAGTGGCGGCTCCTCGCGACAATTTCGCGGCGATCGCGGCGGCGGCGGCGGCAGTCAGCGCAGCTATCGGGATGGCAGGCGTTAAGTGTGTGTCGTTGTCGTTGTCGTTGAGTATTTCGAGCGGTTAATCGAAGCGGTTAATCGAAACGGTTAAGTGCGCGGCATTCAAATTGGCCGCTAGTGTCGCGTGTGAGCAGCAGAAGCGCAGGCTGCGAATTGCAATGCAAATGAAAGAAAGAAAGCGAAAAGCGAAAACGTAATCTAAGTGAGCTGCGGGGCAACCCCTCTGCCCCCCCCCCTTCTCCCCCAAGCGTACGAACACAACACTCCAACTCTCTTCCACTCAGTCAACACGCTACTCCCACTCGCTCTGACCCCCCCCCCCAATCTCTATCTCTCTCTCTATACGTATATCACTATGATTTAAACATACAACAAAAAAAAAAAAAAAAAACTTACGCATAAGCAAATTACAGATTACAAATTACATAAAAGATATCGATATCAGCTAATCCATATTAAAACAAAAGAAAAATTGAAAAAGAAAAAAAATAGAGAGAAAAAAAATATAAGCACAATGTGAACTTTATTTAAGAGACGCTACAACAACAACAACAACCAAACCCAACCCAACAAACTGCAACAGCAACAACAACAAGAACGTTACCGTTAAATCGCAGCAGTGATGTGTGTAATTTGTGTATGTGTGTGCGTGTGCCTACCCCTGTGCTATTCCCACACGAGAGTTGGACTGAAATCGCAACTGCATACGTCGCAGCGTAGTCGAGTCGCACCGCTCACACGCTGCACTTGCTCTC
Source organism: Zaprionus bogoriensis (assembly GCA_035046045.1). NCBI lineage: Eukaryota > Metazoa > Arthropoda > Insecta > Diptera > Drosophilidae > Zaprionus > Zaprionus bogoriensis. Next base: position 1,400,649 of record JAWNOI010000145.1, read on the forward strand.
TCTCTCTCTCTCTGTCTCTCGCACTTATTGCAAATCGATAACAGCAGGAGCAACAACCCCCAGCACAATCGATTAGCAAAAGCAAAACAAAAACGAAAGAAAAAGAAAAAAAAAAGAGTATTTTCAAGCAGATCTCAACAAGATGCAATTCTTGTGGCAAGTATATACCAAAAAAAAAAAACTTGGGATATTGTGTAATAATATATGTATATAGACTGTGCATATAGTCTCGCGCAGTCTTCTGCTAAGAACAACTTGACTTCAGTACATTCCGGTCCTAGCGACTTTCTTCTCATACTCACAAGCAACTGCAATTCTTCTGCCGCAGGCGAGACGGACTGATTGACGGACTGACTGACTGGCAGCACGACTCTCTGGACATTGGGACAGTGTTAGGAACCGTTATTTTTCTTTTTGTTCTCTGCTCTCTTTCGTTGCAGATTGCACTGGCGGCATGACACAGCAGTGGAGCTGCATTTCTGAGCAATGGAACAATGGCAATAATAAACAAAAAATATTTAAAAAAGAAAAATAAAGTGTGTGTTTTGATTTTTATTAGTTAAGCTAAACTTTTTCATTCAACAAACTGCAATTAAAGTTGGTTTGTGCAGTAAAGTGCGCCCAGTGTGAACAGACAACACCAACGAGCAACAATTGAGTATGGCAAATTTAGCACATTTTCGTAGTGCTGCGACTGGTCACACTGCGCGTCGTTAATATTAATTGCTGTGTTTATGCATTAAATTAGAATAAACAATTGCAAATAAGTTGAGAATTTATTAAATTTATTATTATATATAATAATAAATTTAATAAATAATATATACACATAAATGCAAAGCAATGCTTATTTAGTGGCAGTGCAGGCAGGGCGACTTTCGTCATTCCGCTTTGTGCGCGTCATTCGCGCCACTTCAGCCCTCGACCCTCGGCCGCCGCTGCTGCTGTAAACATGTAAACATAACCCAACTCGCGCGCGTCATGTATACTGCGGCCTAAGCAGTACATGACGTCTGCGTGCGTGTGTGTGTGTGCGTGTGTGTGTGTCTGCCTGTGCATGTGTGTGCGCGCCTGTGTGCATGTATGCCATGTAGCGCGCCATGTATGCTCACAGCAGCTACATACATGGCAAATGCCGCGGGGTGCAGGCACTCGAAACTGCTTTAAACTCGCAGTTTTAATTGCAAGCGGCATTTAGGCAGTTTATGCATTAAAATTAAATGGTATTAAATACTAAAATATCAGTTTATTTAATTTATGCGTTTTATTTTTTCTCAGAACGGTACTGCCTGCTGGAGTCTCACCATGTAGTCAGGGCAGACTACAGGCTATACATGGCAGACATTCTAAGGCATACATGGCAAGCGCAAACTGGTTCTTGGGCAAGGGCGGCAACAGGGGCACACGCCGCGCAGCGAGCAGCAGTTCAGCTCACCTCCCTCCCTCGCTCACGACGCCCACAGCCTAAACTCACACCTGTTTACAGCAAATAAATAAAACGCACGCAGGCTTCATTTCATTATTTCATTATATTTGATGAGTTTTTTGTTTGTTTTCTTTTGTTTTAAAATTAGCAATAATTTTAGAAATGTTTAGGGGTAGGGGGAGGTGGGGGAACAGGGAACATAGTTGTATGTAATTTAAGTTTATCATTTATTTATTGTTTTTTTTTTTTTTTTGTTTCTTTCTTTTATTATCATTATTTACAGTGGCCGCAACAGCTGCAGCAGCTGCAGCGGTGGCATCACGGCGGCGGCAGCAGCAGAAGCAACATGGGAATCTGCGCTGCCCTGCGGCGGTTGCTGCTGCTGCTGCTGATGCTGCTGCTATGGTTCGATTTTGCGTATCTTCAGGCTGCCCACAGTTGCGACTCTGTTCGATAGCAGCGCTGTGCCGCTGGGCGTGGAGGTGCTGCTGCTACTGTTGCTGTTGCTGTTACTGCTGCCGCTCAGGCCGGGCGAGCTCACCAGCTGCGGCATGAGCGTGCCGCCGTTGCTTGACTCGGCCACGCTGCCGTTGCCAGCACCGTTGCCGGCGCTGTTGCTGCTGCTGCTGCTGGGCGTGCAGAGTGTATTGCCGTTTTGCAGGCGACGCTTGAGCACGAATCGCCGGCCGGTCATCACGTTGGTGCAGCCGCTCGCTGTCGTCGTCACACTGGGCGTGCCCGGTTTCAGCGCCGGCGTCGGCGGCGTCTGTGTTGCCGCCTGCAGCTCCTCGGCCGTAGGATCCACTTCCATTTCTGTCGTGGCGCTGTCGTCGTGCTGTGCAAAGGAAGAGTTGCATTTAGTTGGTGATGCTATAATTTTTTTAGTGTGTGGGGGGGAGGAATGGTACTCATGTTACACTAAAAAAAATTCTAGTAGTTTTCATGCTACACTAAAAAAATTCTATTATTTTTTATATTTTTTTTATCGGCTTGTACAACTCATGCTACACTAAGAAAAATTCTAGTATTTTTTATATATTTTTTTACCTGCTTGTACACTAAAAAAATTCTAGTATTTTTAAAAAATTGTTTACCAGCTTGTAAGCTTATGTTACACTAAAAAAATTCTAGTATTATTTATAAATTTTGTTTCCTACTTGTACACTCATGTTATACTAAAAAAAAATTATAGTATTTTTTATACATTTTTTAACAGCATATACACTCATGTTACACTAAAAAAAAATGGTAGTATTTTTTATAAATTTTTTTTCTGCTTGTACACTCATGTTACACTAAAAAAAAATTCTAGTAAAAACTCAGCTTATACACTCAACTAGAAAGTCGCGTTGTCTGCGACGCAGCGTAGCTTGTACTATAGCCGTTACTATATATTACAAATTATAGAATTATAGTGTACCTAATGTTGTCTAGTAGATTTTCAGTCTCATGTTTCGCGCTCAAAATCCTATCCTACATGAGACCACCCGCACCTAAAGACTCTTTCTACTCTCTTTGGGAAAAAACCCGTATTGGAAAATATCTTCTAGTATATTTTTAGTAAATCTTCGAAGAACATCTTCGTTACATGAGAATATCCCCACTTAAAGACTCTTCTTACTTTCTACTGAACTGCATTGAAAAATATATTCTAGTTTCTTTGCCGTAACTCTTCGAAGAACATTAAGAACCTGAAAGAACATGAGAACACCCGTACCCTACTTTCTACTCTCCTCTCTTCCTCCTCCTCCTATCTTCTAGTTTCTTTGTATTAAATCTTCGTTACATGAGAACACACCCGCATTTAAAAACTCTTCCTGGTCTCTACTCTACTCTCCCGCATAGGAAAAAAATTCTTCTAGTTTCCATGCAGTGAAATCTTCGAAGAACACCTTTAAAACCCTACGTTACGCGAGATTACCCGTACCTTAGGACTTTACCCACTCTCTACTTTAGGATAAACCCGCATTGAAATATATCTCCTAGTCTTTGAGAAATGTCTAAACACGCTCCCTACTCTCTCTCTCCCTCTACTTACCAAAGTAAATCTTTGAGCAACGTCTTGAGCACCCTCACCTAAAGACTCTCCTCTCTACTCTCTCTCTCTTCCTCCCTCACACTTACCACATCACTCGTGTGCTCCTCGTCATCGTGTCCGTCCTCCTCCTCGAACTCGGCGCTCTCGGCCTCCTCGGGATACTCCACAAGCTGGCCGTTGAGCGTGGGAAACTCGATGACGGGGAGTATGAGACGCGCCTGATGCGCATTGCTCTCGTCCATGAGCTGCTGTATGAGCTGGGCGATATCCTCGCGCTTCTTCGTCACGGTGAGGAAGTCAAACCAATTGGTCAGCTGCTTGATGGGCAGCCTATAGTCCTTGATGGGCTCCTTGAAGAACTGCTCGACGTACTGCAGCAGATAGAGGCCGCAGTCGGTGAAGTTGTTCTGCTGCGGCACCTTGACGCAATGCCCCGGCATGTTGTCCTTGTTGAAGACATGCGCCTGCGCATCCGGCTTCTTGATCTTGTACTCGCACGTCAGATAATCACGTAGCGTGGCCACGACGCGACTGCGCGATGCGCCCGCCAACGAGTCGAAGATCAAGATCAGTGGTTGCTTCACCGCCGGCACATCGTCGTTGCTCACACGCGCCGGTCCAGACGCACCCACGGAGGATGTGGACGTTGTTGTTGTTGCTGCTGCTCCTGCTGCTGCTGCTGCTGCTGTCGTTGCCGATGCTGAGGCAGACGTTGCCGTTGTCGAGGCACCACTTGCTGCATCCTTACTGGACGGCGGCGGATTCGAATTCTCGCTATCCTCCGACGCCATGTCGCTCTCATCGCCCTCGGCCTCGTCGCGCTCGCTCTCGTCGTCGGCAATGCGACAGATTTCGCTGGGCATGGCCGGCAGCGTGACAGTCTTGGACAGGGGCGTGATGGTCGTATTGCCAATCTGCAGGGAGCCGCCCTTCTTGCCGCGCGGCCGCTTCAGCTGCTGCGGCTCGACGGGCTGATTGGTGTCGTAGGTGACGGGACCCTTGAGGCACGGGAAACAGATGATGGCGAGGAACCAATGCGATTGCTCATTTATAGGCACTATGATGAAGTCCTTGTCGAAGATGTCCACCAGTTTGGTCCATTTCTGGACACGCGCATGACGCTTCTGTGCAGCCGTTTGCTTCATGTCCGCCGGACGCGTCAGCGTTGTCAGGCGCTTATAGAAGAACGTGCTGAAGATGTGTGTGCGATCGCGCTGCGCCTCCGGTATGATGGTGTCGCGCAGCCAGCGCAGATAGAAGTCAATGATGATGTCATTCAGATAGGACTCCTTGGTGAGGCAGACATAGTCCTCCATGCGTATGCAGAGGCCACCGGTGCCCGTGGGCGGATACATGAGCAGGCTGATCGGTTCGTCGGGTCGCAGTTGACGCGGTGCCAGCTGTGTGGGCTTGTCCAGCGCCTTGCGATCCGAATCGGCAATGCGCTCAAAGATCTCGGCCGCATCGCGTGCGGAAATCTCATCGACAAATGTGAACATGGATTTGATGGTCTCACGGGCGGCAAAGCTAATGGCATCCAGCTGTAGTATTAAGCGACGATCGTGCAGGCTGCCATGCCACTTGGCGCCGAATTCTGGAAAGGATTCAAGGGAATTATTTAGGTATATTTAAAGATTTTTCGACTGCTAGTACTACTCACGCTCATTGGGCGGATCGGCGTCGGGCAGCTGGAGCTGCGACTTGACGTACTGCGCGCAGGTCTTTAGCATGTAGAGCGTGACCAGCGGCTGTGCCTGCTCCGTGCTGCCAAAGTGTGCAATGACCTTGATCACTTCGCGCTTGTAGATGTTCAGCACGAACTTCTCGTCCTTGTTCTCCAGTATGCCGGCTATGCGCACGCCCTTCGACGTGAACGTGACCTGCAAATATATATATATATATATTTTTTTTTATATGCATATATATGCTATATAGACGTCCTACCGGCTCCGTGGTCTGAAAGCGATAGGGCATCAGGCGCAGACACTTGCAGGTGAGTTCCGTGCTGAAGGCTTCGCCCTCGGCCGCGTCCGCTTGATCCGTCACATCGCCGCGCACAAAATCTGCAATTAATTATTTTTATTATTATTATTTATTTTTTTTTTTTTTGTATTATTTATAAGGTATTTTTTTCATGCTAATTGCCACACATGTGCCTGGCGCTGCGCTGCAGCGCACTACACTGCACTACACTGCGTTTGAGCACATTCGCCTACCATCGCCGTCCATATTAAAAGCCTTTTGCAATTATGTGCAACACAAAGCACATAATCGTGTAAAATAATGTTGAAAATGCAACAAAATGTTGCAATTTATGTCTGCGCGTTAAACTCGTCGTCTTCTTCTTCTTCCTGCACTGCTGAAAAATGGCGTGGATAAAGCGCCCTCTGGCGTCAGCAGTGAGTAACGCACAAAAACAAAAATGCAACTCTGTATGCGGCGCACAGCGTTGCCAGCATGAAATTACGTTACGCACACAAACACAGGGCTGCAGTAAACAGTGATGCGCGCCAGTCACGATATGCACCGCAAAACCAGTTTCTGGCGTTTCTGCACACACACACACACACACACTTACCCTTATAGAGCGCCTCCTCGTCGACCTCGGGCAGCGTCTGCTCACAGGCAAAGGCCACGGGCAGCGTCTGGACATTGCCATTGGCACTGCGCTTGGCACTATGCGCAGCAAACTGGCAAATAAATAATATAAATATAAATAAAAATAATTTTAGTGAACACCAAACTGCTACTTACACTGCTGCCATCGGCATTGGAGTCCTCCTGGTCGGCCTCATCCTCACTGCTCAGCAGCACCACAGGATCAACGTCGGCAACGCGCCGGCCGCTGCGCGTGCGTCCACCGCGTATGGCCATGCCGCGGCCGCCGCGCATATTAGCGGCGCCGCTCGCATACGCCGCCACGCCCACATTGCCGCCCACCTGCTTGGTGAGCCGTGCGATCTCACGCTTCTTGTCCGCCACCGTGACCAGTTCACCGCTTGTGGCCGCCACGGAAGCAACGGCAGCAATCGCAGATTTTGTTACGTAGGATTTGCGCTTCGGTGGCTCCGGGAAGACGCGCTTGCAGCGCTCGCACTTGGCATGATCCATGCCCGTAAAGCCGCACAGATGGCAGACGGCATAGAAGCCATCGATGAGCTTGGGCCCATCGCTGGCAGTGGCAGCGGCGGAGGCACTCGGTGTGGCTGCTGCTGCTGCTGCTCCAGACTGTTCCCGCTTCAGGGAGGAGGAGTCTGCGGCTTGACTGTAGGCGGGTGTAGTATTGGCTGCAGTTGCTCCTGCTGCTGCTCCTGCTGCTCCTCCTGCTGCTGTAGTTGTTGCGGCTGCTGCGGCCGCCGCTGCTGCTGCTGCTGCTGCCGCGGCGGCGGCGGCATTCTCCTGCTGTCGATTCATCTGCAGACTCTCCTCGGCGCGCGAGATGAGCTCGCTGGCGGATTCGTTGACGGAGAAGCCAACGGTGACCACAAAGTCCACATTGGCGCCGCGATGCTCCACACACTGTATGGTCGTTGTATTGTCGAAGGGCACACTGACCTGCTCGAGCAGATCCTGCACCGTGCAGGATTCGCGCGGCAGCGTGAATGTAATCAGACGCTGCTCCCCCGAGGCGAGTATGACCAACATTTTGGCGCTGTTGCGATCGCGCTCCGCCAGCGGCTGCCCCGCGCGATTATTGAGCACGTGTTGCGAGTGAATCTCGTAGTTGTTGTGCGACGTCTGCTGCACCGAGGAGACCTGCTGTTGCTGCTGCTGCTGTGGTGTTGCTGCCACCGCTGGCTGCACGCGCTGCTGCAGCAGACGCGCACCTGGCAGCGACTGTTGCTGCTGCTGCTGTTGCTGTTGCTGTGGCATGCTCTGCGCCAGCTTGGGCACTGTGCGCACCAGCGTGCCTGGTGCAGCCGGACGCAGCTGTGCCAGGCCTGCCGTTGCTGTGGGCGCCGGCGAGCCGGACATGGTCTGACGCTTCTTGAACTCGGCCAGCGTCATGCTGGCACCGCTGGGCGTGCGCACGCCCGGCTGCAACTGTTGCTGCTGTGCGTGCTGCTGCTGCTGCTGTTGTTGTTGCTGCTGCTGCTGCTGTGCCTCCTCCTCGCTCTGCTGGTAGTATGTGCTTGTGGCTGCTGCGCCGGAGGCGGCTGGCAGCTGCATGGGCTTCTGCTGCTGCTCCTTCTTCACCACCGCCGCCTGTATGCGCTCCTCCAGATCCAGGCCCATGGTGCTGCCACTGCCCGCTGCAGTGGACGCTGTGGCAGCTGCAGGCACAGGCGTGGCGGCGCGATAGCGTATGGGATGCTGCCGCATGAGCAGCATCTGCTGATGTTGCTGCTGCTGTTGTTGTTGCTGCTGCTGCTGTTGCTGCTGCTGCTGCTGTTGTTGCTGCTGCTGTTGCTGCTGTGGAGTTGTGGGCAACTCGGCAACCACCTGTCGATAGATGGGACGCTGCTGCAGCTGCTGTCCCGGCGCCGTCTGCACCGTCTGCTGTCCCAGATTCGTGATGGTCAACTGCTTGGTCATTGGCGCCTGCGTCAGTATCTGCATGGTCTGCCCGTCGCCCGCGGCGCTGGTCTGCACAAGCACCTGAGTGCGTGGACGCACGCCCTGTGGACGCACGGTGCGCACAATGCTGCCTGCTGGAACGCCGCCGCCGCCACGCGGTCGCACCTGACGCACTATAGTGGGTGTCAGTGCCGGGCGTGTGGCAATCACAGTGCCGGTAGGTTGCCGGGCAATGACAGCGCCGCCACGCGGCACCTTGGCGCGGAAGGGAGAACGCACAAGTTGTGTGCCCGCTGCCACCAGTTGTGGCTGCTGCACCTGCACCTGTTGTGCTTGCTGCTGCTGCTGCTGCTGTTGCTGTTGTTGCTGCTGCTGCTGCTGCAGTGGAGGCTTTTGCATCTGCACCTGCTGATAGATGACGTTGCCCGTCTGCTGTGGCACAACGCGCGTCTGCACGAGATGCGGCGTCTGTGCCTGCAGCTGCAGTTGCTGCTGCTGCTGCACGTGTTGCTGCAGCACGTGCTGCTGTTGCTGTTGCTGCTGCTGTTGTTGTTGCTGCTGCTGTTGTTGCTGTTGTTGTTGCTGCTGTGGCGAGGTAGTGTAGACCACACGATTGCTGTTGTACGAGTGTATATTGATGCCCTGCTGCTGTATGGCCGTGCCCTGGCGCATAATCAGCTCCTGGTGCTGGGGAGCCTGTATCAACACCTGCTGTCCGGTCGGTTGTTGCACTATCACATGCGTGTTGTTCAGCATCTGCGGCGGGGCACAAAACAAAACATTGAGAGCGCTTGCGAGTTCTGAGAAATTACTGTTAGCAGCTCTACATCTATATATATTTCTATATATTCATAATAGCAGTATCATTGCTTCCTATACGATTTTAAAATAATCCTTTATAGATTTAATATAAATCACTTAATTACTCAGTTTTGCCAGCCATCAAAACAGCTAAAAGTAAGACGCTTTTTTCCTATATGCATATATATATATATATATATGTCTAGCCAACGTTCAGCCATATGAATTTTCATATTGCTCTACCAAATTGTCAAACAAATGTCAGCACTAACATCTAAATGTCATTTTGGTTTTTTTTTTTTTTTGGTGTAGCAGCATGTTTTTGACACAGGTAAAATATAAAAAAATAATTAAGAAAAGGGAAAACTATATGCAAAAATATTTAAGTGCAATACAAGAAGAGCTACAATTTTTTTAAATGATATGCAGACATTTTAACGTAAAAAAAAAACAAATAAATGGATTAATCATATGCTGCGTGATATTTTAGAACAAGATAAACTATCGAAAAAATATAAATATAAATTTATAATTTGCTTGAAACTAAAAAGGCATTGAAAAAAGCTATGTATATTTTTTAATAATTTGTAAATTATATAATTTATAAATTATTTAAATTTATAATTTATTTCAAACCGAAAAATATTGATTTAAGCATTAAAAATGTTCTATAAGAACTAAATAAGTTTATTAAAATATTGGCAAGATATGAAAAAATGAATGACCAGAAAGTTCGAACTATTTTGCATATTATTATCGAAAAAAAAAAAAATATATAGAAAATATGTATATCGTTTTTTTTATAGTTTAATTTAATTTACAAATTATTTGAAACTAAGCATTAAAAGCAGCATTTAAAATGTCATTATGTGCGGGGAACAATTTTGGAATTTGATTGCTTAAATATTTGATGTGAGTATTAATTTAATATTTCTTTCAGTGAATATTTTTTATTAACATGTTTTGGAAGCAGAAAAGCAATCGAAAAATTGTTTAGTAATGGAAAATCTATAAATATTTGATGTGAGTATTAATTAATAATATCTTGCCAATTAGATTATTTTCATTTTAAGCAATTTTATTATTTAATTTAATTTGTTTTTTAAGGAATGTTATGGAAGGTTTTCTAGAAAGTCTATGCACGTTTTAAGCTTGGATTGGTTACTTCTTTTTTAGCTTTCTACTATTAATAATTAACTATAAATGCTGTGCAAAATGGCAATTGGCTTTATCAAGTCTCTGTTCGCTGCGCTATCAGTCTGACTTTATATAATTACAGCCGATAAGCAGCTGAACTAGTCTAGCTATATTGGAAGAAACTGCTGGCATATCACAAGTAAAACTAAATTTGTCGGATAAAGCTATAGCATATAGCATAAATCACAAGAACTACACGCTTGCTGCGCCTTACTCTAGTTCATATTATAGATTAATTGATTAATCTATATTAATTAGAGTAATAATTAATTATTAAATCTATGAAATTAATTAATATATATAATTAATTACGTTAATAATTAATTAATTAAATACATTAATAATTAATTAATTAATTAGAGTAATAATTAATATCATAGATTTATTGATTTTTTTGGAGGGAATATACTTACGCCTATCTGGCGCTGCTGCTGTGTGGTCGTCATGCGGTAGACGATCTGCTGATGCTGCTGCGGCTGCTGTGCCTGCTGCGCGGGTGCCGCCTGCAGCTGCAACGTTTGCTGCGGATGCTGCGGCGTTTGCAGCAGCGGTTGCTGCTGCTGAGGACTGGCCTGGACCAATGCCGTTGTCTGCTGTTGATAGGCGCGATGTTGCTGCTGCTGCTGCTGGTACTGTTGCTGCTGTAGCACTTGCTGCTGCTGTTGCTTCTTCTGCTGCTCCTGCTGCAATTGCTGCATGGACGTGTGCTGCACAATTGTATTGGGCTGCAGCACTTGATCCGAAGTATAGTAGATTTGCTGTGTGTGCTGAATGGCGGGTTGTTGTTGTACATATTGTTGTTGCTGCTGCTCCAGATGCAATTGTTGCTGCTGCTGCTGTTGTTGTTGCTGCTGCTGCTGCTGCTCCTGATGCTGTTGCTGGTAGTGCACCTGCTGATGCTGATGATGCATGACAACCTGCTGCTGCTGCTGTTGCTGCTGCTGCACTACCTCCTGCTGCTGCTGCTGCAGCTCGGCGCCAATGATGTAGTGACTGGCAGTTGCCGTCTGCTGCGGCTGCTGGTACTGCGCCGGTGCCGCTGTCTGGTAGACAACTTGCTGCTGATCGTTGAAGACCAACTGCTGGTCGTCCTGCAGCACAAGCGACTGTAGGAGGCGGCAAAGAAAGACATGAGAGAGAGAGAAAATAAAAGAATTCGAATTGCAGCACTTACGCCTACTTCGTCGTGGGGCACTTGCACCACCTGCAGGTCCGAGTAGACGGGCTTCATATCCATATCCTCAATGGGCACTATGTACTGTGCCATGGCAAGTGCTGCAATTAAATGAAGGCAATTGCAAGTTTAGTTAAATGCCGCCATGCCTGCTCCTGCTTGCTCGCTGTGACGTCACATGCCCCGTTAGGCAGCAGCGCAATTTTCCTTTTCGCATTGTCGCTGTGTGTCTTTACCTTTCTGGGCCTTGGCCAATTGTTGTTGTTGCTGCTGCTGCTGTTACGCCCTGCAGCTTGTGATACGAACACACACACACACACAATTGCTGCGCACACTTGGCACTCAAATCATGTTCTTTGCATTAATTATTTGTGTTCAAATCGGCCGCAGCATTGAATAATGCTGTGCTTTAACTATGAAAATTCGCTTTCTTTAACAAACACCACAGAGCGACGAGGCAGAATCAAATATGGCGTTTAATTGCAGCTGGCAATACCAGCACGCGATGCTTACACGGCTGGCGCCCTCTGGCGGCATTTTGTTGCCCCCGCGAACAGCTGTTCGTGTGTGTGTGTGTGTGTGCAAACACAGTGTTGTGTTCCAGTGTTGCGTTTTGCTCTGCACTTTTATCGCGCTTTGCCTCTGGTCCGTTTCCGTCTAATGTGCAGTGGTACCACTGTTCGACATGTAGGGCACTGTGTGACTTGGGAGGTACCACTAAACGCCTGCAAGCCACTTATCACTGGAGTTTTCATAATTTTCACAAATTTCCAAGCAAATCGCGTACGCGACATTTTTGCATTTTGAAAACACATGCTGCAAACGCTTTTGTTCTTGTAATGCAAGCGTTCTTTTTATTTTTCGGCCACTTTTTAACGCCCGTTTTGAACAATTTGTGCAGCGCGAAAGGAGCGCGCAGCTCTTGCGAATTATTTTGAAGAGGAAGATGAAGCAACAACACACACACACGCGCACACACACGGACACACTACGAAGTGGTGTGGTCAAAAAAAGAGCTAAGTATGTCGAGCAGGTTGGCAGCACTGTCGCGGCTGCGGGTGCGGCTAATAAGCAATGTAAAGTCAAAAATATAAGCATTAGTACCAGTAGTATAATAAAATATTTAATTTATTAATTAAATTATTTGTTTTTAACATTAAAAACTTGCTGACATTTGTTCAGCATTATGCCGGCCAAATTGTGCGCTTGGTCTGCGCAACCAGTTGGCAGCACTGCCGCCCGCTCGTGACGTCACACGCAGTTTGTTTTTCTAGTTTGCAGCGTGAATCATCGACAAAGAAAATCATAATTATTGTAAATAGTAGTATTGAACGCACTTAGCTGTAGTCGACAACATGTTCTCGAGCGGCCCCAACTACAACAAGCTGAAGACGAACCTGCGCCTGGCGCAGAACCGCCTCAAGCTGCTCGAGAAGAAGAAGGCGGAGCTGACGCAGAAGTCGCGCAAGGAAATCGCCGATTACTTGGCCACAGGCAAAACGGAACGCGCACGCATACGTGTTGAGCACATCATCCGGTAGGTGGCGCTGCGACACGAGACACTGCCCGGAGAAGTCTCACTTCTTTCTTCCTTTGCTTGCAGTGAGGATTACCTGGTGGAGGCCATGGAGATTGTGGAAATGTATTGCGATCTGCTGCTCGCACGCTTCGGCCTCATACAGCAGATGAAGGAGCTGGACGCTGGCATAGCGGAGCCCGTGTCCAGTCTGGTTTGGGTCTGTCCACGCATGCAGAGCGATGTGGCGGAGCTCAAGGTCATCTCGGACATATTCATACACAAGTATGGGCCGGAGTTTGCGGAGCATTCGCGCACTGCCACCGGGGAGCACTACGTCTCCGAGAAGCTGATGCACAAGCTGACGCTGCAGGCGCCGCCCAAGCTGCTCGTCGAGAATTATTTGATTGCCATTGCCAAGAACTATAATATTGAGTACGAGCCCGATCCGCAGGTCATGCAGGAGGAACAGCAACCCAATGCAGAGCAGCAGCAGCAGCATCATCTGATCGATCTGTCGGATCGCAATAATCTTAGTGGAGGCGCTGCAGCTCCGCCTCAGATGGGTTTCATTGGCTATCCGGCCATGCCGCAGTTGCCGGACATGCCGACGCCGCCGAGCAGCAAACCCTTCAATTATCCTCCCCACGGTGGCGGAGGCGGTGGTGGTGGTGGCTCCACAGCGGGCGCCTGTGCTGCGCCTGGCGCAGCTGCTCAGCCACCTTTCGCCTACAACATACCGCCCACGCAGCCCTCAGCACAGAGAAAGTGCGATGAGCAGAAGGATCTGAATACGAATTTCATAAACGTGAGTTTTTTTTTTTTTATTAATTTATTGTTGTTCCGCATGCTTGGGCATTTGCAGCACGAGACTAAGGGGGATGGCTCTGGCAGTCCGGAGGAGAATCTGCTGGTAGGTGTTTTGTGTGCCCTACGTACTGGCATGTCTGTACTAACCTGCTCTTTGTTCTTCCCCCATTACTCACTCTCAAAAAAAAAAAAAAAAAAATTGGGTGCTACTTTGCTCCACTGTGCGTGTAAGTGTAGTAGCTACGATCGTGAGTCATAGTCGTCGTGTTTGACCCTGCCTATCGCCTAACGCTTATATTTTGTGTCTTATACCCTTGCAGTGCGCATATTAATTTTATTATATATATTTATTATTGCATTATTTTGTTTATATATTTTTTTTTATTGTTTAGCTGGCATAACGTCCATGTAAGCTTGTCCGTTTGTCCGTCTGTCGCTAGAAATGCTTACTAGTCTCTCAATTGTGCAGCTATTTTAATGCAACTTGGTATATACACTTCTTATTGCGTTACGCTACCAATAAGCCGCAACGTGCCAAGTTAAAATCCATATATCGTATAGCTGCCATAGCAACTATCGGCGCATTTTGCTTATTTTTCATGTTTTCCTAACCAAACTGCGCACAGCTGGCTTTAACTAGGCGCCTAACAAGCTCTTCAATTTCAACAAAATCGCTGCAGTATAACATATAGCTGTGCTAGCAACTATCGGCCGATTTCTGTTATTTTTGCATATACTGTTGTTAAGTTTGCCACATCTTAATTGCATTATAAATTTAATATTCTCTTTAAATTTGATCGAAATTTCTGCAGTATAAGTAATAGTTATCGCAGCAACTATCTCCCGATTTCTATTATTTTTACATATATTGTTTCCTAATTCAGCACCTCTTATCTGCATAAATTTTATCAAAATCACTCTGCTCTAGAAGCTATAGTTATCCTAGCAACTATCGGTTGATTACTGTTTTTTTTTTTGCATATACTGTCACAAATTTTTCATATCTTTTTTGAATAATATTTATAGAAATTCTCTTCAAATTTCGTAAAAATCGCTGCACTATAACATATAGTAGCCCTAGCAACTATCGGCCGATTTTTGTTAATCTTAAAGCTATCTTTATAAAACTCGCCAAATTTTATTTTAAAATTGTTGTTAATATTTCCTCAAAATTTTATCAAAGTCGCTGTACTATGACATATGGATATCCTAAAAACTATCGGCTGATTTTTGTTAATCTGAAAGCTATCTTGATCACACTCGTCATATTTTATTATTATATTTAAAATTTATATAAACATTCCCTCAAAATTACATCAAAATCGCTGCACTATAACATATAGTTATCCTAGAAACTATCGGCCGATTTTTGTTATTTATAAAGATATTTTAACCAAACTCGCCACATTTTATCTTTAAATAGTTCTTAACATTTCCTTAAAATTGTAACCAAATTGTTGCACTATAGCATATAGTTTGCATAGGAACAATCAGTCCTAGTATGAGTTTTTGCATTAAAATACAATTAATTGCTCGCTTAATTATAGCTAAACGCGTCACAACTTATTCAACCAACGAGCTTAATAAATTATTATATTTTCCAAGAAATCGAATGACTATATGCTATAGCTTTCATAGGAACAATCACACAAGAATGAGGATTTTTTTTTAAGAATTTCAATATTTTACACATGCGAGTTGAAAAAAAAAAATATATATATAAAGTAACTCAAGCCACTGCAAAGTGTATACCTGCTTCGGTGTGCCGAAGCTCAAATTTGCTTTTTAGTTTTATTTTTTATTTGATTTTCGGCCTTTTTATTTCACATCGCAGCGCCCGCACCTGCATGATGATCCGCCGCCACGTTACACCTCGATTAATCCCGTTAACTTGCAGGTCAGCGACACGCACATGACCGACACGACACAGTGATCTCAGCTCGCCTAGTAACCGCTTAGTAATACTCTGCTACTGCTACTCTCTTCGCAGAATGCCAACAAACCGAAACCACAACCACGCTCCAAGCTGCCGCCGGCGGGACCGGTGAATCCCAGTGCACCGCCATGCCTGGACTTTCCAGCGCTGCCGAATGTGCCCAGCGATCTGCCGGATGTGCCCAAGCCGGACGACGAGGAGATTGACTTTGACGAGCTGTCGCGCCGCTTCGAGAATCTCAAGAAGCGCAAGTGAGGATGAGGAGCAGATGCAGCCAGATGGATTTACACTCACTCTGTTAACATATTTAATCACAACTATGATTTAACCGTATAAAAGAAATATATATATATATGAAGTTACGCTAGAACAACTCCTCGCTCTCCACCACCTCCTTGAGCTCGAGCAGCTCGAGCAGGCCCTTGCCCTTGGTCTCGTTGCGCACGAGCTCGTCGATGACGCGATATTGTCCCGGATCGATGAGCAGCGTCAAGTGCAGTGTCGCCTCATCCCATTCCTCGTGCTCGACGGCATTGGCCAGCTTGACGACCGACTCCTTGAGCTTGCCGCCGCCCTCCTTCCCAGCGAAGCTGACGCGCAGCTTCATGCGCGAGCGCTCGATGGGCAAATGCTCGCGCAGCATTTTGATGGCCTCCAGTGTGTTCTGCTTGGTGTTCTTGTTCATCTTCACCGAGAAGTGTGCGTCCTTCAGCGACTTCTCTATAATGGAAGCCGGATACGGCCGCCGTGTCTCGGGATTCACGCACAGCGCCGCCACGCTGTTCACAATGCTATTCAGCTGCGCGTCCAGCACGCTCTGGCGCTCCTTCTCGGACACCTGCAGCTCGCCCTTGCTGAGTATCTCCTTGCAGATGTCCGTGTCATCCTTGGCGCCGAACGCCTTCAGCAGCTCCTCCTTCTTGGCCGTCTGACCCTTCGACACGTTCGTGAAGATCGTGTGCGTCTGCAGCACCTCATCGATGTCCTTCTCGCTGCATGGCGAAATTCGGTTTGAATGCAATAGGAAGCTGTGTGCTGGCCTCACTCACCTGTTGTTGCGCCAGGAGAGCACCTTGTTCTTGTAGCAGGCGATCTCGAAGCGTTTGCCCGCTTTCTTTAGCCGCACAATGGCCACATTTGTGAGGCGTATTTGATTTGTGGGTGTGAATATTTTGGACATGCTTTTACTGTTGCAGTTGGTTGAGTGTGACTGTAGGTGGTCACAAGAAAAGCAGCTAAAAATGCCTACAAGAATACCAAAAAACTACAGGGCAATCTAAAATACAGACAAAAATACCAATGCATAAATGAATGGCTATAAGAATACAAAAAAAAAAAACAGAGTTCTTAGCAAATAAATCCAGAAAAAAATACGAAACTACTTAATTCAAACAAAAATACCAATGCATAAATAAATGCCCATAAGAATTCCAAGAAAAAAAAAATTCTTAGTTACACGAAAACGAGCAAATAAATCCAGAAAGAAATACCAATCAATTAAAAATTAAAACGAGCCAAAAACCAAGCTTTTAAGTCCAGACAAAAATACCAATCTTCTAATAAATATCAAAAAGGTGCACAAAAATCTAAGTATTTGCCAGAGTTCTTAATTACACGAAACAGACAAAAATACCAATCAATCAAAATTAAAACGAGCTCTTAAATCCAGACAAAAATATAATAATAAATTCAGACAAAAATACCAATCTTTAAAAAAATGTCTGCAAGTACCAGACAACAATACCCTAAAAAAAGCAAATAAATCTCAATAAAACTGCCAGAAAATATGAAAACACTTGCCAGTGTTACCACAAAGTATTCGAAAGTCGATCGAAAGTGATCCCCACAAATAAATACCGAAAAACGCCAAAGCTCGACGTCGAGCAGTGTTGCTCAACACAGGGTTGCATTCACGTGAAGCGCACTTGGCGCGCTTTTTTCGTTTAGCAACACAGTTTCTAACGGGATTTTACAAATGTACCGCGTCACGTTTTTCGCATTCGCTTTATTTATTGAATATATACGCGTAAAACATAAATCTTTAACAATGTTTGCTTACTTTGGATGCAACTTTGGAAGGCCGCGTTGCAATTGTGTGTGGCAACGTGCGGCTAACGCCAGTCGCCAAGTTGCCAGACACAACAGCAAAGCTGCTCCACTCTCGCTGGCGGCCATCTTGTGAACTGGGAAGGGGGGACTGGACGGGTGGGTCCTCCCTGGACTCTTCAACTTCAACTTAACCAAATCATAGTAATCTCATCATGCCGCTCACAGATGCGGCGGCGATGGCGGCGGCTCGGGGCACTCGGACATAACAGTTTCGGTCTCGCACGGGCAGATTTCGTCGTCGATGGTGCAGCCTTCCTCCTCGCAGATGCCGGCATCGGCGGACGAGAGCTCCGATTCGCCCTCCTTGTAGCCCATATAGGCGGTGGCGCGCTGCTTGATAATCTCCTGAATGATGGCCGTGAGAATTTCGCGCGAGTCCACAATGTGGCCCACTTCCTGGGCCACCTCGGCGGACAGCCAGGGGCAGACGTTCTTCATGAGCAGCTCCTTCTTCACGGCATCGCTGGCCGGCTCGATGTTCTCGAGCACCTCGGGCACCAGGCTGGCAATGTGGCCCTGCAGCAGCTTGGCTGCCGTCACGCTCTTCTGCATCTCCACGTCCAGCTCCTTGGCAATGGCATCCTGGCGCAGGCGGCGCTCCTTCTCCGCCTGCAGGCGCAGCTCCTCCGCCTCCAGGCGGCGCAGCTCGGCCAGCTCTGCCTCGCGTTGGGCCAGGAATCTGCAAGGTAACGTGGAATATATTTTAATATTTTTTCCAATTTGTTAATATCTTCATTTCAGCTGCTTACTCCTCCTGCTTGCGACGCAGTGCATCCAGTTCCATTTCGTGTGCCACCTCCAGCATGCTTTGCTCTATGCAAGCATCGACGAGCACATCGATTATGGGCTGCGCCTCCGCATCGAAGTGGAACAACTCGCCGTCGGCTATCTCGGTGCCCACATCGACGCCCACCTTGGCGGGTATGTACGGCGGTGTGGGCGGCTTCTCGAGGAACAGATCCGTCTGCGTGTCCACCGAGAACTCGGGCGGACGCTGCACCAGCTTCTCCAAGTACTTCTCTGTCTGCATGTTCTCGTGCTTGCGGCCCTTCACTGGCGGCGGTGTGCCCAGCACATTGCGCTGATTGCGGCACTGCATCGAACGCTTGCGCAGCATATTGCGGCGTCGCAGCTCGGCGGCCTTATCGAACGGATCCACCTCGGCCTGGAAAGAGTATGTGAGAGGTCAGGTCAGGGCTGCAGGCAGGCAGGCAGGCAGTCAGGCGCCTTCTCTACAACACTTACAATCATTGTGGGCGTGCCAAAGTTGCTGCCCTTTATGACGCGCCGGTCGTACATCATGTTCATGTAGGGCTCCGGCGGCGGCACGACGGCCCTGCAAATTGTGGCAAAAATCATAGGAGAATTATAGTTTGGCAATTAGTGAAGCGAACCTCGACCCAGTTGCACACACTATTGCCAGAGCTCTGGCTGCAGACCCAAATCTGTTGCATTCCCCCCGCCGCCAAATGGCGATAGCAATCAAATTTGTGGAGGCGTGTCTGAGTGCTTGTCAAGTCATCTCCGATTCAAATCAATTTCCGTTAAGTTCACACTACACTTTTGGGTCAGCACAGCGGGAGAAGGAGGAGCAGGAGTAGCTGGAGAAGGAGCCTCAAAAGACTTAAAGCCGCAGCTTAAAGCGAGCACAGGCCGCAGTTGCCCCTGGACTGCTGGTCAGTTATTTACGACTTGCTAATTTATATATGTGCAACACACACACACATATGTAGTATATATATACCTATGTATAGTGCCATATATCTACACTGTCAGACATTGCACTGGAACCTGAACTCGTGACCTATGCAAATTTCTTGGCTTGTTGGCGCAGAAACTGGCCCACTAACAGGAAGTCACATTGAAGTTCCCAGCCAGGCTAGGCTAGGCGTTGGCCCGGCGTATATCTCTGGGTCGGGGCCCTGAAGTACACAAAGCAATCAACTAGAGTGACGACTCAAAAAAAACAAAGACTACAAGAGCCGAGAGCGTTTGCAAATAGTTTTGCGCCGGCCTGAGGAATAATACCATATTTGCCAAGGAAATATTATGCAGTGCGGTGAGGATTTTGTTGTGCTCTTATACTTATACTTTTTTTTTTGATAATAATCTGCTAAAATGCTGTTTATAAAACAAATCTCTCATTGGTATTTTGGGAGTTACTTTTCTCAGTTTAAATGGTATGGTGTTGAAGGAGTTTGAGATAGCGATATACTACTGTGAGCAAAAAGTAAGGTGAATTTTCAATTTAAAATTCTCGGACTTGAGATGGCGAACTAGTTCTTTTTTTCTCGAGTTGGCAGGACTGTTGATGACATTTTAAATACTATATTTACGCTTTTGTTTACCAAACGATCAATAGTGCATTTGGCGATTTTTACAATGTTTGATTTAATTGAGCAGAGAAGTGCCATCATATTTTGTTTGCGGAATGAAATTTCGGCTGCGGAAACGTTGAGGAAACTTGGGGATGGCCTTTGGTGATTCTACCATGTCCCAGAAAAATGTTTATGTGACTTCTGGCTATTCCCAAAACTCAAGAGACCACTCCGGGGTCGAGTCGGTTGAAGATATAAAAGAAAAATCGACGAGCGCGCTCATGGCTATACCAGAAAGGGACTATTTGACCTGTTTGGAGGACTTGAAAAAAACGTTGGCATAAGTGTATTTTATCGGGAGGGGATTACTTTGAAGGGAATGAAATTGATTTAGGAGAATAAATAAATAATTTTGACTTTACAAAAATATTCACCTTACTTTTTGCCCACAGTAGTATATCTCTGAAAAAAGTTGGTAACAATATAACTATCAATTCTCTCATATTTTGGTATATAGTGCAAGCAGTATAGCGCTATCTCGCAGCCTATAAATCAGATATAACGGCACTTCGGGCCAAGCCGGACACAGTTATTCCCACAATTAACTAACAAATGAAACGGAATGCATATCGAGGTCATTTATAAATAAAAACCTCCAGTCACTGCAAAGCCGGCCAGCACTTTTTCACTCTGTTTCCATTCTTCCACATATCCATTTCCACATGTCCATTTGTGAGTGCCCCCCCACGTACTGCCCCCGAACACGCTGCTGCTCTCCTCTATGGGTATACGAGGTATTCTCTCGCCATGTGTGGAATGTTGTCCTGCTGCCTTACTTGACACTTGTTCCGCGTTCCCCCGCTCTACTCGCTCTCTACTCGTAGTACACGATTGTGGCGCAAATCTTGATTTAAATTATTGAGAGAGCAAGAAGAAGAATTGCGTACAGGGAAAGTTACCGGCAAATAGGCGTGTTGCATGACAAATGGCACGGGCCAGGGCGATGGCGATGTCGTTGTCCTTTCTCATGGGATTATGCAGGGGAGGAGCAGGAGTTAGGGGCGATTATCGAACGCGCTAAATAAATTAATCAGACGAAAGGTAACTTTAAAATTCCCATGGAATTGGGAAGCAGTCGTACGCGTAGTTGTATTCGTATTTGTATTCATTTCGTATGCGTATTCGAGTTGCTATTGGTACTATATACTCGCATTGTTATTCGTATTTCTTTTCGTAATTGAATTGTTTTTGTTGCTGTGTTGACGCAGCAATCGATAAACGCCAGTGGAGTGGACCGTCCTGGCCTGGCCTCAACTGGACAGCCCCAAAAAAATATACACACATTTATGTTAATATTTTCGATGGGGTTTTTCAGCTTGGCCCACTTCGTGCCACCCTTGAGTGCAGGTACTTTCGAATTCGGTCGAAAATACCAGCAGCAACATTTAAGTATTTCTCGTCGAATTAGTGGACGACACATAAACTTGGTTTTAATTGTCGATTTTGGCCATTATTTTATAGTGCGCTTAAGCAACTAATTATATTCTCAAGTCGAACGCACTTAAAAATACCCTACCTTCAAATCTGCAAAGTTTTGTACAGAAGCTCGTAATCATTTCTATGACATGAAACCAAATTTTTAATGAAGAAATTTGCAAAATAATCTGCATTGAACGTTAACGCGTAAATATTAAATTCTTTTCAAATTAATTTTAATTTTTATAACTTCATAAAAAAAGAAAATGCGTAAAATTTTGAGTTTTCTAAAATTTATGCTAATTTTTATGACTTGCACTAAATGTTAACGAGTAAATATTTTTTCTTTAAAAATTAATGATCATTTATATGACACCAAAAATTAAAACTTGTAATGAAAACGAAAACGTAGCGAAAATATTTTGAAAAAAAAATTTGTTCATGAAAAAATGTAAAAAAAACTAATTTGCTTTGTACGTTAATGAGTAAATATTTCTTTCTTCGCAAATTGATCATTTTTATGACTTGACAGAATACAATTTTTTATGAAAAATTGAAAATAAATTATGATAATGCAACTAACAAAATTTAATAAAAAATGTTATGAATATTTTAAATTTAGTTCCAAGAAGAAGCGCGTTCAAAAGTTTTCGAAATTTTCTCTTTACGCGTTCAAAATTTTTTGCAAAATTTCTCTTCATATCGAAATTTGTTGCATTCGGGGCGCTTACGGTTAATATAATAATATATATAATATAATAATAAAATAATATATATAATAAAATAATATATTTAATATAATAATATATATAATATAATAATATTAACGTATTGAAAAACTTCTTTATTCACTGCATTGCAGATGCATTTTTCGTTTTTAGTAAAATGAAAAATGTAGAAATTTTTGAAAAAATTTTAAAATATCTAAAAAAATTTGAAAATCGAAAAAAATTTCAATATGTAAACATTTTAAAATTGTTAAAACTAATGCGAAAGCAGCTGCCCCTAAGCGGAGCATGGCAAGGGTATTAGAAAGTGTATGCCGCAGTCTGCTTTAATTTGCCAACTCGTACCTCTTGTCGCCATTGCGACGCTGCTGCAGTTGCTGCTGGAACTGCGCCTTGGTTATGTGCAGGCCGCCGGCCAGCGAGGATTGCGCGTCGGATTTGGAGGACGCTGCACCGGCGGCGGCGGAGGCTGCGGCGGCAGCAGCAGCAGAGGCAACAGCAGCGGTAGCACGCACGCCATACTGACGCGTGGTGGCGCGATTCTCCTTATCGGTAGATGCAGCAGCAGCTGCAGCAGGCGGCGGTGCGCGGCTCTCCTTGCTCTGGCTGGGATTGGGATTAATGTTGTTGTTGTTGTTGCTGTTGCTGTTGCCATAAATGTTGCTGTTGTTGGCATTGTAGTAGCTGTGCAGGATCATGGGATAGGAGGAGTAGGCGTAGACATGGCGACGCAGCATGGCAGCAGGCAGCAGCTGCAGCTCGCTCGCCGGCGGCAGAAAGATGCCCGTGGGCACCGTCGTCTCGAAGCGTGGACGTTGCTCCATTTGCAGGCGTGCAGCCGCTGGCCAAGCAGCTGCACCTGCACCGCTGACACTGCTGTGACTGCTGGCACCGCGACCGTAGTTCTCCTCGGGGGCGAGGAAGCGCAGCTTCTGGCTCAGCTCATCGGCAAAGCTGCGCACCTCCTGTGTGCTGCGCGAGAAGAACGAGCGCGACGTCAGCGGCGGCGGCGGCGCCGGCGCCGGTGTTGTTGCCTCATGCTGCTGTTGTTGTTGCTGCTGCTGCTGCGAGCTTGTGGCATTGGCATTGTCGCTTGGCTCACGGATCGTGGGACGCACTATGGCCTGATTGGGCTTGGCCGGATTCTGAAGCTCGTAGTCTGCCTCGACGGAGTTGTGCAGCACGGAGAAGGCGTTGGTAACCACGTGCTGGAAATTGTTGTAGGGGCTTTGGTAGCGCTGCACGTTGTAGTTGTTGTTGTAGTGTGAGTTGTTGTTGTAGTGCGAGTTGTTGTGACTGCGTCCTGGTGCATAGGGATAGCTGCTAGCGAAAGAGAAGTTCTGTGCACGCGTCTGTCTATGGTCGGGGAAGTCTACTGGATTATTGTTGTTGTTGTTGTTGCTGCTGGTGCTGCTCGCCTCTGGCATGTTCCGCCGCTGCTGCTGCTGCTGTCTTGATCGAATCACCTGCCACACACACACGCGACACACACACACGCACACACAAGTTAATCAATACTTTTTCTATTTTTTTTTGTTTTTTTTTTTTGTATTTCTTTGTCGTTGCGTCCGTCCGTCCGGCAAGGAGCAACGCCTTGTACCGCACTCTACGACAGGCGAACGCCAAATGACCGCAGCACTCGGCCGCAGCGACGAGGGCGACTTCGTTTGCACGTCGGTCAGCGGTCAGCAGTGTTGGGGGGGGGGGAGGGGGGTGGTAGTGGCAGTGGGAGAAGGCTAAGAGTGGCAGCAGCTAGCGGCTGTTGGCTGCAATTAACTGTGCACAACGCTACCAAGAAGTGCTGCTGGTGGCATTATGTATGCCAATAGCTTGTGTCACTGCCGCGCTGCTGCCACTGCTGCTCAATTAAAAGCGCTTCCTGTGAAGGCGGCGTTTGTCCTTGAATTTGCCAATGTGCCAGGCGTTTACCTTGTTGTTGTTTTTTTTTTCTCGCCTTAGAAAAAAAGGCGCATTTCCTGGCAGCGGCGTACGCCCAAAAACAGGCAATGA
This sequence comes from Zaprionus bogoriensis, assembly GCA_035046045.1. NCBI lineage: Eukaryota > Metazoa > Arthropoda > Insecta > Diptera > Drosophilidae > Zaprionus > Zaprionus bogoriensis. Next base: position 1,424,706 of record JAWNOI010000145.1, read on the forward strand.
CTTCACGCGTTTCCCATGCTCTCTACAGCGCTTGGAATTGTCCTGGCTAATGTCAATTGCCAAGGTCAGAAGCAGCCGTCTTAAGTAGCTTTTACACCTGGCTTGACGTGTGTGTCGCTGATAAGCGGAATTAATGATTCGGCCTAAAGCGTTGGAAGAGTTTATTACTTTGGAATTAGAAGTGATTGCGGCTTCAGCAGTGGGCGTGATAGTCATAGCGGTCGAAGGTCAATTGCTAACGAGTTCGAGGAGCTCAATCAAGATGCTTGCAACAAGTTTCTGAGCAGGGGCGGGGGGAGGGTCTTTAATTAACGGGTTTGTGACTATATTAGCTGCGACTCTGCCTGTTCACAGACAAAGTTGTACTACACATGTTGCTATATATTTTTATATTTTCTATATATATTTTTACATTAATATTTATTTATATTTATATTATATAATATTTATATTCCATAAATATATATAGATATATATAATATTTATTTATATTTTATACAGCTATTGTCGTAGATGTGTATAGTTTGTATAATTAATAATTAACGGCTTGTGGCTAGGTATATTACCTGCGATTGCCTGTAAACAGAAATATATGTAGATGTTCCACAGCTTTTTCTATATCATAGAACTAGTATAGTGCGGTTACTTTATTTTTTTAATAGCTCATTATATTAAATGACTTGTAAATATTAATAAGAATGTGACGCAGTTTTTACCATATATATTTACCTAATATAGAGCTTAATGTTAGTCAAGTTTATTATGTGCGAATTTCACAATGAATATCGGAAAAGATTTCTACAGCTTTGCTATATAATTAATTGGATTAATTAATTAAATAGAATTGTTCCTGATATTGTATATATGTTGCTAAATATTTATAATTATTTATAAAGATGTAATGGATTTTATGCCATATATCTTTATTTAATAGAGCTTCATATAAGTCAAGTTTATTATGTGGTAATTTCACATTGAAAATTGGAAATAAGACTGAAAAGTATAGCTATGTTCACAAGAATACAATTCTAAAGCTTAGCTATAAATATAATTAACAAGAATATAGAGTGATATATCCTAGAGGTGTCTGTAAAGCTACACAGGTATGAAGTAGTAATTTAATGGAACTAAATTGGGAACTCAGCACGCTCTGCATATGTTGTAGGCGTGACAGTCCTAAAGGTTAAAGGTCAATTGCCTACAAGTATGAGAATTATCATTATATATATATTATAGATAATTGGTTGGGTGTCTATAAGAAAGATATATCTATATTATGTTTCACAGCCAATTAACAGGGATATAGATATTTAATTAATTACCGAAAATAGATGACTGATGGTGTTCTATAGGAAAGATATATCGATGTTATGTTGCCTAAATATGCCGCCATTTTGTCAGTCAATTAAAAAGAGTATGTTATAATACTTGTTCTATCTATATATAAGATAAGCTATACCATTTAACAATAATTTATGGACAAGTTTTAGATATATTATATAATATCATTCTTAAATGAATATAAATAATTTATTGGGGGTCTATAGGAATGAATGATATATCTTTATAAAGCACCACAGCCAAATAATAGGAATATAAACAATAAATTAAAGAACACAGATAAATGATGGGGATCTATGGGAGAGATATATATACTTAAATAATGTTTCATTGCTAACTGGGATATATGTAGTAGATATGTACCTAAATGTGTCGCTATTTCGACAACCAGTTTAATAGACTTAACAATAATTTATGGACAAGTTTTAGATATACTATATATCATTTATAAATGAATATAAATAATTTGTTGGGGGTCTATAGGAATGATATACCATTATAATGTACCACAGCCAATTAATAGGGATATAGATAAACGATAAATTAATGAATACAGATAACTGATGGGGATATATAAGAAATATATATATATATATATATACCATATATATTATAATATAATACTATATATATTAATATATATAATGTTCCATTGCTAAATGGTATATGTAGTAGATATGTACCTATTTCGACAGCCAATTAAAAAGGGTATCTAATCTTTATATCTCTTAAAATCTATACGATTTAACAATAATTTATGGACAAGTTCTAGATATAATACTACCTATATTTAAATGGAAATCGAACAGTATCTAAAATAATTTATTATTTGCCAAAGCGTTAATTCGCCAATAGTTAACGACAGCTAAAACACAGTTTAATGTCGGTCAGCTCAATTGGGCTATAGGCACGCACTAAACTATATAGTAGTAGTAGTATATAGAGTACCTGGACGACCTTAGTGTGACCCATGCGGGCGCACTCGAATCGCAATATGAAGTTGTCTATTTTTGCAGGACAAACTGCGTCAATTTGAGTTTTAAGCACCTGCTGGAAGGCACGACACACGGTACAAGGAATGCGTGTGTACGGCCAGGCAGTGGGCCGGCGACTTGGTAATAATTCATTTACGCAATTTATGGGACTGGCTTTGCTGTTGTTGTTCACAACTTTCGTTTTCATGGGACATGTCACCGGCTGGCCGGTTAGCTGCTTTGGGGCTATTGACCCCGTCGTCGTAATGCTATGTAAACTTACTTGGGACAACCTTTGATTTTGACCGGCTTCGGTTGTGTGGCCCACCAGAAGGCCTGCTTGCAGGGCGGCGCCGGGCACGGCTTGTCCTGCCACTTGAGCTGCATCTCGGTGACTTCCGTGCGGGTTATGCCCGAGCTGAGGAAGTCCATGTGGCCGCCGGCGCCCCCCTTATTATTATTCCCGATGGCCGAGCGCTTCGGGATCGTAGGCATTTCGTATGTTGTTGTTGTTGTTTTTGTTGCTCGTACACCTTTTTTTTTTGTTTCTATGTTGAATTTACAATGGATGAATATTTATTTGTATCTACTTGCGACTAAATTTGAGTGTATAAAAATTCTCTGAACTGGCACATTTTACAGGGCTTTACGCTCGCTCGCACGCACTTTTAAATTGTTTTACACATGAAAAACAAAAAATGCGTTGATTTTGTTGTCTTTTGCGTCATTTGTTACGATCTTCTTCTTCTACTACTACGACTGCTGCGTCGTATCCAAAATAAACAAGTACGGCGGAATTTTCGAGTTGTCATGGGAATCGATTGGCGGCATTGTTGCATTGTCTAACTGTTGCCTGGTCTGAGGCGGAGCAGCAGCAAATTCGAGCTGGTGAAACATCGATGTTTGGGTTCATCGATGTTGTAAAAATAATTTAAAATGCAAAAACATCGTTTAAAATATAATATATTTTTATTTTATTTTTCATTGCATCTTTAAGTGCAATTTTTTATTTTTTTGAGAGCTTAATATATTTGGAATATTTAGACTTATGTGGACTTAGGCGGCACTCGAAAATGCTTAGAGCTGCTTTGCTAAACATTGCCTAAGAGCCACTGTGCGGCGCTTGAGTGTATTAAAAATTTATTTTAATGCCATGCTATCAGTTGTTTTTTTTTTTTTTAAGAATTTTTAATATTTTTTGAAGAATTTCTAATTGTTTTTTGTGTTTTATTTCTGTGCTTCACTGTTATTATAATATTTTAAAAAGAATTCTTAACTTGGCTGGTGCTTACTTCTTCGCGCCACTGTTAATATAATATTTTAAGAACAATTTGTAACTTGTTTGGTGTTTATTTGTTCGCGCCACTGTTATTGTACTATTTTAAGAAGAATTCCTATATGGCCTGGTGTTTACTTCTTTGCGCCACTGTTATTGTCTATGCAGTATGCAGTACACTGCTTTACTGTAAAAAATCCTGCACTGCTATTAACACGGCTATTAACAGTGACTCTGTTAATGAGACCACGCACTGCTTCAATGTAATTAACAGCGCTTTTGTTTATAAAACCATACACTGCTTAAATGTTACTAACAGCGCGCGAGTTTATAGAACAATGCACTGGTTTTATGCTGTTTATGGCGCTGTTGCTTCTACATATTAAAATACACTGCTTAAAGCTTATTAACAGCGCGTTAATAAGGCGCAAGACTGCTTAATTGCTATAAACAGTAGACTTATTTATACGTTTAGCTGGTGCTACCAGCAAAGCAATGCATTGCTTAACTGCTATAAACAGTACACTTGCTTATGATACTATAAACTAAACAGCGCTGCGCTGCTTATAACAGCGCACTTCCTGAGGCAAGGCAGTTTATGGTACTAAGCAGTGCACTGCATAAATGCTTATGATACCATAAACAGCTCAGCGCTGCTACTAACAGTGCACTGCTTTAGGCAGCACAGCAATGCACTGCTTAATTGCTATACACAGTACGTGTTTATACTATAAAGGACTGAGTTGTTTTTAACACCGCACTGCTTTAATTTTACGGTCAGCTTTCTTTATAGCAGACAGCTGTACTCATGCTAATGCTACTATAAACAGCTTAGCGCTGCTACTAACAGTGTACTGCTTTACTTTTATGGGCAGCACTCTTTATGGCAGTAAGCAACGCACTGCTTAAAGGCTATAAACTGTGTATGTTACTATAAACAGCTCAGCGCTGCTACTAACAGTGGCAGTCAGCAGTAAACTGTTTAGCTGTTAATAATAGTGCTCCGCAGCTCAAAGCAGTGCGGAAAAGCAGTTCAGCGTGCACAGTTTACAGTGACTTGGCAAGCAATTGAGTATGCAAGCAGTTGGTAAGCAGTTCAATTGCAACGGAAATTGGAATTATGCAGTCTTAACGCAGATATACGAGGGTCGTTCAATAAGTCCTTAGAAAATCCGAGTGAAGAAATCCGAAATCCTATTTTTTGGACGGGATAAAAATGTTGGAAAAACGATTGGCAAAGTGTGTAGAGCTAAAAGGGGACTATGTTGAAAAATAAAAAAAAATTTCTGCAAAAAACAGTGTTTTTATATTTATTATTATTATTTTTTCTAAAGACTTATTGAACGACCCTCGTAATATATATTATATATATCCAATTCAAACCAACAAACTGTTTTGGCTCAGCGAAAATCACCCCCGCAGTCGATCAATTAATTAGATGCCCCCCACCTCAGCTCGAACGTATGCCGTATTAATTTATTATACAGTTGCAAACGCCAGTCCAGCTTTAATCTGATCGGAAGGGAATACGTTTTGTTCAAATTAAACCGAGTCAGCCGAGTATTATTGTTGTTTTGCCTATTCATTAGCCGAGGTTTGAAAAGGGGCGGCGTGTCTCATTGAGCAATGACTCGCCTGTCAGCGATGACATTTGCCTTTGTGGACACAATGCCATGGTGGGGGGGTGGGTGATAATTGCTGCTCGCGCGTGTGTCCTTTTGTCTGGGTGTGTGTGTGTGTGTGTGTACCCCTTTGTGTGTGTATAGGCTGCCTAATAAGATCAGACCGGACCGAACATCAATAAGTGCCATGACGTTTGACATTTGCAGCGCTCTCAACTCGTCCCATTGTCGTTGTTGTTGTTGTTGTTGTTGGTATTTAAAAGGTTAATGATGCCCACTCGAACAGCCGGCCACACAGGCGCTGCCCGACGGCGACGTCGTCTGTCGATAATCTTCGCCTGCAATTCTGCTCGATCATTCGCAGCGATAGCCGGAGCTGTGCTACCTTTCTGCGAAGTGAAGGGCAACAACGTGTTGTCCAGTCCAACTCTGTGTTTGTTGTCAAACAAATCACTTACAGATCTTTGCTCTGTACACACACACACACACACTCGCACACACATACGTGTGCGTAGGTGTGAGCTGCAATTTTCCCAGGAAAGGCAACAACTACTCGCACTCGCACTCGCACTCGAATTTTGATTAATTTATTGCCCCTCATCGGGGCTCGGGGCAGGAAGGTGACATAAAGCATATTCGTTGTTTAGCCCTTGTCCCAGGTAACCGTAAAAAAAGGAAAAACAAAATACAAACGCGATTGGAAAATGGGAAAAATTCTACGGGCTGCTGCCTGCTTTTTTTTTATGGGTCAGTTTTGTGTGTCTGGCGCTGGCGCCAAATAAATAAATAAATATTCTATATCGTAAATATAGCAAATAAATGATTGAATTGGAAATAGATATCATAAAATGTCTGACGACTAACGGTAAACGCTGACCGTTGGCATATGACATAATCTTTGATTTGTATCTTGATTTAGATGTATTTTCTTTTGGCTTTGCTTATTTACTTAAATTATTTTGCTTATTTTATTACAATACTTAGTTATTTTGTTTTAATAGTTTTTTGAAGCTTTTTCATTAGTTGTTGCTAATTTATCTATTCAAATTGTCCTTAATACTACCTTTTTAATTTATTATTTAATTATCGTTTAAATTTTGAAATATGCTTCATTAGTTATGTGTTGTTTAAATTAATTTCATTACTATATTTAAATTATTTTTTTATTTTCAATTTTATTTTTCGTTTTGCAATATTATTTTATTTATTTTGTAATTATTTTGTTTTTTTTTTTAACTTACACTAGTCGGCATAATTATTTTGACGAAAAAAAAATGGTGCAAATTTGCATGTAACTTTTCAATGAATGAATATAACTCAATGATTTTTTTTTCTGGTTTACTTAGTGATAATACAATCTTAAAAATAATGAATTAAAAATTTTATCATATCAACTTGAAAAAATATAAGCTAAAGTAATTTTTATGTGGTGGCATAAGTATTTTGACAAGTACATTTTAATATGAATAACAAAGTTTAAACTCAAAAAAAAATTAAGGAAAAATTATAGTTTAGTAAATTATTTAATTTTCTTTGGTTTCAATAACTTTTTGCAGTCATCGCTGCACTGAATCTATAAAATTTTGGATGATCTCTGGAGGCATCTCTTCCCAACGAGAAGTGACCTCAAAAAATTTTTTTTCTCGGGTTTTGTTCAACGAAACTGTTCTCTTGCATTTTAAAAGAGACCAGACGTTCTCAATAATGTTAAAATTTCAACTTTGGAGCGGCTAGTTCAAGACAGTAACGCCCACATCCTTCAAAACATTGGTAATCATTTGGGGCTTTGCGGCAGAGGGCATTATCCTGCTGCAGAATAAATGACTCACCAATGAGCCTATCACTGGAAGGAAAGGCATTATCGTTTAGGACTTCCATATATTGCCCTAGATTCATTTAGCCGGCAATAGGAACCAAGTCACCCAGCCCATTGTATGCAACGCATCCCCACAGCATGACAGAGTCTCCTCCATGGCTCACTTTTTGGCAAACGGGCCGCCTTTTCTGCCTTTGTACCCTTGGAATCTTACAAAAAATGTATTTTTTGATGAATTGTACTTAAAGGAGCTTTCATCTGTCCATTGAACGCTTCCCAAAAACTCCTTTGGCTTCCTTTGCGAAAGACAGTCTTTTAAGCTTGTTTGCTCCTGTTATAAATGGTACGTCCTTGGCTTTAAAGTCTTAAAATCACGTTCTCTTAATCGTCGATGGACTGTGCGCTCACTTATTGGGGTCTTAGCTGTCAAATTAAATTGATCTGCTGCAGATTGAGGCAGCAGAAGAACATTTTTTTTAAATTCCCGTACAAGGACTCGGTCTTCACTGAGCTCTGTTTTGCGCTTAGCACCTGATCTTCTTAAATTACGCATGTCATTATGCCTTTTAAACTTTTTAATTTGGTAGTTCACAGTTTGACGCGACACATTAGACTCATTGGCAATGATTTAACTGCTATTCCAGCGTTAAATTTTACTATTATTGAAGATCGGGTAACCACACATAGCTCAGCCGTTTTACCCATGTTACTTAATAATTATTAATAACTTTGTATTTTATTAACAAAGTTAAATATTGATCAAAATTAAACACAGAAGTCGTTTGATTGTAGCGGGCTTAAAAGTGTGAAAATATTTTCACAAAGCTGCTGTCAAAATACTTGTGCCAGGCAAAAAACCGTTGTCTGCATGCATTCTTATCAGCAGAAAGAGAATGCAAAAGTTAAACGAAATAAAATTTGGCATGCACATAGCTAAACATATGATCTTGGTTTTGCGCCTCATTTTCGTACCGTTATTTGATGATCTTAAGCAAAGCAACGTTCAAAAGTCAAAACAAGGTTTCGTCAAAATAATTATGCCGACTAGTGTAGCTATTGAGTATATTGTATAAACAGCTCTAATTTTTTTTATTTTATTTTAGTTTAGTTTTGGTTTAATTATTATTTGTTTTTATTATCACATTTTTTTATTTGACTTGACTTTAGAAAGCTTTTTGCTACTTATCTTAATTAATTGTTAAAGTACTTTAACATGTTTAAGTACTTGTATTAATTAATTGTTAAAGTACTTCTGGTACTTCTATTAATTAATTAATAACGTAATTTATTATTATATTTATTTTAAAACATGCACACATTTTCATTTGCTTTATTATTTATTCTATTTTTTGCTTTTTTATTTATATTGGTGTTATCAATTTTGTTTTGTAATAAATTTATTCAGATAATATAGACTATTTATAGGCCGTTTTTATTATGTACTGCCTCAAAATTATATTTATATTAATATTATTTTATTAAATTCATTAGAGCTGCTACAGTTTTTCTATTAGTTAATTTTTCTTCTGATTTTTTTCTATAAAATATGCTGCATTTTTCTACTGCTACGAAACAAATGAAAATTTGCGGCTTTGGCTGGGAAAATTGCATTTGATGCCGACAGCCAAAACCAAAAGAAAGAAAAAAGAATCTCAGTTTGGCAAATGAACTTTGCACTTTTTGTTGTTGTCTGTCAGTTGCGCCGGCAGCAGTAACTGGGGTGGTTGGGGTATCGAGTATTGGCAACGGGCAACGGGCAACTGGCATCGAGTACGAGTTGGACTTAATTATGAGAAACGGCTCTGCATTCTAAGCCGAGGCCGAGCCCGAGCTGGAGCCGGAGACCGAGTCTTGCCGCAAACATTCGCATCAATTATGCATACGCCAACGCCGCACAGAGAGAGAGAGAGAGGGAGTGAGCAAGAGAGGCAGAAAGAGAGAGGGAGAGCAGTGCCTGCAGCAAGGACTGCTCCTTTTTGCCAAGCTTACCGCATGGCAAATTCGACGAATTTCCTGCGGTTTGCAAGCATTTCGGTTGGTCCGCTGGTCACTTGCAACTTTGATTGCCAGGCGAGGGCAGCAGAAGAGGTTGGGGCAACTACAACTTGACCGCAACAGCATTGGTCGAATTGAATTTATTGTAAATGGCAAAAGGATTTGCCGGAGTTTGTGCAACCAAATCGTTTGCAGCTGTGGGGCATTATTTCTTTGCAGTGTCCGCTCGGCTCGGGTTCTCTCTACTGTGCCTTTCTACTGTGCCTTGCTGTTTTTTTTTTTTTTTTTTTTTTTTTTTTTTGGAAAAACAATCGTTAACATGGCACATCCGCATGTCAAAAATGTCGCACAAAAATCAAAAATGTCGCAGAGGGGCAGTCGAACAGTCGAGCGGATGGACAGACGGACAGCCGGACAGACGGAGACGTACCAGGAACCCAACAACAGCGACGACGCCGACGTGTTCGAGGCACTCGGCCCTCGGCCCAGACCCAGACCCAAGCGAAGCCAAGCCAAGCCAAGCCAAGCTCCGCAAGCGAACTCAATAGCAAATTAGCAATTCCGATGCGGCCATTTATATTGTTTATTCTTATTGTTGTTGTTTTTGTTGTTGTAGTTGTTGCCAGTCGAGCAGTCGAACTGTTGCGCTTGACGAACAGACGATCGCGTTTTTATTTTTATTTCAGTTTCTATTCGGCAGTTTTTTCTGCTCGTTTTTTTTTTTTTTTTTTTTTTTTTCTTTCTGTTTTGTTTCATTTTGTTTTTGTCAACGCAGTTTTTTATAAATTATTCCACTCTATAGTTTAGCGGCGCGATCGATCGAGCGACGACGTCGTTCGCTGTTATCAAGTCGCGACCCAGCGCGAACCTCAGCCCAAACTCGAGCGCGAGTTCGATGCAAATTAGCGGAGCAGAGTCAGGGAGCAGGCGGGCCATTACAATGTCTAATGTCTGCTGACTAACTGTTAGGCTGGCAGACTGATTAGCTGACAGATTGACTGCACAACTGAACAGCTTTATACACTTATAGCCCTAAACAGAAAACAAGTACTCGACAGTGAGATACCATTTGGGCATTATTGTCTTTGTCAATTTATTACTAATATTAAAATACTTAATTTCTTGTTTTATTAGTCGATAGGTCTGATAATTCTTGATATTATTCGTAGGCTGAAATGACAATTTTGTAGCTCTTAAATTTTGCTTATTACTGCAGCTCAAAAGTAAAAATATTGTTTTTAATAGGCGTTGGGCATGGCACTTGGATTTTTATATAAACTTGAGCTGCGTCTGCTATTCCAGTATCCTCTTGCCAAATTTGGTGTCTCTAGCGCTTCTAATAGCTTTGAAACTTTGCCTAATACTGCAGCTCAAAATCAAAAATATTGTTTATCGTAGGCATTGGGCGTGGCACTTGGATTTTTATATACTCTAGAGCTGCTTCTGCTATTCCAGTATCCTCTTGCCAAATTTGGTGTCTCTAGCTCTTCTAATAGCTGAGCCGTGTGTGTTTATGCAGACAAACGGACAAACGGACATAGCTAAATTGCTTAGACATTGATGCGGTTAGCGTATATACCTTGTACCTTTTTGCTACATTTGCACAAATTGAATATACCATTTTACCGCATTTTGAAAGCAAAAGCAATCAATAATAAAATAATGCCCGAAATACTTTGGTCTTTCAGTCATGCAAACAACAAACCCACAAAGTTTGCGTGCTTGGCATGTCTGATAGGTATAATCTATAGTATAATCGTTATATATCGCTTTGTCATCGTGTGGCAAACGAAATTTGTTATGTTTATTATAATTTGACGATGTTCGTACCAAATCGGGCTACAGAAAGTTCTTAGCAGGGACAGAGACGGGCCTGCTGGCTGGACGGCGCCTCTGGGGTGCACCGTTAGGCGCCACCTACACCTACAGCTGGTACCGTTGTGCCAGGGATAAAGATCTCTATGTCTATGTATTACTCTCCTGGTAGCTGACACTTTCACTCTTAGGGTTTCTGAGAATTTGCCGAGTGAGTTTTACCTGCTGCACGTGCAATTCCCGCGACACTTGTCCGTTCGCCTCTTGCCTCTTGTTTTCCCCAGAAAGGACAACGTTGTAAATGATAGTGTAGTGTAGTGCAGTGTCCATAGATCGTAATCGATCGATCGATCTTCAGCTTGTTGTGTTGTGTTTTGTTCTGTTTTGCTTTGTTTTTGCTCATAACTCAATTAGCCTGAAGTCTGTTTGGCCAAACTACGTGGCTGGCTGGCTTGAGGTCTCTATTAGAGGGTGTTGTTTAGCGTGACCACCGATCACCGCACTACACTGCCACACAGATAATCGCGACTTCCGTTTTAGCTGGAAACAATGAAAATGTGTGAAGACATAGGGGAGAAAGCAGGAAGGCTCCTTGTTCCTGTACACACGTTGAGTTTACGGCGAACAAGTGTTAAGGATGTGCGTGACACTCATTATCATTATCGTGCACCTACGCACACTATGGTATAAGATATGATATGAGCCATACACGAGGCTGTGTCACGTAGCGGTCAGAGGCGTGTGTTCCTACACATTGCAGTAGGACTGCACGCAGACGTGTCACTGAAACCGTTGAACAGTTATGTCGCCACGCACAATACCCACAATTTGTCTAGATCTATATATAGTTGTCTATAGAAAACTATAGAAATCTTCTGGCATGCACAGTACAATTGAATTGCAGACGGAAGTTGCCTATCAATCAGCAGATGCGATTAATCTAAGAGCTCAAGTGCGCTGCTCTTCTTGTATTTCTCTCTCTCAGGATAGTAATAGGCACAGGTGTTAATGAAGCTGTTCCCATCTAGGTACAAATTTGTTCTCTCTAGCTTTGAGTAATAGAAAGAGGCTGAGCCTAGAGCTCGGACTACTATGGTCTCTCTCTATATTCATCTCTCTCTCTCTTTCTCTATCTCTCTCTCTACTATGGTCTCTCTCTCTCTCTACTATGGTCTCTCTCCACTATGGTCTCTCTGAACTATAGTCTCTGTCTTCTATGGTCTCTCTACTGTGGTCTCTCTCTACTATGCTCTCTACTATGGTCTCTACTATGGTCTCTCTCTACTATGGTCTCTCTGAACTATAGTCTCTGTCTACTATAGTCTCTCTTCTGTGGTCTCTCTCTCTACTACGGTCTCTCTCTACTATGGTCTCTTCTATGGTCTCTCTCTACTATGGTCTCTACTATGGTCTCTCTCTACTATGGTCTCTCTGAACTGTAGTCTCTGTCTACTATGGTCTCTCTACTGTGGTCTAAGGTGCCAGTTTCTATAAAAACTATTCCCAATTCAGAGTCTGCACTTAGAGTCTGCTTTTCTCCTATCCTGCTCTCTCACTCTCGGGTACCATAACCTAATGTTTCCATTCCCAAAATAGAAATCATATAGTCTAAGTCGCTCTTCGCTTAACATAGAGTACTAAGTCTCTCTTTTTCGCGTGATCTCTCTCAATTGCATTGATCTAATGTATCTGTTCCCAACTATGCCCAACTGTTCCCAAAAAAATCCTGGTATTAAGCACATGCAGTTCCCATACCAACTATACCCAATTTATTCCCTTTTTTAATTCAGCAAGTAGGACAGTCTGTACTTAGATCCAGCACTTCCTCCGTCCTGCTCTCTCTTGGGTGTAATAATAAAATGTGTCTATTCCCAGCTGTTCCCGCTCTCTTTTTCTCATGCTCTCTCAATTGCAATGATCTAATGTGTCTGTTCCCAGTTTTGCCTAACTGTTCCCATAATTAGCAGCACTGTACACACTGTGCCACTTTTGCATTGAACTCTCTCAATAGTCTGTGCTTTCTCCCTCTCTCCAGCTCCTGCTGCTCCAAGTGCAATGATCTAAGCTTTTCTATTGGCGCACAGCTGTTCCCAAAATAAAGTAATATATTTGTCTCTGTTACGCTCATTAAGTTTGGCATATGCAATGCAAATTAGCGAGGACATAAGCACAGTGAAACAAACGCGATTGAAAATGCATATGCTGATTGAAAATTAAATTGGGAATTAAATGTTATCAAATTCATTATTAAATAGTAATAAAAATACAAATATTGTGATTTACCAATAAAACTCAATTAACAATTCGTTACGGCCAGAATATTCTTCCGCTTGTAGGATAAGCACGTCATAATAAGCACCATAAACAGTAGTTTTCCCGCTGTTGCTGCCCTCTGCCTCTTGGGATTTTATGATGCCTACAAATTGATGCTTAATGATGCCCCTTCTTATAACTATCATAAGCATATATATGGTATATGGGGAGTCGTAACGATCTCACTTCATCAAACTTTCAACGGGCGCACGCAGTACAATCTTTCAATCTTTTGTCTATTGTCATAAAAGCGAAAAAGAAATTAAAAACAGATGTGGCCAATCAATGGATTGTTTTGGGCACTTTTTGGGTGGCGCTGCGTGGGTTGCTCCAACAATGTTTACAACCTGCGCCGCCTTGCATTGTAATTTTCTCGGTTTTATTGATTGAGATTTTTGGATTTCGATTTCGTTATGGCCACAAAGCAACAGCGAAGCACTTTTTAATTATAACAAACACACACAGCTATATAGCTTTATTTTTGTCAATAGGTTTTTTTTTATGGCTCTCAGGGCGCAGTAATAGTTTGGTCGAAATTTATGGTGCGACGCACAGGAAGTTGTCTTAAAAAAAGTATAGAGAGACAAACATAAACATATATCAATTGAGATGTCGTCTCTCCCGACAATGTCCTGTGTGTCAGGGTTGCCGTGTGCACGGGATGCGCTTAAAAAGAAATCCCTTCCGTTTGCCGCCGGCCAAATGAGTTGGACTTCCGTTGCAGCGCGTGGCCGACTGTGGCCGCGGCACGCCCAGCGTGCAGCCCTAATGCAGTGCACTCGATTTTTTTTTTTTTTGGCTTGGTGATCTGACATGAGTTTTATAAGTATTTTAGATGTATATATATATACGTATATCTGTCGCGCGCTGGCAACAACAACTATGCTAATCGATGCCTTGCCAAACGGGGAGATTGCAAACCAGAGATGGCAATGGAGCAGGCGAGGGTAGGGGGAGAAGGTGGCTAGTGGTATCAGCTTGTCTTGTCTATCCAAGGCGACGCCATTTGCAGTTTCACACTTTTTTTGCCATGGCTCGAACCATTTTTTATGGTCAAGCGTGCCAAATTTGTAGAATGCGTCAGCGACAAGTGTAAAATAGATTTGCTGCCACCGTTGATATAGTATATACTATATATATATATTTATAGTATTTGTTACTGTTGCTAGGCTTGCATAATGCCAGCGGTCTTTGGAGTCTGCTGGCGCGCGCCCCCTTAGAAACTTTCCATAATTTGTGCAATAAATCAAATGAATTTCACTCAAAACAATCAAAACTCAAGGCGAGCAGCCAATTATGAGCCAAGCACTGCAGCAACAACTAAAAAAACAACAACAACAACAACAAGTAGAAGAAACTAAACATATCAATAAGAGTGCGGCACGCAAACAAGCGATTGACACGCAAAAACACATTTAAAATTGATTAGCCTGGTCAGCAGAGGCTTCAACTTCAACTTCGACTTCGACTCTGGCTGGAATTCAGCCTGAAACACTCACACACACACACATAGCAGATGTCTAGACGCACAAATGGCCCCGGTGTGACATTTGCCCCTGGGGCCGCTATATACGGCGAGGGGCTCGTGCTGCCTGCTCTTTCTCCCTCTGCATCTGCCTCCTCTGAGTTCGTCGTGGTCGCGTGCTACGAACAACAATATACAAATTATTTGGCCAATAATTTTTTGGAGATTTGTTGGCAGAGCGGGACAAATAACAATTATATTGAAATGGAAACTATATAATGATATAAACGACGTTTGTATACTTTAACAAGCGTAAAGCATATATACTTTTTTGTTGGATTACATTTTTTTAATGCTTTATGATGGATTGCATTTAGTTGAAGACGCTAAATTAGATCTGCTGGGATTAGTGGTAGTTTGTTGCAAGATTTTATAGAAGAAAGTATGATGTGATATCGTGATGTCATATCTTAATACTACTACTATGGTTTTTATGTAATATGATATAATGATATTATATAGTATTAGGTAATTTTTGGGTTATATACATTAGATATTAAAATTTGAAAATTTTCCTGTATTAATATACTACCCATACTGTCATTGTGATGTATTTTAACTTATATAAAATACTTTGGTATTCAGAAATTCAACATTTTCTGATATTAAAATATTTTAATAAAACTATAAAATTCTCACTATTGTGACTTATAATTATTTAAAATATTTTAAAATCTTTGAATTTTATTTTAAATATAAGTTTGCAAAATATCATCATATTCTGAAAACAAAATGTCTAAAATATTTAAATTTCTTCGACTTTTATTTTAAATATTTGAATAAGCTTATAAAATTCTGATATTTGACATTTAATATTTCAAATATATTATAATAATATTATAAATATATACGGATCTCAGTTGTGGGGGAATGCCAGTAACAGCAGTGTGGATAAAATCCAACGAACTCAATCAAAAATTCTCAGAACCATCACCGGGGCACCGTGGTACGTTCGGAACGAAAACCTTCACAGGGACCTTCACATACCACTCGTCAGAGAAGAGATAGCAAAAATCACAACAAAGTACTACGACAGGCTATCAGTACACCCAAATCATCTCGCGAGAGCACTCACGCGAGTTTCCAGCAGTTCTCGTCTTCGCCGCAACGACCTTCCAATCCAGCGCTAATTATAAGGACCATGTAGTCTCTATTCAGTTCAAATCAAACTGTTAGATATATTATTATTTTAAGATTTGCAAACTTATTGTTAGGCTCATAAAGAGAAGATCCAATAAAAACAAAACAAAGTTAAAAAAAAAAAAAATAAATAAATATATATATATCTGCGACTTTTATAATCCAATAAAATTCATATTATGATTTGTTGATATTTGAATACCATAATATTACGATATTAGAAAATTCTCCTCTTATATTTTTGTCTTAGTTTCTGTTATGATATTCTGATATTTTAATATTACTTTGTTAAAATATATTCTGCTATCTGTATTTTGTTATTATTGTAAAAATATGATTTAATTTAAAAATATTCTGGTTTCGTAATATGCTGATATTATGTTTTAATAATATTTAACATTATGATATTGCAAAATTCTGTTATTCTGATATTTTTGTGGATTTTTTTTGTTTCATGATGAAATTTGAAAATTACGATATTCTGACTTATTCTGATATTTGCATATTACGGTAATATGGTTTATATTTTGATATGTTATTTTAGTTAGATTTTATATGATATGCTATTATGTTTTTATATATATCAAGTTTTTATTTTTGTAGAAAATTATTAGAAATAAATTCAGCCTTTTCAGACTAGAATTCTTAACTATAGCATATATTCTATAGGTACATATGATAGTTTAGCGTATCCAATTCTACAGTCAAGCTGACAAACCTCAACTTTAGCGTATTCGTGCAGGGGAAAACTTTAGGCCACATCTAAGTGATAAGCAAAAATGTTACGTTTGCTTTGCCGCGGGCCGCCACCAAAAATGTATCTTATAGAATGTCTAGCGTGTGTGTGTGTGCGCGGTGCGCGTTTCACTCTCAGTTTCTCGGGAGTGTGGGCAAAGGGGCATAATTATTGGGTCAGCGTTGTTGGACGGAACGAACGGACGGACGGACGGACGGCAGGCAAAACTAATTTCGAAGCTGAGCCTTGGTGGGGCCAGGCTTGGCCTGCTGCCAGTCTGCGGGCAATTTCCAGTAAAAGCTGAGAGAGCCCAATGCCCTGCCCCCCTTCCACCCTCGGCCCTTGCCACTTTTGGAATTTTATCTCATTTTATTTCACGTCTCTGTGGCATCTTATGATTTATTAGCTTTGATCAATTTGATGGATATTTTTGGCAAAAGCGATCGATCCAGCGATCCGTTCATCGATCGAGCCTACCTTAAGGGCTTTCCGAAAAATGCTTAAACCAATTTTCACAAAAGCGCGCTTAATTAAACGGAATCTCGCTGAGGGAAGATCCACAGTCAGATGCAGAGTTGCAGGCAGAGACAGAGACGCTGGCAGAGACTGAGGCAGAGGCAGAGTCGGAGTCAGAGTCGGAGTCAGAGTCGGAGCTGCGGCTTCAATGGTGGTCGTCGCCCCAGAGACACGATAAACGCGTACAATTGTTTGCACTTAAGATTTTTACACATGATTCAGTAGCAGAGCCGCAGCGAGTTGCGCCCCATGCGCTTCTGTGTCCTGGCAGTCATGTCTGCATATGTTGCACTGGCACTCAAATCACAGCCACAGTCCGCAGTTGCAGTCGTAGCTGGAGTTGGAGTTGGAGTTGGAGAAGGAGTCGAAGTCAGAGTCAGAGTCGAAGTTGGGTCCGCTGCTCCGCTGTGTTGTTCTATCAGATGCAATATTTGCTAACGAATAAATTGGCATTTCACAAGTTGCCCTGACAGACGACTGCCAACTGACTGCCTCCTGGGCTGGCCAAACTGGTTGCCAGTTGGAGTTGCCTCCTCTGGCTGCCCCACAGCTCTGCCGGCCTGCTGCTGCTCTTGTGCCCGTCTCTGTGTTCCTGGGCAGGCAACATGCATTGCAATCATTTTTGTTGAATCTAAAATTGACGCATCGCATCGCGGCTATGACTTCGTCATTCTGTGCTGCAAACAGCAACAGCAACACTGGCAACAGCAGCAGCAGCAGCACTGCGACTTGCTGCAGAGCTGCAACTACCGTGTTACGCGGCCGCCAAGCGGGCGGCTGTCCACGGCTAAAATGGCCAGCGCGTCGCGCATTTTTCGACGACATCTGAATCTGATTAGAGGCCGGGGCTGAGGCTGAGCCTGCAGCGCAGGCAAGGCACAGTGACAGGAACGGGAGCTGAAGCTGACGCTGAGGCAACTCATCGTCGTCGTCGAAGTTGACGTTGACGTGCAGCCTCACAGCAGCAACAACAACATGTTGCAGCGAAGGCAACTGCGATTCAAGGAACAGCTACTGACCCTCACTTCCGTGCGGCACAGTGGGGCGAATTGTATTTTAAATTGTAGTGTATTAAAAGGGGAGTGTTTTTAATTTTTAATTTTGTTTCTTTAATTTATAAATGAAATTTATCTCTTTAATTATTTATTTTAATTTTGTATTTTGTTTTATTTTATTTTTTTAATTTACTCATTTTACAAGTACTAAAGTAAATAAAATATTTAGTGTTTTGCTTTTTATAGTACTGTGGTACTGATACTTTAACTTTTATTTTTAGTAATTAGAGTATTATTTCTACTATTCTTTTTTACTACTTAAACAATTTCTGACAAGTTTGCATAACTTTTTGCGCTTTTACAAGTTTTCTACTACATCTAAATATTTTTCTATCTAAAAGTAAGCTACTTTAGGCTCTTCACTTACCTTACTATTGCTAATTAATTATTAATCTCCAGATATTACAAATTTTACTACATTTGTGATTATTATTCTTTTTTCTGATTCAGTCTGTACTACAAATTTAACTGCCATTTCCCTGTTACTTGCTCTTTATACTAAATTGGGTACTAAATTGGAGCCAAATAAGGCTTTTGCTTATATTATCTCAACAATTTGACTAAGAATTTATTTTACTAGTTTTTTTGCTATAATTATTAAAATTGCTGCTGCTTTTTTATTTATACTAAATTTTACTGCTTTTCGAACTTTTACAGCAAGTGTGTACTCTTGCTAATACTATTTTTAAAACTTTGCTGCCTGCTTACTTATTTTATTATTATTATTATTTTTTCGATTGCTTTTTTCTTTTTACTAAATATTTAACTATTGCTTTACAACTAATATTTTGACTATTACCTTCTACTAATTCCACAACTATGCTGATTTCTGTGATTATACTATTTCTTCTACAAATATTTGTATAACTGGTAATATTTCAATTATTTTTTACTACTTATTGCACTTTACATTTAACTAGTTACTAATAATAATAGTAAGTTCTTTTTTATTATTTGATTTTTCTTGCACCTGCTCCACTGTATCTGTGCTCGGGCTGTGTGGGGGCAGCTGCAGCAGCGCCTCCAGCCTCTGCAGTTGCTCGCATTACTCGGAACTGCTGTTGCTGCTGTTGCTGGGCGTCTCTCGTCTTTCGATCTGGCCTAAACCATATTTTGCTGCCAGATACAATACATAAATTCCGGCGCGATTGTCATATGTGTATTTCCGCGCCTGAAAAGAGAGTTTTCGGTTTATATGGTATATATATACATATTTTTTTTGACAACAAAAAAATTGTTGATACTTTTAATAAAAATGCGCGCGATGCTTTTGTTTTCGGGCTGCTGCTGTTGCGGCTGCTGCCACGTTTTGCACTTTGCATAAATTGACCTTAGTCGGCGCTGTATGCAGCTCTTCTATCTGGCTCTCTCTCTTTCTTTGTCTTTTGCTGTCTCGCTTGCACACGCGGTGTGGCGAGTCCTGTGCATGATCGTGTCCTTGTACAACAAAAGCAATTGCTACTGTTTGCCGCATTGGCTGCGCTCGATCGTGGTCATCATGTGGCATATATCATGTCGTCGAGCAGCAAATGTAGACGCTGCCACGCCCCCGCCTTGTCGTCTGCGCCTGTGCGCAGTGGCGAGCCGCCTGCAAAAAAATTTACATAAAATTATGCAAAATCATGCAATGCGCTTAGTGTTTGTTGCATGCACCGCGCTCGCTCGCTGTCTCCCTCGCTCGCTTGCTCGACTGCCTCGGCTGGTTGTGCGCCCGTTTTATGAATGGAATCGCCAACAGCTTCGGCTCGAACTCCAACTGGATGCTGCAGCAGCAGCAGCAGCAGCAGCAGCAGCAGCATCAGCAGCAGGATGGCGCATCGGCCGTGGCTGCAACTTGTTGCCGCTGTTGAACATTAATGAAATTTGTTAGTATCACGACTTTTATGCCTGTTGCCTGCCAAGTTTGCTTTTGTTTGCCACACAGTTGATTGTGCTTAGTTCTGCCTCTCGGTCTCGCTCTCTTTCTCTCTCTCTCTGTCAGAGTGTCTTCCAGTTGCTGATCTGTGCCTTAAGTTGAAATATTTATAATGCGAATTGAGAGATAGACACAGGTTCGATCGCATATCGCAAAGCCGCTGATCTGAATTTGTTCATTTGCAAAGATATCATCTATTTGTGAACTCTAGATTTATTGGCCGTGGCTTATCGAGCATCTAACTGTATTTCAATTTGTTTCTATTTGAAATTTGTAATGCAAATCAAGCTAAACGATCGCATATTTAGAATTTTCTGCTAATAATAATCTGCAGTTTATATATTTTTTTATTTTGAATTTAATCTTCTAACAAATATTTCTTATTTGTTATATTTATATTATTATATTATGTATATTAAAAAAAATCAACAGCTTTAAATAACCTTAAAAAAAATAAAATAAAAAGAAATTCTTAAGATTTTAACCAAATTTCACACTATGAATAGCGAAATGAACTCAAGTTTAGCTATATTTTAGTTATTGCATATAGAAAACAACTAATAAACTCTAACTTGCAGTAATTTCATAAGATTTGATCGATTTTCATTTGGATTGTTAGTTTATTTTTTCTGGTTTTAAATCTTACGTAAATCCTATTAATACCTATCAAACTTAGAGAACACAAGTTGTTTGCTTAAAATCCGTTATTCATAAGATTTTATCTTAATTTTAAGCTAGCAATTGTGAAGTTCGATTTAGTTATCGTATATCGAAAACAACTGATCAACTTTATCGTTCAGTTATCACGTACCATAGTTTTTGATAACTGAATGACAAAGCTCAAATAATAGTAACTTCAACTATAAGCGATCTTTGTATGTCTTGTATTTTTTATCTGAGACGATACACCCGCTCAGCTATCGCTTATCGATTGTATATCGACATTGTGATCTTCACAGTCTTTGAACGTATTTTAACTGACATTTGTTTATATCTTATTATTTTTTTTTTAATATAATTGAGAGATTTAGAGATAAATAGTTTGATCTATAATATATCTATCGCTTATCGGTTACATTTTTTTTTTTTTTAAATTAAGCAATAATTCCATTTCCGATCTACACATTCCTCTGGCTATATATATTCTCTGACATTTAGCTATATTTATTTATTTTGCCATTTAATTTCCAACTCAAAGATCGCGCAGACAAATGCCTGGGAGTTAGAACTGTGCTGGGGGCTTGCTGCTCGCCAGTTTTGTTGATAGCATCTCTTTATGTACAGCTGCAACAATTGCCGCATTCCGCAGTGCCCCGCGCCCCAAAGGCAGGCAGGCAGACTCGCAATTGTTGGCGCAACTCGAGCTGCTGCTGCTGCCACATACAAAAGCCGTGTCAATCAAAGTTTGTCACAACGCGCAGCCGTCGATTGACGCATTTAATCGCGGTTTTTAACATATCGATCTGAGCGGGGGTGGGGGAGAGGCACACACACACACTGCGCAACATGAAACAGGAACGAGAGAGAGAGAGAAAAAAACCCAAACTGGCGAGCGTTTAGCCAAACGTTGATGCGTATCTGACGCGCTCTGGGAATGAGGATTGGGATTGGGATTGGGATCGAGCATTGAGGGATGCTGGGGATGCGTGTGTGTGTGCGTGTGCGTGTGTGGCTGGCTTAGGTCTTTGGGGTGTTGGTTAAAGCAGCTGAAAACGACGACTGCTTATGGATTAAATGCCGCTGACTTTGGGGCTTATCGCTTAACAAACGACACAGCGGCGACACAGGCGACAAAAAGGGCAGCAGGACAGTGGGCGGAGGGAGAGGGTAGGGGCAAGGGGCAAGGGGCAACGCTGAGCGGGAAGTACAGCAGGCTGTCGTGTAATTTATGACAATTTATGCAGCGTTAATGTCGCCTTCGCTCGCATCGTTGATCGATGTCTGTCACTGCGTACGGATGCTGACTGCTTATATAAGTGTCGTGGTAGAGCCGATCGTTATCAGCCAAGAGTAGCAGCAGCAGCAGTAGCTATAGCTATAGCTACAGGGCAGCCTCCTCCCTTCTTCTCCTGCATCTCACTAGGTTCGCAGTCGAGCGACATATTTGGCACCGCCACCGCCTCAGCTGGGTCCAGGGTTTTGCTCCTCGTCGTTCGCCTCTCTGCTCATTCGATTATCGCTCGGCTGTTGCATTTTAATTGATTTCGGATCTTGATTTGCATGATCCAGGGCGACAGAGTTGCCAAAGGAGGCCAATCGAGCGCATGTTTTATGGATGTCAAAACAATTGCTACATATTCTAAGTGCGGAGATCGTGCAAGTTGCGCAAGTTGTGCGCGTCCCTCCAGCACCACAATCAACGTATATCATACATATACATATATATGTACATATGTAGCAACATATAGTATATTTGTTTGTTCGCTCCATATCGGCACTGTCATTTCGACCAATGGCAAAAATCGTGCTAGGAATACTTTACACAATAATACTGCAAAATTATGGAAAGCCTTCCAAATTGATGTGCAGCAAGAAAAGTTTTGAGATAATGAGATAATCCAATAAACAGATATTATAGACTTCGATAGATTTTTAATACTCAGAACTTTTTCAAAAATCAATTCATTTTTGTTTGAAAAAAAAAAAATTGTCTATGGGTTTATGTATTTTTTTTCGATATTTTTGCATTATTTCCCCTAGCATAAATTTAGTTTTTTATTAAATTAGGAATTCCTTTTTTTTATTGAAATCTATTAATCTGATTGTTTTATTTTATTTGTTTATTGTTTCGTAATTAGTTTGATGTTGGGAATTTAATTTTTTTTTTTTTTTTTTTTTTTGCATAAATTTTATAACTTTTCCAACTTTTGAAAGTTGAGAATATTTTAGTTTTGTTTGCAATTGATTGTGCTATTCGAAAAGAGTATAGAAATTAAATTTTATAAAAAATTTGTCACTCAAAATCTCAAAAATAACGCAAAAAGTCAAATTGCAGTACTTTCCACATGGAATTAAGACTAGACTTTCAGCTCTCATAACTTGGTTGAAAATCAAGCGATTTTCATTTGGATTGTCATTTTATTCATGGTTTTGAACCTAAATTAATTGCTCATTTAAATTTTAGACATTTTTCGAAATGAAATTTTTTTGATATTTTTGCATACCTACCCCTTTCAAAAAATTTTAAAATTTTGAAAAAATAAAAAATGATATTTTTTTTATAGAAATGCATTATGCTGATCACATTTAGTATACAAATCGGTTTTATAAGGGTTTCCCGTTGAAATTCTCGAAAATAACGTAATAAGTCAATTAAATCTGGTGAGGTAAACGCCATACTGCAACCCATAACAAAAGCTGATAAGAAAGCTATAGACTATAGACAGAGCTGTGTCAAGGGTATCCGAGCGTTGTGCAGTTCAGCTGCAGTTAATTTATGCACTGGCCGTTTTGGCTGGCAGCGCAAATAAGGGCATGTCTGGCCAGTGGCCATCAGCTGCGATTGCAACCAGGACATGCCTGCGATGCATGCAGCAATGCGGCAGCGCTTGGCCTTCAATTAAACACGGCAGCAGCGGTAGCAGCAGCAGCAGCAACAGCAACAGCAACAATACGAGCAGAAAAAAACTGCAACAACGCAAAATACAATAAATAACTGGACGGTGCAGCAAATGAAGAGATATAAACCAAGTCCCACCTCGTCTTCCGCTTCAGCTGCGTCTGCGTCTGCGCTCTCTGCGTACGCAAAACTCATGCATGCGGCCAGAGGAGAGAAGAAAATCGTGGCCAGAAAACGCCCTAAAACGTACTGCGTTCGCGTTGTTGTTGTGGTTGTTGTGGTTGCTGCTGCGTTTTCGCACGCATCGCCAAACGGTGGCCACGGTGGCAGGTGGACGACAGACGCCGGACAACGGACAACGGACAACGGACAGCGGACGGTGCTTCGAGGTGATTGCTGGTGAAAAATTCCGTTTGTGACAATGATAAAATAGTTTAACCTCGCTGAAAATCGCGTTTTGAATTTGAAATGCGATTTTTGTTTTGTTTTTTTTTTTTTTTTTTGGCGTTTCGCTTCAAAAATTTATTGTTGTTGCTGTCGACGGTGAATCCGGGCTACTGTTGTCAGCGTGTTGTGCCTGGAGGTGCCTGCTGCTGCTGCTGGGCATTATTTTGGTGACAGTTGCGGGACGTGTGCGTCAGCTGAAACCTGATGACGTCTGTAGGGCCATAGCAGGGACTGAAATAAAATTGTATTTATGATAATCAATGGGAAAAAATGAATTTAAAAAACAGAACTAATAAGATTTTTATTGTTATAAAAATAGTATGAGAACCCTTTAGAATAATGAGCAATCTAAGCTATTATCATCTTTTTTTCCTATAGCAAAACTCTTTTTTATAAGCAGAACTACTCTTGCTGACGTAGGTAGAGGTGTAGTGACAGGTTTTACTTTCCTTTGAATATAATAGAACAGAAATAAAATATCAGCTAGTATTTTTTTTTAGCTTTATATGCTTCTAATTCAGCACTTTTTAATGAGTGCAGTTGAGATTTGAAAGAAATTTTGGGCAGCAGATCTGTTGACCAATCTGATATTATTTAATTTTTTTTAACAGTACCATTTATTATATTATATTATATAATTTTATAATATATAAAATTTCAATATGCTATATTATATTATTTTAAAAATAAATAACGGCAGCCACTCGCGTTCCTATAGCCATTGCTAGCATCGAGGTTTCTATATCAATGCGACGTGCCTGCTGCTAACTGGAATCTCCCAGTTGTCCCAGCGCGTCCGTCTGTCCCTACTCCCGTACCCCCTTGCGCCTGTCTGTTCCCACTCCTCCGCTGCTCTACTCTATCGCTGCGTCATCAATGTCGGATCAGTTCGCGCCGCCCCCGAAAAACCAGTAGCTGCGGTGGCAACAGAAGCGACTGTGACTGAAAACATATTTTGACTACGAGATCAGACTGCAAAAACTGCGTGTTGTCGTGTGTGTCTGTGTGTGTGTGTGTGTGTGTGTGTGTTGTGCTGTGCAATGACAATATAAATAAAATAAAATAATTGCCGACATAAATAAATGCAAAAGTCGCGGAGGCACAGAAAATACCGCTTAAGACTTTTGTTGTGCGTGGAACACATTTTATCATATTTTTTGTAGTTTTATTTCTCTTTTATTTATTGTATTTATGCGCAGTTCTCTCTGCTGCTGCCGTTGCTATGTGCGCAAATTGTTAATGGCATTTTGCATACGCAGACGCAGACACAAAAGACTGCGAGCAGCAACGGGGCAGAGTGTTCGGGTGGGTCGAGGGGTGTGGTGCTAAAGTGCAGCGCAGCGCGCACAACGCTAGCTTTCATTGCCGCCCAACAAGCTAAAAAAAAAAAAAAAATCGAAAAAAAACGAAAGACTTAAGACACGAACTTGCGCGCAATTGCATTGTCAACGGCGGCGCACTGGGCGCGTGTTTTGGGACAAATTCTATTTTTATAACAATTTGAATTCAGCCAATTGTCAAGGTGTGTTAGCAGCGCACAACCGGAGTCGACCACAGTCGGGGCAAAAATTATGTCTGCATTTTCGCGCCTGTTTTGTGGCAAATTGACAACAATTGCCGCCATTAGCAAGATATGTGCAAGTCTGCTGCCTGTGTGTGTGTGTGTGTTTGTGTGTGTGAGTGTGTTTATTGCGTCTGGTCGAACGCCTGATTTATGTCTGAGGAATGTCTGTCAAGGGCGTGGACAAATCTCGCGCTGATCTCGCAGATCCCTTGCACTCTGCCAACTTCCGCTGTGTGCGTTTTTTTCTCGATCTGAGAGCGTTAAGTGGAGCTATAGAATAGCGCGCTGAAACGTGCACAAGAGGAAGTTTCGGCTTTCAGTTCATGCATATTAATTAGCTGCAACCTGTAGTTGTACCATAAAAACGCTGCGAATTGAAAATAAAATTAATTTCATTGCTTTTCTCGCCGCGCACTCTTCGGCTGCTGCTGCTCAACAATGTTTGCACATTTTTCGCACATTAAGCCAGAGATTAACACTTGCGCGTTGCGACCTGACATTATCTCGGGTGCATCTGGCCGATAAGATTTGTGGGCGCACAGTTGCAGCGCTCGCAATTTGTTTGGAGAGCGAAAGAGGGGGCGCCTGTGATAAGCCTCATAAAACTTTGGGAACAGGCGATTCTCCTTTTTAGTGGTGCTCGTAAAGCGGCCACAAAAACTCGCGTCAATTAATCGTGTGCGTGTGTGTTTGTGTGTGTGTGTGCGTGTGCCCAGGGATGCAGTTAGGCAGCCAGAGGAAGTCGTCAATCAATCGAATGGCTCCGACAAGAGCCAACAATTTGATGATACTAAAGTCAAGGCGGTGAGAATTGTCGGGGAGCAGCTCTCAAGAACTACAAAGTCTCATGAACTGAAATTTAATCATCTTAGCTAGAACTGCGCTTATAATAGAGACATTTCTTTTAAACACTGGCAGGGGGAGCATGTATGTATATTAAAAAAAAAAAATCACAAAGTAAATTTGTTGAATGTAGCTAAAACTAATAATATTTTATAATAGATAAATTTGTATAGAAAGTTGGGAGTAGAAGGCAAATCAATATAAACTTCGATACTATTTTTTTTAGTTGAATTTAAAACAGAGCATAAAATATAATAATATAATTGGAAAAATATTTTAATTTAATCAATATTAATTTATCTATAATATAAATATATATTTTACACTAGGCATACTTTATCCACGTAGTAGCATAAACATAATTTTTTATAAATTACTTAAAATATAGGAAAATATATAAATAGAATAACTTAAATATATTTATATATATAATTTAAAGTGCTAGAAGAAGAGCCAGTAAATATTTAAAGCTAACCTGAGCTGCGTATAGATTTTAGAGACTCTCATAGCAAATTTCAACTTTCTAGCCAAAACAACACATAATATATTGTAATTTCTTGAAAATTCGGAGCCCCTAGGCCTGTTTATCGACATTTGAAATAAGCACAAGCTGCATATGGTATAAAAGAGCTTAAATATTAAATTTCACTTTCATAGCACATATAGTACCCAAGATCTGCCGATTTTAGCAGCTAAGCAAGCTCATATAATCAAATTAACTTGACTTTTATACTGTGCGAGCATCGCAGGAAACAAAACGCAATTATTGAAGGAAACAAGTGCGTTTTCACTTTTGTTTCCGCAATCGCATGAATGTACACATAGATATAGTGACTATAGCTATAGCTCTGGCAAGATTTGAAATGCTTTCGTTATATGTGCCAATTAGACATAAAACTAATGAATGAACGTACTATGTACTATGTAGCTACATACATATATTATTTTTAATTGCAGCAACAACAACAAGAACAACAACAACCACACGAATTGCAGTTTTCTCACACACTTCGTTTGTGGCAGTCGCATGAGGCGCAGCAATTAAACAACAGCGAACAGCGCATGTTGCAGCAGGCTTTTCTTTAGCTGATTACTATATTTAAGCATTTAGGTAGGGGTAGGGGGAGAGTGGGGGAAGTTGCAAGTGGCTTGAGCGAAATCAATAGGCATGCGAAATATTTCTGCTGCTGTCTTCAATACATCAAAAGTGACTCATTGTTGTTGGCCCTGAAGAGGCGCGTTGCTGTTGTTGTTGTGCGTTCGCACAGGCAAATTGCCAAAATATTATTGTTGGCCGCGTCAATTAGCACTCGCATAGCTGGAAATTTTCAAAGAGACGCAGTGAGTTTGGAGTGAAGGGGGGGGGGGGGTGTTGGGAAGTGTAGCTAGAGCAGCTCTATTACCGCGCTCTCTCTCTGCGTTCTTGTAGCCTGCGTTCGTGAGCGGATTCTCTAATTGGGGCTCGATTCAATCACGTGCAATGCTCGACAATAGAATGTTTGTTTGTCGTTAAAGTTTAACGATTTTGACGTAGCTGCAGGTGCAAACTGTACTCGCAGGCATGTTAATATGGCCGCCGTGATTAGTTGTAGCTGTTGTTGTTGCTGCTGTTGCTTCTGCTGTGGTAAAGAGCAATGAAAACAAAGCGAACGGGCAATCCGCAGTGTGTACACAAGTATGAAAAGCACCAAAAGACATACACACTCACACACACACAGACACACACACGCACACTTGGGAGGCAGTCAGTGAACTCGCATGGCCGCACGAATAACGTTTCGTGACAGGCGGCGGCAGCAGCACCAACTACAATTGAAGGTTGAAGTTACATTGGCTGTGCGTGTGTGTGTGTGTCTGTGTGTGTGTGTGTCTGTGTGTGTGTGTGTGGTGTGCGTGCATCGCCATTCGGGCGTACCAAAAACCCAGCGGAGGCCACGCAGCAAACGACCCAAACCGCTCGGCCCCCCTTACGTTGCTGTTGCTGTTGTTTTGCTGTGTTGCCACTCTTTTCTCTTTATATGCATTATATGCATTATTATTACATTATTGTGTATTTCAAGTTTGTCGGTGGCAGTTTCAATGCCTTCGTTTTGATTGAGGAAATCAGCTTCAAGCGTCGCATTGAAAATTCAGTGAAATTTTCTTAAGGCCATTGCACATTGCACACAAAATGGACGCCATGCGAGTGCGTAGGAGAGAGAGAGACAGCAATAGAAATAGCTAATTTTCGTTATTTACTTTTTTATTATCAATTGATTTTTATTCAAATTTGTATAGAATTTCCCATGAAGTAGAAGAGGCGTTAGCATTGCAATGCATTGATTAAACACACTCTATTCGCTGCAACACAAATGACTGAGGCAACGAACTTGAAAGGCATTACGCATAGTAAATGGGAGTATTGAGGAATAGTGTGAATGAAAGTGTGACTTAAGCCTTTTATTTTCCCAGAAAATACTCTGCAAAGCGAGTGACTTATGCATCGAACATTAAAACATGTAAAAAAAAATAATATCAGCATTTTTTATTAAAATAAATCCGGTTAATGCAGCTTTTGCTATATAGAACTTCATATGATATTTATAAAATAAAAGTAGTTGAACTCTTTGCGTTTTTTTGGCTTGAAATGAGCTAGAAATATTTATTTAATTTTTAGCATACATTTTTTTTGCTATCGATAAGCATTTTATACATTTTATACATTTCATACAATGCTATCGCCTAAAGCGCTTGTTTTTGCCTATTTTAATGAAGAGAAACAAATGACTTAGGCAACGAACTTGAAGCGATCTTGAAAAAGCAAATTTGCCTGTTTTTTTTTTTGTTGAGTATTGTCCTTTTTTATGATTACAAAATTATTTAAGCCCGATAGTATTGGTATTGGAGTTTAAAGGTCTAAAGCTTTTTACCTTTTATCTAGGGTAAAAAATGTGTTGGATTATGAAATTTTGACAGAACCAACAATAACTTTAAAAAATGCATTTTATATTATTATATCAAAAATTTATATCGCATGTGAAGTTCTAAGCCGTAAAATTTGCATTACAAGCCGTTCGAACGAGCTGAAAAAAATGTAGTAATATTTAACTAATTTTCAGTATAAACCTTTTTGTTATCGATCACATTTTTATCAAATTAACAGATTATTTCGCAGAAAGAATGCGTTTCCCAAGCGATACTATCGCAATGACTTTCAGCACTTGCTTTAGGCCTTTCCCAATTTCCCCTGACCAGAGTAGAAAATCAGTTGCCAGACAAATGACTTAGGCAACGAACTTGTTGTCACATGTTTTCCGATTTATGTTGAGTTCGTTTTCTTTGGTTTTTTTTTTTTTTCGTAAATTTACTATGACAACTTGTCGCTTGTAGGCTTGATTGGAGTGCCCAGAGTGCTCCAGGTGTTGGCGCGATGCTCAACTGACCGGCCAGATCCCGCCGAGATGTCTGTCAGCGCAGCCTGAATGCGGGCCGCACATAAAAATTAGCTGCTGCGCCGCGGCGGCTGCTGTTTTTTATGGCGTTTCTCTACGATTTTATAACGCCGAATCTTTTGTATATGTGTCCCCACTCTGTAAGTGTTTGAGTGTGTGTGTGCGTGCGTGTGCGTGTGTTGGCCGTTTCCTTCGACAATATTTTCAAATTAACAACATTAAGAGCGACCTTTTAATTAAGTTTCTTCTCTCTTCGGTTTCAGTTTGGCATTGGGGAACTTTATTGATTTCTGCTGTTGTTGCCCGATTTTCGTTATAGCTTTAACTTTAGTTTTTTTTACTGATTGGAGACAAACAACTTGCGCTTGTTTCTTTTATACGGGGTATATTCATTTTGGCCAGATGCAGACATATAGCAAATATATCAACAGATTATGCGATACAGTTTTCTTCGCATTTTTTCGCAATTATCTAAATCAAACTTGGTTTACTTAATTTTTTTTTTTTCGTTTTTAAGTTATTATAACCAAATGGACAGCTGCTCCTTTTACTCATATTATCTACTTTGTGTTAAAATTTGATAACAACTTTATGCGCTTTAAATTTTTATAAAATTGGATTATGAAAATATATATTAACATGGCAGTTTAATGTATTTATACTAAAATTAGTCAAAATCGGAGCTGTATAAGAAAAATCAATATCTGAGTTATAGAAAAATTCTAAGAATTTCTGAGAAAATAAACGATGGTAAATATATTCTAGAAAAATTGTTATAAAATCTAACCATTATATTATACTATATTAAATCGGAGTCGTATATATATCTACTATAATTATTTAAAATCTGAGTTCTAAAAAAATGCTTATAATTTGTGAGAAAATGAAATAGTTTCGCCGAACCGAAGGCAAATCCATTCTATGAAAATTTCTTTTAAGTTGGAATTATATTTTTATTATATGAGAATCAGACTGATATTTACTACAATTTGTTTAAATCTGAGCTTTAGAAAACTCTTTTACTTGCTGAGAAAGTAAAAATAAATTCGGCACAGCAATGCCCACTATATTCCATAAAAAATTCTATAAAATCGTAATATTATATATAAAGTATTATATTTTTTAATTTGTAAAAACTAAAGGTTCTACTTACTTTATAACTATAGCTAACATGGGAGCAATCTGTCGAACTTTAGCAGGGTATGCGACCTGCGGGACGCTGAAGCCAAAATTTCTTTCAAGTTTTTTTTTTTTTTTTTTTTTTTTTTTTTGGGTTTTTTTATTTTGATTTTCGATTTTGGGTTTTCGTTTTGGAGACACATGTGAAAGCTCCGTGTTACAAATCGGCTTCGTTAGACACAAATGTTTGCTCGGCCCGGCGACGGCGTCACCTGCCTGCACGGAGCGCCTGCCGTAGCTTTCGCTCGTTATCGCCGCCGCCGTGTTGACCTCTTGGGCCGCTCGATGGCGAGCGTTTAATGGCAGATTGCGAGCGTTTTAAGAAACCAAAGCAAGTTCAAGTCGCAGGCGAAGCGAACCAAAAACGAAAAATCTTTCCCATGATTGTCGCCAAAGTGTTTTCGTATCATAGATCGACTACGTGTCGTTGTTGTTGTTGTTGTCTGTTATTGCTGCTGCCATTTCGACTATTTTATGTAGACGCGCCTCACATTTATGCTCTGTGTGCTACAAACTATCCCCACAAACTTATCCGATACTCATCAAGTTATCCATCAAGTATCTGCCCCTCCACTTGCCGTTCGCTGTTGCTTTAGCTGCTTTTTTTTTTTGGGTTTTTTGTTTCCCCCTCGCGTGTGTGTGTGTGTGTGTGTGTTGGTGTTGGTGTTGCTGTGCCTGTGTCTTAGGCGCTTAAAGCTTTTTAAGGGTTTTTAAGATTTTTATCTAACAAACTCGCTGTGCATACTTAATTATGTATTTTGAAATGTGAGACAGGTTGGCATGGAATCGGGCGACGGGCAAGGGGAGACGACGCGGGGAATGGCAGGGGAAGCCAGGGGAACTGGTGTGCCCACAAAAGGTTGTTTTTAGACAAAAGCTACCGTCGTTGACAACGCAGCAGCAGAGGCAGCGGCAGCGGCAAGTGAAGTTGTGCGCAGGCGGCAGCAGGTGCAGCAAGAGATTGAGAGATTGTCAGGGAAGTAGAGGGAAAGAGAGAGAAAGAGAGGAATACAGAAAGGGGGAAAGGTAAAGTG
This sequence comes from Zaprionus bogoriensis, assembly GCA_035046045.1. Lineage (NCBI taxonomy): Eukaryota > Metazoa > Arthropoda > Insecta > Diptera > Drosophilidae > Zaprionus > Zaprionus bogoriensis. Next base: position 1,456,802 of record JAWNOI010000145.1, read on the forward strand.
AAGGAAGGAGACAGTGAGAGAGATAGAAAGAGAGGGATAGAGATAGGGAGAGAGAGGTAGAGAGTGAGATAGAGAGGGATAGAGATAGAGAGAGAGAGGTAGAGAGTGAGATAGAGAGGGATAGAGATAGAGAGGGATAGAGAGAGAGGTAGAGAGTGAGATAGAGAGGGATAGAGATAGGGAGAGAGAGGTAGAGAGTGAGATAGAGAGAGAGGGAGAGAGAGGTAGAGAGTGAGATAGAGAGAGAGGGAGAGAGAGGTAGAGAGTGAGATAGAGAAAGACGGAGAGAGAGGTAGAGAGTGAGATAGAGAGAGAGGGAGAGAGAGGTAGAGATAGGAAAAATAGGTAGAGATAGGGAAAGATAGGGAAAAATAAGGAAGGAGGGAGTGATAAATATTGAGGATAAAGAGAGCGAGTGGTAAAGAGGATGAGGCATAGAGAGAGAAATAGAGAGAAATAAAAAGAAAAAGAGGGCAGAGAGTTACAAAAAGAGAGGGAAAGCATGTAAGAAAGGAGAGAGAGCGAACGAGAGAGAGAGTGTACGAGTGAGTGATCGAACGGGAGCGGGAGAAATTGAACGAAAGAGAGAGAGATCGAACGTGCGAGAGAGATAGATCAAGCAATAGAGAGAGCGAACGCCAGGGACAGGGAACGAGGGAGACCGCGAATAAGAGAAAGTCTATGAGGTAGAGCGAATGAAAGAGAGAGACTGAGCGAGACAGAGAGAGCGAACAAGAGAGAGGTTGACGGTGGAAGATCGAACTAAGTATGGTGCGCGAGACAAAAAAGAGACGGATGATATAGAAAGAAGACGGAAGAGAGAAAAAAAGAAGAGAAAAGTAAGAGAAGAAAAATCAGAGACTAAGAGATGGGCAAGGAGACCGATAAAGAACATGAGGGAGACAAAGTGCAGGTGTAAAGAATTTATAGAGATAAGGAGCTAACAAAGCAAGCTGGTGGGGGAAACAGAGAGAGAGAGAGACAGAGAGAGAAAGAGATAGAGTGAAAGACAGAAAGCGATGACTCAACTGACTATATCCTATAGTAACACAACATGGAGAATAATCCAAGGGAACTCAACTATTGCAACAATTTCGAGTTCATCTGCTCCGTGCTGCTCGCCGCGGGGGCAACGCGAGCGATGCTCAATCACGCAGCGCACTTTGCCCTTCAGCGCATGCTCAACTATAAACTATGCCGGGCAAGGAGCTGCACAGACTCAACCTATCGCTCGCTCTCTCTCTCTCTCGCTGCTGCTTGTGGCGCCTCTCCCCACTGGCCAGGCACCACCTTCTGCACTGGCAACGCCCACTCTGCGATAATTTATGCGCTGCAATGACACTTGCTCATGACCTTATCGACGTCTGTTCGATCGCTTGGCCTGGCCTAGACGGGGCCCGGGCCACGTCAAGTCGCGTCGCTCTGGCCGGCGGCACACTTGGCCCGAGCCAATAACAACAATTAACCGGCAACAACAAGCAAGAAGCAACAAGCCGAACCACTGCCACGTATTGTTGCCATTTTTCTTTATGGCTTTATGCGTTTTGGCATAGAGCTGCGACTCGCGAGAGTTGGCAACGCAAATAAATCAATTTATTTCAATTATAATTATAGGCTCGAGTGCAGGTCGATCGGTGGAGCAGTCGAGAGGCTCCTTGCCGGTCTGCCTGCCTGCCTGCCTGCCCTGCGGCCTGCTGCAGTTGTAGTCTCAGTCTGCGTCGCAGTCTCCCTCGCAGTGTCCGTCTCCATCTCCATCTCCCTCTCCATCTGCGTCTCAGCGCGTGGCCAAGTGCTCATTACTTTTGCCAAAGCACACACGCCCCCCTGCGCCGGCTTATTGAGGCGTATTTTTTGGCCAATTGTTGAAAAATGAAATGGTCTTGCACATAGTTATGGCTCGTATCTTGTATCTGGCAGTATCTCGCTCTACCATATCTGCCGAATTCGTGTGCCTGCTGGCCAGAGTGGCCAGAGATTTCCGATTTCATTGATTTCCGATGCGCGATTCCCGACTTGGGCCCTGCTCAAGTGTCGGTTATTTATTTTATGCGCTACTTCACAACTTTATTCGAATGCCTGCCCCCGAGTCGCGAGTGCGGCCCACTTGCAAATTATATGCATTACGCATACGCAAAGTCCGTACGCCTGCATGCAGCGGTATCTGCAGCAAATTGACTTATAAGTCGGTCCTGAGGAAGTTGCAACCTGCAACCTGCAGCGCGGCGCGATGCTGCTGCAGCGATAAGTCAGAGCCGCGGCGGGTAACGAGTGCGCGAAGTGCGCTTACATTGTAAGCAGCTAAAAGTAAGCTATAATTAGAGAGTGATAGAGAGAGAGGGAGAGAGAAGTTGAAGGTAATGCGATTTTAACTTTCTAAATTTAAGGGTTTTCTGGCTTAAAATGCTGCAATTTATGTGATTTGAGTTTGAAAATTATATTTAAATGTTGTATGAAAAAAAAATACAGCATTGAAATAATGTAAAAATAATATATGCGTAATTTAATAAAGATTTTTCAACAATAAAGTTCAAATAAAGTTATAATAAAAATATATAATATATACTACTGTGAGCAAAAAGTAAGGTGAATTTTCAATTTAAAATTCGCGGGCTTAAGATGGCGAACTAGTTCTTTTTTTCTCGAGTTGGCAGAACTGTTGATGACATTTGGCGGGAATTTCATGTCAATGTCAGCATGAATACTATATTTACGCTTTTGTTTACCAAACGATCAAGAGTGCATTTGGCGATTTTTACAATGTCTGATTTAATTGAGCAGAGAAGTGCCATCATATTTTGTTTGCGGAATGAAATTTCGGCTGCGGAAACGTTGAGGAAGTTTGGGGATGGCCTTTGGTGATTCTACCATGTCCCAGAAAAATGTTTATGTGACTTCTGGCTATTCCCAAAACTTAAGAGACCACTCCGGGGAACGCGTTTCGAAGAGATAAAGAAAAATCGACGAGGGCGCTCATGGCTATACCGGAAAGAGACTATTTGGCCTGTTTCGAGGATTTGAAAAAAACGTTGGCATAAGTGTATTTTATCGGGAGGGGATTACTTTGAAGGGGATGAAATTGATTTAGGAGAATAAATAAAGAATTTTGACGTTACAAAAATATTCACCTTACTTTTTGCCCACAGTAGTAAAATATATATTTATGCTATAGCAACAAAATTTTTGCGACAAATTTAAGACCAAAAATTCCAGCTTATACAACTATATACAATTTCTTAGAAAAGCTACGCCAAGTCTACAAATTGCATTATTTATAAATGCTTAGGTATACGCTTGAGCTTCCACGAAACTTTTTACTTTCAATCTCCTGCATATTATTTGCATTTTTCCACACTTTTCCCCCCCACAAGCGTGTTATAACTAAGCGCGCGTGCATAATTCCAGCATTATCGACTTGACTTGACCCTTTTATTGATTTGTCCTAATGTCTTCTTCGTTGTTGTTGTTGTTGTTGTTGTTGCTGTTGTGGGGCCCTAGCAAGCGCCAAGCGCAGAGTCAGCTCCTGGTAGCGGCTTTTATGTCTGTCATTAAAATATTTGATGCAGGCTTAAGTTATTAAGCGCGACGTTCGCGAGCTACTGTTAAATGAGCACGTTGTGATGGTGGCTCTGGGTCTGGCCTGGTCAGCCGGTGGCTCTGCTGGCACTCCCTTCTAACAACACTTGTAAGTGCTGGAAATAATCTAAGAGCAGCAGTGGCAGCAGCAGCAACAACAATAATAAAATTGAAACTGATCGTCTTTGAGAATGCGTGGCACGTCGCGCAGTTTATTAAAATAACTTGGCTGCCAGGCGACAAGGGGGAGGGGGAGGGGGGGTTTGGCATAGCGGAGAGTCTACTGTTGGAGCCACATCACCTGCTATAAGAGTTGCGGGCAAGAAAAATTAGTTTAATCATAAAAATGCTCGACATCGACGTCGACAACAACAACAACAACGAGAACGAGCGGAGCAGAGGCGACTGGCTGTGTAGACTACCTGTAGCTACCTGTTTTGAGCAAGAAGATGACTTCAATTAAAAGCTTTTAACAATATCACGTACGGCAAATCGCAGGAATCGAGTCGAGGCGAGGCGAGGCGAACTGCTGCAGCAGCAGTTGAATGGTGGCAAGGAGCAGCGGGCAGAGGGCATGGGGCAGGGGCAGGTGCAGTCCGTTCAGAGCCTGATTACATCACAGTCGCGCAGTCCTGTGGCACTCGCGCTCAATGAGTGTGTGCGTCGATGCGTCGACGCGGTTATCAGGTGTAAAGCATCGGGCCAGAGAGCGAGAGCAACAGAGAGAGAGAGAGAGAGCGAGCAACGCGTTTGTGTCTTAAGTCTTTTGTTTTTGCCTTGGCCTCAGCGCTTATTAAAGAAAGCGTTGAGTCTGCGCTGCGCTGCCTTGATAGCATCGTGCTCAGCGCAGACCGTCGCTGCACGTGCTACACCCCCGCCGTGCCGCCCCCCCTGCCTTTGGTCTTTTGCCGCCGTCAGTAGGAGCAGGAGATCAAAGCGCGTTATCCTGCAGCCTGACTGTGATGCTGATGCTGACGCGTTGCCTGCCTGCACATGTCACGTTGGGGCGTCAGAAACGTGGCCGGCTTTGTCGGCGACGCTCAAACTTAATAACAATAACAGTTAAAATAATAGCAGCAAAAACGAGCGAAAATGAAACGAAAAAAAAAAAAAAAAATGAACAGGAAAAAAATCAGCGCAAAAAAATAAATGAAATTCGGTGCATGCGCAGCCGGCGACGACCTCCGTCAGCGTCTCGTTTCGACTGTAAAAATTTCATTTATGTCTTATGGGCGATTTGCAATTTCTGCGCCATCGCTCGATCACTCTTCTCCCCCTACCTCCCTCCCCCCCTCGATTTTCTCACTCCCATTACCCACTCTCTTTACGCGAAATAAAATGCCGCAATCAATTGGCGCGTGCGTTTTTGCAATAAAAATGGCGTTTATGTTTCAATTAAAAGGCGTTCTCCAAATTATGCAATCGCAGCGTCGAGTTACGACAGCAGCCGGAAGCAGCCGCCCGCTGTTGGAATTCTCATGCACTCGATAATGCAGCTGCATTATCTTTATGTGTTTCCCTCACTCTCAGTGATTTACGATATTTTCGAACATCGATTGAGTGATTAAATTCCGATATCGAGTTCGACTGGAAAGCGGAATGAAGATGATTGATAGCGTGAAATTAAGTTGGCATATTTTGGAAATAATACTCAAATATTTTTAAGGGTTTGATTACATATACTAAATGTTAATTGCATTTTTAACTCGTTTTTTTTTAAATCTTTTTTAATTCTTTAATTTTAATGACATTTTGCTTGCATTTTTAACGCTCTTTATTCTTTCCTTATTTAAATTAATTATTGAATTTTTAAAACCTAGAGAATTCTGAAAATTACAGTTTTAAAGTATCCCTTAACAATAATACTGCATATTCGAAGCGAAAAACTTTTACAAATTACATAAAAATCGTTATTTCCTGTTTCATAATTATTTAAAAAAGAAAACAGTAATTGTGTGCATAAAAATAAATTACCAACACAGATTTTTGTAAACAAATATATTTTTTATTTAAATTATTATCAATTTTCATAATTAGTTTTATTTTGCAACTTTCCATATTTATTAGATTTTTTACAACAGTTTGATATTTATAAAAACTTACCAGATTGTAAAGTACTTTTTCTTAATTACAAATATTTAAATTTATCTTATAAACACCGAAATTCCCCTCTCAAATTTAAACTTCTCGAAATTCCTTAAGAATTTGCAATTTGCCAATGCGTTTATAGCAAAAACTCACCACGGAAGGCAGAAGGGCAAACGCAGTTGGGTTTGCGTCCCGGCTAAGCCAAGGGTTAAGGGTGCGCTTCCGCTTCCGATAAGACACACTCGCACGGGAAAGAGTTGATTGGCCTTTGATGTGCGGTAGGCAGGCAGGCAGCGCTCATGAAAAAAAAAAATGTCAGTCGGAAAATGTGTGCCACTTTCAGTGCGCTAATGATATGCACCCCTGGTGTGCCCTGCAACTCTTCCCCCCTGCCACTGCCCCACACGTTTGTTTTTTTCGAAGGAAACAAACATGCGTGCGTAGTACTCGCTCTCGCTGCTGCTGCTGCTGCTGCTGTTGCAGTTGTCGTCTTTTTGATGTTGCCTAGTTGGTTTTTTATATCGCCTGCCCTCACCTGGACTCGGGTCGGATCGGGTCGGATGGTATCGGGTTGAGTTTGGGTTCCTGGCGACAGGAAAAGCGACAGCGAGAACCTTTGCCCTTTTGACTGCATTATGCAAATGAAACTCTAAAAGATTTTTATTGACATATGTTTTTCCTTTAGTGCTGCTTCCACTTTTGCTGCGCTGCTACTTAATGTTTTTCTTCTTGTTGTTGTAGTTGTTGTTGGGTAAAAGTGTTGTGTCTGTCCGCGTGTCCGTGCGGTTTCCTGTGTCGCTGTGACAACGTCGCTTTTGGTGGGTGTGAACAGGGTTTTTAATTCTCGATAAGCGTCGGTTTAATGCAAATGCCCTAGTGGGCTGGGCCTGCCTGCCTGATCGCATCATAGGCGTGATAAAGTGCCCGAAAGTGAGAGCGCACAAATCTGAACTTTATGGATATATTTAACAATGCTATGAATTATTCATTTTTCCCAGTTGATCGTAGGGCAGAGCGACAGGGAGAGTGAGAGAGTCTTTAGCAGCTTATAGCAGCTTAGATGTGGATTATTAGATTTTCATGAAGACAACTGCATTAAATGTAGAAGAAATACAAATATTTCTAATTTTAATATATATAAATTTTTTTTAAATTTATTTAAAAAACCATTTAAATTCTTTTTCGACTTAAGTTTGCATTTAAAAGTATATGTTTCTGTGTATTTATAGCGTAGTAATCAGTTATATATACCATATAATTATATGACAATTTTATCTCATTTAAAAATAATTTTTTACTGTAAATTTTTTTAAAGTTAGTTGTTACTTCATAAGGATATTAAAATAAATGTAGAAATCATTCCACTTTGCCATTGTATTACTTATACTGCTTTATAGCTTTTTAATAATTTCCTATTTATTTTTAATGTATTATTTTTAAATGTATTGAAGCTAAAATATCCAACAATGCAGTAATGATAATATTTTCTGGACAACCTCATATTATAATTTTCTGGCCAGCCTAAAAACCTTAAAAGCTCCGACTTTCAGTCTTATTTTTGCTCTATAATTTAATTCATTTTAACAATTATTTCAGAATATATAATATTTTCTACAAAATAATATTTTCACTCGATAATTGTTCGTTATATTATTGAAATTAATTAAATGAGCTGTTCGATAACTATAGTTATCCTTGCATTTATTGTTATTAATTATATGCCTATATTTAACGTGCAAAAACTAAATAAAATAGAATATTAAAAAAATATATATATTTTTAAAATATTGAAAATAAATTTGTATAATATAATATAATATTATAATAATATTATAATAATAATATAATATTATAATAATAGTTTTATAATAAAATATATATTCAAAATAGTAAATACAAAATCTTTATGCTATTAAAAATGGCATATAAATGAAAATATATCGTATAAAACTGCATTTCCTCTAGCGCTCTCAGTCTCTAATTCCCCATTGCATTTGCCAATCGCTTCACAGCTAAAGCCGTGCTGCACTCAACGACTTAGCGACCTCAAAGGCAACTAGCTTCAATTGACAATTGACAATCGACAACTGGCAACTGGCAACATATCGTGGCACCACACATCCGCAAACGGGGCGCGAAAAAAAATTGTGTCCAGGTGTTATTGCAAGGCTTTTCCTACCATTCGCCAATATTTCACCCGGGTCGCTGCCGGTACAGGCAGATAAATTAGTTAATAAATAAAACCAGCAGGGGGGAGGGGGTACACAAAAAAAAAACAGCTAACTAATTTGCATATTTGCCCTTTGCCTGTGCCTCATTGACAGTTGCGCGTTGCCGAAGCCAATGAGGCGCACCGAAATGCAGTTAACCCGACTGCTGCCGCCCCGATCCAGCTCGGGCTATAGTACGATACTTCCAGAGCAATTGCCATTTTTGGCGGGACGCGGCAATTTTTCCTACATTTCTTTTTTCTCTCTCTTTTTTTTTTTATTTAGGCTCGAGCTCATTTGCATATGACAGCGATTCCTGACGCTGTGTGTGTGTGTGTGCAGGAATTTGGCAAACTGGGGTGCTCTGCCAGTGTGTGTGTGTGTGTGTGTTTGTGCTTGTCTGTAGGTAGCGAAAGTGAAAGGATGAAGGGCAAAGGATAAGCGAGCGATAGCGCCGGAGCAGTCGGAGACTTTAACGCCGCTCGCTGCATGCAAAATCGCAAATACGCCAAACTGCACAAATTTCGAATTTCAAAAAACAAAAAACCAAAAAAGATGATAAATGGTGCGCTGCAGCGCTGCTGCTGCTGCTGCTGCTTCCGGCTGCGATTTGCCTATGACCTTGTGCGCGCCGGGGTTAGGGGCTGGCCCGAAGGGGTTGTGTGCTCGACTTGTCTTGGGTAGCTTCTTCAATAGCCTCTGCTGTCTGTCTGAGACATTGTCTCGCAGCCTGCCTGTGTATGAGTGTGTGTGTGTGTGTGTGCTACTTTTTGGCGCGCAATTTTTCTTGTTTTTTGTGCGCCGCAGCGGGCATATGCCCATATGGTAACGAGTTGTTGACCGGACTCTCTCTGTCTGTTGGGACGGGTTCAGGCGCGTCCTTGTCTTGTCTCTGGCTCAGCAGCTTGAGGCTTATGCCTAATGAAACGTTTTGTTTGCAAACGCATTTCTGCACAGAAAGGGTTGACAGGGGTTAATCAGTACGGTGGGGGGGATTAGGCATGCAAATCGTGGGGTGTAGGCAAATTGCAAGTTTTTAATTTATGCTATAAATTATAGTTGCATAACTGTAGCAATTTTATTGATTGAAAGAGTATTAAAAAATTGCATTAAAATAAGCAAGGCATAAGTCTATATATAAATTACTAGGCTCTGCTATATATGACAATTGTTTGGCTCTGATTTAATTTATTTAAACAAAAATAAAAAATTTAACTTAATTTATTTTTGTTTGCTTTACACAAAAATATAAAATAGTTAATTTAATTTAATTTATTTTTGGTTGCTATACACAAAAATAGAAAATAGTTAATATAATTTTATTTATTTTTGTTTGATATACACAAAAATAAATAGAAACAGAGCTTAGCTTGACTGAGCAATTATCGTATATAGCTGCGTTCAAAATAATAGTACTAATTTTATACCATTTCAATAACTATTATTATATTATTTATATATATTTTTTTCTTATTTTTATGTATATATTTTTTTTTATTTTTTTATTATTATTTATTTTATTATTATTATTTATTTTATTATTATTATTATTTATTTTTAATTATTTTATGTAGATATATAGATTTATTTATTAAATGTAATTTACTATATATAGCAATGGCCAAGAAGCCTGCTGCTCGTAAGCCACAAATGACTTGTACAAACGAATTGTACTCCATTGCGTGTTGCCTGCTGCTCCCGCACAGAGCAGACCCAAATCGCGTATTGGCCGATAAATAAACCGCTTAAATGCAGACCAGTTTCAGTTGCTGTCTGCTCGCCTCGAGATGTGGCACTTTAATTGCCAAAACAGATGCCAAAGTGCCAGACAAAACAACAACAACAAGAGCAACACACGAAATTAATGCAAAATAAGAAGAAATTATGCTAATAATTATAAGCAAGTGCGCAGAGAGAGAGAGAGAGAGAGAGAGAGGGAGAGCGAGGGAGATAGAGAGACAGTTAGGAGCGTGAGTGAGCCGAAGTCAAGCCGAGGCCGAGACGAGGCAAAAAATGCAGCCGAAATGCTAATCAGGCTCATTATCATCCAAATCAACGGCGCCAATGGCAGGCGGTGCTAAGTGAGAGGGAGAGATGGAGAGTAAGAGAGAGAGAGAGAGAGAGAGAGAGAGAGAATGGAGTGCAGAGCAGTGTTGTTAATATTATAAAAAAACTGAATTTCATTAAGTAAACTAAATAAAAGGCTGAAATATTTCAACTCAATTAAAATAATTTAATTTAATTTAATTTTAAATATTACAATAAAATTCATCTTAGAACTTCAGCATATACTAGTTTATTATAGATTATTTTAATTTAAAATTTATAAGCTTATAGTCATAAATTTAAGTATAAATTTTCTTTGTTTTTCTAAACTTTTAAAATATTTGTGCAAACAGACAGTTTATTTTTTTAGCGTATTTATTTTTTAATAGAGTTACAAGAAATTAGGTATTAATTCATTTGAAAAATACAATTTAATTTGTTTGAATTTTAAAATATTCCAATTAGTTAGATCGTTTCTTGCTTTTAAACAAATGAAATTTAAATAATGCTCAATGGAAATAAACTGTCTGTTAAAACAAATATTTTAAATTAAAAAAATATATCGTAGTAGAAATATGTTAAACGTCTGACTTCCCGCTAAGCTAAGACTGACGGGAAAAAAGCTAACTCAACAGCAGCACGAGATCTGCTCTTCATTCATAAATACAGCGTTTAGCTGCGTTTTTTCTCGCTCAACGTTTTTTTTTTTCGATTTTTTTTTTATTTACTCGCATGCGGCGCATAATTATGCAACAAGTCCTTTTTCACGGCAACGCGGCGCGTGCGCATTTAGCATACGCCGCGGGGAGAGCAAAGCAGGCTGAGGGCGACCTGCAGCGTGAAATAAACAGGATTTTTTCGACATTTGAAATTTAAATAAGTTTTTTTTTGTTTTTTTTTTTGTTTTCTGCCGTGCGCCGTCGCCTAATTATCATGTAAATTCGAGCAAGGACCGAGTGACAAACTTTGACGGCGAGCGTTTAACTCGGTCTGCGGCTTATTAATTATGCCCAAGTGTGTGGCCACAGGACACAAGCAGCAGCAGCAACAACAACAATAGCAGCAAAAAAGGCAGCAGAATGTAAACAAAATGATGCAAATATTGTTGAGCTTGACGTTGCGTGTGGCTGAGTATCTCTCTCTGTGTGTGTGTGTGCGTGTGTTGGTTGTTGTTGATGATGGCGTTGACCTTAGTTTGCATAATTTTTGACAGAACCTGGACACTTGACCTGCCGCAAGAGCTGTAGATTGGGCGTAAAATCTGCGCAATTCAAGCAAAATATAGACGCTTTTTTTTGTATTCCCAACTTTAAAGTCTAGACGTTTTTAAAGTGTGGGGCATGGCCTTGCAGGTTGTTTAGTTGGATAATGACAGTATACTTTAATGGAATACATTTTTGGGGAGTTTAAATTAATGCATTTTTTGAGAAAATATTATCATATATAATATAATATTATTTTTTTAAATACAATTTTTGGAGTATACAATTTTTAGCATTTGAAAAAAAAATAATACATTCTGAAATACATATGTAATATTGACGGCTTTACGTTTTTAATTTTCATGAGAATGTAAATTAAAAAATTTTACGGAATATTCTTGTTTCTCGATAATGATGAAATTTTGAAGGAATATTCAAAATTTGAGCTCGTTTCTTGATAATGATGAAATTTTGAAAGCAATATATAACATTTGAGGTTGTCCATTGCTGGAAAAGTTCTTAAATAATTTCTCGGCTTGCAGTAAACTTTAATTTTTTAATTTACTGTTACAAATGAATACATTTTAATTGTGAAATATATTGCAGTGCACTTTAATTTCAAACCTTATTATGCTTACATGAAAAATAATAAGTTTTCTGAAATAGTATTTTTAAATGCAAAAAAAGAACTTAAACTTTAATATTAAACTTAGTTATAAATAAATATATTTGCATTGTGCTATTTTGCTATTTAAATGCATATTAACAACTTTAGCCTAATAATGAGATATTTAAAAATGTTCATACAATTTTTTAGCTTTGCTCTAAGCAAATTACTACTAATCTAAACTTTGCTTTGTTTTATTAGATTTCTAAAATTGATTAAACTTTTTAAGTTTATAAATATTTTGAAGCACATAGATAAATTGAAATTAATGTAAAGATTTAGAATTTAAATTTCTGCCTACAGAATTATTTATTTTAACTCAACTTTATCTTAAGTTTTTTTTTTCTATCAATCTGCTCAACTCACTATGCTTTTTGGTGCAGTGTAGTGAACCGTGCTGCTTTAGCTCGAGCCATTTGCAGTCATTGTGCCAAACTGGACATTGGGGCAACAGTAACGAAACACACAAAAGACACAGACATAGCGCATAATGCTGTTTTTATCGTGGACGCTCTATTAAATCAGAAGTCGAACAGGGCCAACAATGGCCACAAAAGCGGTAGAAGTGCGGCAAGATGGAGAGGCAGAGAGACGTAGAGAGACATGGAGCGACTTTGTGCCATATCACAGCTATGCAAATGACAAAACGCACGAACGAAGGAAGGCAGAGGCGGGCGTTTAAATGGGCGGATACTGTAAAAAATCAATAAAATTAACACACTCGTGGCCAAATCAATGACTAGCGAGAAGAATGCCTAACGGTAATTTACGCGCGAGTACCAAAACACAAGACAAACACACACACACACACACACTAAGTAGACAATGGGCCTGGCTGCGATCTGCAGCTGCTGACAATGGGCATGACAAAGCTGAGGGGGGATGGGGGGTGGGCAGATTGAAACATTGTTGAATTCGCATGCAAATTTATTTTTGCCGCGCGATACATTTCAATTAATGTGCGACTGATTTTACAGTTGTACGCGCGGCGCGGCGCGTTAGATGCGCCGATAATAGCGCAGTTGCAGCCCATTGCAGTTGTAGCCCATTGCCCACTGTCCATTGCCCATTGCCCGCCCCCATTGTTGTTGTTGGCTGTCAATGCACACGCCCCACTAAAATCACACAAACACACACACACAAACAAAGACACACGCACGCACGCAGACGCACAGCAACAAAATGAAAGCAAAAGTTGCAAGCGCGCGCCCAAAGCGCCACAGCGAACTGAACAAAGCTTCCTTGAGAGCATCCTGCAGTCGCTGTCCTGTGCCCAGAAAGCTCTGCCAGTGCCAGTGCCAGTGCCAGTCTCTCTCGCTCTCGCTCTCTCTCCCGCTCTCGCTCGTGCGCTCGTGCCTCGCACTCACTACACGCGCACTCGCTCTCGCTGCCTCGCTCTAGCCTGTGCGCTAGAGCAGGCAATTAAAAATGTCACTCTGCATGGGAATTCGTGCTGCTTGCTGCTTGCGCTGCTTGGTGGGCGGCACTGGAAGGCAGCGAGCCCAATAGAGCGCAAGTCTCAACTTCCAGTGCTGTTGGCTGTGCGAGCGCGCAGGCTCTCTACAGTCAGCTATGCTGCAGCTAGTTGTCTCGCTCTAACGCAGCAGTTTTAGCTGGCGCAGCTGACGGGTGGGAAAACTGGTTTACGTGCGAGTGAGAGCATGTGTGTGTGTGTGTGTGTGTGAGTGTATGAGCGCGCGCTTGTATGCTTGCTGTGCTGCTGCTGCTGCTGTGTGCGCGTGTGTGTGTTTGTGTGTGCGACGTCGTCGTCGCCGTCGACTGTCGAGAGCGCCGTCTACGTAGCGCCGCTGGCCGCTGCATGACGTTAGTTCACTTCGATAGCTCTACGAGTTTGCACGTGAATTTGTCCCATAGGCGCTGGCTGCTCTCTGCGTGTGTCTCTGGCCCCCGTTTGTCTCACTTTGTTGTACATGTGTGCGTGTGTCGTCAGCCTCAGTCTCATATTGTGTGTGCGTGTGTGTGCGGCGCGGCGATCTAAAAAAAATCTCAATCACAATATGCTGAAGCGAATCTGAAGCTGAAGCTCAATTTGTATCTCAAGCTCATGTGCTGTGACTACAACGCAACAACAACGACAACGACAACCACAACAACAACAACAGCAGCAGCAACAACAACGACAACAACGCAGCAAATAATACTAACAGTGCCAAGTGCAAGAAAGTGCAAAAATATATATAAAAAAAATATATAAAAAAATAAAATAAAAAATTAAATAAAAAATTAAATAAAAAAATTAAATACAAAAAAAAAAAAATTGTTAATAAACTGCGCAACAAATCGAGCGAAAGGCTTGTGCCGTCGGTGACGAAACTTGTTGAATCTCTTGTCTCGTGTGCGTGTGCGTGCGTGTGTGTGTGTGCTGCGTAGTCGCGCGATCGACTGCCACGCCCACCAGCGATCGGAATATACATTTGCGCCGCCACGTTGCCAGTAAAAGACTTCAAAACGGTTGCCTCACGGTTCGAGTGGAATGAGCATAGGGACTCAGGTCTTCCTTTCGATCGATCGGTCTACAAAGTCGTTAAACTGAGCCCCAACTTGGAGCCCTACCCCGCCAGCGTGGAGGGCCTCAACAGCCCCAGAGCGGTGGGGATGGCCGCTACCTCGTATATGACACCACCCAGCGGGGATTTGGACATGGGCCTTGGCGGCGGCGGTGGTGGCGGCGGTGGCGGTGGCTATCACACCTCATCGCCACGTTCGGCTGCCGATGCGGGTGAAATGAAGTATATGCAGCATCATCATCATCATCATGCAGCCGTTGCGGCGGCCGCTGCATCCGCCTCGCATCATCAGCAACAGTTGCCCTCATCGCCATCGCCCAATGGCCAGATACAGAGCCAAAGCGGCAGCGGCCAGGGCAATAGTTTGGGCGGCCTAACGCCCGGCTCGGCACTGGGCAGCTGGAGTGCCCTGCATCCGGATCCATGGTCACTGCCCACACATCATGCCACACATCATCATAGCAGCGCGGCGGCAGCGGCGGCTGCTGTTGACTCCGTCAAGCAGGAGATGTCACATCTGACGCAACAGACGCGCATACAGCAGGGCATGGCATCGCCGCATGCGGCAGCAACGTGGCATGCCCCACATGCCGGACACTATGCACCGACGGGTGGCTCCCCGCTGCAGTATCATCATGCCATGAACGGCATGCTGCATCATCATCCGGCACATCATGCCGCACAGGTGGCGCCACTGCATCATGCGCTGCGCGGTGAATCGCCACAGTTGCACATACATCATCATATGGGTGGACTTGGTGGCGGTATTGGTGGTGCTGGCGGCGGCGGCGGCGGTGGCGGCGGTGGTGGTGGCGTTGGTGTTGGCCTCATTGGCGTTGGCATTGGCGGCGGCGGCGGCGGCGATCGTGATGCCATCAGTGGCGGTGAGGAGGATACGCCCACATCCGATGATCTGGAGGCATTCGCCAAGCAATTCAAGCAGCGACGCATCAAGCTCGGCTTCACCCAGGCCGATGTCGGCCTGGCGCTGGGCACACTCTACGGCAATGTCTTCTCCCAGACGACAATCTGCCGCTTCGAGGCTCTACAGTTAAGTTTCAAGAACATGTGCAAGCTCAAGCCCCTGCTGCAGAAGTGGCTCGAGGAGGCCGACTCGACGACGGGTTCGCCGACGAGCATCGATAAGATTGCGGCACAGGGGCGCAAACGGAAGAAACGCACCAGCATCGAGGTGAGCGTGAAGGGTGCCCTCGAGCAGCATTTCCATAAGCAGCCGAAGCCGTCGGCACAGGAGATTACCTCGCTGGCGGACTCACTGCAGCTGGAGAAGGAGGTGGTGCGTGTGTGGTTCTGCAATCGGCGGCAAAAGGAGAAACGTATGACGCCACCGAATACACTGGGCGGTGATATGATGGACGGCATGCCGCCGGGTCATATGGGTCATCATGGTGGCTATCATTCGCACCACGACATGCACGGCAGCCCCATGGGCAATCATTCGCATAGCCATAGTCCGCCCATGCTCAGTCCGCAGAATATGCAGTCGGCGCATCAGTTGGCGGCTCACTAGCAATCAGAAATCCAGGAGTCGAACTCAGCTGCAGCTGCGTCCACTCCTGCCAACAACAACAACAACAATAGTCTGCACCAACAACAGCAACAACACCAGCAGCAACAGCAACACCAGCAGCAGCAGCAACAGCAGCAGCAGCAGCACACGCCCAATACGCCCTCATCCAGCGCGGGATCCTCGGTGACCATGACCAGTCAGGGTCAAGTCATGTCGCCGCAGAGCCCCTTGGGCAGCTCCTCCGCCGGTGCGCAGCCTAACAACAACAACAACAACAACAACAGCAGCAATAACAACAACAACAACAACAATAGCACAACTAACAACAACAACAGCAGCGAGGAGCAAGTGAAGCAACAGCAACAACAACAGCAACAGCAACAACAGCAGGCATCCAGCATTGCGGCCGCTGCAGCCGCCGCCATGTACATGGATCCCATGCGCTATCAACACGCGCACGCGCACGCCCATCCGCATCATCCGCACCAGCATCCGCATCTGAATCCCGCGCATCATCCGCATCTGTTCCACACCAGCGATCAGCTGCAGCAGCTGCCCCATGCCAGCCAGCATCAGCAGCTTGGCAATGTTGGACTTGGCGTCGGCGTCGGCGTCGGTGGCAGCGCTGCCAGCAGCAGCTCGCAGCTATCGCCGGGCGCTGGCAGCAATAGCGGCCTGCCGCTACAACCGCCGGGCGCCGCCTCGCCCGGCTCCGCGTCCAGTGGTGTGCTGGGCGGGCATTTGAATCTGAATGCACACTCGGCGGCGGCACTGCATCAGCATCATCACTATCAGCATCATCATCACCAGCAGCATCATCACCATCAGCAGCAGCAGCAGCAGCTGCATGCGCGTCGCCTCTTCGAGCTGAGCCTGCAATTTGGCGCCGCTGCGGCGCCCGGCGCCGTTAGGCATTTCAATAGCTTTGGCGGTGGTGCCGGCGGCGGCGGTGGCGGCGGCGGCGGCGGTGCCGGTGAATAGCATACGTCGGCCGCCTGGTTTGGCTACGAGTCCTCCTAGATGAGCGGAAGGCGGGGGGGAGGGACCACTCGTTGCCGGGCGTAGGTGGCCGCGGATGGGCAGCAAACGTTTACCAGTGCATTAATCTGTGTTACAAACCCAACTTCAACTAAGGCAACAGTTAGCTGAATGATCGTATATATATATATATATGTCTAGCATAGTATATATATATATATACATATGTAGTCTATATATAGTCTGCGCTGCGCTGCAATTCGTTTCCGTTTTTTAGTTTCTTTTCGTTTTCAAGCTCAAAGTTTCAAAAACTGCTAAATTAATTTCCAAAAAAAAAAATTTAAAAAAATACTGTAAAGTCAAAAAAATGCACGCAATTCAAATCAAACGTGAAACCAAGTGATGTTGTTTTTAAACCTATTTCGATATATATATATATATATATATATACATATATGTATGTAATCGATAAGTCGAACCGAGTCGCCGATCGATGAGTGTTCAGCAATGTTAATACGAAAAAAAAAAAAAATATATATATATATATAGATATATATGCATATAGTACTATACCTAACCGACCGTTGGCCTTCAGCTGCGTTCCATCCAAGCAAGGTAAATCTCATTCCAGTCCCCGATTTGCCCAATACAAGTAAAGCTAATGTTGGAGCGCGTTTCGCGCTTCGACTCGGTTCTAGCCAGGGTTATTAGGCCGTGCACATACATATACATAAATCGATAACACATAACTCTATATATATATATATATATACGATACATATAGCCAGTAGATCGTACTCTAAAAAAAAACAGAAAACTTAAAAATAATGCAAAAAACCGAAATTTAGAATTTAACGCGCGGCGCGGCAGAGAAACAAACAAAAATGAAAAGAAAAAAAAAACACGATAAATGCGTCATCGATGTTCGATAAACGATAAGTAAAGATTCTGTACATAGAACTACAGTTAAGTCATATTTTTAGCTTTAAATGCAATTGTAGATTTTTTAATAAATACCGCAAATGGAGAAACTTAAGTTAAAACTGAGAAGGAAGACGCTAAGAAGAGACGCAGCAGAAGAAAGCAGAAGAAAGACGTAAAACCTAAAAAAAACAAAACAAAACATGCGTAAACCTAAATTGTAATTTCTAGGCGATAATCTTACGTGTAGGCACAAGAAGTTTAGTTACTTAGTACTGTACTTTCTCTATAAGCAACACACACAATCCACACACTCACACACACACACACACACATAGCTAAATCTTAAAACTTAAACGAAATAATAATCAAATTGCAAAATTGTAAAATAAAATTTGATGTAAAGTGAGAGAAAAAAGCAAACAAAAATTCGAAATTATTTCAAGCAAAAGTGTAATCGATGTGTATAGAAAAAAAAAAACAAAAATAAAACGTGCTTCGTGTTTTTTGAGATACGTACAAGAACTTTTATAAAAATGGCCGTTTTTTAATTTTTTATTGTAAAAAGAGCGAAAAACAAAAAAAAAAAACATTAAAAATACGCAAATTTTTAACTATTACTTTTGGTTTTCCTTTCTGGGTGTACAAAAGCGAAACAGACAAAATTCCCTTCGGTTATTTTGTTTGGTATGTTGATAACTATGCATAGATTTAGTATGCGGATAAGACCAGGATGGAGTTGATGCAGATGCAACACAAAACAAAATACTTAAGATTAAGCCATGCCCTCAATTGTATCATAAATTATGCTATAACAAATGGAAGCACCAAGTCAACAAAGCGGTACATTCCACTCAAACACACACACACCAGACACACCACACACACACACACCCTACACAGAGAAATTAAAACCAAGAAAACAAATACAGAAAAAAAAATACAAACAAAAAACTTAAAAAAAAAAACAAATAAAAGAGAATATTATTCGAACAAAAAAAAAATGCAATACGAAATTTTTATTTGGCAAAATGTCCTTTTATTATCGTTTAATTAGCGTTAACGGCCCCTCATTATGGCCCGGGCGCCTTCCACAGTTTATGAGTCGTTGCTTTTGACAGTTTTACAGCCACTTCACTTCACTCCGCTCGCAGATCCTCCGTCGCAATCGGTCGCGATTTCCATGGCGATAATTGCGGGTATTATTTTTTGTTTGTTTGTTTAAAGTGTTCGGAAAGCAATTAACAATTAAGTGGGCATATTATAATGCGATTGCCTACGTCACAATTAACTAATGCCCCCCACCTTACCCCCCCAACAACCGCCATGCACCGTCTACAGCCTGGACACCGGAGATCGTTAATGAAAGTTGTCATTAACAAGCGTTGCGTTTCATTACTCGTTTTTATGGGGTCTTAAACGCAGCTTGTGATGCATGTGCATAACGTGGTCAACTCTCAATGCCAATTGGCATCAAGTTCGTGGGCGATAAAATGCGACAATTTCGCTGATTTTCGATATATACGTTTAATCTAGATTGGGCATAATACTTTTAATGGTTTATAATTTTAGCGTTTAGTCTATTTAGCTGGCTTAAATGATTGAACTTGAGCTGAACATATATGTGTTTATATACTTAAGTTGTGTATATTGACAGATTTTAATTAGAAATATTTAAGACAATTGTTTTTCCAACATTTTTATCCCGTCCAAAAAATAGTATTTCGGATTTCTTCACTCGGATTTTCTAAGGACTTATTGAACAACCCTCGTATTAAAGTATTAAATAATTTTATATATTTTAGTTTTTGACTGACTGATTTTGTTTAGAAAAATATATATAGTAAATATTTTTATATATTTTATTTACAATTTAAACTTGGATGTGATTTTATAATTAGTTTTTGAGTAAGTTTAGCCATTTGCTTGATTTGAATTGGGAATATATAAGTAGTATCTGCTTGTATATATAATATAAAAGAAACTATCTGTAAATTAAACTTGTCTAACTTTTATGATTAATTATTTTTTTTAGCTAAAAACTCTAAAAGTTGCTTAAGCTGCTTGATTTGGATTAAGAATATATATATCGTATATATTTTTAATTCTCAATAAATTTAAGTAACTTTAAGTTAAATTTCTTTATAGAATTAAGATTTTAGTTTAGGCATTTATAAGTAATATCTACTAGCTGATAAGTTGCTTGATTTGGATTAGGAATATATAACTAATATATGCTTTTTTCTATCTTTGCTTCAAACTAAGTCTGCTTTATTTTTGTCGTTCATACTTTCTGCTGCTTGAACTCTTCGCATCTAGTAAATGTTATACCAGTTCGATCTGTATAATCGGACAACTGAACAACAGACTCGTTAAAGTGTCAGACGACTGCTGTGTCTGCCCTCATTGCCCTCTCCGCCGCTTCAGTTGCGATCTAATGTTGTGCACGATATTTACATTAAGCTCACAATTTAAACGCATATTATTTGCCAGGCTGATTAACAATATTCGGCCGAAAGCCCTGCGAAATTTGTCGGTTAGTAATTTTGCATAAAAATTGCATCAGCCGCGTTGACAACACTTTAAGCAAAAATCACGAAAAAAAAGAAAATAAAAACCAAAAAAAAAAGGCAAACAAATTGCAAATGCGCATAATTGAAAGCCAGTTTCAGGCCTCTGGCTAAGAGACATGTAAACAAGCGAATTATATTCACCTGCATTTAATACAGAAGCTTAATTGCAATAATTTCTCGCATCTCACATAAACAACAACACGATTTTGACTTGAACTCCTCGCGAGAGTATCACAAAAATGAATTGTTTTATGTATAATGCAGTTTCAAACGCCTGCACGTTGCGCCGGCTGCATGTGTGTGTGTCGACTAGCTTAATTATAGCTGCATATATATGTATATATATATAGACTTGGCTGGTCGTAGAAAACCAAGTGAAATTTGAAAGCAGGCAGGAGGCGGAGTAGGAAACATGGCTGCTCATTGAGCCTATCCATAGACACAAACGTCTATCCATCACCACCTGCCAAATGGGGGTTGTTTAGAGCACACACACACACACACACACGTTGCCACACAACACACCCACATAGATAAAAGCTGCCCCTAGGCCATATAAGTTATTCAGCTAAGTAACCTGCCAGGAATGTGGGCCCAGACGTAACGAATCGAAAATGCTCTTCGCCAGGTGAAGGTCAGACAGGGGTAGTTTAGGTATGATATAGTAGTATCCAAATAGCATGGATGGATAGGCCAGTTAATTACGCTGGATAACCATTTAAATGTATTGTAATTGCTTATATACTATATCATTATTTAGACTAGTTTTTTTTTATTATTAAATATATATTTTTTCAGCCGGCATGAGTTGCAAAAAATACTAAACTATTCTAATTATAGGCTATATTTCTTGTTTAATTATTTTAATATATATTATATATTTACACGCTTGATTTATTCACTGTTTATATCATGCTATTAAATAGCTGAATAGTTTATTTATGTATATAATTGTACTACTATATTTCTCAATTAATTATATATTTCTCTTTAATTATAAATTATTACTTTGTAATATCTATATTTTCTCATATCTTATTTGAGTCTTTTCGAGTTTTTACCTTCATCCAAATAATCAGTTTTTCTCTAATTAATTCTTCTGAATTTTTTACACCACAAAGACTTTTACTACTATATTTCTGATTTACAAATATATATTTATTTTATCATTTATAAAATGCTCTGCTGTATTTGATTGATTTATTTAATATATAATATATATTCTCGTAGCTTATTTGAGTCTTTTCCAACTTTTACCATCATCCAAACAACCACATATTCTCTAATTAATTTTTCTGAATTTTTTTCATTACTTTATCAAGTTATTTATATATTTATTTATATAAATTTAATGTATATATAATATATTTCCTCATACCTAAATAATCAGATTTTCTCTAATTATTTCTGCTTTATACAATCTGAACAGCTTGCTTATCTCTAAATTATTTACCTGGCGTTACAAACGCCTGCACATAGTTGTAATACCCATTCCCCGCTTCTCGGGCTATAAAAGCCCATTCGCATTACGACTTTACTCGTATATGATAAAAAATTAGTAATATAAGCTGGCGAATTGTAGTTTTCATTGGTTTTCATGTGGTCGCCGTGCGTGTTAAGTGCGACCGACATCGGAAACCACCCGCAACCCCGCTGCTACCGGCTCTACGTGCACCTCCTCCTACTGCTCAAATGCTGTATTTGAGTTCCCAGTTCTAGCCGACATTTTCATTATTATTTCAAGTTGGCTTTTTTCTTTTTTTTTTCTTTTTTTTTTATTATTTCGCGTGGCAAAGCAACGCGCCGCTTGCTTTTGTGCTCATTTCGCTGCCTGCTCAGTTTCTCTGCAGGCAACTGAGTGTGTACGACTGTGTGTGTGTGTATGTGTGTGTATTTTCGGGCTGCGTGCATACAACCGTGTCAATAATTACCCGTGGGACTGACACGACCAACGAGAATCATTCAAATGTTGCAAAAGCGGCAGCCGCCGAGCCACAGAGCCGTCGAGCCGAGCACTAACAATGGCTAAAAACAAAAGCAGAGACAGGCGACACGAGACGCAGAGTGTAGCGACGAGAGTGAGCGAGGATAGGCAAGGTGGGTGGGGGGCACTAGTGGCGTGTAGAGACGAGTGCGGGGTGCGACAAGTGGAGGCGGCACAATGGCAATATGCTTGGACGCCGCTGCCATTGTGCAGGGCCAAAATGGCTGACGCGTCGCTTGACGAACTGCCCAACGGTCCAACTGACAGAGGCACAGACGGACAGTGGGACAGGCAGACAGGCAGACAGACAGGGTGAATGATAAACATACAGACAGCGAGACGGGCAGATACTAACGATATGAACAGACGGACAAGACGGACAGACAAGCAGTTCAGACAGATAGGCAAACATACAGGCAGATAGGCAGACAAACGGACAGAGCGGACAGGCGGACAGACAGACGAATAGATAGACAGACAAACTG
Organism: Zaprionus bogoriensis; assembly: GCA_035046045.1. NCBI lineage: Eukaryota > Metazoa > Arthropoda > Insecta > Diptera > Drosophilidae > Zaprionus > Zaprionus bogoriensis. The sequence continues at coordinate 1,479,588 of JAWNOI010000145.1, forward strand.
TCAGACAGACATACAAAGAGACTGTCGGACGGACAGGCAGACGCACAGAGTGACGAACGGACAGACGAAAAGAGTGACAGACGAATAGTGCGACTGACAGAGAAACAGACATACAGACGGACAAAGAGACATGCGGACACAGACAAACGGACAGAGGAAAAGAGTGACGGACAGACGAACCTACGGACAGATGAACAGACATACAGACTGGCAAAGAGTTATACGGACAAACAGACGGACAGACGAACATGCAGACAGACAGACAAACAGAAAGCGAAACATACGGACGGACAAACGGACAGACAAACGCAACAGTGAGCAACCGACAGACTTGACTTGGTCACACTTGCCCTGCCCTGATGGAGGGGCGTTGGGCCCGGCCCGGCCCGGCCCGGCCCTCTGCTCATTATCTACGCTTCCTTTGGGAATTTTCATTTTCATTTGTGTTTTTCTTTTTTTTTTGAAGTTCTCGCGCGTTCGTGTGCGACATTTTCTGGAAAGCGAACGCAGATAGCAGCAATAGACTAGATATTATTTTACTTTAGTTACGTGCACTAATTACAAAAATTTACGAGCACTTTGAACGCAGTTCTCCTCTCGCAGCGAATCAATGCGAAGTTCTCTGTGACGAAGCTCGTTTGAGCTGCCCCCACAATGACACCCACTGGCAGAGGCGAATTAAGCGCTGACTTGACGAATGCAGGCAAATCAAGCGAGACATTCGAGAGGGAGAGATAGAGAGAGTGGAAGAGTAATAGAGTGGGAGAGAAAAGCGAAAACGCAGCGAGACGCGCGACGCGCGACAAACGCGACAGGCGACACCTTAGACGAGGCACTTACTGCCGCGCTGAGCTGATCAACAGACACCTAGGCAAATAATGCGGGCATGCTTTATAAGGAATAGCTATGCGATATAATAGTGTGCCGCTGGAGTGGGGTATGCTAAGACGCAAGAGCAGCTCGAGCAGTTTCGAAAGTGCTTGACGGGGTTTTGGATAAGGTTTCGCCATGAGTCTGACAAGCTACAATTTTTATATTGATTTCAGTTTGATAAAATTACGACTTTTTTTTTTTTAAATAGTTTGGAAAGTCTTGAAAATTATCGCTTGGTATAAATTATAAAAAATACTAAATATGAGACATTAAATTAAGTGAAAACTGGTATAGGTATAACTATGGCTATAACTAAAATTTTATAGATCACTTTTTATTTCCGAGTACTGATTTCTAAAGTTACTCCATAGTAAAGTAGTTTGTAATATTGTAAAATTGATCTTAAGATTGTAAGAAGCGATGCCTTTGATTTATTTTTTTTTTTAGTATTTTCTTAAATTAAATTTAATATGCTTAAAATAAACTATTGAAATAAGCTAGCAAAAATATAGGGATCGTTATTTCTGAAAAGATCTGACAGTAGAAGCTTTAGTTTCTTAAATTCAATTTAAGTATTTCTTAAAATCAGCTCAGAATATTAATTAGATTTTATAAGATCCGCAGCCTAAAAGAATTTCCAAAATTAACTCCATGAAAAAAATGTTTAACTATTTTTTTTTTTAATTTCAGTCTTGACTTCTTTTGCTTAATTTATCTTACTTTCTGCATGTAAAAGTTAAAAGAGTTTTTGCAAATAACACAATATATAAATTCTTTAGCATTATTTTCATTTCACTTTTTCACTTTCGTTTTCCCTGCACCACAAACCTCTTTGAACCGCCCTCGCAGTCAATTAACCGCACTCACGGACATACACGGACAGCTTTGGCTTTTGCTTTTGCTGAGCAAATAGGCAAACAGCGCTCATGCTCTCGCTGTCTCCCTCTCTACTCGCTTCTCATCACAAATAGGCAAACTCAATTGATGTATGAACCATGACATTGTCCCGTGTGCAGTTTCGCCTAGACTGTTGAAAATATGCGCGTTATTAATGGCTTTATAAGCTGCTGCCAGACACAAGTGCACAGACAGGCAGACAGGCAGACACACATACAACACACACACAACACACACGCGCTGTAGACTTTGGCAAGCAAATTGAACGGACAAGCGGACAGTGGCGGACAGCGGCGGACAGTGCTGTGTAGAGGCGACAGGTCCAGCTGCAGTCGAAGAGATCGCTTGAAGGTGCTGATCGCTGATCGGGGATCGCGCCGATCAGCAGCAGCAGTGGCAACCACTCGGCGCGGCGCAGTGTCAAAGCCAACCACTTTGCGCGTTTTCATAACAATTTTGTGCGCTGTTGTTGTTTGCGCACATTTTTAACGTATAAATAGAAGCGTGACGGGAAAAGGCCGAGACGGCAAGCAAGCCGTCTGTGTGTGTTGTGTGTGGGCCACGCGGGTCGCAAATCCAGCTAAAAAAAAAAAAAAAAAAAAAAAAAAAAATATTTCTCACACACATCTTGACATTTTGGCAAAGCAATTGGCAGGCAACAAGGTCGCCTGCAGCTCAGATGCTTATCGAAGGGGCAGCAACACGTTGCAAGTGCAGCATAGAATTTCAAATTTAAATTTTTATTGGCGTCGTTGTCTGTCGGTCAAGTGCAAGCGTCACAGCTGCTGCTGCTGCCATAAATCTCTTAATGAAAACCGGCAATAAACTTGGCCAAAACCGACAAAAATCCAGCGGCAAGCGCGAAAAAATGCGCAAAAGAATTAATAAACAAAGTAGTCGGGCATGTTGGCATGCCTATGCTGCATGCGCGCTCTCACTCGCTCTCACTCGCTCTCTCCCTCTCGCCTTTGGTCCATTGCGCTGCTGCTCCACTGTGCCGCCGCTGGACGAGTTATTTGCTGCGCATGCGCGCACGTGCTCGCTGCTTAATGCGCGCGCTGCGCTGCCGGCGTTGACGTCGGCGTCGACGTGGCCGCACGTTTTAGCGCGCATGCGCATCATCAAAAGGCAACGCAGACGTCGTTGTTGCTGTGTTGTTGTTGTTGTTGTCGCCGTCGTCTGTTCGCATTTGCATTTCTAATTTTTGCATTTCTGCATTGCGCGCTTGCAACGTTGTGGGCGTTGCAACCAGCGCTGCAGGCCGCCAAGTGGCGTCAACGCTGCTGCCTCTGCCGCTGCGGGGGCGTCTCTGTGTGTTTGCGTTTGCCCGTTGCTGTTTGCTTAAGTTGTCCAAACTGCACACTGACCCCAGAGGCGCAACAACAACAAACAAAATAAATAAAATAAAATGCTATTTCAATTTGTTGATAAAACAAACATGGAAAATGCGTGGAAAATTGACTTTGTGTGGGCTGCTCTAGGTAAATAAAATTAAAAGCAGTAAAATTGCATTAAAAATAAAAAATGGTAAAAAAGTAAGTTATAAAAAAATAAAACAGTAAGTACAAAAATGCATATATAGAAGAATATGGCATTAAAAAAGTAAATAAAATAAAGAAATAAGTAAATAACTAAAAAAATAAATCCGTAAGCACAAAAATACATATATAAAAAAATGTGGAATATAAAATTAAAATAAGTTTACTAATAATAAGGTAAATTAAAACATAAACAAATACAACAAGTGAAGAAAGCTACAGTCGAGTGCACTTGACAGTAAGATACCATTTACCTTTCGCTGTTAAAAACTAATTCTTAATATTAATTACTTTTATTCGGCGAATAACAACGCATCGCATATTTTGCATTGACGCTAATGGCACATGCCGACTGCACACTGACTACACGACGACTGTGCGTGCGCAGTCGGCGTGCGCAGTCGGCGTCGGCGTCGGGACTCTACTGCTGTGAGCGAAACTTCTCGTGCCTATACCTTCTGTGTTTATTGTTCGATCGGATTTAAATTTATAGGGTTGGTCAATATTATTATTATCTACAATAATACCTAAAAAAAATTTCGGAAACTTTTTTACTTTTCCTATAATTTGATTTACCGATTTACAAAATCGAATTTTGGGGGCGGTAGACGTGGCATCCAAAAGTTGAAATTCCGCATTTTCCGTAATGTTACCAGGCACCTTACTTCCAAATTTGGTGCTTCTAGCTTTTCTAGTGTTCTTTTAAACTATAAAAATGTGTTTTTTAGAGGCGGTGGGCGTGGCATCCAAAAGTCTAAAATCCTACTTCTGCATAATGTTGCAAGACAACCCCTTACCAAATTTGGTGCGTTTATCTCTTTTCGTTATTGAATTATTTGGAAAAAATCGAAATACGCATTTATCGATTTGCGGAGGCGGTGGGCGTGGCACATAAAGTTTGAAATAAACTTCTTGTGTGTATTGAATACACGCACATTCCCACCAAGTCTGGTGCCTCTAGATCTTTTAATAGCTGAGATCTGTGTGTTCATACAGACGGACAGACGGACAGCCGGACAGACGGACAGACGGACAGACGGACAGACAGACGGACATAACCACATCGACTCGGCTATTGATGCTGATCAAGAATATATATACTTTGTATGGTCTGCCACGCCTCCTTCTGCCTGTTACATACATTTGCACAAAGTTAATATACCATTTTTTACCCATTTTCAATGGGTAAATGGTATAAAAATGCAAATATGGAAAATGTGGAATATATAAAGCAAATAAATATACTAATCACAAAATAAATTAATAAATAATTAAGTAAATTATGATAAAATAAATCAGTAAGTACAAAAATACAAATAAAGGTACATAAAAATAAACCAAGTTATAAAGCAACACTATTAATTAATAAATAAATAAGTAAATAACAACGAATAAATAAATAGCACAAAAATAACAAGTGAAGAAAGCTACAGTCGAGTGCACTCGACAGTAAGATACCATTTACCTTTCTCTGTTAAAAACTAATTCTTAATATTAATTACTTTTATTCGGCGAATAACAACGCATCGCATATTTTCGAGGACAAATTCACATGCATTGACGCTAATGGCACATGCCGACTGCACACTGACTACACGACGACTGTGCGTGCGCAGTCGGCGTCGGGCCTCTACTGCTGTGAGCGAAACTTCTCGTGCATATAACTTCTGTGTTTATTGTCCGATCGGATTGAAATTTATAGGGTAGATCTGTACTATGGTAAGCTACAAGAGTGTTAAAAAAATGTTTTGTTATTTCCCTACTTTTCTTAAAATGCAATAGTGTGGGGGCGGTGGGCGTGGCATCCAAAAGTTGAAAATCCAAAATTCTCCGTAATGCTACCAGGCACCTTACTTTCAAATTTGGCGCTTCTAGCTTTTCTAGTTTTCTTTTAAACTATAAAAATGTGTTTTTTAGAGGCGGTGGGCGTGGCATCCAAAATTCTAAAATCCAACTTCTGCATAATGTTGCAAGACACCCTCCTACCAAATTTGGTGCGTTTATCTCTTTTCGTTATTGAATTATTTGGAAAAAATCGAAATACGCATTTATCAATTTGCGGAGGCGGTGGGCGTGGCACATCAAGTTTGAAATAAACTTCTTGTGTGTATTGAATACACGCACACTCCCACCAAGTCTGGTGCCTCTAGCTCTTTTAATAGCTGAGATCTGTGTGTTCATACAGACGGACAGACGGACAGACAGACGGACATGACCAAATCGACTCGGCTATTGATGCTGATCAAGAATATATATACTTTGTATGGTCTGCCACGCCTCCTTCTGCCTGTTACATACATTTGCACAAAGTTAATATACCATTTTTTACCCATTTTTAATGGGTAAATGGTATAAAAATATAGAACAATATGCAATATTAAAAGAAAATAAATAAGTTAATAAATAAATAAGTAAATAGAAAATATATATGGTAAAAGTAAATAAAAATCGAAATAAATAAATACAATAAATATTGAAAATAAAGTAGTACTGATTGTAAATGTAAACTAATAGAAACATGTAAACTAATAGAAAAAATTAAGATACAAATTAAAGAAATAATAATAAATTTAAATACCTTGGAAATAATTTACAATAGAAAGAAATAGAATAAATATGAGTAAAAAGTAAAATTCAAAAAATATAAAAAATAAAACCTTAAAACGAAATAATTACAGTAAATATAAATAGACATGAACTTAGGCGTTTATTTTCATTTTTGTACTAGTTTTTGTAATGGTTTACCGCTAGGAAGCTGAATTTCTTTTTAAATGGATATAAATAAATATTTAAAAAATAATACAATAGATTTACAGTGCGAAAAATACTAATAACAATAGGAGCTATTAATAAATTTCTTTAAGTAATTACAAAATCTTTAAGCTGCTTGAACTTTGATTTTCTTTCAGTTTTTGATTTATTTAGATTTATTTCTGCTTTTTATAGCAGCTGCTAAAAATATAGATTCTTATTCGTATTTCTGCTTTCTATAGCAGCTGCTAAAAATATAGATTCTCATTCAGTTCTAGGTAAATCTGAGCTGGGCCTAATCTCCATCCGCCCGGCCCTCGACTTTCCATTCTTTGGAGCCCAATCATGGGGCTAAAAATATCAGTTATTCAAGCAGATTCGCGCAGATCTCTGCAAAGTCAACAACTTCGGTAGCACACAGCGGCAGAGGCAACAACAGCAGCAACAAAGACAACAACGAGGAGTTTTGTAAACGCATTTGATCAGTTGCGTGTTGCTCAAGTTGTTGTTGTTGTTGTTGTTGTTGCTGTTGTCGAGGCAATTGACTACCGAAAAGTATTAAACAAAAAGCTCTTGGAGCGCGCCCAGCGAACTGCGTCCAAAAGGCAATACAAACAGCGCGCCGAAGCAGGCGATCAGGGAGGGAGGGAAAGGGGTTCAGGTGAGGGGCAAAAATGTTTAAATATTTGCAAAAGAAATCGCTGGCAGCGAGAAAAAAGCGTTGGCAACGCGGTAGCCATAAATCAAAGTCGCGTTAATGAAAGCGCAATTAAAACGGGCTGCGCGAGAGTGGGCGGGCGGCGGCAAGCGTGGGGCGTGGGGAGGCAGAGACGCAGTTTGTAGGGAGCGGGAGAGCGGGAGGGAGGGGAGTCACGGGTGCATGCTTCAAGTGGCGGCGTATTTGGGCCAGCTTTAAGCGCAGGAAATTAAATTTTATGATGCCGTGGCAGTCAGTTGGCCATTCGACCAGCCCAAGCCCAAGTCCAAGCCCAAACACAAGTCGCAGTCGCAGTCGGCGTCGGCGTCGCTGCCAATGCCAATGCAATTGTTGTCGTTGTAGTTGCAATTGTTGTTGTTGGTAGTTGTTGTTGTTGGTAGTTGTCGCGCCGCCGATTGCAGTTAAATTTGCAGCCACTGTTGCTGCTGTTGTTGTTGTTGCTGCAGTTTCTTTTGCTGTCTGAAAAGTTGCACAAGGTTGGCCACAACAACTGCGACGACGTCTGCGTTGACGGCTGCGAAAAGTTTATGCAGCGACGACGGCGACACCTACACCCACACACAGCGCAACAAACAGAGAGAGAGAGAGCGAGAGGGAGAGAGAGAGACAACCGTATGCCCCTCTGCCCCCGGCCAAGTGCCCGAACCAGACTTGACCTACAAATGCTGGCTGCCACTGGGTGTGCTCCGGCATGGAGCGGGGGAGCTACAGGGAAGTTATTGCCAGTTAAAACTGCGCCATTTGTGTCGAATTTGGCGTGACGTCATTGGCCTGAACTTGAAGCGATTAAGCACGCTGTTAAGCAGCAGCAGCACATCCGATATATGCCAATCGAAGAGATATAGCTTATAGAGCTGCATCAGCTTGCCATTGCAGCAGCTGGTCAGGTTCAGGCTGCTTCCGTTGGCCAGGTACTTGCAGGGGGTATATGCATTTTGGCCGGAAGAAAGCAAGCGGAAATAATAAATATTATTATATATAATATATCTAATATATATATAATATATATATTTTTATATTATTATATATATTTTTATATTTATAAAATAATAATAAAAAAAGTCACAGCTCGGAAACAATCCGGTTGAGAATTAATACAGATACTTTATTATTCTGTATGTTTTATTTATAATTTTAATATACAAATAAAAATATATAATATATGCATAATATATGTATAATATTCATTATTTTACATATTGTTATTAATATATGTATTGAAAATTAAATTAAATTATATTATTTTATTATATAATATCAAATTAATTTATATTATATTATTTTATTATATTATATCAAATTAATTTATATTATATACACATATTTTTTATATAAATATTATTTTCATAAAACGGACAAATGTTTGCAACGGACATAAGTAAATCGCTCGATCTATAAACTATATATGTATATATTATTCGTCAGCATCAACAGTCGAGTCGAGCTAGCCATGTGCGTCTATTTATTTTGCTATCTGTTTGTCCGTCTTGTCCGTTTGTCATTTACAAAGCGCACTAGTCGCTCAGTTTTGTAGCTAACTGGATGAAACTTAGTACATATACTTATTGCTGCAACATGCTGTAAATAAGTCGAAATAAGCTAGATCGCATCGATATATCGTATAGCTGTCATACAAACTATCGGCTGATTTTTTTTATTTTTTAAGTTATTGTAATCAAACTCGCCACCAATATTCGCTACAAATTTAATCGAAATCGGGCTACTATATCATAAAGCTATCACAAGCATGAACGCTGAAATTGGGTTTTTAATTTCTGAAAATCTGAAAGCTACTAAATTTTAGTAGTAGTTGCACTTGGGTCAGTACACAAGGCTCCTGCAAGGGTATGCAACTGTTCTCTCTGTCTGCAGTTGGCCCAAACACGAGCGCGCTGCAGTTGCAATTGGCAAAAGCAGCTTAATTGAAATAAAAAGCCGTCGACTCGTCGAGTTGTTTGGCTTACTGACCATCAGCTTCATTACCATTAACCGTCTGTGGCCACAAATCATGCATTTAACGCCTTCTTAACCAGAAGTCGGACTCGGTCTGGGACTGGGAATGGGACTGGGACTGGGACTGGGATGTGGACACGGAGCTTGCAGCTTGGAGCGCCTGCAATCAAAACGGGCAAAAGGCATGCAAAAGAGCCACGAAATGAAATCAAACAGGCTCGTGATGAGGGCAGGCCAGGGCAGGGTAGAGCCTCTTGCAATGGCTTTTTGTGGTCAGGTGTAAGCCGGGCTTACAGACAGTCCCTCTGCGCGCGTGTGTGTGTGTGTGTGTGTGTGTGTTTGTGTTTATTGAGTTGTCAGGCAGGCTGCAGTGTTGCAGCAGACCTGCAACACTTGCCCGCCTGATGAGCTGTTGATGTTGCTGCTGATCGTGCCAGTTGACAATTACACAAGGGCGGGGAAAGTGCAGGTAGTTGGGAAGCAGTATGTTGGCTAGTCACACGATCGTTGGCCAATTTTATGGGCGCCAATAAGCCGCAGCCGCAGCCGGCGACAATTGGCTACCAGTTTGCATGAATGGGAAGCTGCACAGAGTCATTCAGCTGCAGTTCCATAAAGATAAGCAGTGCGATCGTAGGACTCTCATTCAGAGGCTGCTCTGAGTCAGCTAAAGAGCTGCTAAGTGGCGATGTTCTGTCAGCTTGTAAATCAATTACGGACACATCGACATAGACGAATCAGTAAGGAGGGACAGAAAAATTGTAAGCAACAGTTGTTTAAATAGTGAAGGCTTTGAAACTCGCAGAAGATTTGAGAGTCTGGTAAAAGTGCAGCTATAAAATTGTAAGAGAGGATGAGAGAATTAGAGAATTTTAAGCTAAAGCTCTAGAGCTGATAAAGTGCCTGGAATCGAGTCTATAAATTGAAATTAAATACAGAAAAGTAAAAAGTATATAAAATTAATTAAAATTAAGACGAAAGAGAATAAAGAAATTAAAGCAGACAGCAATAATATTAAAATTGAGTAATATCACTACTAAATATTAATATTAAAACTAAGTAATATTAATTATGAAATATTAATTTTAAAGTTAAGTAATATTAAATATCAATATTATTTAAATTTAAAATCATGATGAATAAAAAATTAAAGCTGGCAACAGCAATATTGAGCAATATTAATATTTTATATTTACATTAAAATGTTGTAATATTTAAATACTATTATTAAAATTGAGTTATAGGTAAATATTAAATATTAATATTAATTTTATTAGAAATTGAAGTCAAAAAAAAAAATTATAATAAATTTAAGCAGACAATATAGGAAAATTCTCAGCAAAATATATACAAATGCTAAAATTGCCGAAACCATATAAAAATATATATAGGTTTAGTATGCAGCTAAAATACGGAAATCAAAGCCGGGAAAGAGATAGAAGTCAGCAATATATTTAAAAAAACTCTCTGCATAAGTTTGAGCCCTGATAAAGTGCCTGAACATTTTATAAGATTATAGATAAATGCGCGCGAGTCCAGCTAAAAAGCCGAAATCAATTATGGAATAATCTCTTTATCGCATCTCACACACACAAGCACACGCACACATCTTCATTAAGCATGTCATACAGCTGTCAATCGAACTCTGATCGGATGCAAATTTCGAAGAAATAAGAGATATTACTATATATATAAATATATAGTAGTCGCTGTGGATTCTTGTTTCGCAACGTGAATGGGTCAACAACTCAATCGCAGAAGAAGAGTCGGAGACAAATCAATCCATCAGTTGTGGTCAGGCCTGGCCATTTACATATCAGCTGGCCAAGTGGACTATGCGTGTGCGTGTCTGTGTGCGTGTGTGTGTATTTTCTGCGCATGTATTCAGTTAGTTAGTAGTCACTTAATTTATTAAAAACACAGTCGCAGTCGCCGCAGCCTCACCGAGCACTTAGCAGAGCTCTCGACAGATTCGTTAGGCACACCGACCAAAAAAAACCAAGCGAACTGGCCCAAACGAGCTTGTAGAGCGGGCAGGGGGCTGGGGTGGGTTATGGGTACGGGTGACCAACGGCTAAACCGAACTTAAGCGATCGTTAAAAACCTGACACAGGCGCACGTGCCATTTTCGAAATGCTCGCGGATCGCGACGCCTCACTACACACATAATAAGCCAAAAAATTCGAAGCGCAAAAAGCGCCGAGAGACAACAATAATTTCACTACAACAACAACAATAATGACAACAACAACAACAATGGCATCGTAAATACCTTGTCGTCTTGTAGCGTTGACAATTTTGCGCTGAAATTTATTAACCAGAAATTGATTGGCCCAAACGGCTATCATCTATGGCTATGGGTCGACTCTCTGTCTGTCTGTTGCGGCTTCATAATTTACCATTAGCTCTGGCCATAAAATAAAACAAAATCAAGGGGGGGATTGGGGCAAAAAAACAAATTCAAAGATATAGCATATATATATATATATGTGTAGGTATATACTGGCAGCCAAAGCAAAACTCAAGTCAGCTCAAGTTTTATCATCTGGCGCGTCGTATTGGGGTTTCGATAACGTTGCGTCGAAATTTCGCATAATTATGATGCCTATAAATTTGTTTTCTTTCATTAGCCCAAGTTTTAGTTTTCTTGTTTTGCTTGTTGTTGTTGTCGTTGTTTTTTTCTTATTAGACGAAGGTCAACGACGATATAAAAAAGCGATTTTTATTTCGCTACCAAATGAACCCGACCCCAGCCAAAACCCGCATATCATTCTGTAAGTTCATCTCTCTCTCTCTCTTTCTCTTCCCTGCGGTTTATGAACGCTTTAAAATCGATTAAATATATGATTGCCCGCTTATTGGGGGCTATAGTCGCATGTATTCTTTGGTATTAGGAAGCTCTAATGACAGCGTTTAAGGAAAGTCTTTGATTAGCGCGAGAAAGTGGTCAATTAACTCACTAACTAAGTCAGTTTGAGTTGAGAATGGACTTTCCTCGCTTTGATTGGATTTTCTATAGTCCACTGACAGTTCGATTAGCTTCAGATTGACATATGTATGCCATAGCATTTGTCATATGTCAAGCCATTGTATTTGTGATTTTTAAGTTATAATTAGTATTCAAAATTTTTATTTTCATTCTGATTCAGCGACTATGATTTGGCTGACTGTTAAAATTTAATATTTTCTCTTATTTGTAACTATATTTTAATGTACTGTTGGTCTTTTTTAATTTTAAATTGTTATCATGAGACTTAAAAAATTTAGTTTTGTATATTGTTAAAATATAATATTTTTTTGTTGTTGTCAAATATATTTACTGCATGATAGTTTATTTTTTTCCATTCAAATTGTACTCAAACTTGCTTCAATTTAGATTTTAAGCATGCTTAAAATCTGTATAAAAAAGTGAATTAATTTTAATTTAATGAAATATATTCTAAAATATTATAAAATGCCAATTACTACTAGAGATTTTTATATTTTTAATGATTTGTTATTATTTTTCCATTCTCGTAAACTCAATAAATTCCCAACTACTTGCTGAACCTACAACTCTCAACGTAACTCCGAAGTTCTTGCAATAAAAGTGGCTAAAATTAACCGCTTTTTATTAATTCGATTCTCAGGTTTTTTATGTCTCTAATCTTAATTACAGTTTACCCTTGCTTTCTTTGCTCGACTCTAATAAGACTGTAAAACGAGTGCCTAGCAATAGCTCAAGCTATACCTGTACCCGACTGTGCGTAGCCCTTGGCGGGGCATTTGCATGCACCTCTTCATTTCATTCACATTTTTAAGTGCCACTAAAATGTTCGTTTGTTTTTTTTTTATTCACATTCAAGTCGACGCAACTGGCCTATTCGAAATTGCTCGGAAAATTAGTGCAATTGCACGAAATTGTTTTTTCAAGGGGTCTTTGTTTCTTTTTTTATGGCGCATCGTTATTCGCCCATTAGCGGTACAAATTTCGGACTGGGGACCTGCTGTACGACATTGAGACTTAAGTAGAAACTGATAAGAAAATGAAAAAAAAAAAAAATTGGAACTAAAAGCTTCGAATCGATGACATTTTCAGGTGAAAGTTTTGGCTTGATGCGATCCAAAATGCCGTTTAGAAATAGAAAGTAGGGCGTGGTCAGCCCAAGTCTTGGCTTACTATATATTACCAAGTTGGACTCGAATTTAGGCCGATTTATATGCCAGTCCAGTGGCCAGTTGCAGCCCACGCCGCAGTGTGAGACGCCGCCGGGGCTCAGTCTCGGTCTTCGTCTTCGTCTTCGTCTTGAGTCTCTGGCATCTTTGGGCCATGTTGCCGAGGTGTCGGACCGTGTACATCAAATGTGGCAAAAAGCCACATAAATCTCATAAGGCGAAATTATTTTTTACTACTCAATTGCAGCAACAGCAGCGCCAACAAAAGGGTCCTGGCCCAGTGCATAAATCTTGGCTTGGCTTGTTCCCAATCTCAAGTGCAGCCCCAATAGTTGCTCGAACTACAGCTTCAGCTCCAGCTCCAGCTTCGGACTCCAGCTCCAGCTTCAGCTCCGTTTCCGATAAATAATTGCGTACATTTGAGCAAATCGTGTTTGATGTTTGCTTTCTGTTCTGTTTGTTCTGTTTGTTTGCTTGGATTGCGCTCCTCTCCTCAGGCTTCATCTGCTGTGGCCCCGCGCTGTTTTATTGGCCTGCCCCAAGTGTCTTTTTGGGTTCTTTTTTTGGGTTTTTTCGGCCAGCGCTTTTATTGCTACACATGTAGTTTGTTTTATGCGCACCAGATACAACAACGCCAACAAAACAAGTGCGAATCAATGACTGTACAGTGGGTGGACTAGCACGATGCTCTGTAAAGGCAGATAAGAATTGCAGTAGATCAATTTGAAATTAATATCATATGAGAAGTGCAGGCACTGATGGTAATATATAGTTAGATATAGCTAAATAATAAGGACGATAGATATATAAAGATATATCTGGATAGAAGATGAGATAATTATTTATATTATAATTTATTTATTATAATTTATAAAATTATAGCGGAATTATCAAAAAATAAATACATGGACTGCTGAATATTTGGGACATATAAATAAAATTATGGATGGATTGATAAATTTGCGGATTAGTAGATTGCAATTAAAGTCGATGAGTAGATAATTCGATTTAAGGATAGATAGCTGCAGAAATAAAAAGCTAGATAGATACATATTCCGGTAGATTGATTGAAAGAAAATTTGTAGAATAAGTAGATATATGGGAGAATATATTTTTAAGTACTAAAATCAATAAAAACCTAATGATTAGATTTGTAGATGTATGGTAGATGAATGGATATGGATATATGATATAGATAAATAAAAATACAGCTAAATATATAGATGGAGAGATATACTGGTAGATTGAATTATACAATAATAGAAGAAGGGAAAATATATTTACTTTAAATGATTGAAAAGCTAATGAATTGATTTATAGATTTATGGTAGATAAATTTATATTTAAACACATATAGTGGTATATGCTGGGGAGATATACTGATAGACTGATTGATAAAAAAATAGAAGATCAAGTAGTTATAAGGGGAAATATATTTTTAAGTACATTAAGTGATAGAAAAACCCATGGAAAGATTTAGATAAATAGTTAGAGATAAGCAAATAAGCTGCAAGATAAATTAAAAATCTAATAATACCTATATAAATCTAGCAATATAAGTGGATGAATTTAAATATATTTAAGTAGTTGTTAATTCTCAAAAGTAGCTAAAAAAAGGCATAGATAAATTCTGCCTCGGCTAAAACTCTTTTCTCGCTAGCCGTTCTTCTACAGGGTATTTGGTAATGTTAAGCAAATGTGCGTACATGGCGGGCATTCTATGTGTTCCCCTTCCCCATTCCGTTCAGAGTTTGTATCGCATTTTCGTTGAAATTTATTGCATTTAACAAAATTAGCTAACAAATTTATTAAGCACTCCGTTTGGTTGGGTGGCCGCCATTGATGAATTTGTCGTCATGGCAGTCGGTAGGGGAGGAGTAGGTGGAGGAGTGGCAGGAGTAGGACTGGCCACGTGTAAATTGGCCGGCAAGTTCTCTGTGTGTCTCTCTCTCGCGTGGCAATCAATGAACCCATTAAAGTTTAATCCCAATCACGTAAATAAAAGTAGAACTTGTCGCATAAATTATGCGTGTGTGCCAGCAACAAATTCACTATTTGCCGTTGTTGTTGTTGTTGTCGTTGTTGTAATAAGTCGAAAAAATTAAGCACAAATCAGCTAATGAATTGCAAATTTATGCAACGAATCTCGGGGCGCGCCAAAAAGAACTTGACTTCTATTTTAACAAATACAAATACAGTATATGCTATATATACAACTATATATAGCAGATGTCGTAAAAAGCAGAAATCTATTAGATACAGATTCAAAAAAAAAAAAATAAATAAAAAAAAAAAAAAATAGCCGGCGTTGCGCGAAGAAGACAATGGTTTAATGAGAAAGAAGAAACCTGCTGGCGACGCCAGACGCGCTTCCCATTTCCAAAAATGTAACTTTCGAATTTAGCGGTACGCCTTTTTTATTAGATTCCGACGCTGCTGGGAGAGCCATTCTTTAGCTTGTCAACTCGATGAGACATAAATTTACAGAAAGGCCAAAGCGGAAAAAAACGAAAATCAAGCTAAAACCGAAATGGCGGCAAATGGCGGCACACGCACAAAGGCCGACGTCATTGAGCCTCCATGCTGTGACACTTGTGCGCCTTGTGACCTGCTCATGTGTGTTTGTATGTGTGTTGGGAGCCTAATCAACAGCATGACCAAGTCGCAGCAGCAGCCTAAGCTATCATAAATTTCGGCTTCAGTTTTAGGCCAGATGTAAAGACGCAGCACGATCGACGATCGACGATCGTCGATCTGCTTCGTTAAGCTTTGGCTTAATTACAAACTCGATAAGGCGCTGGCTGGCAGTAACAAGTGTCTCAATGCGTGGCCCAATCGATGGCGCTCTAATTTGCCGATTGTCTTACGTAGCATGCATATATAATGCCCCGTCTAGTTTGGGAAAATAGTCGCGACTTGGGCTGATCAGTTGACTCAGCGCATGCAGCACGCCCTGTCAGCAGCTTGGCATTAGCCTAGGCCCCATGGCGCATTACTCAGCGGCGGCGGCGGCGATAGCGGCGGCTGAGCAGCATTTTTAATTGAAATAATTGCGGGTTCAGTTAATTAAACGATAAATAATGTAATTGTGTATAAAGAGGCGATTCACAGCGAGTCACGGCAAACAATGGACGAAAAAAAAAATACAAAAAAAATATTGCACATAGGTACGGTTGCAGTTGCTGGCATTGCATAATGCACATAATGCCATGTCTCTCCACTGGCATTCTTAACCGCAGCGAGAGATTGAGACTGTAATTAGTGGCATATTTGTTTCAGCTGCAGCGCCAAGTCACAACAAACACAGCGCCAGCTTGATTGATTGTGCCACAAATAGGGTTGCCGACTTTTTTTACAAAAAAAAAAAGTGTATTTCCTATTTAAAGTATTTTAGAATAATAGTATTTCGTTTATTCGTTAATTTAAATACATATTTTAAAGAGCTTTTCGCACAATTTTATAATTTGCAATCATTTTTGAAAATATCGTAATAAAAATTAAAATTAAAATATATAAGTAGCTAATGTTTTTATTAAATTAATTGTTTAAATTTGATTTACTTTTTGCATTCAGTAATCCTAATTTACCCTACAACACTGTCATTAATGAACTTTATTAAGTAAAAATAAATACATACTTATAGTGTTAAGAATTCTTACGCTGAAAACAGTATTTTGTACATTTTTTTCAACAGTTAAAAGTATAATGTAGTCAAAAACAGTATAATACTGTATGGTTGGCAACCCTAGCCACAAATGAAGAGATGCAGAGGCAGTGAGTGCGGGGTGCAAGGCAGTGCAGCTGCGTGGGCAACGCTCGAAGCTCGCGATTGAAAATGAATTGCTGTGTAATCAGAGGCGCGTGCGCAGCGCACCCGTTTTTGGGCTAATGCCTTTGCGCGATCACTTCGCCTCATCCTGCTCTAGCACGCTGTTGCCTGCTGCTGCCTGTGCGCTCAGACGCTTAATCGATTTTAAGCGTTCGAATTATGCAAAATTATTATTATTCGACGGGTGTCATAACCAACTCAGCTGTCACACACACACACGCGCACACAGTGACAACTGCAAGTGGGCATCGCACTTGCTTGGCAATTATCGTAAATGTGCCGGGCTAATTTGTTGCCTGCATTAGATCTGTCGCACGCGGCGTATGCGCAATTTACGAGCCGACTGTTTGATTCTGCGAAAAGCGCTGCGGTTAAGCCAGAGCAGCAGCTTATTAATGCAACTAAAAATAGTTGCTGTTTGGGAACTAATCGTGAATCCCAGCACCAGCCCAGGCTAAACGATGCGATCATTTATCGATCATGAAAAACCCGTCACTCCCACTTTTCTATAGTTAGCACTATATATAAATATATATATATATAGTTATGTCAGCTGACTAGTTATCGGTAGACAAGTTGCGGTATATTACCGCGCACTTAGTTATCGCGACAGCTAATCGCAAATTTCCACAATCAAAAGCGGGAACTACAAAGTATTGCTTATATATTTATATATCGATATTAAGCGCGTGACTATAGTTGAGATATAGCATTATTATTTATACATTTTTTTCATTTGCATAAATTATTGCTAATGCTGTTGCATTACTCTATTAACTGATTTTTTCCGATTTTATTCTGTTTAATCAAGTGATTATTTGATATTATTCAAGCATTGCGTGCAAGTCGCAGGCATGCGTTGCGCTCTCTTATTGCTGAGTTAAGGAGCTTGTGAGAGAGAGTGAAATGCAAAAGCGTCCTGCCTGCTTTGCTGATATTTATTCCTTTTAAATATAAAAGCATAAGCGAGAGAGATTTAGATGCAATAGTGGGGACTGCCTGCATTGTTGTTCAAGTGCGCTTTTAAATATTAAAGCTTAGTATATGAGAGAGTGAGACGCACTTATTAATTATTCAGTTCATATCAAGGTTCCAAGCATAGCGTTAGAGAGCGAGTGAACTGCTTTACCTTACCTTTACCTTTGGCTGTTAAAAAATAATTCTTAATATTAATTACTTTTATTCGCTTATAACTTCTGTGTTTATTGTCTGGTCGGATTTAAATTTATAGGGTTGGAAAATATTATTAGTATCTACAATAACATCTTAGAAAAAACTAAAACTTTTCCTGAAATTCGATTTATCGGTTTACTAAATCGATTTATGGGGGCGGTGGGCGTGGCAGCCAAAATTTGAAAATACGCATTCTTTGAAATATTACCAGGAACCTTTCTACCAAAATTGGTATTTCTAGCTTTTCTTATGTTCTTATATTTCAAAAAATTAGTTTTATAGAGGCGGTGTGCGTGGCATCCAAATGTCTAAAATCCAACTTCTGCATAGTGCTGCAAGACCATCTCCTACCAAGTTTGATGCGTTTATCTCTTATAGTTATTGAATTATTTGCAAAAAATCGAAAAACGCATTTATCGATTATTTGTTTAACTATTTAAGCATTATTAATTAATTATAAGCTTTATGGTATTACGGAATTAATTTAAGCACCGCTCCCCTATAATTATATTAAAGTGTTTAGTTCTGCGAGATATCACACCATTTGGCGGCAACAGCAGAGCATCAGCTGCGCAGATCCATAACTACAAACGACACCCACAAGCACGCGCGCCGCAGCACACACACCCACACCTACACACAACGTTGTGGCAAGCCCTTGAAACGCGTTTGCAGCTTACAGCAAAAAAGAAGCGAGGAAAAACAAATATGGCAAGCAGAAATAATTATTTGCTGCCGCCGCTGCTGCTGCTGCTGCTGTCTCTGGGGGCGCCTGCAGTGCTGCTGCAAGTGTCCGGCATGGCTCGAGTCAAAGTGCAGAGCATGAAAAAAAAATAGAGGGAGAGTAGGGGCAGCGCAGAGCAACTCGACGTATTTGCGCTGTGGTCCAGGGCACTTACGCTGGCTGGCAACAGGATCAGGCCCTGCAGCGCGACAAACGCTGCGAGCTGATGAGCTGCGCGCTGACGAGCGAGCGCGGCTGCAGTGCAAACTGATTTCGATTTCAATTTGCAATGGCCTCGTGGTGCCCGGAATGCAAAGGGCCACAGTCTGGGCACAGGCACAGGCACAGGCACAGGCCAAATAAAAAGCGAGGAGTGTGGCAAGCAGCAACGTCTTTTAATGGCCACATAGAAGTTGTTGTGGGCGCAACAAGGCTCGCAACGCTTCCTGTCAAGTGATTTATGCCAATGGCGCTGGCAGGCAAACACACACACATACGCACACACACACGCACAACAATTCCAAGTCGCAGTCTCAGTTGCAATCCTTTACGCTGCGCACTGCCAGCTAATTTTCTTGTGTTCGCTGCAGAAAAATTGACTTGGCTTTTGTCGTTCGCCTCGCCGTCTGCCATCCGTCTTGGCCGGCCCAGTTTGCCAGCTCGCCTGCTCCGGCTGGGCTGATCTGTGATGAATGTCTGTTGTGTCTCTGTGTCTGCATCGCTCGCTGTCTGGCATTGTCTGGCAAGTACCACGCACTTTGTTTAACCCTCACAGCGAGCGCACTGTGTGTAGGTGCAATTTGCGCAATCATCGACGACGCTGCGCTCCGCTCCACTCCACTCTGCTCTGCTCTGCAGCTTGGGCTGGGCGCGTGCGCCGCTTAATGACGGCACAGGAATGCCTCCAGTTGGCTGCGCCGGCTCGGCTATGTGCACTTAAAAAACAATTCAATTTGCCATTGCCATAGCTGGATTTATGAATGAAAGCCCAAAAAAAAAAAAAAAAAAAAAAAAATACAGAAAAAATATATATACAAATTAAAGCCGAAACTAAACGAAACGCGGGCCAAGCCTTGCCCCGACTTGGCATGGCTCACACAAAATTAATTAATGACAATCACTCAAAAGGCACGAAAAATACGCAAACGAAATAATTAAACGGCAAACAGGTATTCCCCAGTCCCCCTCACGTCCCTTGCTCTACCCCACACACACACACACACAGTCAGTCAGTCCGTCATCTCGCAGCGTTCTCAGAGCCGGAGAGTCTCACTCGCGGCTCCACTTAATTCTCTGTTTGTTTTGGTAATGAAGCTCATTTCCGTTTCGTATTCAAAAATATGCATATGCCACACTCGGCGGCTGCGACTGCGACTGCGACTGCTGGCAGCGGTAGTAGCATATGATCTATCGGAAGGTAATTATCAATCTGCTTAGCAATGGAAATGCCGGAATTCGCTGGGGAAGTCGCTGTCAACATAATTGAGATGCCTGTCTCTTTCACTCAATTCTCTATCTCTCTCTTTTGATCTCTCTGTAGCTCAATATATTTCCAGCTCTTTCTATATATTTCCTAGCTGTATCGCTGTATCTGTATCTGTATCTATATCTGTATCTGTATCTGTATCTGTATCTGTATCTGTATCTGTATCTGTATCTGTATCTGTATCTGTATCTGTATCTGTATCTGTATCTGTATCTGTATCTGTATCTGTATCTGTATCTGTATCTGTATCTGTATCTGTATCTGTATCTGTATCTGTATCTGTATCTGTATCTGTATCTGTATCTGTATCTGTATCTGTATCTGTATCTGTATCTGTATCTGTATCTGTATCTGTATCTGTATCTGTATCTGTATCTGTATCTGTATCTGTATCTGTATCTGTATCTGTATCTGTATCTGTATCTGTATCTGTATCTGTATCTGTATCTGTATCTGTATCTGTATCTGTATCTGTATCTGTATCTGTATCTGTATCTGTATCTGTATCTGTATCTGTATCTGTATCTGTATCTGTATCTGTATCTGTATCTGTATCTGTATCTGTATCTGTATCTGTATCTGTATCTGTATCTGTATCTGTATCTGTATCTGTATCTGTATCTGTATCTGTATCTGTATCTGTATCTGTATCTGTATCTGTATCTGTATCTATATCTGTATCTGTATCTGTATCTGTATCTGTATCTGTATCTGTATCTGTATCTGTATCTGTATCTGTATCTGTATCTGTATCTGTATCTGTATCTGTATCTGTATCTGTATCTGTCTCTGTAACTGTATGTGCATTTGTATATAGATCTGTATCTTTGTATCTGTTACTGTATCTGTATCTATTTATTTCTTCTATCTCAATTTCTATGATATATGTATCTATATATCCTTATACCCCTATTTCTCTGTATTTCCGTCTCAATATATTTTATTTATACATATATCTATATTTATTATTGCTCTATCCTTCTTATTTTTCTTTTGTTTCAAATCCAATTGAATCTCCTTCTATCAGCTCTTTAATCTATATAAAGTACTGAACTTTCTATATCATTATCTCATTTTCAAAGAGTCGCACGCTCTCTCCCCTCTTGCTGCCTCAATTCTCAATCAATCACAACTCTCATACGTCTGGCCGTTCCTCGATCGATCAATCCTCCGCTCTGTCTAATCCAATTCGTGTCAATTATGCCGTATTTGTTGTTAATTTGCTAATTTATTATAATCAATGTAAAATACAACGCACTCATTTGTTGTTCACATCACTTTTTTTTTGTATTTTTTGCCCACCTCAGTTTCAGTTTCAGTCTCAGTTTCTGTTTCTGTTTAGATAAATTCAAATTTTTCGCTCGCCAAGTGTTAAAATATTAATTATTTAAGCAATACACGCATCCGCGGCACGCTTCTCTTGTATATTTTATTTTCTTAATTTCTGTATAAATAACAACACACACCCGTGCACACACACACACAGTGGGGCACACTCATGTTTGCTGCGGGTTTGTTTGTTTTAATTTTTTTTAATGAATGATTTCTCAGTCAGTCAGCATTTCGGCCAGTCAGCCGGGGCTGGGGCGGCATCAGGTGAATAATTATCGCCTCGCATGGCTCTATGGCTAGATCTACTACTACACTACTACTATATGGACTGTCAACCGAACTGTCACGCTTTTCGTTCAATTTTTGCATTACTTGCGAGCTATTTGCGGGCTTAATTGACTTGCACAACGACTAGACGATTATTTAGAATTGTTTTGGGATATATCATCGCGATTATTATAATGTTCTGCTAAAGGCATGATTAATTATTTGATATATATAATAAATATTCAATTAGTTGGCAGTTTTGCTGAGCTGGTTTAAAGTGCAAGTTTTTTGTTGTGTTTTTCAATCAATTTTGAATAATTGAGTAAAGCGTTGTTCTAATTTTAAGTGATTTTTATAAACGTTTTAATAAATCTATATGGTTTCTTCATTGTTAAGATTTTGCATTTTTTCTTTATTTTGTGAGTTTTTGATTTGATTTTTAGTTTTAAAAAAAGGTTGAAAAATTATATATGATCTCAAATATTTTCATGTTCTTTTTTTTAGACTCCCTTCAACTGATCGGTTATTTGGAATTGTTTTTTGTTTTTTATTTTTGCGTGAGTATTGTTATACTATTTACTTATATTATGAAAATATTTTATATATTTTTATTACATTTTTTATTTATAGTCAATATTATTTTTATTATATTTCAAACTGATCTTCACACAAATTAAGTTTATTTTATAATATTCGAGGTTCTTCTTTATATTTAATATTATTTGAGATATATCAAATGTGTTCTACACACAAATTATGCTTTTTTTTATTAAATTTGAGGTTTGTATTATAATCAATATTATTTGAATTATATTTTAAAGTGTAATATTTTGGGTATTATTAGATTCATTTTTGATAAATTTAATATATTATAATATTTTTCTGCAAAGTCAATTTTTTTTTTGCATTTACTTTTGATTAAATAATTTATATAAATATTTTTCAACTTTCATGGTGAACTTTATGAAATTTTTTACTTATGCTTTACGTTTTTGTTTTCTTAGCGAGCTTTTGCTGCTGCTGCTTCTTCCCCGCAAATTGCTGGTAGTTTGCGGTTGCTCTAATAGATCCAATTACCATATGTGTCACGTACTTTATTCCATTTAGCCGTCGTCTAAACGATTTACATTATTTATGCTGTGTTGTTGTTATTGTTGTGGTTCGACTCGGCCGGCCTGGCCGGCACCTGCAATTAGCTGGACCTGCCTTATAACAACTAATTTGTGACGAGCTTGTCGAGCGGCTCGAGCAGCTGCTGCTGCTGCTGCTGCGATTTAAACGCTTTTCTTTAATTGTATTTAATCACAGACATTTGCACAACAATTCCATCCAATCCAATCGAATCCAATCGAATCGCATTGAGTGGACTCAACATGCTCATGTTGATCATTGTCACACGATCCACTTTGCCGCGTGTTGCATCTCCCCATACACACAAACACAC
This sequence comes from Zaprionus bogoriensis, assembly GCA_035046045.1. Lineage (NCBI taxonomy): Eukaryota > Metazoa > Arthropoda > Insecta > Diptera > Drosophilidae > Zaprionus > Zaprionus bogoriensis. Next base: position 1,502,728 of record JAWNOI010000145.1, read on the forward strand.
ACACACACACTGTAGCTGTGCTATATATCAGTCGCTGATATCGTCTCTAAAGTGCCTCTTGCAGCTTTCACTAACAAAAAAAAAATGCCAGAGAATTGGTAACTCTGGCTAAGACTTACCTACGTATCGGGCGGGCAATCCAATAACATGAAACGAGTTTCAAACTCTAAAAGGGTAAAGCAGTGGAGTTAAGAGCGCAGGGAGGTGGGGGGGAACTCACACAAAATAATAATAATAAATAAACACAAGCCGAATCTAAGCGCGCTCTTGTGTCCCACAAATAAATTATTACCCAAAGGGCATTCAATGGCTTTTAACAACAGGTCAACCTTATCATTATTTTTATTATTATTATTATTTCTACTCGAAGGGCCGAAAAAATCGATACCAAAAGCGAAAACCGAATGTGAAGAAGACTGGAAAAGTCGAAAGAAAAAAAAAAAAAACACCAAAACCAAAACCAAATGATCGTCGCTTAGTTATTCCCCTCCCGCCAGCCTCTGCCCCTGCCCTGCTTTGCTCTTCCTTCACGCGTCCCTTACTTAGTTTAGATTTTGTGCGTGCGTTTTAAATTTTGTTTCGTCTGCCCTTCCCCCTCTCTCCTCATCGCTCCTCTATTACAACTCGCTGTGGAAAGCAGGCAGAGAGCTTGCGTTGGATTTAGATTGGACTTGTTTGGTTTTGGTATTTTTTTTTTTTTTTTTTGGTTTTTGGTTTTTTTCTTTTCGAAAATTTAATACAACGCGACACAAAAGACGCACAAAAATGTCATAAATTATGCGACCATGATAGCGCACAGGGAGGGGCAGGCAGCGCTCTATGGAGCGGAGCTCTTGTCTCCGATACCTGTAGAAACGCGGCGGTATTAACGGGCAACATTTGATACAAGTTGTTTGGCTTGAGCAATGCCGGGGATGGGAGCTGCGGTGATCCAGCTGATGGTGATATTATATCTTATGAGGAAACTATCACAAGATTGTCATTTGACTGCAGATGTGTGTGTGTGAGCAGATCGCGCGATAGTAAAGCAAGTTTGCTTAATGTTTGGCTATACTATTGCTGCAGGAAATGCCGACAGAAAGAACTTATATTTTGTGAATAGAGCTATAGAGAACTAGAGCAGTCTATATAGTTTTTGGTAAAAGATTTTACACAACTGCAATTTTTACTGGTCGAAGTAGCACTATTTTTACGCAAAAAAAAAATTTTACAAGCTATTGATAGTACTGCAGCTGCAAGTTATACTAAAAAGTATATGTTATAGTAGTTGTATTTTATTAAAATTTGAAAGACATGCAGAAAACAAGTTACTAATTGGATCTGTCGAGTTTGATGAGAATACTTTTAAAGAAAATCAAATTAAATCAATTTTAGGCTTGCTACAAATAACGGCAGGAAATGCCAATAGTGGGGAAGGCACAAATAGGTTGTTAAGAGTGTATAAATTGGTGATAGAGCTGACTCAGTCTATATAGTTTTTGGCCACAAATTTTTCATCTATCTGCAATTTTTTGCCTGGCGAAATGTATCATATTCGCGCATATATTACAATTTTGCTCTTTAAAGCATAAGGCTGTAATACTGCTAGAATTGATACTAAAAACTATATGTTATAATGGTTAGATATGGTTAAAATTTGTTTAGGTTTGTAGTTAACTAGTGAATGGTTAGATCTGCTGAGTTTGGTTTGGATATTTTCAAAATTAAGCAAATTCAATCGATATAAAGTGTGCTGTGATATGCTACAGGAAATGCTGATAGTGCAGAAGGCACAAGGAAGGAACTTTTTAAGAGTCTATACTTTAGGCGTAGAGCAGTCTTAGTCTATATAGTTTTTAGGGAAATATTTTTTTTAGCAATTCTGTAAATTTTAGACTGTGGAAATAGCATTATTTTCGCGCTGATATTAAAATTTTGAATTTTCGAGAAATTTGCTATAATGCGACAAGAAGTTGAACTAAAAAGTATATGTTATAGTAGTTAAATTTTATTGAAATTTGGTAGGCAAGTAGAAAACAAGTTAATAGTTAAAGCTGTCGAGTTTCGTTGGAAAATTTCAATATTTAATCAAAATATGTCAAAATCAAAATAATTACTTGACGAACGGAAATGCCTATGTGAGCGTAACGTAGAGCTAACGGATTTAGCCCTTTTTTTTGGAGGGGGGAGCACAAGCAAATTCCCACAGCTCTGCTGCATTCTCTCGCGCGTATCATGTCATTTGCGATTTCTCAAGGCGATTGTAACTGTAACTGTGCCGCGCGCGAATCCTTTAACGGTGCTGCAATTATTGCAACGGTATCACTGAGATTTCAGGATGACTGCGTGAGAATGGAAATGGGAACATGTTAGAGCAGTGGCAGCAGCAGCAGCAGCAGCAGGTTGCGCTGTTACCTGTCGCAGGCTGCACCCCGAGTCGGTGCTGCTCTTGTCGCCCCTGCTAGCTGCCTATCAACATCATCTGCACTGCGCGTGTGGGAGCGAGCGTCGCGTCGACGCGTCAGCGTGTCAGTTATCAGGTGTCTTACCCTTTGTCTATGCGGCGCAGCGGTGTCGTTAACCCTTTTTTGGCCAAATGTAGTTTAATCATATGCTCAAATGCGCAAACACGCAGCGACGACGCGCCAGGATGAGCAGTAGCAGGAGTGTAGGGAGGTTGTAGGGGGTTTAGGGGAAAGAGGAAGCCAGTCGCAGTGCAGCGCGCCCAAGTGGAGCGTGCAGAAGCACTTGCTGCGGGTGCAGCGAGGCTGCTCTCACTCCCACGCTCTAACTCTCTCCTTTCTCTGTCTCTCCCTGTGCTAACTGTCTCTCTCATTTCCACCCTCCCACTCTCTGCTGCTTATGTTGCCCCCCCCCTGCATACGCGCTCCAGTTTCGTAACGAGGTCGTTGCCTGCGCTGTCTCTCTGCCTGTCTGTCTGTCGCTACCGCTGTCTGTCTCTGCGTATGTCTGTCTATGTGCTACTGCCTCTGTGTGTGTGTGTGTGTGAAACGCATGCTGCATACCAAATAGCTGCCCGCCGCGCAGCCGGAAGTTGCTGCTGCTGCTGCTCCTGTCTGTCTGCCTGTCTGTCTGTCTGTCTGTCGCTCTGTCTGCTTGGTCTATCGATAATTTTTTAGCTTGCGCTGCAGTTTTTAATTGCTCGCAATGCATCTCAATTTGACAAGCAACACGTGCGAGCTGTGGCAAGGGGCAGCTAGTCGCAGCTCTTGGCCAGGTCCGGGCTGTAGCTTGTTTGGCATTCAGATTGCATCGCGTGTGTGTCGGTGTGTGTGTGTGTGTGTGCGTTTTGAATGTCCTGTAACGATATGAATTATTCAAAAAAGGAACATTTTTCGCCGCCGTCAAGGACGAATGTTTGAGTTGCTGCGCGGCATACAAAAAAGGCGAAGCAAACAGTTGGATTTAGCCAGTTAGAGGCGGCAGCCCAGTTACACACACACACACACACATGCAATAAATATGTATGTGTGTGTGTGTGAGTCGTCGTCGTCGTCGCCATCGCATCGAGTCGTACATACAAATGTCCTGGACGACGCGCTCTGCTTTTGGCCCGGCTGCGACGCTGGCTACATTTGTATTGCGGCTGTCGCGCCAGTCAAAGTTATATCCTTTGACAGCAGCGCAGTGCAGCAGCAAGTGACGTCGTCGTCGTCGTCGTGGCGAAAGTGAAAGTCAAGGTTAATCCGTCTGCAAAAATTCAATATTTTATGCATTAAACTTGCTGGGGGGCAGAGTCGAGCAGGCAGTAGAGGTAGAGAGAGGGCAGTGCTAGTTGGGAGCACTGGGCGTGCCTCTGCCTGTGGGTCTGGCTGGCATGGTTGTGCTCTGTGTGTGTGTACAGTACAGTGTGCTTTTTTGGGCGCCATTTTGAAGCTGTCGCTTTGTTGTCCCTCGCATGTTGCACGTTGCACGTTGCATGCAGCCGAGTTGCGTGCACACAGCGTGCACGGCTTGATTAATGAGCTTGCCGCGAGGTGCTTGAAATTGGGCGCATATATCAACTGCGAAAATTAATTTGCAAGTTTCAAGTTTGCTGCAACTGATTAAACACATATTTGGGCGCTAGTTGCAGCTGAAAGTTTTAGTTAGGCGTTGTTATTGACATTTTTGAATATTTTTTTTAAAGATTTGTTGCGGCTAAAATTACTTGCTGCAAATGATTAAAGAAATAAGTGAAGTAATTGCAGTTGAAAGTAGCTTCTGATTGGCAGAAAAAATCGTTAATTATTTAAAATATATAGGTTTTCGATTTTATTAAATTGCTGGCATAGTGCAGATATTTTGAAATATTTTTTGAAGATTTGTTGACTTTAATTTGTAGTTGGTTCAGTAATAAAAACTCACTGCAACTGATTAAAGAAATAGTTGAAGTAGTTGTAGTTGAAAGTAGCTGGTAAAAAAGTGGTTGGTTATCTAAATTATATGGTTTTTCGATGAGATTGAGATGCTGGCATAATGTAGATATTTTGAATTACTTTTTGAAGATTTTTTAATTTTAAATTGCAATAGTTAAAGCTAAAAAAAACTCACTGAAACTGATTAAACAAATATTTGAAGTAGTCAATTTTAAAGTGGCTGGGGAAAAAATCGCTGGATATCGAAAGAATATAGTTATTCGATTTTAATGAAATGTTAGCATAAGTTTAGAAAATTTCAATTATTTTCTAAAGATTTTTTAGGGTCAGTTAAAATATCTTGCTGAAACTGATTAAAGAAATAACTGAATTAGTTGCAGTTTAAATTAAGTTCTGATTGGGGAAAACGTTTTTTGCTATTTAAAATATATAGTTTTTCGATATCATTGAAGTGCTGGCAAAATGTAGAACATTTTAGTTATTAAAAAAATAATAATTAATAATTTTAAACAATTTTGTAGCATTAACTTGATTTGAAATAAAGCATATATAGTTTTCAACATTTTTGTGCAAAAACTCTTAGGCTGATCAATTGTTTTTAAATAACTATACGTTATAGTAGCTCGATTTAGTGAAAATTTTGACAGCATACAGAACGCATACTATAAGTCAGTTGTGGAGACTTTAATTGCAATAGCTTGAAAACTAGCAGAAATATTTGGAAATCAAATTTCAGCAGTAAAGTTTTTTTTTGCTTTTTCGAGAGAGATTATGTTCTGTGATATATTATTTACTTATAGTAGAGAATATTCTCATGACTGCAAACATCTATTCAAAATAAAGAGACACTCTGCAGAGCTTTAAAAAATATGTAGAATTCTTTCAATAGCATAATCTTTGGTAGACTGAGCTAAAAACTTAGCATTCAATTCTCTCGAATCTCTCACACTTTCTCTGCTCACGCAACTGCTACTGCTGCTGCCACTGCAGCTGAGACTGAGCTTGCGCTTGAGCTTGAGCCTGAGCCAGAGCCTGAGCTCATTGACCCACACGTTTCGCTCGACTCGAAACTGTCACATCAATTTGAACGCCACGACGAGGGCCAATGAAATTGATCTTTAAATTGAGACAAACAGCGCTGCGGCAGCGGCAGAGCTCTGCCTCTGCTGCTGGCAGTCGCACAAAGAAACTGGGTTAATGGGTCTGCTTGGGCTGCGGACAGGTTGCAGGCAGGCGAGCAGTCAGGCTGACGACATACGCGGCGTATACGCAATGGCCTTTCACTGCACTCGCACGCCGTCGAGTCGGATCTGTGCCTCTGTGCGACTCTGGCTGTCTGGCATTCTGTCCGTCCAGCTGTGCGTTTGTCCGTTTAATTGAATAATGAGCACAACCCGCTGCACAAATCTGCGCGAGCGCGCGTCAAACTGCAGTCAGAGCTGTCCGCAGTTGTCCGCACTGTCCGCACTGTCCGCACTTGCGATCTTCTCGGCGATCTCTGGCGAACTCTGTCGTTGCTGCTGCAGCGCGGCAATGTTGCACGTGCGCTTGATGATGAAATTGCGCAAATTTTCGCTTAAATTTGTTAGCCTGATCGTTGTGACGACGCCGCCGTCGCTGCTGGCGTCACTGTCTCTGCGGGCGTCGCTGCCAGCGCAATTTCCAGTGATCTGTTACAATATTTGTTGCCTCTGGGAGCAGCGAGGTCAATTGATTGAAACAACTTTGAACTTGTTGATCTTGTCACAAATTAAAAGAAGATTTATACACACATAGACACACGCATACAGACAGCAACAGAGTGTACAGTGGGTAGTCGCTAAGGCGGACAGTGATATTACTGTGATTTTTTCAATTAAAAAGCGCTAGATATTTAAATGCTAGATATATAAATTATTTGAAAACATATTTGCTTGATTTATTATATTTTTTTTTTAATTCTATTTATATTTAGAGAAAACTAGAAAATTGTTAGAGAAACCAGTTATATAGAATAATATTTATAAACATACAGATACCACGTTATCTGGGACTGCTGTACGTAGTACAAGATATTTAAATAAATATTAAAAGTATGGATATATAATGTTATAATGATTTTTTATTTGTTCTACTATTATTATTATTATTTTGATGTTGTTATTATTGCAATTATTCTTAGTACTATTTTTATTTTTATATATTGTTATTATTATTATTATCTATGTATATTATTATTATTATGACTATTATTATTACCTCTATTATTATTATTATTATTATTATTATTATTATATATAGGACTGTTATTTTTCGATTTTTTAAAAATAGAAAATTTCTGAAGTAACTTTTAGATATAAGGAGATATTTTTTGAAATAAAGATAATAAGTATGTGATCAGAGACTATAGTAATAAGTAGAAGACTTATTGCTTTTAGAAATCGAAAGATATAAAGTTATACATATTGAGAATGCTTCTAAAATAATTTTTATATATTGTAAAATATACAAAGAAATGTAAAGGAATGAATATAATAATATAATAGTTCCTTCTTCTGCGTAGATTCATGTGTAAGTTCTTATCGACTGAACACTGTGGCACAGCTATAGCTTTGTCTCTAAGTGCGTGTGAGTTTCAGTAGATGCGCTTGGGGCGTTCGACGGGCTTCAGCGTCGTCGTCATCGTCGCTGCTTCTTTCTCTTCTTCTACTGCTGCTGCTGCCGCTCTTTGTTTTGTAAAATCTTCGGGCAGCAAGCAGCACACACACACACACACACTTTGATTCAGTTTGTTGTGTTTGTTGTGCGAGGCATGATTTATAGTGTCTTCTGCGGGGCGATCACTACAGTTCGAGTTCAGTTGAGCTCAGCTCTAAGAGCTTTTTTCGTGGATGAACTGGCGCTAGTCGGACGGACAGCAGTTGGCCGGCCGGGTCAAGTGGCTTTCGGCTTTCGGGCACGCAGAACGTGCTAACACTTGGCTGAAACTGAAGCCTGCCCGATCAACTGATCTCACGCAAGTGTCTGGGGCCTCGCTGCGAGCCAATTTCGATGTTTTTTTTTTTTATACCAATTTTATTTGGCATTTAATGAGCGACCTTCGCGTTGTAATCGTTTTGGGGAGCCTCCTTCCCTACATAAACCTACAGCAGAGCCGAAACCCAAAACTTGGTCGTTGCTGTGGAATGTCTTTGGCCAGCTTTTAATGAGCTGCAGCGGGAGGTGGAGTCGGAGTCGCTTGTTTGTTTGTTTGTTTTGGAAATACGCAGCTCAGTTTCGAAATTGATTTTTTTTTTTTGGTCTGTGAGTGAAAAGAATTTCATTTCGATTTCGTTGCGATCGCTTCAGCTTTGCTGCTGCTGCTGCTGCTGCAAAAAGCATTTGACGAACGTCGTCGAGCTGGAACAATAGAAATCCTTTGGGCACTGAAATGTATTTTGAGGAATTTCCCTTTTCTTTTTTAGAAACAATAAGCGGCGACGTTGGGTACGCAGGCAGCAGGCATCAGCCTCTCTTTGGCCATGCCACATAATGGCCAAGTTAGCAGGCGGAGAGGGTAGGGGGCTACACGGGCACTTCGCAAAGCGGTTCGTGGAAGTCTCGTGTTTAGCACACGCGTAAATTTTCTGCCTCCAACTCCGCCGACTGGCTGTCCGTCCGAGTGGCAAGGCTCTGGCGGCGGTGGCGGCGGCATTCGCTTTGAGACGCGACCGCCATTCGCAACGCATGCGCACTAAACGGTACCGCTAGCGGGTCTCTTGCAGTGCGGCAGAGTGGGAAGGGCACGCGTAGTGGTGGAGCCTGCGGCTTTTTGTCGCCGCATTTCATTGTTGCAGTTTTTGTTGCCGGCCACGTTTGAGAGAATGAAATGTCCGTTCCGAATGATAAAAATTTCCAAGATGCTCTGCTCTGCTCTCGACTCTTGTCTTCAAGGTCAAAGAGTTTTGTGTGCGTTGTTTTTTTTTTTTTTATTTTTTTTATTTTTTGTAGGTCTGCTGGGGCAAGCAGCGCGCTTTATCTTTATAAACACGTCAGTGTGTCAAATGCGTCTGAGTTGCGTCGAGTTAAAGCCGAAAAAATCCCGTCATGAATTCAAATATTTTAGTACGAGTGCAGTAAAATGTGAGATTTTAATTTATATTTTATGGCGGGCAGACGAAAGTCATATTATTATTTATGTTAACACTGTGCGAACAAACAAATTGATATTGCAGATTGTTCCAGTTCTGGCAATTAGCGCGCTGAGAGCAAAATTGATATTGATATCATGCTGCATATAGCTGCTGCTCTCCCATTGGCCTGCTCACTGAGAGCGCCAGTGATATTTTATGCTTGCAATTGTTGTTGCTGTTATTGCTTGACACCTCATTTGACGCATAATATGCATATAGTCTATCCCACTCTTGTCGCCTACGCTTCCGTTTGACATTTCGCCAACTGCATGCACTGCTTGCTGTCTAATTATGCGCGCTCCTAATGAGTTTGTGCGTGTGTGGAAAAGAGCAAGCAGCATTATTTGCACTTAATGCAGGGATTATGCTTTTGATCGTTGCACTTGATAACCAATTAGATTGAGCTTCCTGGGAGTTTAGGCAGTTGAAAAGGGAAAGCAGCAGCAGCAGCAACTCTCAAGGTTATTGTCTTTGCGGTTGATAGCCAATGGGAAGTAAGGGAAGCGCAGGCTGCTTAGTATGCCAATAAAAAGTAATTATTAATGGTAAATAACAAATTATAAATTAATTACAAAATATTTATAATAATTTCATTAATATTTCTTACTGCTTTCATAAATTTCCAACTACTTTTTATTTTTTTTTTCAATCAAAAAGCCAAAGTTGCTGGCTCTCTCTATATATATGCCAATAGAAAAAAATGTATTAATGTTTAAAAACAAATTGTAAATTAATTACATAATATTTATAATAATTTCATTAATATTGCTAACTGCTTTCATACATTTCCTACGACATTTTATTTATATTGTTATGCGCTCCAATCAAAGTCTCTCTCTCTCTCTATCTCTCACTCGCCACTGCATGCACTCTTCGCCTCGTCCATTGTTTGCCTTTTAGGCCTGGTTTTTCACTTTTTGTATTCTCTTGCTTGTTTTGTTTGCCTTCCTTTCGTTTCGTTGTATTTGTTGTATTTGCTTATGAAGTGCGCAACTTGACTAAAAGGGGCAAACAATTGCATTGATCGGGCCATCGCTGGCCACGTTGCTTTTGGGTATAAAGTATGAGTAAAGTATTTTGTTGTTGTGTGTGTTCTTCCTTCTGCTTGCTGCTGTTGTTGTTGTTGTTGTTGTTGCTGTTCGTTTTGGTTCTGTTCAGTGCATTGTTTTGGGTCATGTTGATCGTCGTCGTTGTCTTCGTCGCTGGCGTTGGTAGCAACGGTAGCATCCTCCGCATACAGACACAGGGACAGACAGACAGAGAGACAGAACGAAGCCAGTGTCCAGGCCTGTTGAGGGCTACACTTTTGTTGGGCTTGAGTTTTTGGTTTTGTTCTTGATCGTGTCGAACGGCGAGCGCCCCCTTTTAACAGCGCATAACAGCAAAATCATGACTTGCCATTTACATTGTTCGCTCGTTTTGGACTTTATTGTTTTTGACGGTTACGTAGCGCAGACTCTGCCTGGCTGCCGAGCTGCCAGACGGCAGAGTGCCGAGTGCAGCCCAGCCCAAGCTCAGGCCCAGTCACAGTCTGGTCTGTGTTGCCGCTGCCGCTGCCTCTCAATTCAAACGAAAAATAATGAAAAATTATTCAATAAAAATTATTTCGCGTGGACGACGCGCCAAAAGATCCTCAGCTGAGCCGGCAAGCCTGTTCGTGCGTTCAGGCCAACTTCAAGCGATACACGATGCCTGGCGATCGCTTGCCGGCGATCAGAGAGTCGCAGCAGCAGTCGCAGCCGGGGCCCCAGAGAGCTTCCGTTGACGGCAGTAGCTGGTAATCTTAATGCCCCCAACTGATCGCGATCGTGAGTTAAGTGATCGCGCTATAATTTTACGCTGCGCGAGGATCAGTCGTAGTATAGGGAGTGGGGAGGGGGTGGGGGAGGGGGGGCATGGCTGTTATGAAATGATTGTTAAACGATTTTGTGATTTGTTGTGCGCTACTGTGTGCGCCCAGTGTCGAAGTGCAGGCAGGGCACTATTATTAGGCGCTGGCTAGACCGGGCAGGCGGTAGGCGGTTGGCGGTAGGCGGTAGTCAAGTGGCAGCCAATGCCAATGCGGATGGACGCACGATTCGCTTAAGTGCAGGCTGACCCAGTTCAAGCGCAAAGACGGGGGCGCCTGCAGCTTCGCCCCAAGCTGCGTTGCGATGTCTGAGATTTTGCGCTGCGCTTTTGCACGGCCAAACGGACAGACAGACAGTCGGACAGACGGCAAATGGCAAATGACAAATAACAGCAGCTGCTGCTGCTGCTGCTGCTGCAGCCACGACACAATTGACACAACAATGCGCACTGTGATCCGGAGTGCAGCTCCAAGCCGGAGACGCCGGGCAACGGATGCGCCCAATGAGCAGACAAAGCGCAGCGGGAAATTGCAGCAGAGCCAAGGCACAGCTACAGTCCGGCTGTCCGTCTGTCTGTCTATCTGTCCGCTATACGTATTTATGCGCTGCATCGTGGCTGCCACTTGAGGAAACACGCGAGCGAAATTAGCGTGCCGCCTTGCAATATTTTATGTGCATCTCACAGATACGCGCTGATTTGCCAGCTACTTGTCTAGCCTGCTGTGTGTGTGTGTGGGTCTGGCAATATTTTTTTGGTCTTCGATGCATTAAAGGCAACTTGACGCAATAGAAATTAAAAGTGCCGAGGGTTGCTCCAACAATTTTAATTTGGTCTGCTTATCTTGCGCTGACTGCCTGCTTGCCTCTCTCTCTCGCTGGCTCTACTCTCGTTTTCTCATGAGAAAATGAATTTCGTGGAAATCGAGCATGATTTTCGAGAAGATCCGCGCGTAGAGAACCTGTTCAACTCGTTGAACCGTTCTCAACTTAATGAGCATGGAAATGGGCAGCGTTAGATAAAGCGTTTGATAAGCCAAGATCGTTTTGTTGTCGTTGTTGCCCCCCCGAACGAACATTTGAATTAGTGGCACAACTTTGACTTATTGTTTTTTTTTTTTTTTTTTTTTTCTTACTGCTGCCTGAAATTCCTTGACAACTCTACAACCACACAGACTTTCCCATATGTCAGCTGAATGGCAGCTAATTGACACATTAGCCCAGGGCCAGAGCTATGGGACTAGGCCGTAATTGGCACTAGGCCTACTACCTAATCATCGGCTTGCGGCAGCAATGCGTTTAAGAGGCGTGATCGTGTCTTTTGCACGCCCTCCTGCGGTGACTGTCCGTCTGTCCGTGCTGTCCGTGCTGTGCGCTGAGCGATCCTCCTGCCTGTCTGTCTGTCTGTGAGTTTGTCGCCCGACATTGCCGACTGATTGATCATTGTGCACGCTCGCCAGTTATTGCCCATTTGCCCAGTTGTTTTGGTAGCAAAAAGCGAGCCAAGATTATGCCGGGCCGCAAGGGCGCAAAAAAAAAGTGTTAATGCCGTAAATTAGCAGGCAGGCAGCAGCAGCGGGGCAACCACATGCTGGGACAGTAGCAACTCAGGATGCTGAGGATGCTGCTGTGCTTCTCGCAAGCAGATTTGCTAATTGCAGTGCTCTGCTATGGCAATTTTCAGTGTATTTAGAAGACTCTATGTATACCCGTGAGGGCTTTAGTCTGACGCTGAAAGAGTTCTAGAAGCGTAGCGGGTATCGAGTTTTAGCACGTGGAAATTTGCATGGAATTAATAAGGCAAGCTGAGAAGAATTTTTTAACAAGAATTGGTAAGGTTTTTATATATAGCATAAGCTCTAAATTAAAAATTTTCGATAGACTGACTGGAAGTATGAGAACAGAAGCGGTTATGAGTTTTTTGTAGGCTTTTGAAATGTTTATGTTTAAAGGAAATAATAAAATAGTTTCTAATTATATTAAAAAATGTTACTTGTCTAAATGTTTTTTTTTTACTGTAGATAGAATAGTAATACATACGCATTAAATACTCTGTGTGTATATATTTCGAATTGAATTAAGCAAATCAAATCAACAGAAGAGAAAAAGAAACTTCAAGTTTTTACAATTTTCCGTAGAAAAGCGCTCGAATTCGATGAATATACATAGTATTGAAAAATCCACATACTCAATAAATGTAGCTTAATTTATGTATTTAGATTTTTGAAAAAAAATCCAAGATAAACTGCTTTGAAATAAATTTCATTCACTTACAATGATTTCGCTAAAATTATTGAAGCCTTGATTAAAGTTTGAAATAATTGGAAATCCAAAAATTAATTAGAATTTTAAATGCAAAATTCGAGATTATTATTATTAATTTTTTATTATCATTATTATTATTAATTTTTTATTATCATGATTATTATTAAATTTTTATTATCATTATTATTATTAATTTTTTATTATCATGATTATTATTAATTTTTTATTATCATTATTATTATTAATTTTTTATTATCATGATTATTATTAATTTTTTATTATCATTATTATTATTAACTTTTTATTATCATTATTATTATTAATTTTTTATTATCATGATTATTATTATTATTACACTATGATAATTATCTTTAATTTTATTAATGTATGGTTATACTCAGCTTTGAATCCTATACTAATGCTTTACTACAGCTTTAAGACAGATGTTATTATGCTTATGGTATGCTGCTATACGATTTTAGAAGCGAGCGGAATGCGAACAGTAGCCAAAAAAAAAAAAGAAGAAGAAGAAGCAGAAATGGAGTAGGGGGAGCAGCAGGGCGAATACAACTGCAATCTGAGCCTGTTATTTACTCTCGAACCGCTTTATCTGCTGCCATGCGACACATTTTTATTATTATTTTGGTTTTTTGCATTTTTTGGCTGGTCAGGTCGGTTTTGCCTGCCAGCCTGCCAGCCTGACTGCCAGCCTGCTACCTGTCCGGTTCTGTCCGGCTGTGCGGCTGTGCGTCCTGCTGTCTGTTGATTCTGCAACTGTTGATTTTATTTCATGCCGTTTATGCAAATGAAGTTCAAAAGGATAAGGCCAAAACAGCAGCAGTAGCAGCAGCAGCCGTAGTCGCAGTCTCACAACATTTGGACATAAAAATTATTTCTGAATGAAATTCGTATCGATGAGCGAGCGACGAGCGTCCAAATGCAAATGCTGCTTCCTGTCGCTGTCTCTGGCCAAAAGGGTAGCTCGCGTTAAGACCAGTAGCCGAAAAAGAAACGCTACTGTGATATCGAATTAATTAAAGAAAAAAAACGAAAAAAAAAAAAAAAACTGGCCAAAACCAATCCCAATCCCTGGCGCCAAATGTAAATGAGGCAAGCTTGGGAAATTAGCTGCAGCAGCGTCCAGGCAGTCGTTGGGGGGGTGTACAGGAAGAAGGGGAAGACAGTGAGGTATCGCCTTGCCCGGCACCTTGTGCGGCCGCCTTCAATTTGGCGCTGATTTGGTCGCCGTGTTAAGTCCCCGATCGCGACCCCGTGCGCGATCCTGCGGCCAGAGTGCGCATGCGTGTGTTGTGCTCTTGTCCGCCGCATCCTCGCGTCGCGAACTGAGGCGACGTGCAACAAGTTAATTAAGCCTCGCATTTGCATGTCTGCTGCGCCATCGCCGACGCTGGCAGCGAACAACCCACACTTCCTGTGCCGACGCCAACGTTGTCTGTGCAACACGGCTTAAGCAGCAAAACGTGTCACATGCGGCGTCTATTTCGTTGCTCCTGCTGCCACTTCCCTCTCTCCCTGCTGCTGCTGCTTCTTGTCCGGCGATCGATCACATGCGGCGAACTGCGGTAATCCGCACTTCCACGCCTTAGCCGCATTTTCACGCGCGCGCCCCTTTTGTTCCAGCTCCGGATCCCAGCTACTACGTCTGCTGCTGCTTCTTCGTGCCGGTCGGACAGTGGGACAGGCACAGTTTATTTTATGATTGATTGCAAATAAAAATCGCAAATTGTGTGTTTACTTTTTGGGTTTTTTCAACAGCATCAGCACACCCAGCTGTGGTGTGGTTGCCTTGTGGCTCGGTGGTGGTTTTATATATTGCACATATGTCGTTGACGTGGCTCTGCCACTGTAGCTAAGTAGCCGGGGCGTAGTAGTTTTTTCTCCCCCGATTTTCCTGCTTTTTTTTTTTATATATTTTGGCCATGGTTAATTATTGTCTGTGTGTGAATCGCATATGCTCAAATATGAGTGTGGAAGCGGATGAGGGAGGAGGCACTGCAGTAATAGTTGTAGTAAAAGGATTATGGTCTGATAATCGGAAAAATTACATTGGATTCAGTTGGTGTTTTGGGTACATAAAGGAAATTGCAGATTTCCCTTCCCTTGATTATATATGGTTTCTATAGCAATATTATTATTTGTGTTAAACTTGGCAATGCCGAGTTCCATAGGAACACTTAACATCGTATTCTTTTAATAAATTAAAAAATTATTAAGTGGAAAACTTGTTCTTATTAATTATAATTTTTTAAATAAGTGAATCTTATAGTTATTTAGATAAAATAAAAAATAATATTAACGTTATATTCATAATTTTTTGTATATAAAAGCATCTAAAAGTTATTAATATAAGATAAGAAATAGTATTAAAATTGACAAGGAAATAGCTAAAGTGTTAAAAATAAGCTTTAGCTAAATAAAGCACATATAAAAAAAAATAATAACGAAAAGTTTATTTCATATAGTAGTTGCTAAGAATTATATCCTGGATCGGGTATTAAATAGTTTTCATATTTTTTTAAATTAAGACTTAAAAAATAACTGCTTAAATAAAAGACATAAAAAAAGTTTTAATAATTTTTTGGCTGAATCGTTAAGTTATTTTGAAATGAAACGAACGAATTTTCCATAATATATTTTAAAGACAATTTATTAATTTTGGTTGCATACACAAATTGAGTTTTATGTTAAATTTATTAAAGCTTAAAAGTTAAGCATCATATGCTGAGAATGACATTAAAAAAGTTTACATTAGTTGCTTTTACTTATTCATAAAACATTTTTTTTAAGGAATTGAAGTATTAATTAATTTTATATTTGCAAGGCAATCTATTTATTTATGGGATTTACTCAAGCAAAATTCCATATTATAGAAAACGTTATTTTTATTGCTAAAATAAAAATTTTCGGAATTTAAGAACAATTAGTAACAACATTAAATTTAATTTTAAGAATAGAATATTTATAATCAATAATAATCATTTAAGGTATATGCAAATAAGTTCAGTTTTCATTCAATATTTGGACGTAAATAATATTAAATTTTCCTAGGTGATAACAAAACCTGGGGGACTTTCTTTATTATGTAGAATTTATAGAGTCTTTACGCGCAGTAAACAATAGTTTAAGCCTTTTTAGCTGCCTTTCGCTGGCATCTTGAGACTGTAAATTAAGCTTATTTTTCTACAGCAACTTAAAATCAATAGAGCACTATGCTAGGCATTTCTTTTGAATAGTTGTAGAGCTTGAACGCTGCTGCGTTTGATTTGCTGCAACTTCCCAGGTACGGAGATTGCGCTGCGCTGCGCTGCACGTTCCCACGCTGCGCCGCACGAGCGAGCTGTTAGCGCTTTGTTATCAAGCGATAGTCGATAGTTGTGGGGGGGGGAGGAAGGTGGGGCTGGCTGGTTGTCCTTGGCAGCGGTCATGCGATAAGCTGAAATCATAGACATTACGGAAATCGAGCTGCAGGCAAGAACTGCAAGCGGATTAGAGACGGACTCAGTCTGTCTGTGTGTCTGGCGGCGCCTGTCAAAAGCTGCCAGTGAATCGAGCGAATCGAAGAGATATATGCGGACAGACGGACAGCGCTAGCATTGGCATGCCTGAGACAAACAACAACAGCAACTTTTATATTATTTCAAAGTTTGAATGCGTTGCACATGCGCAGCTGAAGGCAGCGCTGCCAGCGTCTGGTTTCAGTTAGCGTCTGCGAGGCGCGGCGCAGCGTGGCGACGCTCCGTTCGTTTTATGCCGCTCCATAGATAAAAAATACACCTGTCGCATTACAGCTAAATTTATGTCCACCGGTAGACCTTTACTTTGGCGCGGCTAGAAGCGAGCGTGTGTGTGTGTAAGACGATTGCACGCTTCGATCGGGGCGATCGCTTGCCGTTGTTGCTGCTGCTGCTGCGGTGTTCGGTGGGGGTCCGAGTGTTGAGACATTTCAGGTTTCCAGTCAAGTTGTTGTTGTTGTTGTTGTTGCTGTTGTTGTTGATGCGTTGCCGCTGGCCGTTGTCTGGCCTGGTCTGGCTTTGTTTTTGCGTCGTTTCTTTATTTTTGTTTATTTTATTTTGTTGTTGTTGCTTGAAATAAATACATAAAATTCGATCGAAAGTTTTGTGCTTGACGACGACGTCGATGGCATTTGATTTCGCGCAGATACGCGCCGCCGTCCACAGCGCTGTAGAATGACGTCAAGACACTGTGCAGACGGCAGCAGCAAGCGGCCAAAAATCAGTAAAAAAAAAAAGAGAGAGAGAGAGCGATAGTTAGCCCGAAAGACTGACCATCTTGTAGTTGAAACTTGGACAAATAGTTTACGGTACTCAAGCGCAGCGTAGAAAACTCCATCTCCATCTTGAGCTCGAGCGCGCTAACTGTTTTGCTAGAAGCTGCTGCGATCTTTGATTAGCAAACAAGCAGTCGGACGAGGGACCTATCATTAACTACAAGCCAAGTTAAGTCAAGCGCTGGTCAAGCGCACTTTGATCTGGCCACAGCGACTAGTGCCAAAAACAAAGCGATGCGAATTGGTTTGGGGCAGCGGGTATATTAGTTGCGAGCACAAGAGCAAACTGTAGAGCTCAGAAATAACAGCACTTTCAATATAACAATTCGAAATAAACTATTTAAAATATTTTCTTAGGTAAACAAAGCAAAATTGTAGAATAAAATAATTAATATCTGTAGAGATATTATTTTATAACTTGATACAATTATAGTTAAAGCATTTTCCGATTCAGCTTGATGTACTGCTTTCGAAATGAAAAGTGTATAAAAAAAACATTTAATTTAAAAATTTTTAGATTTTTTTTTTTAATTTTCCTAAAAAAAGTTTTTTGGGACTTTTAAGGAGTCTTACAGATTTGTCCGTATTTATGCATAATTTTATTAAATGCCCTGATTCTTGATTCTATGAAACAATTATTTTTTCTTAAGTCTTTCTATACTCTTTGAGAATCTTAACGTTTTTTATTTTTCGCAAATACTGTCTTTATTATAACCATACAATTTAGAAACAGCGTATCCTTCTATTTGCATTCTTTATTTTAGTGTCTCAGATTCTTATCATTCTTATTTATGTATTCAATACTCAAAGCTTGTTTCTCTGCTTTTTTTAAAATTGATTTTTAGAATCTCTGAGAATTATGTAGTAATTTTTTAAATAATTCTGCTAACTATACTATATAGGTATACTATACTATACTATTGGAAAAAAGATTCTTATACAGAAGATGTATACATTATTATAATTTTACGCTAGAATTTCATGTCTGATAGTATTTAAAATATTTACATTATTTTCTTATTATCGGGAGTCTTACTTTTAGTGTATACCATGTTCTGCTAGAGTATTACAGCTGCGACTAACTAGCGCTGTGGCTTATTGCGTGCTGGGGTTTTTTTTACAGTATTTGCTTGGCCCATAGCTGGCGGCCAATTTGATTGTGGAATTTTCAGATGCTTTCGACCGCTGGCCTGCCTGCCTGCTAGTCGTGTTGGCCAACACGGCTGAACACATCGCATCTTGGCTCATTTATCAAATCGTCTATTGATAGAGCTGGAAGTACTATGAACGCATGAATTTCGCACTCGCACTGGCGCAAGTGATTCACGCAGTCGTCTGAGTCAGAGTGTCGAGTGAGTGCAGTCGATAGTTCAGCTTGTTGTTGACTTGGCTCAAAGCGACACCTGCAGCAGATCCAGATACATAATTAACCGGGAAGGGATCTCTGCTGGGATCGTTCGGTCGCATCCCTTAGAAGTTGATCCCAAAAAAAAAAAACGAAAAAGGTCTATGCCTAAGCTAAACGCTATTATTAGAGGTCACAAATCAATGAAGACTTTATCGACGGGCCGCGACTGCTCATTACAAGAGGAAACCTTGGATGCTGTGATTACAATAAAAAGCCGCGCCGAGTCTAAAATTTATTGACAACTAGAGAGAGAGAAAAAGTGGGAGAGAGACTCGGAGACATAATGGAAAAAAGTGTCCAGCCGTGTTTGTGTCGAGAAAGAAAGGTCCGAGAAGAAAGCTAGAACGATCTTCTACTCCTACCACTCTTTCTACTCTCTCCCGCTCTATCTCTTTTTCTCCCGCTTCGCTGCGACTTCTTTCACCTGCAGTAGGGGGATCGGCGATCGTGGATCGAGGCTTACCAAATTCGTTAGCCTACACGCATGTCAGCCATGGCCCATAAATTTACGCTGGGGCCCTTGCGCAGGTATATCGAGTCGAAGTCCTGACTGGGTCTCTGTTTCTCTCTCTCCCGCTCCTGCAGTCGGTTGAATAACCGATCAAACGACGATCGTTAGACGCCGCCGTCGCCGCCGACGTTTCTCTACTTTACTCCCGTAGGCGACCAATAATTATGCAAATGAGCGCTTGAGCATCGGCCCAGACGCTGGGATTATCCCCGTCGATAGAAGCTGTGCCGGAACTAAGTCCATTTGCATTTTATACAATTTTGTGTTTTCTTTTTTTTTTGGTTTTGGTGTTGGCTTTGCCAGCACTCGAGGAACACGCGTCGTGTCCTGTGCTCTCTCACTCTTCCGCCCTTTGCAGCGGCGTCCTTCATAATTTAAATAATTATGCCACTTGCTGGCTTCCTTTTCGGAGAGCTTAGAGATTTTCTGGCACGGCATTTGGCATAATTATGTAGGTCAAAAATTGTTTATTGACACGCAAAGCAACAGAGAAATTTGCATAATTTTACGCTGCAGCAGGCAGTGCCCAGACCAACTGAAAAAAAAGGAAGAAAAATTTCCTTCACATTCCTGCCACCCGCCGGCCCCGTCGTAGGTCCAGCCAACAGCTGTTAATTATAGTGCCCTGGCGGCGTGGCAAATTGTAGTACCCAAAACCCAAAGGGTTAGAGGTTTAGTGGCAGTAGTCAGGAGTCAAGGGTTAGCGGGTTAGCTTTAGCTTTAGCCCAAACATTTTTGCACCTGCTGTTCGACAAAAAAAAAAAAAAAAAAAATTGAGACATAAAAGCGAGCAAATTGTAGAAAAATGTTGAAAAAATTCTAGTGGGGGGAGGGAACTGGGCCGAGAAAATGTCAGCCTAATATGTCGAGCGTTGTGTAATTTATGATTTTTAATTAAGTCGCGATTTTCCCGCCAGAAATTCCCCAGCAAGTACAAGTTGTGCATATATATGTATATATATCTACAACATTTCTGCTAGATCTTGGCAGCGTTTTCGCGTTTTCCATTATAAATCAGCTTAGTTAAGGCGCGTTGGGGCGAACAGCTGAGAAACGGGTTAAACTCGTTTGGGAAAACAATTTTTTTTTTTCGTTTTTATTTTTTTTTTTTTGCGATCCGTAGATAAGGGGTACCAGTTTTGTAGGGTTATATATATCAAGATAGATACGGAATGCAGCGACAAGTCGTTCAAATTGAATTACACAAAGCGATGCACCTGCCATTCGGCCAAAGTCAAGGCTAAGCCGATTGGCCATAGACTTCCGTACAGCTACCACTCGCGCGCAGTCCCTTTTAGCCGCTGTCCCTGCCCCCTACCCCTGCAGATAAGCATCTAAGCCTGCTCGACGCGCATATCCTTATACAATGTGGTGGAAATGTCAGGCGAGGCGAACCGGAACCAACTCGACAGAGGCGCAATGTCAAAATGACAACAAACAGCGGCAGGCTGCATGTGTATGCGTGTGTGAGTGTGTGTGTGTGCGAGTGTGTGTAGCTGCTGCTGTTGGTGTCATAAATCGTTATCGACCACAAACATCAGGTGGCACTCAGACGGCACTCGGCCCGGCCACAGGGCGGACTGCAGTCAGTAGCCGTGACCAAAGGACTTGTCGTAAATTAACGCTAGGCTCAACTAGAGCTGGCCAATAAAAGTGGTCAACAGCGGGCCGTGGAAGAGCAAGAGTGTGATATTGAGAGAGTGAGAAGCAGGCAGGCAGGCAGAGGCAGCACAACATTAGCAGCCACTTGAAAAGGACATGCAAAACAGCAGCAGCAGCAGCAGCAACGGCAACAGCAAAAGCAACTGCAGTTTATGGCTCTGGCTAGGGTTAGGTGCAACTAGGGATGGCAAAAATATGCATTAATCGATTAGTGGTAACTTGTGATTAATTATAATATCAGTTTCAATAATGCTTTTTCTTTCAATTTGAACAAAATCGAAATACAGCAAAAAAATTATTACATTATATTTATTTATCTTTATTAAATTAAACTTTTGTTAATATTTTACTTATTATACTAATAAGAAATAAATCGATCGATTTTAAAGCATTTATTTAGCATAGTTAATATTGTTATATGAGCCCTAAAAATATTTGTTACAAAACTTTATATAGTATAAGCTAGAAATACTATTCTATATATTCAATATTTACGGAAAGCATACGCGGGAAAAAATGCAAGGCTTGGGAACCTACAGTTTCTGTCTAGTTTTACATCAACACGAAAAAATATTTCTTGTAAAATATTATCAGCTAAAGCAGTCCCCTTATTTAAAAAAAAAATCAGAAAACTAGAGAAACTTCAATACAATTGTATTGCTTTTATAGAAGCAATACGTTTTTGAGATATCTTTATTAATAATTTTTTTATGAATAATAATTTATTCATTTAAGTTTGCTATTAGTATGGTATATTCATATCATATTAATTTTACACAAATTTCACGATTATTTGTGATATCTTTATTATGTATTTATATATTAATATAATCTGTTCTGTAAGTTGGTTAGTATATGAATATAATTTTAAGGAAAATTATTGCATTTATTACTTAGGATATCTCGTATTATAACAAAAAAATAGAAGGGTGCTGTATTACTTTTATATCCTAATAATATTTTTTAAGCCTTCTAATTTGTTGTTTTACTACGAGTTTTAAATAATAAAATGTTTTAAATAATAAAATAATAATATTTACAAATTATTACAATTACTATTTGAACGATTTATTTATTGTTATATGTTTTATTAGCATATAAATATTATATATATTTTTGTTTTAAATTAATTATTAAAATTATTCTGATAAATGCCCAAATCAACTTTTGGTAGAACAATAAATTCGGAAATTTGCTAAAATAACAGTTAGTTGTTGAAGTAATCATGCCAACCCTAATTGTAGCTGAAACCTCGCGCCTCTCTCTGCGCTTCTCACTGCTATTTACAACGCATTTTTAGCTGCGATTTCAATAAGTTACGCGCGTCAAACATACAAGCACACACACACACACACACACACACACACAGAAACACACATCCATCAAGAAATCTCGCGCTCATGTCGAAGTCGGCGAACAAGCCGCGAAACAGCTGTAACTGACATTCGGACAAAATCAAACATTTTAACACGAGGCTGCAGAGTTAACCGGAACCGGGAAAAAAGCAATAGAGAAAGAGAGGAGAAAGGAGGAGGAGGGTAGTGTTGGAAGGGAAAAGCTGTGCGAACTCAACTCAAACTGAAACTCAATCAAAGGCAACATGCCACACAGCGACGACGTCGCATAATGTGGAAAACTCTGCAGCAGCAGCAACAACAGCAACGAGGAGTGGCAACGCGTGTGTCCTGCCTCGTCTGGGGGTCAGACGTAGGACAGGCTTGTCCCGCTGTCTGGCAGTCTGTCCGGGAACATTGAATACGCATTACAAGAGCGCGCCGCAACCAAAACCAAAACCGCGTTACCACATGTCAGCGGCGGCAAACCCGGCAACAGCAGCAGCGGCAGTAACAGCAGCAGCAGCAACAGCCTAGGGGCATATGGGAATACGAGCGCGCAGAATGTGCAACACATGTTGTTGTTGTTGTTGTTGCTGCTGCTGCTGTTGTCTGTCTGATTTCGGCCCGCTTGATTGGTTGAAAATGTTGGCAAAATGAACATGCTAGCACGGACAATCCCAACTCGACTGCCTGCCAGCCTGTCAGCCACTGCCCAACTGCCCTTTTAGCCCCCTTGCGCCCTGCCGCTCTTCTTCCACACTCTGCTGCACTCTTGTAGTTTTGTTATAATTTTTACGGCTGTCATTTTGGGCTTTGATTTGGCCACATGCGGCTAGGGTTGCCAACCATACTGTTACACTATTTTTGACTGCATTTTACTGTTGAAAAAAAAAAAAAAAAAAAAAAATACAAAATACAAAATACCGTTTTCTGCGTAAGAATTCCTAACACTATATGTATGTATATATTTTTAAATAAGTTAGAATTGCTCATATTTTAAATCTAAAAATAAAAAAATAAAAAAATTAAAAAAAAAAATTGAGCTATTTATTAGTAAAAAAAAAATTAACAAAAATTCATAAATATTACTAAAATCTTAGCTTTTCTACTCTCTGTTCCCGCCACTTATGTATTTACTGAACGAGTTTTTTAGGTGAAGAAAAAATATACCAACTTTAAATTTAATAAAAAATTAGCTCCTTATATATTTTAATTTTAATTTTAATTGTGTAGAAGCGTATGATATTTTTAGAAATGTTTGTAAATTAATAAATTGCACGAAAAGCTCTAAAAATTATATATATTTAAATTAACGAATAAGAATTCTTAACACTATAAGTATGTATATATTTTTACTTAAGAAGATTCATTAATGACAGTGTTGTAAGCAGTGTTGTGGGGAAGCAAATTATTTTTTTAATAATGATTAAAATTAAATTTTTTTGCGTAACGCTTTGAAAAATATATATTTACAATAACGAATAAATGAAATATTGTTTAGTCTTTAAAATACTGTTTAAAACTCTTATCAGATGGTAATATACTTTTATCTTTAAAGAAAAAGTTGGCAACCCTATATGCAGCACATGCTGCTTGCAGCTACTGTGCAGCCCCAAAACGCTGACTACCGCCAGACTGTCTGCAGCAGCAAGTGCTGCCCCTTACCCCTGCCCAACCAACTGCATTTCGAATTCCAAGAATTTTCGCGCTGGAAAGTGTATCAATACACAGCGCAGCGCGCGCGCGCATTAGCAGCATTTTTTTTTTTTTTTTTTTTTTTTTGGGGCGCACTAATCTTCACACCTTTGTGGGCGGCCCGGGAGCAGGGGAAACTTCCGTTGAATTGGCGGGCAAACGTGAGCAGTGCAGGCTTCCGAAGAAATGCAGCGAGCAGCAGGATGGCGCTGTAGCTGTAGCTGTAGCTGTAGCTATTGATGCAAGCAATTAGAGTGAGGAGTTATAGAGTGTGGTAGAGGGGGGGAAAGAGTGTAGACCAGGTGAATGGCTGGCAATGTGTGCCAAGCGGTTAATGAACAATTTCATGGAAATATTGTCACACTTTTGTTGACGGCGATTGGCGCTGAATTCCTCTGGAGAAGGGAACTGTGGCTGCAGCTGGAGCTGCTGCTGCTGCTCTCTCTCTCTCTCTCTCTTGACCATTCACTTGTGCTTGTATGGCCAATGCTTGCCTAATTGATTTATTGATGTTTACATGTGCGTGCTGGGCAACAGCAACAACAACAACAGCAACAACGGACAGCTGCGGACAGCAGCGCGTCGCACTGCACTGGGCACTTGCGACTTACAACATTGCCCACAATTTGCTCAGAGCATTGACAATTGTTTGGGCCTTGTTTGTCGTCGTCGTCGTCGTTGTCGCTGTGCAGCTTCAGCTTGAGCGTCAACGTTGTTGTCTATGTCGAGTTGTCGGTTGTCGAGTTGTCGTCCATCGATGTCTTCGCTGTGGTCGAGCTAGACTCTTTGGTAGCCAAAGTTTAGACAGTCCAAACAATTCGTCAGTCAGGCAAACAGACGGACAAACGGACAGAGCGGACAGAGCGACAGGCAGGCACACAGACAGTGGGCCAGACGGACGGACGGTCGGAAAGGGGGCACAGGCAAGTAATTGTTGACCTTTTATGTCGTCGCAGCGTTTGCCACGTTTGGCTACGGTCTCTGCTCTCCTCTCTGTTTGGGCCTGTTTAAATTGTTGTACAGCAATTGTTGTTGTTGCTGTTGTTGTTGCTGTTGCTGTTGTTGTTGCTGTTGTAGTTTGCTGCTGTCGTCATGTTTTTATTACTGTTTGCACGCCCTGGCCTCAGTTCTCGACTCGCCACTCTCGGTTCTCATCTCTGTCCATCGCTGTCTGTCCGTCTGTCCGTCTGCCTGTCCGTCCCTCTGTTGTTTGCTCATCATAAATAGCATGAAATCTTTGGCGCTGCACATCGAAATGCCTGAAAGTCTAACACGACAATTCCAAGTCTCTCGCACACTCTCGAAATGTTGACGGCATTTTCGATTTTCATCGGAATTTTAGTAACACTTCGACACAGCCGGAGGAATGGACAGAGCGACCAGGCGATCGTCAGATCGTCCGATCGAGAGACCGAGCGTTCGTGCAGCTCTTCAGATCTGGCAGTTTTACGGATTTTGTTTGATTTGTCAAATGGGCAGAGCGCAGAGTCGAGTTGCTGCAGGCTGCTGAGCAGCTTAAGTGGAACTACTTGGTAATATACCATATAGCATAATGTCAGAGCAGAGAGGTATATTTGCTAATAATTAAGTTAAAGTGTGTATAGAAAGGTACTACATATCGAAAGTGAACTATGCAGTGTTATTTTTTAAAATGATGCATTTAATGTTTTCAATATTGAAGAAGATCGAAAGTTCTTATTTTATAGTATACATATTAATATAATATAATATCGTATAGTCCCCAATAAATATTTTAAATAGCTATAATATAAATTTTACAATATATTTTTATAATCATTTTGAAAATCGGTTTATTTTGTTTAAGACTATTATTTGTTTTTGGATGGTTTCTTATTTCAGTTGCATTTTTATTTTTTTTTTAATAGAAATTTTCCAATCAACCCTTTTTTTTTAATATCTGAAGATGTTGTACCTAATTTTAAAATTCTTTAACTTTTTAGCAGTCCAGGTGATATAGTTATGATCACATAATTAGATGTTCATGAATTTTAATCCTGTATTTTTATTGTTTTTTCTTTAATACACATTTTATCAAAACTTTCACATTTTCTTCTCAACGCCTTTTTTAAATTTCTGAAAATGTTTTAACAGACTTTGAAAATCTTGAACTTTCTCAAAATTAAGGTGATATTATTATGATCATATGATTGGATTTTCATGTATTTCATTCCAGTATTTTTATTATTTTTTAAAAAACGCATATTTCAACAAATTTTTTATGCTTTCAATTTCTATATACCCTACAACTGCTTCAATAAGTATGCAAAATAATTAAAAAAACAAACCGAATTTCAGATACTTTGTGTAGTACTTACGTTTTCTTTTTTATCAATTTCTGAAAATGCATTTCTCTTCAGTTTTTTTTTTTCATATCAAATAGTATAGAATAATATAAAGTGCACTTAACTGCGTGCATTCTTTCTAGCTGCTTTCAGCCGCCTTGAACCTGCCGCAACCACTTGCTCGCTGTGGCAGCTGCTGTGTAGTCCTGTTGCACCCTTGTGGATAGCAACTAAAAAAAAAAAAAAAAAAAATAAGAATGAGATGGTAAAAAGTCGCGCATACTTTCTCGCAGCGTGTCAGCGACCCAGCGAAGCGTTAATGAATTACAACCGCGATCGCTGACCGACGCAGCGATCGTTGCGCCCCGAGGGGCTATACGGAAAAACACCTTGCCGGGGTACGGCTGCAACTGCAAGCGAGTCGGCGGTCGGCGGCCGGCGATCGGCGGGCGATCGGCAACGTCATCGCGCAGGACAACAACTAATTACCGTGGCTGAAACAATTTTTATGGTATTTACGCGCTCACTTGATCGCTGACAAAGGTCCGAAGTCCGTTCGGTGCGGAGTAGAGACACAGACACCTTTACACACACGCACGATCGTTCAGCTAC
The DNA here is from genome assembly GCA_035046045.1 of Zaprionus bogoriensis. Lineage (NCBI taxonomy): Eukaryota > Metazoa > Arthropoda > Insecta > Diptera > Drosophilidae > Zaprionus > Zaprionus bogoriensis. The sequence continues at coordinate 1,529,186 of JAWNOI010000145.1, forward strand.
ACAAATTATTGTTATGCTGCCGGGCAATCAGCAGACCTTACCGATCGCCCTCTCTCTCTCTCTTTCGGTCTTTGTTGTTGTATAGTTTTTGGTCAAGCTGCGATCCTTGCTGCGATCGGTTTCACTCTGATAATCATCTGGCCTGTCGCATTGTCTGCTTTAGGTCTCTTTAGTGCCCACAATATTGGCGTGCAATTATTAGCACATTTTGGGGTACGAGAAATCACGCGAGCTGCGAGCGATCGAGCAAGCTCGGTGTATTGTCCTCGACCAAATTAATAACATTTTGTCAGAGGACAGAGAAATTGTGATTAGAAGTGCTAAGCACTCAATTAACTGGTTCGCTTGGCACAACTGGTTCAGTTCAGAACAGTTCAACTGTGGTACAGTTTCGCTTGCAGCGATATTCAATCTCAAGGCCCACAAATTGCCAGAGATATCGCAAATTAGCCGGCGATCTTGAGCCGTGCGCTTTACGATCGCGCCAGTACTACGCACACGCACGCATTTCGGTGATTTGTCAGTTTTCAGGTCGCATACCGCATGGGTGACATTTAACAAGGTTCCACATCAGACACAATTTCTGCCTCTAATCGCAGACAGGCAACTGAGAAACTGGCAACAAGGAGAACCAGAACCACTTCAGTGCGCACCTGGCGATCAAAGTGGTTTTCGAAATGCAGCCACAGCCACAGCGCCAGCATCCAGCACCACCAACACCACTTCTGCGACTTCTGCGAAAATATAGAAAAATTGATTAATTTTATGTGAGAAAAGTTGCAGTGTAGAACGCATAATCCGACCACATTCATTTGTGGAGCAGAGGCGTGTGTGTCTAGTATACCCTAGAGCAAAGTGAAAGGGTTGGCTGGGGCTGAACTGGTCATCTTCGATTTTCATACGCTGATATTAAAATACTGACAAAGAATGAGAAAGAATAAAAAGGTTGATGTTGCACTTTTATACCCTGAAAAATATTTAAAAATTTTTTTCAATTTTTAGAAAAATCATTTTGTGCCTATATAAAATTTCCAAAAAGATAGCACAGCTCATATAGAATACCCTGTAATCGTGTAAAATAGTGCCTTTAAGTTGTATGCATCAATTAAGGGTTTTACTTAGTTTACAGGTGCAAAAAAAAGTATACTATATCATTAAATGTCTATTTTATAACAATCTGACGATATTCGATATATATAAAATTTTATTTCTTTCAGCGCATGATAAAGTTGGAAATCTCCTAACAACTTAATACAGGTTAGTTTTTTTCTATATTTTTCATGCACTTCTTTTTTGATTCATTATTAAATTTCATCTGAATCATTTTATTCAGAATAATAATTAAATTCTTAGTATTTAGTCAATTTATTGAGTCAACTAGCTCAAGTTTAATTGAAAACAAACCATATTTAATCATTAATCAAATGTGTCTTGTTAATTAATTCAACTTACTAAGGTAATGCTACAGCTATACCCTGCATGAGATACCACCGATTCACTCAACACTCTTCAAAAAGCAAAACCGTATGATAAATATAATTACAGAGTACATGCTAGTCTACCCTCTAATAGAAAACAAAGCTATGCTTACTCATCAATCAAATTTCGTCAATTAATTGGGTCAAATTGCTGAACTAACATAAAAGTCGGAGTCACATAAACCGGCTATACTCTTTAATATTACCTGAGCTGCGCTTGCCACCATACAGCAGTGTTCCTTAGCATACGTTAAAAGCAGCATTAAATGTAAAAAAAAATAAATATACATATTAGTATAGTAACTATAATTTTTGAGTATGTTTAGTCTCTTCAAGAAATAAATTGAAGTATGGAAAATATAATTACAGTGTATTTTCAGTCAGCTTAAAAGCAGAAATAAATCGACAAGGCATATCAAACGTAGAAAATATAACTACAGGGTATGTTAAGTCATTTTAAAAATAATTCTGTTATTGAAAAAAAATTACAGTGTATTTGTAGTCTTTTTTAAAGCAGAATTAAATCGACAAGTGATTTTAAATATAGAAAACATACTTGCAGGGACTTTTAAAAAATAAATTCTGTTTTAGGAAAAATAATTACAGGGTATATTTAGTCTGCTTAAATGCAGACAAAATTTGGCAAGGAAGTTTTATTATAAAATATAAATACAGGGTAAGTTTTGTGCTTTCAAAAACAAATTCCGTTATAAAATAAATAATACCAGGGTATTTTAAGCTCTTAAGAAAATTTTACTTTTTTTAGTGTCTTAAAAAGTAGAAATAAATTAAATTATATAAATAAATTATATATAAATATTATACATTACACAGGGTATTTTTAGTTACACCCCGAACAAAAATCATGCAGTACTTAGTCATCAATCAAATTGTTTCAATTAATTGAGACTAACCACAACATAAAAATAAGTCACAGCTGCTGCGTATACCCTGTAAAAGTGTAAATAATTTAGTTAGTTATCATTGCGCCGAGGGACGCTGCAGACACACACGCGGCACATCCGCATCTTCGGTGTGCGCGTCCGTCCAGTCGAGGCGACGGAGCAATCGCAGCGAATCAACAAACCGAACATAACATTTGCTTAATATGCCAACTATGCAAAACTGTGGCAACAACTTTTACTACTGCCAACGCTGCTGCCGCTGCACAGGGGCAGCGCAGCGGGCGATGGCGGCGGCTTGCAACGTCGGCAACATGCTAATGTATGCAACACCCGCCGTCGACTGACGACCTTGAAAAATTATGCAAAATCGATGTAAAAAAAAAAAAAAAAAAAAAAAACAAACACACACAGTCGCACACTCGCACACTCGCATAGAAAATGCGAAAATAAGTTCAACAGCAGTAAAAAATGTAAATGTGGCACGAACGGAGAGAGTCGAACACAGGCAGCAGGCGGGGGCGTGCCGGCTGAGGCGTCAACTTTTTTTTTCATTTTTTTTTTTTATTTTGCACTCCGATTTTTATGTAAAAAATTGGCGCAAATGAGGCAGACAATGTCGGCGCTCATGCGCGCTTGCCCCCCTGCCGAGAGCGAGACAGAGCGTGGGCGGGGAGGCGTGGCACTGTGTGTGCTGACTGAAAGTTAAGCGTACGCTGAACTTTTGCCTGGCAGCGAGCGGGCGACTGATTTGCATACGATTTTGTCTGCTCACCAGGCCAACAGCAGCAACAAGAACAACAACAAGGCAGAAGAACTTCATTTTGGCAGCAATGACGTTGACGCTGGCGTCGACTGCGCAGCGCGCCTCGGCAGCGGAAGTTGTTGCTTATGCGCCGGCAGCGACGTCGTCGTCACATTATGGTTTGTTTGCCATTTCCGTTGCGCATTTGCATGCAGAGCAGCGCCAGCGAGAGAGAGAGAGAGAGAGAGAGAGAGCTGCTCTCCCTCTCTCGCTCTGCTCCTGTTGATTTTTTGGCTCGACGCCGTACAATTTAAATAATTTTGCATAATTTTTGAAAATTGACTTATGGATTTCTCAACGTCTGAGTGTACATAGCTCTCTGTGTGTGTGTGTGTGTGTGTGTGCCACTTGTTGATCGTCTGTGGCGTGCTGTAGGTCATGTCTACGCTTGGCCCGCTATTTATGTCTCATTTGGCCCCTCGAACTGCTTGGAAAAGTCATACGCAAAATTATGCAAAAAAAATTATGAATTTCCACTCGAGTGGAGAGCGCTATTTTCTCTCTCTGTCTCTCTCTCTCTCTATCCCCCTCTCTCTCCCCCCCCCCTGTTGTTTAAAGTTGCCGCAAAAGCGACAGCAAAGTACATACAACATGATAAATGAGACTTTAAGTTGTTTGACAGTCGTCTACGCAGCGGCCCCGCCCCCCGCCTTTGTTTTGTGCAACTTGTTAAATGTTTTTGCTTTTTCTCCTTGTTCTTTTTGTTGTTCTGTTTGCGCGTATTTGCGTCTTATCAGGCCTTAAAGTCGTCAGAGAGTTGTCTCCTTTGCATATCGCGCGCAGCGACTCGACTTGCCGGCTCAGATACATTTGTATCTGTATCTCTGGCTGAGTTCATTGTGGGCAATAGACACAAGCAGCGCGGCGAGTGTGTCGTCAACGGGAAGCACAGCGGAGGAGCGACAACATTTGCCTGCTGGCCTCGAGCATTTGACCTTTGAGCTGATAAGTGAGAGTAAGGGGGAGAGATGGAGACAGAGAGAAAGAGAGAGATATAGAGACAGTGAGAAAGAGAGCGAGAGGAAGGTAGACAGAGAAAAGGAGAGAGAGAAGGAGAGAGTGAGAAGGAGAGAGAGAAGGAGAGAGAGAAGGAGAGAGAGAAGGAGAGTGAGAAGGAGAGAGAGAAGGAGAGAGAGAAGAAGAGAGAGAAGGAGAGAGAGAAGGAGATAGAGAAGAAGAGAGAGGAGAGAGAAAAGGAGAGAGAGAAGGAGAGAGAGAAGGAGAGAGAAAAGGAGAGAGAGAAGGAGAGAAAGAATGAGTGAAGAGTAGGAGAGAGAGAAAGAGATAGAGAAGGAGGGTAGAGAAGGAGAGAGAGAAGGAGAGAGAGAAGGAGAGAGAGAAGGAGAGAGAGAAGGAGAGAGAGAAGGAGAGAGAGAGAAGGAGAGAGAGAGAAGGAGATAGAGAAGGAGAGAGAGGAGAGAGAAAAGGAGAGAGAGAAGGAGAGAGAGAAGGAGAGAGAAAAGGAGAGAGAGAAGGAGAGAAAGAATGAGTGAAGAGTAGGAGAGAGAGAAAGAGATAGAGAAGGAGGGTAGAGAAGGAGAGAGAGAAGGAGAGAGAGAAGGAGAGAGAGAAGGAGAGAGAGAAGGAGGGAGAGAAGGAGAGAGAGAAGGAGAGAGAGAAGGAGAGAGAGAAGGAGAGAGAAGGACAGAGAGAGGGACAGAGATAAGGAGAGAAAGAAGGAGGAGAGAAGGAGGATAGAAAGAGAGATAGCAGGAGCGAGAGGAGAGAAAAAGGGAGAGAGAGAAGAAGGTGGAAAGGAGAGAGAGATGAAAAGGCAGAATAAGATAAAGGACAGAGAAAGAAATAGTGAGAGGAAGATAGAGAGAGAGAGTTAAAGGGTGAGACAGAAGGTGGTACACTAGAAGAAATAGATGGAGAAAGAGAGTAAGAGATAGAGAGAATGAGAGACAGAGAGGGATGTTAAAAGTGAAGGAAAGAATGAGAGCAAGTGATAGATGATGAGAGAAAGGGACAAGGAGGTGGAGATAGAGAAGGAAAGAAACAGGGAGAAATTGAGAAAGAAAAATAAAGAGAAAGGGAAAGATATAAAGGTGGTAAGAGAGATAAATGTAGGGAAAGTGAAAAAAATATAGAGATAAAGATAGAAAAACAGAGAAGTCAAGAGCCAGAGAAATAGAGAGTGAAAGAAATAAGGCAGAGCGGGAAATATAAAGAGTGAGAGGCAAATATATAAAAAGACTGAGAAAGACATATAGAAAGAGAGAAATGAATAGAGTAAGAAATAAATATATATGGGAAATGAGAAAAATATAGAGAAAGAGAGAGAAATAAAAAAGTATATAGAGAGAAGAGAGGAAAAAACTCGCAGAGGATATTATACAGTGAGAGAAAAAGATGTTGGGAGACTGAAAGAGAGAGAAAGCTATGGGAGCGGAAGAGACAGAAAGAATTGTATAAGTAGAGTGAGAGAATATTATATTAAAGAGAGTGAGTAATAATAAGCATGAGAGTGATTTTATTTCACTATAGGGAGCTAGGATATTGGTGGGAGAGAAAGGGGGAAAGAAGCGAATGCAGTTGAAAGCGAATAGTGCAATGGACAGTAACAGCAGCTCAGTGCAACGTGTGGCAGAGTGGGAGGCAAGGGCAAGCGGCAGGGCAGCGCGCACGCACTGCAGCAGCTCTTAAAAACCCGGAGCACTGAGGGGGAGTATGCACAAGGGGGAGTGGGGGGGGAGGTATAGCTGTAGGCAAGGCGTAATACGTTCTGCGTTCGGGTCTGACGTTCTGCTCTCTACGCTTACATAATTTATGACTTCCCCCCGCGCGCACTCGCACTCGCACTCGCTCTCTCATACGCAATAGCTAGAAAAATACAATAAATAAATTGAGGATCGTCAGGCCGCGTTGCCAAACACGTAGCACGCCAAAGCCGGGCCAAGTCGGGCCCCGTCCCGTCCCGGCCAAACAAAGTCCAAAGTTGGGGAACGTTTTAATTTCTTACACTTGGCAATGGCGAGACGCGCGTGCGTTGCGATCCGTCAACGTGCGCGGGCGTCCGCCCCTCCCGCTGTCCCGCTGTCCGCAGTCATCACTCGCAACGCGACTCGGCGCGCTGTCAGTTGTTGTAGCATGTCCAAAAGCCAGCGCTCTGGCAGTGATAACGACGGACCGAGCTGCGCTCCTATGGCCCGATGCGATGCGACGCGCTGCGCCTCGCCTCGCCTCGCATTAACCGGAAGCCTGCGCCAAACGTGATCAACGGTTCGCGCGGCGGCTGAGGTTCGCCCTCGCCTCCAGCTACTGCTCCATGTCCATGGGATTGGAACTGGTAGCGCGCTTGGCTTTGGGCATGGGCATGGGCATGGGCATGGGCATGGGCATGGGTATGGGCCTGGGCCTGAGCCATTCATTCGTGTGCTGTTGTCAACGATGAGCGCTGTGATACGCGCTGCGCGACGCAGCGGACAGCGGACAGCGGCAGCGCGTCCGTTTGAATGAAAAACGTGCGTGTTGCCACAGAAGGAGCGTTGACTTTGGACGCGGCAACAACAGCAACGGCAACGGCAACAGCAACAACAATCGCTCTTTATTTTTTATAAGCATATAGCAGTATATATAGCTCTATAGCTCTAGAGCTCTGGCTATGGCTATGGTTATACCTGACTGAATGGATGGATGGATGGATGGTTGGCTGCATGGCAGGAGGGTTGGCTGGGATTCATAACTATATAGCAGGGTTCTACGCTGTGCAACGAATGTTGCATACTCTGCATTGAATTTCATGCAGTATTAAATATTTATTTAATTTAATTTATTCTTAAAATTAATAAAATATTTTATAAAATTCAGCTAGATTATATTAGAGCGCCGTTAAAATTGTATTTTTTTAACTCTTAAATAGAAATGATTTTTTAAAAAACTTTATTTTTATTTAATTGTAATTTGAAATTTCAAATTTTAATCATTATCTTTTATATCATATATAATATGTAAATAATAAACAAATAAACTACAACAGTAGACTAATAAAATAATTAGTTTTGAGCGTATATAAAATTTGTAAACTAGTGTATAAGTGATTTTTTAAGAAGCTTAATTTTCATCCGCAACATATGTATATATTATATATATATATTTAATATAATTATTATATTTCTTATTATTCTAAAGATAAAATATTTTATTAGACTATCAAAAATATGTTTTTTTTTTCACTTCAAAACAATTTTTTACTTAATATATAAGCTTGCAGATTTCATTCTTTACCCAAAACTAATATACCCTTTGCTAGAGTATATTATATAAAAGAGAATGTGTTGGTGTCTTTTAATTTTTACGTGTTGCTGCGCGATTGTCTGTGGCTCGACCCGCCCGCCTGCTCGCTCTCTACCGTCTTCCTGTCTGAGGGGCCCCGAAAAAAAGAAAGAACCTCGACTTGGCATAGATGTAAGGATGACGACTGAGCTGAGCCGCGCTGAGCGCTGAGCGGTGAGCTGTGAGCAGCGCTGCGTACGTGCGTAAGGCAATTGCTGCGGACTCACTTGAACCCGGGGGGAAATTCGCGCTGCTTGGGGCTGCTTTAGGCTTGCCAGCCAAGTCCTTGGCGGTGGCGGTCTTTAATCTTATAGGTAAAGAGGGGAGGTGGGGGGTGTGGGCTGCCTGAAAGACTACTGACTATGAATGCTTCATTACATTCATTTCATTTGGAGCTGCTGATGAAGTGCCGCCGCCAATCGAAAGATTGGGCTACGCTCTATCGAATGTCCAAGATATTTCATTATTTCTGTAGACATTTTTTGTGCTATTTGCGGGGCTGCTGCTGCTGCTCCTGCTACTCTGCCTATGAAATGTACTTTAAGTTGAATTATTTGCTGGAAAAAATGTGGTAGTAAAATTTGGAAATTTCACAGTCTGTTAAATACTATTATTATTGTGAATTTGCTTTAATTAAAAAAATGAGGAAGTACCAAATATTAGATGAGTACTTCAAAAAAAAAATATGTTATGTCATATGTTAGATGTCAACTGTCAGAGTATATTTAAAAAAAATATTTTATATTTGTGGGTATTTTTATAATTAAATGTATTTTTAATATAAGATATATGCCATTTTCGTATTTTTTTTTATAATTTTTTTTATTACTTTTATTATTATTATAATATTATTATTATTTAGTTTATTATTTTTATAATACTATGCTTATTATTGCTCTGTTTTCTCTTTATATCAGTCTGTTTAACATCCCTTCTACATCATGTCTGACTGCTCATAAACATTTAATTAATATTAAATACCTTAAATAAAATAAAATAATAGAAGAGAGCAATTGAGAAAAAAAACCTATAAATATTTCTTCATATTTTACTTATCGTGGATATTTTTCTTCCATAAAGTAACATTTAAAATACCTTAATTCAACTTAATTATAAAAAAGAAAAAAAATGAATAAACATATAAATAAATATAACTTGTTGAATATATTTTTATTCCATCAAGATACGCTTCCACTACATATTTTTTACTTAAAGTTCCAATTATTTACTCATTTAGGCAATAAAACTATACATTTTCCTAGTCCCCTTGCGACTGCTTGCCCTTTGCCCCTACGCCTGCGCCTGTGCGTATGCAACATAATTTTCACACCGCTTCCTCAGGCACACGCACACATACACACATGCAGAACTCGTATAACACTCTCTTGGCATTATGCATAATAATATTGTTAAATGTTTTATGCGCTGTTGATGCCTGTCGAGCAGTATTTAAACTCAACCGCAGAGCAACCTCAAGAATCACAGCCAAACCCGTAGAAACCCTCTCTACCCACTCCCCTGGCCTATAAACACACCACAGCCAACATGTCCACAGTCAATTAAATGTACGAAAGTGTGGTGAGTGTGTGTGTGTGTGTGTGTGGGCGCCATATAATCAGTGCGTGTGTGTATGTGCGTATTGGTGCGTTGTGTTCATGCAAAAATGGCAAACGGTCTGTTAAGCACACATGCGACTGCCACGCCCCCACCCCAGCGCAGCCCTACCAACAGAGCTGCCCATCAACAATCAGGCGGCAACTGGCAACAATTTGAAAGATACGAAGCGTAACCGTAAACGCCGCCGTCGCTGTCAGTAGGCGGCAAGGGGGCGGGGCAGCGGGCAGAGGAGTGGAGCGAAGCTGCGTAGCGGTAGCAGGACCTGCCCATGTTTGAGTTGCGTCTGCAGTTTTATCAACGCAACGACATCAGCTTAAAAGCACTCAAGGGGCTGGCCGTAACCCCGGGCCGGGGGCAAGGGTTAAAGTGGTGTGGGTGTGGGTGTGGGTGTGGGGTAGACCAGACGACAATCAACGCAGTTTATTTATGGAAAAATAAAATGAAATAAAATGACGATGATGAGCAACAACAATAACAACTTGAGCAACAATCGACGCTATCTGCGGGGGCTGTGTGGGCGTGTCGCTCTGCAATTGGGCTACGGCGGGTTCTGCACTCTGCACACACGGGTCAAAGGGTTGCGGTTTGTTGTGTGCAGAAATTAATTTCGAAGAACACTCGAAATTAAAATTCAAAATGTTTTTGGGGTTGCTACTGCCCCTCCCCTCCCCTCTTCCGCCTCTTGCTGCTGATAAAAATTGTTGATTATCATTGAAATTATTAATTTTAATGGCGCGCAGAAGTTACGACTGAGATAGGCCCAAAAAGGCAGTCGGAGAGTTAGAAACCTGCCTTTGGAAGGGAGAGAGAGAGAGGAAGTCGTCACATTAAGCAATTAGAGCAGCTTTGTCTGGCGTCGCTTGGGCCCAACTAATGTGGCCAGTGTAGAGCACCACGGCTGTAATAACCATAAAGGAGCCTACATAAATTTCAGAGTCAAGTGCGTGGAGTTGTCGCTGCGCCAGCGCCGAAGTTAGCCAAGCGCAACTTGCTGGTGTGTTGGCCACGTTATCAACGCTAGTACTGCTAGTGCTCTTCTTGTTGTTCTTGTTGTTATTGTTGCTGTTGTTGCGGTTCAATAAACCATAAAAGGCTCATTAATTATGCGCATATCGCGCCTGCAGGGGCGGAAAATGTGTCACACGCTGGCAAAGAAGAAGTTGCGTTTTCGGTGCTATCGCAGTTTTGCCTTCGCAACGGCTTGTTAGCTACGGGTGACGCCGGTGAGGGTATACGGACGGGCGGATCAGGCCCGCTAGACAAAGTGATGAGTTGGACGAGCGAGTGTCACAGTTGGAGAATTAGCCTAGACAGGGCAGAGGCTGAGGGGGACTTTTAATAGCACAGCTATAGCTACAGCTTGAAGAATAGATGGGAATAAAATTAATTAATAGCAAAATAATAGTTACGTGAAGATAAAAAAAAAAGAAAATTGAATAATAGAAGTAATTTGTAGAACAATAATAACTAAATAATGGTAAATAATATATGAATTAATTTATAGAAAAAAAACAACAAGTAATTAAATGAATAAAAGCTTAAACGGGTTGGAAGAGACTAAATTTGCCATAATTCATTAATAGAAAAAAAAAACTATAAACTAATAAATTAAAAGAATTATAAATAGAGAAAATTGAAAAAAGTCTGAGCAATTAAAAAAAATAATTAATTTGTACAATAATGAATAGAATAATAGTTTAAAAGAGTCTGAACAAGTTAAATTAATAGAATTAATAAATAGTATCGTAATTAACCTACACATTATTAAAATAAATTATGTATTAATTAATTAATAGAATCTATTAATATAGAGGAAAGGTGGGAAAAAGTTTGAACAGATAAAAAAAATAGAATTGATTTGCACAATAATTAATAAAATAATAGTTGGAAAGAATCCGAAGAAAAGAAATTAATAGAATTGATTAATATGATAATAATAAATTACTTAGTAAATAATTAATTGATATTAGAAAGGTTGGAACAAGTAAAAAATAAAATAATAATAAATTGTTAATAAATCATAAATAGTTGTGCTTACTTGTCTGCTGATAGATAGGTAAATGAAAATAGAAATAAAGCTAATATCTTGATTTTATAGTAGCAAGAAGATAGGTAAAGTAAAGTGATATGCAAAAAATTGATTGTATAAAGAGAATTTATAGCATTTGGAACATCATCAATATGAAAGGCAGGGTGAGGTGAGTTCATGAGAGAAATTTTGCAGGAATAGAGAGATTATAGTTACTTTTATTTTCAAAAACAGAAAGATAGAGATTTTTTGCGAGGAAGACTGGCTATTTGTATGGTTTGTTTTCATAGAAAAAATATTGTTAAGACTTTTTTTTGGTAATTTAAAATTTAGTTGTGGTACAGTTTCCTGGAAGAAGCAAGAAATTACATATAATAAATTTAAATATGAACAGAAAACTTAATTCTATAGAAAGGTTATATTTTATTATTGACTTGCTTGGAGAAGCTAAAGTTCACTGATATTTTACCATAGCTATAGTTCGACTACTTGCCGTCAACTTAACATAGTGCAAGCATACTTCGACTTGGCCAACTTCAGTTTGTCAGACTTGTTATCAACCCTCGGCTCAGCTCGGCGCGGTGTGGCGCGACTTGACTCGAATTCGGCGCTGGCTGCTCTAGTGGAACCAGTTCAGCTGGCGATTAATTAGACAAAGAATTACGCGGGTATCAAATGCTTGACATACTTTCAAAGTTCTGGCCCGAAAAGTTAGTAACAAACACGGGCGACACAACTGGCTGAAAGCAGCGCTTGTTGTTGTTGCTGTTGTTCTTTGTGGCTGGAGCCAGCGACCTTTGCCGACGTCGTAGCTGCAACAGTTTTGCATTGTAAAGAGAAACAAATGAATTCGAAAACAATAATTAATTTAATTGACATCTTTTGAGGCACGGTCTGCGCTCGCTGTGATTGAGAGGAGACTGAGAGGCAGACAGACACAGAGACAGAGACTGTGAGTCTTGGAGACTTCGACAGAGTCTTGACTGACTGCCACGCAGGAAAAGCGACGACGACAAGATCTTGGCAAGACGGCAAAAACACACCTCGAAAACTGTCAAAAAAGCCAACTTTAAGGCAGCAGCAACAACAACAATGAGAACTACGCGAGACAATAAAGAGAACCCGACGAGGTTTGCAAACAATTTTATTGCGTGGACTGATTACAGACACAGGCACACACAAACAGACAATAAAAAAAAATGAGGAAAAAAAATGGCAACACTGGGGCGAACTTCATGAATGAGTTTGAGAAGAGCGAAGACAGAGGACTGCAGACTCTGCAGACTGTAGACTCGTCCCTGGCAGCATCATTACAAGCTCGCGTCATCGTCTGTCTTTCATTCACAAAGCGAGCTCTGGCCTGGCCTGGTCTGGCCTGGCACTGCCTTCGACTCTGCCGCAGCCCACGGGCTCCAGCTGCAGCTCAATCTTGAGCCTTTTTTTGCCAGCGGATATCATTAAGCCAGGCTTTTATTTAAACTTGTCTGCTGCGATCGCTCGCTTTTAAGTAGGCGCGACAATTGCAACAGTTTTTCTCTAAGCCCTCTGCCTGCTCCTCTTGCTCTTGCTGCTCCTCTCTTAATGAATGAAAAGTGAATTTGAGCCGAGGTGTGCGCCAAAAGGTTGGGCTGCTGCTCCGGCTGCCCCGTTGATTGACATGATCATGATTTACACCTTTCTGGGTGCGTAAGACACCCACCTGAAGGCGACCAGCAGGGGGTAAATACTCGTCGTCAGAGCCAAAGGACTGGCACCATGCATCGTTTGCAGTATTATTGACGCTTCAGCAATTGATTGCAAATTGGATTACACTGCGAGAGTTGCGGGGACTACATCAGCGAGGTTGGGAAATAAGCGAAAGAGTTGGCATGTATGTATGTGAATTTAGTACTATATATTATTATATTATTGTTTTGCTTTATAAAAAATCTAGAAAAATTTTAGAACTTGCAGACATTTTTTTAAAAATCAGTTACTTTTTTTGGAAATATTTTTGACATCTCGAAAAATTTAAAAAAAAAAGTATAGCTTTGTGGTATGTAAAGATAGTAATTATTTATAAGTATAGTACAATATTTTCAGTATTATATTGTAAGCTTAAAAAATTTAAAAGACATTAAAACAAATTTACTGAATTTTTGAGAAGCTTTCTAAAAAAAACTACAAAAAATTGCTAGCTGCAGATACTTATGTTTCTTGCAGATACTTCTGCCATTGCGAAATTCTTCTTGAATAAATAGAGTATACATTTGCAATTAATAAATGCACTGAGGCTGTTTAAATTTTGTAGAAACATAATGAAGCTTCAAATTATTTGCAATTTATTACCACGTTCGAAAGAGATTAACTGTATTTAGATATATTTGTATTGGTTTTACAATTAAGTACATTTTTATTGAGTCTCTATAAATTTCAATATTTTTAATATTTATTTATTTTATATTATAGACTATATATATTTACGCATTAATTTGAGAGCATACATATGTTGTAGAGTATGCAAAATAATAAATATATTTTTAATGATACAAAGTCAAGTTGAGTTTTAGAAAATGTTTAATATATTCCATAAAATATTTATGCCTATAGAAAAACTTCTGCTTAATATATAGACATAGATATTTTATAGAATATAAAAAATAGTTTTTTAGAGCTCAACAAGATGCTGTAAAAAATATTCCAAATAAAAAAAATTTGTTGCAGATACTTTTTGTCATAGTAAAGTATCTCTTAATACATCTAACAATATTTTTTTACAAGCAGAAATTTAGATACTCTAGAAAAAAAATATATAATTATTTTTATTTTCTGATTGTCAAGCAACTAGTTATTTTCGCTCTGGCAGCTACAATTCTGGCTGTAATAAAGTATCTTTTGCGCGCATGTAGATTGATTGTGTAACATTCTATTACGCAGACATCGAATTGTTAACATAACAAGCCCGCTGCGAGCCGCGCGAGAGCTGCTAATTGCCGGGGCCAACAACACCCGCACATCGCAGTGACTTAGTGTATCTGTATCTGGCAGATAGCAATCTGCGAGCGGGCAAACACAACACGTCGTTGTCGTTAAACTACTACGCGACTAGCGAGCACTTCAGGCCTGGCCTGGGACTCTGAGAGTGAGGAGCAGGAGAGTAAGAGAGAGTGAGAGAGAGAGAATTGGAGACTGCGACTGGTACTGACTCATTGGCGGGAGTTCATGACCCGCCAGCGGAAATACGCGGCAGCGTGTTAAGCATTTTGCGTTCTGTTGTTTGCGCTAATAAATCAAATAAAAAGTTAATCAACAAATGCGCAACTGCTCGCAGGTTTACACTGCCTCCCCTACTGCCTCGCTCCATCCTCCTGCTCTCACTCTCTCCGTGGCGCTGCTGACAGGCAGACAAAGTTTGTGCTTAATTTTAATCCTTTCCGTATCAAATCATTATGCGAGTCTGAAAGCGCCACAAAATTTAACCGCAAATAATCATAATGAAGCAAGGCAGAGGTGGGGGAGCATGGAGTGGGAGTAGGCAGTGGGAGTGGGCATGGGCATGGCAGTGGGTGTGGTTGTAGCAGCAGCAGGAGAAAAAGGAGTAGCTGGAGGTAAAGGAGTAGCGGAAACAGGGATAACTGGAGTAGCAGCAGCAGAGGAAAAAGGCAGTAGTAGCAGGAGAAGGCAAAGGAGTAGCAGCAGCAGAGGAAAAAGGGAGTAGCAAGCGCAGAAAAACAAAGGGAGTAGCAGCAGCAGGAGAAAGCAAAGGAGTAGCAGCAGAAAGAGGAGCAGTTGCAGGAGCAGCAGCAGCAGAATAAGTTAGAAGAGAGGAGCAAATGGAGAAGAAAGAAAAAGAGGAGAGATGCAGCAGCAGCATACAGAGGATACAGAGCAGCAACAGCAGACACAGGAGCAGTAGAATGCGAAGGAGGAGTGGCAGTAGGAGTGGGAGTAATAGCAGCAGGCGGAGGAGGAAGAGCGGCAAAGGCAGGAGGCCCAGCAGCAACCAGGGATATATCGGGCGCAGGACCAGCATGCCGAACAGGCAGGGAAGTAGGAGAAGCAGCAGTAAGCGAAGAAGGAGTAGCAGCAGCAGAAGGAGCCAGCAGGCAGAGAAGTATGAGTAGCAGCTGGAAGAGGAACAAGTGCAGCAGCAGCAGCAGAAGGGGAAGAAAGAAGAGGAGGATCGACAGCAGCAGCAGCCAGAGGATAATCAGGAGCTGCAGCATACAGAGGATGAGCAGGCAGAGGAGCAGCAGGCAGAGAAACAGCAGGCTAAGAAGCAGTGGCAGCAGCAGGCAGAGAAAGAGCAATAGGAGCAACAGCAGTGGGAGGAAGACAGTGAAGGAGCAACAGCAGCAGCAGGAGCAGTAGCAAGAGCTGTAGCTGGCGCAGGGGCAGCATACTGAGCAGGCAGACGAGCAGCAGGCAGAGAAGGAGCAGCAGCAGGCGGATGAGCTGGAGGAGGAATACAATCAGCCATAGCGAAGGAGTACGAGAATGAGGAATGAGGAGCAGCAGCAGCGACAGCAGCATACCAAGGATAAAGAGCAGTAGCAACAGCAGGCAGAGGAGCAGCAGCAGCAGGCAGCGAGGGCGAAGGCGAAGCAGCAGCAGCAGCAGCGGCTGGAGAAAGGGCAAAAGTCAGAAGATGCAGCGCCAACGAATGTCGCTTCCCTTTCCGTGCCCCTTACTGTACCCCTTTCCAGCTCAGTCGCTGCCAGTGCCCTGTCACTGCCTCCGCCCCTGCCTTCGCCTGCGCCAGCGCTCGAGCTTGTTTGCTCTGCTCTCTGCCGCTGCTGCCGGCTTGACGTTGCTTGCGGGTGGCTGGCGACGCCGCAACCTCAGCCACTTGCAGTTCGAGCAGCTCATCATGTTCTCCTTGTTGTTGTTGTTGTTGTCGACTGTTTGATTTCTGTTGTGTTGTTCGCGCGCGGCAAAGTCAACAACAGTTCGAAACGTCAACAAAACCTTTTAAATTATTATTTGCCTTTGTTGCTTTATTTGACTTTGCACGCAACGCACACACACACACACAGTGGCGTGCGGGGGATGCGTAGGCGTGGCTCTGCCCAGCACTTGTGGCAGGGTTGCAACCCTTTACAAAGTTTGTCCGTTTTTTTTTTGCTTGCGGAGCGTGAGAAAATACGTTACAAAAAATCTGCGCAAAGCACTGAAGACGAACTGAAGACGAAGACAAAAATGATGATCATCTATGGATGGGACCATCCAAATTATCTGCTGTCATTGCGAACCTCGATCAGGCAGTTTCGCAGTATTAATTTGAATTTTTGCAGGGTATTGTAGGGGGGGTAGCGGGGTAGGGTTTTACATAGTTGATTGCATCTTCAATAAATACGATCAATATTGTCTTTTGTGCTCAGCAGCGCATTTCCATGGGAAAGAAAATTGTATGCACGACATTTGGCTCGCAACCTCCTCAACCCTTGCCTGGGAAAATTAAATAGTATGCAAAACCCTTCCCTACGGATGTTCCTTCTCTTTGCCATTAGATGCGCCCAGGGGCCCGGGCGCAGCGCTATCTGCTGCCACGTAGGCAAATTACCCCGACCAACCCCCGAGGCAGAAGACAGACAGACCCATTTGAATACTCATCCTCAGTCTCGATCTCGATCCACGGCATGTCTTGCGCAAAAAAAAAAAAAAAAAAGGTTGCCGCTTCATCTGCATAATTTTCACAATGATCGCAGAGGATCACAACCCTTTTGCACCCTTTTCCAAGACGTGCCGAAGACGCGCGTTGTCTGCGCCGCCAGACCAGACCAAATATCAATTTTCTTCATTCTCATGCAAATCTCACATAACATAAATAACGAAATGTGACATCAGAGAGAGAGAGAGAAGCAGATCTTGCCCGGCATCGGGGTCGGGCTCGGCTCGGGGTCGCCAGAGTTCAGCGCTAATCTTGCTGCCGGCTGTCTTAAGGGTTGCTCCTTGTTGCGTCTCTCTGTGTTTGGCCTGACAACGTCAACAGCTTGGCGAAATGCAGCCCCTAATGGTTGACCCGAGCAGCCGAGCAGCACCCAAGCCAAGCACTCGCGTCTTTTTGGCAAGCCTTTCTTCCTTTTTTTTTTGGCAATGCAAATGTGAGGCGTCGCCGTGGGCTGAGCGCGTCCCGATGCGGTATTGATCCTTAATTTATGCATAAATGCGTCACCTTCCAGCGGGGTTAGGGTAATGCCTCCGCCTCGCTAATTTTTAATTTATGCAAAACATTTCGCCAGCATCCTGCCTTCCTGCCTGCCTGTCGGCCTGCTCGCCTGCCTGTCGCGTAATTCGAGAAATCTTTACGTTTTCATTTTCATTCGCATTTCCTTTTGCAGCTTCGTCACATTTTCGCGTATGCAAATCCCATCGAATCCCATTGTGAACCTGTGTAAAGGCTGCCAGTGTGAGGTGCCGCCTTGGGTGCTTCAAAAAAGGGGTACCCCTTTGCCGTCGTCTTCCTGCTCATCGCACAATCGTTTAGAAAATTTAATTTATT
Organism: Zaprionus bogoriensis; assembly: GCA_035046045.1. Classification (NCBI taxonomy): domain Eukaryota; kingdom Metazoa; phylum Arthropoda; class Insecta; order Diptera; family Drosophilidae; genus Zaprionus; species Zaprionus bogoriensis. Next base: position 1,546,776 of record JAWNOI010000145.1, read on the forward strand.
TCGCTGCTGCTGCTGCTGCTGTTGCTGCCGCCAGTTTTTCTATTTTCCAATTCTATTTTCAGTTTTACTTTTCATTTTTGCACTCTTGTTCGTTTTGTGTTTTGTTTGCCGCGGGGCAGTTACAAATTTTTGCCATTTGCTACTCTTGTTGCCGTGTATTTTCTTTCTTTTTTTTTTGCAGCTTGTATGCAAAAAGGGTTTAACTCATGTGCACGCTGCCCTGCAGAAGCTGGAGTTTCACAGCAGCTTGATTAATTTTGCCACAGACTGTACGCAGTAGAACTGAGATGAATAGGTTTCTTGTAATTCGAAAGATTTGCTGGGAAAGCATTGCAATGCATTGCATTGCATTTTTTTTTTTTTTTTGACTTTGCCTTAGTATTTTGATTTGTTTTATTTATAAAATATAGATTGCATAATAATACGTGGAAGGCTTAAGATATTTGACTGGAAAGATGCTGAAAGTATGGGGAAATAATTTCGTAATATTGAAGAACTTTTGCTATATCTGAAAACGGCAGAAATGAAGTACGCGACACGAGTTCCAAAACAGACTGATGAGCCGCTTTCACGGCTCCTTTATTTATATCAAAATCTTATTCTAACTTATCTCTATATTAAGCTACGGGGGGTTACATGAGCGCCCTAAGCGATAAGTGTGTATTTATATTTAGGGTCACAATGTGTAATGTTGCATTGCGTGGGTCAAACTGCTGTCATATGCATATGCTGCGGACTCCTACACGCTGCTTTGGTCAGGCCTATCTCAAGTGTTGGACTGATTTATATTTAACCTTTTGAACTCATCTGCTTGACAAAGTATTTATTCGATTCAGAAAGTTCATTGCCTTCTAAACGTTGCTGGTGTCAAAAACTTATCTCTAGTGCATTGTTTATGAGTTGACAACGGCAAGAAACTAATCTTAGCATTCTAAACTTCATCTCAACTGCAGTGTTCAATCCATGTGTACTCTATAGGATTGAACATCCTGGCCCTGTTGAAAGGTGTACCTTTCAAAAAAATACATTCTTTATGTCTTGTTTTCTGGCCCTGCTAGATGGCCGTTGTTTACATAAGTCATATATTTCTTATGTCTTAATATATCTGGCCCTGCTAAACGACCGTTACTTATAAAATGACATTTCTTCTAAATATCTTAAATTGTATATCATTATTCTAAGCTATGCGGGGCAGGGCAATTGTGGCTGGCAAGAATTGTGACGGCATGCGGCATACTCGCTGGATGAGGATGATAAGTCCCACGACGACCCCAGCGATCAAGATCATTGCTGTGATGCTAAGAGAATAGTGAGCTGCATGGTGCCACTCCAGTTCGACCGGAAAACCCATAATCCGACCTTGGCGGGGAAGCTCTGGAATCTTGAATGCCTGGATACCTCCTTTTACCTCGATATGGTTCATCGCTGGAAGCTGGTCCGTTAGGTTTATCCTTGGTATCCAAAATGATACATCTGACGTCCGGTCCTCGAAAGCCCATAGACTGACATGCTCAGAATGCAGGTAACATCCGGCCTGAAGCTGCAGTATTCCTACGCCAGTGAGTTCCAATGTGCTTGTTTTGTCTGCACAGAACACATCCGCAATTATTTTGGTTGAGGCGGAGAATAACCAAGAGTTCGGTTGATGTAGTTGGTGCCAGGTTGTCTCAGGCATCATTACGTTTACATAGCATTCTTCGATAATGGGTGACCTTTTCGCAAGTAGAAGGACTTCACACTTGGTCGCCTTGTTACAATTGAAGAGAGGGTGACGCTGCTCGCAAATGGTTAGTTCCTCCATCTTCTGGCAGTGCTCCCAATTGTCTTCAGACATGCCATAATAAACAGTCCTCGCTTCATCCACTAGTATATATTTATACACGGGATTTATGCTGACGAAGCGCCCACTGTGTACCACAGGCAGCTGATATACTTGATATGCTCGCAAAATGTTTTGGCTGATCAGCGGAATCTTTACGTGGAACAGAATGGCTGACTTTGTTGTCCGGGCCTTCACTTTAGCAGTCCTTCCAAGCTCTAATGGATCCAAAGTAGGTAGCTGTAGTCCAGATGGCATGTTGAGCGTAATCTCCTGAATGTGCTTCTGGAACTGGGTAACGGGTAATAGGCTGTCCAGGAAATTTCCCTTCTTGTTCCACATCAGGTTGATGATGCCCTGCTGGAGATGTTCGAAGGCATCCATAGCCTGATTCAGCGTTTCGAAAGCTTGTAGAAACAATTGCTCATCGCCTACTCTGTCCGTGGCGTCTTTGATTTTCAATATGTTGTCGTCTATCCTCTGGAAATTTCCCCAGATTGCCTTGTTCTGCTTGTCGAGCACCTCCAGAGTAGCGTCTAGTACGGAGGACCGGTTGCGCAGTAGGTCCAGAAGGTATCCTTCATTTTCCCTGCCTTGGTCCACCCTCCGCATTAACTCTTCGGCCTGCTCTTCATCCATTAGACCGAAGACCGCACTATAGATGGACCCAAGTATCTGCAACGGCGCCCTTGGTAGACGCTGCTTGCCCGGTGTCCTTATGTGTTTAATGATATCGTCATGTTGTAACAGCCTCTTTGCTTTGCTGTCCAATGTCGATATCATTGAATTCACTTGTGCATCGTTTTTCAGTGTTTCGCCAATGTCCTGTGTCGCTGCCAACGCTTCGTCCACTCGGTATTTGAACGCGTCATAGTCCTCCATGTCCGCATGTATAATTATGTCCCACGATGTTCTTGACAGGCCGACAATTCCCTGATCTTCGTAAAATATCCCTGCCTTATCTCTGATTTGTGTTACATTTTGACAATTTGTGTTCTTAAAAATACTTAGAAATGCTAAGATACAAAGTATTAAATTTTTATTCTTAACCTTTCTTGGATTTGTTTGTCTACTTGCGGATACCTTATGTGGTATCTCGTTTCGATTATTGTTTTTATTTGAAATGTTTTTCTCATTTTCTTCCGTAGGAAAAGGACAAACATTGTGTGTGGATCTCATAACCACTCCATTGCTTGTCCTTACTTCTACCATTCGACAAAGTCCATCCTTTCCTATGATGGACTTTGTCACCCTGCCCCTCCTCCAATTGGTTTGAACCAAATTATCATCTTTTAAGAGAACTAGGGTGCCAGGTTCGATGTTCATTTTTGGATTTGCCCATTTGTACCTTTTTTGTAACTCGGACAAGTATTCCACGGACCATCGCTTCCAAAATTCTTCCGAATTTGCTTGGACTGCCTTCCAGTGGTCTCGGAACCCCTTATAACTTTTATTATTATCTGCGTCAACTATCGTTGACATAGCTTCTCCTAAGATAAAATGGGCAGGTGTTAACACTTGCAAATCATTCGGATTGTCGGACAACGGTGTTAAAGGTCTAGAATTCAAAATAGCTTCAATTTGTGTCATTAACGTAGTGAGTTCTTCGAACGTCATTACACCGTTTGACACCTTTATTATTAATTCAGTCAATAATGTTGCCGCACATAGTTCTAAGCGAGGCAAAGATAAGACTTTTGTGGGGGCGACTCTCGATTTTGAGGTCGCTATATTAATAAAAGTTCTTCCGTCTGCACTACACGATTTTACGTATATGACGGCTCCATACGCTTTGGTGGATGCGTCACAAAAACCGTGTAGCTCAATACGGTCCACATTATCCCCAATTAGTCTTCTTGGTACCATTATCTTATTAAGTGTGGGTAGATCAGATCGTAACCTACCCCATGTTTCTAGTATATCTCCGGAAATCTCTTCATCCCAATCCTTTTTTTCCTTCCATAGCTCTTGGATTAAAATCTTGGCAGTTACTGTAACTGGGTTGACTAATCCTAATGGATCAAAAAGTCTTGAGATATCGGACAATATATTTCGCTTAGTTGGCTTTAGCTTGCATTCCCAATTGCATTTTATTGCAAACTTGTCAATATCTGGCATCCAAGCTACTCCCAGAGCTTTAATGCTATCTGCCTGCTCCTTATCAAACTCTAGGCGCATGCCTCTGTCGACTTTTGGAATATTTTCTAAGACTTGTGCGCTGTTGGAACACCATTTTCGCAAATGGAATCCTCTTTTTCTTAGCTCACTGGAAATATATTTTTGGATTTCCTGTGCTTGTGAGACACTATTCGCACCTGTCATTAGATCATCCATATAAAAATCGTTTTTGACAATGCTAGCCATTTTAGGAGCTTCATCCTCTATCTCTTCTGCTGCCTGTTGTAAGCATTTTACTGCTAAATATGGTGCAGCAGCTGTGCCATATGTCACTGTTTTTAGCGCATATGTTTTTAGAGGGTCATTTCGGTCCCATCGCCAGAAAATCAACTGAAACTTTTGGTGCTCCTTCTGAACCCAAATCTGTCTATACATCTTTTCAATATCCGCAGAGATAGCAAATTTATATTTGCGAAATCTCAGCAGTATATTGAAAAGATCCTCTTGCAGTTTAGGTCCAGTAAGGAGCACGTCATTAAGGGCTAAGTTATTCGATGTCTTACAAGATGCATCAAAAACTACCCTTAATTTCGTAGTCGTACTATCTGGCTTTAAAACACAGTGATGAGGGAGATAATATTTACTGTTTATTTTTTCTGGGCTCTGAACCTCAACCATGTGTCCTAAATCGATATATTCTTTTAAGAATAGAACATATTGTTCTTTCAGCTTCGAATTTTTCTCTAGCTTTCGCTCTAAGGTCAAAAACCTCCGTTTGGCTTGTGACTCAGAGCTACCTAATTGCATCATATTAGACTTAAAGGGCAATTTAACTAAGAACTTCCCATCCGAGCCTTTGCTTACATTATTCGCAAAGATATCCTCGCATAGGATTTCTTCCTTAGTAAATTTCGGAGCCTTTATATTGACTTCTTCAACTTGACAAAATCTCTGAAGTTGCTCGTCTAAGCTGTCTAACCTTTCGGTTACTGTGCCACAAACTGCTGGTGATTCCTTTATCACCAACGGACCAGTGGCTACCCATCCAAACTCTGTTTTATTTAGTCTTATTTGACCATTATTCAGAGTTGTTGTACCTTCTAACAAGGTCTCATAGAATTGCTCAACTCCCAACAGCATATCTATTCTTTTTGGAATATTAAATGATGGATCAGCTAAGCCTAAGTCTGAAGCCACTTCTCCTATTTCAAACCGGCGAGCCGGTAGCTCAGAGACAATATTTTTCATTACTAACGTTTCAATTTGTGTATTGAAACTGGAATTTTTGGATCTTATGTGAACTTCTAAGCACTCTTTTATATGTGCTGTTCCTCCAGAAATTCCTTCAATGGAAGTTTGAATTTTACTTCCTTTAATGCCCAGTTTCTTCTGCATAGCTGCAGTAAGAAAATTCACCTGCGAGCCGCTATCAAGCAAAGCTCGACAGTCATGCCAATTTCCGTCCTTATCTTTTACTTGAACTATGGCTGTGGCCAGTAAAATATACTTTTTTTTATCTAAATTACTGGACTTACTGACTGTGGCATTTTTCGCATTTTTGTTAGAAGGCTTATGCAGTAAGACATGATGGGACATTTTACAATCAGAACACACCTTTTTACAATTTTTGTATTGGTGGTCTCTGCCTAAACAGCGGCCGCATACCTTATGCTTAACCACCGTTTCCCATCTGTCTTGGCTATTTAAAGCCTTGAATTTATAGCAATTCTCCAAAGGATGAGCACCTTTGCATTTCAGTATGCATGCTTCGTCCTTTCGGAGTTTATTATTGCTACTGGGCCTTATTTGACTCGCTTCTAGAGCGAAAAATTCGTGCTCCAGGAATTTGAGCAGCGGCTCTAGCGACTGAATTTCCCTAGAGTTGCTGAGACCGCTCTCATATTTTGACCTCAATGGGTCACTTAATTTCCGTAGAAAGAGGAAATTAAATAGGCTCTGAAGAATATCCTCATTCTTCAAGCCCATGGCTCTTATAGCCTGGACATTTTCTTGGATTGTATCCAAGAGAGCCTTAATGGTTGATGCTGATTCCCCGACATGGGGTGCATCGACCAAATTTTTCAAGTGCACACTCAGCACTGCTCTTTTATTGTTGAACTTAGCCTCCAACAAGGACCATGCAAGTTTGTAATTTGCGTCAGTCGGCGCCAAACTTGCTATGGTGGCAGCTGCGTCACCGTGTAGCTTTGTTTTAAGGACGCACATTTTTTGTGCGTCCGGAATCATAGTTGATCCTATCAGTTGTTGGAACAACTCTTTGAAAGTCTTCCATTCCTCATATTTGCCAGAGAACGACGGAATATCGACTCTAGGCAGAGTGAATGGAAGACTCTCGCTTCTTGACCTAGAGGCAAGTTCCTCATAGGCCTCGTTAAGCGAGAAAAAAGTTTCTGTCAGATCATCATCATCGTACTCATCCATGTACGTGATAAAAATTTCCTGACAGTTTTTCTTTGCTTGTCTCACTTCGCTCATGGGTTCATGTCCAGCCTTAACTCTATTTAAGGCTGACCGATATTCACCCAGCAAATATGAGAATTTTTTACACACATTTTTCGTGCGTTTATCACCCTTAGAGTCAGGCTTCACGGCCTTCCCTAAGGGTTTAATGGAACTTAATAGTACATGTGTTTTATAAATTAAACCACGTACCTGCTCGCCGTACTTCTCCTTGAAGTACGGCGTCTTTTTTGCCTCTGCTGAGAGTTCGAGCAACCTCTTGTCGTTGAGCTCGAACTGCTCAGTGATGGCAGTCAACTCCTCCTTGTACAGCCCTAGCTGTACCGAGTCTGTCCGACTCGCTTCTGCCGCCGCGGTGTTGTAGAGGATTTCCAGGGCTCCTCCTAGAGCCTTCTGGGTTTCTATTAACTCCATAGTTGTCTCCATTTTTCCACAACACGCACGAAAAAATTTTTTTTTTTTTTAAATATATTTTATTTATATATATTTAAAAAAAAAAACAAACACACGGGTTTTTTTTTTTTTTTAAACACACGCGTACCGAAATTGTTTATAAAATTTAAATTTTACTTCACAATGTTCACTGATCACGTCGGGGTCACCAAAATGAAAACGGCAGAAATGAAGTACGCGACACGAGTTCCAAAACAGACTGATGAGCCGCTTTCACGGCTCCTTTATTTATATCAAAATCTTATTCTAACTTATCTCTATATTAAGCTACGGGGGGTTACATGAGCGCCCTAAGCGATAAGTGTGTATTTATATTTAGGGTCACAATGTGTAATGTTGCATTGCGTGGGTCAAACTGCTGTCATATGCATATGCTGCGGACTCCTACACGCTGCTTTGGTCAGGCCTATCTCAAGTGTTGGACTGATTTATATTTAACCTTTTGAACTCATCTGCTTGACAAAGTATTTATTCGATTCAGAAAGTTCATTGCCTTCTAAACGTTGCTGGTGTCAAAAACTTATCTCTAGTGCATTGTTTATGAGTTGACAACGGCAAGAAACTAATCTTAGCATTCTAAACTTCATCTCAACTGCAGTGTTCAATCCATGTGTACTCTATAGGATTGAACAATATCAAATTAACAGACATTTATAGGAATGCAATTTTTAAGAAGATTCTTTAATAAGGTGGGTTTATGTATAGGAAATATTTTTCGTAGGTAGAGAAAAAGCTTCAGGGGTTTTTTTTTACTAAACCTTATTTCTTAACTGAGCTTTCTAATTTATTGTATTGGAAATATATCTACATACATAATTAAATATTTTAAACCAATAGCTATAGATGCAAGTAGAGAATATAATATAATATATATAAAAAATATTATAATATAGTATAAAACCAAAATAATAAAATAACGTAATAAGTAAATACAATTTAATTATGTAATAACAAATATAATTTAGTATAATACAAAATAAATAAAAATAAATAAAAGAAGTAAATTTTATAAAAAATATAATTTAATAATAAAAAGAATGCAACATACGAAAAATATAATAATATGATATAATAACTCTTTAGTTATGTTTTTATATCATATTATTAATTTAATATGATAACTCTATAATTAAGTTGTTATATGATATAGTATGTTATTTTAAATTATATTTACTTATATTTTACTAGTTTATACTTTGTATTATTTATAGAGCAACTAGACAGCCTTACCAATAGTACCTAGTGCAACTTACCTATACCTATACCTAACCTATACTTACCTATAATTTATATATATTCATGTACTTCACACAGATTTTTCTTAAAGCCTCTATGTAGGTATTGTAGTTGCGCTGGCAGCGCATCTTCCGCTTCGACCTCATAGTATTGTGCTCGCTGTCTCGCTGCCATCCTTATCAAATTCAATTTCAAACATTTTTGTGCCGTACGCTTTTGTTCAATAATTTCTCACTCTATCTCGCTGGCGCCCCTGCTCCCCCTCTCTCTCTCTCTCTCTCTCTTTCTCTGTGTTATGATTGCGCTGGCTGTGCGGCAATTTCTTTTCACTGTTTTATCAATTTGTGTTCGGGGCGCTCGTTACTTATTTTTATTTATGCTCCACTTTGCTGGCAGTTTGCAGTGCTGCTGCTACACCTTAACTACCTTTATGCAGCCCTGGCAAATTTTTGCATAACCCGCGAGCGAAGTTCCTAACCGAAATAAATTCCATTCCTTTGGTATATACATATATTTTTTTTTTGGTCTGCCTGTATTACATTTTTATTTTGCATTTGATAAGCTCGTGCGGGTTTCCCCCTTTTGCTGTCATACAACGCAACGAGTGGGCGGCAGGGGGGCGTGTAGGCGTGTCTCGCTGTGTAAGTGTTATGTTGTCTCGTTATTTATGACTTTACACATGCAAATGCCGACGAGTGCGAGCCGAGCTTAGTTCTCTGTCCCCCCTTTTAGCCCCCTTTTAGCTGCCGGCATAGTTTATGGCCAGAAGCGGGAGATGAGCGGCTTGCATGGAAAATTGACTGGAAATCGAATCAGACGGCGGCGGCAGATTCGATTTGCGCTGGCCTAACAACTCCCGCTCTCTCTATCTCTCTTTTTCTCTCCCTCTCTCTATCTCTGGCTGCTCGCTGCCACTTGCAGCTAATTGTTATGGCTTAATTATGTGCGCCTGCTGCTCTCCCCCTGCAGATTATGCGCATAATCAGAGAAGTCAAGCCAAAAAGCCGGCGCGCAGTTGCCTTGCCATTTGAATAATTCAGAAGCTGACGGCGCAGCGCGTTGTCCTTTTGCGCAGGCGCTTGCCCCAGACACTCGGCCGCTCTGCCTCTGTCTCTGCCTCTCTCTCGCCTGCATTCTAATTAAGCGACGCATGCCACGCGGTGTGGCAAGGGGCTTCTTTTTTTTTGCCGCTGCCAGCCTGTTGCGCCGCCGCAATTACAAATTCTAATTTTATGCTAATGCTGGCGTTTTGGTCCTGCAGCAGCGACGCCGGCAGCGCTGCCGTCAGCTAATTATTATGCGACGTCATTTGTATGTTTTAATTTGAATTTTAATAAACTGGATTGCTTGACCCACTAAACTAGAGAGCGACGCGCCGCGCCGTGCTGCTGCAGCAGCAGCAGCAGGGTGTGCAGAGGGGCGGGCAGTGATTGGTCAAACGCCTTTTTTTATGCGCAAATCTCGTACATAACAATGAATAATTAGCTGCTGCTCTCCACGTTGCTGTTGTTGTTGTTGTTGTTGCTCTTATAATTTATTTTGGTTTTTATTTGTATTAGGCGTATGAATAATTCAAGTCGTTCGCGCCGCTGTCTTTGTTGTTCAATGCAAAAAAGAGCAGCAACAACAACAGCGAGCGCAACAGCTGCTGGAAAAGCTGTAAAACTCATATTGATATTAATATTTAGTGCGACGGCAAAAAAAAAAAAAAAAACAATCGACTGGCAGCGTGAAAATCAGCAGTTGACATGGGAGCTGCTCAGCTAAGAGCTGAGCGCTGCAGGTGATTTATTGTCTGATTGTTCAGTTAATTAGCAAATGCAGAGCAGCTGACAAATCACCCGAGAGTCGCGCAGGGGGCGAGTAATCAGCCCGCTGCATAATGATGATCGGTGTGATGGGAGTTTGTAGATGATTACGTGTAGTTCCAGTTGAAGTGATCTAGTGAAGTGATTGGGTTGTATCTATGTGCTAGTGTCTGCGAGTAGCTGATGATTTTATGGGCAAGTATAACAGTTAGAGTTCATTGAAGATATTAAACAAGAAACTATCTATTTTAATATGCAAACATTCCGAAATAATGAAACTTTGCAAGACGAAGAAGCACTTAAAGCACTTTGCTAAAGAAATCAATGCAAGAAGATAAAGACAATATCTATATCTATGAAAAGATTTTAAAGATCATTATCTTTAACTGAATATGAATATTGCGATGATGATCAAAGGAAGTAGCTAAGTAACTTTTCTACTTTTCTTGTAAATCGAGAAAAAATCGTTTTATGGGGGCGGTAGGCATGGCATCCAAAAATTGAAAATACGCATTCTGCGTAATGTAACTGAGGTCCTTTCTACCAAATTTGGTGCTTCTACCGTTTATGGTTTTCTTTTAATGTCAAAAATTCGTTTTGTAGGGGCAATGCGACATGCAAAAGTTGAAAAAACACAGTCTGCGTAATGCAATAAGAGGGCTTCATATTATCTTTATTATTTAATTTGATCAGACAATACTATAGGTGGCCTCTATGCCTCTTTAATATGATAAATAACGTTTCCCATTACAGTATCAAGCGATTGCACAATACCTTAAGCTATAAGTTAGCTTCTTTTTTTAATCAGCGTATCGCAATAGCCATTTCAGCCCTTCCTCCCACCACTCAACCTATTTAGCTGGGCAACTCCGCTCCCTTGCCCCCCTGCACATGCCGCCGCAATCAGCATAGACAAGAGCAGGGCAACGAAGGGCGCATAAAAAAATCGTTGAGCATAGCAGAAACCATAAAAATCACACCTACGAGTACGTTGTAATAAAATGTTATCAAAAGTGTTGCTACCCCCTTCCCCCGTGTGGCTACCCCTGGTCGATTTTTGCATATGACAGCGGCAACAATCGAAGGCGGCGGCGGCGGCAAGGAAGCTGCTGCTGCCAGAGCAAACCCAGTGGAAGCGCCATTGTTAACCCTTCTACGTCGAGTGCTATGCCGAGGTTCCAAGCCATAAAAAATCCACAGTAACCCGTCGTCATGTGGGCGCTTCCTGGTGTTTTTTTTACGTTTCCCTCGCTGCCCCCATTTACTGCCCTCAGTATTGACAATTTCATGGCGTGCTCGACTTTGCCGCGTCAGCGAAATAAACAAAAATCGAGCAGTACGCAAAGACAAATACACAGCAAAAGAGAAGGAGAGAGAAAGAGAGGGAGACAATAAAAGAAAGAACACAACAAAACAAACATTTTGGAGCGCGCAGGTTCCGCTGGCTGACAAGACGCTTGGGTGCTGTAAAGCAGCAGAAAAGGATAACAAGGAGGAGTAGCAGGAGCAAACCGTGAAGAGGTTACATTTTTCTGCTGACGACAAGTATCTGGAGCGCTGCTTTAAAGCGACTTGGACGTACATTTTTATTGGTTCAGCGAGAGCGCAAAGAGACAGACAGAGCAAGGTAGAGAGATAGAGAGAGAGAGAGGGAGAGGGGACTCGCTTCCGGGGGTTGCACTTCAAGGAGCGAACGGAGTTGCTTAAGTGCAGCCCGAGCGCAACAGCCAAAAGAGTGCACAAGTATTTGTAAATCTTTTGAATTCCAGCAAAAATCACACAAACACAGACAGCAAGACAAACAGACAGGCAGACAGACAGACAGACGGACAGACGGATAGACAGGCAGGCAGGCAGTCAGTCGGCACACACAGGGGCGCATTTTGCAACCCTTTCGCGTGCATGTGTGTGTGTGTGTGTGTGTGTGAGTGATACTCGCTGCGAGGCAATCACAGCCAGCGACATCTATTGTCGAGCAGGCGAACTATGCGCATGCAGAGATATTTATGCTCGGATTTTCTAATTTGAATTTGTTCGACTTTGCTGCACCCAGAGCGGAAATTGTTGCAGGAAGAACCACAGGGGTTGCCATTGTTGTTGTTCTTGTTCTGGCTGTGTTGCACCGGATGTAGCAAGATTTTATGGCAAGTACAAGCAAAAGGGTTAGGTCCTGAGTAGCTGACGAGCTGATTAGTGCAGTTGCAGTGGCAAGAGGTGTGTTGCAATTGTGGTAGGAATGTGGTGAGGGGAAATTTCTATGCCAATAGCAGAGGTTTATTTTTTATATATACAAAGAGTTGAAACAAAATATTTAATGCATTATGTTATAGATCGGTTAGGAATTAAATCCCATTTAAAATTATAATTCTTAATATAAATTACTTATGTGCTTATTGTTCTATCGGACTTAAAATTATAGGGTTGGTTAATATTATTGGCAGCTATAATAATATCTAAAAAGAGACGCTGTAATTTTTCCACTTTTCCTATAATTCGATTTACCGATTTTCAAAATCGATTTCTGGGGGCGGTGGGCCTGGTATCCAAAAGTTGAAAATCCGCATTCTGTGTAATATAACCAGAGACCTTTCTACCAAATTTGGTGTTTCTAGCTTTTCAAATGTTCTTATAAATCAAAAAATTCGCTTTATAAGGGCTAAACATATAATTTCGCTTTAATCGATTTCTTTTGCATTAATCCAAAGCAACTGAAGAATTTCTCGTTGGCATAGAAGATCGCGCGGCCAGAACTGCCGCTCCTCTCTCACATTGCAATGCTTGTGTGTTGCATTCTAAGCAGATGCCCGCGAGTTGCAGCAGCGCGACTGTTGTCTTCCCCTGTACACCACTACGTCGCGCTTCCTGCTAAGCGAGCGCCACAGCAAGGAGGCTGCGAGAGGCGAACGAATTCGTAAAAAATCGCGCTACAAAGGAATTCACTTAACAAATTGCGCAAATTTATTCATTACCCGCAACAGCAACAGCAGCTGGCAGCAGGCCGTGCCACAGTTGTTGGGGATGTGGCGGCAACAAAACGTTGCAAAATGAAATAATCCACACTTTTGGAGGCTTTATCAACGGCCGAGCAGCCGCAAGCCCAATAAGCTCTGCCATGGCCACAGCTACAGCTTCAGCACCGACTGCGACGCCATGTCAGAGTAGCAGAGTTGCAGCTTGGAGTCACTGGCACTTGCCACCGCGTGGCTCGGTCGAGCTTATCAGTGCGCGCATCAACAAACTGCTGCGCAGGGGCACAACAGCAGCAGCAGCAGAGGCACCAGCAGAGGGCCAGGAGTAGTCAGAGCCGCGCGCTCGCTCCAGTAACTTCATCACCTTCGACTGCGCAGAAGCAGCATCCGCAGTTGGCCCCGGTCCCGGCCCGGTACAAATTAAAACCTCAGCACACACAAGAGTTTTTTTTTTTTTTTGTTTTTCGGATTCGGATGCAGATGCGACCGCCGCGATAGCCCCGAGAGTAGCGCCCCGTTTGCGTTCTTCTGCAGCATTCTGCGGCGACTCTCTGTGTGTGTGCCCAGTAGCAGTTGCCTTGTCGATACACCTCGCCGAATCGACCATAAATTCTTGGTGCTACTCCCTGTACTCCCTTGCCTGGCCTTCCCCTTGGCACTCTTCGCCTGCGCTGCAGTCGTGTCTCTCGGTTTGCCTACTACTACTACTCGTATATCGCGGCGTGCTTATCACATTTGCCTCAGTTGCGCGCATTTCGTATGCCCTACTCCCAGGGGTGCTGTAAATATGAGAGCAGTTTGGTAACATCTGCCGAGCGGAGCTTATAAAAGATGTAGGCAATATTTGTAGCATGTTTTTGCGAGAAAGCAAATATATACGCAGACTTATACGACATATATATAAATATTTCTACTCTTATACTACGCTGCAGTCCATTAAATCTCATCTTAAGCAGAAGATTTGAATAAACTATAGTAGCACATATGATATTAAGTATTACATTAATTTGATACTTATATATAACTATAAGAGCTTCAGATATTTATATTCTTACACTATCAGACTCTTATACGTATGTGCTTATGTACACATGAGCTACAAGAACTTATATGTTTATACTGGTATCTGTAGAGAATAAATTATGAATACCTAATTAAACCACTTTTTTTTCTAAAATTTATATATTATAATATTTTTAATGTATAGTATAAACACACTAAAACTCTTATACTTTCTTTTGCAGGGTATATGTTTTTTCATAACATTCTCGCAAATTATTGCATTGAAAAATGATCCGGTAAGTTTATAAAAATATACTTAGAGAACTTATACCCTTACTTATACACAGCATTTTTTACACATATATTTTGAAACTATCCTATTATGGCATATAAAACTGCTCACATGCTTATATGATTATACGCCCATACTGCTAAACTCTAATTCTCTAAATCTCGTACTACTCCGACTCAAACTTATACAGCTTTACTCTCATACTCTATTACTCTTTATACTTTATATTTGATATTGCGTTTTAAAATGGAAAATAATCCCCTCTCGACTCTCATGCTCATACCTATAACACTTTATAAGCAAATGTTACTCTCACACATTTATACTCTCAACTGTGCAGGGTATCTCATGCTTTGCTATACTCTCACAATACGCTCTTGCTGCTGGCAGTGCATCCAATTGCTGGGCATGCATCGCTTTGGTCCCGCTCTCCCAACTTTTGGGTCGGCCTGCTTGCCCCGATCCGATCCGATTCGTCCGCCTGTCTGTTCGCTCCTTCGGCCAGGCACCTCGGGATGTTGATCGTCGCTTCGATTTGGTACGTTTTTTTATCTCCTACCGTGAATTTCGTTACTGCTCGTAGCTACCGTCGCGCAGGGGAGAGGAGAGTGGTAAGGGAAGCATTTGGGGAGTGGAGAAGTAGCTGTCGGAATGGTACTCGCAGATCAGTCGAGGAGGAGTAGTTGGTGGGAAAGAGAGAAGCAGTTGGAAGGACAGAAGGGGCCGTTGGGTAGTGGGAGCGTAGTCTGGGATTTTTTGGAGACGTAGTCGGTGAGGTCGTCGGGGAGAAGGCGGGCAGAAATTGAGGGATCGTTGGGAAGTTTATTGAAGTTGAAGTTTATTTGGAAGGCAGTCAGGGAAGCTCAGAAGAGAGAGAGAGAGAGACTAGAAGGCAGTTGGGTGACAGATGAGAGGGGAGTCAAGCGGGAGTACGGCAACATTTGGGAGGTAGTCCAAGATCCGTTGTAGTGTAGTGGCTGAGATAGTAGAAGATCAGTAGAAGGACCGTTTATAAGAAATATGAAAGCAATTGAATGACACTTAGGGAGGATAAGGGAAAATTAGCTGGCTGACAGAAGAGAAGGCAATCGGGTGGAGTATGAGAGCAGTTGAGAGGAGTACAAAGATCAATTGAGAGTTATACAAATATCAGTTGAAATGTACTGGGGTAGTTAGTTGATGATCCTTTGGGGAACAATCGACGAAGAGCAGGGGACCAGTTAGGAGACAGTCGGACATAAGCAAGATGGGGTTAGTCGAAAGGGAATAGCGGATCAGTCGAGAGGATTAATTGAGAAGCGGTAAAGAGATCGCTAGAATGTAGAAGAACAGTTGGGTGGCAATCAGGGAGGCTGAGAACTTCTGAGAAGAGAAGAGAGAGAAAACTGAAGGAAGTACAGTCGAGCGGGAGTATGATAGTACTTAAAAAGTAGTCGAGGATCAGTCGGAGCGAAGAGAAGATGCAATGAGCAGTAAGAAGAAAGTTGGAAGAAAGTAGGGAGGATCAGTGAAAAGAATTTTGGAGAGTAGTTGAAAGGTTTTAGAGTTGAGCTGAGAGTATGATAGTAATTAAAAGGTAGTCAAAGATCACTCGGTGCGAAGAGAAGATAGTATGAGAAGTAGAAAAGAAGACAGTAAGGAGGATTTGTGGATAGGATTTTGGAAAATAGTTGAATACTTGCAGAGTTGAGTAGAGAGGCTAAGGGTAAGAAATAGTGGAAAAATTGAGAGGCAGTAGAAGATCATTTAAGAATCAGTCGAAGATCAGACGAGGGAAGGTAGAGGAACACTCTGGTACTAGCAGACAAAAGGCAGTAAAGAAACAGTCGAGCAGACAATTGAAAGCTCCATTTATTTGCTGACTTTCGCCTTCCACAGCGCGCCTGGATACATACGTATAGCTACAAGGAGGCAGGACAGCAGGGCCATAGAGCCGACCCAGTTGCGCAATGACATCATAAAAATCATTTAAATTAATTTGCTGTTGTTGCTGCTGCTGCTGCTGCGCCTCCATATGCTTTTATTTGTTTTTTTATTTTTATTTCTATTTTTATTCCGATTTTTATTCGGATTTCGCTTTCGATGCTCGCGCGCGCCAGTGACAAACGCGCCCGTTAATTTAACAAACGCAGCGAGAGGCTGAAAGTGGCGTATACGGCGTAGAGATGGAACGGGAGAAGAGGACCATGAGGAGGTCCTCGATGCGGACACGCGGCCATTACAAGGACTAAGTCCGCATCATTAAATTAAAATTGTCGCGCAGAGCGCAATTGTTTGGGGAGGTTTCGCTACAGTTATTTTTTTTTCCCCCCGGAAAAGTTTTCGCTCTGCCTGCCCTCCAGTTGCTTATCCTATGCTCTGCCTGCTGCTCCACGCTTTATTAACAATGCGCTTCGGTTTAATGGCTGCGATTGTACAAATCGCCTTATGACAATTTAGCCAAAGTCCCGTCTACAGTTTTTATGCCCGTTTAATGCCTCGCAATGGTCGCGTTTTTTTCTCTACAGTTTTTTACAGTTAGCTTCCTGGGGGGGCCCGGGCCGCCACTGTCCAGTGTGTCCACATGCAAATCTCGGCGCTTGCATCGCAGTCAGCGCGCAGAGATCCTGCCTGGGTGTTCCACCAGGTCGATCGCTGGCCAAGAGACCTCAGAGAGAAGAGGCCTGCCTGCTGGCTGCTGCCTGCTGATGGCCGATTTCCGACTGAGTAATTAAGCCTTGTTTTGCAGTCAGTTTCATCTTGTTGTTGTTGTTGTTATTGTTGCTGTTACTGCTTGTTGTTGTCTAGTGTCACGCCATTAAAAAGAAATCACAGTTAAGGCTCAAAACGTCTCGTGGTCAGCCATATGGCCGGCTCGCTGCAGGCCTGGCTTGCTGCCGCGCTTGTTATTCCCTAGCAAAGGGTATATTTAATTTTTATAGCTGTTTGCCTGGCACAGCAGAAGGCTCGGAGATGCCTAGAAAATATGCTTAATATTGCTTATAAGCATACATTAAAGAGTTGTTATAGCCAATAACTTATTTTTTGTCAATTTGTCTATACAAAAAAAATTTACCTACAGCTTGATAAAATTTGATATGGACTGATTTTTACGGTTAATACAATTTATTTTACCACATAATGATAGCATAAAACGTTGAATACTTTCTATTTAGAAGAACATATTGTTTTGAAAATAATAATAATGCAAATTAAACAACTTCTGTATACAAAAATATACAGTTTTGTAAAACAATTTAAGTGATTTCTAATGATATTGTAATTAAGCTCTGCAGAACAATGCCATTTAGTAAAAAAATCTATCACGTTAGCACAAAGCTTTAAATAATTTCTTTAATAAAGAATATATAATTTTGGAAAAAATAATAATAAATTAAAATTGTTTACGATAATAATTAATATCGATTTAAACAAAATCCTTCTATATTCTACGTTAAATCTGAAAATAATAATAGCAAATAAAAGAACATTTCTGTAAAAAAAAAATACAATTTTGAAAACTATAATAACAAATAATTTCTCTAAAAAAGAAAAACTTCCGTTAAGTTTGAACATAATAATAAAAAGTAATTTATGCTTAAAAGTAAATATAATTTTAAAAAATTTAATAAATAATTTTGACATAAAATTGAAGCAGCAACGTAATTATGTTTTCTTTTGATTCGATTTAATTTATTAATCATTTTATTTATTTACACAATTAAAAATAATCAAAGTTATTGCATCGCAATACGATTAAATATATATATTAAATATAGTTTCGGTTGCAACAATCAAGAGTATACAAAATTCAGCACGATGAAGGTAAGAGTGTTCTCTCTAGTTGATTTCCACGTAAGACTCCAGCTCGGACTTGGACTTGGATTTTGGCCTGCAGCTGGAGCTGGAGCTGTAGCTGTAGCTGGAGCTACGCTCTTATCAGCGATGTCGATGTGGAAGTTTGCTTGACGCCCAAAACGAACGAAGCGAAATTCATTCGTAGAATTTCGGGGCGAAAGAAACGCTTCAGCGAAATCGATTCGAATGGAATGGAATGGAATGGTCTCTGGAGTGCCATTGCCATAACCATCCAAATTGTGCCTAAGTAGTGACTTTGCCAGGCAAACGCACAGCCCACACACACACACATACATAAGTTATCGATTAGGCACACACACACATTTTTTTTTTTTTTTTTTTTGAATTTCGACTTTTTCCCGTTACGCTTTAAAATGCTTCCGGCTGTGTTCGCGTACGCATTTCTGCGACTCTGCAAAAGTCCATTTGCCCACAAAAGCCAAGTCAATGCCAACCCCGAGCGCCAGCTAGATCTCTAGCCGAGAGGCTGTGCCTCAGCGTCAGCCTCATCCCTGGGTGCGGTTGGTCACGTACAAGATTTTCTCGTTTATTACATTTCCCTTTAGGTTTATTGCTTCTTAGTGTCGGCGGAGGCGAAGCTCTACAGTGACTGCCGCTGTCCGGGCTCAGCCGTGCTGCAAAAGTTCTTGGATGTTGACTTGCCACTGACAGGCAGGCATCGACCTGGCTTCGTCATGCCAGCCCCGTACCACCCCTTCCCCTTCCCCCTGCCACTGCCATGTGCAGTTCTCATTTTGCTTATCGTCTTCTTTTTTTTTCTTTTTGTGCACAAAAAATTTTTCACGCTTTTCAAACCACTGCCAAAAAAAAAAAAAAAAAAAAAAAAAATATACTGTCTCTCTCCCATTTTTTCTCTGTCCACACAATTCATTTGCCTATGTCCAGCCAGAAGTGGCTGTCATGCCGATGATATATGCACTAACTGACATCTCCACTCGTAAGACCGAAATTACCGGAAGTTATTATATCTTCATATCTTTATGTATATATATACAGCTCAGAGTTGGGCGCAAGATATTAGCTCGCATTGTCTCCGACATTGTTGTCCGGCTTTATGCCCGCTGCCCGCTGCCCACTCCCAGTGCTGTCTCCAGCCGTGCATCCTGTAGCGTTTAACTTGAATTTTGTGCTTTTTCCGCTTGGTCTGCTTGCCAGCTTTTCCTGGCCATTGTCCTGGCATGCCACATCCTGTGGCATGCGCATATTTATACAAATCAGAATTTAACAAGCCACAACAAGAGAGCGGCATAAGCCGCCGGAATGTGTTGTAAAATGCGCATAGCTCGTTACTCAGCGCAGTTTATGGGGCGTGGGTAGTTGCTAGGGGGGCTGTAGTAGGGCAGCTTTATTCATGGTCAGGGCCAACAGCAGCAGCAGCGTCAAGGTGACGTCTAAAAAAAGGCACTATAAAACAGCAGCAGCTGCGCGCTCTCTCTCTCTCTCTCTGTGGCTGTACTGCCGGCCAGCGACCTCTCCACACATGCAGAATATTAAAATCCATCTTTGAAATGCAAGCAGCGTTCGTCGTCGTCGACGTCATCACACAGCTGCCGCTCTGCGCTATGCTAGCGATTTTGGAATTTCGGTCAGGTTGGCAGCGCCGCCAAAGAGTTGCAGCCCGAATCGAGGACAATGTGTCGTGCAGCCCGGGCCTCGGGCTCGGGCTGCTGCTTCCGTATGCAAAGGATGTTGCGCCAGCGCCAACAAAGTTTCGCCAAGTGAAAGTGAAAGTCTAGCAGCGCCCCTCGCAGCTCCACTGGCTGGCACTGTCTGCGCTGCTCTCTCGCGCGCTTATACACTCTCCTGCACTCTCTCTCTCTCTCTCTCTCTCTCTGGCACTCTCTCGCCTACCTCGCCCTATGCCTGTGCTCTGCACTTGAACCCATTTCGGCATCGAGCACACCTACAGCTCCCGCTGGACTCTGCCACTGCCACAGTCGCTGTCCCAGTCGCTGCCCTTGTCCCAGTCCCTGCCCCTGCCCCTGCAGCTTCTCGCGCAAATTTGTTATGCAAATGGCCGGCGATTTAATTATCGCGCTAGACAACTGAAATATCGCCACATGAAACATAAACTGAAGCGCATTTAATTAGCGTTAATTGCTGCAATCTCTTTCTAGGCGCCCCTACGTGCCTCCATTCCCCGCCGCCCCGCTACTATCTGCGCCTATCTGGCCAGATATCTGGCTAAGTTCTCGGTGGACAAAATTGCTCTGCCCGCCGGCCAAAACTTGTTTGCCATAATTTACTTGGCGGCAGCAGCAATTGCTGCTTCTGCTCCACTTGCTCTCCCTCTACTCCTGCTACTCTCCTCCTCCTGCTCCACTGCAGCCTGCTGCGCATCCTTGTGCTTGTCTCATGTATTCCTTTGGCGAATTTCGATCAATTTCGTTTGCGTTTGGCCATTTGTTAATCAAATGGCCTACAACGTTGCACGTTGCAAGCTGTTGCACGTTGCTGTTGCAGCTTGTTGTTGCCATTGCTGCTGTCGTTGTCGCTGTCGATGTCGCTGTCGCAGTTGTTGTCATTTCGCTTTTGGAATTGCCTGGAAAGGCCTGCGGGAATCTCCCTAGCCGCAGTTGCAGTCCAAGCTCTGCCGCCTTGGTGGTCGCAGCGAGCGGAAGTGCTGCATTAAGTTGCAAGATTAGAGCCAAGATGCGCGGCATGGCATGCTGGAATGTCATTGAGAACAGTTAACAGGTGCTTACGAAATTTAAAAACAAAGTTTCTTATAGAAATTTTAAAAGTAAAAAAAAAAAATAAAACACACCACCATATACATTTTGTAAGTAAAATAAAAAATAAATAAATAAAAGACATTAAAGAAAACTAAATAAATTAGGCTTTCCTAAAAAATTTTTGTAGACAGCAAAAAAAATTGCTAAGTTACTAAGTTATTTAATTGTAAAGGTTGTAAAGAGATTTGATACTTTATTTTCCAGAACTTACATGAAAAAGTCTTCTCAAAAAATTATTTACACTCATAGATATTAACAAACTTCACAAATTTCAATGAAATAATATATATACAATTTTTGGAATGAAAGCAAAAAAGACAAAAAATACAGATATAATTAAAGATAAATAAAATAATATAGTATAGAGAAAAAAACAGGAATTACTTAGAAAAACATTAAATACAAGAACTGCAGAGATTTTTGGATTTCTGACTGTGTTATGAAATATTGGTAGATTGCCTTACAGAGTCTGTATAAAAATTTCTCACGTTTTCTAACTCTCTTATATTATTTTGATTCATTTTTATACAAACTTAAATTTCAATAAAAAAACAACGTTTATAACATTTTAAGAAATCTTAAAACGAATAAAGATAATTCAAAGTCAAAGACAATTTGAAAGCTCATTTAATTTTAGATGCTAAACCAATTCTTTATTCGCTAAAAATATTTTAAAATATATTTCTGTACAAATTTAAATTCCAATAAAAAAATTATTTTGGTGCCACTTTAAAATATCAATAAAAATGTTGTAATAACTAAAAGCCGCGAACAATTTGAAAACTCATTAAATTTAAGAAGATAGACCACGTTTTCTAACTTTAAAAAATTATTTTGTAATTTCAACAAAATAAATATATATTTTTTTTTTATTAATGAAAAAAAATATTTTTTTTAAGAAAACCACGAAGTTTTTTTTAAGTTAAATTAGGTATGAAGTATAATTGTATAACAGTTGAAAAATTGCCGGCCGGAAGCTTGCTCCGTACAAGGATTCACAGCAAACAAGTAAATTAGTAATAGATTTTCAAGTTGAAGCTGGCTTCAAAATCCGTTCGAGTGTTTTCTGAGTCGTTCGCAAACATAAATCACACAATGCGGCGGAACTCAACGCTGGCAAAGCAACTGGAGGCAACTGCTGGGGCAACTGCTGCGGCAACTGCTGACAGGCCTAAGCAGCAAATCTGCATAAGAATCAAACGAAAAGGAATAATAAATTATTATAATTTTTTTCTCTGCTGCTGCTGCCTGGCGGCGCAGCAAATGCAACAGTCTGTTGTGTAAGTATGTCTACGACGCGTATGCAAATAACTCGCTCGCTGCGCCACAGTGTGTGTGTGGCTGTGCCTGTGTGTGTGTGTGTGTGTGTGTGTGTGTGTATGGCATTATTATGTTACGTTGAACTTGAACTTGAACAATTAACTTAAAGTGAAATTTCGTACGCGAGCAGAAATGTAAAGGCCGGAGGGTAGCTGGGGGCATAGAACGCGGGCGGAGAGGGTTGCGGGGCTGGCGCGAGATGCCGGCGACTGCGCTTTACAGGCGCGTACGTAATACGCATAATTGAATTAATTTGTATAAATGAATAGTTTAAGTGGCCGCTCGGCGTGCGAGCGAGACAGCAATAGCCGCAGCAGCAGCAGCAGCAGCAGCGCGGCGAGAATGTGTGGCGCGCATTTAAATTTTCATTTTCCACACGCTTTTTGCGCCAGCGAAATTTGAATTTCAATTTGCTCGCTCTGCGCGGCGTTGCCAACGTGCAACAAAATTAAATTATGCTCAGTCGCAGCGCAGTCGGCGTCACCGACTGACCCAGACAGCGTGCAGACACACGAAAAAATATTAATTTCGAGCTGGAGCGAGCGAGATGGCAATGGTTAATGGCGAGCGCGTACTACATGGCGTATAATTAACGTGCATATGCCTGGCATATTATGCTGCTGTGACGTCACAGACGACGCGCTGGCTGCGCTCGAATATGCAAAGCAGGCTGCCAAGACACAGTGCAGAGTGATAGAGAGAGAGCGACACACTCACACATGAGCAGCATTTAAAATTCTAATTTCAAGACAAATTAAAAACAAAGCTGCAAGCGTTGATTAAATGGCGCTTCCAATAAATAATTCCATGTTGGTCAACGACACTGCCGAGTGCTGTGTGGGCGTAATTGCTGCCCCCTCACCTCTCTCTCTCACTCTAATACGCTGCTAGGCAGTTCGTTGACCCAGCTAGAGTTTTGCACGCAGAAACCGTTAAGAAATAGGAAATGGCAACACAATTTAGCTTGATCTTCTCTAAAAAATGTGACAGATTTTTGAGGTATTACCTACTAGAGGTATGCTTATTTTTGACATACTTTGAGCACTCGAAAATACCCTAAAATTTCGTTATTTTCCACAATTTTGGTTCAAAAAAGCTGCAAATGCAAATTTTATGCCAATTTTGATTATTTTAATCAATTTCAATCAAAAAATAATAATTTAAATTTTTTTAAAAAATTTGAAAATTTTGAAAGGGGTAGGTATGCAAAAATATTGAAAAAAATGAAATTTTCAAAATTAATAAAAATGAAATGATTTTGAATGCAGTTCGAATTCTGCTTCAAAATCATGAACAAAATGAGTTTCCAATCGAAAATCGCGTGATTTTTGGCAGAGTTATGAGCGTTACAAAACCAACAAAATGAGCAAAAGTGGAGAAATTTTTAATGTGTTATTTTTGGAAATTTGACAGGGAAGCTGTTTTTATTTATTTATTATCCCAATATTTATTTATTTCCTTTTATATTCATTTAGTTCAATTAGTAAAATGATTATGCTTTTATATGTTTAAAAATAATGAACAATGTGATAAGGCAAAACTTTGAAAAATCATAGAAACATTATATGAAATATTTAAACTTTTTTTCTATTACTAAGGCATTTATAATTTTAATGATAAATTATTATTAATTTTATAAAGAGTTTTTTTTACTAGAAAATAATTGTTACATTTTCTATTATTTTTATACTATTTAAAACATTTTTAAGTTTAAGTTTATTATTTATGACTTTTATAATTCTATTATTTTTGTTCAATTTCTAAGGAATTTTCTATTCTTATTTTTATATTTATTTTTACACTGTGTTTTTTTCTAAGGAAGTTTCTCTTATTATTTTTATATATATTTGTATACTGAGTTTTTTTACTATAAAAAAATGGTTAAGTTTTCTATTATTTTTAAGCATTTGCCCGCTCATTTCCAAGCGAATTTTTATCGCTTATGCCGCCGTCGTCCTTGGCTAAACTAGATTTATTTGCGCTGGATCACTCTCTCTCTCGCTCTCTCCCTCTCTCTCTTTATCTCTCTTTCCCTTTTTGCATTGCGCGGCGCCAGTTTTTTGACTTGTGCCAAATGCTAAAAGGAATTTATTACTGAAAATATTTTGACAGCGCTAAGCTTAAAAAGCAGCTCGAACTGGCAACGGGGTCGGGGTGAGGCGTGCGGGCAACTAATCAAGTGTGTGCAGAGTGCAGAGTAGACTCGCATTGAGATGGTGGCCAATTCCAAGCCCGAGCCCAAGCCCGAGCAGCCGTTCATCAAATCCGGCGGGGCGGCCACACGTCGCCGCAGGACACTTTTGTCAGCAGCGCTAAGCTAATCAAATAAAAAATAGCCGATTTCAAAGCCTTGCTGGCACGCCTCCCGCGTCTACCCCCTGCAGCAGACACAATGCGGCAATTTAATGCTGCATCATGTGCCCGCCGGGCAGCAGCAGCACTAGCAGCAGCAGCAGCAGTGGCTCCAACACCTTGGCCAACCCTGAGCGTTCGCTGCAAATCAAAACACACGTGGCCGCAATTGTGGCACGCTGCACGTGCAACACAGTAGCAGGCAGCCGGCAGCAGGCAGGCAGCAGTGAAAAGCGCACTTGAAAACGCGCGCGAGTCAACTTTAAAGGGAAGTGAATATAAATTGCCTTCTATGGAGTGTGTAGAGCGCAAATATATATACGATATGTATGCGATATATATTTATATGTGTGTGTGTGTGTGTGTGTGTGTGGGGGTGTTGCGTAAATTGAATGAATGAATTGCTCGCAATGAGAGCAAAGCCAAGCCCAAGTCGAAGGCGTCGCTGGCTGGCGACGTTGGTGGTGCGACGACTGCGGTCGTTTATTTACACAAAAGCTTAAGCTAAACCTTAAAAAAATAACTGTAACTGTTATTCTTAAAAAAGAAGAAAAAAAAAAAAAAAGACGAGCGTCCAGACTCAACTGGGGCGGTTGCTTGAGGGTGAAATGTGGCCAAGAGTGCTTGGAGCGCAGGGTAGGCAGCAGGCAGGGGCACAGTGGAACTTAAGTCAAGTTCTGGCAGTAAATTGCGTCACGTTTCGGCACGCTCGCGCTAGTGGTGTGTGTGTGTGTGTGTGTTGTGTGTGTGTTTGCTGCCCGCTCTGCTTAGCGTACGTGTGCGTTTTGCACGCATTGATTTATCATGATCAACTGGCAACCCCTTTGACCCCTTGCGGGCCCCCGCTATAAGCCTCTGCTACCCCGCACAGCAGTTGCACATAAAACTTAAAGTTTAAACTGCTTTTCGCCGTGGCATTCCCAGGCGATTTGGCCCATAGGAAATCAATACAACTGCAGTGCAGACTGAAGGCTCTGCCCAGCGCTGCTCATCAGCTAACGCAATAGCCCGCGGTCAAAATTGACTTACACTCGCCGGGATAAGTCGCAGTTCTCTCGATTTTTCTCTCTGCCTCCGCCTCGTTACTGTCCCAGTCGCCGGCGGGCACACCACACACACACACATACCATACCCAGACACCGTGCTCACTCGTTGCCAATCGCTGTCTGCTTCACTTGCGCCATTCACTGCGCCTACACGCGCTACAGGAGCGCAGTGCGGGTAGCGGAGTGCAGCGTGCGGTTCGGCGCCTCAGCTACGTGATCTTATTTTGTGTGCTACGCTCTACGCTCTGCCCAATTTTTCCGCTTTCTTTCGATATCAATTCGTGCGTTTGTACGCTATTTTCTACCCCTCGCACACGTTGCAGTTATGCTGAATTAAAAGGATTTAAAGTCGGCTAAAAAGATGCCGGGGAGAATGTTTTTGCAACTTGCGGTTAGCCGGGGCACCCTCGTCACAGCCCTGTATTCCGGGTGTGTGTGTGTGTGTGTGTGTTGTTCTTGTGGGTTATTACTTTTCAATATTGTCCTTGCGGATTAATGCGACATGTGCCCCGGGGCCAAGCAGGGATAGTGTTTAGGGCGTGCGACAAGCGCGTCCTTCTGATGTATAGCCTAAAAAAAAATTTAGTATGCTCCATTTGCGTGGTACCTGCAGCAAAACCGTTCTCAAGAGATTTTTCACTTTCCCATTGCATTGAAATCGAACGTTGCATATTTTGTTGTGATATATTATCTGTGAACATGCTGATTTTGTGCTAAACCATAGTAACTTGAGTATTATTCTGTACTAGCTATGTACATGCCAAATTTCAACTTTCTCACTAATTTTATTTCCAGGATATACCAAAATATGTTATAGTGAGTCATTTATTTATACCAAAATATGTTATAGTGGGTCAAAAAAAATTAATTCTTTCTATTATTTAAGTTTCTTTTAGATTAAGCAAAGTTTTTACCAAAAATCATAATTTTTCTTGCTTTATGTCCAAAATATACCCAAGTTTGTTTAAGAAAAATAATAAAAATTAATATAATTTTATCTAGAAGTACGAAAAGTACTTCGTGCTTAAATGGAGCACTACATCATGCTCGATTTGTAGCGCAAACTGTAAAATATTTGTTTTATAAACAAATTCTATGCGTTTTAACTTAAATAAATATGAAAATCTTATATTTAATTGTGTTAAATTTTTTTAAAACTTAATGATTTTAAATTATTTATTTTAAAATTAAATTTCCAGCATAGTTTACAACATTCTTGCCAAATTTTATTATAATAATTTATATTTTAGTAGAGATACAGTAAAATATGTTATAAGCAAGTTTATAAAAAGTTTTAAAAGCAATCCATACTTAATTTCTTTTTAAATTGCTATAGTTATATTCACGACTATCCTATGCTTTCGACAGCATCTGTTTGCCACTGATTTGCGCTTAAAGTGCGCCTCTCTCCGCGATTCTCAGCCATAGTTTCACCCCAGCTGCCTTTTCCATTCATTTGCAAGTGTGAATATGAATAAATTCGTAAATAAATTGCAGCTTTAAGCCGTTTGCAGTCGGGCCGGGCCAATCAGGCTCGCACTCAGCCAACAGATTCAGCTGCGGATAGCAAGGAATCAGTGAGGATGGAAGGGGCAGAGTGAGGCTGTAGAGCAGCAGGAAGTGGGTAGTACGAAAAGTGGAAGCTGCAAGCAACAGCCACAACAAGGCGGCAAATATTATCCTTTCAAGTTGATTTGATCACGTACGCAAAAGGGAATTCCGGAACGCCGAGGCCCACGCTACCCTTACCCCGCAGCTACTGCTGCTGCGGCGCACAAAATATGAGCTTTAGCCCGGCGTAGCCCGACGTAGGCCGTTGTCGAGTGAGTCCTGCGTGGAGGCTTTCAGGCAAATCAAAAACAGCAACAAAAGGCGACGCCGAATAGTGTGTGTGTGTGTGTGTGTGTGTGCCGGAGTGTGTTTGTCAGCCTGAGGGACGCACTGGCACTTAAACATTAATAGAGCAGCGGGCGTAACGCCGACTCCAACGATATGCGTAATAAATGTCGGCAGCAGCAGCCCGACAAAAAAAAAAAAAAGACGCGACGAGCAAATCCTAAAATATTAAAGCTCGCTGCGCACAATAAGCGAAATTAAAACAATTGCAGCGCCGCCTCGAGAAATATATATGGCCCTCAACCAAATGAGTCTTGGCCTGCTCTGCCCCCTGCCCAGCCCCGGCCTGCCTCCTGCTCTTTGTAGTCAAATTTATGGCGCGTCGAAGACGCCGCGCGCTAAGCCCAAGAGCTGAAGCAGAGCAGCAAACGCCTTCAATTCAGTTCGACTTCATTTAACGCGCAGCCTTGAACCCCTTCCTCCTTTCACCTCCTGCTCTGGTTTTCCAAATTCCTAACCCTTTTTTTGGGCGCTCAACGTCTTCATTAGCGCCGGCTTTGGTCACGCAACTGTAGACCGGGAAATTAACGGTAACTCGCCGTAGTCATAAAAATTGCGTTTATTGGATGCGCCGCCAACTGCTGCTGAAAATCCTTGAGGTCTTAGCAGCAGTTTAAAGGGGTTTTTCGCCACGCGAAAATGCTACAGGTCTTAATTGCCCGAAAGCCCAGGTGCTCATTACGACTGAGTATTTACGCTGATCTGTTGTCTGCAATTGAGAGTGTGTGTGTGTGCGTACAGACTTCTGTCTTCACTCTCCAATTACCATTTTAAAGCCTGCTACAACTCTATAGTTTTTAATTTAAATTATGTTTTCTTCTTAACGATAGTATATTGCTAGGTCTTTATTCCACAGACTTCCCCCAATAGTCTTTAATTTAGTTTTTATTCTACCAACTTTAATTATCCTTGTTTTCAATTTTACAACGTAAAGTTTTAATTCTAGAGCATTAATTCTACCCAAAATATTTTCGTGCTACAGCTTACCTTACGCAGCTTACTGCTGTTTTTTAGGACTCAAAAACAGTCTCCATCAGCTGCTTTGATGCCATTATCTGTTATCCAATCTCTACATTTTTCGCTCTTCACCTTTTAATGTACAGTCTCCCCCCATATTAGTCGGCGCTCATTCAACTTTCACCTATTAAACTTTCATTCTACAGTCACCAACCTCAGCTCTCCAGTCTTCGCTTTCCCGACTTCAGTCAAGCTTTTTTTCCTCTCTCTCAGTTTTCTTTTTGTTGCCTTTACTAAAAGGTCTCCGTGCTACGATCTCCATTAAAAAGTCGCCAATCAGATCTCGAGACTCTTTGCTCTGCAGAATTTACTCTCCTTATGACTCTACTCTCCAGTTTTCACAGCACAGTCTAATATTCTAATTTATTTTTCCCACAGTCTCCACTTTAAAATCTTCAATCTGTATTATTTGGTTGACGAATTTACTCTTTAGTCTTCACTATTACATTTTCGGCTCTACTGTCTCGAATATGAGTCTACTCTCTTAGCTTTCTCTCCACAGTCTTACATTCTATAATCTATACAGTTTTTATATTGCAATCTCTGGTCTTTTCTCTCCAATACGCCAATTTCGTTCTCAGTCTTCAATCTACAGTCTGCATTCTACAATTCCCCCTTTACAGTTTCCTCAGTCTCCACTCTCCATACTTCAATTAAAAGTTAAATTAGAAGCACTTTCTTAGTTTTCCCTATGTCCTTTTTATTGCACAGTCTTACAGTCTCCATTGTAAAGTCTTCAAAACTTATATCTACAATCTTTGCTCTTCAGGCTTCAATCAACTGAGATGGTAAAAATCTCATTTTTCACTCCAATGTCCTGACTGTACAATCTCCCCTGTATAGCCTTTATTCAAAAGTCTCCACTCTCTATTCATATTCTCTATGCTTCAATCAAAATTTAACCAAACAGTATCTACTCTCTTAGCTTTCATGCTGTTGTCTTCAATCCACAATCTTCTCCTCTAGAGTCTGCAGTATGCTCTACAGCCTTCGCTCTCCAAATTCTATTTAATAGTCTCCACTTGGAAGTCTACACTAGCTCAGTTTTCACTCTCTAACTTTTACTCCACAGTCTTTATTCTACACTTAAATCTTTCTCTAACAGAGGCTCCCCTCTCCACTCTCCACTCTACACAACTATCTCTGGCATGCGAGGCTCATGAGTCTGGGCGATTGTCAGCAGGCCGCTGACAATTTTCAATTGGCCGTCGACAGTTGCCTGTCAAAAAATGCGGCGACAGTTTGTCGCCAGCCTCAGCTGGCCGGAGATACAGAGCTAGAGTCGCCTATAGCCGGAGCTATATCTAATGGGTCTGTATAATTAGGCAGGCGCTTGTTTGAGTATCGCTGAAAATTGCCTTTGACAAGTAAATGACAAACGCTTTTGATTGCTCGATTAAATCGCACGGCGCAATTGTTAATTGTGTGCAGGGGGTTTAGCAGAGGGGGGGGAAGTGAGAGGGGAGGATTGTATAAAGAAGGATTGGCAAAGCGGTGATAGCAAGGGGGGGGGGGGGGAAGGCGGTACAACCACTTGGGTTTCGGTTTCGGTTTCGACTTGGGTGCCATCAATGCGGCACGTCTAGGCCGCCATGATATGTGGCCATAATGCGTGTTGTGGCCGGAATAAGTACATTCTAAACTTTAGACGAGCACACAAAGCACCCTGCCCCGCTCCACACTACCCCGCCAGGTGGCACCTTGGCTTTATTGATTTCTGCGGCTGGCTTTTATGAGGCGATGCCGTCGTGAGGTTTGCTTTCCACATACTTCTTGGCGTGCCAACCCCAAGGCACATGCAATTAAGCGCACATGTGTGTAGTCCCCACTGCACCCCTCTCTTTCTCCTCTCTCTCTCTATTGCGCGGGGCACCTGTGCGACGGGCCATGTAAAATTTTACAACTTTTGGCGAGAGCGCGCGCGCGTAGCAACTTTGACGCCTCATTGACTCGAGTGGATTCGCGCTGGCATCCTTGCCGTCCTCAGTCCCTGCTCCTGCTTCTGCTCCTTTGCTCCTGCTGCTGCAGATTGGCGTGTCACATGCATTTGGGCAGCTACTTTATGGAGCTGAGGGGCGTGTGGTGGGAGGCGTGTGCACGCTTTCGCTGCTCTGGTTTTGGTTTTGGTTTCGGGTTCTGCGGTTTCATATTTATACCGTTCAAACATTGAAAATGGTGCGAAATGGTATATTCAATTTGAGCAAATGTTTGTAATAACACAGTAGAAGGCGTGGCAAAGTCTACAGAACAAGTAGTTTGAATCAGCATCAGTAAGCGAAACGTTTGCCTGACGGTCTGCCGCAATTTCTGAGTTTTTAGCTGTCCGTTTGTCCGTTTGTATGGACAAACTCGCAGTGCGCAGTTATTGCAAGAGCTAGAGACACCAAATTTGCCAAGCAGTTGCTTTAATTAAATTCGCAGCGCAATCTTACTTTAAATTTGATGTGGCATATACAATTTCACTTAATATTCGATTTTTTGGCTTGTAACTGAAATATTTAGCTATGTTTGCAAATTAGAAAACTTGTATTCGGCATAGGCATAGCTTTTTTCAGTGTTCAACTTCACTGCAAATTTCAGCTCGATCGGACAATAAACATGGAAGTTATAGCTATATTAAACTGTACATATAGAAGTTGCAGGTTGCTGCTTGATTGTGTGTGTGAACACGGTCTGTGCGTGTGCGACGGATAAAGCAGTGAAGCACAAGCGAAGCTCTCAATATTGAGAAAGCATTTGTAAGTGAAAAACTAGATGAAAGGTATTTACAAGTCACGTGCTGCGTTCTCTACTGCTCTGTGTAAGTGTGCACGGGTTTTTGTTGTGCGTTTTTGCGTGTGTTTTTATTTTGGCAATTAAATGCATGCGGCGAATGTCGACGATGTCGACGATGGCGTTGATGGCCGCCTCGGCGAGCTCGTGACTGAGCTGCTGCCACGTTGCATGCCGCATACTAAGTGTCATTATGAGCGACGCTTTTTCAGCTCAACTCCGCTCGGCCACTGCCTAAAATCCTAGACGAGGTCTGTCATTATGGCATCACACACCAACACAGCAACACACACACACACACCCGCACACACAATGTTGCAATTACGTAGCGTCGGTCAAAGAAATTTGCCTACAGCCTAATCCAATTTAAAGTGTTTAAATCAAATTTTAAACATCACAACGAAGTGGCATTGTGGCAGGATACTGTTCCGGTTCCCCTTTGTAGACTCCTCCTCTCCTGGATGCGGGTGGAAATTTTTGAATTATGTTTTAATAAATATGGTACGAGGGTGGCACGCAGTCCTTGGTGCTTCGTCCTGGTTGGACTTGTTGTACCTACGCGCCACTAAACCATGAAATGCAATCAAATTTGCGGTCGTCAAATGGCAAATACTGCGTGCGGCAACCCCCGCGCCAAGTGCTACACTTTAAAGCCGGCCTGTGGAAGGAGGTGATGTTGTGGCACAGTGGGGCAGGGGCAGTGGCATGGGCAGGCTCTACCGGATTCAGTCGAGCTGTCAGTGCGCGTCAGTTTGCCCGAGCTCGAGCTGACAGCCTCCTCCTGGCAACGGCGGCGCGTACAACTCAATTTTGAGTTTTCGGTTTTGTATTTTTGAAATTGCACGGACACAGAGAGAGAGTAGCACTGGGGCGGCAGCATCGGCAGCGTCGCGAGTTAATGAAAAGGATACACATGTCAACTTCAATTTCTGTTCAGTTCCTCGAGGTGTTTGGGTGCCGCACACGAGGGTTGCTCAAATTAGTTACTTCCTGCTCGCCCCCGAGGGTTGACTCTACGCCTTTTTTTTTTTTTTGCCCGTAGGTGTTGCGCGCCGCAATCTGTTACATTTTTGCTCAAAGACTCCATTCTGCTGCGGCAATTGTCGTCATTGTTGTTGGCCTTTCAAATATTTGCACTTGTGCCTAGACAAGCCACTGGCATGGGCGTTCACAGCGCGCTAATTCGCCGGCAATTCACCAGCGTTTCACCCACAATTTGCCCACAATTTGCCCACAATTGTTGCCCTGCGTTTGTTTGCCCCACAGTTTAATGCACAATCAATGTTTGGAGTTTAGAGTGCTTCTGTTTAATTAGCCAACAGCGCTTTGTTTACCCACTGGATCTGCATTAGCTCTATAGATGTTGGTACGTACTGCTACCCAACTCCCAACTGCCTGCTCCCAGCTTTCATCTGGCAGTCGCCCATGCGCTCATCTCTCAGGGTCATTGGGCAATCGCAATTGAATTGCGCGCTTTGCAATGCACTTCGAGCGGCGGAAAGCAATAAAAAACGGTGCAACAGCAATCAATTATCGCATCGCGATTGTTGCCCTAACTACAGGTATACTAGACTATCTAATCGGCTTATAAATTTATGAGAAAATATACTGAAAGAAAGTAGCATAACTTTTGGAAGCTTGAAAAAGTGAAAAATATTTTAAATTTCATTTTTAATGGCAGCTTAACTTATAATAATAATAGAACAAAATATGATTTAAAACAAAAATTAATTCGAAAAAGTGAAAAGTGTCAAAAATTTTTTTATTAAAGCAACAAAACTGCTAATTCTGCATAATATACTATAATTTGAGTAATAAAGTAACTACCGAAATATTAAAATATTTAGATTTTTTTAAGAACCAAAATGTTTAGATTTAACAAAGGTCAATCAAAACTTCAATTTCTTTATAATAACAATTTATCGATTTAACTTAGAACCATAAATTTATTTTATACCAAAATACTTAAATAGTTCAATTTAACTAACAGCCAAAAATTTGTTTAATACCAAAATACCTAGATTTAACAAAAGGCAATTAAAATATAATTTTCATAAAAATTACATTGGCATTTCTCTGGTATTTTTTCAACTGCTTGTCGAATGAATCCGTTTTAACTGTGAAAAAATTGTTTTAAAAACAAAATTTGTCTATTGTTAGCGCAAATTTTATTTACAATTTTTGTTTTTATATTAATTAAAGATCAAAATACTTAGAATTTCAAAATTTCAACTGCTTTAGGTTTCAGCCCGCATTTCTGTAGACTTTTCACAATGTCTCAGCTTTGAGAAGCGCATAGAAGCGCTCGCTACACGCGATCGCGCTGCTTTCACAGTGCATTCAGTTTTTTGTTTTGTTGAGTTTTACATTCAATGTGGAACTTGTTTTCACAGCACACACAGTGATATAGAGACAACGTATAGTGAGTATAATAACACAAAAGATGATTTATCGTGTGATTAAACAGGAAGATATTTCTAAAGTTTTTTCCGATTTTTTCTCGAGTTTTGTTTTGTTTTTTTTTTGTTTTTTTTTTTGTTTTTTTTTTTTTTGCTGCAGCCGCAGCGTGACTGTAAACATGTTTCAGCTAGTGTTGTCGTTGCTAATGGTTTGTTAGCTTTTATTTAGAATGCAGCTTACTATATGTACATATATATATATATTCTATATTCTGAATTATAGAATTGCATTTATAAGTAATATTAATTAGCTATAAATAACGCGAGAAACAACTGCAGCGCGACTGCTCGACTGGTTACACGGGCCTGACTAAGCCGACCCCCTCCCTGGCTTGGGAAGGGAGGGGGCTACAAACTACGAACAACGAGCTAGCGGCCGGCCACACAGTGGCTGCGAATTGTAAGCGCCTGCTCGATTACAAGGCCCACGTTAGATATAAATAACATATAGCCTACAATAAATCAATCGGGGCGTGGACGGAACGGAACGGGGGGGCGTCGTACAGTGTGTGTGATAAGGTTTATCGCACGGGCGCGTACGGTAATTAAGAGGCCAAAACTAACATTAATCTGTGCAGAAATATGCACGTTTTCCCATATACACACTGGCAGGCAAAAGTATTCGCATGTGTATCTTATGCTCATTAGGCACAGCCTGCGCCTTGACCGCCAAGCCGAAAGTTCAAAATAATTAATGACCTTCTGGCCAAAGTTAATGAAAGACGTAATTTCGGGGGAGGGGAGCCTGGTATTTTTGTAGCCTGTTAGTAGTGCCATGTCCTGTCCTGCCTGCCTGCCTACTGCTCCCCTTGCATTATGAGTGGAGTGCCCGCTCTGCACCTTCTGCGGTGTTCGCTTCCGCCGGACTTTGATTTATTTATGAGCCCAGGCAGGCCAAGGCAATCCAACAGCTGCCTGATTAGCCGCCGCTTGACCTCTCGCTGCCCCCTCACCCCAGGGTGATTGAGTGCCACTTGGCCAATGTCTTGTCTAATTTGCACAGCTTGAGGTGCCCCAGTAGAGAGAGCCTCATCGTCTACTTGGATAAGTCAGGCCTTTTGATTGAATTACTTCCACGAGAGGAGATCTTCAATGAGCTTAGCTTTCTCGCTTTCTCGACATCACTCTCTCTCGCCCACTCTCTAGCTCTAGGTATAGCTTTTTCTCTCCCCTTTCTTTCTTTTTCTCTCTATTTCTCTCTCTCTCTCCCTCGCCCTGTCCCTTCATATTGAATGGGCTTAGCTTTCTCGCGCTCTCTCGCGTCATCCCTCTCTTTCGCCTTCTCTTTCTCTGTCTCTTTGTCTTGCTATATCTTTCTCTCTCTCCCTTTCTTTTTCTCTCGATTTTTTTTCTGCCGTCTTTCACTGACTCCTTGGATATGGCAGGTATTTGATTGAATTACTTCCACGAAAAGAGAATTTAAATGGGCTTAGCTATCTCTCTCCCTCTCTCGTCATCCCTCTCTCCCCCTCTCTCTTTCTCGCCCTGTCTCGATCTCTTTCTCTAGCTATATCTTTCTCACTCTCTTTTTCTCTCTCGATTTATTTGTTTGCCATCAGTAACCGTCTCCTTGGCTATGGCAGAATTTTGATTGCATTTTGAGAGGAGATCCTGAGTGTACTTAGCTCTCTCTCTCAACATCCCTCTCTCTCTCTCTCTCTTTCTCGCCCTCCCTCTCTTTATCAGTCTCTGTCTATTTCTCTAGCTAAATCTTTCTCTGTTCTTTTTTTATATTGCTCTCTCTCTTTCTCTCTCAATATTTCTCTTCCTTCTACTATCATTTTATCTGTCTGCCATAACCTGCCTCTCATCTTCAATGTCTCTATGAATCTCTGTAGCCAACACGCATTATTTCTCTTTCTCTCTTTCTTTATTTTTTTCTGTATTTCTTCTTTATTTCTTTCTCTTTCAAATTTCATTTTTCTGTCTCTTTCTTTTTTTTCTGCCGCTCTCTTTCTTTTTTCTTACTCTTTCATTTTATTTTACTCTCTCTCTCTTTCTTTTTTTCTCTCCTTTGTTTTTTATCTTTAATCATTTCTTTATCTTACTGTCTTTCTCCTTTTCTTTTTCTCTAGTTTTCTCAATCTCTTTCTCATTGTCTTTCTTTCTCTCTACTTACTTATTTCTGATCTCACTCTGCAGATCTTTTAAAACCCAAGCCAAAAGCTTGCTTAATGGAATGCTGCTCTTTACTAAGACTATATAAATCGCGTAAGCGCTGCAGCTGAGCACAAGCAACAGCAACAACAACAACAGCAACAACAACAACAACAACAACAACAACAATGTCACGTTCAATGTCAATTGCTTAGCAAAATTTGCAAAGGAAGCGTGTAAAACGTTTAAAATATTTTCTCATTAGACAACTGGCAACAGACGCCGACTCGGCCAGACGGACAGACAGCGAGGCAGACAGACGGACAGACGGAGAGTTGCCCGCCGACTATTGGCTGCTTTTTGCACAAGTTTATATGAAATGTCAAACGACAACGACAACAGCTACAACCACAACAGCAACAGCAACAACAACAACAACAACAACAACTTGACCTTCATTTCCAGCAAGCGCAACTGCAACAACAACTGCAGCAGCAGCAGCAGCAGCGGCAGCAGCAGCAACTACCCACGGCTGCTGTGTTTATCTCTGGGCCGTCAGACTAGACTCGACTGGGCCCGGCTTTGGACCTGGTTACGAGCGCCGGCGTCTGGCGGGGATCGGGCCAAGAGCTGCCTGACAGCAACATTGAATTGCTGCTGTGTGTTGCTGTTGTTGCTGCTGCTGCTGCTGCTTACGTAAGTAGCTGGCAGCAGGGCGCTGCACACTGCCGCCTGTTGAGCAACAGCAACAGCAACAGCAGCACCAACAACAACTGGGAGGCTGCATGTGGCAACTATCGACAGTTATCGCCATAAATTTTGACACTCTTGGCAAATGCAAAAGTGTCGTCAGCGGCGCGACGCAAATGGACAAATTGCCCGCGCGTCGCTGGCCAATTGAAATGTTGCTTTCTCTCTATTTCTCTCCATTTCATTTCTCTCTCTATCTCTGCTTTTTTTTATTTTATTTTATTTTTTTGCAAATCCCTACAATGTTTGCGCTGTCACGCAGCAAATGTCGCACACACACACATTAAGCATAAAGCATGTAAGCATGCCGCTGCCACGCCCAACGCCCCACGCCCACTGGCCAGCGTCCATGTGCTGCGTGTACTAAGTAAATATTTAGCAGCAAATTAAAAGCAAATCACAAAATATTGAAACAATACGCAATGCTGCAGCAGCAGCAACAACTGCAACTGCTGTTGCCACCCTCGCGCCGGCCGCAGCCTCCCTTCGGCACATGTCAATCTTCTTCAGGCGCATCTTTCGGCAGCTTGCTGCTCTCGCTCTCTCTCTGTCGCACGCTCTGCCCTCCCCCTCTCTCTCTATCTCTCTCTTACGCTCTGTCGTGTCGTGTGCGCTGTGCAAACAGCCGACTGTCAACTTTTGACGTTCGCTCAAATTAGAAAACAGTGCAACAATTATTTTCCCCGGCGAACTTTGGCAGAGTGATGGAAAGGTGCGCTGTCAACGACTACTACATGCTCTAACTGGAAAGCTAAAAGTTTGTTATATATTTATGTGTGATATTTCCGTTTCATATTTGAACGGCATCTTGAGGGATTTGTTGAGTTCAGTGCAACTATAATTAAAAGGCATAATTATTCATTAATAATAATACAAATAATAATAATTATAATAATCATAATAATATTAGTCAAAATACTAATATTAATAATAATAAATTTATATTATAACTTCCGAAATTTATAGAAAAATTTCACTTTTACCAATTGTTTCTTGTTATAAGTTAGAATTATTCGATTTTGTTGAAAATGGATTGAAATTGCACAGAATCTGGGGAGTATATTGAAAATAAGATGGGTTTGATATTTGGTTGTAATATTTTGTAAAATAACAAAAAAGAGCGGATATCAAATGAGCGACTTCATTTCGGTAGTATATTTTTTTATGTGAAAATCGAATCATATACAATAACTATAATAATCACATAGACGGACAGATAAGCGGACAGACAAATAGCCGGATAAATAAATAACCGGATGGATATATGAACGGACAAGCGGATAGGCGTATAGAAGGACAAACTTGTACACGGACTAACAGTTATATAAACAGATAGACAAATAAACGGACAGACGGATAAGCGGACAAACGAATAGACAGCTAGACGGACAGATGGATAGAAGTCTAGAGAAAAAGACATACAGCCGGACAGACGGGTAAGCAGTCTGGCGAATAGACAGACAAACGGAAAGCAGTATAAAAAGGCAGACAGATAGACGTATAGACGGATTGATAGACATATAAAAGGACAGACGGATATATAGACAGACGGATAGACAGACAAACGACAGCAGTATAAAAAGACAGACAGATAGACGGACAAACGAATAGACGGACAGATGGATGTACATATATATAGACAGACGGACAGACACACAAACAAACAGCAGTATAGGCGGACAGATGGATGTACATATATATAGACGGACAGGCGATTAGACATACAAATGGACAGAAGTATAAACAGACCGACAGATAGAAAGACAAACGAATTGGCGGACAGACGGACAGATGTATATATATAGACGGACAGGTGAATAGACGGTTGGCGGACAGACGGGTAGACAGACAAACGAACAGCAGTATAGACGGACAAATGGATATATATATAGACGGACAGGCGGACAGACGATTGACGGACAGACGGATAGACAGACAAACGGACAGAAGTATCAACAGACGGACAAACGAATTGATGCACAGCCGGACAAAATATAGAAACGTTAAATGATCTCAATCACCTTCTACTGTGCATTGCAGCAGTACAAAACTAATATACCCTCTAGACAGAGTATAGAAACAGCTGCAAACTAAGCGCAAACTAAGTCTACAATGCGAATGAGTCTTGTTGTCGCCCCTCCCACCGCTTCCCCCACCCGCACTATTCATCTTCCAATCAGCAGAAAGTTAAAGTCGCCCGACGCTCGCCGAGATTGGGACTGGGACTGCGACCGGGACCGGAGCAGGGAATGGGTGCTGTGTTCGGGGCTGGGGGCTGCCCGCGAGCGCATCAATTTTGAGGCATCCCCAACTCAACAGCAACTAACGCAATCATCGGTTGCCTGCCTGCCTGCCTCCCCGGCCCGGCTGAGTGGATGAGTGGATGGCAGCAGCGCAACCACCGACGAGGCCTCATCAACACTGTCGCCAGACCCAAAAGTGTCAATCCAATTACCTGCTCGAGCGCTGGAATCTTTTGCGACATGTTTCATAACTGTGTGCGGCAGCACCCGCACCCTGCTGCTCCCTGCGTCTGCTCCCTGCTCCTGCTGCTGCTTGCCATTGTTGCCAACGCATGCTTCGTTGGCCACGGCAAGAGGAGCAAGAGGCATAGCAGGCAGTGTGTGTTGCCAATGGCGTTTATCAATTTGCCTGCGCGCTCTTCTCCTGCTCCTCCTCGGTCTCGATGTAGTTGCAACTTCCGTTCGGGCCCACCCACATTGGGGGGGCACTCATTAACACGTGTTTACCTAGCCGATCCTCAAGCCTTCGATCGACGCCAATAACAAACTGCAAGCTCATGCTCGGGATTCGATTCATTCAGCTCGCTGTAGTGTTATTATTTTCATTGTTAATATTTGTTACACGCCTTTTGTTCGCCAGCACTCGACGTGCAGCAGAACCGCTTGGAGTGTATTTGATTGCAGTTGGAGCCGGCAGAGACCGCAGGCAGCAGCAGAAGACAGCAGCAGGCAGGCAGCCCCCGGTTGATGACTCAATGCAGTCGTTGGCTGCCGACGACTCCCGACTGCCAAGTGCTTATTTAGTGACTCGCCAGAGACACAGCGAGCAGGAGACAGAGAGAGAGAGAGAGAAACGAGCAGTCACTTCTGTACAAGATCCCTGCGCTGCCGTTTTTTCTACTCGTTCGAGCTGTTTGCTCAGCCACTAGAGGAACCGAAGACAAAACTAGAAAGAAAAGTTGCCTGCGGCATAACGAAGACTGCATGCCCTTGCAGAGTCTCTGTGCTATATTTATAAATTGTTAAAGATAAATATATTTATATTCACTTATCTATAAGTGGATAAATGTATATGTAGAAATATAAATAAATATATGTATTTATATTTATTTATCTATAAGTGGAGAAATGTATATATAGTAATATAAATAAATAAATATATATATTTTTATAAGTGTATAAATGTATATATAGATATCTAAATACATAAATTTATATATTTTTTTACAGTTTACACATATAATATGTTAAAATAATATGTACAAAATGTGAGACAGCTATTTTTTTAATGCAAGAACCACTATATTATTGAAATTCTTAAAAAAAAATCTTTATATTCATTCCATTGTTCCCACACAAGCTATAGGATATAGTAGTCTGATTTTAGAAAAACTGGAATTTACTATTGCAAAGTTTCATTGGCGATGATATAAAGAGCTGGTCAATAGTTACTTGCTAAATTGATTGATTTTTTATACGAAAGCTCATTTTTCAAACGCTTACTCCAATGCCAGCTCTATGTTCTGGTGAACCGATCTCGATAAAATTTGTAGGGAGTGCTAAGAGCATTATTAAAATATGATGTTAGCTAATTTGCTTAAGATATCTCGTATAATAACAAAAATAGTGCGATAGTTTCTATGGCAGCTATACGATATATCGCTTCGATCTAGTTCATTGCGATTTATTTATAGCGTGCAACTGAAAGCAATATGTGTACCAAGTTACATCAAAATAGCTTCAAAACTGAGAGAATAATTTGAGTTGCAAGCGACAAACGGACAAACGGACAAGGCTTATTAATAATAAATCAACCTTGTAGAGTCGCAGATGTTTACTTATGCGCGTAGCGAACACGAGGTCAAAAGTGTGCTACCCTCTGCTAGGGTACAACGAGTGCTGGCGCAGACGAGCAGACAGCCCCAGCTCCAACTTCAGCTCAAGTGCAGCAAGGTGACCAAGTTAATTTCGTGGCGCAGACGCAGACGCAGACGCGGACGTCGAGTTTTTGGGGTTATCAATGGCAGCCAGACTCGAACTCGAGCTGCAGTCGCCTCTAATTGATATGGCTAAATGGCCGTCTATGTTGCCAATGGCAAGAGCAGAGAGGGCGACCCAACCTCACCTAGACATGTTTCATGTCGATGTCGCCAGCGTGTACGTGGCAATGCGTAGAATTCCATATAAAATAATTAATGAATGTCACAGCAAATGTTTCGCTGCTCCATTCTCCAGTCTCCAGTCTGCCGTCTGCAGTCTGCAGTCTCCAGCAGTTTCCTGCTGCTCCTGCTGCTCGTATCGTTTGTCAGCATTGTCCGCATATTTGGCGTCAATATTAAGTGAAACTGATGGATGCCTGCATGTGGCCGTGTCCAGCTTCAGGTCTGTCATTCTGCAGCTCTTTGGGTCTGCAACAAAAAATGATTTTTTCCGATGCGCACTTCGGCACGCAGCAAATGACAGAGAATGAAATCGTGAAGTTATTTGCGTGTGTGTCGTATGGTTACTGTCACACTTAACCAGCAGGTAGGGCCGAGCGAGCACAGAGCTGGGCAACCGACAACCAGGCAACCAGTTGCCTTAAATGGCAGCCAAAGGATGCGTACAGGGCCAAGTGAGTGTGCTGCTGCGTTGTCTGCGTAGCAAATTTGTAAAATTAAACAGTCAACAGAGCACAGAGCACAGGCAAAAGACAACAGCAGTGCAGTGTATGGTGGGGGAAGCACGTTGGGTGTGGGGGCAGCTACAGCCATACTTCAATTAAACCAACTTCATTAAATTTCAGCTAACAAAGGCGTCAACGTTGGGCGTGGGAGGCGCTCGGCCCTCTGCACTGCTCTGCTACATATATACAGTCGTGTGTGTGTGTGTGTGTGTGAGCGCCGTCTAGATTGAGCCGAGTGCCATGGAAATTGTCAGTAAATTGGCTCGAACAACAACCAAGATGCCATCAACAACGCCAGCAACAACAACAACAACAACAACAACAACGACAGCAACATCCAAATTGCTGGCAACATTTTACTTCGATTTCCCGAGGTTTTGTGTTTTGTCAGCAGAAATTTGCTTATGTATCCAGTGCCAGTGCCAGGGCTGCCCATGAATAAGGTGATCCAATGGGCGAACAATAGCCCAATGTTAAGGTAAATGAAAGACCATCAGCAGTAGCAGCATCAACTTCATCATGCTCCTCATCATCAGCTTCATATCGAGAACAACCTACGGTGCAGGACTCAATTTGATGGAACGCAAGAACAATGCGAGTAATTTGTGTACTTCGTAAGGCCTAACGGTAAGTTTTGTTATATTTTCTACTGTATTATAATAGAATATACTTTCAACTATATTAAATTACTTTATTTTGCTGTTTTTGTGATAAACTATGATTTAATCAGTATTAATAGTATTAAAAAAAAAAAACATTTTTTAATTTTCAGCTATGATTTTATTTTTTGTCGGGGAAGTTTTTATACTTTTGCCAAAAATAAACATAATTTTGGTACAGTAAACCTACTGACTGTAGTATTTACTATATTTTAATAATACTGTCAACTTTCATCACGCTGATTATGTCAATACCAGAGAACTTCTCTTTTTTTTGTAGGGCAAATTATAGCCAAATTGCAAAATTGTCATTTTTTTGAGCACTTTTTAGCAATATTTTGTAAAGTTGTACGTACAACTGCACACAAATAGTTTTCCGGTATTGCGTATAGTTTTAAGAGATTTTATTCTCGACTGACGATACATTCACTACGTTAGCCGAGCAAAAAATCTCTTAAAACTAACATAATTCTGGGAAACTATTCGTATACAGTTTGAACATGCCTAAAGTAGTATATACCACATTATCCGAAAACCCTTTATTTATTATATGTCAGAATTTCTTAGAAAAACTAAGCAAACATTTTTGCCCAAATAGAGAAAGAATTCTTATGGTTTAAAGTTATTTCTTTAAAACACCACGCTGAATTTCACTTGAAAAAAATATGCAATATGCACCTCAAGGTTTTTTTTAATAATACTAAAAATTTGAGTTCGCCAAGTATGTTAATTCCAGAGATTTTCATATATTTTAGTACACACCATATGACCTTGCTGACTATTAATTGTTTATAGAGATTTATTGCGTGAACGTCACTTCAGAAAAAATAATACAAAATGTAGTATCGACCATATTAAAGCAATACTATTTACTCTTAGCCTACCAACTAGCCCAACTCCCGAGATTTCAACATTTGATTGTCGGCCCTACTTACAAATTGATCTCTATTTATAGCCCCAAGCGCAAAACCCATTTCAATTGTCACATTCGCGCGGTCCAAAATACTCGAAATACCCTCAAAAAAAAAAAAAGAAGAATAGCGAGTCGCATTGGGACATACTTAATACCTAACAGATTCTCGCTATCAGACGACCAAATGTCCGAGCTGGTCACATAAAACTAACGGCAGTAGGAAGTTCCTGCTCGACTACGCCATCAATTTCCAATACGCGCCCTGAACTTTGATTTCTTTTGCGAGGGCGGCGAAACAGGGAACTTGGCAAATTATGCTGTTATCTTCATTAGGTTGACATAAGTGCAGCACAAGGGGGCGTGGGCGGGTCAAGCAAGCAAGCAAGACAGAAAAAAAAGTGCAAATTGTTTATGGTAGGAACAATGGCATGGCAGTTCAATTGGAGCAGCACAGGGAAGCAGGAGGAGAAGGTAGCTTGGGGTTCAGTACGCTCCATTCGTTTTTTTTTTTTTTTTTTTGGTCCGCTTAACGCCTAAAATATCAAGCTGATGTGGGGGGCGTTTACCCTAGGGCCGGCACACACACACACACACACACACACACAAGTCTCACATATGTGCAGCGTCAGCTATTTGTCTGTTGACTCAAAGGACGCGCTTGTGTGTGTGTGTGTTGTCTGTAGCTTTTATTGTTGTTGTGGATTGTAGTGCTTTGGGGCATTTGGCATGCGGCTGCGTGTAATGCGTATTTGACAAATAAACAGTTGATTTGGCTGACCCCCGCGCTCTCCACTACACTCCACTGCCCCCCACACTTGATAGCAATCAAAGGACGCCCATACGGACACGCGTACGGACAGCGAAGTAGTTAAGTTGTTTGACGCTGGTAAACAAGTAATCGACAGCAGTAGATGCCGATAGCTGATAGCTGCTTAGCTGCTTAGCTGCTCAGCTGCTTAAGCAGGTCAAAGTTGAGCCAAAGTTACGCCCCCGCCCCTGCCACACACACGCGCGGCATGCGAAGCATTTTAAATTTACAAATTCCAAGCGTGCACATAAAATCAACAGACAAGCGGGAAGCTTGTCTAAGCAGGCAGTTGGAGCAGCAGCGTCCAGCTGAAGCTCCTACCTAAGCGCGTGACATTGTCGGCAGGATGTCCAGGAATCCATCGACACACAGCTCAATATCGATTTCGTTTGGGCCGACGAGCGGCATTAACATGCAGCACGCATCGGCAGCAGCTAGTGAGAAGCGCCGAGAGAGGCGAAAAGGCTGCTCTATTGATTGACGCACAGCTTGGCGAACAAACGGCCTCTTGCTTGCACATTTTTCGCAGAACGCCGGAAGCGCTGCTTTTTTTTTTTTTTTTTTTTTTTTTTGGTAGTACTGATTGCTGCTGGGGAAAACAATGGAGCAGCTTGTTGCAGCTTTAATGAGCATAACGGTAAAGTTTTTGATGAAACAATACGAATCAAAGTTAACAAGGCAAGGCCCGCTGCTCGCAGATCTTGCCGATCTTATCGTCTTTTGTCATATCGAGGCATCAAAGCGCGTCAAGAGAGAGAGAGACAGAGAGAGAAAAAGCTGGCCCGCAGCAGGCACCTACATAAATCGTCAGCTGTCAAATGGCTCGCAGGAATTTTTGCGGCTCAGATCGGGCCCTTGCCTGGCTGCCTCCTGCTGCCTGTTGGCGTGTTGCACAGATCGGAAGTGCGTAGCGTAGACATTGAGAGAAAAAAAAAAAAAAAAATAAAGACACTGGCTGACCTTATCGCCGGCTCTATATAATGCTCAAGCTCGTACTGCAACAGGGTCTGGCCGAAGCTGAGTGTCGCGTTCGCAGTGCG
Organism: Zaprionus bogoriensis; assembly: GCA_035046045.1. Classification (NCBI taxonomy): domain Eukaryota; kingdom Metazoa; phylum Arthropoda; class Insecta; order Diptera; family Drosophilidae; genus Zaprionus; species Zaprionus bogoriensis. The sequence goes on from JAWNOI010000145.1 coordinate 1,591,584, forward strand.
CGTGATTTAGTCGAATTCACGAACTTAATGAAGCCCTTTAAATCACGCAAAGCTGTTGCGCCACGAGCAGCCCTGACTGCCTGGCCTGGCCTGCCTGCCTGTACCGATTGAGCCACAACAACTAGTCAGAGTCAGAGTCAGAGTCAGAGTCTTTTGGTGCAGGCATGCAAGCGAGGCATACAGGCAATTTGGCCGGCAACTGCTGGGCCCCAAAGCAACTGCTAAAGATCTCATTAACACCACGCGGGCATAATTAAAGCCGACGACTTACAAAGTCAAATCGCGATTGTGGTTGCCGGCTACGAAAGCGTGCACAGCTTTCAGCAGGAGCAGCAGCGGCTGCTGCAGCGCAGGAGCTACTTACAGCAGTGGCAGCAGCAGTGGCAGCAGCAGATGCAATCGATGCCAAGTCGCAGGCAGCAGGCCCAAAGCGGCGCTAAGTGTTTTGCCGGCTTTATAATGAGCTGCAACGTGCTGAGCATCGCTCTCTCTCTCTCTCTCTCTTTCCCGCTCTCTATCTAGTTCCCTTGCTCTCTCACGCCCTTTCTCCCTGTCTCTATTCACTTACCAATTGCTGTTTGTAATCTTTATAGCCAATGTTCACTGCACACTATATCAGAGTATCAGCAAGTCGTTCGCTGTTGTCGTTCTCTGCACTCTGCAGCTTCTAGTGTTAATATATTTCTAAAGGGTATATTAATTTATATAGCCAGCAGATACCTCGGGAATTAAATGTTTACTATAAATAAATATATTCTTGTTCAAAATCAATCGTTGAGTCGATTTGCTCCATATCCGTCTGTCTTTTGGAACGTAAAGCAGCCTCTTGATATTAAAACAATATTGATACAAATTTGTTATTGTTTTATTTTTGTTAGATTTCGCGCTATATTTATCAAATTCAATATATGAATTTTTAAACATATATTATAAATGCTGTAGAAATTTTATTAGAATTGAACGGCTGTAAACTGAACTAAAACTGAATTTTTGCATGAATAATAATAATTTGTAATTTTAAATGTATTTAAAAACGTACTATAATAAGCATTTATAATTAATAAATAGTTTTTTTTTCCATTTTAATAATTCTATAATAATAATATTTAAAATTCATAACAATATTGCAGAATTTTGTAGTTTTATTTTTGTTAGATTTCAAAGTATTAATAGAAAATAAGATAATATATATAAATTAATCTTTTATAATTTTATCTACTTATCTCTAATATTATAAAATATTCATATATATATCTTTTATAATATTATCTACTTTTTCTACGTATTGTAATAAAATCGTACTGCTATATCACAAACGTACATAGCAGCAATGTGAAAAATCGGTTAAATTTTGAGTTTTTGTATTAAAACCATAAACATTGTTTAAAATGCATAAAAAAGTTAATAATATATTAAAAAATGTATATTAAATTAATAAAAGAGTAAATAAGTAATCGTATTAATATAATAATAAATATAAAATATTAACTTTATACTAACAAATATATAATAAATAAAAAATATATATAATAAAATTCAAAATATAAAATAATACTATAAGCAAAATATTATATTAAAATTCCTAATGAAATACGATGTCAGCATAGCTATATCTGCTATCAAATAAATTCCCGGCAGAACAAGGAAAAACACATGGTTTTTCTGGAAATTTAGTTTTATTCAACAATATGTGATATCTGCAAGAGCTTTTAGCGCTCTGAGGATAATATTGCTATAGAGTTTCCCCTGTTGTTCTACCATTGCTGCAGTGACTGCTGCTGCTTCCCGTTGTTGTTATTGTTGCTGTTGCTGTTTTGTTGTGCGCTTGGCAACTTTCAAAAATGCGCGTGGAGTTGGCAAGTTTTCAGTTTGGCATTGAGCGACCACTGGCAACATTTGTCGCTGACATTGCCGTGATTGATGGATGGACGCGGCAGCTCAAGGAAGCAGAGGCAGCAGCAGCAGCAGCAGCAAGGGAAGAGAGGTAGAGGGAGGAGCAGGCAAAGCAACCGCAACAACAATGGCAACAGGCTGCACTGATAGCCTGGCCCTTTACACGTGCCAGCAAACTGACGGAATGCGGGCGGAAATCTATAGGCAAGGCATCATATTTATATACAGATGTATATATACCTGAACTGTAAGGAAAGTAGCATATTTATATAGTCACAGCTACAGTGCTGGTCAAGTGATTAAGCCTAATCGCAGCGATTTCTTTCAATTGCGCGCGAGTGATAAGCGCGCTGACAGAGAAGCTTGCGATAAAGCAGCGCAGCTATTTCTCTGCTCAGGCGCCGAAGAGTAACGGTATCAGTGTACATTAATTACGATTACCACGTGGCAGGACACACGACCTGACGGAAGTGCCGGGGGAGTAGCAAACGGCAGTCAAGTGACCAGTGATAGCGACACCAGCAAAGCGAGACCCCAATGAGACCGAGCTGCAGCCTCAGTGCCCGATCCCGACTCCGACTCCGACTCCGATGCCAACCCCGTGCCGTGGCCGACCGACACCTCGACCGGCTAATAAACGGGCATTTGTAGCGCAATCAATTGTTTCGAAATTGTTGTACACCATTAGGATCATTGTGCCCGGGCACTCCCCGGGACTGCGGCTAAATGGTTATGGCCTGTCATAAGTTGCCAGCAGGGGGGATGGCAGCACGCCCCGCACTCGCACACCCTGTGTAGCTGAATTCCCAAATGAATATGCAAAAGTGCAGGAGAGCAGGAGGAGAGCAGGGCAGGAAGTCAGCATATCTCATGGCCGTTTCCGTTTGCACAATTATGTTTATTAAGAGAGGCAGCAGCAGCAGCAGCAGCAGCAGACGATGCCAGCTCCGAGACGTGGGCAGGCGCAATCGTCAAAGATGATTTAGTTACTTCCGGGGGCAGAGAGCGAACTGAAATTCAAGCTAGCCGTCGTAGGAGTAGGGCGCAGGGCGGGGGCAACAGCAATAAAAATATATTAGTGCAATTACAGCAGGCCAACTGAGCCGGCCGAGTCGTCGGTCTAATTTAGGCAACCTACAGCCACCAGTCTGCTGTCTGCTCTGTCTCTCTCTCTGTCTCTCTCTTTCATTCTAGGCTTCTGCTCTCCTTCTCCTGCGCAGTGTCGGCATTTCATTTGTTTTTGAAACATTTCAATTTCTCTGGGGGATTCGCGTTTGAAGCCACGCCTATTTAAGGTTTGTCTGTCCGTCTGTCGAGTCTATTTACTCGTCTGTCTGCCTTTTACTCTGCGTGTGTCTCTCTGTATGCCTGCCTAATTATCTGTCCGTCTCTCTGTATGCCTTACTGTTTGTCTGTCTGTCTTTAGTAGCCTGCCGCTCTGTCTCTTTGTATGTCTCACCGTTTGTCATTCTGCTTAAATGTACGTATGTATGTCTATCTGACTGCCTGTTGGTATGTCTGTCTGTTTCTCTGCCTTTGCCTGTCTCTTTGTCTGTTGCTTCGTCTGTCGGCTTATCTACCCTTCTGGTGGTCTCTCAGTATGCCTGTCTGTCTTCTGTATGTCTGCTTGTCTTTTCAGTCGCTCTGTCTGTTTGCATTTTTTCATTTATGTGCGGCTCTCTGTCTGCTTGCCTGTCTGCTTGTCTGTCTGTTTCTTCTTCTGTTCTATGTACGTTTCTGTGTGCTTGTCTGTCCTGGATGCCTGTCTGTTTGCTGCTGTCTGTCTATACTTCTAACTGCCTGTCTATCTCTCTGTCTGCTCGCCTTTCAATCTCTCTGTCTGTCTCTCTGCCTCTTGAGCCGTCTGTTTCTTTGTCTGCTTGTTTGTCTAGCTCTCTCGCTGTCTGCTGATCTCTCTCTCTCTCTCTGACATTTTTTCTCTCTCTCTCTCCCTCTCTCTAGCATTTTCTCTCTCTGTCTAGCATTTTCTCTTCTTTCTCTCTCTAGCATTTTCTCTCTCTCTTGAATTTTCTCTCTCTCTAGCATTTTCTCTCTCTCTCTCTCTCTATCTAGCATTCTTTCTCTCTCTCTCTCTCTGTCTAGCCTCTTTCAGTCTCTCTATCTCCATCTCTCTCTAGCTTTTTGTCAGTCTCTCCCGCTATCTATCTCCCTCTCTCCCTTTGATTGCCTGTCTGTCTGTCTGTCTCTTTGCCTGCTCCACTGATTAAACCAAATTTGCTGTCGTTTCGCGAAGCGAGAAACTACTTTTCATTGCGTCGACAATTGCCGCGTCGAGCTGCTGCATTCTACCAGATTCGCTGGCGCTGATAGCCCGTTAGCCCGTTATACCGTTAGCCCGCGTTGCCACTGCGCGCGCCCCATTCAATTTGCCTCAATTGGCGCATGTTAATCAGACGCAGGCAAGAGGCAAGAGGCAGCTGGCATGAGGTGAAGACAGAGACGGACGGAGACGCTTTAAAGACACAAGCAACGGATTGAGTGTGGTAGCAGAGGGGAGAGGTGAGGCGGTAACACTTCTGCCTGCAGTTACACTGAGCACGCAATAACCTCGCCGAACTGCAGACAATCAATCTTACTTTGCGCTTTAATTCAATTTCGATTGTGACATCTGCCTTTGGTCGGCGGCGCAGTCGACGTCTGGCAGTCTCACAGCAGCATGTCCTTCGCCTTCGTGCACTTTTGGCAATGCGCTCAGGCGTGCCACTTGCCGGGGCACAGGATTAACGAGGAGGACGCCGCCAACTGCGGCAACTGCAATCCGCTCGCTCATGTCCTGCTGACTGTGCCAGTGTGTGTGCGTGTGTGTGTGCGTGTATGTGTGTGGGTGTCATGCGTGAGGGCAGGCCACGCTACTCAATTTCGCGACGCAAAAAATTCGACGCTCGCCCAAAGGATATTGTGACAGGGCGACGGACACAAAAGGATGCCACAGTTTTTGGTCTGAGCCGCAAAAAGGGTCTGAGAGAGTTTTCCAGTTTTTCCATTTTCCCATTTTGCGCTCAACTATTAGAGAAGGTCCGTCCGTCAGCGCCGGCATCATCTCCGGCCTGCACTAAACGATTTTCCCAATCGAATTTGCCAATTTCACGAGCTGTCAAAGGCGGGCCGCGGCACGGGGAATTGGCGAGAAGGGGTTACTTGACCGGGCCAAAGTTAATCGGAAGTTAATACGCTGAGTTGCCAGATTTCTTGCCATCGCTGTTGTTGCTCTTGTTGCTGTGTCACGGCCTCTGCGCACAATTCCAGATGGAATTTTCATTAAAATCAGCTCATGCACGCGACACTTTTGGGACAGCGCGCAGAGTATATAGGGGTAAGGGATACGGACACGGATACGGACAGGGGCAGTCGCGTAGGTGGCTCGACTGACAGCGCCAACTAATGAGAAATTCATAAGCTGCTCGCCAATATCAAGGCGAACCCCGAAACAAAGTCAAACCAGACTCGAACGCAAACCGAAACTCAACCCAACCAACCGTACGGGCAGGGGCTGCGTTAGAGAGGGGGAGTATGTTAGCACTCGCTCACCCTCTGCCGTGATCGATCACTGTTGTACTTAATAAATAATTGCAATATAATTATGCACGTGAAAGCAAATAGCCAAAATATTGTAGACCAAGGCCAGACAAGGCACACGGGCAAACATCTGTCGCAAAAAATGATGGGAAAAGCGACAAAAACAGTAGGCTATTCAGTGGGGTATGCACTGCTAGAGGGTAGCTAGAAATACTATAAATAGCATAGTCATGACAGTATAAGGCATAGTTTTTATACTGTAATATTTGCTTATTTTGTTGATCAATGAAAGAAGTATTATTAAATTTTTAATTTCTTTTTATATTATATTATATTATATAATATTTGCTAATTTTATTGATAAATGAAGCAAGTAATATTAAATATTAAATTTCTTTGAATATGAAGAAAATTTAAATGTTTCTATAAAACAAACTAAAATAAAGTAATAAACTAAAAATTAATATATCCTCGCAGCTTATACAAATATTAAAAACAATTCTAATTTCAATACTTAATGCCTTAAAAAAAAAAGTTTTTGTGTATAAGCGAAAAAAAACTTTAAATTAAATGAATTTTTACCATTGTTTTGGAATGAGTTAAAAACAAAACACAATTATACAATTTTTAGAATATTTTCTTGTAACAATTAAATAAATATAAAATACTTTTCTTTTTTTCTCAATTATATTTTTCTATCAAAAACATTTAATATCTCTAAAATTAAACTTGAAAAATGGCAGAAAAATTAAAATTGATTTAATTAATATTATAAATTAATTCATTTTAAATATTTAAACATAATTTATTTGCAAGCAATACTAAAGTCGATTTTAGTCATTAATGTTTTAAATAAATTCATTCTAAATATTTAAACAGAATGCTTATAATTTTTATGTAGTTTTAAATTATTTTGCACCATTATTTCAGACTATTAAGAATTTATTATTTATTAAAAATAACAAGAAGATTTTACTGGACCAAAATAGAGCATATTTATCTTATTTTTTCTATTTTATTAATTTACACAATTAATTAAAAAGAAAATATAAAAGAAATAAAAAATAAACTCCAAATATTTAATACAATTTACTGTTTTTTAAACGTTTTAAAATAACTCCACCTTAAGCATAAACTTTGGTTGCTTCGGGAGTGGGAAATTCAGGGCTAACACATGCCAAAACTAAGCCGCTTTGGCTGGTTAATAAACTCGACCGACCTGCCAACGATATGCGAGCAATCCGATAGCTATCGTAATCCGCTTGCTTGTTATACCCTGTGCGGCTTCAAAAGGGTATAGCTCGAGACCCGGAACTTGAGCAGAAGTCCCGCACTGGCCCGCGGGCAAAATGGGCCACTCCTTGTAATTGCCGCTCTGCTGACATTCAATTGTGTGTCCTCGTCGCAGATGCAGGCAAGCGAATATTGTCCCACTCCATGCGACGCCGAGCCACTCCTGGCCAATCCACTTCTGAGCCGGAGACCGAGGCCGAGGCTGAGACCGAGACCGAGACCGAGGAGTAGTTGCCAAATTACCGCCACTTTCGGTTTGCCAGCGTCGGCAGCATCTGTGCTCGATTCTTCGCCCGCGGCCAGTGGCAGCCAATGAGCCGTGTTGGCGCTCTCCTCTCGACAGAGTCCTCGACGTATCTCAATTCGAATTAGGAATCAGGAATACGATTCGTAGTTGGAATATGTCGTAGTCTCTCTGCCCCTTGGCGATGCTCTGTGCCATAGTGCGCTCATCATCGTCGTCGTAATTATGGGCACAGAAGTTTGAGTAGAGCGCGGAGAAGGGCAGTTGCTAGAGTGTAGGGGGAGTGAGGGGGGTAGACCGTGCGAGGCTCGATTGAATATTTATGAATCCGGAGGAGGACACTGGGCTAACTGGTCGCGCTGTTGCTGTTGATCAAACGGCAAGCGTAATCAGTTCTCAGGGGTCTGTGCGACAGCCGCTGGAGTAGAGGGAGGGAGAGAGGGAGGTAGCTGCGAGGGCTACTCGTTACGTTCTCGCACATTTTATTGCTGCAAATTCGATTGTCGCTGATCAAAGGCGAAACGCACTTAAAAATGCTAAATTGAATTTGACGCCAGGCCCGTTCAACTGTCCAACTGTCCAGCTGTCCAGCTGGACACGTAACAGGTTCAACTCTGGCCCCCCTTTGCCCCCTCAACTTTGATATGAAATTTCCACAAATTTTCCAACACGAATGCGTTGTTTTTCGTCTCGTTTTTTTTTGGTTCGTTGACAGACTGCGTGAAAAACACATTAGGCCTCATTTACGCGCGTCAAATGTGCCCCACATTGTGGGTGGTGCGAGGTGGAGAGGCGTGGACGGCTGTCAGACGCCTCCCGCAGGACTTTCAATTTGCAGGCCCACGGAAGTAGTAGAGAAGTCGACGCTACTTTGACGTGAAACTGACAATGGCAATACACGCAGAGCTCAGTGTTGCGCAGTTAGCTTTTTTATGTCCGAAATAGCTTTTTTTTAATGTGGAAAATAATAAATATAATAAAAATTAATATATTATATCATAAATATAAAATATAATAAATATTGAATAACTGTTAATTTAATTATTGTATTTGCTATATAGAATATTTTATATTTTGAGTTACCTTTTATTGATTTTCTCTTAAAACTGCATTTTATTGGCAAGTCTATAATTTTGCTGTTCGAATATTGCTCATAAAATTGAAATTTTGATTCGTTTTTCATCCAACTTCCAATAGCCAAAAGCCCATTTTAAATATAGGATTAGAGTAAAATAAAACGAAATAAAAGAGCTGCACAGTTACACGATTTAGCTATGGACAATTATATTGTATAGTGAAATTTTAATTGTTTCCAAGTAAATTGTTTTAAAAAATTTAAGTTTTCCAACATTTATTGTTGCGCTAATATCAAAGTTTAAATTATGCATCAAATTAAATTTTAATATTATTAGTTTGGTTGATTTTTTTTCGTAAAATGTAAATTTTAAATAATTTCAAATTGTTTATTTTTCTTCTTTTAGTCTAAAATTCTATATTAAAATTAATTCTATGTTGAAATTAATGTTGTATTCCTATTAATAAAATAATAAATTATAGTTCTCTAAAAAATCGAATAAGGAAATTATATTATATTTTTTAAGCTATTTTTAAAGCCAGTTTTAGCTTTTAAAATATTATTCTTTCGGGCTAGATTTTAATGCGATCTAGCTTTTTTCAAATCAGCACTCACTCTGAGAACAACTGGCAGCTCAAGCCGTCACTCACACCCCTGACAGCCTGGCCATAGGTGGCGCTGTTGTGCAATTTGCGCTTTTTGAAGTGCACACAATTGCGTAACTTATAGCCCCGGGTCAAATTACACACAGTCGACGCAACCACTTGCCGAGTGCCCATTAACAGGTACTTCAACGGAACTAGACTGAAGCCTGACTGAAGCAGGCAAAGGAGTGGGCCAAGAGGCGAGGCGAGGCGAGAGGCGAGTCGAGGATCAACCCCTTCGACGTGCCTGGTCCATGAATGAAATACCAGCATTTGGCATGGCACATCGACAAGATTTAACGCCGCCGTTTTCATTATTAATGATTAATGATAAGCATCCCAGGCAGCCCGTACCGGAGCAACCCTTCTCTAAGGCCTAGGCCCAGGCCCAGGCCAAGCCAAAGCCCAGGCCCAAGCACTCTGCACGCGCTGAAGCTTTTGGCAAACACTAAGCGCCGCTTTTCGCGCCTTTCCACGTGATTAAGGGCAGGCGAGGCAGGAATTGAGTGCGCTGGAGAGAAAGGAGGTGAGTTGGGAGAGGGAGTTGGGAGTTCACACCGAAGGCGACATCATCCACGTCACTGAGAGTCACCCAAATATCGGCACTTTCACACGCAAATGTACATAAAACAAACCGAGCGGCGGGTACTTTACGCCAAAGCGATGTAAAGCGAGAGAGAGAGAAGGTGGGAGAAGGGTTAAACCCTGGCGCAAGGCGTTGCCCAAAATATTATGGCTGCTTGCGATTGTGCGTGTGTGTGTGTGTTTGTATGAGTTGACTAAAGGCATCAATAGTGAGTCGCTCGACTGGAGCGTGCGCTGGGCAAGTTTTGGTTCATTAGAGCGCAATGATTGGCCTCATTTGGATTAATCAAGTACCGATATTAGTTTCAATGCAGAGGAGTGAGAAAGAGAGAGAGAGTGAAAGAGAGAAATTGGAAGAAAGAGAAAGATAGGTAGAAAGAAAGAGAGAGTGCGAACGATAAAATGAGACACAGAGGAACAGAGAAAAATAAAGAGAGAAATAGCGATTGGGGGAAAAAAAGAGAAAGAAAAAAATGAGAAAAAAAATTTAGAGGGAGAGAAAAAAAAGAGAGAGGGATATTAAGAGAAAGAAAGAGAGATATATAGAGAGTGAGAGAAAAAAGAGATAAAGAAAGAAAGATAAATAAAGAGAGAAATATATAAAGTGAGAGAGAGAGAGATATAAAAAGAGAGAGAAAGACATAAAGAGGGAGATATATATATATATATAAAGAGAAAGAGAGATATATAGAGCGTGAGAGAAAAAGAGAAAAAGTAAGATAGTTAAATAAAGAGAGAAAATATAAAGTGAGAGAGAGCGATAAAAAAAGAGAGAGAAATATATATATAGAGAAAAGGAGATATATAAAGAGAGAGAGAGAGAGAGAGAGAGAGAGAGAGAGAGAGAGGGAGAGATATATATATAAAGAGAAAGAGAGATATAAAGAGAGAATGATATAAAGAGAAGGAGACATAGAGACAGAAAGATATAAAGAGAAAGACAGTGGGACAGAAACAGAGAGAGAAATAAAATTGAGGGCTACAGAAAAAGAGAGAGTAATAGAACAAGAAAGAGATATAGCGATAGAAAGGGAGAAAAAAAATAGAATAAGCGGAAATGAGAAATTGATATTATGAGAAAAAAAGAAACAGTGATAGAAAAGGAGAAATCAAAAGAGAGAAGTAATGGATAGATCGAGAGACATAACGAAAAAATGAGAAAGGGACAATGAGACAGAAATTGGAAGGCTGAGAGAGAAAAATTAAATAAATAGGCGAAGCGAAAGAAAACGAGAAAACTGGAGATGGAGACGAAGAGAGTGAGATAGTAATTTATATAGAGAGAGAGGGAGAAAGATAGAGAGGTGAAAAAATAGTGATAGAGAGAGAAAGAGAGTGAGATGGTAATGTAGAAATAGAAGAATAGAAATAGAGAAAGAGATATATATTTGTATATAATGATATATATATAATGATGATGATGTAAAGATAGATAGTCAGATAGATAAGAAAGTAAAAAATATAAATATAATATAAGGTAGCTTAGGAGAATTAGACAGAAAACTAGTTGAAATCAAAGAGAGGAAAACAGAAAGGCACAGAGAGACAGACAACGTGCCAAGAGAGATAGAGAAAGAGATAGTAAAGCATCAGGCAATATCTGCAAGTTCAAGAAATAAAATAAACCCGCTATTAGCCGATATCATTTCATCAAATATTCTAAAAAATTTATCATGCACGCGACTGCCAATTGTTTTTGCCCGAGTTCCCCTGGCCTCCCTCTCCATCACTCTCTGCTCTGCACTTTCCGCCATTTGTCGCATTTTTGCCACTTACGCAGTCGCTTTGCCATTAATGTAAGTTCCCCCCCTACCCCTCCCGCTTCCGCTCTTCCCACTGCCCTTGCGACCTGTTTGCTTATGCCTGCTGCCTGCTGCCTGCTCCCCCTGTGCCAACTGATAAAAATTGATGCAAAATACGCAAAAAGTCGTGGAAATCCTCGTGGAAAATTTTCAAAATTTTCACAGCTGATTTCGCAAGTGACACACGCACGTAGTGAGGAGGGGGGGGGGGAGGATGTAGCGGGGTGTAGTGCGACTGGTTGTTCCTTTTTGCATATGCCTTACAGCCGGTCCATAGTCTGTTTTCCTCTCTCACTCGTTCTTACAATGTGCATGGCATTATTGCCGCTGCCCCTGCCCCCTGCTTACCCCTTGCCCTGCCACTGATTCTTCGCTCTGTTTGTTTGCATTTGCGTATCATCGACGCATGTCGCGAGGCTTGTGCTGCTCCTGGCGACACCATAAAACAACAAGAACAACAATAATTCAGGCGAATTGCGTGCTGGATGGGAAATGCCTTTAATCTGTTCGAGTTGCCAACTGTCACGAAGCGAAATGAAATGGAAATCACACGCACTAATGGCAGACTGTGCCCGCGCTGGACGTACAGCAGAGTACAGCACACGCCCACCAAGCACGCCTCCGCCCACTAATGGTGGCTGCTCGCTGTTGTGTTGCGAGCGGCTTCAGTTTTCCACAATGTCTAATTCGATTTGTTCTACGCCAACACTTTCATAATTTTCCATGTCCTTGTCGGTTTTGTCCGTACGTAGCGGACAGACGGACAAGCGGACAGCCAGACGAAGCGCTGTCTTATCTGCCATCTGAGCTCTGAGCGCTATGCCTAACCTCAAGGCGACCCTCGACTGCCCCCCGCGCGCTGCCTCTGTGCCCTCTGCAAGTCTAGCTGCTATCTAGTTTTTTATACACTTGCCCCTGCTGTAAGCCCCTGCTATCGCTGGCAATCAATCTGCCCCGTCGCACACACACACACACACACAGAGATATCTCAACTTTTGCGTTTTTCAATCTGAGCATTTTTGTGGGCTAAGTAAGTCCGCTGCGAGCTCTGCCCGGGCGATAGCGTCGCTCTGGCTGTCACTCTCTCTCCCTCTCTCTCTCTCTCTCTCTCTCTGTCTGTCGCTGTCACTTTCGCTGCCAGCAGGCCTGCCAGCAAGCTCTGCGGCGGCCCAGCGGGCGGCCCTTGGCTGATGTCACAAAAGGATTCACTTGATATTCATCAACATCAGTGTCTGTCAAACAGTCCGTCTGTCCGTCCGTACGTCCCAGACTGCCAGTCAGTTCTACCAGTTCCCAGTTCGCAGTTCCAATCCATGCCACTTCGATTGTGGGTGGAGGCGGCGGCGACCCCGTTGCAATTTGATGCGTCTGGCTTGCATGTGCAGCGAGAATTATATATGCCAGCGCGTCGGCGATACTAATCTGATTAGTGTCAAAAAAAAAAAAAAAACTGCTTCAATTGCAGCCAGAGACAGCCTATGAGAGAGTGAGAGAGAGCGAGGGAGTTTTATTGATGGACGGCAAGCATTGACAAGCCGCACAACCCAACGAGTTGTCGTGGCGGATTGACAGTGCCATGAGGTTGGCTGCGAAGCGTGGGGGGTTTAAGACACTAGACTATGCTAGTAAAACTTTAAAGTTAGTTTCAGAAGCTCTATATATACTTTAAGTTCAATGAAAATCTATATTACTTGACTAAAGCTAGATCCTTGTATTTTTGAATTTAGATCTTTACGGTAATTTAATATTTTATAGATTAATTTTTTTTTTTTCAACTGTTAGTTCTATTAACTATTTATATATTGTATTGTATTTATTGTATTTATATTAATATATAGTATAAGACCACACTTTTCTTAATTAAATATTTTTTTTCTTAAATTTCATTACTTCATTAAATATTTTACAGAACAATGCAAGATATTTTTATAAATAGTTCTATAAACTTTTTATATATTTTCAGCTCAATTAAACTTAACTTGGTCACTGTAAACTATTGGTCTAAGGAGATAGTTTTATATGTAAGTTTTACCACACTTTTCTTAATTTAATATTTTTTTCTTAAATTTTATGACTTTATTTAATATTTTACAGACTAATGCATGATCTTTTTATAGATAGTTCTATAAACTTTATATCTTTTCAGTTCTATTAAACAGAACTTGCTTAACGTAAACTTTAAGTCTATGGAGATAGTTTTATATATAAGTTGTACCACACTTTTCTTAATTTAAAATTTTTTCTTGATATTTCTGTCTTTATTTAATATTTTACAGATCAATGTTAATCTTTATAAAAATAATAGAAATAGATCGAAAGGCTTTTGCTATATTTTAAGCTCAAACAAGGCTTTAATACACACAAAATCTCTATTTTTCTTTCCCTGTGTCTTTCTCTTATAAAGTATCAGAAAGTTATACTAATGAATATATAAAGACAAATCTATAAGATCATTTAAAATAATGTAGTCTTTTTTAACTAGAAATTCTTTTTGCAATTTAAAAAATATTTGTATAGAAACTTGTAAAAAAAAAACAAATTAAATTATGTAAAAAAAGATCTAATAGATCATCTAAAATAATAATATCTGCTTTTCGATATTTTGTTGAAACTGATATTAATTTTACTTTACCAAGAAGTCGATAAAAAAAGGCAAAGATATATTTTAGAGCTTACAGCTATAGACTATATGAAGTTGAATCTTTTATATAATTTTCGTTTCATTATGAATCCTACAATATTATATAAAAGTAATTAAATATAACTTAATCTTAAGGAAACTCTCATCACTAACTGCCTTATCTTTCATACATCTATTATGCCATGCAATCAATTCTTTATAAAAAATTTCCCATTCAAATTTCAAAATATTCCCGAAGTGTCATAAAAGATTAACGAAAAAATGCGGCGACAAGCTTTGGTAATATGATGCCAAATGGAATAGTTGAAAAGCCCATTAAAATTTAAATCATACCGATGAGCCCGTTTGCTATCTGCAGCGCAATCTGGTAATCCCTGGCTGTCTATAAGGAAAGCTCATTGCTCTTGGCTTGGCAACAATCTCCCACTCTGGCCAGAAGGCAGCGTCACGCTGCGTTCAATTAAAACGCATTTAAACGAGACGCGGGAAACGTGGGTGGGTTGAGGTTGGGCTTGAGGTACATAGTTGAGGCTGCCGGAACTCAACCCCAAAATTTTGACTGGAAGTGGAAGTGGGTGCCTCGTTTTAATTTAAAGGTATTTAAGGCGATCCATCATACGTATCTGAGACAAGAGCGAGTGCGTTCGCCTGCAACTTGATATGAGCGCAGCAATCTGTTGTGCAATCGCAGAGAGAGAGAGAGGGAGAGAGAGAGAGAGGAAGAGCAACTGGCCGTCCGTACGTCCGTCTCCCCGTGGCGCATTATATTGGCCTGTCACAAGGGAGCAATTCGATGTCTCTGCCGGCAGCAGCTTCTGCTGCATCTCGAGTAGAGCAGCGGACGCATTAGTGGCGGGTCGATGGCTCGGTGAAGAAGGGTCGGGGCAGGAGGGTCGGGTGGGTGACAGCACTTGCGTTTGACTTCCAACACTTTGGGCAATTGTTTGGCCCGCGCAGCTCACAACACACACACAAGCACACACACACAACAGGAACAGAAGGCGGAACAAACGCCGGAACATAAAAATGCCAGAGAAAAAAGGGATGTTCCAGTGGCGAAGTCCTAGCCGAAGCAGCAGGAGGAGGAGGAGGACAGGGCTGTCCGGGAGAGCGTGCAGCGCGTTGACAAAAGGCCTTGCCGTTTCATTTAGCAGCCTTGCAACAGCGACGCCGCACCCTCCTGCCGCCTGCCTCCTGTCACCCCTCGTTGTCGTCGTCGCTTTTGCTTGTCGCCTTTCTCGCGGTCTTAAAACGATGATTAGGTTGTTATTTTAATTTGCCCATTGATATATCCTCGTTGTTCTCTCGCCTGACTTTGCCCTTTGTCAGGGTGGCTGGTGGCACTGACGATTGTTGTTGCTGTTATACCTTGAATTTGCTGAAAATGGTATATTGGTTTTGTACAAATCGCACAGATCTCTGTTATTTTAGCAGACAGTTGTACCAAATTTGGCGTGTAGTTAGCTGCTTAGCAAGCGCATATAGTATTGATTTTAAATATTTTGTGGCTTGCCTACAACATACGAAAAACGCTACTTTTTATTTTAAACTGAATTCTTAAGCAAAGTCTGCAAGCTAAAGAATAATTATTTGGTACATGCCCAGCTAGTTATATTGTTGACATACGCTGCAAATTTCAGTTCGATTGCACGAGTAACAAAAAAGTTATACCAGTTTTTTCGCTTCAACTGCGTGCAAGGTATCTCAGCGTTGAGTGCACGCGACTGCAGCTTCTTTGCTTATGCTGCTGCGTGTTGCTTTGTCTTTGCCCGCGGGGTAGCATTGTCGAGCGTATTTAGCAGTCACGCCGAGGCCGTAACGCGCTTAGGCAGGGGAACGGGAGCCGCAGCTCAACTCGTCTTGGGCTCAACTACGCGTAACGTGTCCGCAATTTGTCATCGATTTCGTATTGCAGCATTTTAGGCGTAACGAGGGTTGCTCGAGCCTTGTCAGCAGAGAGTGTAGAGAGAGAGAGAGAGAGAGTGCAGGGGAAAGGCAGGGGGGCTGCTCTGGCAAATGTTTAAATTATACTAATTAATAAATTGACTGCAAATGCAAACATTTCGCGCAAATGTCGAAATTATTTGACCGAATTTCGGGGCCGCTTGCCAGGCCGTACGACCTTGTCTTGCCACTCGCTTATTAAAGGAAGCGCGCAAACTTTGTGCCGCTTAAGCAAAACTTTTGGCAGTTTATTTCGCTCTCATAATTACAACAACAAAAGCAGCAACAACAACAACAACAACAACAACAGCGAAAAGTCGCGTAGTTTATTTAAATTTATTTTAATGAAGCAACAAGAGACTCCAAGGATACAGGCGGGGGAGGGAGCCGGGGGTTTGGTTGGAGGCCACGCACGCGGAAATTTCGTGCCCGAACGAATTAAACGTGGAAAGACACGAAAGGGTTGCGAGGACACGTGAAAAGGATTGTCTGCTCCGGCTGCGGCGTGGCAGGACGACGACGACGACGACGACGGTGTTAATGCGCTCGCAGACAAGTGCCTGGAGCGGAGTTCCATTCCCGTGAAAGGAGTAAATTAAATGATTAATACGCTTCGACTGTTGTTTGTGCCTCACGTTTAATTATACTGCGCTGCTGCTGTTGCTGCTGCCTGGTTGGCCGTATCCTGGTTAGGCTTTGGCATTCGTTACGGTTTTACGCCTATCAAGCCACTGTCAACGCGCTGCGTACTTGGCTCATTAGGCGCGCTGCTCGAGACGGAACTGGACAAAGGGGAATGGGAGTGGGAGCAACGTCGGCAGACGATTGTCAATGCCAGCAGCAAATAGTTGGCAACATACACAGCCCCTCTCTCTCTCTCTCTCCCTTTATTTCTATCTCTGCTTTTGTGCCGGAAAAGCAAACAGCAACATTTTTGCTTGTCAAACAGTGCAAATCAAGAGGCAGCAGCACGTCTGTGTGTGTGTGTGTGTGTGTGTGTGTGTTTTCGGTCAGCAAGTGACCATGGACACGGCCGAGAGTGTCTGCGAGTGTGCGTGTGTGTGTGTGTGCAGGCGAATGTGTGTCCAATGCAAACTACGTGAAAAGCGCGCAGAGCATAAAAAAAGCAAAGCTGGAACTAAATACACATGTTGTTCCAATGCATACGCTATATATAGGCGATACGTGCTGTGCTGTGGTGTGGGCACACATTTCGTCTGAAGAGAAAATAGTTCCGGAGTCAGAGAGCAGGCAGGACGTTGCCATTTCAGTGCTTGATTTGACTTTAAACAATTCTGGGGAATTTATTTTAAGCTCGAGTTTTGCTCGATTAATTTTGAGGATTTTTTAAAAATATTACATATGCTTATATTTTTAAATTATTATTTGAGCGGCAGCATGCAGTAGATATAATTTGAGCGAATTTAAAAAAGATTGCATAAGTGCATGCTTGATTGGATTTAAAGCTTTTTTGGTAAACTATTTTGAACTAAAGCTTCGAACGTTTTTTTTTTTTATATTGAATATGTTTATAATATTTTTAAAGTTAAAGTTTTTCTCAATAAACTTTGCACTTCAAAAAATAAAAATATAGTAAATTGTTTATAATATATTTTAATAATAATTTGAGCTGCAGTATGCAGTAACTAAATTTAAAACATTTTAAAAAAATTCACATATTTATAAATGCAGCTAAATATTTTCAATATTAATGAACTTTGCAAGTACATATAGTAAAAATTAGTTTAATCTCCAATTAAAATATAAGTAAAGCTATAATGAAATTATCATATAGCTATAGTAAAATAATATAGAAATGTACTCGGAATTATACGAAGAAAAAAATGTAAAGCTGTTGATTGTTATTCTTAATTTATACAGAACATTTTCGGGGAATTATTTTGAGCTCAAGTTAATCTGTTTTTGTTTGTAACTTTAAATAAATGTTTGAAATATTTTAGAAATTCATACAGTAAATTTTAAGTTTATTTTTATCATGAAGGCAGTTTATTTAAGATACAAGTTTATTTTTTTAAATTTTAAAATACTTCAAAATTATTTATTTTATTTATAAATAAGTTGAGGTTTGCAGATACTTATAAAAAGTATGCAGTTTTTTTTTAAGTTGAATTCAATTTTTTTTATTTTTAAAATACTTCAGAGTTTTTTATTTAAATTATATTTATTTTAATGTGTGAAATACTTTTCAAATTTATGCAGCGTATTTTTAACTTTATTTCAAGCTTTAATTAAATTGTATACATGTTTAAAGTATTTCATAATTATTTATATTTTTTTCTAATATAAAACTATAATAAAAGTATAACATTTTTTGTCAAATAGAAACTGTAACAACAATTTGCCGTAGTTGCAATGCCTTGCGCACTGCCCAGGCTCAAACTAGTTCCACACTCATTTTCGCCTCTCACACTGTGCAATTCAATCCACAGCATCCACACGTGCACACACACACATGCAGCCGCAAGCAAAACAAATACAACAAATAAGCGAGCTACATATTGTGCTGCCCACAGGCTCCACTCGCGCTCCCGCTCCCACACACGGTCGCTCGCTCTCGCTCTCACTGCCACTCACTCGCTCTCGTGCTCAGTTGGTGCGCGTGTGTGTGTGTGTGTGTGTGTGTGTGTATTGCCTGTCAATGGCGGCTGCTGGAAATGCCCTTGCGAAAGCGATCCTCATTTGTATTCCAGACGCGCGCTGCGTTGAGCGCGCAGTTCCGCATGCTAACGAGAATCCTGGCCGGAGCTTCCCAATGATGATGAAAGTGGGTGTGCATGTGTATGTGTGTGGGTGTGTGTGTGTGTGTGTGTGTGTGTGTGTGTGTGTGTGTGTGTGTGTGTGTGTGTGTGTGGGTCGATAAAGCGCAAGCAGCAGCGCCCGCAAACTTAAAGTCGCGCGACTTTAAGGTAATTTTCTGCTAGCGCTTATGACTGGGCGAGGGGAGTACGTGCAGTTGTATGAGACGCGCTTATTGGTTGCCTTGCATATTTGACGGCGACTGCGCAGTTGCAGCTGCTGCAGCGGATCTTAACTTTTTTTTCGCGCTCAAAACAATAGTCAGCTGTTGCGCTTGTACACACCCACACACACAACAACAACACACTCACACACACACGCACACACAGCAAGCCATTGGCATTCGTCTAGCGGCACTCGCTTGGGTTTTGGCCCGTAATTCAAATGCAAAACTCGTGCGAAATTTTGTTGTTGCGTCGTCGGCGTCGTCCTTGCTGCATCCTTTCGATGACGTCACCACGACGAGGGCAGGCGCTGTCGTTGTCGATTTGTAATTCAAAATTTGTTTTCGAATACATTTTCCACTTCGACATTCACACGGGCGCGCAGCCAGAATTTCAAATTTGTTTATTTTTTACCACTGTCTCTGTCTCGCTCTCACTCTCTCTGTCTCGCTCTGGTTTTTATGCAGCGTAGTGCCGTTAAAATTCAACAGTGCGCGCGATATAAAAAATTCGCAAAAAATATAAAACCAACTCGATACACAGCCAGGCTCACTGTGTGCTTGTGTGGGTGCAGCTGAGTGCCTGTGTGTGTGTGTGTGTGTGTGTGTATGGAAGGGCAAGGTTACGCGCACGCGACGACGACGACGATGACGACAACTCATAAACTAATTTATGATTATTACACGAGAGCTGATTTTTTATGCCCTCAGCGTATCGTGCAGTAACCCCCAGCACACACACTCGCACATCTCACTCGCACACACACACACACGTGTGCCTGCTGAGTGTCATTCCGGTACGCTCTGCACACTTTCCATTTCACTCGCAGACTCCTCCGCATTGAGGTAGATCACGAAAAAGTTTTTATTGCAGAAAATTGACTTCTCTCGGCGCTTCTGCTTCTTTCTCACATTTGTTGCTTCCTCTTCTGCCCCTTCCAAATCTTTGTGCTTTTGTTTATTGTGCGATTTTATGAGCGGCGCCCATAATTTGTTGTTAATATCGACAGCACAGACAGCACGGACAGCGTTGCGGACAGAGCATACGGACACGGACGCGGACACGGACAGAGTTCGGTTTATACGGTCGAGCCTCCGTCTGGGGCTCATCAGTGATGCAGACGAGCATGTGACCCACTGATGATGAGACTACCAGACTCAAAGTTTTTTTTTTTTTTCTCTCTCTTTCTCTCTGCTCCTGCACACACAATTGCAACGCTGCTCTTGACCTTAGGCAATTTGCATGTGAGCGTAGGGAGCAGGCGGAAGTGGAGCTGAGGCTGTTGAACTATGTTAGTGGCAGCTGAGCTTCAGGCAGGGAGTTGCCTTAGATATGCTACTCCATTTAAGTTCAAATTTGGTAAGTGCTTAAAATAGAAAATAGAGAGTTATGTAAAGAAAAGGCTAAAAGCTGTATAGAGACTTTTAAAGAAAGTTTCAAGTCTTCGAATTTCATTAAGAAAATCAATAACAAATAACACACCAATCAATTATACGAATTCTGAATTTATCTTTGTACATTTGTCATTTTTGCTAAGATCAAGCTTAAAACACTTTGATGAATTACGTCAGGAAAAAAAAAATAACATTCAATTTTATTATAACCTTAATTTATTATTTATTTTCAACACCAAAATCGATTATTACACTTTTTTTCCAATGAAAATGGCTAAAAACGATACATTAACCTTGTAAAATTGTTTGTAACAGGCAGAAGCATATATATTCTCGATCAGCATCAATAGCCGAGTCGATTTGGTCATGTTTGTCTATCGCTTGTCCGCTTGTCCGTTTGTCTGTATAAACCCACAGATTTCAGTTATGCTTAGAGCTAGAGACACCAAATTTGGTAGGAGAGTTCGTGTATACCATAGCAAACTTTTATCTCAATAATTAATTAAATTATATTATATTACATATGTATTATTTATTTTTTTGTATATGCCTAGCACTATATAACTTAATAAGTAAGGAATTTAATATATTTTTGTGTATTATTTGCTTAAGCCTTAAATTATTATTTTAATAAGTAACCAAGTTATTAAATATATATTATAAATATTATTCGCTTAAGCTTTAAGTTATTATTTAAATTTTTATATTGCTTTTAATCAAATTAAAAAGTTTGCTTCGTGATTTTGATAAAAAAAAAACAGAATTGAGTTTTTTCTGTAGACGATAAATGTTCTCAGCACTCAAAAAAGCAACCTAGTTCATTTAGCAGAAGTAAACTAAAATTTTAGCTGTAGAGCAAGAAATCTAGCAGAGTTTCGAAAAGCAGCAACAAAAGTAGAGTGTAAAATACAAAAAACAAAAAAAATAGAGAAAAAAAGGTTTTAAATACGGCTTACACATAAGACGCAGCTGAGAACTAGTTCACTAGTTCAACAGCATTTTTTAAAAACCGAGAAGGACACAGATAGAAAGCTAAAGAAAAAATATAGCGCTGCAATATGGAAAATAAGTAAAATAAAATATGGAACTAGTTCTTATTAAAAATTGACAAACGCAGAAATTTAACTGCAAGTTAAAACAGAAAGTTAGTCAAGTTTTCCGGTAAGTAAACCTTCAGCTCCCCGCTGCCGATCAAACAAGTCCTTTGTGCTGATAATCGCCAGCTCAGGCGTTGCAATCGGCACAAACTTTATGCTTGTGTTTCTGCTCTCTCTCTCTCTCTCTCTCTCTACATGCCTCTATCCTTCTCACTTATCACAGACTGCGTGCTGCTCGAGAAATCAAGAAAACTTAACAAATTTCCTGACAAAGCGCCGCATAAGTTGGCCTCAGCCATCGATCATAATTTCTCCGACTGGCTGTGATTTGTACCGGCTCCTTGTTGGAGACAAAGAGAGCACTGGAGTGCGAAAGAGAGAGAAAGAGCCGGCAGTTGGCCTCGCAGCAAAGCGGAAAATGTTAAAATAACGCGCTAACTTGGTTACCAAGTTTGCGCATTTTTCACTCGACTCGCTGCCAGCTTCTTCTCGCCAAGGAATACCCTGCATCCATGCTCCTCTGCCCCGCCACTGGCCTCTTGCGCTATTTTTTGTGCTGCTGCCGCCGCCTTCTTTTGTGCAATGTGGGCAAAAGTTCGGCGATGCCAGCGCCTGCCTGCCTGCCTGCCTGCCTGCCTGCCTGCCAGAGCGTTTATGCAAATGAGGTGCAAACGCATGCACACAGCAACACAGCAGACAGACAGAGGGGGGAGTGGAGTGGAGCTGAGGGGAGAGGGCAGCAGGCAACTGGCAGACAAACATGGCGGGAGACGCCTTCGGCAGCGACAGATAGACAAACAGGCAGACATTATCCTGTGTGTGCTCTGCTCTGCTCTGCATAACTTTCACTGACGTAGACGCAGTCGCTGGAGTGTAGAGGGGGGAGGCAGGCAACGGGGGGAGGGAGCTCAACAGAGACTTAGACTGCGTTGCAGACGCAACTGTTTCTACGACAATGTGTGATTTGTGCGCCACTTTGAAGCGAGCGCAAACTGATAAAGCAGCAGTGGCAAAGCAAAGCTGTGTGAAGTTGCAAGTAATCGGGGGAACTGCTAAGATATAGACGAGTATATCTACATATAGCCTACACTTTCGGCTATATGTTGATACAGAATAGAAACTCTATCAGCAGAAACTGAGAGTCTGTAAAAAGTATTTAAAGTTTAGATTAATTTGGAACCATCAGAAACTAATAAAAGTTGAGGCTTCAGGTCTGCGGGTTAACTTATTTATCAATTTTTTGGCTTAAAAAAATACGTGGTTTCCAAGAGAAATTTTTTATTTTTATTTAAAATATTGGAATTCAATTTATGCACATTTTGTCAAATTTTCAGTTAATTTTGCATACCAAAGCGTGAAAAACTGCTTGTCTTTTGCGAAAAACTTTTCTTCGAGCGATTTTCTAACTTTTTATCTAACGACAACTCTTAAACTAACAATAATGTATAGAAGATATTTGAAAATATATATATATAAAAAAAAATATTTTTTTACCATACATCACATTATTTTCTAAGCAAATTTTGTTATTATTAATATACATTTTATCATACATATTTAATATTTTTACTTAAAAATAACCATGTATTTTTATACATATCTTTTATTTTTAAATACATAGTTCTATATATTCTTGTAAATTTTTTTTACATATTTATATATTTTTTATTCTTATTTATATATTTATATTTGTATACGTATACGAAGTCTGTTCGAAAAGTATTCGACCTGATTTGAAATCTTGGTATACCTAAATCTACAGTTTTGGGAGATACTAAGACCAACACTGAAGCCGAGAATACATATATATATATATATATATATATATATATATGAATACATATATTTCCAAATCTTCTTGTACATTTTTTTTAACATTTATATATTTTTTTATTATTTTAAATATTCTTATACATATCTACTATTTTTGTTTGTAAATACATTTTTCTAAATATTGTTATATTTTTTTTTACACATTTATTAATTTTGCATATTTTTAGAACTTTGTCTTTATGTTGTTTGCGTAATTTATGTCCGCTGAAGGCAGTTATTTCTAGCTTTCCTCTTTCAGCCAATTAGAGTTGAATATTAGCACAGATTTTACTATATATATTATATATAGAGTTGAGCTGCTATGCCGCCTAAAGCATAAATAAATCGAATATAATTTCGTTTCATAAAAATTGTTTGCTAATTTCAGTTGTACGCATAAAGTTTTTAATCCTGCATTTGAAACTGTTTTGTCATGCATTTGTAGCTGTCTCTCTCGCTCTCTCTCTCTCTCTGTCTCTCTCTCTCTCTCTCTCTCTCGCTCTCTCTCTCTCTAGTTTTGCTTGTAGAACTGTGTAATTATTTGCTGGCATTTGAAGCGCTGCCATCAAACAAACAAACAAATCAGCCAATCCCCAACACCAGTCGACAACCTCAGCATAACCCACCCGCACACACACACACACCCCACTCTCTGTGTGTGCACGTGTGTGTGTGTGTGTATCCAATTTGTGTCTGGCTGCAGTCGCTCTCGCCCATATCAATTCATCATAAAATGAGATTTATGACAAAAACAAAGGCCTTATCGCAGACAGTATTTATGTGGACAGGTTGCAACTAGCGTGGAGCTGCTGTCTACCTCTCTCTCTCTCCCTCTCTCACTCTTTAACGCTCTCTCTCTCTGCTAGACAGTCACGCCATTTGCAGTGACAACAGCGTTTACTTTGTGAGCTCGCGCCGCTTTAAAGCAACTTTAAACTGAGTTTTAAAGCACATCAAGCATACGCCGCGTGTGACGCTCGCTTTTCAATCAGCCGCGCGCATTTGGCAAATGAGCTTTAATTAGCAAAATGGCTAACACACACACACACACACACACATAGCAATCAAATGGAAAAGGGAAATCAGCAGCGAGCAATGAGTAGAGCGCATGGGGAATCGCACTGCTGCTGGCTCTGAGTTGTTGTTGTTGTTGTTTTTAATTTTTTGTTGTTTTTATTTTCGTTGTTGCTGTTGTTGTTGCTGTTGTTTCGCTGTACACCTCAATGCCAACTAGCAATTATTTATTATTTGGCGCTGCTTTGTTTCGCAGGCCAAACGTGCACAGCTCCCCAATGGCCTGTCCACACACACACACACGCACACACTCACACACACACACTGACTGGCAGGGAAAAAAAGTACAAAGAGAGCAATACGCATGCGTCTATTTCCTGTTGCTGTGGCAACCCCCACACAGACACAAACACACACACACACACACACGCACACGCATTTGAATATGCACGCATACAATCAACACAAATACTACAGCAGGAAGCGAGCACTGTGGGCCACCTTTCCATGCAAATCGCGCGACATTCCCCCGATGGGAGCTGCTGTCGCCCCCCGACTCTCCCCCCTGCTACGCCCCTGCACTGCTTTCGGTTTGTGTGTTGTTTGTTATTTGTCGCTCCCAATGTGCGTTGGTATGTGCGTGCGTGTGTGTGTGCGTCCTTTCAACCCTCGACAAACGCCGCACGTTCGTCTGCCTGTCATGTTGTCGAGCCCCCAACTGCCCCCTGCCGCGGCGCCCCTGCCACTGTCACCTATAGCTATTTCCAGTTCGGTAAGGAAATTCGGGCGACAGTTCATGTTGCCATGTGTGTGTGTATTTGTTTTGGACTCTCTGGCCAAATAGAAAAAAGAAAACCCGCTTTATATATATAGCATAAATCCAGCTAAATATATATATATATATATATATATATATATATAGTCAACCCAACTGATATCTGTATGGGAAAGATTTACTCATTAAAGCAATGGCTACAAAATCGACGCACTTTATCGATTTGCCAAAAAGTGCAGAATGCTAGAAAATGGCACAACATGCAAATCAGTCGAAAGACAGGGCCAAGTGCGGGCAGCGGCGCTACAGCGGGGTACATGGAACAAATGGTAGAACTCAACACGCACGACTGCAAAAGGGTTAAGATTGACGGCAGTGCAGCAACACACACGTACGAGCACACACACACACACACACGCACACACACACGCAGGCAGGCAGCAGGCAAATGTGTGCAGATTTGTATCTGCATATGTATATTCATAAGCTGTGTGTGTGTGTGTGTATTCGCGCAGTGAAGCAGTCGTAAGTCTTTCAACGGGGGCCCAAACATAATTTCAGCATAATCGAAATGCACTGAGAGAAATTGAAATTGATTTTCGATTTTGCGCTGGGAATTATGCCAAATCAAGCGAAAAGCTGCTTGACGGATTTGGGGCTCAGTTCCAGCTGATGGTAGGGTAAAGGTAGTACAAGTCGTCGGGTTTAGCTAAAGAGAAAATGCAAATTTTTATAGAAATTAAAAAAAAATCCAGTAAAATATTTCTTAATCTTAAGAAAGACGAATAAATGTATAAATAGTATAAAAATTCGGTCACGATTGAATGAAGAAGAAAATTTCTGTATTACTACGCTCACGCTTGAAAGAAGAAGAACAACGTCTGTTTCTGCACTCACGATTGAGCGAAGAATTTGTGTAATTCTGCTCTCACGATTGAAAGAAGAAGCACAGCTTCGACACTGCGCTCGCACATTTTCGGCAGATGCGCTCACGATTGAAAGAGGAAGAACACGACTGAAGCCGAAAACGGAGATCAAATCGTTTTGCTGCGCTCACGATTGAAAGAAGAAGAAAACGTTTGTTCTACTGCTCTCGCGATTGAAAGAAGAAGAACAGTTCGATATGCTATGCTCACGATTGATAGAAAAAGAGTCTCTCGAGTTGCCATAAGCGACGATTGAGAGGAATATAACAGCTCGGGTAAGGCGCTCTCGCAGCTTCGGCAGATGCACTCACGATTGAAAGACGTTAAATAGTGCCGTCTGTCAAGCATTTGCTTCAGTTGAATTTAAAGTGTAGTGCAGTGCAGACGTGTTTTAAATAACTCCTCCTCTACATAGAGATCCGATCGAATATGTTTTTAGAAGTCATGATTGAAAAACGCAGATCAATTCGTTTTACTGCTCTCGTGATTGAATGAAGAAGAAGCGTAGCATAGCTCAATATATTTTTTTATACTTAAATCTATATTTATTTTTATTTTTTTATTATTTATTATATTTCTTTATATTCTTTTCTGCTCTTTCTTTATAGAAAATCAACACTCTTTTTGATTGCGATAGAAAATTTGTGCGAAAACGTAAGTTCTCTTATATTTCATCTAAAATTTTATATATCTAAATATAATCTGAGGCGTCTCAAAAGAGAATTAACTAAATTGCACACTTTATTGATAAGAATCCAACTCTGCAAACATTTTCTCAAAGCTAAAATACCAATTTTTCCTACTTTTTTATGGGTAAATGGTATAAAAACAAGAAATTTTGCAACTCTATAAAAATTCCAGGTTTTAGCAAAATTCCTTTATACGCATGCTATTGATAGATATTCTTTAAGCAGTATGCCAATAAAAATACCTATATATTTTTTTAATACATGCGTAAAGCTTAAATCCATCAAGCTGTACTTTAACATTCCTTTCCCCCACTGCTAGCACACAATACTCCCACCCCTTTCAGCCCCGCCGCTGGCAAACTACTTTCAATCGTCAGGCATTCGCATTATTCAAGTGGTGTGGCCCTGGACGGGGCCTGCAGTCGTAGTACATAACCACAGCACACACGCAACGAGGCAGGCAGGCAGGGAGTCCTGAAAGCCTCCCCCCTTGCTACCTTGCGTTTGGTTATCAATAAAGCGAAATTTAGTTTTGATTTCGTGTTTGTTGTTGTTATTGAAATTCATTGAACCAATTTTAATATTTTATTTGCTGCAGCACGCACAGCACAGTGGGTGGGGCGGGCAGGGGCAGGGGCAGTGGCAGGCGAGCAGAGACAACTAACGGGACGTAAAACCCTTTCACATGACTGCAAATACGCAAGTGTGCGTGTGTGTGTGTGTGTGTTGCTTGTGCGTGCTGTATGTGCGTGTGTGTGTGTGACTATTTCCTGTGGCCGCCATTGTCGTGCTCGATGTTGTTGTTGTTGTAGTCATAATAGCGTCTCTGTTTCTGTTGTTTCTTTTAGGCTCTGTTGTTGCCCATTGTTGTTGTTGTTCTTGTTGTTGTTGCTGTTGTTTTTGCGCATCGCAACAAAATTTGAATATTTTTTCTCGCCGCCGCCGCCGCCCTGCAAATGGATTTTTTTCCACAGATTTTCGTTGTTTTTGTTATACATTTTTTTGTCTTCTCGTGTGTGTGTGTGTGTGTTTGTGTGTGTGTATCGCCTTTCGCTTTGTTCGCCCGCTTATGATACCGTTATGATGTATTTTATTGCCACAACAAAACCAAAGCAAACGCAACGTACTGTGGTACACGCCCCCAGCTGCCTCCCCTTTGGAACGGAAACCGGCGACATTGTAAATTTTCCGTTCCCTTCTCCTGCTCGTTCACAGTTTTTGCTTCGTCTTTTTTTTTGTTTTTTTTTTTTTTGTCTGTTCTCCGTCCCCGGCATTATAGATATGTATTCCGATTCATTCACTTTTTCCAGGCAGCGTGCAAAGCTAAAGCCTTTCGCTGCTGCCTTCCGTTGTTGTCTTTGTGCCTTGATTTAATGTTGATAACAATAACAAGAGTCAACAAAAAAAAAAAAACACAAAAAAAAAAATATTACCCAAAACTTTGTGCAGGAACTTGAGCAGCAAAAAGAAACGAGAACGAACGAAACTTTGACGCATTTCGGTTTCCCTGGCAAGTGGCAGGGGTTCTCGGGGGAAGGCTTGACTTTTTTATAGTTTGGCCTGATTCATTTTGATGGCCCCAATAAGCGTGCTTAATGAGCGCCTCAAGTGGGCAAGTGGGTTGCCCCCGCAAGCACTAAGACTCTTGTCTAACTGCGGACTTAGTTCACAATGGCGGCGGGCAGGCAGGAATATTGATTTTCACGGCAATACACTGAAAGGAACGCGCGAGAAAAAAAAGGAAAAAATAATTAAAATCAATTTCGAACTTAGCATTATTGAATATTTAATATTTTAAAAATAAATGAAAAATGTAAATTATAATGGCATATTTAATACTTTTTAAAATAATTAAAAAGCTTAAAGTATGATGGAATTTTTTACTACTTAACAAAAAATTTCATGAGTGGGAAAATATTCAAATAGAAGTATACATATAAATTGATTAGCTTATTATTATTTTTTTTTAGAATAACAATAATATATTCAAAGATGAATATTTTATTTTCTTTAATTAGTTATCTGAATTTCTAAACAGCTTTTATAAGATATTACTAATTGCAGATAAGAATATTATTCAAATGGAAATGAAATAAATTATTGTTGTATAAAGTATATTTTAATGTGTTCCTAAACGTATTCTTTTATAATAAAATTGAAGTATTGAACTCAAATGAGAGTTAATACTCTCAGTTTTTTTAAATACCCAAAAAAAGTCAATTAACAAAAGGTAAATTCTTAAATATAAATGTATAGATGTTACTTGTTTTATTCATTTATTTCATAACTTTGTTAATGTGAGAGTCTGCATTATATACAGTATTCTTAAATTTAATTAAAAACTTTATTATAATTAATCCTCTTATTCTCTTATATTAAGTTTAAAAAATATTCCACAGTTTCCTCTTTTTCTTGTTGCTATTAAAAAAAAACATTTTGTGGCGCCTCCTATATTTATTATGAGAAATTTCAGTTTTCCGGTTTAATTATCAATTTTAAATACTTTATAAAAACTCGACAAGAAAATCCTAATGCTAAAAAATAAATAACTGCATGATATTACTATTTACATACAATTATATTTAATTACATTATTGAGTCTTTGTATAATTTTTTTGTAGTCTTAAATAATTTAAAGGTTTTTTCAGTAGAATTTCTAATTTCCTATTTTCTCTGATATTATCAAAGTGCCGAAAATGCTGCAGAAAAGCTGCTCATGCTCCGCCCTCAATTTCGAGTCTGCTATAAAATTATTATAAACAGAATTAGACGTGCGTGTTTTTCTATTAGGCCGAATTAATTCACTCTGTAGACATAATAATAATAATTTCGCTTTAGTATTTATTGGACGGCATTAAGTAATGAACGCCGAGACACGCAAATTTCTGTCGTTCAGTTTTGTTTAATTTGCTAAGCTCGAAGGAAACTCTGGGTGCTCCCGCCGCCGCCCACAACCAGCTGCAGGGGGAGTGGCTTTAAAGCTGCTCTCAGATAACTTCGCAAGCGCCCGCTGCAGTTTTGTCTCGCCTCGTCGCGAGACTCATTTGTTTGTGTGTGTGTGTGTGCAGCAATCGGCAGACAATGCGTAAGGATATGCCAGCAAGGATATGCGAGACAGTCAAGAGACACACACACACACACACGCACACACACATTTAAAATTATGCAAATTTTATTACGCAAACTGCGCTGCGTGGCGTCGACGCCGGCAGAGCCGAGCTGAGCACAGGAAGCATGTTTTACAGCGACTCTCGGACAGAAGGCAACGGCATTGGCGTCGACGCCGACGTCGCAGTCGGCAGCGCATTGTGCAGGACGTCGTCGTGTTGCTGGCTTTAAATGCAGAGCAAAGCTTTCATTATGGCAACAATGTTGAAATTATTGAGCAGACGACCCCGAGACCCCAAGACGGGGGCGGGGCCAGAGGCAGAGCAGCAAAGAACATGCCGAGATGCCAAGCAGCAACTGCACTTTGGTCAACACTGCAGCGGCAGGAAGTTGCCGGTGCAAGGAGGGAATAAGCGGCAGGCACTGCGCTCGCTCCCCCTTCCCACCGTCAACGTAGCGTGAAAATCGGCAAGGCGGCATTTTGTGCTCCGAGTGAAAAATTGTTCAACTGTTGTCGGTGCACGGCACGGAAATGCGCGCCTACAAGGCCGGCAGAGAGTCGAGCCGGGGGTCGAGCCGGGGCTGTCGAGCGCCCCGACGACGACACTCCTAACCCAAATCGCTTAGCGAGCGCGCCAAACAGTTTACACTTTGCGAATGGGCCAAAACACAAGCAGCTGCAGCGCCAGCAGCAGCAGCGCCTGTGCCTGTGCCTGTGCCTGTGCCTTTGCCTGCGCCCAGCTGTGCCCAAATGCCGGCACTGGCGCCATCTAGCGGCAGTTGGCTAATGATAGCAGCCATTTTGTTTCTGTTTGTCACACTCTTGCACACTGTGCACACATCGCTGCGTCTCGCTCCTTCCAGTCCACCTGCTCAATGCGACTGCGTCGCTCTGGCAACGCCCACACTCAGAGCGCAGCGTCTGCGCATTGCCATACGCCGACGCAGAGCTCCGCCCCATGCCTGTGCTAGACAGAGACAACACTACAAACACACAAGCAGCAGCACAGGCACAGGCAGATGTGCGCTCTCGCACACACACACACGCACACACAGAGAGAGAGAAACAGTAGCCGGCAATGCTGGTGCTGGCGCTGCCTCTGCTGCTTCCAGTGCAGAGAGCGCGCGCTCTTCCACGTTGCTGTTGCGAAGCTTTTTTCGAAAATTCAAATTTCAAATTTAAATTGTGCGCCCAAATCGAAAACATTTATGTGTTTATATTTATATAAATATTTATTAGTATTTTTTGTATTTATCTAGTATTTTATTGGTATTTTTAAAGTATTTTTAGTATTTTTGTGTATAAATTATAAGCATGTGCGCGCCATGCCTGACAAGCCTGCTGCTTAATTACGTAAACAAACAGCTGCATAAAAAGTGTAACGATAACTGAAATCGCTCGATTAGCATGTGATGACGTCGTTGTTGTTGTTGTTGCTCTTAGCAAACACTTTGCATGCTCATTAAAATTATCTAAGCATAACTGCTGAGCGCACACACACACACATACAGACACACACGCTGATCAGCTGTTATTAGCACGCTCTCTCCCACTCTCCCTCGCTCTCGCTCACTCGCACTCTTGTTCGATCACTGCTGCTGGCGCTTACCAATACCAAGACGTGCGCCTCTTGTTGTCGTATGTAAATTGCTCTCTTCGGCTCTGCAGCTCTCGCTCTCGCTCTTGTGCTTGCTCTCTTCGCTTATTATTCATTTATTTGTTTGTTTTAATTTAATGCTTTTTAGCGCGCAAAGCAGTTTTTGTGCCCCTGCGATTAGCATAAAAATGCATCAAGGCGACTTTTACTTTCAAGGTGATCGGCAATGCCAAGACAACAACAACAACAACAACAACAGCAACAACTACAGGAACAGCGGCAGCGTTATAAACTGTAATAGCAGCAGTAGTAGCTGCTAAAGCGGTTGGAGGGCGTGGCTGCTAAAAGTTGAAAATGCTAGCAAAACCATCTTTATTGTTTGTAGCTGTGAACAGACAGACGGACAGACATAGGAACGGACAGATAGATAAATAGACGGACAGACAGAAAGGTAGATATACAGACGGTCAGATAGATGGACAGACAGACAACCAAACAAATCTTCAAGCAGACAGAAAGACATATTACAGACGGGCGGACAGACAGTCAGACATACAGACAGATGGCGGACAGACAGAGAGACATAAAGGCAGACATACGGACAGAAAGACAGACAGACAGAGAGACATACAGACGGACTTACGGACAGATAGGTAGACTAACAGACATACGGACAGATAGGCAGACAGACAAACAGACAGATAAACAGATAACCATACAGATAGGCGGACAACTAAACGGACATACATACAGACGAACAGACAGACGGACAAACAGGCAGACTGACAAGCAAACGAATAAACAGACGGACAAAAGCATAGACAGACAGACAGATAGAAAAACAGACAGGCGGACAGACAAGCTGGCAGATAGTGAAACAGACGAGTGGACAGATATACAGACTGATAGACAGAGGGATCGACAGACAGATATACAGACGGACAGATAGATAGACAGACGGACGGCCAAGCAAATGAGCAAGCGGACAGACAAACGGACGGACAGACAGTAAGACTTATAGACAAATATGCAGAGAGACATACATAGAGACATACAGAGAGACATATAGAGAGACATACAGAGAGACATACAAAGAGAAATACATAGAGACATACATAGAGACATACATAGAGACATACAGCGAGACATACAGACAGACATAGACGGAGAGACAAGCTGGCCGATAGTGAAATAGACGGGTAGATAGACAGATACCATATACAGACGGATAGATAGACAGATATACAGACAAACAGACGAATAGACAGACAGACAGTGAAATAAGGGAACAGATACTGAAATAGATGGATAGATAGAAGGATATACAGACGGATAGACAGACAAACAGACGAACATATAGACGGACAAAAGAAAGGACAGAACGACAGACAGACAGATAGAAAAATCAATAGACGGCTGATAATGCGGACAGACAAAAAGTTGACAGAGAAACAGACGACAGACAGACATCCAGGCATGCAGACAAACAGACGGACAAACGGACAGACGAACAGACAGACAGACGGACAGACAGACGGACAAACAGACGAAAGTATTGAATGACTACTTAGCTATAGCAAACGATCAAGAATATATATAAATTTGTAGCACACCTCCCTCTGCCTGTTGCATACACTTACACAAAACTGATATGCCACTGCTTCTAATTTTCAATGGGTATAAGAATATCTATAAGAACAGCAGCAGCAACAACTACGAAGTGCTGGTCATGGGAGCTGCCGCTTAATTAAAATACAAGGAGCAAAGAGCTGCAGACAGGCAGAGAGACAGGCGGGGTAGGCGTGGCAGGCAGCGCAGCGGCAGAGCAGTCGAGCAGCTCAGGCAGGTGCGAGTCCTTTGTGCGTGCTATCAATAAACTATTTAGGGGTCCTTTGCCGAGATGCTTATCGCGCGAGCTGCCGTGACCGACGAGACGCGATCGGGCCGAGAGCCACAACCCGCGATCCGCGACCCGCGACTCTCTTGATGCCGGGCAGATCCGTTACATTTTCAATTTGGTCGCGTTACATGCTAATGACACGTAGGCCAACGTCGCTGCCGACGCCGTGAACTTGACCGTGGCTATCAGCGTTAAGAGATCTCCTGCTCTCTCTCTCTCTCTCTCTCACACTCCTGGTCTCTGCTGCAGCTTTTGCACTGTGCTGCAGACGGGCAATTTTCGTAGTGCTCTAAGCGTGGTGGACGCGTCCATTAATAATGCCTGGTCGGACCGTCGCGTCACTGCCCCAGCGTGTTGCGCTCCAGTGAACCTTCCTCCCGAGAGCTCGAGCTGCATTTTGGGCTTTAGTTCACGCTGCGATCCGGTTATGATACGCTCGATGGGCCGCTGGTCTCCGGTCTCTGGTCTCTTGGCGCTGCTCAGCGCAGCGTGCCGTGCATTCCATTGCAATGGCCAGCTAATGGATAGAGCTGTAGAGCCGGGAGACCATCACAGACTGGCAGACTGGCAGACCGTCAGACTGGCAGACTGCGAGAATGCGATAAGCAAAGTTGTCCAATTAGAAATGCGATTTGTGCTAATCCCGCAGACATGCGAACATTTTCCCAACTCGACGCCGGCGAAAGTCAGCCCAGATAAGCGCAACAGCGGCAGCGGCAGCTGCTCCCAGTGATGATTCTTCTCTCTCTCTAATAAATTCCAGTCAGCGCAGCTCGAACTCGACGCTTCTTGTCTTCTTGGAATGAAGCGAGCGCGGATCATCACTCAAAGGCGAACGCAACTGTCAACTGTAACAGTTCCACGCGCAGACGTGACTGTGAATGGGAGTACAGTGCGTACTCAATAACTTGGATTAATGGCAATTTGTCCGGGCAATAAAATAGTTCGGATTGTTGTACTTATAATACAAAAATTTATAAAAATTTATTCCTATATTCCTTTCTAAGCCAGACAATTAATTTGTGGTTCCCACAGTAAAATTCTTCGGACTTTATGGTAGTCCTCATTCTCTGGATAAAATCCTTTTCCATAGACCTCCCTAAGCCGGACAAAAATTCATTAAACATTTTTTTTTCTATAAGAAAGGAAAAAAGTACTTCTAGTGACGAACCTTGCAACCTTTTCAACTAAGTAAAGTTAGTTTCTGTTGATCTCTCTAAGCCGCACACATTTTATTTATTAAGAACTTTTTAAAATAGTATTAAAATCTTAAAATGTTCATATTTACTACCGAAAATTTGATTTCAAGTGACGAACATCGAACATTATTTTACAACTAAATAATTAATAAAATTATTTGCCGTTGATCTCTCTAAACCAGACACTTTATATTTATTAAAATATTGCACTAAAAATAACAAAAAACAAACTGATATCTCATTTTTCAGAAGAAATGTATTTCGAGTGAAAAACAAAACTTTTTCCTTATTAATACTAAAATTATTTTATATTGAACTCTCTAAACCGTTTTCTTTTTATTAAAAAATTCATTAAAATGTTAAAAGAACTTAAAGATTTCCTTTTTTACGGCAAAATATGAAAAATATATATATTTTTCAACTAAAAGCACTTTTCCATTGAAATGAATACCAAGAAGAAGACTAGGCTTAAATAAATTCAATATTTTTGGCATAAAAGTATTTTAAATTAAAGTTTCTAGTAATTATTATATTTTTTCATATATATATATATGAAAAATATATATATTTTCCAATTAAAAGCATTTCTCCATTCAAATTAATTATCAAAAAGAATTCTAGGCTTTCATTTATTTCAATATTTTCGGCATAAAAATATTTTAAACTATAGTTTTAAGTAAATTTTATATTTTTAACTTCCCGATCTAGGGAAGTTATTGTAACGACCCCGATTTTGAAGAGTGTCAGATCCTTGAAATTTTCACGTTTCTCGACGTTTCACATCCCCCTGACCCATTTTCAATGAGGGTTCTGTGTGTGTGTGTGTGTGTGTGTGTGTATGTGCGTATGTTCGTATGTGAGATTTTTTTGTGTCAGCGGTTTCTCATAAACTACTGAACCGATTTGAACTTTTTTTTTTTTGAAAGATTCGTTTCACCGCCATCTAGGTCTGAAAGGAGTTTAAGAGGGTTATATGTTATAGTTTTTTAATAATTCGCCAAAAAGCACGATTTTTTGGGTATTTTTTGCTTTTTTCGGCTCTATCTCGTAAACGACGGGGTTTTGAAGAAAGTCGTAAGAAACTTTTCGAGCCGAAATTAAATTCTCTACAAAAAAGGTAATATGATATTTTTCAAAATTCTCAACCCTTAACGAGATAATGGTGTTTTAAAAGTAGGAAAAAGTTGAAAAATCGCGACACGCTCGCTCACATCGCCCCCCCCCCCAACGCTCAGAGAAAAAGCACATACATACATCTCATATCGGGAAGTTATAGATGTGACCCGAATGGGGGTCACACTTTGCCCGCTTCTTGTTATGTTTTATGCTTGACACGCTTATAGGGATACTCCAATATTTTAAACATAATGTCTTCCTCAATTGTTCGCATTGTCGAGAACATACTGTACACATTTATATAGATATATGTTTGTCTGTGTGTGTTTGACTGCCAAAAACTGTTGGCAACTTCAAACGCACCCAACAGCAACGGCAGCAGCAGCAGCAGCAAAAGATCAACAAAACCCAAGCGAAATAATACCAGTTCACATTATAATCTACCAGACATGTGTGAATTCACGGCATTATCTGCCAGCCGAGATCTGTTTCAGCCCCACAACAAAAGAGACAGCAACAGCAACAGCAGCAACAACAACAACATTATCCATTCAGAGCTCATGCAAGTTTTCCCACAGTCGATCAACATAAAATGAGATATGATGGGATATTTGACAGTTACGTGATTTCTTTCTCGGTTCGCCTTTGCGTTTTATCTCTTGCCTCTTATTTATAATGCAATTTGCAGCAGCAACAACTTTGGTAGCTGCAACAGCAACGATAGCAACAACAACAACAACACCTACAACAACCCCAACAATCGCGTATTAAACTCCAAATCTGTGACTTTGCACGCCGCCAGATGGCGCTGCCTTAGTGAAGCCACAAACCCCCCCAAAAATAAAACAAGCACAGGAACAATTCGGAACATTTCAAGGACATGCGTGCTGGAGCCCAGCGCAGTCGAGGAGTTACCCGGAGTTCCCCGGAGTTGCTGCGTACTCAGTGTCCATCGGCAGCTGTTCGGGGGCGGACGTTGTGTTGCGATGTGATTGGTACAGCAGGGGGGTTGCTATATGTTTCTGCTAGAATTGTAGCTGATTTTGAGTAGAATATATAAATATATATATAATAATATAATAGAATATAATAATAGAATATAAAAAAAAAATATTTTAAAATAATTATTGTACGATTTTAGCTTGATATTTGAAAACTGGAGTTGAATTTAAAATACAATTTTTCGATATTAAGCTAAATATATATTTATATATTATATCATATACTATATATATATTATTATTGAATAAAATATTATGTATACATTATTTTAATTTATATTATTATAAATTAAATATTCTTTAATTCTATATATTTCTCTTAGGGTTTAAGTACTTTCAATTTATTTGTATATATAACACATACGAGGTCTCTTCGAAAAGTATCCGACCTGATTTTAAATCTTGATATACCCAAATCTACAGTTTGGGAAATTTTAAGACTAACGCTGGCGCCGGGCAGTAATTGCAGGTCGGCTACTTTTCGGACAGAACTCGTATATTATTATTATACTATATATTATTTATGTATTAAAAAAAACTATACCATGATATATTCTTGAATATATAATTTTATATATTTTTTATAAGATGTTAAAAAACTTAATAATTTATATATAATCATTCTTCTCAAGTTTTAAGCATATGTATCATATATGTAAAGTATCATATACATATGCTTAAAACTCAGATTCCATATATGCCTTTACTATTCTATTGTATATCTATACCACATATATACCATACCACAGATAAATCTATAATATATCATCGATCAATATCTGTATATTTATCTATTATATATCACAGCCCCCAATGTCTGTGCATTTATAATTTATCACTGCCCTATAAAAATAATATGATATATTTTTGCTAGCTAAGTCGATCTCGATTTTTCTGCTTTATAAGTCTGAAAACTCTACTGCTGTAGGTTTTTATACTTCTTGAATTAATTTTATATTACTTATATATATTTTATATTACTTATAAATATTTTGTTTTACTTATATATATTTTATATTACTATAGATCCTCTTAATGATAGCATAAAAAACCTATATATACCTATATTAAATTCTTATATGTCATAGAAAATTATTAATATCCCGATAGGTGTACAGATTCAATAAAATCTATGCGTAGATTATATATATATTAATATTATATATATATGTATCACTGCCTACAACCTGCACTCCTTGTAAATCTCTACTCTAAATTTCTTCCCGTTTTCGTTGCTCATTCAAAATGTTATACTTTATTTTGCCGCCCATCAAAATCGAGCATAATTTTCATACTTTTCATGGCACGGCGAATTTGCATATTGTTTTCAAAAGGAATAAAATAAACTAACGGTGAAAGCGAGACAGACGCAACATTTCCACAACTTTGCGTTAATTTTCTAAATATTTTCTAAAATATGCTCAAATTGTATTTGCGCTGTGGACGTGGACGCCGTGGGGCATGTGGCGGCAACATGGAGAACTCACGAAAGTTGCCACGTTCCAGCTTCAACTTTTCCCGGCCAAACGAAGTGAAGTTGAATTTTATAATTTAAAATTATGAACTAAAAATAATTTAATTTTTGTGTGCTGGCACGCAGAGCCAGAGCAGAGCAGAGCAGAGCGAATGGCCCCAGGCCTCTGCTCCGCTGTGGGGGAGTGCCAGAGCGAGGGGAGGTTGGTGGGTTGGTGGGCAGTGTGCAGGAAACAAGCGTGAGTGCGAGTGCGAGTGCATTATACGCAAAAGTTAGTTACACTGCACAACAAAAGCGCGTCGACTTAATAAATATGCATGAACATTGTGTGCACAAAAGAATGCAGTGGGGCCTCCCCCGGCACTGCCTCCGCCTGCATCCATTTGACATCGCGTGCCGACGAGTGATTTTCCCGCCGCGCATTGGCCAATTCTGGAGGCACCTGCTGGGTCCACAACACACCCCGCCCCCCCCCTACGGGCCCGAGCACACACATATAATAACAATAATTAAAGCGTGCAGCGACAAAGCAAATCTCAGATGCGAGTCGAGAGTGTCATGCAACAACAATCAGAGAAAGAATCCCTCGCTCGCTCGCTGGCATGCCCGCCATTTTGGGGGGCGCCCCACTTCCAGGTTGAAGTGTGAGTTTCACTTCCGGCCGCACATGTGTGTGACAAAGCGTGATGACTGCAGCTGCCCAGTCCGGAGATCACACCGGACCGGAGCGGACCGAACCTGACCATTTCTGACATTTGATTGTTGTTCTCCAGTTACGGGGAGAGTGCATCTGCTGTGCTTCCCATTGCGTGTAGTTCATTATATGGCTGCAAGTGCTGCACTGAGAGAAAAGTAGCAGTGGAAACTGCAGAAAATAAACAGAGCCTGCTAAAAACCTTGTAACTCAGTAGAGATCTTTGCGAAAAATTACGAAATATAATATAAAATATTATATATACATTTCGCTTCTTTAATTAATCTAATATTTAAGTAGCGAGTTCGTAAGAATATTACATATTATAAAATTATGCAATATATTATATATAGATATATTTACAATATTTTAAATAAATTCTGGTCAAAAATTGCTGTTTGGAGGGAAAAATTTAGTAGAAATTTAACTTGGCAGTGGTAAAAAATGAACTTACCTCGGACTTCACAAGTTTTTTAACTGACATATTTTTAAAAAATTATATTTTTATTAAAAAACGTCGTGGAAAGTCTAAAAAAAAATTGTAATGAATATTTAGTAATATAAACTTTTACAAAGGGGTTTGAAGGAGAAAATTTCGAATGAAATATATTATATTTTGAATAAAGAAATACACAATATTTTGCCAAAGTTCCGATACTGAAGTTCTTATTCCGAATTTAAACTGAAATATATACTATTGAATATAAATATATTTTGTGAAATTTGTGTTTCTAAAATTGCTGAAATTTTTATTCTGAATTTCGATTGAAAAACATAATATTTTATGCAGATATATCTGCAATATTTCGCCAAAGTTTTGATACGGAAATTACTAAAGTTGCTGCACTGACAGAAAAATGTTGTAAACACTCAATCGAAGTGGATAAAAATATAAAAAAAATTGTCGACCTTGTAAAGCTCTGACTTTTCAAGTTTCTCAACTCACATTGGCACGAAAATTATATCACACATTGAATTCGTCGTAGTCTGAGTAAAACGTAGAAAATCGCTACTGGCTTAAAGATGATTAGAATCAAGGAATTCCTCAGTCGCATCACCTTGCTGTGGGATACTCCGGCCCTGGTCTTGCCGGCCGACACGAAGTGCACCATTTGCTGCGATACTGTGCTCAAGGATGAGCTACTCGAGCGTCTCTCGTGTGGTCACACCTTCCACAAGGAGTGCATCGTGCGCTGGCTGAACTGCAGCAGTGTCTGCCCCAATTGTCGATACCATGTGAAGAAGGAGGAGGCGCCGGTACCAGTGCACCCAACCTCGATAACCGAAAGCAGCTCGAGCTCACCGAGCATGCCGGGCACTCCGAGACCCCAGAGCACTCCGAGCATCCCAAGCACTCCAAACACCCCAAGCACCCCGAGCACACCGAGAAACTGGCCACGTGCTCGTCCACCTGTGGCCACGTACGTGCAACGCATGACGCCGCAGCGGACTGATGAAAATAATCGCTAAACTATAGACTGCACTATCGATATGACATCGACATCGATATCGATATTTATATTTGTTTATAATTGTATTTAGTTACTTTTGTTGGATTCTGGTTAAAGTTGCTCTTTGATTTCGCTCAGTGTATGCGCAGCAGCGTGTTTATTTTGTACTTGATACGGCCAACAACAGTCCGACATCCGCAGTCGCAGTCGACGTCAGCGTCGGCGTCGCTGCCGCTCTTGTCTGGCAACCATTGCAAATTTCTACTTGGTCGCTCAACTGAAAATTGTTGCTGCAGTTGAGTTTTTCTTTTTTTTTTGTGTTGTTTTTATTGTTGCAAATTGCAATTTCCCGTTGGTTAAGTTTTTGGTTTTATTTGTGTGTTTTTTTTTTTTTTGGTTGTTTGGTATTTTTTGCGAGCTTATTTATTATTTTAATTATTTTTTGTTTTAATTACATCTTGTAATCAATGCAAAGCCCCGAGGCATACAAATTATACGGATGAAGTGCTAAACGTGATATATACGCGAGCTCATTAAATTGTCGAGTTAATCGAACGGCGGGTATAGGTTTTTTCAGGGGGGCTGGTGATGGCCCCCAACAACTATCGTATAAACACTCACGGCTCGCTGCACAAACATGTTAATTGCCAATTACAAATTAACAGAGATTTTATTTAATTGAGCAAATTAAAATGCAAATTTCTTGAAAGAATATTTAATCGTGTATGCATATGCATGTGGGATTGGTTAGCAGTTTTTTTGACTCAAAAAAGAGTACAACTTTTGTCACGTTTTTTACAAAAAAATTGCAAATATTGTTAAAATTTTAATGAACAAATACGGTATTCTTAAATATACAAATTTTTCAAGAGTGTACAAAACATAAAATAAGAAAAATATAACGAAAATATAAACTGCATATACTCCATAATATTTTTAAAATTTTTCCATAAATATAATATTTAATAATGTTTTTTAAAATTTTCCATAAATATAATATCATAATTTGTATGCATATTTCTTCACCCCTTCTCAATTATGCCAAATTCAATAAATATTTCATTGCATTAAAACTAAATCTTTTGCGAGGTCTACAGACTATAAAATAATATATGATTTTTGGAGAGCAAAACTTCACTTAAATTTTTCAAATTTTTACTTATATCTTTATACAATATTCTCTGCCATATCTAGATGATAAAAACTGTCTACGAATATTTATATATTTTTAACGAATTCATACATTAAAATACATTCAAACCAAATCGCTTACAATTACTTCAAACTTTAAAATAAAATATAACTTTTCCTTTACCTATATTTTAAATATATAAAATATATAATTTTACCTTCACCTATATATTTTTAATTTTTTTAATAAAATCTATATAAATATTCTCTACCATTTCTTTAAGCTGAAAACTTCAGTCAACAAATATGCAAATATTTTAAAGGAATTTAAATGCAGTTTTTTTTTAATGCCAACAAGAAGCCTTGCCTGTCTCTCTGCCCTGCCCCGAATTGTGGTCAAGCAAAGCCTTTAAATCAAATTACCAGTAAACAACGAAATTTCCTGTACTCGGGTCACATCGCAGAGGCAGGGGGAGGCGATGGTGACGGGAATTTGGCTAAGGAATGCAAATGCCTTGAGGCGGCCGTCAGAGGCATGCGAGCAACGTTGGAATATCTTGAGGAACAGACGGAAGTTTGATTTGCTAATGAAGCGAAAGGATGTCCTGACTGCAAAGTTGTTCAGGCATTTAACGGGGCCAAATATATTGGCCAGAAAATCACATTTGATTTGTTGTGCCATCCGCTCTGTTTGTTCTGTCCTGCCCTGTCCTGTCGTGTCCGGGCGTGTTTAGCATGCCGTACACGTAGCCCGGACCCTCTGTCTGAGAAGGTGTCTCTTTGTACGTTTGACTTGTTGCATTTTGCGATGTTTGCGATGTTTGAATTTAATTTCAGGGCAATTGAGAATGGCCCAACTAATGGCCTTGTGGTTATAGCCCCAAAAGCCACATAACAATCAACAGTTTTCAGCTGCGTTTCATTTCATTTGCATTGCGAGCTCATCATTTTAGCCTCAATAATAAGCCTGATTGTTTATAGCCTTTTCCTGCCCCTGCACCTTTATGTCTTTTGCCCCTGCTTGGCTGCTTTTTATTAAATTGCAGAAGCGCCTGGCAAATTTATTGCAATTTTTTTTTTTGTATTTTTTTTTTTTTGCGCAACCTTCAAGCGTTAGCGTCGCCATTAGCCAGCGCCAGAGCCACCACAACACCCACTTGCCCCGCCCTCGGTCTGCTTTTGTTTTTGAAGTAGGCAACGCTGCGAAAGTGCAAGGCGAAAACGAAAAGCAAAAAAAAAAAAAAAAAAGTATACGAAACGAAGAAGAAATAACATGGGGAACTTAAGTAAACATTAATTTACATAACTTCTGTGCAAATGACGACAACGGACGACGGTTTGCCTCTCAAGTGGCAGGCGGGGCAGACACCCATCTATATATATATCTCTGTGTGTGTGTGTGGCAAGCTAAAGCCGGATCTGAGTCCGGACGCGGGCGTCAGCGCTCTTGTAGCCTGGCGTTATTAAAAAATTTAAAGCATGTTTTCCAGAGCGCAGAGGAAAGCAGGAGGCGGCAGGCGGCAGGCGGGAGAGAGACCCGCCACGAAACACGGGCAATATGGCTCTGCTTAGTTGTCACCGCCCCAATGTGAGTGTGTGCGAGTGTGTGTGTGGGTGTGTGTGTGCTTGTGTGTGTGCTTGTGTGTGTTTGTGATCGACGGCAACGGTTCTTTTTCATATACTTGTAGCAGCAAGCGGCGATTGTGTCGGAGAAGTGCCAGCGTCTGTTTTCAATGTTGCCACAGCGTCATTTCCTTTTGTAGCCACTTGTGGGTGGCAAAGGCAAAGACAAAAAGAGAGAGAGAGAGAGAGAGCGAGAACTTCAGATTGCAGGCGGCCAGGTTGACTACGTGAATGCGCTACAGAGTAGATGGTTCTATAATATATTCTCAAAAAAATTTAAAGTGCTAGAAATATGAAACTGTATGGGTATGGATTCTTGGATACAAACTATATAATAATACTTTCAGTATAGGATTTTAAAAAATTTTATGGATTTTATGATATATCCATGTTATGAAATATGCTCGTATTTAAATAGAAAATACAGTTTCAAATAGAATTTAATATTTATAGGAGATTAAGCTGAATAAATATTTGATAAAACTAAATTCTACAAAAATAAAACTATACAAAGAGCCATGATAAAGAAATTTAATAAAACTAAATTCTACATGGCTAAAATTATATTAAAACCATAATAATATATCAATAGAGAGAATAGCTTAGATTGGAACTAAATGAAGACACATAAAGAAAGACTTACAATATAAATAAATGCTAAAATTTTGTGAAATCTCAGAAAAAAAACTCAAGTCTCATAAAAGAACCATTTTCTATGCTTTTTTTTAACGATTATCTTTTTCATGAAGCAATAATAATCCCATATCAACTGTCACTCCATACTCAATCAGCATTTCCATGGCGTATCAGCGGATCCAATCCAAATGCATAACAATGCGTTGGCAGCTCATCTGCACGCTACACGAGAATTAATCAAGCGAGTTACAATGACAGCGCATATTATTCTCTTCTTCATGTCATTACCAGAGCGCCAAGCGGCACAACCCCAGCCAGAGCCAC
Source organism: Zaprionus bogoriensis (assembly GCA_035046045.1). Lineage (NCBI taxonomy): Eukaryota > Metazoa > Arthropoda > Insecta > Diptera > Drosophilidae > Zaprionus > Zaprionus bogoriensis. The sequence continues at coordinate 1,635,185 of JAWNOI010000145.1, forward strand.
AGCCACAGCCACAGCCACAGCTCTAGTTCCAGTTCCTCTTTCTCTTTCCGACTGCAGCAACTTCCCCCCGCATACGCTGACGCCACACCCTCGCGCCACTGCGAAGCTTAGCGAAATTGTTTGCGAAAATACAACACAATATTCAAGAATAATGATGACATTGTTGACTTCAGTGCGCCATAAAAAAAAAAAAAAAAAAAAATAAGTCGAGCGGGAATGGGACAAAGAAAAGCTGAAAGAAACCCCACATAACCACAAGGACATCTTCCGCAGGATTAAACGCCCTAAACGCCCCGTTTTAGACACTCGCGGGGGAAAAAAGCCAAACACGATTACCATATTCTATGATATGCGGCCATAACCGGAACTGCTTACAGACGTGGCTTGGCTTGGCAAACAAAGTTGCGAAATAGAAATTAAAATGAATTGAAGTTATGGCATTAGACAGTTTTCGGAATTATCACGTGACATGCAGGCAGTCAGGCAGGCAGGCAGGCAGGCACTCACAGGCCAGAGCCCAGAGCACCAAGCAGTGCGCCCACAAATCGAAATTTGCATTTAGAATATGTTGCATACTTTCGAGAGCCTGTCCCAGCGGTACTTAAGAGATATGTTAGGGAATTACGGCGAGGATTGTTGGGGAATTGAATATGCTGAGAGCTGTAAGGAGATAGTTATATACAAATCGTTGCTTACCTGCTTACTGAACAAGCATTTATATGGCTTAGCGTTTTAGCCACGGTTAAATCAGTTATTTGCTTGAGATAGATGAGGAATATATATAGTATGCCTCAATGACTATTCAGTCAAAAGCCTGTGAATGAACAAAAAATTTACATCTTTTTTAATAAGCCACAATTAAAAGGATAATTATCTTCAAACTGATTAATAATATATATGACTTTTTAGTTTAATCACAGCTAAATTAGTTAATATACTAATATATATTAAAAAAACGTAATTTTTTTTATGTAAAAATTAATAAAATGTGGTATTATCTTGATGCTGTTGAAGAATATATATCATGTTTAGTAGAATCACAGCTAACTAAGAATAATAGTGGTATTATTCATAAAAATGATATATATATAACTGTTATTGCTGAATGGTGTATAGACCTAATACTAAATAAGAGAATATAGCTAAAAAAAAAAAAGCAATAATTTCATCAAAAACTCGTAAATTATCAAATATATATGGTTAATTAGTGGACCAAAGTAAGATCGGATACTACCCTCAATATTAAATTCAGCAATAGTCTGTAAATGCTTAAAAATATTTAGTATTTAAGTGAGCCACCGTTAAATCGGGCGTTTTTTTGATAGTGATCAAGTATTTATATAGTTTTAAGTAAATACCCACTCGTGAATTTAAACCGTTTATAAGAAATTTACTGCCAAATTCGATATTAGCTGTAAACTTAACAAAACCATATCAATTTGATAAGAAAAAACATGAAAATCGGAAAATAGGTCATACATGATCAGGAATATATATAGTCTATAATATAAACACAGTCAAAACACAGTGATCGAGCGTATACAAACATAGTTGTCAGTAAAACCACAGCTAAATCGGCTGAAATCGGCTAGCGAACAAGAATATATATAGAGTACAGAAGACCTTCAAGAACTTGTGATCAACTACGATTTATTTGCAGCTTTGCTAATGAGATAATTTAGGTTTCCACATACGTGTGTGTGTTGGTGTGTGTGTCTTAGACTAGGATTAGGTATAGGAATAGGAATTGGATATGCGGTACGCCAATCGAACTTGGATGAGTGCTACGAGCTAGACTTGATGCTTAACTAATCCTCCCCCCGAGCTGTCTACCAGCTCAGCTCCTCGGGCAGTCCGCCCGGATACTCGCCCGTGAGGCAGGCGGTGCAGTAGCCCGCCTTGAGCGGATTCACGTGCGTCTTGTTCATCTGCACGGCCTTGACCAGGCCCTCGACGCTCAGATATGCCAAGCTGTCGGCGCCCACATGATCCGCCAGCTGGGCGGCATTCAACTTATTCGCGATGAGCTCCTCCCGCGTGGGTATATTGATGCCCATGTAGCAGGGATACTGCAGCGGCGGACTGGCAATCCTTATGTGCACTTCGGTGGCGCCGGCGTCGCGCAGCAGCTTAATGATTGGCCCAATGGTATTGCCACGCACAATGGAATCGTCGACAAGCACAATTCGCTTGCCCTCCACATTCTGGGCCAGCGCGCCGAACTTCTTGGCCACGCCCAGCTGACGCAGCCGGTTCGAGGGCTGTATGAATGTGCGTCCCACATAGCGATTCTTGCACAGCACCTCGCCAAAGGGCAGGCCCGACTCGCGCGCATAGCCATGCGCCGCCGCCGTGCCCGACTCCGGCACCGAGCTGACCAGATCCGCGTCCAGCGGCGACTCACGCGCCAACTGCCGGCCGCACTGCAGGCGCGCCGAGTAGACCATTTGCCCCTCGAACATGGAGTCGCTGCGCGCAAAGTACACGTACTCGAAGATGCAGAAGGCCATGCGCTTGTAGTCCGGACGCTCGACAATGTCCACGGTGCGATAGCCATTGCGCGACAGCTCGATGATCTCGCCCGGTTCCACTTCGCGCACGTAGCGTGCGCCAATCGAGAGGAAGCCGCAGCTCTCGCTGCTCACCACCCAACCCTCGGCAAGCTGATCCTCGATATTGGCATGGCCCGCATCGAAGGGCACAATCTTGCCCAGGCACAGCGGTCGATTGCCATAGGAATCGCGCACCGCATAGATCTTGTCCTTGTGCATGACCACCAGCGAGTACGAGAGCGGCGCCAGCGTCATAAAGTGCCGTATGCGTGCCGGCCAATTGGGCCCGTCGTGCTCGGAGACATCTTCGGGTGCGCAGCACAGCGACTGTGCGATCAGTTCGCTGTCACTGTGCGTGGAGAGGCCCACGCCGCGTTCGAGCACCTCGCGGCGCAGCGATTCACAGTTGACGAGCTCCCCGTTGTGTGCTATGGCCAGTGCTCCATGTGCCGTGTGCACCACAAAGGGCTGACAGTTGACCACCTCGGAGGCCGCTGCCGTCGAGTAGCGTGTGTGCCCGATGCCCAGATTGCCCTTGAGCTTGCGTATGGCCTCGTCGTTGAAGATGTTGTTGATCATGCCCATGCCCTTGTGCACGCTAAAGTTCTTGGAGCTCTTGCCCAGGCTGGTCACAATGCCCGCCGACTCCTGGCCGCGATGCTGCAGTGCGACGAGGCCCAGGCAGATCATCTGTGCGATGTCCAGCTGCAAGAGGAGTAGCAAATCGTATATTAGCTTCATAGTGAACAAGAATATATATGGAAAAATATTTATATTGGCCTACTTTGTAGCGGCTAAATCGAGCTTTAGCTTGCTAGTGATCAAGAATATATATGTTTCATACTATAATAATACCGGTTTACTGGCAAATCGGTTATAAACTTAATGCTGGTCAAGAATATATATAGTTTTTGAGGCAGACAAGCAGAAATCGAGCGTTATCTTAATGCTGATTGAGAATGTCTATAGTTTGTAGGAAAACCACTGTCAAATTGGGTATTACCTTGATAATAATTTTGAATTTATAGTTTTATAAAGATAATTTGGCTAAAAGCTTTAGAAATGGTATATTTTCATGATAAAGATAAGGAAATTATATCTTTTATGAGACGAATCGGCTTTAAGCTTAGTACTAGTTACGAAAATGAGGAATTAACTTGATATTGATCGATAATTTGTATAGCTAATGGGGCAGGCGCCAGTTTTTTTTTGTATTGATCAAGTAAATATATAGTTTATAGGACAGCCATAGAATTTGATTATGCTTTCAATCAAAAATATATTAAATAGTTTTTTAAAGAAGCTATCAAAAATCTGTTTTTATCCTTTTATTGATCAAGAATGTATATATATGATTTATAGAATTAGCTTGATACTGATCAAGAATATATAGCTCACAGCAGTATGTCTCTAAAATAGGATTTTAACTTATTTTCATCTTGAATTTATACAATTAATAGAGTATCTACATAGCTAAAATTGAGGTATAATCATGATCCATAGACTATTCAAGTAAATATATATAAAGGAGAGGCCCTGCTATACTTATTCTGTGCTTAGGAGAAACTTGTGATCAATAGGCTTCAAATTAAGATTAAATGTAGACACTGCTATGAGTGCTACGAACTAGGCTTATCCCTCGAGCTCCTCGACTAGTCCTACTAGAGCTTGCTATATCCCAACTGAATCAGAAACCTAATTATAGATGCAATTGAAAGGTTGGGGTTTTCAGCTACCGAATCACATGGCAACAGCTGAGGGGTAGACCCACCGAACCGATAATGGGTTGATCCCGTGATGCGTGCATATTTTCCTGTTATTTTCCATTTCATTACAAAACAAACAGCAACAACTCACACACATACACACACGCACACACACATGCACAGATAACAGCGACGACATTAATACTGTAACTGATTACAACCGCAACTCAGGTTTGAGCTGCGATTCCATTGACGTCATAGACGCTCTCGGCGTGGCCATAGCCCCATGCTTTGATCGACGGGGCGAGGGACGTATAATGGTATGATGTTGGGCAGGGGAGTGGGGCGCCACTGGCAGTTGATTAATGACCTACTTGCGCTCGGCTGGCTGCCTGCAATGGCAATCGGGCCGATCGGCGCGATCAACACGCCGTGCCGCAAAGCGTTTACCTTAGCGCGCTGATTAGAGCTGTGATGTGCGGATTATTTTCAGAGAATTATTCGTGTCGGAAAACAAACAAACATTGTTTTTAATTTTTTTTGGAAGATTTGTCGGTCAAATACCCCGGAGTAAATATTTTTTTAATTAATTGTTCTAATCTGAGCAGAGTTTAAAATTAATAAACTTTTGCTATGAGCAAATTAGTGTCTTCTAAGTCAAGTAAATATTTTGATTTTTGATATATTTTAAAAATGAATTTAAATTTTGAATTAATAAATTATATTGTATATTCTTTTAAGTAAAATAAATATTTTAATTTTCTAAACGTTCCATTTATACTTTTTCTACAGTGAGATTATTTTTTAATTATGTATATTTTAATTTTTATATGCTATCCATTTTATTTCTTAATTTGCTATAAATATAATATGCTTTTTATTTTAGTATTTATAAATTTCACTGGCACTTTTAGAATTTCCCTCAGACTGTCTTAAAGCTCAGAACCTTTTATTTGCATTTTTTAAATAATTGTTAAAAATTTTTATTAAAATATCTACGCTATTATTTTTTATTTTAAAAATATTATCAGTCTAAAAACCGCTCAAAAACCTTCAAATTATTCAAAACAGCAGTCAAACTGCATTCAAATCGCACATTTCCCTAAACTAAAAGTGTCCCTTAAATTCCCTCCCGCAACTCACCTGCGTTGGGTAGTCCCCACAGGCAATGGCGCCGAACACACCACACTCGCAGGTCATGCCTGTGACATGCTCGCCCTGCGGCTGCACCGATTTGTAGATCTTGTCGGGGAACACTTTCTTCGTGGCGCTGCAACTGCTCCCGGCAGCTGTTCCCACTGTTCGCCTGCTGCAACAGGGCTGCTCCTCTGGGAATAGTTACGATAGTTCAATATTATGCTTAATTTTCTTCTTATTTTTTTTTCTTACCACAAACTCGTGCACACGCACTCTCCGACATTTTTCGCACGATTTTATAGTGTATAAATATATGTATTAAAATATTTATTTATTTATTATTAATTTGTAATTAATTTTTATTTATTTTTTGTGCACACGCCAGGGAAATTGGATATTGTTGCAAGTTGAGACACGTTACGACACGTTGCGCGTGCGAGATCAGCTGATCAGACTTGGAGTTGAGCCTTCCTTTCTCACGACTGCATTGCTCGAATGCCAGGCGATCTATGAGTGTTCGAGTTACAAGCGCGGCTAATTAAAGCTTCAAAAATATCGGAGAATCAGCGACGACGACGATCGCCGATCGATCGATATATACTACATATTTCGTATGCTGTGTATATTTACATATAGTACACTGAATCGTAAGCGCGAACACATAAATAGCTGATGCTGATAACCGAGTCGATTGCATTTTCAGCCGCTGCGATGTGCGCGGAAGGTTCCACACACAGCCCAACCGCAGCAGCAGGCAGATAATACGATACGCTTTTCAGCAGCATCAGCAGCAATAACAATAACGGAACAACAATAACAACAACAAACAGTGGAGAGCAAAAATGATCACGTTTCCGAAAAACTCCCGAAATTCATATGCAGTCCGCTCGGCTCTGTCTCGCAGTGAGTATCTGTCAATAGGTCTATGTTGCCATCCATGTTCTTGGGCCTTATCACTGACCCGCAGTGGAAAATGCGTTCATTGACGCATTCCAGTTAGACACAGTGTGATTTGCGTAAACAATCCCAATCGATTAAGGATTGTTTTCGCCACCGTCTTCGGGCTGCATTATCGCGACCCCCTGCAAAGAAGTCAACGCGTACCAGATCGTTGCGTTTTCTCAGCGATATTTTTACTGCCCGCGATCGGACGATCAGACTGAGACTGTGAACCCATGCGAAAGTTGTAAACAAAAACAAACGAAAAAGCTAGGGACAAATAACGAACTCGGTGTACTCTATAGAAAGTCCAAAAACTTCTTCACAATCTTTAAAAAAAAAGAGTTCATAGTGATTTTAAAGCCCTGGCATAGTAGTGATTTTTGTAGTGTGTTTTCAATGTTTTTCCTTACCGATCTATCACTTTCAACAATCACTGCACTATAATGTTCTTTCAATCTAAGCGAAGTCTCTCTACTCTGCACTATAATTAACCTGTAGACTCCAAATATGCTCTAACTTTTTCAATAGCTCTTATTATAATGATCTTTCGCTTACGATCAACATACATTTAATTCAATTCAATCATAGCAAAGTCTTTATACACTTCGCTGTAATTATCTTCAAGATTATAGCACTTCACATAATTTTTAATTATTTAATAATTAATGTCTCTACTCTGCACTATCATAATAAATAATTTTCACTATAGTGTCTCTACTCTGCAATATAATTATTTTGCACTTCACAAAATTTTTAAATAATTCTCACTGTTTTGATCTTTCACTATAATCGTCATATATTTAATAATTTTTATTATAATCATAATTCAGATTTTCAATGCTTATCTCTGTATTCCTCATTTTAATGATCTTGCACGCTTACTTTTTCTATTCTATATTGAAATATCACTTACGATCATTGTACATTTAATGAACTTTGCATGTATCATAATTATGATTTTTTAGCTAGAATAAAAATCGTCTTATATATGAACTTTAATCATTTTTCACCCATTAAATTTTTTTAAAATTAATACATTAACTTTGCTTAAACTCAACTTAAATACAGTATTTGAAAATTCCACATAATTTTATAATATTATATATATAATAATTTTAAGCGGAACGAATTCAGCATATTCTGAAAGTACTCTTAAAAATAGTAATCATTCAGTTGCGATCAGTTTAGAGCTGATCAGCTTACAGACTGTAAAAAGAGCTTTCAGACTATAGACATTCACCATACACTCTGCATGCTCTACACGTCTGTGATCAGTTATCAACAGCCTGTAATTAGTGAGCTTTCAAATGATTTTGAAAACAAAACGGATTATTTTTAGTTTACTTCAAACTCATCGAATTATTTCTACGTTTTTTTTAAAATACTCTTAAAAGACTCTATATAATAATTAAAAATTGATCTTATTGCTATGATCAGCCTATGCTTTCAAAGTTTTAAAGAAATGATCGTAAAAAAAGATAAATTCTTTTAACACTTTATTTAGACTTCAAGCTAAACGAATTCTTTTGATATTTTATGTACAACAGAGCAAATTCTCAATACTCTTGATCTTACAGCCCTCTTTCTCCCTATAAGTTCCGTAGAATTGTGCCATTTATCGCCAATTAAGGGCGCCCCATTCGTCTATTATTAGCACGCATGTTTACCGATCTATGGGCCTTGCAAACAAGTTGTTTATAGAAAGCATTACTAAGGTGCTTAGCAACTTTTTTGCGACTGCCCAGACAGATCGGGCTGATCGGGCTGATCGGGCTGATCGGGCGATAATGTGATAGATAGCTGGAGCTGATTGAGCCAGCAGCTGATGCAATACATGCAACTGCAGGCATAAGTGCCCTATAAAAATAGCTATATAATTGAATACATATATATATATATATGGCGAGTCTATCTGTTGTGTCTGTCTATATAGACAGACATTGCATAAGATCAGCACGCCGCGAGTTGACGACTTTTTCGGCCAGAGACAGAGCTGTCTGTCTGCCTGCCTGTCTCTCAGTCTGTCTGTCCGTCTGACTGTCTATCTGTGTGTGCATCTTGTTATGGAGAGTTATGCGAAGTACGCATTACCTTCTGCTTTATAGAGAAGGAGATGCCAATAAACAACAACAGCAACAACAACAACAACAACAAGTAGAGGAAGCAGAGGCAGAAAGCGCTAAGCAGGCAAACAAACAGAGATAATGAGATGCCGCATAATGTGGAAATGTGGAAATGAGCATTGAGTAGTGACCGATGGCAAGTAGGGGGAAAATGGACATGGGCATTGGGGGCAGGGGGAGCTGGGGGTAGCTGGCAAGAAAAATGAGCGACCAAAAGCGGCAGCTTGTCTGGGCAGTGGTACGAGTAGCAAAGTCTCCCCGGCAAATGTGTAACCACTTGAATTTCATTTGGCGAAAAGCTTTATCGAAAATTATGCGAGCGCCTGGTGACTTTTGGGCAAGTGGCAGCGCCGCGGGAGACGCAGAGAGAGAGAGAGAGAGAGAGTTGGACTGCCAACTAACTGCTTCTTAGCACAGCCTGATAAAAATCCAGCACACACAGCTAAGCAAACAGATAATAAAGCGCCCGACTCGGAGCTGAAGCTAGAGCTGGAGCAGGAGCTGGCGCTGTACTCGGGGTCGTGCGGATTTTTCGCATATGTGCGGCACCCCCCGCGTAGTGCTGCCTGCAAGTCGCTGCCTGCCCGACTGGCGTCCAGTTGCTGCTCGAGGATACGCGCGCCTGGGTCCGATCCGGTCCGGTCCTGGGCACGGGGCCCGCTCATGCATAATTCAGCAGAATTCTGAATGATTATTCTTTATGGGACTGTTTATTTCTTTTGACCATTTATTTCAAGTTGTGCGATGCGCTGCGCTGCGATGCGAGTTCTCTGACTGCCCTCTCTCTCTCTCTCTCTTACTATCTCACTCTCTGTTGCTTTCTCCCGCTCTCGCTCTCGCTGTCTCTGTCTGCTGCGCTGCTTTTTTCATTATTTTTATACAGTTTCCAGTTGCTTGCGCTCGAAATGATTCCGATTGCTAGCGACGCTGACGCAAAAATCATCATCAAATGGTCCTCGTTCTCGACCTCATCCTCCTGCTACTCATCCTTGTCGTCGTCGCCATGTGCGTTGTCTATTGAACCAAAAACTTCGGACTTCAGTCCACTGACCGACCAACCAACCACACATGACTGCCCCGCCTACCGTTACGCGGTCAGCCTCCCTCTTTCTGCTAGACAAAAACCAATCCGCATCCCTTTGTGCCAAGTGGCTGCAACGCATCATTTCCTTTTATTTTATGTGCTCAAAGTAGCCAAAAAAAAAACAACAAAAAACACAAAAACCAAAAAAAAACATAGTGAAAAAATAAAAAATAAATTTTATTTGTTTTCCTCTGGCCGCAATTGACTGAAATGTTCCTCTAATGTAAGTCGAAAGGGCACTTTTCGATATTGTTTCAGTTCCACTCCCTCCACGTTATTGGCATGGAAATAACTTCATTATGTGAAAAAGGGGGAATAGAGCATTTTTAAGCAGCAAACATTCATAGCTAATGCCAGTTAAAGTTCGCGCTGAAACTGCTTCAATCAACAGTTCGATTTATATTTACTTCTCTATCATTTTAAGTTAATTTTCTAGAGTCGATAAAAGGGAGATTATACTTAATATCGGTTTGTTAGAGCCAGAAATAAAAATAATAAGCAATAAACAATAATAAATTTAAAACAGTCCCCATTACAATTTCAGTTAAAACTCGAAAAAAAACTGCAATCTCAGCGTATTTTTAAAAATTCTCTATTAATTTTGTGCTAATTTTTAAAAATCTAACTATCTCCAACTATTATCAATATTTTTTTGTTACTGCCACTCTGAACTCTCAAGTTATAGCATTGAATTCGATGTGAATTTCCATGAAAGCTTAGAAAACATGCTTTGTAAGAAGAATTAATACATTTTCCAGTCAGAAAATAAGGTGAAACTTACTTTTGGAAAGTGTTTTTTTATTGACCAAGTTTAATTATAGCCAGGTATCAAATAAAGCATATAAACTCATAATAGATTCCCATTCCCATGTACAATATGCAATTTTATTTGAAATTCTTCAATAAAAGATAGATTCTAATAGTAAAGAAGTTGAAAAAAATTAACATTTTGCAGTTAGTAAAATGTTTGGAACTATACTCGCTATCAGTAGGCTCTTTTCTGTTTACTGACCAAGTTTAATTACAGTTGGCAATCAAATATAGCATATAAGCTGATATTCTTATACCCTTTTAATTAATGCGAACTACAATTAAAATTTTGAAATAACTTTATGTTGGAAGATAATATAACTAGTAATTAAAAAAAAATCTATTTAGAGCCTTCTATAGAAAATCATTGAATTAGCAGGTAAATAAATAAATAATAGTACAGAAGTTAAAAATTAGTATATTAAAATGGTAAAAAGTTTTCAAACTATTTGCGATAACTGTATACACTTTACGCACCGCTAGCCAACTTTAATTACAGCCAGGAATCAAATATAGCGAATATAACCCCCGATTGCGATACCGCAGCTGATCCCGTTCCAATCAATGTGAATTTCAATTAAAACTAATTGAAAGCGCACAAACTTTGGCCGGGCCAAAGACAAACAGCGCGCGCCGCGGAGGAACTTTGATGGGGCGCCACGTCAATATTGAAGGGTCCAGCTCCGCTCGGCTTCTTGGCGCTGCTCACTCTCTTTCTCCTTGTCCCTCCCTTTGAACCGCCTTCAGTTGGTTCTTCAGTTCGTTTGGCAACGTTTTTAATTCGTTTACGTTTATTATTTATTCCGCGGCTGAAGACAAAAAACCGTCGCAAGTTCCCCCCTCTGCGATTCGCGCTGCCCTGTGCCCTCTGCCCCCTGCTCCGTTACCGCTTTCCTTTTCGGTCCGGCAATTGTTCTGCTAAATTGTTGCCCAATGTTTGTTGTTGTCGTTGTTGTTGTTTCGTATTTGTCTTTGGCATTGGCATTTCTTTATGTACCATTTGCATATACAGACTATACTATATATACTATAAGATATATATATATATATATATTCTCAACGTCTGTCAGAATTTTCATTCGTGCTTATTTTTGTTTTTTCGTCTTCTTTGCTGACAGATTTGCATAACGAAGCAGGCGGCAGGAGCAGCAGCCTGCTGCTACAGTCACGCTCCGCCCACGCCCAGCTCGCAGTGGGCGTGTGTCCTGCTGCTGCTGCTCGCTGAGCTGGGCAACTTTTAAGTTGTCTTCCAAAAATATATTTAGTTGCCTTCAATTTCAGCAATTTCCGTGCTGCTGCCACGCCCCCGCGCCCACACAGTAATTAATTTTCCAATGGCACTACAAAGAGCCAGAGATCTATAGCTGCATAGGCCAGCATAGCTAATGAGTGTAGCTGCCCCTGCAGAGGGACCAGAGATCGCTTCCCGATGCTGATTGATGTGTGTCAGCAGCGCGAGAGAAGGTGCCGGTAGAGAGGCTCCCCTCCGCTCCCTTCTACAGAGAATCTTAGAAAAGCAGAGCCCAACTACAAGCGCGTTAAACCTAAATGGCTTTCAATTTGTGGCACATTAAGCGACTGGTAATTGATATACAAACACAGAGCAGCGACTCTAAAGAGGGAGGGGGGAGCAGTGGCGTAGTAGTGCGGAGCATGTGTAGCCAGAGACACCCAGAGAGAAACTCGTCGCAAGTTAATTAAAATTTCAGAAACGTAAATTGAATTACCAACACAAATTGTAAGCGAGACCGAGACCGGAGCTGGAGCTGTAGCCCGAGCCGAGAGCCACCAAGTGCTCCAGTTACGCGTGAGAATTTTCAGCCATTCTCTCTGCCGGCTGTGCATAAAATTTCAATTCGGAAACCGATGCCGAATCGAAGGGTAGAGTTGGAAGAGTCTGAGTCTGAGCAGCCGGAGGAGGCGACACACACACACACCACTCCCAAGGCGGCAGCCCAATAATCATAAAATTTAATAAAGGTATTTCGCTTGACCGTTAACAACGTGGCTATGCTACCTCTGCTCACCCCTGCAGGTACTATGCGCTAGTTGAAGCGACCAGCGACCGGCGACAGTGGGTTAATGTATGCAAAACGCATTCAAATTTTATGTATCGCCCGCAACGATCTCCACTAGAGTCGGGCCCGACAACAACAACAACAGCAACAACATAATTCGCTCGCTCACCTACCTTCCCATGTGAGTGGTGGCATTTGGTGGCTATCTTGCACGCTCTATTGGCTTCTCGGCCCGGCCCAGCCCAGCGTATCGGTAACTGTGTGGCACTTAACGGACGCCGTTGATGCCGCTGTGCTGATGCCACTGCCGCTGCCGCATGTAAATGGCATAGTTTGAGACACTTTGGGTCAACTAATGAGGGCGATTTGGAGACTCCTCGCGTCTGGCATGAGAATGAGGTGATACCAAAAGTCTGCGTACAGTTCTTTTCGACAAAACAGAACGGTATTTAAGCTATATCTATTGGGAGATCTTCTGTTCTTCTGTTCTTCGATCTGCTACACCATTTACCCATATTTTATTTGCGCAGCAAAGAAACTTGCCAGCGAAAGCGAATTTATGCTTGTCACACTGTACAAATGAGAGCATGCACTCTGCTGCTGCTGCTGCTTTCCCATTGGACTGCCGGGTTCAATGATCTGCAGACGAAAATGCACACTCATTTCCAATTGGCCTGCGCGCGCGCGCTCTTCCTTAGCAAATTAAGAACTGCAGCTGTTATCTCTTTTGCACACATGCGTGTGCAATGGGCGGCAATTAAAAGTGAAATTATGCAAGCACCTGCATACATTCTCTTTGCCTTACTAGGTATGTGTCAAGTGAGAGAGCGCGCGCGAAGAGCAGAGCAGTAGGTGTCAATTTCAATCAATCTATGGCTTTGTCTCTTTTGCACCCAAGCAGGTGTGATGCTAGGCTTTGCTTATTAGTGCACAATTAAAAAAGGGAAATTATGCATTAGCAAGCAGCTTAAGGCTTTCTGTCGAGTGATAGAGGGAGAAGGCGCGCATTTGAAAGAGAATAAAGCCCAAAAAAATTGTAAATGCAGAATCTTCGCTCTAAGTAAGCGGAAAAAAAATAATTTAATAAATATTTTAATAATATACCTTTTATAGGTAATACTTCAATTAATTATTATATCTTATTATTTTATTATTTAAATTTATCAATATCAAAGACTTAATTATTTACAATTAATTTTCACTCTAAGTAAACAGAAAAAAATAATTTAATTAAAATTGTAATATCTTAATAATATATCTTTTATAGGCAGTACTTAAATAAATTATTATACTTAATTATTTTATTATTAAAATTTATCAATATCAAAGACTTAATTATTTAATCAATGCCCAATAAGCTGATAAATATATTAAAATAAAAACAAAATTCCGACTGCATTAAAAAATACTTCGGGACAAAAGTTCGAGCAGCAGCATTTAGCCAAAAAAAAAAATCTCGCATATGTTAAAAGTGTTTGCGCTTCTCCACTTGCCGCCGGAGCTTCACAGACAATTGCACTTTATGAAGCGCAAATCGCATCAATTACGCGATGAACTCGACGCGCTGCAAAGTTTTACAACTTGGCGAACAAGTCGAGTTTCGGGCAATAAATCAAATCTTTGCTTCAAGCCATAAAAACGCCACACATTAGCACAACAAAAAGCAGAAAGAAAGAAAGAAGCGACCCCGAACTACGAGTACCACTTGGACGAGTCCAACTTGCGTCGTAAATCTGGAAATCACTTGTCGCGGAGGCGCATTAAATTTTACGCATTATTAGAAGAGAGAGAAGAGGAATATATCCGCTGACAAAGGATAACAACGAAAAATTAGGCACATTTGCGGTTAAGCGACAGGACAACGCGACGGGGATGGCAGCTTGTCAGCGCAGCGCAGGGTAGGATAGCAGAGGGGAGGGGCGAGTGCGGCCCTCGTTCATTCCACTTCATTGGCGGCTTTTGCAACATTTGTTTGTGACGTTAATTTATACAATAATCGTGACAAGAAGCCGGCGACAGCCCGACACCGAGCAGGAGCCGGAACCAGAGCCCCAGCCGGAGTCCCAGTCTCTCCCTGCCGACTAAAGACCTAGACTGTCCGCTGGCCACGTTGAGTAACTCTAGTCTCTAGTCTCTAGTCTCTAGTCTCTAGTCTCTAGTCTCTAGTCTCTAGTCTCTAGTCTCTAGTCTCTAGTCTCTAGTCTCTAGTCTCTAGTCTCTAGTCTCTAGTCTCTAGTCTCTAGTCTCTAGTCTCTAGTCTCTAGTCTCTAGTCTCTAGTCTCTAGTCTCTAGTCTCTAGTCTCTAGTCTCTAGTCTCTATATCTCTATATCTCTATATCTCTATATCTCTATATCTCTATATCTCTATATCTCTATATCTCTATATCTCTATATCTCTATATCTCTATATCTCTATATCTCTATATCTCTATATCTCTATATCTCTATATCTCTATATCTCTCTATCTCTCTATCTCTATATCTCTATATCTCTTTTTCTCTCTTTCTTTTTATCTCTCTATCTTTCTATTTTTTTTCTCTTTTTCTCTCTTTCTCTTTATCTCTCTATCTCTCTTTCTCTCTTTCTCTCATCTCTCTATCTCTCTATCTCTATCTCTCTGCTCTCTACTCTCTACTCTCTACTATATCCTTGTAACGCACTACGTCTGACGTCATTTTAATGGAATTTTAATGTATTTGTTTTGACTCTCTCTCACACACACACACCCACACATACAGGTATTACGTGCTGCTGCTTTTTGAAAATTTATTCTAAATTATATTCATACAAATGTTGAAAAACTTGCACGCCGCAATTTACATAGCATGTAAGGTAAGAGAGTGTATGTGTGCTTGTGTGTGTGTGTGTGTGCGAGTGTGTGTGTGTGAGTTTTGCACATGAATATTGAAAATGTGTGAGGCGCCTCCGCTGGCAGGCAGCGCTCTCACCTTACTACACTCTGCTCACTATGATACACTCTCCTCGCTCCACTCTCCTCTCTACACTCTGCTTCAACTTTCATTACGCAGCGCAGCCTCGTATGAAAAAGTTTTGCGGCTGAGTGACAAACGGGCAGCTGCCCAGCCCCAGCCCCTGCCCCAGCCCCAGCCCCACACCCACGCAGCGCTGCTAAAAGCCAGGGGTCTGCATATATTAATATCCCAAATGCGAATGCACAGGTACAGGTACAGCTACAGCGCTCGCTCTCTAAGCTCAGCTCAAAAAAAAAAAAAAAAAAAAAAAACATTAAAATTTTCATGAAAAATGTCATCAACAAAAGTTTGAAATGCAAATAATTTGGCTGCCTGAAATGTTGTTGTTGTTGCTGCTGAGTGCTCTCAAAGCAGACAAAGCCTTAGTGTCTGCTCAGACTGTCACACACATGCCTGGAAATATCATTTGATATGCCACAAAAAAAAAAAATAAATAAATAAAAAAAACGTAGCCTGCTTTTTGGGGCTCGCACGCTTGGCACACACGTCACGCGGCAGCATCGCATTAGAATGCATTTAGAAACGCATTTATCATCAGGTTGGGATTTGTACGACTCACACGCCTTCACGCATACAATCAGCGCGCAAATCCCGCGCACAGACTGATCGATTATGATGATGGATGATGGATGTGTGAGAATCAGCAACAAAAAAAAAAAAAAACTGCGAAATGTTGCAATTAAAATTCAAATAGCTATAGGTTTGTATAATGCAATAAAATAAAATATAATATAATGCCGAGCTATATATAAATATATATATGGCACGTGATTTCATTAGCTCGCAAATCAAAGCAAAACCGCTGCTCCAATCGGCTGTGAGCGCTGTCTCTATGTATGTGTGTGTGTGTGTGCTTGTGCCTCCCTCTCTTTGGCTGCTGCTGCTACTGCTGCTTATCCTTATGGTCGCACTCAGCAAACTCTGCTCTCCACTCTCCGCTCTCCACTTGGCTGCACTCAAGTGTCGCGACGTCGCCATTAAAACATTCGCCACGCGCACTTGGAAACATGGACACAGATTCCAAGTCACAAACAGAAACACACACACACACACACACACACACCCACGCAACTGCTATAAAAATGGCGTCTTAAGTCAGTCTTCGCCCCGCCCCCCCGCTGCGCTGGTAAGTCATTAACTCGGCTCAAGAGCTTTTATCTTGCCACTCGAGCGCATCGCAGGCTTCGCTCTCTCTCTCTTTAATGCGCTCTCCCACTCCCACTGCTGCTGCCCGACTGTCATTGGCAGCGCCATTTTGCTCGAGTCTCGCTTAATTTCTATGGGGCAATTACACGCAACTGATAAGCAGCGAAATTGCACGAGATTAAAAAGCAAGCAGCAAAAACTTTTATGGCCCCGTCCGTCCGTCCGTCAGCAACCGACTGGAGCCGACATTAAATCCCAATATCATTTCACAGCCATTATATTGCTCTAAAACAATCAGATGTTTATCTATGCATGCAGGCTCTGACTAGGGTTGCCCGCAAACTTGCACAAAATAATTGCGCGTTGCTCATCAAAGTAGTTTCTGCTGCGTTTGCGTTTCGAATTGCAATAAAATCGGTATTGAGTTGTCGACAAGAATTAAGATTTGCTACGATTTATTATTTTCATAGTGGAAAAAATCTGGTTTAAATTTCAAAGGTATTTTTGTGGAATATATCTAAAGTAAACCCAACTATAACTGCATAGCAAGTATTAAACCATCAAATAAAGTTCTCAACTTTACGGCAACACTACCATATGTAATATACATTATTTCTGTCAATGCTTTATTTATTTTTTAATAAATACCTTAAAATTAATACCTATAGTTATCACCACGAAAGTTATACAAATTTCTACATATATTTGCTGTATATACGTCTTTACCTTGATTTCAAATGCATATTTTTTCAAGGCAACGAAGTATTAAAAATAAAATAATATATGCTCAAAAATAAAATGATATATGCATATTTTAAAAATATGCCTTTTGTCCGTCTCTTCCTAGATTTATAATTAAGACTGTACAATTTTTTTTTAAAAATATGATATATATATTTTTTTCTATAATATGAGATATTTCCTTAAAAACTGAAAATAGCTTAAGTCAAACTCCATAGGAAATTTTGTATAATACATAAGAAAATCTATTGTATATAAATTTTGAATTTCTTATTTGATTCTGTCTCCTCTCAGTTTTCTTAAGCAGATTATATTAACTATTCTTAGCTATTTTTAAGTACAAATATGATGTACATTTTCCAATTAGCTTATATCAAAATGCCAACAGTTGTTTCTTCTTAATTTTCTATAGAGCATATGTCAAATTTAGCCCAAAACCTACAAAAACTTCAATTTATTGCTACAAATCTTCCCCTGACCGCATGCCCCATAACTAGCCATAACATTTCCTAATGAAATTTCACTCTCAACTCTCGAGAGCAGATTTCAAATTCAGATTTCACTAATCCAAGTGATTGCTGAGTTTACAGGAAATTTACGAGCCTTTTACGAGCGCTATAAAAATGTTCAACCGATGTCGGACATTAGCCTGTTCATATTGCGTAAATTGTGGAAAATCCCAGTGTGTGCTTGTGGAAATCTATTAACTAATTAAAAGAGCCAAAGGCCATAAAATCAAATGGCGTGCACAGTGGGCCGATGATCAATTAATTTGCTGCGAAGGCGTCGCCGGACAAGCGTATCAATTATTTTAATGAGTTCCACAGGGACGCAGTGATAGGGGGAGAGGGAGAGTGAGAACGGGGCAGGGAAGTTGGTCACTGACCAGTGGTCACATTATGATGCACCCCAGAGCAATTGACAGTTTATCAGTTTCGTGTCAAGCAAAGGGAGAGCTGTGTGTGTGTGTCTGTGCGCTGCGCAATGAGGCGTTGCGTTGCAGGGGACAAATGTCCCCCCACCCCTGGCCATACGCCGCTCAGCTGCAATTTTAAACAATTTGAACAATTTGTTAAGCAATTTGCGGTTGACGCGCCGCACACGACAAGCCACAAGCGAGGGGAGCAATAAATTAGTGCGATTTGCCTCCGCCCTTGCAGCAATCAATTGACATTGTGTTAACACGCATTGATCGGACAGAGGCGTCGACATATGGCGCCATTTATCAATTTTTAATTGCTAAACCTATTATAACCAAGATTTAACCTGTAGATTCTTCTAAAATGAAATGAAATAAAGAAAGTATAAATTAATAAGAAATAAAAATAATAAATAATATAAATAGTATTAATTTAAAAAATAGTTCTTAATATTAAATACTTTTATTTGGTAAACTAAAATCAGCAAATTGCATTATTTACAGTCAAACGTGTATGTATGACGCACCCTGATCTCTGCTACGTTTCTGCTAATATTTGTTTGGAAAACTTCTCGCGCCTATAACTTCTGTGCTTATTGTCCGATCGGGTTGTAATTTGTATAGTAGATCAATATTATGAACAGCTACGAAAATGTCGAAAACAAGTTTTATATAACTTTTCTTACAATTCGAAAAAATTCTTATAATTAGATTTATGGGGGCGGTGGGCGTGCTATCCAAAAATTGAAAATTTGCATTCGGCGTAATGATATAAAGAACGTACCTACCAAATTTTATGCTTGTAGCTCTTATAATAAATGCGTTAGTTGCAATACACTTCTTATGTGTATAGTACCACATACACGAATTCTTTGGTGTCTTTAGCTCTTTTAGTAGCGGCCATGACCAAATCGACTTAAGTATTGATGCCGATCAAGAAAATATATACCACGCCTCCTTCTGCCTGTGACATACACTTTTACAAAGTTAATATACCATTTTTACTCATTTTTAATGGGTAAATGGTATAAAAAAGTATAGGATGTAACTTTAGATGTAATAATATTAATGTCATACCTCTAAACCTAAAAATCAATTTCTTCAAGGTACATATTAGATAAAAAAAAAAAACAATAATAATAATTGTCAAACTTAGAGGCGTACGCAGAAGCAAGAGTATTAGTGGTAGTGCTGCTGGGAGGGCAACCAGAGGAATTAACGCAGTTCTACGCGCATCATTTGCATAATCGCTGTCAGCTCTCAACACTTGACAATACCAAATCCGCACACAATCCCGATAGAGCGCTAGCGTCTCACGGGTAGGGGCACTCATGCAATTGACACACATCATTTCACGCACTGACGCCTTTCAATAAACCAAATTTATCACAAGCGCACAATCTGCGGTGCCACACGGTGGCAGGGAGTCAACAATTTTCGAAATGCTGCAAACACGCGCGCGCCCAAACAGATACAAGTGTAATCAGTCAAGCGTTTTGTCAGCCACGCGGTGACATCGGCAGCAGCGCAGGACCTTCTCGGCAGTCATCTGCATATCAAAAAAGTCCGGAGTGGGGAAAAAAAAAAAAAACAGAAAATACCCCGCCGTAGCATAGCCCAATACCAAAAGGGTTGCTGATTAGAGCCTGTTCGGGCGCCGTGAACCATGAATGAACGGGCTGAAACGAGTTGAAATGCTTGGCTTTGGGTTCGCCACGGTCTGCGGTCGTTTATCAAGCCATCAGAAGGTGCGACAAGCGAACAGAACAGATTCCTCAATCCTCCCCCCACCCTCTATCTCTCTCGTAAACCCCATCCGTTGCGTTGCGAAATTATCCACACTAATTCCGACCGCCAGGCACTTTCATTGTGCATCTCGGCGTGTTTTGTTGATGTTTTTAATTAATTTTGGCCCGGAGAATTGACAGCTCACTTGGGCTGCCGGGCAGGAGGAGAAGCTTTTCGTCTTTCATTTCGCTGATATGATAAACACGTTCAGGTGTTGATTTCTGATCCGCATTAATTTGTCAATCGCAAGTCGTGCGTTGCGAGATAAAAATAGCATGGGATTTGGTAGAGCAGTACAATTTTCAGGCAGTATATGCAAATATTGCTGTTTATATTTTGTTTGATTTGATAACAAGATAAGCTATTAAAATGCATGCTGTGCTATATACATATGTATTAATTTGATCTATATTTTTTCAGTTTAAAAAAAAATCAAATTCGTTTGATTTGAAGTAATCAGAAAATGCATAATTTTCTAATATCTTGCCATCTATATCTTATCTCATATATTTAATATTTACTGTGGTGTATATTTATTTTATCCATACAACTTAAATTTAAATAAATTTGCGTCAGTAAAAAAAAGCATCACAAAATAATGCACAATTTTCTAATATCTTGCAATCTATTAGATTAGATCATCTAATATTTATTTTTAATTATTTACTTTATTTATATTACTTAAATTTAAATAAATTTATCTTAGTTAATTTCATTATAAATTATAATCATAAAATATTACCAAAATTACCGTGCGGGACTAAAATACTGGTAAAAAAAATGTACGTGAATAAAAAAAGCAACACAAATTACAACCATAAAATACTGCACAATTTTTTAATATCTTGCACTCTATAAGATGATCTTATTATTTATTTACTTTATTTATATTACTTAAATTTAAATAAATTTATCTTAGTTTATTTCATTATAAATTATAATCATAAAATACCACTAAAATTACCTTAAGCCAAACTCTGTAAGCTCAAAGAGCCAGTTTTTCTACTGTACTAAAATACTGTCAACTCTTTTAACTATTAAATGGACCAATAGAAAACTGCCTATAATTATAATTTCTATATTAAAAGCCCAAATGCAATTACACAAATTCTATAACAATTTTTAAAATTATATCAGGCTACTGGCGAGCTTAGTTAATTAAGGAAGCAGGCGTATTGCCGCTGGCTCCGGGGAGCTCAATCAACATTGCATTGATTCATAAGCCTCATTACGACACCCAAGCAGAGCGGGAGCAGCAGTAGCAGACGCCCTGATGCTGCTGCTGCTGGCCGAGATGTTTTCATCATGTGGCAAGTTGCAGCGTAACGCTTGCCTTGCTTTTTGCTGCAACATTCACAAAATTGATTTCATTCACAACATGCCACGTTTGTCTCATTAAATCATCACTCAGAAGCTATCAATGTTCAATTGGCCGGCGGCTGCTGCTGCTGCAGTTGCTCCTCGTCTCGTCTGGTCTGGTTGATATTCATGTAAAACTCTGCACGGAAAAATGCAAGCTGCAGTGGGTCGAGGCGTGCCGGGGCGCAGCAAATTAATTATGAATCAGAGAACAATGTAATTACATGAAATCCGATCGATGAACATGCGAACAGGCCGGACGGAGCCACTAAAAACGCACAGCCAGAAAATGCAATTGACATTTTTACAACGTTGTGCTGGTTGCAAAGGCACGCCAGAACAGCAGGGAAAGTCGGCCTGAGAAACATGACAAATATCTGTTACAATCGACTGATTGTTGGCTGCCCAGCATTCAGCTCCAGTTGCAGTTGCAGTTGCAAGTAGCCCCGTAGCCGGTTGCATCGCGGTACTGAAACCCGTTTGCGCACGCGTGAATGCCGCTGAGCCAGCGGGAATTGTTGAATGGCGCTAAACGGCCTGTTGCGGTGCCAGTGGATGCAGTCGATCCCAGCGCTGGCTCCCTCTGATTCACCCCCCCCCCCCTTGCTCCTGCCTTCCGTACAAATAGTTGCAGATAAATATCGCAGCGGGTTGGCCCGGCCCGACAAACGGAAAACGCCTACTTTGCTACCCGGCAACATCTGCAAACAAAAAAAAATAAAAAAAATAAGGCCAACCGGGAAAATGGAAAAGCGTACCGCACACAGCCCCGCCTTTTTCGCATTAGTTGTGCGAGCTTTGGCAAAAAAAAAAAAAAAACAAAAACTCTTACCGAAAAATGTTGAAGTTGTCAGCGGTGTGGGGCCGCCTGAAGGGTTTGACATGACTTTTGGGAACGAAAAAATTTAAGCATAAATTAGGCAGCTTTTTTTAGAGATTTGCTTTTGTATTTAAAAGTTTTCTAAATTTAAATTTGCTCGAGAATAAATCAGGGATACTTTTAAAGATTTAAATTTAATTTTAAAACGAAGTAAACAAAACTACAGGCGACTGTTAGATACCATTTAACCAAGTTAACCATACTGCTCTCATCGCAGCAGTTTTTCATTTATCTATGTCGCACTTTTTAACTGTAACTAGCGTATTTATATTCCTATCGGGTCCAAATTCAGCACGAATGTTGTCACTTTAATAAGTTACGTATGTGTTAACGGATATTGTTATAACTCTAAAATGTTGCTTAATAATTTAGTTTAAAATCAAAAATATTGATTTCCGAAGGCTGTGCGTGTGGCACTCAAATTTTAAAAAATGCAGTATCTACGTTTGATATATAAGTAGCCTCGTGGCAAAATTGCAGTCTCTAGTTGTTGTAATAACTGAGATCTGGGCGTTCAGACAGCTAGACGGACAAACGAACGGACAAAAAATGAATAAAATAAACTTTACATAGTCAGCCAAGCCGCTGTCTGCCTCTGTTACATGAATTTGCACTCATTTACTCATTTTTAAAGGTAGAAATATAATTTTCAAATTAAGAAATTTAAATTTAATTTAAATTAAATTGTTTCCCACTTTATTTTTGACTGTTTTAAGCATAAAAATTTTTCAATATCACATTATATATATCAACATAAAACTATATTTCTAATAGTTAAAGCTTAGCAATTTTGCAAGCTTCACAGAGTACATATAGTATATTTCTATACATTTCTATATATATTTTGTCATTCTTAAAGCGTTTCTGGTTTTCCATTCGCGCGTATTTTGCTGCTTCTTTTTTTTTTTTGCCAGCGTTTTTCTGCGCATGGAAGCTTGCTGCATTGTGGAGCTCCTCCTATTTTCAACGCGCGCGAATGGCAAAGCGCACACTACACACACACACACACGCAAGCACACATAGATAGTCAAGGGAAGCTCGACATCTCACACATACACACACACACGCGCGCACAGCGCGTAGGAGCAGCAGTAGCAGCAGCAGCTTCGACTATTTTCGTAGCATACTTTTAGGGGGTGGCTGCATCTTCGTCGTCGGCTCCGCTACATAAGCGTGGCTTATGTAACTGTGTGCGTATGTGTGCCTGTATATACTACTGTATTTATTTACCCAACTGTCACTGCAGTGGCACGCCCCCCGACCGCCCACCCACCTGCTCCACGCGCATTTCAATTTGTCTGCAGCTGGGAAATTGCTTTTTTGTGCATTTTGTCAAATGAATTTTGCACGTCGCTCGCAGGACTTATTTGGAATTTGTTTGCTGCTGCGTCTCTCTTTCGTTGATTTATACGCATTATGTGTGCTTCTCCACGCTTCTACTGCTCTACGTCCATTCTCCTGCCTCCGAAAATTCTTATCTCGTCGCCAACTAATTTTGTGATTGCACACGCTGCGCGCTCGAGCTCTGACGCTGGCTCTGAATTTAAATTGGATTTTTGCGCACATTAAAATGCATTTACATCGAGTTAGTTATGAATGCATATGAGCAAGATCCCAGCGACACGGCCAATAAGTGGCAGCTTTAAGCCATGACTGCAGACAAAATGTTTACGTCAACAAACATCGGAATTGAGCCATAAAACGGCCGCAGCTAACGTAACGACGAGTTAAAGTCAAACCAAAAAGAAGAAAAAAAAACGTAAAAAGCGAAAGAGGCTAAAAAGAATGTAACAAAATGCTCGTTACGCGGCCATAACATAAAACATGGCTAATTCTTGCATGACAATTTCACATTCATAAACCCTTTTGTCCGCGAGCGCGCGCTCACTGTCCGTTTGGCTCGCTGCCATGAGCTCTTGAACTCATAATTATGCTCGGGCATATGGAAATTGTCAGCCGTTTTGTCTCACAAAAGAGTTTTCAAATAACTACCAAATGCAGCTACATAAAACATTTGCCTTTATATTTTTCGGAAAAAATGCGCAGCTTTCAAAAAATTGCTAAAAATATAAAAAAAAATATAACTTAGAATAATTATTTTTTTATAAAGCTAAGAGTGCGCTCAAATGTCACTTTAGAGCTCACAATTTCCAATAAAAACCCAAATCCTAGCTAAAAAAAACTGAAAATTAAACTTAATTTTATTTTTTAATAAAGTTAAAGTATAGCTTTCTCTGAAGAGCTTTTAGACAGCCTGCTAAACCTGCCAATAATTTTTTTAAAAATTACAAACACACTAAAATTTTGATTTGTTTGGCTTTGATTTTCTTAAAATTTTTTGGACATTTTATATTTCTATATATATAAATTATAATTTTAACATTATTATTAATTACAAAATAAAAAGAGCTCGAGTTGAGCCTTTACTTGAAAACTAAATAGAGCGTATTTAAGCGTCGTCTAGCTGTCGCACATTTCCCCTTATTTTTTATGCGCTTTTTCCACCAGGTTCCGTGTAAGCCGCGAATTCAGATTGTCCATTTTCGAGTGCGCTGTTAATTGTTAACTTTTATGGTCTGGCAATTGCCGCAGCAACAACAAAGCAACAACCATGCAAAGCGACAACAATCAGATAAGAAATGAAGATATTAAAGTGCCAGCGAGGCAGCCAGAAAATAGCAGAGAGAAGAAGAAGAGAAGATAAGGAAGAGCAGCCGCCTATAAAAACAATTTAGTTGGCAATAAAATTGGGAAAATAGCTTCAAATTGAATTCGCAAGATGCGTGTGGAGTTTTTATTGATAGGCAGCGAGAGCGGGGGTGGACCAAGGTCCAAACCAACTTAAGCATCTACTTAGTGCAAGAGAGTGGTGGAGTGGGCGCGGCCAATTGCCTGCCAACACCCACAGCAAACGTGGCTCGAACTGAGAACATCAAAGTCGTTTTTTTTTTTTTCTCTACTCCCTCCTAAGGCAACCCTTTCACGCACTTACGCAGCTTAAACAAATATTGTGAGAGTGGGAGCAGGCGGAGCAGGCGGGGAGGCAGCTGGGCAGGAAGCGAGTGCTTCAATTTTAAAGTAAATATTTGCCTCCAGGGTGCTTTTGATATTTATTACCTAGCCAGGCGGCTGGAGGTACGGCAGCATCGATAGCGCAGTGGTCAGTGGTCAATGGCCGAAAGCAATTTAAAGCCAGGCACTAATGGTTCGGCTATAAATTCGGCTATTTTACGGGTCTTTCCGGGGCAGTAGTAGTGCTCTCCCCTACCCTTCCGGACAACTGTCAATTGGCAACTTTGCAGGCAAATGCAAACAAATTACAATTATGCTGCTGCCGGACAGCTGACAAATGATAGCAGACTCAAAGCGATTAACTCGTTCCAGGCGGGGAGGGGAGAGTGGCCAAGAGTTGGGAGCGGGGGTAGCTTAACATATTGTTAACGTTAGGCCCACTGATTGTCTTCGAGGGGATTTCGTTGTCCTTGCCTGATGATGCGTTCGCTTTTGACTATTGACTGTCCGTCTGTCCGTCTGTCCGTTTGTCCGTTTGTCCGTCTGTCCGTTTCTTCGTCTCTGCTAAGCCCGCTGTCTGCCTGTCTCTCTCTCTCTCTCTCTCGGCTACGCTCTGTCTGTCTGTCCGTTTGTCTGTCCGCCAATGACATGCAAATGTATGCAGATCTGCGCTTTTGTCATGTCAACGCAGGCAGCAGGCAGGAGAAGCATTTTCTAACCAACTCAACTTGTCGCCAGGATTTCGGTTTTCGGTTTTCGCCGGGATTCTTGCTCTTTTGTATAAATTGTACTCCTTTTTGGATATTTGCTTAAATCTGCGCGCATGTATAAAAAATGCTAAATAAATGCGTAAATCTCGTTCTCTAACTGAAAAAGGGGGCCAGCAGCTGCAGCGAGAGCAGGGAGCTTCGCGGGGGGTTTTGTGTCTGCAAAGTTTTGCAGGTGCCATGTCTTTTGTGTGTCTGCCCGATTTCGGTTTCAATGCAGACGACAACAACAACAACAAGCACTGAGGACAACGCAGAGCGACAGTTCATCAACTTGACTTGTGATTTCCGGTTTTTTTTTTGTCTTTTTTTTTGTGCTGCGCTTCGTTGTGGCCTTCTTCTTGTTACTTACTTTAAAAGCGGATTAAGCTGAGACAACGCCCACGGTGGCATGTGCTTGTAGGCGGGGGCCAACGGGCAAGGACTCAGCGTGCATGTCTGATAGTTGAGTTGGGTATGCAAAGGCCATAAAGCAGCGCAGTGACTTAAGCGAATGACGAAGAGCGCGCTGAGAAGCGCAGAGAGAGGCGGCAGTTGCAGCGGACTGAAAGACTCGCGTGGGAATGCGAGGGTAGTATTTACACAAGAGCTTGAATTTACAACTTCATACTATTAATTTGCCTGCATTTCAAATATTTTGAAAAAATAATAATAAAAAAAATAAATAATAATAATTTTATGAAATTCATAAATTTAAAGAACTAAATTTGATTTTAAGGAAAATCTAAAGAACTCAATTTATTTTTCAAATAATTTGTTTTTAAGGAAGAATCTAAAGAACTGAATTTCTTTTTAAAATAATTTAATATTATGGAAAAATATAAAAAACTAAATTTCTTTTCAAAATAATTTAATTTTAAGGAAAAATCTAAAGAACTAAATTTATTTTTAAAATAATTTGGTTTTAGGGAAAGATATGGAATTTCAAAGTAAATTACTTTGAATATCAAAAAGAAAGGATGTGAAACCTTATACAAAAAATTTAAAATACAAAAGATTTAAAATTTCAAAAATTAAAAAAAATAAAGCTAAAGATCTAAATTTTTTTTGCAAAAAAGCTTGTTTTAACAAAAGAAAGTTAAGTGCTTTAGCTTAAAAAAAAAATGACAGGGTTTCAGAAATGTATACAATTGGAAATGCTAGATAGATTTGAATAGAAGAAAATTCCAGACTTATTTAATTTTTAACAACTATAGAAAAACTCTTGAGAAATTCATTGTGATGAAAATAGAGCGATTTACAAGACTAAAATTGTTGAAAAAAGTGGATTTTTTAATGCTTTTAGAAATTTAAAAATAAATGTGTCTGGAACAATAGCAAACAAGAACAAGATCGAAAACTGAACAAGATCAAAATACGACATTATTTACTAGTATTGGAAAGTGTTTCAAACTTGTTTGATTTTCTAGAATGCTAAAGTTATGCAACTCGCAAGTCAAGAGGCAAAGAAGATTGGCAGCTCTCAGCAAAAAAAAAAAAAGAAGAGACGCCTGGCACAGCTGCCGCAGACTGTTTGTAATTCTCACATTCATCCCCAACCACCCAGAACCACTTCACTCCACGCAAAGGTGTGTGCCGCAACGAGCCACCACTCCAGCCACGGGCACAGGCACAGGCACATGAGCAGTAGCAGGAGCAGCAGCAGGAAAAGGCACAGGAGCAGGAACAGACGTGGGCACGGCGCGAATAAAGCTGAAATGTGCGCAAAAACAAATTTCGAGCGTAGAAAAAATAAAGCGAAAATGTTTTAACGCCTCGTCGGGCAGTGACAACAAACAAATCGCTTCATTTAACAAATAATAGCTGCCAGCAGCGACGCTGCAGAGCAAACAACAACAAAAGCGAGCAACAACAGGAGTACAACAACAACGACAGCAACAATAAAACCTTCACTTTGGGCCCCAAAGTATTTTCAACTGAAAAAATAATCGCTTATTGAGCACGTCGAAGCGCCTGCCTGCCACGCCCACACGGATCACACGCGCGTGCATATTTGGCAATTAGAAATGGATGCGAAAGACATGTCGAGTGGGGGCCAACAGGTGTGTGCGAGCCATTAATTAGGCAAGGGCCAAGCCCAAGCCCAGGCACAGGCCCCTCTACACTCTCCCCTTTCGCTTGCCTCCGCACCGCTTTATTGCCACGTAATTGCGGGTGCAGGCAACGCACGAGCATTTTGCTGCAACTGGCAACAACAACAACAGCAGCAGCAACATTAATAACAACAACAAGTTGTGGCTAATTAACAACACGACGGCTTACAATAGGCGCAGGCTGTAATTATCGAGATAATAAGCACAGTACGCGGATGAGGAATGGCCACAGAGCACGCAGCGACAGCAGGAGAGAGAGAGAGAGAGTGAGAGAGATACATGGGCAGAGCGGGGAAAGGGGGCGTATAGGTAGCGCAACTGCCCGCCCAATTATCCAATTGTGCGCAAATAAAGCTATAGTTATATATAGACACATTGTATGCTTGGCTGAAGACAGCGCACAGAGCGCTGCACAATTATAAATCTTTTATAAATATAGCATATAACTACTATAAATCGTCTATATATTGCGTATATAACTTGAGTTTTCTATTAAGGTCCCTAAGTCATATTCAGAAGGAACTAAATGATTCCGGTTAAAATATTAAAAAAAAAAAAAAAAAAAAAAAAACAAGCTCATATATATTTTATTATTATATATACTACAGTGGGCAAGAAGTAAGGTGAATTTTCAATTTAAAACTCGCGGGCTTAAGATAGCGAACTAGTTCTTTTTTTCTCGAGTTGGCAGGACTGTTGATGACATTTGGCGTGAATTTCATGTCAATGTCAGTTTGAGTACTATATTTACGCTTTTGTTTACCAAAGGATCAAGAGTGCATTTGGCGATTCTTACAATGTCTGATTTAATTGAGCAGAGAAGTGCCATCATATTTTGTTTGCGGAATTAAATTTCGGCTGCGGAAACGTTGAGGAAGTTTGGGGATGGCCTTTGGTGATTCTACCATGTCCCAGAAAAATGTTTATAAGTGTTACAAAGCCTTCAAAGAGGATCGGGAATGTGGTGATGACTTGCAGCGCTCCGGACGACCATCGACGTCAACAGATGACCAACACGTCACTGAAATGTAGGAATTAGTGCTCAAAATCGTCGGTTGACTATTAGAGACCTCACTGATATGATCGGAATATCAGAAGGATCTGTGAAAACCATTTTGAAAGACGTTTGGGCCTACGAAAAATCAAATCTCGTTTGGTACCGAAAACGTCGCACACTGCACTCGTTCTTCGGCGAGGGCAGTCGTGGCTATACCGGAAGGGGACTATTTGGCCTGTTTCGAGGATTTAAAAAAGAGCTTATGCCAGTGTATTTTATCGGGAGGGGATTACTTTGAAGGGGATGAAATTGATTCAGGAGAATAAATAAAGAATTTTGACTTTACAAAAATATTCACCTTACTTTTTGCCCACAGTAGTACTTCTCATATATCGCATATACTATATTTTATTGTTTTATTGAATTTTTTATATTTTTATTGTATACTATTATTATTATATTTTATTATAAGTCATCTATAATTCAGGTTTTGCAACTGCATTCCTTGCACAACTTCTATTTCAACATTATTATATCGTCAATATAGTAAATGCAATACCTTAAGCTGTTTCGAGTGTAAAACATCTATACAAATTATACAAATTTAATACTTTAACTGCAAGGCTCGTCCAACTCCTGGCCAGGATTAATTTCCTATGCTGCCCGACTTCTGGGCGATATTTCATATGTCGCCAAAAGCCTTGACATCTCCGCTTCCTACGGCTGTCCGAAAATGTTGCAACAAGCGAATTGAACTTGAGGCACGGCAACAGCAGGCGAGTGGCATGTGGCAAGCGGCAAGCGGCAAGTGGCAAAAGAACATGCAACTTGCTTGCCAGCGGACTTCCTGTGCTTATCCTTGCAGACTTTGCATGCGAAGTTGCCATTTTGGCCCAGGGGGACATTTGCCAGGCTAATTAAGTCCAACAACATGGGGTAAGCCAAAGCCGAAGGAGGAAGAACAACAAATTCAGCTGCATGCTAAACACTTTCCGGCATTGACATTTCTGCTGCCACGAGTATTGCGCATACGCCGCGTGCGCCAGACAAAGCGCCAGATTTATGTAATGTGCCAGCTTTCCTCGCGTTTTTTTCCGCTGCTTTTCTTTTCTATTTCTTGTTTGCTTTGCTGCGCTTTTCTCTCTGTTCTTGCTGCAATTAACGTGGATAATGCCAGGAAGCGCCTGTCCGCCATATTTATGACATTTTAAAGACATCCGCAGCGGGCTTATCCTTAAAGCAGCGCCTCCCTCCCAACTGCCGGCAAGTGGCTGGGGCTGTGGCAGGGGCGTGGCAATTAAAAATGCCGCGCGGCCTTATCGCACGCGCCCAAAAGTTTCACCTGAACTTCTTGGCAAGGTGTGGAAAGTTCGCGCGGAAGTTTTGCGCCGCGCTTTAATCCGCGCAGCAAGCGCTCGCAGCTCGCAGCTCGCAGCTCGCCCGCGCGCGCTGATAAGAAATTAATGTGCCCGCGAATTTATTGGTGCGCGTCGCTGCGGGCTGAGGGCAATTAACAATCAGCTAATCAGCTAAGCCGCCAGCACTAATTGTTGTTGTCGTTGACGTTGTCGTTGTCGTTTTCATTCTCGTTGTCATTCCTGTTGTCGATGTTGTCGCCGTGGTTGTCGCCGTAGCGCGGCTGCCCCTGCCGCGCCCTCTCGATGCAGCAGCGCTGCAAGCAGTGGAACATCACAATGATCGCCTCGAAGAGCGAGAACAGCTCCAGGCCGTAGAGCAGCGTCATCTTCAGCATGACATTGCCATAGTTCACCGTGGCGAGCAGCTCTGGCAGCGTCATCTGCTGCATCAGACGCTGCACATTCTTGGCCAGAGCGCGCAGGCAGTGCATCAGATACGGCGCCATTAGCGTCCAGTATAGACCTGGACGCGTCATCAGATTCCTGGGCACCAGATACGGACACAGCACCGTGGGCATGGTGCAGACAATAGCGTGCACAAATGCTGTCCTCACATTGCCGATGCGCACACTCAGCTTCGTGTGCGATGACTCCTTGTAGGTGTAGAGGCGTGGCTGCAGCAACATGCTCCAACAGATGCCCATCAGCAGCAGATACACAAGCGTCGGGTTCATAATACTATCAATGATATATAGTTGATATAACACTCGATAACGTTGATAACGTTCTAACAACTCTGGCAAAGTGTGCTAAGTCATGGCTTTAGGAATGAAACGATAGAGCTAAAAAGTCTAAAGCGTAAGCGTAAGAGAGCGTAAGATAAGGTCGAAACTATAGTTCATGGCACATGACTGTGGCATACCCTGCAGTTAATTATGAAATGCCAAAGCACTAACACAACTGCATATATTACATATACCAATGCAAAAGCATGCAGCAAAACGCATAACGTCCCCTAGGGCCCCTTAATAAAATTATATCATAGTAATTTTCGCATAACTCCGTTATTTCTAAGCCAATTTCAACGTGCTTTGGTAAACTGTTAAATAATATCCATGTCTAACTACACACCAAATTTTTACTTTACAGCTGCATTTAA
This sequence comes from Zaprionus bogoriensis, assembly GCA_035046045.1. Classification (NCBI taxonomy): domain Eukaryota; kingdom Metazoa; phylum Arthropoda; class Insecta; order Diptera; family Drosophilidae; genus Zaprionus; species Zaprionus bogoriensis. The sequence goes on from JAWNOI010000145.1 coordinate 1,666,770, forward strand.
AACGGAGTTAAACCATACTTCTGCTCATAACATGTGCAGTAAGCTGCGCTGCAGGCTTTTCAAATATGCACTTAAAGTGTTAACCCTAAGAGCATATATATACCAAATTTCAGCACTCTAGCTGCTATAGTCGCCGAGATCTGTGCATGTTTGCTGAAGAATATTTATATTTTTTATGCCATAGGCTCGCCCGCGCCACCCGCTGTCGCAGCATGACCATCAAATACCCTTGTACCTGAGCATAAAAAAGATAAAAAGACTTTGCTAGCCCGCAAAATACACTTTGATGCGGCGAACTTATGGCCAAGTTGTCGCATCTGCAAGCCTCACACCGCTACCGCACCACACCCCCGTGGCAGTTAATAAAACACACGTCGGCGCACACCTCACGGCAGAAACTACAAGCGGCGCACTAAGACCCGCTCGCGAAATATGACCAGAGCCAGGCAAAGTCCTTTAAGCACTCGCCAGAGGACATGAGGGAGGCAGCACAAACCGGGCATAAAAAGGCCTAAACAACAGCGTGCACTAATGCCCCGGCGACAAGTCCAAAACTGAAGGCTGAAATCTCCGCCAGCGCGTCGGGAATTTATGTGCTTCGGGGCGGTAACTTCATTATGCAGTGACCCACAATGAAATCGCCTGCCGTTGCGCGAAATTTATGTGCAAAGTTGAGAGACAGCATAAGTGCTCGACTCAAGAAAAAGAAGAAGAAGAAGCAGGAGCAGCAGAAGGAGGTAGAGGTGCTGCATGGGTAAAGGGAAGCCTGCTGATATGGCAGCCAGTAGTGCTACCAGGGCCTGATAAAAAGCTCAATTGGCTATTGGATATGCCATAGACGTAGTAGCGTCGATAAGGTCGCGCCTAATCAGTCTACAAGTCTACACAATTAACGCTAGTCAGTCGCAAGGCAATAGTGCAAGCGAAAGGTATGGCAGCTGTTAAGGTACTGCTGTTCTTGGGCTGCCTAGCCCTAGTACAGGCCCTCGAGCAGGTGCGCTATGACAATTACAAAGTCTACAAGGTCTACGTGGAGAGTATGCAGCAGTTGCAGCAGCTCAATGCAGCGGATAAGGTGCTAAAGGTAAGCGCGTAGAGCCTGCTAAACTAGCGCGACCCTCTCACTGTACAGCACGATTTCTGTCTATCTCTCTTACCCAGCTCAGTAGCTGGCGTGAGGCGCGTCAGCTGGGAGATTCCTCGGATATTATGCTACCCCCAGAGAGTCGGGAGGCCTTCGAGACGCTACTAAGTGCCCACAATATCAGCTACGACCTGAAGATCGACAATGTGCAGCGTCTGATCGACGCACAGCGTCCCAAGCAGCGTACGGGCTACCACGAGTGGACGCAGTACCATACACTGGACGAGATCTACGACTGGTTGGATCTGCTGGAGGCGCGTTATCCCAACATTGTGACACCCTTCAGCATTGGCAAGTCGTACGAGGGTCGCAGCATACGCGGCATCAAGATCTCCTATAAGTCGGGCAACAGCGCCGTCTTCATCGAGTCGAACATACATGCACGCGAGTGGATCACCTCCGCCACGATCACCTACTTCATCGATGAGCTGCTCGTGCCACGCAATCCGGCCGTGCGGGATTTGGCCCAAAACGTAGACTGGTACATAATTCCCGTGCTGAACGTGGACGGATTTGTCTACTCACACGAAGCGGTAAGCGGGTGTTGCCCATAAACGGGTCTGAGTTCGATAAGATAAGCTTACAGCTACTCTATATAGTGTAGTCGTAGATGACTTGAGCCGACCGACAGGTTTACGAGCCCCAGCTATTTGCCATTATCGGCTTCTGAATTGTATGACTGTCATTAAGTTAATTACGTGTTTTTACACTGTAGGAACGCCTTTGGCGCAAGTCGCGACTGCCCTCTGATCCCACGGGCGAGTGTATCGGCACAGATTTGAATCGCAACTTCGACTATCGCTGGATGAGTGAGTATTAGCCGAGATTATGGCCGGCGATATTTGTAAATACGCATGGTGGGGTATATTTAGTTGTATAGTATAGTATTACATAGAGTATATATGTTCTTGTTGCATTTAAAAAATCGAATTTATCATCCATATAGAGATTAATAGCGTGGTGTACTTTTACTTAAATATTTTATATATTCTTAAAACTCTAGCATATCAGAGAATGAGTGAATAAAAAGTAGGATAAACATTGCACTTACCTGAAGTATCAAGTTTTGGTATAGTTTGATATAGCATATTTTCTTGATCAGCGTCAATGTCAAATATATCGTTTAGATCACGGCAAATGTGAGTATCGGCCAAGATTATATTCAACAACATCTAAAAATATATCAAGTTAGGTATATTTAGTATTTATATCATAAAAATTTAGTTTATATATAGTATAGTTTTTATGTATATATAGTTATATAGTTCAAATACTTTTGAAGCTTAAAACGCGATAAACATAGCTAAAGCATTGAGTATTTCAATAAAGTTAAATATAGTATATATATATTCTTGATCAGTACCAACAATTTATATACAGGCTATGACAATTGTTAACTGACTTTTAGCTTCCAAGACCTTTTAACAAGTAAAGTCATGTTAATATAGTACTGGCATATAGTATATATATTCTTGAACAGTTTTAGCTTCTTCTAAGTATGCAATATCGATAGATGAGTAGATTTAGCTGAGATATGTTTAGCCTAGAACCACTAAAATATATAATATATAGCATAATCGATTGAATAGTATAGACTGATACAAAATATAGACTGATATATATTCTTGAACAGTTTCAGCAAAATACAAAAGATCTTTCCTATTATTGTATAAACGATTACTTGTTGAGAGTATCGAGTAATGATACATATATGTAAATTTATGTATAGAGAGCCCAATTAGTCTGATATATAATATATTTACTTGATCAGTATCAGATACTGAAACGATTTCTTTATTTATTCAACCCATTCATGTACTTTCTTGTACACATCTACAGTGATTGGCGCCTCATCGGATCCCTGCTCGGAGATCTATGCCGGCCCCTTTGCCGAATCCGATCCGGAGATCAGCCAACTGACCAGCTACATAAACAACTCCATACCGGAGGACAGCATCAAGATCTACATTTCGCTGCACTCCTACGGGCAGTACGTGCTCTCGCCGTGGGGTCACACCGCCGAGGAGTTCCCCGACGACTATCCCAAAATGATGGAAGTAGCCAGAGGTTTTGCCGATGCGCTGGTGCGACGCTACGGCACAGTCTTCACCTACGGCTCGAGCGCAACAACACTCTGTAAGCGGAACTTATTTCTCTAGGAACCTAGTAAAATGAGGTCTTCTTACAGATGAGGTCTCCGGCTCGGGCAAGGAGTGGGCGTATGCCGTGAAGAACATCACCATACCGTACACCATAGAGCTGCGCGACAAGGGCCAACTGGGCTTTCTGCTGCCGCCCGAGGACATTATACCAGTGGCTCGTGAGCTCACCGAGGGATTCGTGGGCATGATAACGGCCGCCCGGGGAATTGGTGTGCTCTAACCAGAACTAACGAGCTACTCCAGTGCTGTTAGCACTCAATAAAGCAAACCCACACACATACACACACACGCACATATGGGCAAACAGCCCCCAGCTGTGCGCGCCACTGTGCGTTGAGCTTTTGCTCCGCCCCCAACGAAAAAAAAAAAAAAATACGAGCGACACGCCGAAGCTTCCAATCAGCGCGCAGCGCTGACGAGCACAGCCGAGCAGCAGCAGCAGCTCCTCGGGCTGCAGCACACACATTTTTATTTCGCACTGTCTTTTGTTTCTGCACATTTTCCATTTTCCGCTTTCCAATTTTTGCGTTATATTTTTGTTTTTTTTTTTTTTTTGCTCGGCAAAGTCTCCGCCCATTTTCAACGCGCGCATCAGCAGCGTAGGAGCAGGACAGCGCCCAGCGTGCATGCCCGGCGAGAGAGGGAGGAGGTACAGGAAGGGGGTAGGGGGGGACTCCTACTCGTATGCGCGTCAGCGAATGGCAGCGCGCGGCCAACGGCAGCGCCTTCAGCTTCAGCGACACAACATGGCGTCCATCTGCGCTATATACATGTATGCATGTGTATGTGTGTGTGTGTGTGCGTGTGCGTGTCTATATAGCAGTCGCTCGGCAATCGCACTGTCTATTATTATTATTATTGTTGTTGTTGTTGTTGTTGCTGCCTGCACTTATTTTTTTCAATTTGTCTAATGAAATTGCGTTTTCCACTTGCCGCGCCAAAGCAAAATCTTGGAAAATTCGAGAAAATATAACGTTGACACTTTTAGCCGGGCTCCTTGGCCACACACACACACACACAGAGATATATATGTATTTATATGAACTCGTGTGTGTGCGCTGGAGCATGTGTTAGTTGCCTTTTTTTACTCACTGTTCACTCTGCATATAAATTGAAATTTACGAGGCGAGCGAGCGCGAGCTTGTCTTCCGCTGCTGCCTCTTCCCCCTTTCCCCTTCCTCTGCCTCTTCCTTTTTTCTTATCCTCTGCTGCTGCTGCTGCTGCTGTTGTCAATTGCACCTTTATGACAATTTTCCTGCTGGCTGCCAGAGTTTTCCTATCTTATTTTTCCTGTATTTTTTCCTGCATGCGCTGATGAATTTTTCTCTTTGAGTTATGCAAGGCTGCAAGAGGCGTAGCGTTGGGTAGGGGTAGGGGCAGCCGGCAGCAAGACAGCGGCAATAAAAACTTACTTAGCCAAATTGCAGCTAAAGCAAATGAAGAATGCGAAATTTGCCTAATAAGTGTGGAGCAGGGGAAGGAGAAAGCTCTGCTCCTTGGACAATTGCAGATTTCTTTAAGCTGCAATTTTAATTTTACGCTTTCAACTTGGCTTATTGGGGAAACATGGCCAGCTAATTATTTATTATGCAGCATGGGTAGTAATATAATAATTTCTGATTCAGTTTTGCTCTTAAATTTAATTATTTTATCATTACATTCTATAAATTTAAGCTTTTCGTGAGCTAAGAGAGAGGGAGAGCTAAAAACTAAGATCCTTTCTCAGTTTGTAGAGTAATTTTTGAGCTACAAGCAATATTAACTCATATCTAAGGCCGTAAGTTATATAAACTCGAATTTAACCTCAATGTTCTGGCCATAAGCTGCATTAGATTGCTGCTAAACTCAATTTTCAACCTATACGTTGCTTGTAATTGATTTTTAGGTAAGCTTTCAAGTTAGAAAGTTGATAAAATCAGATGCAACATCAGCATTACATTAAATTGAATAATACCCAAACGTAAAACCGATCTTGTCTCATCTTTAAGCATGAAAGCTTTATAAAACCGTTTTAAGTATCATCTTATAAGCTGTAATTTGTATGAATTCGTGTATAAGCGAAACTTTCTAGCTATAAGCTCTATCAATTCGGAACTAACCTCAAATTGAAGATGGTAAATACCATAAAATTGCTAAAATTTTAATATTTTTTTTATATGAACTCAGATTTAAGCTCAAATATATAGTCGTAAGCTATATACAATTAGTTTTAACCCTATTTTCACACCTTGTGCTATCTAACCTCAAATTTAAAGCTGCAAGCTGTCTCAAAATCGTTTAAGCCTTACTTTTGAAGCTTGTGTTCTGTAAAATCATATGTAAACTCAATTTTGATAAAAGATATATAATTATTTAATTGGTTTTAACCTCCACGTTCAAACCTTATACTCTCTAAAATCAGCTTCCCCCCCTCAAAATAATCTACAAGAGTAGAAAACTACATTAAATCAGTTTTAACCTAATTTTTATAGATGCAAGCTCTATAAAAATTGTTTTAGTCTTGCTTACAAATCATATATAACCTCAATTTAATATATATAATTATATAGTTGGTCTAAAATCAGATACAGCCTCAGCTTTCCTTAAAAATAATAATAGAAAAATAATCTACAAGAGTAGAAAACTACAATTAATTCGATCTAACCTCAATTTCATATATATATATATATATATCAATCATATATAACCTCAATTTAATATATATAATTATATAATATGTCTAAAATCAGATATAGCCTCAGCTTTCCTTTAAAAAAAATCTACAAGAGTATAAAACTACATTTAATCCGACCTAACCTCAATTTCCGAGCAGCCAAGCTGTATAAAAACCGCTCAAACCCCATGCAGAAGCTCAGCTAACTGTAAAACTCAATAGAATCGCAGCTGAAGTAATTGTGCTCAACTTGACAGGCTCGATTCATTCATTAGAAGTCGCACTGGGTCCACGCCTATTTGATAATTCAATTCCGCAATCGACTCCAATCGAATTGAATGGAATCGAATGGAATCGAGCTGACAGGCAATCAAATATCGAAATCAAAATCAAATTAAATCAAAATCGAAATCAGAGCCAAAGTCTGCAGTTGGGGCTTGGCCCGGAGCCGAAATGGCTTTAATTGCTGCCAGCGCAATTGACGCTTGACACGGGCCAGGACCGGGGCAGGGGCAGGGACTGGGGTCGGGTTGAGAGTCTGGACCTGAGAGAGATCTGCGAGTGGTCTGGGAGCGAAAGTATGACGACAATGAGCAGACCGTCAGTTATTCCCAGCGCGCGTCATGAAGCTGCGGCGTCTGCTCCTTTTTTGGCCACTTGGCAATGAGAAGGAACGCAACGCATAGTGCACCACGAGGGAGAGAGAGAGGGGGGAGAGGCTGAGGAGGGTTTTCGCAGCAGTTGCTGCGGGAACTGCGCGTAGTACGCCTACCCAGCGCAGAGTTATGACAGGCCCCAGAGTCGCGCCGTCCTTAAAAGGCGCGAGGTGCGTCCGTTTATGGGCTGACGACGCGGACGACGATGCTGGCGTGTTGACAATGATGTGCATGATTGCCAGGCTGGTCAGCAGCAGCAGCAGCAGGGTATGCGTACTGGCGTCCGACCTGTTTCCCGCGAAGCAGCAGTAGGAAGAGACGGAGGAGCAGGAAGAACTGCAGCAGCGAGAGCAACTGGAGGAGGAGGAAGAGTAGAAGAAGGAGCAGGCAGAAGAGGAGGAAGAGTAGGAGGAGGAAGAGGAGGAAGAGGAGATGCTGGAGGAGCAGCTGGAGGAGCGGCAGCTTTAGCAAGAGGTGCTGTGGGAGCAGTTGAAGAAGCTGTAAGAGGAGGAGTACAAGTAGAAGAGTAACTCCAGGAGGAGCAGTAGGAAGAAGAGCAATATAAGCTGGAAGAGCTGCAGAAGGAGGAGGAGGATCTATTAGAGGAGGAGGTAAAATAGAAGCAGCTGTAGGAGCAGGAGGAGGAGGATCTACTGGAGAAGAAGATGAAAGAGGAGACGCAGGAAGAGCTGCTTGAGAAACTGTAGGAGCAAGAGTAGAGAGAGCTGCAAAAGAACTGCTGGAGGAGCAAAAGAAGTTAGAGCATTAGGAGAAGGATGAAGAGACGAAGAAAGGAGCTGCAGGAGCAGAAAGAAGCGCAGCTGAAGAACTGCTAGAGGAGCAGTAGATGGTAGAACAGCAGGAAGGCCATTAGAAAGAGGGAAGCAGTAGGAGCTGCAGGTGGAGGCGGCTGAGCTGCTGGAGGAAAGCCAGGAACAGCTACAGAAAGAGATGCAGTAGGAGTAGGAGGAGTAACAGCAGCAGAGGAAGATGCAGGAAAAGCTACAGATGTAGAAACAAGAGGAGATGCCGGAGAAGATGCAGGGCGAAGTGCTTGAGAAGCGAGAGTTGGAGCAGCAGGAGCAGAGGCAGCTGGAGCTGAGGCAGCTGGAGCAGAGGCAAGAGAAGGAAGAGCAGCAAGAGGAGTTACAAGACGAGCTGCAAGAGAAACAGCACAAGGAGTAGCAGCAAGAGAAGCAGAGGCAAGAGAAGCTCCAGGAAGAGCTGCAAGAAGAGGAGTAGCGGCAGGAGCTGCAAGAGAGGCAGTAAGACGAGCAGAGGCAAGAGAAGCTGCAAGAGGAGTAGCAGCAGGAGGAATAGCATCAAGAGGAGTAGCATCAAGAAGCACAGAGCCAAGAGAAGCTGTAGCAGCCGAGGAGAGGAGAAAGACACTGCTGCGAAGACTGCGAGGCAAATGTGCGTTGCTGTCGCTGTCGCCATCGTCGCCTTATATGCCGCACAGCGGAGACATGCGTCTAGACGGGCTGGAAAAAATCACAGCAGAATCATTGAGCCAGAGCCAAGTTTGGAGACGGCGGCTCAATGATGCTGCTGCTGCTGCTGCTGCTGGCATGAATGAAACCCGTGAGCGCAATGCAATTAGTATGCGCCGATTGCGATCACTCGGAAGTAATGCTAATTCGCCACTTTTTTCGCAGGCGCGCTGTCTCCCTCTCTCGCTCACTCTCCTACTCCCCCTCTCTCACTCTCTCAGCCGCTGACCATGGCCTTTCACTGAGCTGAGCTACTTTTGCCGGGCTGCACCCAGGAGATGTCATTAACATCGCTGAGCAGCAGCAGGTGAATGAATGCAGCTGACAGGCGACAGCCGAGCTCAACTGCCTGCCTACTGCCTCCAGCCTCCTCCGTCCGCCCCCTCCACAGCCACACTCCATTATGCAGTCGACTGGCAGTCGAGCCTGTCTATGCCATTAAGAGCGTTAACAGCGGCCCGCAGCAGCATTAGTATACCGTGCGCAACACCTGACGACGACGACGACGACGACGACGAGGTCAACTTCAGACAAAGGCATGCAAATGCGGCACGCCCCCTGCGCCCCCGCACTTGTAGCTGAAATAAGTAAGAAAACAACTTTTACGCTAAGCAGATGAACACGATTTGCATACGAAGACAGCGCCAGAGCCGTAGCCATAGCCGTAGCCAGGGCCGTAGCCGTAGTCCAGGCCGAGGCGAGCGGAATCCAAAGCTTTTTAAAGGATTTTTCATATAATTTCACGCTCAGGCGGCGTGGACGTTGCAGGCTTGTGTTTGCGCAGCGGCCAAGGAAATTGGAAAAAAGCCGGAAAAGCTAGGGGAGCAGAGCAGAGCCCGGAGCACGTCAAGAGCAGCAGCAGCAGCAGCCGTTGCTTTACCCACGTGTCAGCGCAAGCTGCTTAAAAAAGTAGACTGCGCGCGGGCGTGTCCCTCCCTGTGTCCGGATCTGTCCCATTGCCATCCCTGGATGCTGTTGCTGCCGGAGCTGCTGCCCTTTCCCCCTTGCTGTGGCGAATTTGCATGCGCCTTTTAAATCAATTATTGTTAAATATTTATTTCTCAGCAGTCCAACGCTGAGGGGGAGCAGAGCTGCGCTGGCATATTATCCTAACATAAATTACATGATTGATTTCATTGGAGCGCGCCGCACTCGTCCGATTGAGAGAAAACAATGCCAAAAAGTAAACAAAATGCAAATACACTTCGGCTTCGGCTTCGACTTTGGCTTAGGACCTTGATTAAAAAGCTTCGGCATTAGCATATCATTTGCGAGAGTAAAGTGTGTGCTCGGGGAAAGACTCTATAAATATTTCGAATATGTGCGCTTTGGACGGGGGCAAGAACACGAGTAAAGAAAGACAGTGGAAGCTATTATGGGAAATTTACTATAAATAAATTGGGAATGCTTTGAATAATTTTCAGAAATATTTTAAATTATAGTAAATTCCATCAGAAATTGAAAAGAAATAATGGAAGACACGAATTCAATAAAATGTGTGTATGAACTTTAAAAAATAATTAAGAAAAGTAAAAATTGTATGGAAAATATTTACAATAAATAATTAGACAAGATACAATATTTCTATCAATTTGAAAAATGTCGAGAAAAATCTATGAAAAAGTTAAAAAATTATTGTTGGAAATCGACTAAAGAAAAGTTTTCGAAATAAAGAAAAAATAATATAAATTAAAAATTATCAAAATTAGTGAAAAATATTTAAAATAAATATTAAATCTAAATATTCAGTTTTGGGAATTCTACAACTACACAAAATGTGTAGAAAACAATTGCCAATACTTTGGATAAAATGTTTTTTACCTTCTCATTTCATACCGGTACACCTGGTAAACGATATTGAGAAATTAATAACAAAAACTGCTTTAGAAATAAAGCAATAGTAACATAGAGCAAGATCTGCCAAAATCTGCGAAAAATATAAAAAAAATATAAGATAATCTTAAAATATTTAGGAAGTTGGGAGAATTTAACAAGTAAACAGGAAATCTTAAAAATTGCTTTGGAAAACTATAAAATATTAAGATATACAGAATAATTTCATGGCAGAAAATTGACTTGACTGAAAAAAAAGAGTAACGTAGAGTCAAAATTGTCGAAATTGAATACAAAAAGTTTTCTGAAAATAATAAATAATAGTAACTTGGAGATAAATCTGTTCAAAAATATATTTGTGAAAATTGAAAAAAAAAAATATGAAAAATAGAATAGACTTTTAGAATAATTAATAATTTTGCTTTGGAAAATTTTAAAATTGAAAATAATTTTTTAAATAGCCCCCAAGAATAAATACATCAAATAAAATACTTACATACCTTATTTTGGAAACTTTCCAAGCAAATTCATAATGTACACCATTAACAAAATTTCTTCCAGCCTTTTTCTCATAATGTTCAGTTTCACATTGTTTTTCCAAGCTCTGCAAGAAAAGAAAAAAGAATAAACAATTCATTTATTTTATTTACTTATTTTCTTAAGGCATTTTATTTAGTTTGTGTCTCGTTCTCTGACCCTCTTTGCCCCGGCTCCTCTGCCGCTCCTCTGCTGCGGCTGCTGCTGCTGCTTCGCAATGTGCAGCGTCGTGTGTTTTGCTCAGTGGCGCGTTGACATCGCCATCAAAATGCTTTGACGTGGTTTTTGATTGACAGGAAACTCATAAATAATTCATGTCATTAAATCATGTTACATTTTTTTCAGCTTTCTGCTTCATCTTCTGCTGCAGCAGCAGCGACAGCGACAGCAGCAGCAGCAGCAGCAACATCTTCAGCTTCCCCACAGGCGAGGCGAGGAAACGAGTTTCCCGAGCAGAGCTGGACACAGCTTGTCCGACCGACGGACAGCTGGGCAGCTGGACAGCTCGCCCGCCTCTATGCGAGAGGCCTAGCAATTAAATGTCAAAACTGTTTCGTCCCATTGCCCAGTCGAGCGGTCGGGCGGGCCATTAATGCGCGCCTAACTGTAACTCGATTCACTCGACAGTGCGATTTTCTTTTTTCTTCATTTTTTTTTTTTTTTTTAATATTTCGCGCTGGAAAAACTTGAAGGAAATAAGTTTTCAATGAATATAATTATGCAAAACAGCACAGAGCACAGCCCCCAACTCAGTGGGTGGGCCTCGTCTCGGACCTTTGAGGGAGGCGCTTGGAAAGGCATTAAAATTACCAGAAACGAGGCAAGATGACAGCAGCGCCAAGAAAAGCTGGAAAAAAAAAGCAGAGCAAAATGCTGATATGAAAGCAGCTCGAGCATATTTAAATATTTGAAGCGACCCCCTCCAGTCTCCTCCTCCGGCTGTCATAATATTTTCATATTATTGCTTGTTTTAATTCCTTGTCTTGTCTCCAGTATTTGCGTATTTTGTTTCCTACGCATTTTCTCATTGCTGTCCTGTCGATTGTCCTTCAGCCGAGAGAGAGAGAAAAAGTTTTTAATTTCTATCAAAGATTTTCGGCGCAGTTTTTAATGAAATTTCCAAAGGATTCGCTCCTGTCGCGCATAATTTGCATATATTTTTCCGTATTTCTTTTCAGCTACTTTCTGGTAGCCAGGCAAAATGGCTAAAAATAGTATATTCGTTTTTTGTAACTTCTGGGAGAGTGTAGTGAAGTGTAACATAAACGATGTAGCCTTGTTCGCTTCTCCGTTTAGCTGTCCGTTTCGATTTAGCCTTGTCCACTTGTCCGTTTAGCTGTCCGTTTGTCTTTTTTTCAGCAACCAATCGCGCTAGACACACCAAATTTGTCAAAAAGTTCTCTTTAAACCATACACAAGCTTATTTCTAATTTTGCATGCCACGCCCACTGCCCCTAAACAATATTTTTAATTTCAAACGCAAATAAAATATAATTTTAGTAGTAAAAACAGTAGTAAAACATTTGATATTTAAAATGTATGCTGCAAATTTGGTGAATGGTAACTCGCAGTCGAGTTCATGGCTGTAGCTTCTTTTTAGCAGCCATTTTTAATTTGCGATCTTGCTGCGAGTGTCCTTAAGCAACTTCTACTTGCGCTTTTAATTAAAGTAATTTACGAGCTTCTGTTCGGGCCAAGCTCGCTTTAAGCTGGCGCTTTTAATTGCTTTGCAATTTTTCGCAGCATCAGTGCCACGCTCCCTCCAGACCGCTGCCCAATCTACTGGCTGGCGATAATAATTACACGTCACGCTGCCACGCAATCAAAACATTATTTGTGCAAAATCACGCAGCTGAACTGAAGCGGAAGTGATGAAGGACTCCTGGAATCGCCAAGTCAGCGAGTCGAGGGAGTCGAGGGAGTCTGGTACTGGTGCGACTTATTGGCTGCACGCGTCCTTGTTGACAACGTCGGCGGAGTTTAAAAAATTTTTAGAGCCGCGTGCACCTTCCCCCCTGCTCGAGCGCGTTGCACTCAGGCCAGGCAACGGGGCCCACCCAAGCGTCGCCTTGTGCGTCCCTGGGGCCGTCACCTCGCGCGTGTTAAATCCAACGCAACGTGTGCGGTCACGTGGCGTCCGGACACGCCCACATTCATGATAGTCGCAATCGCAAACGCTTGCGCTGAGATTTCAACAAAACGCGAACAAAACACAACGCTGATTTCTGGCCAGAAATGGGAATGGGAATGGGACCGGGGGTGGGGTGCAGTAACAACGGAAAATCGTTGGAAATTATGTAAATTGTTTTCCATTCTCAGGAAGGGGTGCATTGCGAAAATTTGCCTAAATGCTGTGCTGTGCTGTGCTGTGACAGGCAAAGCCCATAGCGTGGTGGTCCAACAAACCCGAGGACATCGTCAAACTGTTGCACGTAAACACTGTGACAGAAACATATGTTGCCACAATCAACGGGCTCAACCCTTCGACAGCGCAGGATTCTACATATCGAGCAATTCATATACTCAGCGAGTGTTGACATTCGCAAGAGAAAACTGGGAAAAAAAATATGCACAGATTGTGAAGCCTTTTCGTGTAGAGGAAGGGCAGCAAGATTTGCTATCCATTCACTCAGTTCTATCTGAATTTAAAAGACTTGCTGACCCTAGAAAACTAACAACAAATATATACTCAAAAAAAATCTGTATCTTACTTTTGAAAGTCTTGCTATCACCGAAAAACTATGAAATATATAATATATATTTATTTAATTAATACTTTTAGATATGTGTAGAAATATAAAATTTTTTAATAATTTCATCAGATATGTAAAGAGATTTAGCTTGCGATTGAATTTTAAATAAATATATGCAACAATAGTGAAACTTTGTAAAAATACTCCAAATAAAATATTTTAAAAACTTTTTTGTAAGGCAAAAAAAATTTTAAATAAACTACAAAAGTTATGGCTATTTTTCATAGACATGGAGAAAAGTTATAATTTCTTCTAGTATAGTCTTATACTCGTATACTGCTTATGATCATTTTTCCCAGTCTGCCATTAAATATTTCATATTTTTCCCAGATAGTTCAAGATAAAATATATTATTAATTTTTTATATGTAGAAAAATATAATATTTTATAAATTTTCCAAGTAATTTGTAGAAATATATAAAGTTTCATTAATTTTACCAGATATGTATAGGATAAGCTCGTATTTGGATTTCAAATTAAAAATTTGTAGAGATTTTAAAAGACTCTATAGATATTATTTTATATACATATTTTTCACATCCATTAAAATTAATTACTATCAGAGTTGTATAAATATTCAATGCACATTTTAATTAAAAATAAAATATGGAAAAATAATTGAAATTGTTTTTAAAACAGCAGGAAATGCACACATAAAATGTTTAAGACAGTTCGAAAAATCTTAAAGCTTATAAATATTTTAATTTTATTTAAAAATATTAATATTTTATTAATACCTTAAACTATTTCGAAGCTAGAAAAACCAATGTAGAACATTTCTAGAACTTCCCATGCTCCTAAACGCTCGGATATGACAATACTTTGCTAATATTCCCATGGATGTGGGAAGCTACAGCCCCTCTAAATATTCCCCTACGGAATTACATAAAAATTGCGTTGTAATGCAGCAACAAGATCAATATGATATGATATTGTACGTCACATTTGGTTGTATATTACTTCCTTTGCGATGCTCTTCCCCTGCTCAATTTCATAATTTTCCCACCAATCCCTCCCCCGAGGCAGAGGCACATCGCTCTCCTCCTGCCTCTTCCTGGGGACAATCGACACACGTCCGCGGCAATAAAAGCGCAAACGTTTCAATTCCGTTGCGGCTGACAAATGCACGAGAATTGCGAACGTTTCTGCCCCAAAAACCAGAAAATATTAGAATGCTAAAAAAAAGGAGGAAGAAGCGCAAAGTTTATCTCGATGCTGTCGAGTGTTTTGATTTGTAACGTTTCTCACTTCATTATTATGCAATAAATTCCACTCGGCACTACGAGGGGAGACTACGCTCGCCGGGGGTGGGTTCGAGCGGAAATAGAGCGTCGCGCTGGACGCGACTAATGGGGCTGAACATGACGTAGCATAGATTTTTTATCTATGCCCGGAACGCCCCTAACAGTGGTTGCAACACTCACTGCACGCGTTGCCAACCACACTGAAAAACTTGCAAAGCTTAGAAAAGCTTAAAAGCGTAAAAGCTTAAGTAACGACAGAGGGCTGCTTTTGCTGTGTTTTAACAGCAGCTTTTGCTCAATGTTAAAAGCATGCCTGGCGGCGCTGCAAAGCTCAAAGCTCAGCTCGGCGCGCAACAAACCCCCAGTCGACCAATACATAGAAAACCCACCCTTGCTGTAGGCAAGCGACGTAGCATAAAAGCTCCCACTCGATGTGCTGGCATTCGCTCTGCTGCTGCTGCTGCTCTCGCACTCTCTCAAGAGAGAGCGAAAAAAGCACACAGCGAAAGTGCTGCGTGTTTGTGTGTGTGTGTTGGCGCGTGTGCGTGCGACTGTGTGTGTGTGTGACACAAAGAGGAGTGTCAGGCAGCATAAATTTCAGCATACAAAATTCCACACACAGAAGCGACGCGACGCGACGCGTCGCAGCCAAAAAAAAAAAATAAAAAAATTGTAGAAACTTTTTCGGCGAGAGTTTTCCACGGAAAATCCATAAAAATGAAAGAACCGAGTGTAAATACCAAATGAAAAGCGATGCGCAAAAGTTCCTGTAGTCTAGTCTAGGCGGAAAATGTGTAAATAGAAATCGAGTAAGCGGTAAATGCTGCATGCAGCAAATGCTGCCATGACTCGCAATTAATTCGAATGTGAAGCAAAATTGTGAATTGTGAATGTGATTGTGAATGTGATGCTGACTGTGAATCCGCCCCCCCGAATGCGCCCCTGGCTGCGAGCCCGAGTTCGTGTCCGGGCCCAAAATCAAACAAGTTTCTACGGCGCAACGTCGGTATCGGTATCGAGGCAAATAAAAAATAAAAAAAAAAAAATGCCAATGGGAAGCGAAAATCATAAATAAAACATAAATTATGTTTTTGGCAGCGGCAACCAAAATAATATTCGGAGGGAGCAACAAAAAAGAGAACGGCGCGCAACAAACGAAAATACAGATATATTTTGATTTTTTTTTATAAATAGAAAAATCAATTTCGCACGCAGCGCGCACTCAAACACGCACACACACACATACCTAAACGCATACAGGAGCAGGCAGCAGCAGCAGCAAAGAGAGAGCGGCGGCGCTGGAGCTTGCTCTCTCATTTGTTCATTCGCTCTCTCGTTGCTTCGACTGTTTGGCGCCTCACTGCCTGCTCCATTCGCCTGACCGCTTGTGTGTGTGTGTGAGTGCGGGCGAGTGTGCTCCCGCGCGGCCGTGTCTGTGTGTGTGTGTGCGTGCCTATTATAAGCAGTGCTCTGTACAAGCAAGAGGCTGACGCTCTGCCGCTGCCGCTGCCGCCGCGCTATGTGAGAATAATTGAATATAATTCAAGTGTTTTTGTTGCATTATTTGTTGTGCTTATTATTGTTATTTGTTTAAATTAGCAAGAACAACAACAAAAGCAAGACGGCAGCAGCAACGCACACGGCTGTTGAAAGCTGTAAAACGCGCGCGCGTCGCTCGAACAAAACAATAGCAGCAGCAGCAGGCAGCGGCAGCGGCAGCGCACAAACAGGAACACAAACAACAACAGCAGTGGGCAGCAGCGAAAGCAGAGAGAGAGAGTTAGAGCGAGCAGTCGTTTGCCAGCCCTGGCCAAACCCTTTTGCGCTCTGCTGCTGCAGAGGCTGCTCTGCTCGCGTCACGCGTCCCTCGTCCTGTGGCGTGCGTTTGTGTTTACAAATTGAGGCTACAAATTGAATTTATGGGCGAAACAAGTGTCTGGCCAGTGGGTCGCCGCGTTGCCAAGGCAAAAACTTTATTTCCGCTACATTTCAAACTTTTTTGCGCGAGTGCGAGGGCGACAGGCGTGCTACGCAGGCGACAGCGACGTTGACCGCGACGTCGACGTCGGCAGCGGCGTCGCTGTAGCTGCGAAGCAAATGAAATTCTCGAACAAGTGGCCAAAGCGGAATGTTCCATTCGCACTCGTTGTTGTTGTTGTTGTTGTTGCATGTGTATTTGTTATTGTCGCATAGCAAAAGATTTCGAAACGCACACAATCAAAGCAGCAACAGCAGCAGCAGCAGCACAACAACAACAGCGCGAACAGCGACAGCAAGAGATCAAATAAATTAAATTTACACACATAGTTAAATTAGTGAAAATTGAATAAAACACAAGAAAGCAAACACAAACGCAAACACAAAAAAACACAAACACAAGCAGCGACGTGTGACAAAAACGTAAATAAAAGAGAGCGAGCGAGCGCGAGTGAGAGAGCGAGAGCGCGTGAGAGAGCGCAGCGCTGCTTTAGACAGTTCGCAGTCGGCAGCGCACGCAGAACGTGTGGAGCAACAAATTAATAAAAAATTGAAAGCGCACAACAACAAAAACAAGCGCCAACAGCAACGTCAGCAGCAGCAATCGCAGTCGCCGCAGCAGTCGCAGCAGCAGTCGCAGTCGCAGTCGCAGCAGCACAGTCAGAAAATGGGCTGTGGACAGAGCAAAATACATTTATATCCCAGAAAATCGAAGAGTAAAGCAAATGGCAAGAAAGGAGGACATGGTAAGCAGAGCAGCGCAGTAAAGGACTCGCGATGGCGTGTGCGTGTGTGCGTGCGTGTTTGCCTTGGCTACACTTGAACAGATACACGCACACGCACACGCATGCACGCATATACATAGACACATAACAAAAGCTTACACGCATGACGACATCAATTTGCCTGCAGCTGTGTGTGCAGGTGTCTGCGTGTCTGTGTGCGTATATATGTATAAGCCACCTGTTTTCACAATGAGGACATCATTGATTAATATGCATGTATGTGTTTGTGTGTGTGAGTGTCTGTCGGCGACCGCACAGGGCTTAGGCCCTGCATGCGCTGAGCAGAGGCCTGGGCCTGGGCCTATAACCTGCAAGTGTGCATACTATAAATACACACGCACACACACACACATATAAAACAAACACTCTGCTGTAGCCTACATTTACAACTTTTGGCAGTGCCCCGAGAGCCTCTCGCTGCTCTTCTTCTTCGCGTTGTTGCTTTGTTGGCTTTTGCTGCCTGTATGTATGTATGTGTGTGTGTGCCTGTATGTGTAATTAACTGCTAAAAGGCAACTTGTTGTTGCAATGGGTGTGCCCGCCCTCTTGGGGACTCTTGCCTCTATTTACGGCTATATTTCTCTCGCTGTGCCAGTGTGTGTGTGTGTGTGTGTGTCTATGTGTGTGTGTGTTTGGGCTGCGTTCAAAACGGGTTAACAAAAGTGTAGCATACACAAAGGCGTCATTGTGCCACAAACGACCCAAATTCTTTCTGGCCTAAGCCTCGTGAGCCTTTCTTCTCAGCCTCGTCCCTACGCTTCGCTATGCCGTTCCTCTTCGTCTTCACCTCTTCTGGCTAGATTAATTATAAAGTTTTTCATTCATATTTTGTTGCGCATGGCGAATCGGCATTAATATGCACAACTCGTCGTAATTAAATTGCCGAAGAAGGTAAAAAGGCGGAAGGCAGAAGGCAAAGAAAGCCGCAGCTAAGCTGCAGCGGGTCTAACGAGAGTCTTGGAGGTATTCCAGCGCAGCTGGAACTTTCATTGATATATTATTTTATGTTTTCAATTAGATATGATATGAGATATGAGTGATATGAGATCTTTTAACTTTAGAGACAGTTCACTGCTTCAATATGTCAGAGATTCTATGAAAATACATCAGAGAGCTTTCTCTAAAAGAAGCTCTACGCTTTTCTCATTTTTTTATATCGGAGATATTATATTAATGATATTATATCAATGCAATAAAGATCAGTCTCGAATTTCTTTAATTATTATTTTTTCTTATATTCACACTACTGTGAGCAAAAAGTAAGGTGAACTTTCAATTTAAAATTCGCGGACTTGAGATGGCGAACTAGTTCTTTTTTTCTCGAGTTGGCAGGACTGTTGATGACATTTGGCGGGAATTTCATGTCAATGTCAGCATGAGTACTATATTTACGCTTTTGTTTACCAAACGATCAAGAGTGCATTTGGCGATTTTTACAATGTCTGATTTAATTGAGCAGAGAAGTGCCATCTTATTTTGTTTGCGGTATGAAATTTCGGCTTCGGAAACGTTGAGGAAGTTTGGGGATGGCCTTTGGTGATTCTACCATGTCCCAGAAAAATGTTTATAAGTGTTACAAAGACTTCAAAGAGGGTCGGGAATGTGTTGATGACTTGCAGCGCTCCGGACGACCATCGACGTCAACAGATGTGGTCAACACGTCAATGAAGTAAAGGAATTAGTGCTCAAAAATCGTCGGTTGACTATTGGAGACCTCACTGATATGATCGGAATATCAGAAAGATCTGTGAAAACCATTTTGAAAGACCGTTTGGGCCTACGAAAAGTCAAATCTCGTTTGGTACCGAAAACGTCGCACACTTCACTCGTTCTTCGACGAGGGCGCTCGTGGCTATACCGGAAGGGGACTATTTGGCCTGTTTCGGGGATTTAAAAAAACGCGTATGCCAGTGTATTTTATCGGGAGGGGATTACTTTGAAGGGGATGAAATTGATTTAGGAGAATAAATAAAGAATTTTGACTTTACAAAAATATTCACCTTACTTTTTGCCCACAGTAGTATATTTTATTGAAGACCCAAAGCTTTGATATTGCTGCTAATAATAATAAAAATAATAATTAAATCTTATTCAAGATGTAATATGCCATTCAAGACAGATATCTTCAGATATCCCTGCTAATATTTGCTGCTCTAACTGCTTCAATTTGTCAGCACAATCAATTCCATGCCCAGCAAATTGCACACATTTGCACAAATACTTATGGCTCTTTCCCTGCCCCCTCCCTACCTCTCCTGCGTACCCCCGGCTCCACTGTTGTACCACTTTTCTACGACTTCTCGAAGTGTGCTCAGGGCATTCTCGCTGACATTTCCTTGGGGCCGCAACTTAACATTTCCGAGCAGCAACAACATTTTATTACTCAAGTTTTCCACTTGCCGCCTTATTGCATACATATGTTATAAGCCCGCTCTCTCTGTCTCTTCCCTCTAGCCGATTCAGATGCCGAGACGGACGAGGACGAAGGCCACATTGAGGACGCCGAGAAGGCGCAGCAGCGCGAGCGCGAGAAGCATGACGAGAGCGGAGAGGAGCAAAGCAATAAGGACATACAGGACACCGAGGAGGACGTGGCCGTGTCGCTGCTGCGTGCCAAGAATCTATCGCTGCTGCAGAGCCAGTAAGTAGACTGCCACTCCCCTTGCCCCCCCAAACTAAAACTGCCTGCACCTTGCAGGGAAATATCATCAAGCCAACAGAACTTCTTTCGCATGCTGGACAAGAAGATCGACGAGGTGAGTCGAGAGCCAGACCCAAATATATATATATATATATATGATATATATTAACCTATATCGTTGCTTGGCAGGGCCCCGACTACGACTCGGCCAGCGAGACGGAAATTGCCTTGGAGGAGGCACGACTGAATGCGCTGGTGCAGCACTGGGAGTCCGCCAGCCTGACCGCATCCATCTGCTCCTCGGCCAGCCGCTCGCTGCAGACGACGCCCATACGCCAAGTGGTGCAGGTGCCCATCAAGACGAGAGCAGGAGCAGGAGCAGGCGTGGGAGCAGCAGCAGCAGCAGCTGCCGGCCTGCTGCAGCCTGCAGCCTCCACAGCTGGCGCCAACACATTGCCCACGACGGAGTATCTACCTCAGCACGTCTTGGCGGGGCGACAGCAACAGCAACAGCAGCAACAACAGCAACAGCAGCAGCAGGCGGCAAACCTCTACCAGCAGCAGCAGCTCATGCTGACGCAGCAGCTGCTGCCTCAGCTCGATGCCAACCTTGTCAATACGTCCAATGCGAATGCAGCAGCAGCCGCACAGCTCGCCCAGCTGCAGCAGCAGCAGCAACAGCAGCAGCAGCAACTGGTGCTCTACCAGCAACACCACCAGCAGCAACAGCAGCAGCAGCAGCAACAACAACAGCAGCAGCAGCAGCAACTGGCTGCATATGGCGGTCATTTGCTGACGCTGCCCGCGGGCAGCAAACCGCAAAGCGTGAGCCCCAAACGCCTGCTCTATGGCGCCGCACCCGCGCCGCCTGTAAGCGCTCCTGTGCAGTACATCGCCAGCAACTCGCCGCTCATGCAGACCGGCGTGACGGGCTTCCTAAATGGCGCTGGCGCCTCCGCCGGACGTGCACCGCTGCAGCTGTCCTACTACGGTGCAGCGGGCAGCGCCCCGCAGCCGTCGCAGAGCTCAGTTCCCATTTCCGCCTCCGCCGAATCCTACGATCCACAAACCGCTCCACACAGCCAAAGTCAGCAGCTGCAGCAGCAACAGTTGCAGCAGCAGCAGCAGCAACAGCAACAGGTACAGCAACAGCAGCAGCAGCAGCAGCAGTTGCCCCCAACGGGCGCCTACTACGGCGAGGTCATGCACTCTGTACAGGTGAGTCGAACGTATAGCTCTATATAGATATATCGTAGTATAGATATATGTACGATATATCCATATGCATGCAGCTTTGCTCGGTTTGTTTAGATTTCTTCCTTGGCAAGCGCATTTTGCAAGTGCCGGGAAAATAATTTAAAATGTAAACAGCACAAGCAGAAAATGCCACAGTTCGTGTTAATCGACTGTGGTATACCCTGCACCAAAATAAAAAAAAAGCAACAAAAAAACACTCAAAACTAAGAAAAATTGTTTTTTGAGTAACTTGAGTGCTTCTTATATGATCAAGTTGTGATTTGAATACTATATCTGTATATTATATATACATAATAGAAAAACTTATTACTTTTCAAAGTATTCCTTAAATCAAAAAAAAAAATTAGCGAAGCTTCTAGAGCAACTTGCGTATTTTTTTATGCGATTGAAATATAAATTGATAAAGGTTCTATAATTTGCTGCGTATCTCAATAAACAATAGTTTGACTTTTCAATTTTCCAGAGTAATAAAATGGGAATAAACTGCTCCTTTTCGTATTTCGTATGAGATAGAGTCCTAATTAGCAGTGTAGTTAAATATTATATAGTACTATGCGTCTAGTAAATAAAATTTTTATTTTCATTTTAACTTTTCAAGTTAACAAAAAATCAAAAAGAGAAAAAAAAATAGTTTCTTTAGTGACTTTGGTATATTTTATGCGATTTGGCTATAGTTTCGAGAGTAGATAAACATTATAATAATCTATTCGTATGGCAAATAAAATTATTTTAAATATTTTAATTTGCAACAAAAAAAAAGAGAAATAAGGGGTCGCTTTCTTGAGTAACTTCTGTGTTTCTAATTCGATTGAGACAAAATTTGGAGAATAAGTAAATATTATATAATACTAGGCATTTGCCAAAAAAAAAAAAAATTTAAACTTTCTAAACAAGCGTAATAATCGAAAAAAAAATTTATTGGGGGCGCAGTGAATGTGGCAGCCAAAATTAAAAATAAACTTGATATACGCAGGCATTAGTAGAGTGTATAAACCCACTAGGAAAATTATAGCTTCAGAAGTCGCTGAGATCAAGCAGTTTATACAGACGGACTTGGACAAAAATCAATATTAATGTTAAAAAAAATATTTTCTATATAGGTTGTAGGATCACACACTCCACTATGTCTAACATAGCTTAACCAGTCCCAGAATACCCTATATTCTAAGGCACTGGGTATAAAAACTAAACACCTGAACCCATTGCAATCTTGCAAATCAGGAATCTGTATCTGTGTTCATTAACATTTCAGTTCCCTGAAAAGATAATGACTACTTAACGCTTAAGTTCTCGATACGAAAAACTATCAACAAGTTTTGTTTATAGACTAGAAATCACTTTGTTGCGCTGCCATGTTAATTTCCCCCGACGACGTACTAACAATCTCTTCACTCTGCTCTTCTCTTCCCTTCTCTATTTGAATTTTTGATGTTGTGTCAACACAGAGCGCGCCCCCAACGGAATACAAATTTCCGCCGGCCATCAGCGTGCAGCGATTGGCGCCCCAAGTGCAGCGTCAGCTGCGCGAGACGCAGGAACTCATAAAAGACTCGTGTCCGCAGCTGTATGCGGCGGGCTATGGCAGCCCAGGACCACCGATACGCAATCCCAACAGGAATCCAACTAGAACTAGACCCACCCTGGAGACGCAGTTCTCGCAGGAACTCTCGTGATATCTATATATGTAAAGAGCAAGCAAAACCGTAGCGAACAAAAAACCAAAACAAAACAAAAACAAAAACAAAAAACCAAACAGAATTAGTCAACTGCGCCAAAGAGAAAAGTTAAGCAAAATTGAGAAAGAACAGAAAACAAAAATAAAATTATAAATAAAAAAAAAAAAAAAAACAAAACAAAAGAAAACACAGAGAAAAACGCAAGAAAATCGATAAAAAATTGTAAAACTGCACTCAATGTTTCAGTCCTCCCCCCCATACGAAAACAACTCGAAGAAGAATAAGAACAACTCCAAGAACAACTACTACTAAAGGCTCTGCGGAGCAACAAATGAAATGCATTACAACTAATTAAATTTAAATGGAAGTCAGCAACTCGCACGTAATCAGCGGGCAGCCAAAGTGCGGCGGGACGGCGAGAGAGGAGCAGGAGCAGGAGCAGGTGCAGGGAGTATGGATTTAGTTTGCGCCAGACAAATAGTTTTAGGATCGAGTATAACATTACGATATGTAACAACAGACACCCATAAGCGAATTACAAACAAACAAAACAAAAACAAAAACAAAAACACAAATACAAATACAAATACAAAGCAAACAAATAAACTAAAATGACTTCTACATTCTCACAATTTTGTTAGTGTCATAATCTCATGTATTCATCGTGTACTTTTCGAAAATATTTCTTTCTGTAAACGTGTGAGCTATGCTATATAGTAGTATAACAAGTTTCGAACAACAAGTGTTATACGAGTCGAAAATATCCACTGATAACAATCATCATGAGCATGGATGGGGGTACAGATTATGATGATGATGACGATGATGACGTTGCGCTGTCTAGTAATATTTGTATACTTTAGTTCTATTTATTATTATGATAATTTTGGATGTATAATAGTTTTTTCTTATATAAAATATATATTTAAAACTGAAAATAAATGAAAATCAATTAAGTTTAAACGGCGTTTGCTCTCTCTCTCTCTCTCTCTCTCTTTCTTTCGGTGCTTCCTGCAAGGAAATATATATGTATATAGTATACAGTTTAGAGCCGTACGATCTCTAGTTAATTCCTTTATTCATATTTTAGTTGTAAATCAATTCAAATGTTTACATTAAATGGAATTGTACATTCATTTCATTATTTTTTTTTTATTATTTTTATTTTCTTTTCAATGATAGTTATGCTCATATTTTTTGTATGGTGTGAAAGTTGCGTATTTTCCAGCTAAGCAATTAATTAGACTAGTTACATAATATGGTTTAAGGATATTATATTATATTTTGTTTGATTCTAAGAAATTGACTTTTTGTTCTGCGTGTGTGTGTGTGTGTGTGTGTGTGTGTGTTGGTGTCTGTCTAGTGTGTGAGTGTGTGTGTTCATTGATTACTCGGAGCATTGCAAATTTGTAATTTTGCATATCTTAATATTGATAGAATATATTCGAGAATAATTACAGAAATCAAATACGCTAGAGTTTGGAAAGCTAAATGCCAACAGTGATCGGCATTTGAATGCCCTTCGGTTTGGCTATATATATGTATAGCTCGTTATACATATAGCCCAACAACTATGTGGGTGTGTCTGTGTGCATGTGTACCTGTGTTCTGTGTTCTGTGTGCATGTGTAAAAGGTATTTTTTTGGTTTTGTATAGAAAAGAACGAGGATTTATCAAATAGAAAGCGTATTTGATTCCAGGTTAAACCATATTATATTGCTAAAATGTGGGCGGAGGAGATCTACGCAAGTCTGTGACCCCATCGTGTCTCTAAAGATGTCATTATACTCAAGTTTCTTACGCTGACGCTGACGCTGATGTGTGATTCTGATTCTGATTCTGTTTGCCTCTGATTTTATATATATATATATACGTGTGTGTGTGTGTGTGTGTGTGAGTGTCTGCTTGTGTGCGTGTGTCAGTGTCAGTGCATGTGTAAGTGTGTGTGTGTGTGTGTTTGTGTGTGGATGTGTAGGAAAGGAAATTACAATAGAGCAAAAACCTTGGACCTACTAATACTGAGGTCCTGCGATTTAAGCTCATACAATTTGGCGTTTCTGTTTAGTTTTGTACGGGCAATGGTGGTGGCGGCATCACATACGGCATCGCGTACGGAGCACGGTATGCACTGGCCGGTATGCTGGGAGCTCCTCCATTCAAGGAGACTGTCGCCATGCTGCTGGACATGCTGCTGTATTGCCCATAGGCCTGTGCCGGCAATGCGGCTGCTGCTCCAGCTGCCACCTGTTGCTGCTGCACCTGCGGATGCTGTTGCTGCTGATGCTGTGCCTGCTGCTGCTGCTGCTGCTGCTGTTGTCCCGGCTGCTGCTGTTGTCCCGGCAGCTGCTGTTGTCCCGGCTGCTGCCGCTGCTGCGGTAGCGGTGGTGGTATATTAAAGTTTAGGGCAAAACGCGAACGCTTCTGTTCGATTCCATAGCCATAGCCAGCGGCTGCGGCGGCTGCAGCTGCTGCATTGGCGGCTGCCTGAGCCTGTGCAGCTGCTGCCATATGCGGCGGCTGCTGGTGTGGATGTTGCTGATGCTGTTGCTGCTGGTGTTGCTGGTGCTGCTGCTGCTGCTGCTGCACGGCCTGTGCCTGAGTCTTTGGCTCAAAGCATGCGGCATTGGGATTGAAGCGTGAGAACTGCACGCCGCCGTTCTGCTGCTGCTGCTGCTGCTGCTGCACCTGTTGCTGTTGCTGCTGCTGCAGATGCTGCTGCTGTTGGTAGCCACCGCCTGGCGGGCGATAGCCAGCGCCCGGGGCCGGTGGCGAGTTGCGCGGCTTCTGATCGTAGCGCGGCGGACCGCCAGCATTGTAGCCACCGTTGCCGTTGCCATTCCTATGCATGTTGTTGTTGTTGTTCTGATTGTTGTTGCGATAGTTGTTGCCGCCGCCGCCCATTTGCTGGTTGCGTCCCTGATAGCCATTGCCGCGATAGCCCATGCCGCCGCGTTTCTGATAGCCACCGCTGGCGGCCATGTTCATTAGCTTGGGATTGATGGTCTACAGCAGGGAAAAAAAAAATAGATTTAATTAGAATTAATTCTCAACTCTAAGGAATCATCTCAGGAGTGTCTTACCTGATTAGCCTCGCGCAGCACTTGGATCAAATCATTGGCCTTGTTGGCGTTGGAATGCGTGAACAAGGTGTAGGCCGTGCCCGTATTATTGGAGCGGCCGGTACGTCCAATGCGATGCACATAGTCCTCCGAGTTCGAAGGATAATCATAATTGATCACAAACTTGACATCGTCGACGTCTGTTTGTGTTCGATTTGGATTTTGGATTGATTTGAAAATTGAAGAATGTAATACATTAGAAATGTCTAGGGATACTCATCATGCAGTAGCAGTAGTAGTAGTAGTACAATCAATTTTTAGAAAAATATAGTATATGTTCCAAGAACTATTAACAAAAAAACGGAAACTTATGTGTGTGTCTTGCTTGAATATTTAAGAATATTTGCTAAACTTAATTATGCACTTTTTTTTTTCTTGCATTTGCATTGTCATTATTTTTTTTTTTTTTTTTTTTTTTTTTTTTTTTTGGTTTTTACGTTTGTACTTTGAACAAAAATTTCGCCATCAATACTATTTAGCGTATATTAACAACTATACATCTTTGGCAAACAGATATATGTTTTTTCTATACTGCAGAAATGTGGACCTCGACCTTTGTGTTTCTTTTTCTTTTTTTTTTTTAAATACACAAATCGTTCATTTTCTTCATTTTTTTTTTTTATATATATAGTTTTAAGCTTAATGCATACAAGAGACGGCTTGATTAAACTTAAGATGTAGGTTATATAACAATCATAAGAATAATAATCATAATCGTGATGATATGCTGATGACAATGAGACTATGTGATGATGGTGTGTGTGTGTGTGTGTGCTAAGGGGGATTATGCTTGATTTAGTGTCGTTTTGGGAGCGAATGGGGGGATCGATTAGATTTGGTTGGGAGTGATTTGGATGCCATATAAAAAAAAAACTAATGCGGTAAGAGACAGCGAGAGAGAGAGAGAGAGACAGTTCTGGTAAGTGATAATTGGTTCAAAATTATCCTAGTACTTACCCCGTGTGCGATCTATGAATATTTTTAGAAAGGGCTTACGTAAATAATGTTGTTACGGCTCTGTTGGTTTTTGTCTGGCGGTTGTAGTAGTTGTTGTCGATATAAAGATGTAGGCCTGGAGCCGCGGAGCTTAAGTGATGAGAGTTCCGCGTTGCTAAAAACTTAAGAATTCAACCCTCAACTTGTATAGAAAGCTTAACTTTTGATTTTTTTTTTTTTTTTTTGCTCTACTTTTTTTTCATTTTCTTAACTCTTTTGTGTATACAACGTTTTGGAACATTTAACTTTTGCAACTTTTCATTTTTCTTTTCTTTTCATTTTTTTTTTTTTTTTGGTTTTCTCATTTTTCATTTGTTTACTTTTGCCATGTAAAAAATCGAAGTCCATTTCAAAAAGTGCTGATGATATTTTTGTTCACACACAAATTTAGGTTTTATACATATATAGTAAATATAGGAACGACGTAAAGTACGATATATAGATACATAATACTGTTATGGTTATGGTAGGTATAAATAAGCTACGAAAATAAGCATCAGTCAAAAATCGATTGGCCGCAAAATTGAACAGTCTTTCGTTGAGCTAATTATTCGAATTTTCAATGAAAATCAATATATATATATAGATAAAAACTTAATAAAAAATTAAACTGACCTTTAAAGCAGGGAATATCAGCATATCGTAAAGTCGATTTAAATCAGAATTAAATATGAAACTTATAAACTTAAAATTAATATCACAGTGTATCACAGTTTCACAGTTTGAAATAATTGCAAAAATAAATAAATTGCATTTACTGCCAATAGTTTTCTAGCACCGATATGATTCCCAGTTTAAAAGTATCGCAGTTACACCACGATCTCGAACTAATCTCAAATTTTTCTCTCGTATTTTGCTGGACCATTGACTGCTTGACTGATAACAAATTGCATAAAGTAGTAGTAGTAGTAGTAGTAGTATTATTAGTAGTAGTACGTTAGGTTACTCAAAAGTGATTTGACGAGGCACAACTATATAGACAAAGAACTAAAAATACACGAATCGAATCGAATACGTATGTACGAGTATATATAAATATATATATATATATATATACAAAAACAAAAACGAACTTCATATAACCAGCAAAATGCATGGAGAACACATTCCCCTCATTATTTCGACCACACCATTTTCGAATTTTTTTTTTTTTTTTTTGTTTTCTTTTTCTTTCGTATAGCATAAAATAAAAATAGGAAAAAAAAATACAAATAAAAATAAAATTCTTTGGATTCTTTAGATGCTTCCCCGGGCGACAGTTGGAGACAGTTGGAGGGTGTATATAGTATTATATAGTAACGACATGCAATGCACAACTGAACCTCTGCTGTCGGGTATTCCCAGCGAAAGTGAAGCGTGAAGAAGCACAAGTGAGAGGACAAGAGAAGAGCAGAGAAGAGTGGAGTGGAGTAGAGTAGGTAGGAGAAGAGTGAAGTGAAGAGTGTCTGGCTGGTCGGTGTTGGTCGCTGACGGTCGCTGCCAGACGACGAATCAAAATAATGAAAGAAACCCTTTGGCCATTTGGCAATTTGGCCATTTGGCAATTGGCATTGGCAACTCTCGGGCATGTTGTTGATCCACAGCAACACTTGCTTGGTTATTGGTTATTATGGAGCGCGCATCGAAAATTAGAGAACTGGCGCAGACAGAGTAACGAAAGCGTAACGATAGACTCACCCAATCCGCGGGCAGCCACATCGGTGGCCACCAGTATGGAGTGGCGTCCGTTGCGGAAGCTGGAGAGCACAAAGTCGCGCTCCTGCTGCGACTTATCGCCATGTATGGCGCACGCGCGCCATCCCTGACGCGAGATGTTCCGAGTGATCTCATCGACGCGCTTCTTCGTCTCCACAAAGATGATGGTCTTCGTCTCGTTCTCGCCCGAGATCTGTGTGAGCAGCTGTATCAGCTTGACGATCTTCTCCGACTCGTCGCACACGTCCACAATCTGGAGGATGTTGTGATTGGCGCTCAGCGACAGCGATCCAATGTTGACCTGAATATAATTGTTGAGAAACTCCTCGGCCAGCTGGCGCACCTCCTTGGGCCAGGTGGCGGACCACATGAGCACCTGGCGATCGGGGCGTATCTGTTGCATGATCTTGCGTATCTGCGGCTCGAAGCCCATGTCCAGCATGCGATCGGCCTCGTCGAGCACCAGATAGGTGCAGCGCTTCAGCGAGGTGGTGCCCCGCTCCAGGAAATCAATCAGACGTCCCGGTGTTGCTATCACAATCTCGACGCCACGCTCCAAATCACGCGCCTGCTGCCCCTTGGGGGCGCCACCGAAGATGCACGTATTGCGCACCTGCGTATTCGAGCCAAACTCACTGGCCACTTGCTGGATCTGTTGGGCCAGCTCGCGTGTGGGTGCCAGCACCAGGGCAATGGGTCCATCTCCACGCTCCAGGCGCGGCTGGTTATTGATGTGCACCACGGCCGGCAGCACATAGGCCAGTGTCTTGCCGGAACCGGTCTGGGCGACGGCCACCAGATCACGTCCGCTCAATGCAATGGGCATGCCCTGGGCCTGTATGGCCGTCGGCTTGGTAAAGCCCTGCTTGCGTATCTCGTTCATCACGTAATCGGGAAAGCCGCCCTCCTCGAACTCAATGCTGGGCGTGGGCACCTCATTGCCCTTGATGGTGATCTCATTGCTGCTCAGAAAGTTCTCCGTCTCGCCTTGGGTGCGGGCCAGCACCGATTCGCACGGCTTGTAGAAGTTCTTGCGGAACGGTGTCAGCGACACCTCCGACCACACAATCGTCGGCAGATGTGCGCCATGCGTGGAGCTACGATTGTTATTCTGACCACCGAATCCATCGTTGCGTGCTCCCGGTCCACCGCCATTCATACGGGCGCCATTGAAACCACCACCACCAACACCACCGCCGCCACCGCCGCCGCCACCGACGCCGCCGCCGCCGCCACCGCCGATGGCACCAGGTCCTCCACGTATGTAGGGCGCAGAGCGATTGCGCTGAAACATGCCGGATCCTCCGCCAGCGCCCATGCGATTGTTGGGCATGCCACCAGCTGGTGCACCTCCCATATAACCATTTACCTGTCCGTTATACCTGGAACGAGCGTTGTGCGCCATGAATTATAATTTTGAGCATCAAAAGCAGTTCTAAACTATAGTCTCTACTTTTCGATGTGATTTTCACTTGCTACTCTCTCAGCCATTTTGAATTATCGATTTTTAGCAAGAGTGCACGAACAAAAAAAAAAATGTGTCTCGCCACACACACAGACACACACGCACACATGCCGTTCGAAAATGGCAAATGGTGCATTTGGCACGCGTTGCCCCCATTGCTGGCGACTGCTACTTACATATTCATTATATTCGCCACGTAGATTGAACAATTTTCAGCCAAATATTTATGTTTTTCACTTTTTTTTCTGCAATTTTCACTTCACCACGAAATTTTCCAGGTTTTGTTGCTTCTCTACGTCAGGTATATATAGAGTTATCGAAATACATACAAAGTGCGATTGTTTTTGCGGCCATTTACGAACTTAACATTTTGTGCAACTGTTATTAACATCGAATGCGAAATGTATTAGAATATGTCCAACAACTCTGCAGCACAATAAGCTAATTAGCTTAGCAGTCGCACAAAGCATATATATGTATATATATATATGTAATTTTAATTTTTTAATTTACGAAACAGTACCAAAAAAAAAAAAAAATGACTACTTTCGAGCTAAATGCATGAAATCGGCAAATTTAACAGCTGACTACAAGCTCCAATAATACTTGCTCATGCGTTTGTTAACAGCGCCGTAACAGAACAGCTGCACTTAACATTATTCGATTATTCAACTGCTTGCAAGAACTTGTTTTTCTATCAAACGAACGAACAAGCGCAAATAAACGAAAGGAAAAAATTTATTTCAGATTTTGTTAATACTTTATTGCTTATTGATGTCACTCTGGACTGACTTTGGATATTCATTCAGCGGAGCTACTTTGTTGTGCTGCTGGAAATGAGTGTAATGAGACTTTTCACCTAGCAATGGTGCCCAAATAAATCGACAAAGGTAAATTAAAGCAGTTTTGCAAATTAAATAATAAATAATTAAATACAATTGTTATCCCTTTTAGCAGATATTTCAATTGCTGTTCAATTACTGAATGCCTAAGATGCGCACCAGCTACAAGAAGAATCGTCCGTTTGACTTCAAGCTGATCGACCTGGTCGAGCCCAACACGGTGCTATATAGACGCCAGGCGGGCCTCTCCAACTACGATGTGATGAAAGCCAAAACCGAAATCTGGTCGAAAATAGCTGAGGTCATGGATTGCGATGGTATGAAATTCAGCTTTCTATACCCTTGCAGAAGGCATAACAACTTTGGCCAGCCGTTTGCAACGCACAACAGCCGCAATATCAGTCAAAAAGCTTGTCCGTTTGTCCGTATGCCACTTGCAACGCAAATTAGTCGGTCAGTTTTGAAGCTAGCCGACTGAAACTTGGCACATATATTTCTTTCTTGATCATGCTTTTAATACCTTCGTATCAGCCAGTTAGAACCCATCTATCGTATAGCTGCCATAGCAACTATCGGCAAATTTCTGTTAATTTTCAAGATATCGTTACCAAATTCACCATATCTTGTTCTAACAATGCTGCTAACATGTGCACCAAATTTTATATAAATCGGTCCACTATAACATATAGCTGTCATAGGAATAGTCGCTGCAAGCATGAGTTTTTGCATGAAAAAAGAAAAAATTTAGTTGAGCTGCCCATAACTTAGGCTGCTAGCGTTTTCTATAGCGTATAGTAATTTCTCTAAAATCGGTCAAATATAGCCTAAAACTTTTATAGGAACTATCAGTCGAAATTGAAGATTTTTCAAAAGTTTTTTAATTTAAAATTCCGAGTGACTGCAAGGGTATGCAAGCGTCGGTATGCCGAAGCTCATTTTTTACTGCAACTATTTAAAATCTCGGAACTTGCAGTGGACTTTTGCCTGATGCGCTGGAACAATCTGCACTATCAATACCGCAAGATGTTGCGGCGCGCGGGCACCTCCACCTGGCCGTACTTCGAGAGACTGCGCTTTCTGTCCCAGACGCAGCAGCGCGCCAAGCCAAAGCCAGCGCCAGTGCAGGTGCAGGAGCTAAAGGCACAGCTTGAGACACAGAGTGATGAGTTGCCCAATGAGGAGCAGAACGCGTGGCAATCCTACAATGATTGCGTAGTGCTGCAAGTGGGCGAAGTGGAGCAGCATGCAGACAGCACATTTATCATTGAGGAGATTATCGAGTCCAATGAGCACATGCTGCAGGAGGAGATCATCTACGAGGAGGCCGAGCAGCTGCAGGAGGAAGTGGAGGAGCAGCAGCAGGAGGAGGAGCAACAGCAGCAGGAGGAGGAGGAGCAACAGCAGCAGGAGGAGGAACAGCAGCAGCAGCAGCAGGAACAGCAGCAAGGGGCACAGCTAGCTGCCGAGCTGCTGGCAACGCCAGTGAGCAATTACCTCAAGATGGACAAGCTGCTGCAGCAGCTGCAGGGCAATCCCAAGCGATTTGCAGAGCGTCGCATCATGGCATACGTGCTCAAGTGCCAGCTGCGAGCGCTGTCGGATGAGCCCATCGATGATCTTGTAATTTAGCTAAATGCAGACTTAATAAACTTGTATATAACTGGATTTAATAAGCCAAACTTCCAAGCACTTCCTCGCTACACATTGCACTTGTCCAGATCGTGCCAGGCCACATTGGGCTTCACGATGAACTGCTCCCGCGTCAGGTTGTCCAGCATGAGCGCCTGCTGGCGCACATACTTGACCAGTCGCTCGATCTGCGCGTAATCATCGCACTCCATCTCGAAGAAGCGACGCCAGAGCGCACAGGCGAGCACGCGATCGTCGGACATGATGCCCTCGTCGTAGGCA
This sequence comes from Zaprionus bogoriensis, assembly GCA_035046045.1. Lineage (NCBI taxonomy): Eukaryota > Metazoa > Arthropoda > Insecta > Diptera > Drosophilidae > Zaprionus > Zaprionus bogoriensis. Next base: position 1,699,609 of record JAWNOI010000145.1, read on the forward strand.
ATGAGTGCGGCCTGGAACTGCTCCGACAGCGTCTCGATCTGTTGCCGCGTGCGCGAGGGATTATTGGCCTGCAAAGCAGAGCAAAATGAGAGCAAGTGCAGCATAACGAAGTACAGCATACTCACGCCCAGCTTCTTGGCGCGCATATTGACATCGCCCCACATGGCCTCTACTATGCAGTTGCGCAGGAAGCGTCCATCCTCGCCAGCCTCCGAGCCCTCGGCCATGGAGCGCACCAGCAGCAGCCAGACGTGCAGCTCGGTGACGAGGAACCACGAGTTGAACGTGTTCGGCAGTTTGAAGTCGTTGAAGAAGCTCACGTAGTTGATCTTGTCCGCCACACTCTCGTACAGCAGATGACTGGTGACCTTGAGGCGCTGCAGGGGAAGACATGGTAGCATTAATAATGCCAGCTGCTGCTGCTGCTGCCAGTACTCACAGCCTTTGTGTTGGGCGTAAAGCCGACTTTGTGCAACACACGCTTGAATATGCTGCCATCTGGCGCTGCCGCTGCTGTTTGCTGTTTGGCTTTGCTAGCTTCATCGACGACGCCCGTGGAGCAGAGTCTGCTGCAGCAGGCATCGCTGGCCACGGCCAGCGCTGCAACATGATGCCCGCTGTGCTTGTATGTGTGTTGCGCTGCCTGCGGAATGAAAACATTGCGGTTTATGTAAGAGCGCCGCCAGTTGTTGCCTCGCCGCCAGCTGTTGGAGCGGGCAAATTATAGTGTCAGCAGTTGACATACCCGTGCCGCTGTGCACAGGCCACTTGCAAGCCTCGCTGCTGCGCGTGTGCACAACATACTTTGATTGAAAACGAATTAAAATGTTTAAAACAAAACGCGAAGTTACAGCAGCATGCAGACGGTGCTGCCAACTCGGCGCAAACTGTTAGTGCAAACAGCTGACTGTTACAGAATTACTCCACCGTGTTAAGCGGCTGTTAAGTCTAGATTCCGAAAACAAGCAACAGTGCTGTTATGCTCACTGTTATGCATTAATTTATTAGTAAATTGAGCCAAGAATGCTTATAATTAATGAATTTATTTATTAATTATGAATTTTATATGCATTGGTGTAATTAAAGACAGACTTGTGTTGTTTACTTAACAGCAAAATGTTAAGCTCTGCATTTAATATGTTATAATAAATATCGCCGACAAAATATCGATACGCAAAGCCGCAACGGCAGGTCTTTGGTCTACGGCGTGCGCTAACCAACTGAGGCGAGCTGCCATGTGCATGACTTAATATGAATGCTGGGAGAACGAAAGCGTGAGTAAAGAGCGCGCGCTGCGCAATCGATCAAACGGTGAGAGAGCGAGTAAGCTATTCGAACTTATCGATACAAAGAGAACGATATACATTTTTTCCGAATTTATCGTTGTAGGCACTGTTATATTTCTCACAACCCTGGCAACCGTTGGATCAGCTGGACGTAACAGCTGCCGGCATAAGAAACACAAAAATAATACAAATAAAATATAGCAAATAAAAGCAATTAAACATGCTGCGACTCAGCGCCCAGATGTGCAAGCAAACCAGTGCGCTGCAATGCTTCAACGGCAGTGCCAAACGCAGCCCCCGCAACAGCCTGTTGGTCATCGCCAGAAAGATCACGCAACAACAACAACAGGCGAAAGTCGACTGGACGACAAGCATCCCAACGGGCTCCAAGGGCAAGGAGAAAATCTCGCCGATCGGTTGGCTACTGCTCGTGAGTCATTAATAGAGACCCTACCCTCATGTGCTAATGCATGGCTGCTTTCAGGTCATACCCGCCACGGCATTTGGCCTGGGCTGCTGGCAGGTGAAGCGCAAGTTCTGGAAGGAGGAGCTCATCCAGACTTTGCATGAGCAAATGCACAGAGAGCCCGTGGAGCTGCCCGAGGAGTACGTTGCGGAACTAGCCTAAGAGACTCTAATTAGCTTGATAACTATATACACTTTCAACCGCAGCTTGAGTCAGCTGGCCCACATGGAGTACCGTCTGGTCAAGTTGCGCGGCAAGTTTCTGCACGACAAGGAAATGCTGATGGGTCCACGCTCGCTCATACGACCCGATGGCGAAGAGTCGCAAAGCGGACTCTTCTCCCAGCGTGATGCTGGCAATGGATTTCTCATTGTCACGCCATTCCAATTGGCGAACAGAGAGTGAGAGCGCAGCTCTTCTCCCTGTATACTCTCATTAATCTCTCTCTCTCTCTACTCTCCTCTCCACAGTGACATTGTGCTGGTGAACCGCGGCTGGGTATCGCGCCGGCACATGGAGCCGGAGACACGCGCGCTCGGCCAGTACAAAACCGAAGTGGAACTGACCGCGGTTGTGCGCCAGGGCGAGAAACGGCCACAGTTCTCGCCCGATCACAAGTCTGGCAACATCTTCCTCTATCGCGATCTGCCCAAGATGTGTGCGAGCAGCGGCGCAGCTCCCGTCTTTCTGGACGCCGTCTACGAGCCGCAGGGCGCCCACAATAGTCCCATAGGCGGACAGACGCGCGTCACGCTGCGCAACGAGCATCTCTCCTACCTGATCACATGGTTCAGCATGTCGGCGGCCACATCGTTCCTCTGGTATCGTCAGATTCTCAAGAGAATTCCGTTCTGAAGTTGGAAATTTGAAAGTGGCTTCTCTCAAATATTTTCCCATTAGTGCAACAATTGGAAATTTGAAAAAAGCTGCTTTCAAATTTTGCTCGGACACGGAATAAAGTTATTTATTTTTCTTTGGTTTGTACAAGTTTAAATTATGCTGAAATTTCAATTTACAAATTATGTTCCCAAGCTTCTGTAGTGAAAAAAAATTTTTTTTTAAAAAAATTAAAAAATGTTGTTCGGTAAAACCAAAAAAAAAACTCATCTTTCTTTAGGCATAAACTTGATTTGTGTTTGCTCTTTAAAAAGTATTTTAGGAAAATTTTAAATTAAAATCTATTTGAAGTTTCAAGTTTAAAAAAGTTCAAAATTCTATATTCCTAAATATGACTACTATATTTTGTATAGCTCATTTGAGGTAAACGTCATACAAAGTAATGCGTTTTTTTTTAAATATTTGAAATGAATAAAATAGATTTAGTAGTTTAAATATTTGTATTGTATTAACTAAAAAAAAAAAAAAAATATTGTTCGGTAAAACCAAAACCTGATCTTTGATATTATTTTTGAAGGCATATACTTGATTTTTGCTTGCACATTAAAAAGTATTTTTGAAAAATCTTAAATGAAAATCAATTTGAATTTTCAAGTATTGACCGCAACTAGAAAAAATTAAAAAAAATTGTTCGGTAAAATTAAAACCTGATATTTTCCATATTATTTTTGAAGGCACAAACTAGATTTTTGCTGGCACATTAAAAGTATTTCAGAATAATCATAAAAAAAAAAATTTTGTATTTTTAAATACGCCTACAATTTTTTAAATTTTTTAAACGTCATGCAAAATAATGTGTTTTCTATAGAAAATTTTTCAAATAAATAAAATAGATTTAGTAGCTTAAATGCTATGCCTGAGAAAATCGAGCCTAAAATTTTAGAAAATTCCTGAAAATTAAATATTTAAATTTTAGAGCATTGAAAAAACCTTTTTTTAATGAATGATCGTTTTTTATTTGATAAAATTTACATGTTTTCATGTGTGTGTGTGTGTGTGTGTGTGTGGAAATGCTGAGAGATGCGAACAGCGCGAACTCCTTGGGTGTCCGTTTGCAACGGCAACGTTAAAAATTATATTGCAACTGGAATAGGAATAGCAATAGAAGTGCGGAATACTTAGGCGTATCTAGCGTATCGAGAAATACTTGCACTATTTACCTAGATAAAAAACAAACGCATATTTACAATTCAAAACGGTCGTAAATACTGTGGAAAATAAACACGCGACAAGCTTAAGTCCTCTGGCCCAGACCGATAGCGGATGCGTACGCCTCTGCCTACAGCTGCGGCACAATGCCCCAGGAGCGTAGTAGTCCGGCGCGCTGGTACTTCTTGCCAATGGTCTGCACATGGAAGCCGATCTGCTGCAGCCGCTCGTGATCGAGTATCTTGCGTCCGTCGAAGATGTAGGCTGGCTTCATCATGGACTGATAGATGCGCTTGTAGTCCAGATCGACGAACTCATCCCATTCGGTGCAGAGCACCAAGGCGTGTGTGGCCCGCACGGCACTGTACGGATCACTGTGTATCTGCACCGCTTTCTTCACGTTCTCCGGCGATTCCGTCACACTGGGATGCGTCAGATCGTCGATGATCTGTTCGGGCTCCACCTTCGGGTCGTAAATGTCCAACTTGGCGCCCTCCTCGAGCAGCGTCTGGCAGACGGTTATGGCGGCCGTCTCCCGCGTATCGCCCGTATTCTTCTTGAAGGCAAATCCCAGTATGGCAATGCGCTTGTCCGACACCGTATTGAAGAGACTCTCGATGATCTTCTGCGAGAAGCGACGCTTCTGGTAGTCATTCATGTCGATCACCTGCTGCCAGTACGCCGCCACCTCGGGCAGATTCAGATTCTCGCAAATGTAGATCAGATTAAGTATGTCCTTCTGGAAGCAGCTGCCTCCAAAGCCGACGGAGGCCTGCAGAAACTTGGAACCGATGCGCGAGTCCAGGCCCACGGCACGTGCCACCTCCGAGACATCGGCACCAGTGGCCTCGCAGACGGCAGACAGCGAATTGATGCTGGAGATGCGCTGCGCCAGAAACGCATTGGCCGCCAGCTTGGAGAGCTCGCTGCTCCACGTGTTCGTAGTCAGTATGTGCTTCTTGGGTATCCAATGCTCGTAGATCCACGACAACTTCTCCACCGCCTCGTGACCCTCGGGCGTCTCCTCGCCGCCGATGAGCACACGATCGGCATTCAGCAGATCATTGATGGCCGTACCCTCCGCCAGAAACTCCGGATTCGAGAGTATGTCGTAGTGTATGCCAGGCTTCTGATTCGCACGCAATATGTGCATAATACTCTCGGCAGCACGCACCGGCACTGTGCTCTTCTCCACGACGATCTTGTTGGACTGTGCGATCTCGGCGATCATGCGCGCCGCGCTCTCCACATACTTCAGATCAGCAGCGCGACCTGAAAAGGGGTTAATTTTTGGGATTAGAAAGTGATACCAGATATTTCAAACCTATATCATATTAATATATATATAAGTATATTTATCATAAATATATATAGTACGTTCTCGATAATTGGGACACCAGAATTTAGGCATCCCTCTTAGTTCGGTCAAAAAATGCCTTTTATTTTTATTGCTTATAATCCGCACATGAGTATTTTTTTACCTTTTCAAAACGGACACCTTTTTTACAATTTCAATATGTTCTCAATAAGAAATTCGATGCCCCTTTTAATTTATAAAATAAAATCCTTCTAATTATAGTCCTAATAATCCGAATAAAACTATTTTCTGCGAACCTCCTTAAAACACAATATCCTTAAACACTAATATTTTTGTACAATACGTGCTCGATATAAAATATCTAATGCGGACAGTTAGAAATTCAATATCCCTTATATATTAGAATTCAGTATTTCAGTATTTCTGAAAATAAAACCTTCAAGTTGTAGTACTAATAATAAGAATACAACTATAATATTTGTTGACCTCTTCGAAACGGACAATTATTTTTTTGTGATTTTCCTATCATTAAAAATGAAAAAAGCATATAACACCTTTCCAATTTTGAAATAATAAGGTCTCCAATTTTGCCATTTTTACGGTTAAAAGACGAATTGAATTAATTTTGAATCTAATACTATAGGAATTAAAATATTAAAAATTATTCCTTTTTTTTAATAAAAGTAATATATTTTGAATATGTAAGTCTTGCTTTGATAACCCAGACACTCCCCAATAATTCATCCCCTAATCATCAAGATTATTGAAAACGTACTATACCATATAGAACGAGCACATACCCTTGCCGCTGCCACAGGTCTTGGTGGGCGTGTTGACCGATATGAAGATCAGATCGGCCTCTTTGATGGCAGTCGTTATGTCCGTGGAGAAGAACAGGTTCACATTGCGGCACTTCTTGACGACCTCATCCAGACCGGGCTGCAAATAGATGCATAAATTTTCGACGACTTTACGATTGGATAAGACGCACGTAAGCTACCGTTAGTTGGGCCAGTTTCTGACTGTGCTACGGTGCTCAGTTTCTACAACTCATTACCATTAAGCGATAAGATTATTGAGGTAGTTCTGACGCGTGTATTCACTGGAAATGCCTTATCTAATTCATTCTATTCAAGGTGATTACTTGTTCCCCGAATTATTTTATTAAATTTCCATTAAACCAATGATTTCTACAGCATTATTTGATTGATATATATGCCCGCATTTTAATCGGAAACTGTGGAGCGTTGAACTTGTTCATAAGCGAAATTTTGCAATAAAAACACACAAATGGAACGAGAACAGGAAGCCGTTAATGGATTATTTTTTTATTTTTTGTTGGAACTCATGTAGGAATAATGCGACCAAAAGTGCTGACCCAACGAAGCAGCTCAATTAATTAGAATCGCAGCCAAGTTCCCTGGAGTTCTCTTGCGCAATTTCTAGTTGCGCGATAAGTGCAAGAACACAAAAACTAATTGCAATATTTGTCAGTTCGCAGGGGAAAACAATTGGACAAATACCTGAGATCGCAGTGCAGAAAAAAAAACCCCGACGAGCACTTGCAGTTAATCAGCAAACTATGTCAACGATTGTCAACATTGGCTATTTTTTTTTTTTTTTTTTTTGTTTGTATTGCTTTGTCTTTGTCCATATATAGTAGATATATACGATATTTGCATCTGCCCCGGCACTTCGATGATGCAATCTACGTAAAGAGGCGATAAATAAATAATTGATATACAGCTGCGCCTTGGCCCAATGAGCAGATAATACTCGGGGTACGTTTCACGTTTCTTTGCCGGGTTTTTTCTTCTTATTACTCATTATTTTTTGTGATTATTTTTACATAAATCGATAAGCTTCGAACAGCCATAATACAGCTAATTAGCACTAGAAGAGTATGAGCTGCTGCCCAATACAGTGGGACTTTGTTATGAGTATTTCCATAAAATTTGCTTGGCATTACTTCATAAATTATGAAGTTTTTTGCCAAAGAGTTCACCCTACGCAGGCCTCACTATGCTAGACATTATCCAGCTCCCGCTGATAGCAGCAACTATTGTTGTGCTGTTGCTTATCTGCCCGCCTGCCTCACAAGACGTAGTGTGGCCCGGCTCGCCGCGCGAACTGATAAGGTTTGGGTAGCTCCGAAACGGGTGCGGACGGAAACGTGAAGCATGGAAGAAATAAAAAAACGGAAATGCGACAACAAACAGAGAGTTTTGGTAGGGAAAATGCGAGAAGTCTAGCAGGCAGTTGAGTGATAGAGAGAGAGAGAGAGCGCGAGAAACCCAAGCAAAAATCTAAGAATCTGAGATTAAACCAACTGAAGCCCTAATCTTTTGCTGAGCAGTGTAAGTATTTCGCACACTGAAATATGTGAATAATTGGGGAATTCACTGAGAGTTATGTTAGATCTCTTCTGAGAAGTAGCAAGCAGTCTTAGAAAGCTTAGAAGTTAAGTTCTTGTGCGACATATCAATTACTCTTCTGTTGGCCAGTGTTAGTCATTAGCATAACGAGGTCGAGTTCGGGGAGCGCTTGGGGAGACATTGAGAAATAAGTAGAAGCCCAAGCAAGTAGCTAAGTTATTCGGGGGATCTTATCGATTGGCCCAATTGAAACCCTATACTCTTTTGTTGGTCAGTGTACAATTTTGCCACTTAAAAATGCGGCAATAAATAGGGAGTTAGTGAGAGCATGTGAGAATTCTAGCAGTGTATTGAGAAAACGCGAAAAAAAAAGTAGGTATTTATCGGATCCTATCGATTGATCCAATTGAAGCCATACGCTTTTGCTGAACAGTGTAAGTCTTTAGGCACTTGGAAATGTGTCAATAAATAAGGAGAAATGTGAGATTTCTAACAGACTGAGAGTTGGGGTAGAAATGTGAGCATTTTAGCAGGAGAAAGAGGGAGAGAGAAAGAGATAAAACTAGAAAAAAAAACTAAGTAAGTTGGTCCACAGTAGATTGGGAAAGAAATTTGAGCATTTTACCAGAAAAGCGAGAGAGAGAGGATTAGTGAATAAGAGAGAGGGAATTCGAGAGAGAAAGAGAGAGGAAATTTGAAATAGGGAGAGAGAAAGAGAGAATTCGAGAGAGATAGATGGAGAAAGAGTGAGCGAATTAGACAGACGTAGAGAATTAAAGGGAATTAAATTAGGGAATTAAAGAGAGATAGATACAGAAAGAGGGAGGAACTTGAAAAGAGGGGGAGAGAGAAAGAAAGGAAATTCGAGAAACAGGAAGAAAGAGGGACAATTGAAGAGAGAGAGAGGTTCTGAGAGAAAGTGAGGGAATTAAAAAGATATAAAGAGAGTGTGGAAATAAAGAGGGAGAAAGAGAGGCAATTAAAGAGAGAGGGAGCGTGTGAGAGAAAGTGAGGGAATTAAAGAGAGATAAAGAGAGTGCGAGAATAGAGTGGGAGATTGTGACATAATTAGAGAGAGAGACAGAAAGTGATAGAGGGAATCAGAGAGAGAGAGAGAGAGATATATTAAAAAATAGAGAGCAAAATATTACTCTAATCTAATCAGAAATATTGTATGAATCAAATCGGTTGACCCACTTGCAGCCCCACTCTACTGTTGGTCAGTGTAAATCTTTGGCACTCAATAAACATTGCGCGCACACACACACACACACACACATGCACCTGCGTATTGTTTATGAATGACTAATGAACAGCGACCGGCGGGAACTGCGTTTGTGTGCTGTTTGAGAGGCTTGAGCGGAGAGGAAGAAGGAGGAGGAGGAGGAGGAGAGTGACCATTGACCTTGTTGTGGGCTAATTGCGGCAAGCACCTGCGATTGTCATTGTATTTGTGATGTACTCGATCATATGCTCGCTGCAGACACGGCGACAGCGAGACAAAGGGGGGACGGAGAGGGAGACGCAGAGGCACGTTGTGAAAGAGTTCGCAATCACGCAGGCCCAAGTGTGTGGTGCGTGTGGTATACAAATCAGTTTGGGAACTGGTTTCGGCTCAAGAGAATGAAGAGAGACAGAGAGGGGGAGAGTGAGAGGAAGAATCAAGGGACAGCGACGGGCTGAGACGCAGCGGCGGCTGCTTGAAGCATGCACGAGCATGAGCAGCAGGAGTTCATCGACGTCGCTGCCGGGCCGCTGATTGATGTGTGTGCGCTGCGCTATTTGTTTAGGATTTTTGTTTTTGGGTTTTTGTTTCCATTTTTTTTTTTTTTTTTTTTAATTTGAATTTGCGATAGATCTACACACACACACACGCACACAGCGAATATTCAAATGCACGGGCGCAACATCATCCATCACGCAGCCTCGTGTGCGATTGTCTGCTGTAGGGTATATAGTACACACATACACTTACACACATACACACGCACTCGCACTGGCACTCGAAACACGATCATCCGCCCGCCCAATAAACAAAATACATGTGTGCGTACACACATACACATTATAGGTATGCATGTATGTGTACTTGCAGTCGACTAACCTCGTAGATGGGCAACTTTTCCGAGTTCCACTGTGCGATTCTTTCGGCACTTTTATCGACCAGCGTAATGGTGATATCTGGACATTTGAGTGCCATTACCGCACATGTTGGGCCGCCAACATAACCAGCGCCAATGCAGCAGACTTTCATATTAAATTCGTTACGCTTTTCACACACGATTTACGAAAAATAACGACCGCAGACTGTGCCTGTGCCCACGAAAAATGCCCACAAATTGCGTTTAAAAAGACTCTGCAAACAACAATACACACACACACGCGCACGCATATAGAAAAATGCTCAATGCTTCCTCCACGGCGTCCGAATAACATCTGTTAATAAAAAGTCCAATCGGACTGTTAATAACAACAGCGCTACAGTTGATTTGTCGCATGCATGCATACACTGCAGCAAGTCGAGTATAGCGCTTGCATAATGCACTACAAACACGCATAGGACACTCAACTCCAAGTGCATAAATTTGAATATATACAAAACAAGCATATATTCAAGTAAATAATGCTTGTTAAAAATGCAACATTAATTATTTAATTACTCCATTGCAATTACAAAATATATAAACTCAAATTTTAAATAACAAAAAAAAACTAACGTATCACCTCAATATTCTCCGCTATTATCAATCAAAAGTCATTATGCACAAGTTTCTGCAAAATAGTAGAGCATAAGCAAATGCCTAATACCTCAGCTAACATTTACTTTTGGGTACAGTGTTGGTGTACACGCATGTAAGGCTTTACAGCGTATGTAAACATATCGTGATTTAACAGTGCGCTGCCGCTGTTAACGCCATGCGCTATCGATAGTTCACAGTGCTGCCTATCGACTCTGGCGCCGTTTCAAAAATATTACACAGCTGGCGCTGGCATTCGAACAAGCAGCTATGCTTGCCGTTTAACTTCAGTTGTATTTTAGAGTTTAGGACATTTCGTTTAGCTTCCATTTTAGGCCAACCCCAAAGTTCCAAATCTTTCGTTTTGCACTCAAAATTATGTTGCAATTATTGAGCTTTGCAAGATGTATCCGGCTGCCATACCGCATGGTTCCCACAATCGCAAATGCCAATTTGCGTCTAATGTCGGATAAGTGCAAAAAGGAAGGCAAGTCCAAATATAATATAACATATTCTACGTGATAATTATTATATAATAAAAAAAATAAATTAGGGGACAAGGGCGCCGTTACGAAGACACCGAATTGCATACCCAAAAATGAACCCAAGAAGGAACCCGATTGCAAAAAGGATGCCAAAAAGCCAGAGCCAAAGAAGGAACCCGACTGCAAAAAGGATGCCAAAAAGCCTGAGCCCAAGAAGGAACCCGATTGCAAAAAAGATGCCAAAAAGCCAGAGCCAAAGAAGGAACCCGACTGCAAAAAGGATGCCAAGAAACCAGAGCCCAAAAAAGAACCTGATTGCAAAAAGGATGCCAAGAAACCAGAGCCCAAGAAGGAACCCGACTGCAAAAAGGATGCCAAGAAACCCGAGCCCAAGAAGGAACCCGACTGTAAAAAGGATGCCAAGAAACCCGAGCCGAAGAAGGAACCCGACTGCAAAAAGGATGCCAAGAAACCCGAGCCCAAGAAGGAACCCGACTGCAAGAAGAAGGCCGCCATCGCCTCCTGCCCCAAGCCTCCCAAACCGGCACAGTGCGGCAAGCCGCCAGGAGGTAAGAGTACTTCTTCATATTCCTAAATCAACAATTTGCCTGCAACACTTTCTCTGCCTGCAGGTTCCGGCCACAATGCGGCCGATCGCTGGAAGAAGATATCGCTAATGGGACTCCTACCGCTTATCGTCCTCCTAACAGTGTTCGTCTTCTCCACGCGCGAGGAGGAGGAGCGGCCCGAGTTCAAGAAATGGCCACATCTCTACATACGCACCAAGCCCTACTTCTTCGGCGGCGGCCCCACCAATCGCTCGGCCTTTCACAACAAACACTGGAACGCCCTGCCCGATGGCTACGAGGACGAAATCGACATGGACGCCCAAGGCCCGGCGGAGACCGACAAGGAGCGCGAGCAGCGCCTCAAGGATTTTGCTGTCGTCGAGAAGGAGTGGAAGAAGCACGACGCCAAGCGCGAGGCCGAGGCGCAGCGCATACTCGCCGAACTGGAGAAGGAGATGAAGAAGCAGCAGGCCGAGGAGGTCAAAGAGCGCCGACGCGCCGAGTCCGAGGAGCGCAAGAAGCCCAAAGATGTCTCCGGCTGATGCTTCTCCCGCCGTCCCCACAAAACTTCGTGTCCAGCGCATAATGCTCTTCTTATATGCTTTTATTGTTCTCTGCGAATGCTTGCAACAGTTCCGAATACACAAACCACAATAACTACCCCTCGAGCCCCTAAGATTAATGATACTCCCTCATCTAGCACTTGCGCACGTCGGGCACGATCTTGCACTCGGCAAAGGGATCGGCGGCCTTGGCCTCCTTCTTGGCGCACGGCGGGCACTCCACACAGCAGATGTCGTCCTTGGGCGTGTTCTTCAGCAACCCATTGATGTTCTCGCTGGGCGTACGCTTCAGTCCCGCGCCCGAGTCCACACGCGACAGCACATTGCCCTTGCCCTTGGCCGCAGTCGTCGCGGGTGGCACATAAGTCGGACCCGACGGCGGATTGGGTGAGCCCCAATAGTCCTCGGGCACATCCCAAATGATCAGTGAGCCATCGGTGCTGCCTGTGACAAACGTCTTGCCGCAGGGACTGTACGCAGCGCTGATCACCGACGAGGCATGCTCCGAGCCGACGCCCACGACGTCGCCGCTGTTGTAGTCCCACAGCTTCACCTGCAGATCGCTGCCGACGCTCACGAAGTAATCCCCGGTGGCGTTCATCGACAGGCAATTGACCGAGGACTTCTTCGAGGCGGTCAGCTCGCGTATGAGTGCGCCATTGTAGACCATCCAGTAGATGATTCTGCCGTCGGAGCCGCAGGTGAGCACCTGCACCGCGGTAGGGAAGTACAGCACCGACATGAACTGCGTATTAGCGGTGACCACCTGCTTGCGGGTCATGCGACTGTCAGGGCAGAGGAAGGTGTCTTAGTATGGCTGTATATCTGCTTCTTCTTCCACTCACTTAATATCCCAAATGACGCAGGAGCCGTCGGTGCAGGCGGATATAACCTCTGTGTCCAGATAGTTAATGTCCAGCGAGGTAATTGGACCCGAGTGATCCTTCAGCACACCCACCAGATTCTGACGGAAGGGCTCGATCTTCCAGACACGCACTTGGCCCTCAATGCCGCCCGTAACGATGAAGCGACCCGTGGAGGCTACAGCCAGCGCGCTGCAACCTGGGAGGGGGAGAAGTGAAGAGAGGGAGAGGGGATAGAGTTAGCGATTAGCTTGAGTTTAGATAGGATCATATCGGCAGTTACCCTTGTTGTGCGCATTGGGTATGGCGTAGATAAGCCTGCCCGTGATGGGTGTAAAGGCGCGTATGATGCCATCGTTCCACACGGACACAATGCTGGTGCCGTCCTGGGCGAAGCGCACCGAGGCGCAGTTGAAGTTGTACACCATGATGCGTAGAAGCTCCTGCTTGCGGGAGGAGGACCAGATGCGTATGCACTCGTGCCCGGCGGTGGCAAAGACGGCGCCATAGTTTCTGTGATTACAGATAAATATAAATGAATAGTAAATAGATTAATAAATCGAGTAAATACAACTAATTTAATATAATTTAATTAATAAGTAATATAAAATCTAAAATATATAAAAATATATAGAAAGTATTAAATTAAGTAGAGAGACGGACAGACGCACAGATAGACCAACAGACGAGCAGATGACAGACAAACAGGCTGACAGATAGACAGACAGACAGACCGGCAGAGGGATAGATAGAGACAGACAGACATACAAGCGGACCGGGAGACGAATAGACGAGCAAATAGGCAGCCAGATATACGGGCGGACTGACAGTCCGGCAGATAGATACTGCTGTGAGCAAAAAGAAAGGTGAATTTTCAATTTAAAATTCGCGGGCTTAAGATGGCGAACTAGTTCTTTTTTTCTCGAGTTGGCAGGACTGTTGATGACATTGATTCAGGAGAATAAATAAAAAATGTTGAATATACTAAAAAATTCACCTTACTTTTTGCCCACAGTAGTATACATAAAAGCGGATCGAAAGATGGATAGAAAAAACAGGGAGACGTATAGACAAACGGACAAAAAGACGGCCAAACAACGAATTATATACTTCGTAGCAAACAACTAACTAAAAGTATTATAGAATTGCTCTTACTTGGGAAACGTAATGAAGTATACGGCCTTGGCGTGGCAGGTGCGCAGTAGCTTGAGCACCCAACTCTGTATGTTCAGCGTGTAAATCTCGTTGGTGTCAGTGCAAATGAAGAACTTCTCTGGCGTGGAGCGCACAAACGACGAGATGCGGCCCGAGACGCGTGTCGACTTGATCTGCAAGGGAAGAGAGGGTGAGTAAGAGGGACAGGGAAAGTAGGATAAAGAGAGACAGCATTGCAGTGAGGTCCCGCTTCAATTCCAATCACTTACCGTGCGCAAATAGGGCCAGGTTGGTCCCGGATATTCCCGAAAATTAATCAATGGCACATCGGAACGCTCCTCGACCAGCTCCACGGCGCCATCGCCGGCACCGATCAGCAGACGACCCTCCTCCAGCACATACAACGCACGCACACCGTTCACATAGCGATTGCAGTCGCGGCCCGACGGTTTGCGTGGATTGTGTGTACCAAAGGCGCCCAGAATGCCGCTCGAGGTGCCCGGCACGGTGACATTGTCCTTGTCGCAGCAGTTCAGCGTGATCTTCACGATGTCGCCGGTGCCGGTGCCCAGGTAGGCGAACTGATCATTCTTATCGATGCGGCCGCAGTAGAAGACACGCGACTTGCTGGCCAACTGCACATCCTGAGCGTAGAGTTTCTTCTGCTCACGCACGATGCTCCACAGGCGCAGATGGCGATCTCCGGCAGTCAAGAAGAAGAACGGATTGTTGTGCAATGGACGCACACAGAGCGCATTACCCGAGATGGCGCGCGAGGCGGGCTGACGGCAAATGGGAGAACTGGGAAGGAGAAACATCATGGAAAATCAGACCGGAGTAACAATATCATGTCCGTCTGTCTGTCCGTTTGCCTGCATGAACACACAGAATTCAGTTATAAGTAGTGCTACAGAGACCAACTTTGCCATGAAGGTGCGTGTATAGCATACGCAGCTGAGAAGCCGAGTCGATTTTGTCATGTCCGTCTGGCTGTCCGTTTGTCTGTATAAACCCACAGAACTGAGCTTTCCGAAGAGCTAGAGACACCAAAATTGGCATGACGATTTGCATATAGCAAACGCAGCTGAGGCATATTTCAAACTTTAAATACCACGCCCACCGCCTCCAAAAATCTACATCGACTGTTGCTACCTTTAGTTTCGTGTACTCACAAAGTCTGCATGTCGAACACAATGACGGAGCCGTCGTCCTTGCCGCCAATGGAGATAACGAAGCGATCCTCGGCCGTAAAGCAAATGGCCTGCACCTTGACCTTGTGCAGATCGTGGCGTCCGATCTCCTTGCGCGACTCGTAGTCCCAGACGATGACATAGCCGCGAAAGCCCATATGATTGATCTGCCCGGAGGCAATGTATTTGCCACTCTTGCTGACGTCCAGGCACGAGATGCTGTTCGTGTGGCCGGCGACGAACTCCTGCGTGTTGGCCTTGAAGTCGGCAATCGCAATCTTGTTGCCCAGCGGAAAGATGGCCGCCTGCGTGATGGGATGTTGGCGCACGCCGTTCTCCACTTTGCCATTGATGCCGAATATTGCGCGCGGCTGCAGCTGCTTGCATTCTTTCAACGGAGCCGACATTATAGTTTATACAAATATATATGTATATATATAGATATTAATCTATTGAAATTCTAGTTATCTACGATCATGAGGTATAGCCAAAAAGTCTAGAGCTGTTGTCAGTTGCAGCTGTTTATTTGTTTGAAAATCAAGCAACCGTTGCCTAGAAGCCATTTCCGAACTGGGTGGCAACGCTGCTCGATTTAAATTTGTTGCTTGTTATCGATAACTGTGCAGCGGCGACAGGGCTGCAAGCGCTGTGTAGCTGCTGGCTTATTAGCTAATAAGTGCATATATACGTGAATGAAATTATATTTACTAATTATTTACCTACAAATTAAGTAAGTATATTACTTAATACCAAATTAAAATTATTTACATGTTTTTATTTTAGTCATAAAAGTAAATTGTCAGTCTATTTGATATTTTAAATTTAATCAGCTATTTAATGTTGCGAATTTTATAAGTAAAATGTTGATAAGCACAACAACCAACAAATATTAATTAAAATATAGAACAAAGCTCAAGGTACAACTACGGCGAACGGGTGATTGCGACTGGGTGGCAACGCCTGCGCACAGCCGGCACAAAGCAGGCAAAAACAAATAACAAAATCAAAAGAAATTCACATGCGTGTGCACGCACACAGCTGCAGCTGCCTTATACATAAATAGTACTACATATATATAAATAAGTTGCATTCTTGTGCCGATTCTACAGTTATTCGGTCAAGCAGCTCTCGAGCTCTAATCAAATAACGGCCTATTTGACCCGCAGCAAGCCACACACACACACACAAGCACGCATACATAGAAACTGCTGGAGTGGAATTACAACGCAACAACATGGCGTACAACATGGAGCGCCTTGGCGTGCTCGGCCTGCTGCTGCTGCTGCTGCTGGCGTGCCTAATTGCGCAGTGCGATGCGTGGGGCTTCCGGCGCGGCCGCCAGTTCAACGGCTTTCTGGGCAGCCCGAGCAAAATGCTGAGCCTCTACCGCACCCTGGACGTGGAGGACATGTGGTTCAAGCAGCGCTTGGATCACTTCCAGCCCGCGGACACGCGCACCTGGCGCCAGCGCTACTTTGTCAACGAGGCGTACTATCGCAACGATAGTCGTGCGCCCGTCTTCCTCATGATTGGCGGCGAGGCAGAGGCCTCCAAGCGTTGGATGCGCGAGGGCGCCTGGATTCACTATGCGGAGCATTTCGGTGCACTGTGCATTCAGCTGGAGCATCGCTACTATGGCCAGAGTCATCCGACGCCCGATCTGTCCACCAATAATTTGGCCTACCTCAGCTCGGAGCAGGCGCTGGCCGATCTCTCGAGCTTCGTCGAGGCCATGCGGGTGAAGTATGCGCTGGCGGATACACAGAAATGGATTGCCTTCGGTGGCTCCTATCCGGGCTCACTGGCCGCATGGGCACGCGAGAAATATCCGCAGCTGATACACGGTGCCATTAGCTCCAGTGGACCGCTGCTGGCGCAGGTCGATTTCAAGGAGTACTTCGAGGTGGTCAAGGCCTCGCTGGCCAGCTACAAGCCCGCCTGCGTGGAGGCGGTGGGCCGTGGCTTTGCACAGGTGGAGATACTGCTGAAGCACATGATAGGACAGCGGAATCTCGACGAGAAGTTCAAGTAGGTACCGGGTGACCATATTGCACTACAGCCTAATCAGTTGTAATTTTGTAGAACCTGCACGCCGCTCAAGGACTCCATTGAGAACGAGCTGGACATTGCGAACTTCTTTGAGAATCTGGCGGGCAACTTTGCCGGCGTGGTGCAGTACAACAAGGACAACAGTCCGCATGCCACGGTGACCATCGATGAGGTAGAAATCCTAACTGATTTGCTGGCCGGTACTAATCCTCCCAACTCTCCTTAACTGCAGATCTGCGAGCTCATGCTCAACGCCAGCATGGGTCCACCTGTGACACGCCTGGGCGCCGTCAATGCGCTGCTGCTCAACCAGTCGGACACCAAGTGCCTGGACTACAAGTACTCCAAGATGGTCAGCGACATGAAGAACGTCTCGTGGGACTCGGAGATGGGCAAGGGCATGCGCCAGTGGACCTATCAGACCTGCACCGAGTTCGGCTTCTATCAGACGTCGGAGAACAAGTCCGATACCTTTGGCAATCGCTTTGGCGTCGACTTCTTCATCAAGCAGTGCATGGACATCTTCTCGGATCACATGAACTCGCAGTTCCTGGACAAGGCTGTGCTGCAAACGAATCGCTATTATGGCGCTCTCAAGCCGAACACCACGCAAGTGCTCTACGTGCACGGCTCCATTGATCCCTGGCATGCGCTCGGCCTGTACGTTTCGGCCAACTCCAAGACGCCCACCGTCTACATTGAAGGTGAGCCCAGTCGATCTATCTGAAAGCTTATCTATAGCTCTGATCTAATGAGTTTTTTCTATATATGTTACCCTTGCAGGCACCGCACACTGCGCCAACATGTACGAGCCGGTGCAAAGCGATCCGCCCCAGCTGAAGGAGGCGCGTAACAAGATACTCAAATATCTGGCCAAATTGCTGGACGGTTATGCAAGCTCAGCCAAATTCATTTAAGCTTATCCAAAAAAAAAAAAGAAGCAAAACAAAAGCAATTTATATGCCGACGTGGCAGTAATTTAATTAACTCGGGAATTCATTGAAATTTATAAAAAAAAATATATATATATTATGTACATATTCTGCCAACGTGGCATTAATTAAATAAATTCGGAAAATGCGTTGAAAATTACAAAAAGGTATATATTTAAATATATCAGCCAAAATATTGACTTTTAGACTTATAAAAAAAAATATGTATCAAATGAAAAACCTGCAGTTATGCACACCCGACTGTTAGATACCATTCATCTAATCAAGTCTTGCACTATACGTCTTATACGAGCTTTTGTTAACTCTTCATTCGCACACGTACAGTCTGCTCTCACACATACAACCAAGCGCGTGCCAGAAGCAGCTTGTCGCTTGGCTGTACTACTCTTTATATCTATAACTTCCGCGTCAAACCTCCGAACGTATTGAATTTTTCAGCATTTATTATGTGTGCCAAAAAACAATATTGTAGCTTAAAAGCGCTGCCTAATATTTCACTTCAAAAACGAAAATATGAATTTTTTAAGGCTGTGGCTGTGTACGCAAAGTTTGAAATAAACATCATATGTGTATGCTAAAAAGCAAACTAAATACCAAATTTGGTGTCCTTAGCTGTTATAATAACCGAGATCTAGTATTTTTTTACGCATAAGCGGACACACGGACATGAAATATTATATTTATCTCTCTACAAAAAAATAAAATAAATACAATACATTTAATATATGTAGGTATATACTAACGGCGAAATATCTGAAAGCAAAAAAAAAAAAAAAACACCCAAAATATATATATCTGGCCATAACTGTATAAACTCTCCGTATCGGGAAATTTGAGATTTATTTGTTTTGATTAATGGGTTTTTGCATGAACGTGTGTATTTTCCTGTCCCGGTTTTTGATGCAATATTCTGAGTTTGACAAATGCAGCTGTGTTTAGTCCTTCTTCGCTTGTTCCATTTTCTCATGGAAACGCTTCCAGTAGAGCTTGACCGTCTCGTTCTGTATGATCTTCTCGTTGACGAAACGTATGGTCCAGTTGGCCGTCAGGGTGATGATGTCGTACAGGAAGGCGACGACCCGGAAGAAATACTTCTCAACCTGCTCCTTGCTGGGCAGATTGGCGGCGACTTCCTGCCACTGCTTGACCACATCGTTAGCCAGATTATTGGCCGTATACTGTGATCCGGTCTGCGTGGACTTGGCACTGGCCTCACCCGTTTTGGATCCCGGTTTGCCATCGACCCGCGACTCGGATTTGGCCCGTTCGATCGACTCATCGGTGCATATCTTGCCGCATTCCGTCAGCGAGGGCGTGGCATGTATCTGCGATGTGATCGCGCCCGCCTTCGACTTCTTCGGCTCGGTATCGCCGCCAGCGGCGTCGGTGTTATAGGCGGCAGGCTGCACCTGCCCAATTGCCGTAATGTCGTTGTTCGTTGCACCGCCAATCTCAGTGGGCGCTGCGTTCCCAATGATGCCCCCCTGCGATGCCTTGACACTGTCATCGCCGCTGGCAAAGTAACGCACAAGGGGACGCGAAAATGTGGGCGAATAGGAGTGCGCCTGGCGCAGAGTGCTCTGCGCCCGAGCAGTGTACTCTGTGGAAATGGGCCAAGAATGGTTATACATCTCTCACTCTCTCTCTCTCGGCATACTCACCCATGCCCCGGAGGGAGAGCAGGGCCTGTGGAACTTTGGCACGCTGGCTGATCGAGAACACAACGCGTATCATATTGTCTCTACTTTGAGCGTAGTATCTGGTTTCCCTGTTTTACAGAAGACTAAACAGAGCTATATTATGAAATACCTGAAAATTATGAAATTGTGTTTAAAGAAAGTCCCTAAATACTTGTGAACGTCCAACTTCAAGAAATGTTGACAGCAAAAGAAGGCATTACTGCTGACTTTTGAGGTGGCTAAACTCACCACACTGCCGCTCCGTTCGGTGTTGAGTAACGCAAAGCACATCACACAAAACAGGAAAAAAGCATGCTGCACGATGTTAAGTTGATAGAAATTATGGTGCTGCTGTTTTAGCCATTTAGCTGCTAGATCTAGCTATTTTAAAAAGCTATTGAAAATGCTTGCAGCTATAAATTTTAGCTTTTTTCAACTATGCTCTAGAGCTACTTTAGCCACTTAATTAATAAATTATATTTTGGAAGTATAATAGAATAATCCC
The DNA here is from genome assembly GCA_035046045.1 of Zaprionus bogoriensis. Classification (NCBI taxonomy): domain Eukaryota; kingdom Metazoa; phylum Arthropoda; class Insecta; order Diptera; family Drosophilidae; genus Zaprionus; species Zaprionus bogoriensis. Next base: position 1,719,849 of record JAWNOI010000145.1, read on the forward strand.
ACTAGCTTCGCAAAAAATTTAAATAAAAACTTTAAAAAATTATGCAAGCAGGAATTTCATAAAATTCGGACGAAAAATTCATATTTTAAAATTATTAAATCATTTTAACAAAAGTTATCCGTACACTTAGTAATTTTTTTACACCAAAAAATGAGCTAGATTTTTTTAAATTGCTGCATAGTGAATTAAAAATAGGAATTTCAAAGGATTTTCATTTTGTAAGGTAGCACCAATTTTCTAATAATTTTTAAAAATATTATCAGCAACTTTAGCATCCACTTTTCTCAAAAACTAGCTAGCAAAACTCTGACAACTCCAATTAAGGTACGCAGTTCTTAGTAGTTTCGTATTTGTCTTTATTTAGGCTATTACTAACGAAATTAGTAAGTTCTCTAGTTACGTTTAGGGGGGGCATACAAAAATGAGGCCCACGCGCTCACTCGCTCGAATGGTGCGCTAAGCTCTTGGCAAAATGTACGCGGCGGCGTTTATGGTAGTGTTGCAAAACGTGGCCAGAATGCATGGCGTAAAATGCAAGATGGAGATTCCAGTAGAAGAAATAACACGGACTTCACGCCATGCGGTCGGGCCACACAGACACGAGTAAAGCTTAACTAAGCGCAAAGGGAGCTGATCAGCGGCATTATGTACACCTCTGAGCAGCTGCCTTTACCGAGCTCCTGGTACTCCTCTACTTTACACTCGCTAAACTACATACATAATTACTTTAATTAGTACATTTAAACTGTTAACTTAAACAATTGCAGGGTGTTATTTGTTCCGCGACTACTGGCAACAAAATCGGTTCACATATATATATATATATATATATATATGTATATATTATGTATATATTCATTCGTGTATCTCGAGAGCGTGTAAAGCATTCAAAAAGTATTCTTTCGTATGGTATGTATATCTGAGCTCTGCAGCGCCATCGGTACTACCATCTAATCAAGGATGTATCTGACAGTTTGCATCCGCAGCTACATCTTTAATTGGTAGATACACTCATTTCACATGCTTCGATAGCACTGCAGCTCTAACATATGTACATAATCGACTATGTATACATATACATATATATGCTATATACATAGGTAAATGTATGCGTATGTGTCCTTAGCGTAAATTAATTATAATATAATGGAAATGTTTGCGCGTTTTCCTGTAATACTAAGACGCACTCGAATCGCAGCTGCTTCCACTGTCCCGCCTAGAACAGTCCAATCTGTTTCAGATTGTTCTTGATGATGACATCGGTGACCGCATCGAATACGAACTTCACATTGTTCGTATCTGTGGCGCAGGTTAGGTGCGTGTAGATCTCCTTTTGGTCTTTTCGCTTGTTGAGATTTTCGAATTTCATGCGTATGTAGTTGGCGGCCTCCTCGAAGGTATTGGAGCCTGCAAAATCGGAAAATGAAATATATAAATATAAAAACAATTTATTTTAATTTGATTTCTTCTATTGCAGCTCACCAGTATACTCCGGGAAGCATATCGTCAGGGGAGATCGCTTGATTTTCTCCTCGAACAAGTCCTTCTTGTTGAGGAAGAGTATTATGGACGTTTCCACAAACCATTTCGAATTGCAGATCGAGTCGAAGAGCTTGAGTGATTCAATCATGCGATTCATTTCCTCGTCCTCGGCCAAGACCAAGTCGTAGCCTGCAATATGTTTGGAAAATTTAAATAACTTAGTTTGCTTAGCTCTCACAGCTCACAACTCACCCGAGAGTGCCACACAGAAAATAATGGCCGTGACGCCCTCGAAGCAGTGTATCCATTTCTTGCGCTCCGAGCGCTGACCGCCAACGTCGAAGAGCCTGAAGTAAGATAATTATATAGTATTATAGCTATAAGTTATAGGTATACTACTGTGGGCTAAAAGTAAGGTGAATATTTTTGTAGTTCGCTATCTTAAGCCCGCGAATTTTAAATTGAAAATTCACCTTACTTTTTGCTCACAGTAGTATGATAGAAGACGGAGCAACTTACTTGAAGTGCAGCTGTTTGCAGCTGAAGTGCGTCTCGATGATGCCCGTGGTCTTGACGCGCGTGCGCAGCACATCCTGCTGCGTGGGTATGTAGTTCGGCTGCGCGATGCGATCCAGCGAGTTCAGGTAGTAGCCGGCCGAGTCGTTCAGCTGGTATTCGCGCGAACGTGCGAAGGACTGCTGCACACCGGCATCGGACCAGAGCTTCTTCATCAGCATCACAATCTCGGGCAGCAGAATGCCCTCGTCCGCCGCGGAGGCGTGTGTGAAGAACTGACGGGCAATGTCCGTCTTGCCGGGATCCGCAAACTCGATCTTTAGCCGGCCCATGGCGCGTATGATGACCATCAGGCTCTGTACGGTGTTGCTGTAGACGACGCGCCGATACTCCTCGCACTCCTCCTGCGAGTAGCCCGTCTCATGGATGATCTTCATCTGTTTGACTATGGTCGATTTGCCGGATTCGCCGGCGCCTGCAAATGCGTAGAAGTATTAGCAACAATAACCGGAAATGAAACGCCCATTCCAAAGCTGGTAATTGATTCTGTCAAAGGGGTGTGGGTGGAGGCGGTTACATTCCTATTGTCTGTGTCCAATGAATGAATCGTAGTCGTAGTCGTAGTTGCGTTTATGAATGAATGAGTGCATGGGTGTGTGTGTGTGTGTGTGTGTGTGCCAGCCACAATTGCTCAATTGTCTTCGGGTCAAGAGGCCAAAACGCTCGCCGCTGACGTCGTCAGCTCAATTGCGTTGGCCTGCCGAGATCCCAGGCCCAAAACAGTCTATGTTTATGCGAGTTTAAGCATAGGTAATCAACGTGTATTCAATGTATGCGTATTTAATTACATAATTGTCCATACTCTTCCTGCACTGTTATGGGGAAACTATTGATTAACTCGCGCTGCTATTACAAGTCATCTTCATCATGGTATGCCAATTTGATACTTCAAATCTGCCTAAGCTTTTCCGTTGTAAGCCTCACGAGTTCAACGAACTCTTGCCAAGGCTTTTAGCATTGATATTTCTATATTTATATTTATACTTGCTTTTAGAAAAGCAAGTATTTAAATATTTATAATTGTATTAATTATATTCACTTTTGTAATTACATTAATATTTATATTTATATTTATATTTATATTTATATTTATATTTATATTTATATTTATATTTATATTTATATTTATATTTATATTTATATTTATATTTATATTTATATTTATATTTATATTTATATTTATATTTATATTTATATTTATATTTATATTTATATTTATATTTATATTTATATTTATATATCTGCTGAGCTAGATATAATCGCAGCTCACATGAATTTTATAAAAAACTGCTGACCACAAAGAAATTGCTGGCGTGAGGCGCGGGAGGGGGTTTACCTAGTTCAATAGATAATAAATGGCAAAGTTACGTGTGCCGGAGTTTCCTCTACCGCCAAAACGAACCAAAGTAATGTTTTCATTATATACTTAATTTCGCAGCTACCGGTCTAAGCGAACTAATGTTATAAAACGATATATAGTATATACTATATGTACGCTGTCTGTGATTGCAACAATGGCACATTAAGCCAACGTTATTTTTTTTTTTTCTTTCATTTCGACTTTTGTATTTAATCTTTGCAACATTGAATGCTTTTTGCTGTTTGCCATGGCTCTGTGTGTGTGGTTGGGTCCATTCCCAGACGCAGGCGAAGTCTCTGTGGGTTAGATAATTGCAAGAGGCCCAAGCGGTACTTTCACTTTTCCAGCGCTTAGTACTACTCCCCGGCACTACCTTGATATATGTTTTATATATTTGAAGTTTTACTCCGCTTTTCCGCACAAAGTCAAAACCAGCAACAATGCGCACTAATTTAGCAATAAACAAAAGTGTCGTTAGTGCCAGTTAGTTATGGCCCCGAAAGACGGTCAAGTCGGGCTGTCTATAATGGAGGAGCCCTTGCCAATCTGAATACGAATTAGGAAATGCTCGAAAGCGTTTGCAACAATGCCAGAAAAAAGGTCAATTTAATAATAGCAATACACACACACACGCACGTGCACACGCATACATTGATGTATTTACAGCGTGTATTCATTTGTCAATGCACCGTTAACTGTGCCATAATAAGCGCTTGCTGAGAATCGCCCCAGAGCAGGCAGAACGCTGGCAGCAGCGTTTAGCTTGCGCTATAGATACAGCTACAGCGACGGCTGCAGATACAGATACAGATACATGGCAGCTACAGCCTCAGCTCTAGCTCCAGCTCCAGCCTCAGCTTCAAACAAATGTCGGTGAGTACAAAGCGTGCTCGAGCGGTATTCCAACAACAACAACAACAACATAGGAAAACCAGAAGCAGCAGCAGTAACAACAACAATCACGTAATCATCATCGACAGCGCTGCTGCTGCTGCTGCCGCCGCTGCTCATCATGATAATCAGCGGTATTAAAATTAACTTCATTAGCACAAAACACACACACACACACACAGGTACACGCACAACACTTTTGGGGCGTGTTAGACGCTTCAACACAGCTATGATTGCAGTTCCTGGGTGATTCGTAGGCGCGCGCGCTCGTGTGTGTGTGTGTGAGTGTAGCCATGTTTATACTTATAGCATGACTAAAGACAAATACATATTTAACAACAGCAATAACAATAACAAAAAGCCCGTTGAAATCACACCAAATTGTGCTGCTCGCTTGTGAGTAATCGCAATCGGGTTTCACTGGCGCCATCAGGCGGCAGGCGGCCGAACTCCTCTCGCGCTGCAGATAAGTCAAGCGCGCCGGCGAGAGAAATAAGTTAATCAGACTGCAGAGAGAGAGCGAGGTGGGGGTAGCAGCACTCGGCTCTGTCTACTAAAAATAAATATGTTTGTTCTGGCATTTTTAAAAAAACATGCGTTAAATTGAAATTATAACAATATTTAGTGATAGTAAGTCCCGCTTTCAAATCAGAGTTCATTAAATAATTTAGTTGAAAAAAAAAATAAAAAAAAAAAAAATACTGACGCAAAGGTTATTGATAATTGTGATAAGACGGGCACATGAATTATGGCGACAAGCGTCAATAACAGCACATAATGTACACAAGTATTTATGTATGTGTGTGTAAATTCTTAAAAATTGTTGATTAAGTTGCATGTGTTGACAGTTTGTGAGGGTTCCGACATGGAATGTACTCACACACACAAACATATTTATATATGTATTATTTATAACGTAACGTATCATGTGCTGGGTTGCCTTACTTATTAATTTCTCTCTCTCACTCGATATGGGGTGCCTGGGCTTACTCATGTCGCGGGCAATTCTTATGCAAATATTGAGCAGAAAAATGTGCGGTATTTTTATACCATTTACCCATTGAAAATGGGTAAAAAATGGTATATTAACTTTGTGCAAATGTATGTAACAGGCAGAAGGAGGCGTGGCAGACCATACAAAGTATATATATTCTTGATCAGCATCAATAGCCGAGTCGATTTGGTCATGTCCGTCTGTCTGTCCGTCTGTCCGTCTGTCCGTCTGTCCGTCTGTCCGTCTGTCCGTCTGTCCGTCTGTATGAACACACAGATCTCAGCTATTAAAAGAGCTAGAGGCACCAGACTTGGTGGGAGTGTGCGTGTATTCAATACACACAAGAAGTTTATTTCAAACTTGATGTGCCACGCCCACCGCCTCCGCAAATCGATAAATGCGTATTTCGATTTTTTCCAAATAATTCAATAACGAAAAGAGATAAACGCACCAAATTTGGTAGGGGGTTGTCTTGCAACATTATGCAGAAGTTGGATTTTAGACTTTTGGATGCCACGCCCACCGCCTCTAAAAAACACATTTTTATAGTTTAAAAGAACACTAGAAAAGCTAGAAGCACCAAATTTGGAAGTAAGGTGCCTGGTAACATTACAGAGAATGCGGAATTTCAACTTTTGGATGCCACGCCTACCGCCCCCAAAAATCGATTTTGTAAATCGGTAAATCAAATTATAGGAAAAGTAGAAAAGTTTCCGAAATTTTTTTTAGGTATTATTGTAGATAATAATAATTTTGACCAACCCTATAAATTTAAATCCGATCGGACAATAAACACAGAAGTTATAGGCACGAGAAGTTTCGCTCACAGCAGTAGAGGCCCGACGCCGACGCCGACTGCGCACGCCGACTGCGCACGCACAGTCGTCGTGTAGTCAGTGTGCAGTCGGCATGTGCCATTAGCGTCAAAGCATGTGAATTTGTCCTCGAAAATATGCGATGCATTGTTATTCGCCGAATAAAAGTAATTAATATTAAGAATTAGTTTTTAACAGCGAAAGGTAAATGGTATCTTACTGTCGAGTGCACTCGACTGTAGCTTTCTTCACTTGTTTTTTTTTTTTTTTTGCGCCCTAAAAAATATTTCGATTTTGCAGGCAAAACTTTCGCTGTAAATTGAATAGCGTGCTGAGGGGTCGACAAATTAAGTGCCATAATTCCACTCAAGGGGAGAGAGGGCAATGGTCAGACAGATAGACACCCACAACAATAGCAGTATTTTTTTTTATTAAATCTACCATATAAGAGCGAGCGACACAGGCACTCGCCTTGCCTCACAGCGCACAGCAGCTGCATTTGATGTGGGGCCATTTATTTGCGCTAATATCGTTCACCCCACTTTAAGTGTCAGTGTACAACAGCGACAACAACAATAACAACAACGAGCGCAACAGCAATGACAGCAGCAACAGCAACAACTACAACTACAACTACAACAACGACGGCAATGGCAAGAGCTGCTGCCCCAACCAATTAGGCCTGCGCGCAAGAGCGAGAGCGAGAGAGCGAGCAAAAGATGCGACTTGAATAATAAATGCGAGCGCAGGCGCAACTGAGACATAGACAAAAGCAACAGCACACACACACGCGCACACACACACGCACGCAAATGCGCACACAAACAGTGAAACAAATACGAGCGCAAGTGTTTGCAAGTGGTGCAAGGTGTTTTCTTGTTGCCTTCGCCTCTTGCCATAATCTGCAGCCACAACACTGCCCTGCACAGCACTTGAGGCCATCACTTTCCGTTTTACCTAACGAGCAGCTGCTTGGGGGAAATTCTAGCGAAAGAAGTGACTAGTGTAGAAATAACAATTACTTGAATGTCTTTAAAAAAAAAAACATAGTTAGAATTTATGGCATATGAAAAGTGCAGTATAACTAAAATACTGTAGTTCTATGGCTCTGAATCATTTTACTGAAAATTGTTGCATATCAAATTAAATCTTGTTTAGGTGTGACGCTTTCTACAAGAAAGCATTCCTGATAGTATAGGGTAACTACCCTGTTTAGTGGAAGATCTAATGAAATATAAATAATATACTAGTTTTTAACTATTTTTATGTAAAGCTTGTTTTACTTTTTATATGAAATATCTAATATTCTGGTAATTGTATAGATTTTTATCAAGCTATAGTTATAACCATGGAGCTGACTGCCCAGAAATGAAAATTATATCAAGTAATTATAGTTTAAATATAACTATTTGAACATATAAAATATACCTGATATACCCTGCTCTAATTTTGAACTAGTAGCTCTATAGTTATTAGTGGAAATTCTAGCGAAATACGTTACGACTGCAGAAAAAGCAGATATTTAACTATATTTAAGTAATTAAGTTTATAAAAAGACTGCTTAACAAATAGAATATCTCTAAAATATTCTGTATAACTGCTACTCAAACTGAAATGGCTCAAATTGTATACACTACGGATTTAAAGATCACTGATATACCCTGCTCAGTGGCTGTTCTAAAGAAATACTTCAATAATAATTAATTAACTATATTTAATTATTAATGCCTTAACTTTGTTTACTTAAAAAGTTGAATATTCCTCAAATACCATGTAATTTAACAGTACATTTGTACATCTTTTTCAATAGTGCAGCGAAATAATAATTATTTAATTATATTTTATTATTAATGCTAAAGCATTATGTCTACTTAACAAGTTGAATACTCCCCAATACTACCCTGTAATAAATATTCCTTCTGTACACCGCTTCAAATAGTGCAACAGCCTGGCAAAATAACAATTATTGAACTATATTTTATTAATAATGCTATAAATATTTCAACTTAAAAAGTTGAATATTCCTCAAATACCCTGTAATTTGATATTCCTTCTGTACACCCACTCAAATAGTGCAACAGCCTAGCAAAATAATAATTATTGAACTATATTTTATTATTAATGTTTTAACTATGTCTACTTGAAAAGTTGAACATTCCTCAAATACCCTGTAATTTCATATTCCATCCGTACAGCCCTTCAAATAGTGCAACAGCCTAGCGAACAGCATCGAACGCTTGACTGACTTCTGGCTGCATTGCAATTGAAAGCCTTTGATTGATTTCTTGTTGTCGAGTGTTGTGTGTGTGTGTGTCGTGAGTTCATCTCGAATGTCCCGTTCGCACCCTGCGCTCTCCCGCTCTCACACACTCACAGCAGCAGTCCCCTTTGAGTCATCGCAGAGCAAACGGAGCGCCGCATCATTAACAAAGCAGCAAACTGCAACTATACGTGTGAATGTGTGCGTGTGTGTGTGTGTGGTTATGTATGTTGCTGCTGCGGCTTGAAAGTTGAAAATCCCATTTCATTGTTTCAAGCATTGAATGGCAATGAATGAATGAAAGTGCACTCAAAAACAATTTCTCGGCGTGCTTAATTTTTTTTTTTTTATATTTTGTTTTTTTTTTTCGTATAGAAACTTAATTGCAGAAGGTATTTAATTTCACTGTACATACGCGCAGAGGTCAAAGTTGAACTGCTGAGGCGTCGCAACGCTTCAATGCACAGCGACAAGTGCCGCTCACACACACACACACGCACACAAGTAGAACCGCTTGCATTGGCCAAGCGATTGATGGCGCCCCAAATTGCCGACGCCGTCAACAGTTCCGACATTTGGTTTCAATTTACGTTCAATTTTCTTATCGCAATCGAATTATTAGACATGCACGAACATGTGTGTGTGCGAGTGTATGTGTGAGTGTGTGTGTGTACATGTACATTGCATAATGGCGCGACCACGACGAGCATCGTATTGCACAGAGCGCGATGTCGGTTGAACTTCGCATTCAATTGAAATGCTCTAAAAAAAACAACAACAACAACACTGCCAAACCCACCCCCTGCGAGCCTTTCAATTTCCACTTCAATTTCAATTCGAAAATTCGCGTACATGGCGTCGCATACTAATGCACGCATTAAGTATAATAACTTCTAAACCCCCTCCCCCCTGTGTTTTGTTATACTGTTATACTTGTATGAAATGAGCAGATTTTTATTTCATTTTTTTTTTTTTTTGACGCACCCAACAGCAGCAGTTTAACCTCCGAGGCGGCGCGTTCTCCTTCCGCTCGCAGCGCCCGGTCGATGTTTTTCGAACGTTCGATGGCTTCTTTATCTCGTGCTGTACTCACGGCACAACCCATTTTGCTGGCTTTTCCTTTTTTTTTTTTAATTATTTACTAATATTAGAATTGTTGCTTGTTTCACTTGTTTCGGCGGCTTTTTCGTTGCTTTTAATTAGCCACTGCTTGCGCTGCTGCAGAACGTCGCGTCTGCGCGTCGTCTGTACACTTTTTTGTGCTGCTTTTTTCTCTCTTTCGCTCTGCACCTCCTTTTTCACATACACACATACGCGCAGACACACACTGGCATATGCTTCACACGCGCACTCGAGAGTTCGACGCAGACGCAGACTCTGTGTAGGGCCGCAGTCGCACTTTCGCAAAAAATATGCACCACTCGCGGCGGCTTTTCAAAATTATTTATTTATTTATATTTTGTCTGGCGGCTCTGCCAATTATTATTCTTTTTTTTATGCTTTAAATTGCTGTTGCTTTGGCTGTGCGAGAGCGTGAATCACTTTTCGGCTACTACTCTGCGGCTGACAAGCTCGTACTAGCGAAAAAACCAAAAACACAAACAGCCTGGTCACACTGCAATGCCGATCGCAGCGTGGCAGTGTTGCGAGCGGCGCAAATTACGCTTTGAGGCGAGTGGGCAGCACTGGCAGCAGTGCGCGCACTTGCAGCGTTGCCAGACTGTCAATTGCAGTACAGTGTTTTGAGTTTTAATTGATTTAAATATTAAAAAAATATATATTTGTTTTTTTTTTTTTAAGTAGCAATTAATTTAGAAAGGTCAGTAAAAAGCTTATTTAATTTTGCACTGCATTTTATTATAATAATTGCGTATTGAGCTATGTTCCATTTTAAGCAAAATTGTTTCAACTTTTCATTATCAAAAAAAAAAAAAAAAAAAAAACAAATTTGCCCTTTGCTATGTTTTTGTTTATTGAAATAACGCTTTAAGTATAAACAAACACAAAAATGTGTGCGAGCGCGTCGCACACTCGGAAGTGCACGGCGTCCGCTGCTAAATGTGCACGCAAGCCGAATAAGTTCTCAGGGCCCGCACACACACACACACACACAGACAGGCTTGCAATGGAATGCACACACACACACACACACACATACAGACAAATAATATTTGCTTTGGCCTTACGGCGCAAGCTGATCAATAAGTGTGAGGGTGGGGGGAGCCTGGCCGAACAAATGGCAGCAGTTGCCAGAGCGAGAGAGTGTCTGTGTGTGTAGAGGGGGGGTGAGGGCTTTGGGAGCTTTAACTCTGCGGGGTCGCAGTGCAAAAGTCGCGTTGCGCGAGTGCGTCACATGTTGCCACAGCGCTCCCGGCGCATTGTCTACGTGGCGGCCATCAACGGGTCATGATTTACACATGTTTACACGAGCAGCGCTGCCAGCGGGGACAAGGGGATGGCAACAAGATCCCCTCGTGAATGAATGATTGCAGCATTATCCGTCGTAAAAAGCCAGGCGCAGGCAGCAACAACAGCAATAACAACAACAACAGCAGCCGCTAGATAAATATGAATTTATGCGGTTTTTGGAGCAGGGACACCGAGGGGTTGCGGTTATGTGTGCGCGGGTGCAAGGGCGTATGCTCAACACTTTGGGTGGTCCACTGCAGTGTGCATGCAAAGCGCGCAGGCTGTCTCACTCGCGCTGTCCCGCTCTCACGCACTGGCGCGCTGTCTGCGCTCGTCAACGGCAACAGCAGTGTGCTGTCGCCGTCCCCCTCCCACTGCTCTTGTTGTTGCTGTTGTATACCCGATTGAATTCAAACCGTTTGCTGATGCCAACAATTTTGACGAACGTCGACGTCGGCGTCGGCCAAACTTCAATCGGCGCGCGCACAAAAACAAAAAGCAAAGCAACAACAGCAGCAGCGACAGCGGCAGCGGCAGAGGCAGAGGCAGCAAAGCAGCAGCGCAACTGAGCAGCAACAACAACAATTAAAGGACGCCAAGGCCTTGAAATAGATATGTTAGCATGTGTGCGTGTACAGTTAACTCACACCTACACACGCACACACACACGTAGGCCGTTTAGCACATGTGTTGCCTGAGCAAACTCAAGATTAAGATTAATTTCCCCGATAATTCTCGAACCGAACCGAACCGAAAAAAAAAATTCATTTGGAAAACTTTGCTCCGCTTTTTTTTATGCGTTGAAAGGTTGAACAGACGCGCGTGCATAGGCTGTAAATCTGAAATAAACGAGCTGCAGTAGCTGGAGGTGTAGGTGGGGCAGGCACTGGCTGCCTGCACACTCAAGTGGAGTTGCAGAGGCACGACTGATGGATGCTTGACCGCCCGTCGATCGTCAGGCGCGTCAATCGACTCGACGCCATACGATTTTCGGCACTTTTCAAAGCCGTTGGCAAAGTGAATGGGATTGACAGGCAGAGGGTAGAGCATATAGAGCTGATATGGCAGGAAGAACAGATAGAGCCAACTGATCAAGCTGATGAGCTCTGAAGCGAGCAGAGAGCAGGATGAGATTGCGAATAAAACTTAATTAGCGATCGTAAGAAGAGCAGGGAGAGACACGTCTTTCGATTTCAAGATCAAACTCGAGTTTTAAAAAAAATTATATATGTATAGTTAAAATTATATAGTAGCAAAAACTACTGATCGCATAGAGAGACAGCGATGACTTATAAAGCTGATGAACTATGCAGTGAGTAGAGAGTAGCAAAATATCGCTAATAAATCAGATTTATAGATTGTAAAAAGAGCAGGAAGACACATGTCTAAACATTTCAAGATCAAACTCGGGCTTAAAATCATATAGTAGCAAGAGCTACTGATCGCATAGAGAGGCAGAGATGACTGATATAGCTAATGAACTATGAAGTGAGCAGAGTGTAGCTAAATATCTCTAATAAACTAGATTTATAGATCGTAAAGAGAGCAGGGAGAAATATTTCTTTCTTTTTTTTAAGAATTTCGAGATTTAACTCAGTATTGAAAAAATATTATAATTTTAAAATATTATATTATTCAGATTCTGATATTATTCCCAATTGAATTCGTACTCCCTCCCCATTTTTAACTGTGTAGCTTATTTAGCTCCGGTATGGATCAAAAGCAGATCAAGAAAACGTAGCTAATAGTGCAGTACTACAGATCCTAGAGAAATCTAGAAGTAGCTAATGAACTATGTATTGATCAAAATAAAGAAGAGATCAATACTACAGCTCAAATATAGATCATAAGAAGTACAGCAAACGATTATCGCTAAAGCTGAGCTACAGCTTCAAAGAAAGGCAACGATGATCGATAAAGCTGAGCTACAGCTTCGAAGAAGGGCAACTGAGGTGCTACAGCTCATGCGGATTGCCAATATATATGATTCTATTCAACTACAGGTCCACTAAAGAAAGATATGGCTGCTATAGAAATTAAGATTCAAAGAAAAACAGGCAGAAATTGTCGATTTTGCTGAGCTACAGAGAGTTAAATCGGAAGAAAAAAGCTGAACAACTGTAGATCGCTGAGAGTGCAGGCAGAGATCGCTAATACAGAAGAGCAGGATAAGAAAGCTAAATTGAACGACAGATCAACAGAAGAGCAGGGACATATAGCTGAATTGCAGATCGATAACTCAGCACAAAGATGATCAGCTGAAGATCGAAAGGACAGCAGGAAGAGATCGCAGATATAGCTGAACTACATGCAGGAAGAATAGCTATCGATTGATAGAAGACTTGGAGAAGATTTTTAAACTATTCATCGAAAGAATAAAATATCGAAAGAAGACATACGAATTAATAACCATGTTTAAAAGATATATATAATCTTTAATCGATCAGAAATTGAAAGAAAGCCGATATAGTCGAAGTATGTATTATTTTTTTGACTTAACTGATGAACTACAGACGGCAAGACTATAAACTTTATGGTTACAGTTCGGATTTTGGCAAATCGCGAACGGCTGCCCTTATGGTCGCGATTCGAAATGGGAACGACATAAAAAAGAAGAGGAACTGTGCCTTCGACTAAAATTAGCAGCATTCCGTTTGTTTACACGGAAAATGTAATAATTACCCAAAAAAAAAAAAGACAAGAAGCGAGAGAAGAAAACTGTGCAGCGTTCCGATCGACGCGATCGATTGGAAGGCAAGAGCTACAGTAGCGAGTGCTGGCCTAACCAGATACGCTGTAAGCTGTTCACATATATTATATACGCCTTAGACATACAGGGTATATGCAGAGTAGAACTATTTCTAAATAAGACGAAAAGTATTTCGACAATTTCGACTTGGGCACACACAACACACAAGTGCGCGCCGTGTCGAGATATTTTTTTTTGTTTACACCATGAAGCATAGGGAAAACCCGCAGCCGTACTACACACTGGATGAGGATGGAGTGGGTTGGGGTCGGCCATACGGCCACGGCTGCAACCTGCCCGGGAACGGGTGCAGCAGTAGCAGCAATAGCAGGAAACAAATATCGCTGCCGCTGCAATTGAATTGCCATAAAAATCGAGCGAGGGCTGCGAAGGGTGTGAAATTTATGAATTCCTGTAGCGCTGCAGCCATGGCACATACCCAAGACTTTTGTCATGAGATCGTGGAGATCAGAGCAGTGCAGCTGGCTGCGTGGGAGCTTTTAAGCACCTGCCAGCGGACATTGTGCAGTTTTCCCAGGAATAATGCAATAATTTTCAAAAGAGTTTTTAGTTGAGTTCGATAAAAATATGCACGATGGCTGCATAAAATCGGCTAAAATCAAACAAAAATCAGATCATCATTAACTCTGCTGGCATGGCAGCAACTGTGGCCAGGGATGGGATGGGACGGAATGGAACGGATCGGTCGGTCGTCCATGGAAATTCACAGATTACATACGCGCCGACTTTTATCGCCATGGGTTATCCGTTAGTTTCGTCCCGGGTCGCAGCTATTTTTGCGCCGATTTTACTTGTTGCTTTATGGCTTTATAATGTCGGAGCGCGTTCCGTTTTATGATCTCTGTGTGCCCAGCCAGCCATAAACTAAAACTGATTCATGATGTTCATGCTCTGCACGCGATTGTCATGCCCCCGGGCGAGAGGCGGCGCCGCCAGTGAGTCGATCGGTCAGTGCGGGGAAAGTCTGGAACTATTCCCATACTATTTGCCTTCACTTCTTGCATCTCGGCGAGGTTGGACGTGATTCTACAGAGAGAGCACATAATATTTAAATATTGCCAATAATGTGTCTGCACTCAAGCCTTACTTTTGTTACAGGTGCTCTTTCCAGTGCCGTCATCGCTCTTGGCATCCTTTCCCTTGTCATCCTTTGCCTTGCCATCGCCAGCTTTGTCATCTTTCTTGGCACATGACTGCTTCTTGTCATCGTCTTTCTTCGCACATGGATCCTTCTTTTCACCGTCTTTCCCACATGGATCGTTGCCGGCGGCACCCATGTACCGCAGTTGGGGCAAGCAGTCCCCATTCAATTTTAAAAGCGTAGAATTTACTAAGCGCGCCAGACCCATCTCGATTCTGGGCAACATATTCTCTTTATTCTTTTTGAATAAGAAAAATTTTATCTGTAGATTTTGAAGAATATGTTTTTACAAATAATGCCTAAAATATACTATAGATTGGGAATTGTCGGGCGCTAAGGTAAACTCAGCTCGACTACTGCGATTTCAGGCACATGGAAAATGCCAAAAAGCATATATATAATTATATATCCATATATATTTTTTTGATCGTTGTTCTGCGCTGTTTGAGCTCGCTTCGAGTTTGATATTTTCAAATTTTCGGTGTCAAGTTTCCCTTTCCATTGGGCCCTGCTTCGCTACCGGATCTCAAGTGCCGACCACACATTAGCCTCGATTTTTGGGCTGCGTCTGGAGCCGGGTCCGAGCTTCAAGTGGACCGTTGCCGGCGACGACGCCATGTCAAAATATTTGTCAGCGCGTCAATTTACGGCGGGCAATTAGACTCGATGCGGCTGCGTCAGGATGTCGCCTACGATTAGTCCAAAATTTACATGCTCTGCGGTCTGCCGCGCTGCGACACTTGAGCTGCATTTGCGGCCCGAACGCGCTAATGATCTGCGCTGATTGATCGCACTGTCAATCGGGAACTTATGCTGCAGCAGACTATGAAATTTCTCTGCTTTCTCTCTCGACAGGTGCATCGGCCCGAAGGCCACAGATCAGTCGCCTGATCCAAGAACAAAGCGACAGCAACAAACAACAACAACAACAACAACAACAACAACAACAACAACAACAACAACAACAACAACAACAACAACAACAACAACAACAACAACAACATGATGAACATCGAGTCCAGGCCGCATCCACAGCAAGCTCCTCAATGACGACAAGACGTGTGATTGGAGAGGAAACAGATGCCGCCAGTTCGAGGAACGCGTAGATGGTTGCACGCCTCGAAGGGCGCTACATGCCACATTCGGCATTTATCACATAATCTGAAGTGTGGCTGCCCACCATGCCTCGTGGCCTTCTGCTCGCACCTGCATTGCAAAACGGACAAAATGGACACCTGAAGGCAGTTAAATCGCAGCACAGCCGTGTGCTGTTTCCTGTTCCTCCTTCCTCCTCCCGCCTCTTCCGTCCCGCACCGCCCCGTTCCGCCCGCTGTGAGTCAACGCGTTTTTAAGTGCCGGCTATTAAACTAAAAGCTAAACAAAAGCCAGCGCAAGTACCGCGCGGAAATCACTTTGTGCAGATCGACCGACAGGCCGTTGGATCCACTGTTCCATGCAGTGCTGCCGTATTAGCTAGATCTAGCATTATTTCAAAGATATTTGCTTGATTTTACTATTGTTTCTGCAAATTTACTAATTTTTTAATTTTTTAGTTACTTTTTGCATAAAAACTTGCGTAACTTCTATGTTTATTGTGCGATTGAATTGAAATTTGCTGCAAATATCAATAGTATAGCCTGCTACGATTGTGTTAAATAAAAACTTTATAACTTGTTGACTGTACATAATAATTGAGTTCAAAATAAAGAAAAACTATTTTCAGAGGCGGTAGATGTGATTCATAACGTTTGAAATTAAGTGGATGTGCGTATACTTTGCAGAAAACTACATGCCAAATTTTTTATCTCTAGCTTCTATAATAGCCGAGTTCTGCCTGTTTATTTAGACTGACGGACAGACAAACGGACAAGTCTGAATCGACTTTGCTATTGATACTGTTGACATTAAAGCGTGAAATATATTAATAGATATTATATGTATTTGGAGTACTTTTTTTTTTTTAAATTTTCACAAAAAAGTAAAAAATTTCAATTTTATTGTTCCCAAATTTAGCTATTTACGCTTTTAAAAATCTGGCAGCACTTCACGTCGTTCCTCGTTCGCCTTTCGTTTCCTATACACACACACACACGCGCACATAGATACACGAGGTCGGCCTTTGTTGTTGGCGTTTTGCTCTTCTTTTTTCTTAATTTCTGGTAAATTTGGCGCAATTATTGCGCACCAAATGGATCGCAAGTCTATAAATTGTTCGATTTTATTGCGCCAGTTTCGACAGTTGAATGGCGCGCCGAGCGCATGGCCAGCGGGGGGCAGGCAGCACCTCCCGCTCTCTGTGTGCGTGTGTCTGTGTGTGTGTGTGTGCATGTGCGTGTGTGGGAGCTTTTATTATATGCCATAGTTCGCATAGTAGTTTGGCAATGGCACCCGCATCGCACGATCTCTGGCAGCTGCCAGCCAGTCAAATACACACACACACACACTCACACATCGTCAAACTAGCACACACACGTCGCTGCGTGTTGGCCATCTTGCGCAAAACTTGTCGGCCATTTTGAAATTGTAATCGTGAGGCAAGGTGTTTATGGCTGTCCCTCTGCCAACCGCCTTCCCCGCGTGCCAAGTGTGGCAACCAAACCCGGCAACAAACATCGCACGTGAAGATTGACTCGACTATCGAGAGATAAAGATAAATGTTGCCCGATTAGTCAAATATGCCAAGTTCCCATTTGCAACTCTCTGTGGCAATACTGAATTCGTGAAATTTTATTATGTAATTATTCATCCATTATTATTTTGGGTTCTGCCCGATGTATTGAATATTTCAATTAGCATTTTATTGCGAAATTCTCGCTGGAAATATTAATATAAATTCCAATTTTTATTTTCCACTCGCTGTGGGAAAATAAACAATCGCGTTATTATATATATAATTTTTCGTATATTTTCCTTTTATTTTAATATTTTTATTTGAAACGCATTCTGTGACTCAAATATTAGTTTTTTTTATTTACCTCATAGTTATTTGATTTATTCATAAACTTGTTATATGCTTTTAAATAATTTTAAAAAATTAATTAAATTAATTAAATGACTAAATTTACAATTGCGAATTATTGTAATTTAATTGTTATTTATTTATTCATAAATATTTTATATTCCAATCATTTAATTTACAATTTTGTAATTTATTTATTCATCAATATGTTAAATTCCAATTATTTAATTTACAATTTTATAATTAAATTTTTGTATTCATAAACTATTATAATTTATTAACCTTATTTTTTAAGTTATTCAATTTTTAATTCTACTTATTTTATAAAAGTATATATAATAATAAATTTACTATTATTTACATACTAAAAGTCTTTTTTTCTTTCGACTAAATTTATTTTAATTAAATTAACTTAAATTTTCGTTGCATTTTCAGCTGTAAGAATTATTCGGATTTACCTTATTTATTTCTTATATCAATAATTATTATTATTTACCATTAATAATAACAATCATATTGTTAAACCTTTTCATACATAGAATGAAATTCGTGCTGCTTTCTTTCCAATTAAAACTTGGCTCGAATGTCATCAACTTTGGCACAAACAAGCCAACCGAATTCCAGCAACATAGAATTTCATAGAATTTCAAAATATTTACCGAAAACAACATTAAACATTGTGTGGGAAAAATACAATAACAAGTCGTCATCGGATTTGTTTTAGTTTAAAAAACGATTCGTTTTTTTCGTTTTCGTCTTGTTTTTATCGGAAATCATTTTTGGCTCATAAAACTGGCCACAGCACGTGATCCGATTAAAACTGATAATGAAGCCATATGTGTTTAGTAGATCTAAGCGAGAAATTGCACAACACCAGAGAGGAATGTAAATATTTAAAGAAATGCCGAGCAAGGAAGATCGAGATTGAGATAGAGATAGAGATAGAGAGAGAGAGATAGCATAGAGAAGGTAAATCCTAGCTAGACGGCATAATTCGCACGATCGCTGGAAAAGTCTGTGTAAATATTTTGAAATTTCGACTATTTGATTATTTATTGTCCGGCGGATCAAGCAATCGTTTAATAAACGTTGGCACGGGACGGCGGGAAGGGGGAGGGAAGCTGCAATTGTTTGCTTTGACTGTTGTTGTAGGTCAGTGTGCAAAAACAAATGTGCCGCAGCTCCGTCTTGTATACAAGACGCTCGAGTTGAGAGCGCGACCGTGCGGCAGGACCAGGGGGGTCTGAGGGGATTCAGAGAGTGTTTAGAGTGAGTGAGTGTGTACTGCGTTTAATTGTTAAATGTTTATTAAACTACGGCGCGAGGCAAGTTTAAACAATTGTGCCCATGGCCGGCACATTTGTTTGGTATTCTTCGGTATGCCGCGGAGGAGCTGGAGGTGCTGTAGCAGCATCGCATTGGCATTGTGAATCGTGCACCGTCGAGTTGAATGGGATTCTGTGTACTACTACAGCACTACGGCACAACACACAACACACAACACACAACTCAACTTTGTGTGGCAGACGCGTCGTATACATAATTTTGTTTACAAACGTGCATAATAGTAAACAATTTGGCCATTTAATAACATTAACATTAAATTAAAAGCAAAACAAACGCCGTACAAGAAGCCCGACAGAGCGAGCGAGAGAGCGCGAGAGTGCGAGAGAGAGACAGAGATAGCAAGCTATTGTATATATGCTGCCTGCTTATCTTTATTATGATTATTTGAACTTGAAAACCGAACGATGATGACGGCTTTTGTTTGGGAATTCCCTCTTGGTTCTCTGTTGTTGTTGTTGTTGTTGTTGTTTGTTGTGGGCGTGTTTAAGAGCAATTGCTGCAGCTGTAATCGGACTACGGTTTGAACACGGCGGAACTGTTGACCCAGTTGGAGCTGGCAAACGGAAGCGTTTGCTGGCTAAAAATACTGTCATCTCGCGGAAATCGCAGATAAAATTTTTCGAAAAAAAAGAAAAAAGTTCTATAGACATTTAGGAACAAAGCTTCCTGTGCCTGCCCCTCGAAAATGCTTTCGATCTCAATTAATATGGGCTTTTCCAGCCATTGATGTCGTTCGACAGATTCTCTCCCACACACCTGGACCAATTAATTAATCGCGCAGTGCGAATTGCGTTGCTTCGCAGTCTCCGGGCGGGTCTCTCGGGTCTTTCGGGTCTCTGGCCCGTAGCCTGTTTAATTTATTCCTCACTCACGATATTATTTCGTACTGCTGAAACTGGCGAAAACAGCACGCCGCACCGAATAAGAAGTAATAATAATCAAACGTAAAAATAATTTATGGCCTTGCCGCAAAGACCAGCGGAAAAATAGCCAAAGAGTTTAAGGAACACAAGCACACACACACACACAGAGTGAGCGATACGCATACACATACAGTGGCTCAGCAAAGTATTGAGACACCTGCCTAGCTGATTGTCGAGCTGTCGAGATGTGAATGTACGCAGCGAATGACCCTGAGAACTGAACTTTTCAGGGGACTTGAACTCTGAGGTGAGAAAATGCCATCTATATATACATCTATATACCGTTGTCAAATAATATTGCATTTATGTGAGCTCTGTTCAGGTATGCTGCTTGAGTAGTACTAGCTTTCTAGTTTTTAGTCTTTAATTATATAAGTAATATTATAAAATTCGATGTATCTTTTAGCATGTATGATTAAGCTTGTTATATGCTTCCTTCTACGATTTAGCATTATACAATAATTCGAAGCCTGAAAATAGCATAACATAAAATTTATTTTACAAAATATATAAAATACATATCTGTCTAATATCTTAAAATAAAATATACTTTTGTTCTATCTATCTAATAAATATCTAATATTTAATGTATAATATTTTATGAGCTGGCAATATATAATATTCTGTCATGTATGTATATCTCAGTTTCTTATAGGCATATTTTTTATCGAGTTACTGCTACAATTCTTAGTTTCAAATATGATAAAATTATTTACTTACATTTAATGAACAATATTTTATTATCTGACAATATATTATATTTTGTCATATATTTGGATCTCAGTTTCTTATAGGCATAATTTTATCGTGTTAGTACTACAGTTCTTAGTTTTTTATTATTAAATAATTATTTTCTTATATTTAATGAATAATATTTTATGATAATATATAATATTCTCTCATGTTATTGGATCTCAGTTTCTAATAGGCATATTTTTATTGAGGTAGTGCTAGAGTTCTTAGTTTCAAATATATTATTATATAATTTTTAAAACTTTGCAACTTTGTTTCTATATTATATCATTATTATAGTATTATAAAATATTTGAAACTAAAAACTAGTTTATTATTATTTAATTAATTTTTTGTAACTAAGAACTTCTATAGTAATATAATAATTTCAGTAATAATATAGCCAAGTACCTCATAGGCCTCCTATCCAGGCGTAATCCAGTTTTTAGTTCGAAATTATTATATAATATACTAAATTGGCTCCTTTTCTTGTACTAGTCTAACTCTAGCTCTAGCTCTCTGTTGCTTCTTAGTGTTCTTGCTACTGCCCATACCTTTTTGCACTCAGTGTAAGTACATACTAGTATGAGCCTGTTCCAGCCGCAGATTACCCCAAATGCTGTGCTGAATAATGGTCTACAATTGCCCGATTTTCGCTGCTCTTGTTGTGTGCGTATTATTATTTTCCCCTTGCTGCTGCTTATTCCTCTGCTTCTTCCTCTTCTTGTTGTTTTTTTTGCATGGTTATTGTCTGCGAATTCCGCGAAATTCTGCTTGAAAATGGCGAGTGTTTGGGGAATTTGACTGCCTGTGATATATTTGCCGAGCGAAATTAAAATATCTTTCAGGCCGCGCAAAAGTCAAGTAAATAGCGCAAAAAAAAAGTAGCCAGAAAATATTTGTGTTCTTGTTGCTGCTGCTGCTGCTGGCAGCAGCGCGAATCGGGCCTGACGTGTTCGACAAATAGAATTCGTTTAATGTAAACAAAACTCCGCCTCCGTTCCGCTCTCGCTAGCTGCGTGTGTGCGTGTGTGTGTGTACGCGTGTGTTTTCTGCATGTATGTGTGTGTGTTTTCTGTTGGGGAATTGAAACGTTGTTCGATCGCCTGGCACCGAAAATACAAATGCGTGTGGAGAGAGCGCGGCGTAGAGCGCGGGGGGAGAGGAGACGTCGAGCCGCGGCCTCGTCGCCATCGTCGTCACGGTCGCGTTTCGGCATAGCGATGACAGCAATGGCGGCACTCAGGGAGCTGCGACCCAGGCCTGGACCCGCTGCCGGGCCGCTCTGAATCTCGCTGGCTCTCTGGTTCTCTGGTTCTCTGGCGCTGGCGGGGGCAATAGAACGACTAAATCAATTAACAGCTCGTTTGACTGCGCTGCCAGCGGGCGCAGCGTCGGCGTCAGCGGCAGCGGCAACGCCAGCGACGTTGGTTTCCTCTGCTCTGCAGCGTAAATTCAGCGTTAATTCATTCGCAGTAATTTGGGTTTCGAGTTCGGGGTTTTTCGACTATTTATTAACTGTTGACTGCAGAGCGTAGGATCGGTAGCTCAATGGGCTCAGCGGGGGTGAACGCTGCAGTTGTTAACGATGTGGCGCAGTTATTTCGAGATGAAAATTGAACTCAGAATGATGACAAAAATAAGAGTAAAGAACTGAAATTTCAAAAATAATGGAAAACTTTTTATAATTTATTCGGAGTTGATTTTACTATCTTTTAATTTGATGAGGCTTCTGAAATTTCTGCGATAAAGCAAAAAATGTTTGTTTTATACAAATTTTAAAATTAAATTCTTTCCAAGTTTTAAAGCTTTTTCCATAAAAATAAATTTGTTTTATGGAAATAAATATTATATCGTGCTTTGAATCCACTTTGAACAATATAGTATCGCTTTAACAGTTTCCATTGGATCGCTTGCAATCTGAACCAATCGCATATTTCGCAGCTTAAATTCACCTATAAGAAGCGCATGCCTGCAGCTCAGACTAGACTACTACAACGCCAATTGGCATACACGCACGCACGCACGCATACCTATGCAAATGCAAGCGCACGCATAGAAATGTCGCATGTCTCCAAATTACAGTACCTGGCAACGTGTGTGCGTGTGAGAGAGCGCGACAGCAAAGCAGAGAGCGCATGTGGAGAGAGCGCGCTGAGCTGAGCCAATTGGGAGGCGGCAGTGGGAGCATAAGCACAGGCAGCATGCGTAGTGAGCGCATGTGAGAGAGCGAGCGCGTGAGTGTGTGAGAGCGAACTAAAAATACACATACACATGCGCTCGGAGCCGAGTAGCATCCAGAGCGCACTGCACGAGGCGATCGCGAGGAGATTTCAGTCAAGCGTGAACAGTGAAGCCGCGCAGTCGTCTTGCAGTCGGAACGCTGTTGCTTCGATCGGAAAATAGACAAAAATTGATATATATATATAAATTAAAAATATATACAGCGATATAAAGTGATTTCTGTTGATACGAAAAAAAAAAACGCAAAATGATCAAAAGTGAAGAAGTTGTGTCCGAGCTGAACAATCGCGCCATGGGCGTGGACCAATTGGGCGGCTTTGTGGGCAGCGCCTCGCACTATCACACGGCGCTGCATCCACACCATCATGTGGCAACACAGCACAGCAGCATGGCACACCCGCACAGCGCGCACCCCTCGCACTCGGGCCATTTGCTGCCGCCACACCACAATCCTGCGCAATCGTATCGTGCTGGGAATCTGCTGCCCGCTGCTGGCAACTACCAATCCTCGTTGGGTGGCAGCGATTCACCCACCGCCGAGCTGATCGATGAGAAGCCCAACATTAGCTACATGGAGCGCAAGTACTACGCCTCCGGCGTGCTCGACACTTCGGGCAATGTGACGCCCACCACGCAGCACTATGGGCTGAGTGCGCTGCACAACATGGGCACACCGCCGGCCTCGTCCAGTCCAATTCCAGCGTACGGCGTGCTAATGACAGCTGCCCACTCGGTGGGTTCGCTGTCGCCGAATTCCAGCTCCAAGACGCCCACCGATCAGGAGATGTACGTCAGTTCCTCCGCAACGAAGCCGCTGCAGCTGCAGCCCATGAATCATCAGTACGCGTCCACCATCAAATACTGCTCCAACAATACCATAGTCAGTGCCAATGTCT
Organism: Zaprionus bogoriensis; assembly: GCA_035046045.1. Taxonomy (NCBI): domain Eukaryota; kingdom Metazoa; phylum Arthropoda; class Insecta; order Diptera; family Drosophilidae; genus Zaprionus; species Zaprionus bogoriensis. The sequence goes on from JAWNOI010000145.1 coordinate 1,743,648, forward strand.
ACCATCAGCTGACCATACACGAGGCGGATCAGCAGCAGCAGCAGCAACAACAACAGCAACAACAGCAGCAGCAACAACAACAACAACAGCAGCAACAGCAACAACATTCTCCCGTCTCGGGCAGCTTTATGTCACGCATCTCCGCCTCACCCACGCAGGTCATAGCGAATGCCCATGCACATGGCATTTACTCCAGCGCCAGCTCCTCGCCTGCCAAATCCCTCAATGGCTCCGAGTCCATGGTGACTTCGGCCGCACACGAGAGTCCCAGCGTGCAGCAGCAGGCGAAGCAGGCGAGTGCCAACAGCGTGCAGCAGGATAACAGTACACCGGACACCACCAAGAAGTCGGGCACGCGGCGCCCCGAGAAGCCAGCGCTGAGCTACATCAATATGATTGGACATGCCATCAAGGAGTCGCCCACGGGCAAACTGACGCTCAGCGAGATCTACGCATATCTGCAGAAGAGGTGGGTGTATGTTGGGCATTGTGCATGAAATCCGAGGCGGCAGTCTTCCATTTCCAGTGGGGCACTTGAGCTTTACGATTTTATAGCCTATCAAATTGCTGAAATCATAGGCTGAGGCTTTTAATTTCGAAGTTGGGGAGGCTTAGGAGTATTTTATATAATATTTAAATACTCCTACGCCTCCTCAGAATATATATTGAAGAATATAGAATATATTGAAGTTCAGTTAGATTTCAAAATACGCGCTAGATTCTGTTTTTTAATAAAATTAGCTATAAAATTGATTCATAAATTGAGAAAAATAGCTTTTATATTAAAAAGAGAAACAATTTTGAATTATGAAAAAAAATATATATCATTTATATAGAAAATATTATAGATCAGTGCAGTTTTCAAATGTGATCCAAAATCGACTCATAACTTAATTATTAAAAATACAAGATAAGATTTTAATAGCTCTCCCTCTCCCTATATACGAGTATGTCCTGTTATATAGATCTTTTTTATACAACAGAGTTTTCAGTTTAGTTTCAGCTGGAAATTATGATCTTCACTCTTCTCAAAAATACTTTAAAATTAAAATTTTAGTTAGGGCTTTTGGATTTTGGTATTGAAAGCTTAACTTTGTGATATATGATGATATATATGGATACATATAAATATATATAATTTTGTATATACGATCTATCATACATCAAGTAGCTTTTATAAATATTAAAGTTCTCAGTTTAGTTTGAAAACATATTCAAAATTTTCTCAAAAACTATTTAAAGCTCAAAGGTTTTCGTTTCGAAAGCTTATTTGAAATAGTTTATAGTTTTGAATTTTTTTATCAGTTAAATAATATTTAGATTCTCTGTAACTCTCCAATTTTGGTTACAAAACCTGACCTGGCAACTGTTCCAAATACTTTTAGCTTGCAAGTCTATTTAAAGCTTGGGAACTTTATATCCTCGACGTAGCTTAGCTTACAATTCGAACAGATGGTCTTTGGCCAGAGCACCAGATATCTGGTTGATTGTAGAAACGATGTAGCTCTCTTTTTATCTCAAATTCCAACTGCAAATCTTCTTAAAGCTCGGGAACTCTATACCTTGGCTAGAACTTTAGTTACAGCGCTAAAAAGAATCTGGCTTTTTATAGATCTCAGCGTATTCAGTTCATTTTCAATATATGAACTGGATTCCATTCCAAGTGCTCACAGTTTTCAAATCTATTTAAAGCTCGGGAACACTAGATTTTAGTTGAAGCTTGAGTTACAGCTGTGGCCGATCTAGTCGGCTTCAGATTCAAGATCAGATTACCAGATAATAAATAAATCGCATTAAATTAAAGTATAGTCGCTCTAGGACTCTTTTCTATAGCGAGCTTTAATTTCGAATTGAAAGATTTATTTTTTATTTACATAATTTATTGATTATAAAATATATAATACTTTTTATATGATGATGATCTTCATTCTTAGGAAAATTCTTTTAAATAGCAATTTTATATGCGGAAATCCTAGTGAATTTTAAGTTATAGTACCAATTTTATGTCCAGGCCTAAGTTCTAGTTAAAGTCACTATAGAACTGAACCGTTCCAATGCCAAGATCACTATCAGATATCTGGCAGATCGGTTTAATCGATTTAACAAGCATTCTAGTGCTCTTTTTAGGGCTTAATTTCTAGTATTGAGAGTTATGCTGAATATATAATAATTATAGTATATATAATTTGGATATTTCTAGTATTGAGAGTAATGCTGAATATATAATAGTTATAGTATATATAATTTGGATATTTTATCGATATTATGTTAGGTTAAATTTCGGTTTTAAAATATAATTTGCATTACTTTAGTATATTTTTTTTAAAAAATTTTGTATTGCAATCGAGCTTTATTAAGATTTTAGCTATAGTCCCATATTATATCCAAGCTCAAGCTGTCATTGCCAGGTATCTGGTAGATCGCCAGATCTAGGGCCAGGGCGCTTATCGATCTCTCGACATTCCCAGGCCGCCACACAAAACCTGCCTCCAGCTCGAGTGTCGACATCGACACCCGCGCGGCCATTGCCACGGGGCGACAGATGCAGCCAAGCGATTATATATATATATCAATATATATAATTTTATATATTTATATATAGTTGTATGCGTTCGATTATCGCCTGCTCGTGGCGGGGCAGCTAAAAATGTGCCGGTTGTCATGTGTCGGCCGGGTTTATTTACTTGCCTCCGATTTTATTTAGTCAACGGAATATGAGAAGGCCCCCACCTAAGCCCCCTCTCCCTCTCCCCCTTCCAGCCACTTCAGACTTGGAACAAGCGCGGGCGCATCCTTCTAGAATAATTGCTCATATTTCTCAGCGCTTGGCACTTTATGTGTTTGGATATGTTTGGATATTGGCGACGTCCGCGACTCGATCGGCGCGATATCGAGAACTGGGGGGAGAAGGGGAGGGGCTTAGGGCCCTCTGGCTCGGTGCGTGAGAGGCTTTTGCGCTGACAACGTTTTGTTTGTTGTTGCCAAGTCTGGGGGAGCCGAAAAAAATTAATTGAGCAAAGCTCATTAGCATGAAGATCAAGACCAAGCAGGAGTAGGAGAGAGGGAGAGAGAGAGAGACAAAGAGAGAGGGAGATAGCAGCGCAACCCTTGGTGTCTACAGCAAATAAATAAACTTCTAATTTCAACTTGTTCCGCCGCAGCTACGAATTCTTTCGCGGACCCTACGTCGGCTGGAAGAACTCGGTGCGGCACAATCTCAGCCTGAACGAGTGCTTCAAGAAGCTGCCCAAGGGCATGGGCGTGGGCAAGCCCGGCAAGGGCAACTACTGGACCATCGACGAGAACTCGGCGCATCTCTTCGAGGACGAGGGCAGCCTGCGACGGCGTCCGCGCGGCTATCGCTCCAAGATCAAAGTGAAGACGTATGCGGTCAATCCCAATGGCTTCTACAGCGGCAGCTACGGCGATGCGGGCATGGTACGCAAGCAGAGAGAGAGAGAGAGAGAAGCGAGCGACTATATTTAATCGATTCCCCTTCCCCTTGCAGGACAATGCCAACTTCTATGCGAGCAGCGCTTACCCCAGCTACGACTATGGCGCCGCCGCGGCCAATGGCGTCGCCTCGGCGCAGGGCTTCAGCGATGCGTGGAACGTGCATGCGCCGCACAGCGGCTCGCCCGGCAGCCTGCCGCAGTACTCCAACATTACCTGCCTGACGGCGGTGGGCGGCAATCTGAACGGTGCGCAGACGCCACCGCTGGCCCACGCCGCGCTGACCATGTCCGCAGCAGCAGCAGCAGCGCCGCCAGCTGGTGGCGCTGCAGTGGCGTCCGCCACGGCTGGCGGCAACTGCAGCTCGCCCGGCTTGGCGGCAGCTACGTCGGCGCTTCAAAGTGATTACGCGCCAGCCGCCAGTCTCGTGGCGGCGGGCTACTCCTATCCAACAAGTGGCGCTGGCCTGGAAAACGGTAAGTGGCGACGTCAGTGGAGGCGCGATCCTCTAGCGCGCGTGGGTGTTCGTGTCAATCAGAGGCAGGCAGGGGTAGCTGCCGTTGGGGTTGCTGCGCGGGAATCTGCAGCTCGAATTACACACATGCCACATGCTGCGAGTGCCAAGTGCCGCACTGCGCATTGATACCCTTGCAAAGGGTATCATCATTTCGGTCAGCGGCGCGCAGAAAAAAATATATTCTATATATATAATTGATCGATAACAACAGCCTAGTCGAACTAGCCATATTTGTCTGTCTGTCTGTCTGTTTATTCTTTGGCTTGTTATTTGTCCATTTGCCTGTCCGCTTGTCCGTTTGTCTGTTACAATGCGCACTAATCGCTCAGTTTTGCAGCTATTGTGGTGCAACTTGGCACACATTTTTTTTTTTTTTGACACGCTGTAAATAAGTGAGAACTAGTTACTAGAGTGCGATGTATCGCATAGCTGCCATAGAACCTATCGGCGTAGTTTTGTTATTTTTGCAGATATTTTAATCAAACTTGCTACATTTTATTATAATTGTGAGCCTAGCATTCTCTTTAAATTTAGTCCAAATCGGTTTACTATAACATATAGCTACCATAGAACCTACCGGCGAATTTATGTTATTTTTCAAGGTATTCCGAGCAAATCTGCAACATCTCGTTTAAAAAGTTCTCTTAATATGCCTTTAAAATGTAGTCTACTATATCTACTATAACATATAGCTGTAATGGGAACAATCGCTTCAAATTTTTATAAAAAGAAAACAAAATTTGGCCTGTAACGAAGGGCAAGTTTGCTATATTTTAATTTTTTTTTTGGATATACACATAAATATCCATTAAATTGTATAACTATATATAGCTATAGCTTTAATAGGGGTAATGGGAGGAAAATTGAGCTTTTTTATAGAATTTCGATATTATTTGGAGCCCAATAAATATTTACCTGCATGTCAATATACATGAAATTGTATAACTATATATAATGGTTGTAGTTTCATTAGGAGTAATCGGTGGAAAATTTAAATTTTTATAGAATTTTGACATTGCTAAGAGCTAAAAAAATATTTACTTGAAGTTAGTTATATTTTAATGTATATATATAAAATATATTTATTTATATATATAAAGTTACTGCAGTAACAATAAACAACAGTAGCACACATGCCATTATTTGCGGGGCAGTGTCTGCAGTCTTCGGTGCGCCGAAGGCAACTTTTCCTTTCAAGTTTATAGCTGTGTTTCCCTCTGCCGCTGTCTCTGCCTCTGCCTCTGCCGGCGCTGTGTGAATTTTAACACTCGCTCATAAAGTTGCGTATTTTAATCGATCTTCTCTGTTCTTGTGCTTCTTCTTCTTCTCCCACTGCAGGCCTGCGCTCGATGTCGCTGCAGCAGCTGCCCGCCTTGTCCTCCCTGCAGTCCAGTCTGGGCCAGTCGCACTCGCAGTCGCACCATCCGGAGCATGCGCATGCCCACGCCCATCATCTGCCGCCACATTCGCATTCGCATCCGCATCCGCATCACCATCATCAGCATCATCATCACCATGGCACGATGACGCCGCCGCCATCGCAGTCGGGCAACCATGCGCTCGATCGTTCGCCCGTCGACCTCAAACCGGTTTACCTGCCGCCCATCACCCCGCCCCCGACGTCGGTGCACAGCGGCTACTACGAGACAATCAAATATTCAAACTAGGCCCCGGATCGTGCGGGCTGCACACTCGGCATTATTACCTCAAAGGATAATCAGCAGATAATCAAGTTTAGCGTTAAGCTTAGGAAGTTGCAGACAAAGTTACGTAGTTGCTTAGTGCGTAAGCAGAGCGTGCCCCGATCGGGCCGCTTTAGCTTTAGCTTTAACTAGCGAGTATTGGGAAATTGAAAACTCTTCACGTCTATGGTCGAATTGTTCTCGAAATAAAAACCAAAGAATGTTTTCCAAAGTTACACATGTGTTTTTTATTTAAATCTTTGAATTTTATGGCAATTATTGGAGTCTGGTCAAAGGTTTTAAATGCGTTATATATAGATTTCAACATCATTAATAATTAAAAATATAATAATAGCTTAAAATTATCTATTTTATATGTATTTTAAAGTTTTCAATTTATTATTTTCTTTATTTAATTTGTTTAGCCGATTTCTTAGTTGTTTATTTGCCACAATTTAAATATCCCGCGCAACTTAATTCATTGTACTCCGTTTTGCGCAGCGTGAACTTGGCTGCGATGCAAGAAAAAGCCATAGAATGCAGGAAAGCAGTGCAGGAAGTGAACTGCTTATACTAAGTCAATAATAACGAGCAAGCAATTGGGGCACAAACTGCTTAATAAAGGTGTTTCGCTTCCGATTGGACAATTGAACTGCTTGTGTTCCGGACGTTCTCTATGACATATAGTGCAAGCAGTTTAAAGACAAGCAGGTGAACTGCTTATAAGAAGACACACTACCTTATAAAGGCAGTTAGACTCCAATTGGAAGGATATACTGCTTGCGTGCAGTAGGTTTCCTATGCAGTGCAAGCAGTACTACCAGCGAATGTCTCTCAAAATGCATAAGAAAGGAAGTTCACTGCTTGTTCACTATATTCACATGGTTCTAACTGCTTGCTACTGAACACTGTGAGTGCAGATTGAAGCAACACTACCTTAGGCTCTTTTAAGCGGAAGGGCGAACTGCTTGCGTTCAAGAAGTTCTCTTTGCGTAACACTGCTTATGAACTACTTCTTACTGAAAACTGTGTTTTGTTTGAAAAACACCAAGCAGTGGTTGACTGTTGTTGACAAGCAGCACCTTTAAAATGCTGTATTTAATTTTGCAGTCTGGCAACACCAGCAGTAGCTTAACATGTTTAAAATTGCTATTAGCCGTTAAGCACTGCTGCTCATTTTGCTGGAAATCACTTTTTAGCCCACAAATAAATAAATGAACTTAAGAATAATTGATTTTTATTGTATAAAAAATTATTATAAAAACTAAAAACTAGTTTTATGTGAAAATGTAGTAATAAAAATTTAATATAAATTAATATTGTATAATAAAATAAATAATACAATTTTCTCATATATTTTTTTACTTTATATTATTTTATTGTTTCTTATTTATTATCTGTTTTTGTTTTTTTTTTAAGTTAATTCTTCGATTATAATATTTGTTTTTTTTTTTTGAGTAAAAATAAACCGTATTATAAATATAAAAATATTCGATTTTGCAACATTATTTTAAGTTATGCCATGGAAGAATTTTCATAAGAAGCATAGCCATAATTAATTAGTTATATTATTGTAAATATAATTAATTAATTAATTAATTAATTAATTATTAATGTATGTTTCTATTTTTTTAAGTAAATTCTTCGATTATAATATTTGGGTTATAAGTGTAGGGTAAATATTAATATTATTATTAAATATTATTTTAAATAAGTAACATCTGTTTAATCTGTTTCTATTTTTTAAATTCGAGTCTTCATTTAAAATATTTGTTTTTTTTTTTTGAGTAAATGTAAATCGTATTATGAATATTATTATTAAATATTATTTTGAAAAAGTAAAATCTTTATAAAATTATTTTATTTTAAGGTATGGAAGAATTATCATATGAGCATAGCCATAGATATAGTTGATATTTTGGGATAGTTGACATTATAGAGGGTATGCATATTGAGCCTTGATATTTAAAGTAAATATAAACTTTATCAGCGCCAGCTTCAGGGTCAATCTTGTTATAATAGTTTGATTCATATAAAATAATTTACACACTTTGGTAGTAGCAGTAAGCCATAACTTACACGCAGCTCATCGCGCTCAAATCCCATTCAGCCTAATTGAGATAAGAGCCTGCTCATTTTGGGCACATGCCCTGCCCGCATTGTTCTGCACTACGTCAATCCAATTATTCAGTTAATTGTCTCACCTTTATGAGCAAATTAAAAGTCAAATGGAAGACAGCAGCGAGCAGCGAAAGGCAGAGCCATAGAGTCGTAGTCAAGCTGAAGCCGAGACCGAGCCGGGAGACTGACCCGCAACCTAAGCTCTGGCTAAGACTGACCCATTGTCGAGGCAATGGCAATCGCATCAAGAAGTCGTCGCCGTTGATAATTATCGCAGGAAGCAGGCGAGAGACGAGGACAAAGCGGAGCTGCTGCCGAGGCAGCGACTCAATCCCGGTGAAATCCCAAGACAAACAGAGCGAGGCAGCAGGAGCGATTGGGTCGAGGTAACTTCGGTGAGAGCCTGAGCCTGAGCCAGAGCCTGAATTGGACAGTCAAAGGATAATCGGGATTAAATCTTCTTGAAAAGTTAATGTTTACACACGCACCTACCGTTGGCGATGCGCCGCAAAAAAGATGCAAAAATTATGAAAATATTGTCACAAGTGCAGAGCCAGCACAGCGGCGGCTACGGCGACGCAAGCAGCGACGCAGGCAGCGACGCTGGCAGCGTATGCGGCTCCGGCAGCAGGACAATTGCAGGCGGCAATCAAAACATGCAATTGTCCGTTTCGAATCGAACAGAGCGACAGAGAGACTGAGTGAGAGAGAGAGTGAGAGAGCGAGAGAGCTAGTAAGAGGATTTGTGCGTCAAGTAAACACACGCAGCGAATCGCCGGACCGCAGAGAGCTCTACCCGAGAACCGAATCGAAGATGCAGCCAGAGCATTCGCAGGCCGCAGCCGGCATAAATAAATAAATAAAATGATTTGAGCATTTTTATTTTTATTTTTTTTATTTTTGGCCAAAAAAAAAAAAAATGCAGAAACGAGCGTTAAAATAAACAATTTGCCATTGCATTATTTACTTTAAATTTATGTGAAATTAAAAACGTTTTTCGCAAGGATTTCTACGCCGTCTGTTTTCATAGGCGCGCATAGCAAATTGGCCCAGGTTCTGGCCAATCGATCACAAAAGGCTAGGCCGAATTTCTATGCCCTGCCCCCGCCCCCGTCGATCACTTTGCGGGGGGGGGGGATACGTTTGCACACAAAGTCTCGAGTATGTCGCGCGTATTTCCCCATATAAATAAACAAAAGTCTTGTTGCAATAACATGGCATGGAATATTTATAAAATAAACATTAGACCAGCACAGAGACAGCCCCACCAACAGCAGCAGCAGCAGCAGCCCCAACAACAACAACAGCAACCACAACGAGTGCCCGACAAGTCTGAATGGAGTTTTGAATGGTCCCGGAGCGTAGCGCACTTGGAGACGGCGATTTATGAATGAATCAAGCGCTGTAATGCCAAGTGCTCGGGTTATGCCCGGGCAGGTAGTACGAAAGTGCTACGAGAAGATTTGTGAATGGCAGGAATGGATTGATAGCGGCCGAGTGCCCGTGTATTCGTGGGAAATGGAAGCGAGCGTGGAAATTCTGGAAAAACAAACTTCAAGTGCGCAAGGAAACAGCTCGAACATGGGCTGCAATGCGGAAATATTTTATGGTATATTACCATTCGGATATGTGATTTTGGATTAATATGTTTTACTCAAAAACAAATTCAATGGAATTTTAAAAATGTTTAAGCACAATGAATAAAAATAAGTAATAGCCGATATAATTATACTATATGTATGTATTCATTTATTCTATGTTTAAATAGAATCAGAATTTTCAGGGGTTTTGAGTTTTATATAATACGAATTTCATATCCGAATACTAGTTAGTATTCTTGGCCATAAAAAAGTTAAGTGAGTAAAAATAAAATTTATATTTTCGAATAATGTTAAACAATTTTTGATTCTTTTTATGTGTAGTTCTTAACAACAAACTGTAAACTATTCCTAAATAATAAGAATTTATATTTTCAATAATAACAATTTATATTTTCGAAATATTATATACAATTTTGCAATATTTTTATGTCTGTTTCTTAAAAAAATACTTTTAACTATTTTTGCAATTACAAAATAATTATAATTTATATTTACGAATATTTATATAAAAATTTGAATTATTTGTATATGTATTTCTTATTAAAGCACTTTAAACTATTAGAAAAAATCATAATTTTATTTAATTCTCAATTCAGAATCAAAGTTCAAAGCGAGCACATTATTCTTTAAACAAGATAGAGATATAGCGTTGTAATATTTATACTTATTATTTTCCAACGTTATACATTTTTAAATAATCTAAATTTATGAAATTTCAACTTTTAGATAAATTCCAAAATTTATCAAACTCCCAATTCGCCATCAAAGTGCAAAAAACACATTTTATCAAAAGAAATATATAGAGATATATGGCTAAATTCATATTTTATCAGTCATTTGAATCGTATAAATCTAAAAATTAAGAAATTTATAAATCTTAAAATTTCATGAAAAATATTACAAAAAATTTCAAATCTTATATAGCTTTCAAGCGATTTTGCTAAGTTTCTTAAAGGTAGTTTATCTTGAACCATAAACATTACCCAGAGCATTTTCTGAAGTTACAGCATTAACTGGTAGCTGTTTTTTTGCAGGAACTGTATAAAAAGCTAGTACTCTATATAAGCTGAAATAAAAATAAACTCTATGTTATTATCAGAATATACAATTTTGAATGTCTCTCCCCCTCGCAAAATAAATACATTTATTTTAGGAATTTAGGAATTTTAACTAAGCGTATATCCCCTTAGAGGAGCTACAGCTTTCGATCCGCCTATATAAACAGTAGGTGTCTCTTTAATGGGTCTGCACTCGGCGCACACAGCGGGCACTTCCGTAGAAAAACTTGGGTGGACAAACAATTGTATCGGTTCGTCACTTAGGCAAAAGGTCCACACCTCGCGTTGCTCCCTCGCAGCGAGCGAGCGAGCGCAGGGCAGAAACAGGAACAGGAGCAGCGGCAGGGGCAGCGGCAGGGGCAGCAATGGCTGGCAACAGCCACACCCACGCGCAGCGGGAAACTTGGCAGGCCATAAAAACTGTAAAACCGCAAATAAGCCACAAAACGGCGGCACACGCGTGGCATAAGCAAACCACCCAAAAACCAGGCCTGGACCAACTTGGCCAGCTTGCTGCTGGCTCAGGCTCAGCAGCATCATTATGATTATCACTGGAAAGCGGCAAGGGGAATACCAAACACATGAAGCAGCAAATGGGCAGAGCCAGTAGCAGTGGTCGTAGCTCGACCAGGTAATCGAGTCCACTAAGCCCTCGCTCACCCGGTCTAAACCGCAGAGCGCAGAGCGGGGAAATTCCCGCTCGATTCTGTGCTCGCGTTCATTAAGAATTCCCGCGGCGCGCATTAAAGTCTAAACATGCCAACCCCGCATCCAGCAGCCAGGAACAGTTTTCCCCTCGCTAAGCAGCTGATGATTAGCATCCGGCCAGGAATCAAGCCGGCCCCGATGCCCAAAGCAGGTACTGCTTTGCGCGTAGACTTAGCGCCGGCATGAATTTCCGCCGATTACCGCAAGATTTCGCTATGATTATCGATTGCGATTATTATGATTAAACTAATGGCGGAAATTTCCCAACCCCTTCGAGTGACTACACCACATTTTCCTGGAACAACACACACACACACACAACGAATTTGTGTCTACAGCTAATCTGCTAAATTGGCTATGCAAAAAGAACGAGAACTATGCATAATGAGAGCTCGATCCATATACAAATCATAAATTTTAATGAGTGCCCAATATCATTGAGCGCACATAACACCCCACACTACAGACTACCCTATCCTACCTTTCTCTCTCTCTCTCTCTCTCTCTCTCGCTCCCCCAACTCTGCTCTCGCCAATTGCTGACACTCTCCACCACCGCTTGCAGTGCAGTGTGCAAGCAGTGCACTGCCAGCGCCATTGCTGCGCTCTTGCTTTCTCTCACGCTCATTCGCTGTGCAGTGCAGGCCACGCCTACCCAACGCTGCGCATTCGTCTGTCGCTGCGCGTGTGTGTGTGTGCGTCAACACGTTATTGGCTCAGCGCTGCTGGCAGCGACGCAGCGTCGCCGCATGCATATTCATAAGAGAGCAGAGCAGAGCAGCGCAGCGCAGCGTCAGCGTCAGCCCCAGCCAGCACAGCATTCTGTTTGTGTTTGTGTTGGTGTTCGTGCTGCTGCTGTACGCTGTGCCTGTGTGTGTGTGTGCGTGCGCATATTTCGCCTTATCAGCATTTTTAGGAGTGCGCGTTTTCAAGCGAAAGATACTTTTTTTCTCAATTTCTTTTTTGCTAGAAATTTTATTATTGTTGCAGCTTAAATCCTGTTTCGCTGTCTCTGTCTCTGCTTGTGTGTGTGTGTGTGTGTGTGTGCCTGGGTCTGGTTCAAGTGCCGTTAACTGTCTGATTAGGGCACTCCTTGCACTCATCGCTTTAAGATAAATATTATTCTTAGATTACTTCAAGTAAAAATACTAAAATCTGCCCGAAAAAGGAAAAGAGCACAAATTGCTGAATTTAATAGGCGATGAGTTGCCATATGTTTGCCCGTCTGCCTGCACGCCCCGCGACATGTGTTGCAAATTGTCCTCTGAACTAGTCTAAACAGTCTGGCTCTGCCCCCGCCGTACCTCCCATCATCACTATGATATACCGAGTAGTAAGTACGCTTCCCGTTGCCAAGCGCAATGTCGTCGCACTCGCGACGGCCTCAAATTGAGCGTGCGAAATGGCGAGGGGCGCCCCAACATGTTTCCGATTGCGCCACGGGCACACTTCATGTACTCTCTCCACTTTTTTGTTGGCGATGTTTTCGGGATTGAGATATTTGTCAAATTAACATGTTTCATCTGCCGAGACCGTGACCGCTGCGTCAATTGCGTAAACAACATTCTTTCCGGCTTGAAAGTTCAATAAACTTGGCACTGGGATTCTGGCAAGGTTATGCAGATATGGATATATGGATATGGTTAGGGAGAACTTATGTTATACAGTCAAAAATATATAAAATAAGGCTGGAGCGTTCTTTCGGATTACTTTTTATTGTATTTTCATAATTTCATATTTAGTCAAAGATTTCTAGTAATAGAAATTTGAAATTATTAAAAATATTGGATGATTTCTTACTGATTAATTACTTTCTATTGAATTTCCAAAATTTCCTTATAATGGAAGCGTGAGAGATTCACCAGTTTCAGGTAGGCACACACAAACTTGCGCAAATAATCATATAAAATGTAGTTTTACTTTAGTCAAAGATTCTGAATAATCGAAATTTTAAATTTTTAAAAATCTTTTTCAATGACTAAAAAAAAAATATAGATTAATTACTTTCTATAGAATTCAAAAGTATGTGATTTATTGAAGATACAAAAGAATCGATATTTTATAACTGAAAATATCCTGTTAGATAATATATAAAGCTTGGAGATTTTTCAATATAGAACTTGAAATAGTAATTTTACAATAAACTATCATTAAATGATATACAGAGTCAGAATTCACATCTTAAATTTATGAAAAAGGTGCGATACTTTCAGTTTAACAGCTTTTTCCATTATTTTAATAATTTTTATAAATAAAGTAAAATATTAAATGATTTAAAAATGTATATATCGGATGTGTACCTGTTATCTGTTTATTTATGCCAGATAAAAAGCCACACATAAAACTGTTATTGTATGATGTATGGAATAATAGTACGAATGTGTAAGAAATACCGAAAGAATCGAGATTACAAATTCATAAAATATCATCTTAGTTAATATGAAAAGTTTCCTTTCGCCTTCTTGAGATTTACTCTAAAATTATTCAAAAAAAAAGGTTCAGCATTTCTTTGAAATACCTTAAACTCAAAATACATATCTGAATATAAATTAACTAATTTTGAGCTCTGGGAATTACTTTGAGGTCAGACTAAACTGGAATTAAGAATTCGCCAGCATCGCTCGTAGGTTGATTAAACTTTCACTGCGATGGAGGCAGCAATTTGTTGGGAGGCGCAGCGAGATTAAAACAATATTTTCATAGGTCAAATGACAGACAAAATGGAGCGGGAGATATATACATGACAGACACACACACACACACGCACACATACACCTACTTGCCTCAGATATATTCGCTGCAGGAAACTGAGACCGGAGCTGAGACTGGAGCTCGTCGCCGTGGGACAGACGAGGGCGAGGGCGAGGCAACTGCGCAAAGAATAACATGAACTGTGCGAAATGCAGAGACAGACGAAGTGCCACACAGACAGGGGCACCCACACACTCACAGCGAGACAATCAGAACGCCAATGCCAAAGACGAAAATTTGTAAAATCAGCAAGAAGACGAAATGAAGAGGGGGAAGAAACGAGAAGCAGCGGCAGAAGAAAGAAGTCGCTGCAGCCTCATTCGAATTTCAAATGCAGCGCTGGACTCCTTGACCGGCACACATGGAACACATGAGCTGGCCACGATGAGATTCCTTCTCCCTGCCCCCTCTGTCTCGCATGGTCTCGCACGACGTCGCGTCCTTCGCATGCGAAAAATTATGTTAAGACAATAAAAATATTTGTCAAAATAATGCGATTGCGCTAATAGAGCCAAATATTATTCTTGTATCAATTATCCAGGCTATCGAAAACCAGAGAGAGCGAGAAAAAGAGGAAGAGAGAGAGCGATAGTCAGTCAAAACGTTTTCTATGCACGCTGCGATTTTTTTATCAGCTCAAAATTCAATTGAATTGAGTTCAATTTTTGGAATGCAAATTGAAATTAATTATACTTTTAAATTATCAAAATAAATGCAAGTGTTTTTACACACAGATAGAGAGAGAGAGAGAGCGAGAGAGTCGCAGCTGAGCTAAAGCGTGGGAGATTCGCCAGTTTGAGTCAGGCACACACACACACGCACACACTTGCCCAAATAAACATATAAAATTTACTTTAAAGCTGACAAAGTCAATAAATATTGTTGTACGTAAAAATATTGTTTCAATAAGCAAAAAGATGGGAAAAACGAACGTCTGCAAAAAAAAAAAAACGGCTTGGGCTCATAACAGCGACAACAACAACAACAACAACGTGGCCAGAATGAAGAGAACAATCAATGAGATGTGAAAAAACGTGAGAACATGTGGAAAAAGCGGCGTGTTGGGAAAAGCCGCGAGTAGAGCTCTTGTTTTTTTCGCTCTCGCAAGAGAACGCAAACACAAACAACAACAACAACAGCGAGAAAAACAACAAATACAACAAGCAGTTTGGAGTATCTATTATCACGTAATATGCGGGGAGTTACGATCACGAGGGCTTAATTGAAAAAAAAAAAAAAACAGCTGGAAAATTGAGTTGTAATTGATACAGCCAAGAGTCAGTGTATTCAATGAAACTGCTATCATTATTATTATATCCTTGACTTCGCCATAATAAAGCTAGCATCTAGCGAAAGATAGAATTTGAAAATTTGTAAACAATATTTGAAATAATTTAGGTAACAAAAACTTGCTAATTGAACTGTAATTTTGATATGGTAGAAAATTGTTTAAATTTTAGATGATTTAGTAAAATTAAAATTAAGCCGAAAAACTGCAAGAAATTTGAAAAATTAAAAAAAAACTAAAAATATGGCTTATGTAATGACGTGCTCTTAATAAAGCAAATGAGTTTAAAAAAAAAACTTTATGGAATTTTAAGTAAATTAAATCTATAAAACTGAAAAATGAAGCTTAGTTTAAAAAAAAGGCTATATACTTTGACTTTGTAAATTGACTTATATAATTTAATAAAATTAAAAAAATTAGGCCGAAAGCGCAAGAAGATTGAAAAACTTTATAGAATGTTTAGCAAATTATGGCATTAAAACTGGAAAACCAAAAATGTGGCTTAAATAATGAAGAGCTTCTATTAAACCAAATGAATTTGAAAAACTTTTTGGAAATTTAAGTAAATTAGATCTGTAAAACTGTAAAAAATTTATAAATTGACTGACTTGCCTACTATCATATAGTAGATATATAGATATATATAGTAGTCCTCGCAAATATGTATGTATGTCTACATCTGAAAAAAAGCTGTAAGACTTCATTAATGATGTACAATATTTACTAAAATTATATTTAATTGCGGTTTTCTCATTGTAGTATGTAAATTGAACGGTAATTGCCATATAATAGTGTTTTAGGCTTAAATAGTTAAAATAGCTATTAGCTATTATGCCATAATTTCTTTAAAAATAAATGCAGCTAAAAAAAAAGTTGTAGAGCTTTGAAAATATATTAATTATAATTAAATTTCTATTTCAATCAGAGTAAAAATATGCTTTTTACAAATAAACAGACTTTATATACGTCTACACCCTACAAAGTGCTTCAACTCCCTCAACTACCTACACAAAATCAAGTCGAGCGGCAAGTTTTAAATGCACAGTGGAAAAGCCTCGACTGAAATCGAAATGCAAAAAACTTGCGCCCACTAATTTATGCTGCAAACCGGCTAAAAGCAGCAGCTACCCAAAGCCAGAACCAGCTCCAAGTCCGAGCCACAGTGGAAGCCACTGCTGAAGCCACCCACGCGCTGCTGCTGAGCCTGAGCCCCAGCCTGAGCCTGAGCCTGTAACTTGTCTGCACTCCCAGGTGCTGCGACTACTCGTGTGCCCTTTCTCTGCCTCGCACTGCCATTGGCGGTGCCATTGGTGCGAGCGAGAGCGCAAGAGTACGAGCTGCTGCTAGGCCGCATTTTAAGCATTAGTTTGAACAACATAAACAGACAGTGGAGCGGGGAGCGGAGGGAGAGTAGCAGAGGGGGTGTCCGAAAACTGATGGAACAACTATTTGCCTACTTCCCTAGCCAGCGGGTAGAGGCAGACAGCCAGAAAGAGAGCGCGAGACAGGCAGAGAGAGAGAGAGAGCGAGAGAGAGAGCGTGCTTGGCACTTGGCATTGCGAGAGGCGGTCGGTCACACGCACCAAATCATGAATGGCGGCCACCTCGCGCGCTCTCTCAGCGCTGTGTCTGTATGTGTGTGTGTGTGTGGGAGAGTGCGAGAGCGCTGTGCTTGTATGCGTGTGTATAGCTGTAGGTCTTCACTTACTGACTGCAGCAGGCAGCACAAGCTGCCGTCGGTGGTTGGTCGCAGGCACGCACACAGACATGCACACAAAGAGAGACACTGAGAGACGTGCGCTGCTGCTGCTGCTGCTGTTAACGCTGGCGTCGCAGTCGCTGCCGCTGCTGAGATTCGCTGCCGCGTCGCATTGACTCGAGCTGTGTGTTATTTCAGTTACACAGATTCAGTATCAGACGTGTTACTATCCCGAACGGTTCTCTGTCGCTGCGTGTGCCCGCACGTACGTTGCGATTGCTTGTTGTTGTGCTATCGACACACACACACACACACACGTGCACCCACACACACAGGCACAAGTTGTTTAAGCAAATATTATCTGAGCAAATAATAAACGCGACGCAGCAGTTGCTGCAGCAGCAAAAGGAAAACCTCTGTGAAGTGCGCCAAAGAAAATAGCAGAAAATCGAGCGAAAAAAAATACAAAAAAAAACACACACACACACGCACACGAAAGCAAGTTCTTGTGGCGGCTCAGTCCGCAGTTCAAAAATATAGTATATATATATAGCATATATACCGTTATAATGCACACGCTGTTCAGTGATCAGAACTCCTTCTCGCGGCACTATGCGCAAACCGCCGCCGGCTACACGTCCGCCTCGGCGGTGGCAGCCGCCAGCAGCGCCTCGGCAGCGGCGGCAGCGCACTATGCCTACGATCAGTACTCCCGCTATCCGTACTCGGCGAGCGCCTACGGCCTGGGTGCACCGCATCAGAACAAGGAGATCGTGAAGCCGCCGTACTCGTACATCGCGCTCATCGCGATGGCCATACAGAACGCGTCGGACAAGAAGGTCACCCTGAATGGCATCTATCAGTATATTATGGAGCGCTTCCCCTACTATCGCGACAACAAGCAGGGCTGGCAGAACTCCATACGCCACAATCTCAGCCTGAACGAGTGCTTCGTCAAGGTGGCGCGCGACGACAAGAAGCCGGGCAAGGGCTCCTACTGGACCCTCGATCCGGACTCGTACAATATGTTCGACAATGGTTCCTTTCTGCGACGTCGGCGACGCTTCAAGAAGAAGGACGTAATGCGCGAGAAGGAGGAGGCGATCAAGCGGCAGGCAATGATGAACGAGAAGCTGGCCGAGATGAAGCCACTGAAGCTGATGACCAACGGCATACTGGAGGCCAAGCATATGGCTGCGCATGCGGCGCACTTCAAGAAGGAGCCACTCATGGATCTGGGCTGCCTCAGCGGCAAGGATGTCTCGCATGCCGCCATGCTCAACTCCTGCCACGACAGTCTGGCGCAGATGAATCATCTGACCGGCGGCGTGGAGCATGCCGGCTTCACGGTCGACTCCCTGATGAACGTCTACAATCCGCGCATCCATCACAGCGCCTATCCGTATCATCTGAACGATGATAATCTGACGGTGGCCAGCACGCAGATGCATCATGCACATCATGCGGCGGCGGCGCATCATGCACAGCAGTTGCGCCATGTCGCCCATGTCTCGCATCCCCTCACGCCGGGCAATGGCAGCAGCGGCACCATTGGCGGCGGCGGCGGCGGCGGCGGTGGCGCCGGTGTGCACTCGTCGGGCGCGTCACCCACAACGATCTCAACGCCACATGGACCTGCTCATGGTGGCTGGTATACGCCGGAGACGCCGCCGTCGGAGCCGCTAACGAGCGGACCGGGCGCAGCGGGCGCACAAGGCGGCACGCCCACGCATCCCAGCAACAACAACGCGGCCAGCATGCACAACAGCAACAACAACAACAACAACAGCAGCAGCAACAACAACAACAACAACAATAGTAGTAGCAACAACAACAACATCAATCATCATGCTATTGTCTCCGCCTCGGTACTGACCAGCAGCCCCAGCTCGGCGCTGGGCTTCCGCGACATGATCTTCGAGCAGAATCAATCCTGCCAGCTGGACACGGGCAGCCCCACGGGCAGCATACAGTCGGCCAGTCCGCCGGCATCGGCCAGCGTGGCGGCCGCCTCGGCCGCTGCCGCAGCCGCTGTCATCAATAGCCATCATCATCATCATCATCATCATGTGCCGCATCTGAGCGGGAACCTGGGCAATCTCGGCCAGCTGAGCAATCTGAGCCACTATCGGCCGCATGTGGGACACTATCAGGAGTATGGCATCAAGTATGGCGTCTAAGTGGGCGTCCGGCGGCCGGGAGCAGGGGGGCTTGGGGGGCTTGGGGGCGTGGCGGCTGTGCTCTCTTGTATATTCGTGTAAATATATCTGCAAAGCATGACTCACAGCGCCAGCGCGACGGCAGCAGAAGAAAGTATCTCAATGTCAAACGAATTTATTATTATTGTTTTTTTTGGTCGAAATTTGTTTTTGTATTTTACTGTATTTTATTGTATTTTATTGTATTTTATGTTCGGCGAAACAACAGTTAGTTGCTAGTTTTCTACATCTAATAGCAGTAAACGATACCGATACCGATAACGATAACGATATATATAATATATAGACACGCATACATATACATACACATATTTAACAGCTACAATTAACTACTTATTAATAATTGTTATCAACTTTAGCGCGTAGTTAACGTATTTTTCTGGCATGCAATTTGTGATGAGTTTTCGCTGCGAGCACAAGAGATTTCCCCCCGCTCGGAAGTGCGGGGGGGGGGGGGAGAAGTGTATTTAACATCTGAGTAAACATAGTAAATCGCTTAGTAATATTATCATTAACTAGCCTAGCCTACGTAAGCAATAATAAATTATGAAAATAACTATAAACTATTATCAAGCAAGCAACTAGCGTACATCACGAGCAAAAAGTGTATTAAAGAAATAATATGTTAAAATATCAGAAAAACAAAAAAAAACAAAAAAAAAAAAACAAATAGAAAAAAAACTGCAGTTTTATTTCCGTCTCACTCTCTCGGAATCGAAGTTGCACCTACACATGGCATTTCTCGCAAAACAGACTTTCAGATAAAATCGATATCGTACGCAAATTCCACTGATAACCAACACCACGACTATATTGAATGACCAAGGGGGAATCTGGAAGCAGCGCCAGCAGCACCTCCTCATAACGAGCTCAATGAAGTGAGTCAGAGGAGCACAGAAATATGACAATGGGCAATATCAGATATAGCGCAGCTGCTCAGGTTGCACGTGCTTCTCGCTCTATTCTTGTTTAAGTCTGGCTAAAAGTCCAGCGAGCATTCGATTTCATGCACTCGACCAAGGATCACGCTATGAGCGATCTCAAGCAAAACTATTTATTATCATATTGAAAAATGCATGGTAATGAAAGCGCAAATTTTGGGTGAAAGCTATAGATTCGGGAACTTTATATGATCTGAGTATTTCGCATTATTACTATGGACTAAAAAATCATAATATTTTTTAATTTTTTTGTAAATTTCGGAACAATTTTTTAAACTTCAATCAAAGTTGAATTTTTTATTTTTATTTTTATTTTTGCAACCTACCTTTAAAATGCAAAGCCTTATAAATATAAAAGCTTTCTTATTCCTATTAAAAAAAAGAAGTAGAAAATTTAATAGCAGTATCTCGAAAAATTCTTAAATTACTGCTAAACTTTAAAAATTTAGATTTATCTTTTTACTGCGAATTTTTTTAAAGGCGTTCAAGCATAGCTACAGAATATACATAATTTCAGACTTTATAATACCATATAAAGATGTATATAAACTTAAGTATTTCCAAGCTGATTTATTTTTACAAAAGATACAATCTTAAATTATAGATTTCGATCAAAATCAAAAATTGCGAAATCGGTATTTTAGTTTTTTCTCGAATCTAAAAACTCAGAAATTCCTACTGATCAAATCTTCTTTTCTACTTCAAAGAATCCAAAGTATTTACGGAATCAATATAATTTCAGACTATTAAATCGAATGGGAGATAAACCCCTCTGAAACCATTAAGTTCCAAAAACGTTTACCGCATTTTAAAAAAGTAGAATACATAAGAAAACTGAGTCAATCTTTAGATATTCCCATTTTTTGTTTTCAGTTCCGACTTGAAGTGAACAGAACCCGGAAATAACGTTAAAGATCTCAAAACTATAGCGAAACTTGCGACGCTTTCACTTGTGCCGCGACAATACTTCACAAATTATAAACCTTTAGTTAAAATAACTCACAACTATGCCCTTAACTAAGACGATGGCGGGGGCGGACACGCCCCTAATTGGCAAACAATCGCAGTTAATTGGTAGAAAGCAAAACACAAACGCATAACACTAATGATGGGTGCCGAAAACCCGGGCTTATTAGCACGGCCAAACCTCGAAGCAGTTACCCAACCGTTTCATCAGCCCGTCTGCCGATCGCCCCGACTGATTAACTGGCCAAATTGACTGCGGACTGTGGATGGTGGATGGTGGACTCTGGGGGCGATTGTTGTCACGGTCTCCACACTCGTGTGCCTCGTGCGCGCCTCCATTGTGCGACTGTCATGTTCGATTGTCCATTGTCACTTGAGCAAACCCGCCTGGCGCCACTGCGCGGCATTGAGATCGCGTTAGACAGACGCGCAGACTCGCAAACGGACAGACAGACGGACAAGATCACCTATTGATGTAGGCTAAACTGTGCTCAGGTGGAACTCCAGCTACAACTACAACTACAACTCAAACGCTCAAGCACGGCCTGCGCCAAGGGCCATCGCACCATCGATCCATCGTTTCAGAGGCCCATCGATCCAACGATTCATCGATCCATTGGTCCATTGTCTTCACGACTCGAGCGCAGCCTCGCTGGGTGGGCAGCCTCATCTCGCTGCTCGCCAATGGCCACTCGAGTGCGAACGAAAAGTGTGCCAAAGCCTAAGCTGATGCCAGTTGGGGCACCTAACAGCCGCTTAGGCCTGAAAGTAAAGCCACTGGCGGCACCACAATGACTAACAGATGGCAGCGATTTTAGCTTAATATCGCAGCTTTTCAGACTTTCACGGATTTCTCAGATTTTGAGCTTAATCATATCAAATGTTAGTGTAATCATATCTGTTATAAATTGAAATTAATTATAAATACCAAATGTGAATTTTTGCACTTGCTTAGAAATATCGATACCCATAAAAAATATCGATAACTATATTTTACGACCATGCAAAAAGAGCTTCCTACGATTCGAGACTGTAGGCAGCTATGCGACCGAACCAAAAAAAAAAAAACTACCAAAAAAAGAGACCAAGACGTGTGAAACAAGAATTTATGTCTTTTTGAAAAATA
Source organism: Zaprionus bogoriensis (assembly GCA_035046045.1). NCBI lineage: Eukaryota > Metazoa > Arthropoda > Insecta > Diptera > Drosophilidae > Zaprionus > Zaprionus bogoriensis. The sequence continues at coordinate 1,765,777 of JAWNOI010000145.1, forward strand.
AATTTGTAAAACTTTAACTTGATGTTAACGAACATCACAACTGAAAAAGGGTTGTTTCACTACGGAAAGTCGTTGGAAGGCATCGGAATCTGGTCATTCGACCCGGATACTGAACTAATATTTTCAGGTAACTAGAACAATATCTATTTTAGTTTGGTATCTTAGATTTTCTAAAATTTACTGATATAGATGTTCTGCTTAATTTTTAAGCTTTATGCCTCAATTTATTAGATATTAACTGGGATATCGGTTATATTTAAGAGTTATATTTGATCTTTGATCTTTGATATTTTCTGATATTAATAAAGATACATAATGCGTTAAGCAGTTTCATTACATCAATTTGAGCCTGATATTTCAGATGCTTATTCAACTAACTGCATGTTTAATTTTGTTATTAATGTCAGTTTTATATTTAAAATATTCAGATATTCGACCTATAAAGTATTTTTTAAATTGTCTGTTCTGTTGGGAAATTCTAACATTGCTATTTGAGCTTGATTTATCAGATTTTACTATATTTACAAATATATTAGTTATCTTTGAGTTTTTTCTATATCAACTACAGCTTTATATCTCAGTTTTCTACCACTTTTCCTCAGTTTTATCTATAAATCTTTTATGTTTAAGAGTTGAAGCATTTACATATGTATATTCCAGCTTTGTATCGTAATGCATTTGTCTTTATTAAGTTATTTGTTATTATCTAGTCAGTTTTTTATATAAAATTGAGCATTTTACGTCGACATATATATATATAATATGTAATATATAATTTAAACTTAATATACATTACAATAAAATACAAATATAAATTTTAAATATATGTTTACCTTAAGATTTTTATCATATTTATGAGGACTTGACATCATTTATTACTATGTTCATACATAATCCGGGAAAGGCGTTTATTTTAATAGTTTTATCATATCTGTTACACGTTACTGGTATAGCTGTTTATATTTTATTTGATATATTTTCTATATATATTTTCAACGATATCTTAAATTTTCAAATATCTACAGCTATATTGGTGCTATTTAAGACTCATATTTAAATCAGATTTGATCTGATTTTTGCACAAAAAAAATTTTTTACGGATTTGATTTTGCTGGCTCTGCTCAATTTACTTTCTATATTTTATACTTATATATTCTTGATGCTTAAGCGTGCGCAAAGCACAAACAACACGCTGAAGTCGAGTTCCAAGTCGAGTTAATGGCCGCCAAGTCACTGTGGGGCAGTCTACGCTCTCACTCCCTCTCTCTCTCACACGCACTCTGCTACGCTGAGACACTGCTGCTGGCTATACCCCAACATTTCTCTCTCTCTCACTCTCTGTCGCCGCTCAACCATGGGCTTGGGGCATGCTAATTCAGCACAAATTCACATCGAATCAGTTTTGGGCTGATGCGATTGCCGTTGCCTTCGCTGCTGCGTTGACAAAGCAGGCCTGAGCCCATGCGGTGTCAAAAGCAACAAAATTAAATGCGAAAACAACGGGAAAAAAATGTGAAAAATATGCGCGCAGCAGCAGCGGCAGCGGCAGCGGCAGCGGCAGCGGCAGTTGTCGCGGGTGGTCCAAGAGGTTTTTGGAGGGACAAGAAAAACATTGCGACTGGCGACAGAGCGCTGTTTGCTTAGCGATAAGCATGCACGCACACAAATGCATATGTATGTATGTGTGTGTAAGCAGTTGCAGATGCAGGACACGCGACAAGCAGCGCACAGATCGAGCAACAGCAGAGACTTCTATGTACGCTACATATGCCTATTATCAGTATATATGTGTATATTATATATATGCGTGTGTTTGTGTGTGTGCGTGTGTGCCTGTAATCAAATCATTGCCAGCGCCTGCCTACAAATATTGACAGCTGTTGTCGGCGCTGGTCCTGGAGCCAGGCCCGATTTACATAAATATTATTGCAAGCCTAATTAAATGCAAGTATTAGCTGTCAGCTCGCATAATAGGCTGCGCGCCACGCCCCCTCCGCCTGCCTGTGGGCCGCCTATATTAGCCTGGCCAACTATGTGACGGCAGCTCCTTTTGTAATTAACGCGCGTGCTCTGCTTATTTTTCGCGCGCGCTGCCTGCCCTCTCGCTCGCACTCGCTAACGCTATCACTATCTCTGTTCCTCCACCCGCACATATTTATTTACCTGGCCAGTTGTGTTGATGACCTGTTATCATTGCGCCGTTATAACAATAAATTCTACTGCCATCGCCTGACGACGTCGACGACGACGACGACAGAGAGAAGCGCGCTGTTATCCTTGTTGTTGTATTTGTTGCTGCTGCTACTGTAGTTGTACTTGTTGTTGTTCTCGTTGTTGTTGTTGTTGTTCTTGCACGGTTTGCTGTTGTTTTGCCAGCTGTCGTTGCAATTAACCGGGCTATAATAGAGCGACACCGGAGCGTTCTAAAGTAAATTTACATTGCACGCCCGCAGACCTGCGTAATATGAATAAATTATTCAAATATCCATATAGTATATAGCTTCTGTATGGTCATAGTATATATAGTTCAGCTACTTGAACAATTGTACTGGATAGCGCGAGTGGCAGGGCTTGTAGAGTGAAGATATTGCATATTAAATTATAGTCTACATATCTAGAAGCTTATGCTCCAACTGCAGGAATTATAATATTTTTAATTGTTTATGTAAGCCAAAAAAAAAAACAAGTACATTAAGCTACAATCGATAATAATTATAATAATAATATAATATTATAATTAATATTAAATAAATAAATAAAAAAAAAATAAAAATTCTTTTTTACTACTGTCACGATTGAAAGAAGAATAAAGTTTCTGTATTATTACTCTCACGATTGAAAGAAGAACAACATCAGTTTCTGCTCTCACGATTGAGCGAAGAATGCGTGTAATTCTGCTCTCACGATTGAAAGAAGCAGCACAGCTTCGACACTGCGCTCGGACATTTTCGGCAGATGCGCTCACGATTGAAAGAGCAAGAACACGACTGATGCCGAAAGAGCAGCTCGTGCTTTTGCTCTCATGATTGATAGACGAAGATCGTTTCGTTTAGCTGCTCTCGCGATTGAAAGAATAAGAACAGCTTCAACTCTGCGCTCGCGCATTTTCGGCAAATGCACTCGCGATTGAAAGAGGAAACACACGACTGAAGCCGAACGAGCGCTCGCCCTTTTACTCTCCTGATTGATAGACTAAAATCAATTCGTTTCACTGCTCTCGCGATGGAAAGAAGAAGAAAAAGTCGGTTTAACTGCTCTCGCGATTGAAAGAAGAAGAACAGCTCGGTATGCTATGCTCACATTCCGCTCCAGTACCGCTTCGGCTGCTGTGCTCACACAGCTTCGGAAGCTGCGCTCACGATTGAACGACTTTAAATAGAGCCGTCAGTCAAGCATTTTCTTCAGTTAACTTTCAAGTGTAGTGCAGTGCAGACGTGTTTCAAATAACTCCTCCTCAACTTGCAGATCAGATCGGATACCCACTTAGGACTCTTGCTAGGCGCTCTCGATTGAAGGAGAAAGAAAACGATTGAAGCCGGAAGAACAGCTTGTCCGTTTGCTCTCATGATGGAAAAACGAAGATCAATTCGTCTTACTGTTTTCACGATTGAAAGAAGAACAATTCTGTTAACCTGCTCTCGCGATTGAAAGAAAAAAAATAGCATGGAGATTCAACATTTTGCCAGATCAAAGCCCAACGAAATTGTCAAATTTTCCTCTCAGAGACGCAATAACAACAGAGTCAGCGACTCATAGCAGATATAGATATAAGATCCCTACAGTAAACTTCCGTTTCCTTTTCAGCAGTTATAGAGCTCGTAAAGCTATGGCCGAGTTTTAGTGCCTTCGATGTCGAACAGCAGCACCAACAACAACAACAACAACATGGAACAAATGCATTTTTATGGCATTAAACAAACTTTGAGAGCGAATGTTTTCGAACACTTTTGAAGTTTTATTGAGTTATAAATACGCAAAACGGCTTTGGAGTTGGCTCTACTCCCCCGACACGCCCCTCCTGCTATACTACTCCGTCTCTAGTGCTGCGCAGAAACCGAAGGCAGCAATTTTCAAATTAAATTTATGATCGATTTATGCAACAAAAAAGTATAGAAGGGGGAAGAGCGGTGCGGAGTGCAGCGCCACGGCGTCGACATTTGAGTAAATTAGCCGACTGGCGAGGGCGGCGCGGGGGGCGGGGTCATAGGCGCATCGCCGAGGGAAAGCCTAGGAGCTGCGCGATTTATTGGCCTGCGTTGACGGATGGAAAAGGCAAAGACTGCAGCAGCAGCAACAACAACAACAACTACAACAACTTTGATTGACTGTTGCGCCTGAAATGCTTTGATCTGCGCGGCCGACATGGATGCAGTGCATCCTCCCGCCTGCACCCGTTAGTTGCCAGCTAACGCCTGCAGATGGCGCTCAATTGTCGCCGCGTCGCGCAGCGCAGCGTCATTGATCGCACGTGGTCGTCCCCTACGGATCGAATGAAGCTATCGCCGGGGCACATTTGATTATTGCAATCGGAACGAGCGAACGCAAACGTTTATTTTGCTTATCAGCCCCCGTCCTGAGGGAGGGGGCGGGGTCTTTGATGTCAACGGGGTATTGGGTGCCGGGTATTAGCTCGTCAAGCGATCTGGCCCCGATGTTTATGCGTCCAACGCTTTTCGGCCATTTGATGCTGCCGACGACGCGACATAAGCAAATAAATACGAATTCGAATCTCAATACCAATCCCAATCCCAGTCCCAGTCCCAATCCGAATATGAAGCTAAATCGAAAACTGAATATGAATCTGGATCTGTATCTGAATCTGAATCTGAATCCCTTTTGGGATCACGCAAATTCAGCACTATGAAAGTGCGAGGCACCCCCAACCCCTTGCCTACAAAGGCAAATAATCAAAAAAACTCAAACTCAACTTCGCAGATCGGAGAAGATCGGGGAAGTATGGGGGAATCAACGCGGCGAACTGCTAACTAAAGCGCATTGTTTATTTTTCGTTTTCTCAGCGCGTAAATCACGGAAATGCCTGCCTGGTAGCGAGTTCTCCTCCAACTTCGGATCACTGCTCCACTGATCGGCCAGACAAATTGTCGACAATTTCGCTGGAAGAGCCATAAATCAATTGGAAAATCGCTTTCCAATCGCTTTTGTGGAATTGCGCCTAATTGAGTTTGAGATACATTTTAACACACACAGCGAAATGTGGAGTGAGTTTATGACGAATAGCAGATCCATGTAAGTACTCATATAGTGACTATAAATTTATTTCGCAGTCTAACTGCCAGTTAAATCAAACTTCAGCTTGGCATATACTAAATAAAGCATAATTTAAAACTGTATCTTCACTTATAATATGAGATCAATATATACATATAATATAAAGCTATTCACTTATTAGCTGTCAATTTATGTGGTATTCTAACTGTCAGTTAAATCAAACTTCAGCTCAGCATACACTGAATAAAGCACAATTCAAAACTGTATCTTCATCTACAATAAGAGCTATCTATAAACATAAATATATTAAGCTATTCACTTATTAGCTGTCAATTTATGTCCCATTCTAACTGCCAGTTAAATCAAACTTCAGCTCAGCATACACTGAAAAAATCACAATTAAAAGTCTTCAAATTTAATATAAGTTCTATATATATAAGTACACATTTATTATATTAAAATTTATTTTCTTTTTCTGTGCGCTTTAGATTTAGCTTTCTAACTGCCAGTTAAATCAAGTTAACAGTTAAATCATAGTCTAAACACAGCATAATTAATATTACAAATTTTATTCTCAACTGAGCTACATAACAGTCAGTTGTAATATATATAAACATGAATATATCTGACAAGTAACTACCAGATAACTCTCCAACTTACAGTTAAGCGAAGCTTCATTCAAACATTACTGATATACGCGTACGTACATAACCGTCAGTTAAATGCGGCTTCAGCTTCAGGCTCCTTGATATCTAAAAAATGGAAGTGAAAAGTCTATGCCTTTGTTTTAATAATTTAATTATAAAATATTTCAAAAACTCTCTAACTGCCAGTTAAACTGAATTAAAATAAGATTATTTAAAATTAATTAAAAATAAAGTTATTTAAAACTAACTAAAATTAAATTATTTAAAATTAATGAAAATTAAATTAATTAAAATTAAATTATTAAAAATCATTAAAATTAAATTATTTAAAATTAAATAAAATTATTTTAGATTAAAGTTATTCTATGTCTATCAAATTTAGACTCAAATAATGCTCATACAATTGAAAAGTATATTTCTAATAGCCGGAAAATTGCGCTGAATGGCAGCTGAATGAATGAAAAGATTGCACAACTTAGCAGCGATCATACCCCAACTTCTCTCTGCCCCCTGCACCCACCTGCGGTGCAAAGTGCATTTGTTTAAACAATTAACAGTCGACAATTAACAATAACATAAATGCGCGCATAATTGCGGCAATATCGCGTGTAATTTCAAGCGCGTTCGACGGAAGCGCACGCTGCACGACGTCCGCCAGCGCGGAGTCGCCAGGAAAAGTACCAGAGGAGGAGTCGAAGGAGTGGAAGGAGGAATAGGAGGGCTAGAAGTCTGGGTAGCAGTTGATGCCTGGACACCAGGTGAGCGAGTGGCTGCAGCTATTGCTACTGCTACTACTGCTGCTCCACTCAAGTGCTTTTTGGCAGTGTCAAAGGGAGGAAGATTGAGTGAGAGAGTCAGACTGAGCTGGAGAGATAGAGACAGAGATGACCTGCTCCCTTGCCACTGGCGCCAAGGTGTTTATCGTCGCCTGCAAACTAAACAGACCGCAACTGCAGGGCAGGAGAGAGAGAGAAAGAGTGAGATGTGGAGCTGGAGCCGCTGCACTGTTGCCGGGGGCGAGTTCATTGCGCCACAGGCGCACGCCAGATTTATCGCCCACGGAGGTGGTAAACGCGTCTCGCACGTGGCTATAAAACAGACACGGTCCGCTCCGATCCGACCCGAACTGCAGCAGAACTGTGCAGCCATAGCGCCAGCTCATGCTGTGACCGTCTTCCTGACTCACTCACCTCTACCCCGTCCACTCTGCCTGCCTGCCTGCCTAATCCGCACATGGTTTCAAGTCCAGTTCGAGCAGCGATCTTTTCCCACTGATCGCGCAATTTTTCCAATAATATTTGCATTTTTTCAGCGTGGAAAACAGGCGCAGCTGGAGAGCGCAATGCTGCTCCCACTGGCTGCTGCAATCATCAATCTTGCTGCAGTTGCTCCACAACAACAGCAAGCAGCTCTGCCTGCCCCGCCTACAGTCGCGCTCAAGGGCATTCTTGGCCTTGTTTACGGAAGCGTGCGAAACAACGGCGAAAATAGTTTTCATTGTAAATATAATAATTGGAATTGCAACAACAACAGCAGGGAAAATAAGGCGAATTAGGAGAAGGAGAACCCCAAGCAGTTGGAAAACTGGGAGAACGAGCAGAAGAAGCAGGGGGAGGAGCAGCAGAGCAGCGAGAACTCACGCCATAAACTGCGCCTGAGCGACTCATTTGGCTATGGCCAGATAAATCTCTTGGCAGATCTTCATATACGCATATACAGTGCGTTGGTACGATGGTACGGACAAATAGTTCATAGGCCTAAAATTATTGGTGTACGTGCATAATACATTCAATATTTTTTAATAATAAATAAATAATATATAATATATTTTATTTTTTAATTTAAGAAAAAGGTTTTTATTTTATTAAAAAAAAAAAGTAAATGATTATATTGAAAAAATAAAAGTACATACATAAGCTTAATTGTTTGACTTTTTTTATTATTATTTGTTTTTTAACATATTTATTATTATTTATTAATAATTATTTAATTAAATATATATTACTTTGCACAATTATCACTGAAATATTAAGCTCATGAAACCATGGAAACTTTGTATTTTTGCCACTTTTATTTAAAAATATAGTTGCCCGTTTGTCCGTAACATTACAGAAATATCAAAATGTATATACATTTTCACTGGATTCAAGCAACAAAAAGTAAATGTCCGCATTGAAAAGGTGAATGGGAAATCTTATTATAAAGACTATTAAAAAAATAGGATATTATATTTGTAATTATAAACTTTATAAATCAAATACCAAACGGATTGACTGGATTACTATTTGAAACCATAGAAAATATTAGTATTTTCTTCACAGAAAATTAAACAAATTTGTCCGTAACTTTATGAAAATGTGAAAATAAATATACATTTTATCCAGTTTCAATTAAATCATAATCCAAAAATTAAGTAAATGTCCGTATAAATGAAGTCAACAGAAATTGTCCGTATTGTCCGTATTAGAAGTACTACATTAAAAATCATTTCAGTGTCGGAATTATCGAGAACCTACTGTATATGGAACTGCACCATATGGCAGCTCTGCAGATGACCCAGACTCTGACGGCGCTGAAGACGCATCGTACTGCCCTCGCGGTGTGGTGGAAAACCACCTTAACTTTTGCACATTCATCCACAAATATTTATTTCGTTGTTTACGCGCAGTTGACCCAAATCTGCAGAGAGGCAGATCGGCAGAGGGAATGGATCAGATAGAAGCGAGTAGAGGAGAGAGTGGAAACGCAGCACATTGATCATAGCTCGATCTGGCAACGCTCTCTGCCAGTTTCAGTTGCAGATCGATGGATATTAATTTGTTTGCAAACACATTTCAAGCGCTCTGCCCAATTTGTAGTCGAAAGTATCTGGCAGATACAACACATGCCGCCGTAATTGCTGCATTTGTAGTTGTGCTTGTATCTCTATCTGTCTGTCTGCTTGCCGGCCTGCCTGTCTGTCCGTCTGTCTGTCTGACAGTGGGGCCTCCTCGTTGTCTGCTGCACTCATGCTGAGCGTCGAAAAGTCTACGATTTCCGCTCGTCGTATAAATCAACTGAAGACGCAGCAGCAGCAGCAGCATTTCTACATTTGTATCGCTCTGCTCTGCTCGCTCCTATTTATTTGTGCATAATAAGTTTTTCACTCGGACTGCTGGCTGGCTGGAAGGAAGGTCGCCGTCGGGAGCAGACGCCAGGCGTGTGGGTGGGTATGGGGATGGGAGCTGATTTTGTTGTGCGTCGATATCAAAATACCAAACAAATCGTCAGCTCGTCATTTTTCAGTCAGTTTTCGTTGTGTTCCCGTTCGGTGATTTGTGTGTGTGCGCTCAGCGTACAGTGCCTGCGCGCAGTAATGCGACCAGGCACTCACTGTCTGCTCCAACTCGGGCTATACGGCTACACACTTTTATGCGTGTGCGTCCACTGCTGACGGCCACTGTTCCCCGATTGTTTGAGAAACAATTCATTAATGAATCGGAAAATGCGATATAATCGATCGTTTGCGCTATAATTAATGTCAGTCCGTGGCAATTGGAATGTGTGCTGTGATGACTCGGATATAGTACTCTAGATTCGTAGAAGTGCTGAGGGAGCAGGTCGAGCAGCGTGAACCTGTTGTAGCACTTTTAACTCTCAATACACTAGATTTCTTTAGGAGCAGAAGAGCGCAAATAAAGACCCTAGTTCATCTAAATACTCTAGATTCTTAAGGGAGAGAAGCAGCAGAAGACAGCTTGTGATGACAAATCGATCACAATACTTAGCATTTCTCCCAGAGCGACAACACTCGTTTTGTTGTATAGAAAGAGAAGAAGATTGCAGATCGCAAGCCTTTTCTCAGCTGATCTTAATATACATAATTTGCTCTAGAAGAAGCAAGCAGATCGCAGATCAAATTACTAATGGATCAACCATTTAGAATAATTCTCACTCGATCTCCATATTCCCAATTTGTTTTGAAGCAAAGCAGATCTGCGATCATAGAGCTGTTCTAGCCAATTGTTAATTAATATATTCTACTTTCCTTGTAAAAGAGACGCTCGAATATCGCATCAATAAGAGTAAACAATTTTAGAAGATTCCTTTATTGATTTCAGCTCTGTTCTACCAGCTCTTGAAAAGATCCTCGGTATCCTCAATAGCTTTACTGAGGATCTCTACAAGTTAAGCCAAAAGAAGAGCAGCAGATCGTCGATCATAGTACAGTTCCTTCAAATTTTGCCTCAGAAGAGCAGAGTCTTCTGGTTTTCTCTATGAGGGAGTAGATCGCAGAATACATAGACTATCTTCGAAGTATGCCTAGTTGATCTTATTCTAAATATTACAGCTTACAGCTTTAATTTGGCACTTAGAGCTCTTACTCTGTTGATCCCAATAACTTATACATATTTCTGTAGAGCGAAGTGGATTGTGGTAGAAATACGATCACCGATCACGCCACCATAAGATCGACAGAAGAGCCTATAAAAAATATCCAAAGATCATGAAAGCTAAAAAAATGGCACTTTCCACTACTTTGACCTCTCAGAAGGATCCTGTTGGCCAGTTGTTCTCTTGGCAATTGGACTTTGCACGCAGCAATGTGTGGAATGCAATCGACTTGGTTTGGTTTCGATGCCATTCGCTTTTTTTCGCGCTGCGATGTGAAACACTTGGTGCCGCGCTGTCTGCACGAGCCGCAACAATAACAACAGGCACAGCAACAGCAACAGCAACAACAATCATAACTACAACATCGACGGCGGCGGCAATAATTGTAACAACAACAAACACACACATACTCGCACACACACACACGCGCTTCCACTGCATATTTATGCAAGAGGCAACTGCCAGATGCAAATGGATATAACTCAAAATCGGGCCTATCCAGGCAGGAGTGGGACGAAGGCGGCCAGGGAGAAGGCGAAGCTGTGGAGGCTGTGCGTTGTTTTTCCACGCCTTGGCGTGCTGAAAAGTGAAAAGTGTTGAGAAAAATTCATAAAACAAATGCCAAAGTCAGATGAGAAAGCAAACGGCAGATAGAGAGAGAGAGAATGAGACAGAGAGCCAGAGCGAGCGGGACTCTCGCCTGGAATTGTTGTAATTTTTAACCAGTTTACTGAGCAAATATTTTATCAACATATTTTCAGAGACAACAGGCGCATGTTTGTCTTGAAAATATTTAAATATTTACGTTGTGAAAACAACGAGACGTCTACGTCCACGACGACGACGACGACGACGACGACGACGACAAGCGGAGGCCTCTCGCTGGTGGAGACTGCGAGCGGCAGCGTCTATATAGGTGCAATCGGTGGTTGAGCCAGATAGGGGTAAACCTGTGCAAGCGGAAGGGCTAGAGCTAGCTGTGGACACTGCTGCCAGCATGTCTGGTTGACTTGGCAGGCGAAGCAACTGTTTGGCAGGCGAAAGATACATTTGTATCTACAAATGAAAACAGTAGAGTTGAAGGTTTAAATGCGTGATTTATCGGTTGTAATTTATGACTATGTTTAGAAAGACTTTTATTAAAAGTACATAGCAGACATCTCTGAGATACTTTGCTATTGACAGGTCTTTGGAGTGCTTGAAATAAAACAGAGATGCACATAGAGATCATGGCATATTTACAGGATCGATTGGCTATACAAAAATCGCATTATGTATTTTTTAAATTGTAGTATAAAATCCTTAGAGCTAACATAGAGCTAATCTTATAATTTTTTTAGAGATCAAGGCATAATGAAATAATAATAATAAGGATTTTTATTGAAGTACTTTAGATACAAATCTTAGGAACTCCATAGAGATCACAGCATAATTGCACCAACTCTCAGTTATATAATATGATAGTTGAATTATAGGACTAATGCAATTTTTTTTTTAAATGTCTTGGCAGGGATCCTTCGTAATTGAGTTATATAAGCAGCTATATCTGAGCAACAAGGTATATATATATTTGATATAAGATGCAATGCTGGAGTCATATTAAAATAAATATTACTGAGTTAATCTACAAAGCATTAACTATCAGATACTTAGCTATTTTTGGAGTTAAGGATCAGAGTTACTCTAGACATATCTCTCAGCTGCTTTGCTGCACTAATTGATGGCCAACAAATTGATTTAATAGCAAAAGATACAATATCTAAAACAAGACACTGCCATTACTGCAGCTGTAACAAAAGATGCAGTAGAAAGAGCAGCGTTACAGACACATGTCAGCCTCGATTTGGCAGTCAATTTGCCAAAACGCCCATGAAATTATTATATACCCTAAACCGGAGTGGAGTACATCGGCTTGGCTGCAAGGAGCCAAAGCGGCGGCTGCAATGAGCAATTTCCTGCTGCAAACACTGAGATAGAGGCGGAGAGGGAGTGAGCGAAGTAGAGACAATTTATCCTAAATAAACATTTCAACAGCTCGACGACGTTGACTATGTGGCAGCAGCAGCAGCAGCAGCCACCGCAGCCTTCGCAGCCTCCGCAGGGCGCGGCGCTGCCTGCTGCTGTGCGCAGTTGTTAAAGCGTTTCGAAAGTGGCGCGCGAGTCTGTTAAATTGTGTCTGGCCGAACGGAGAAACCACCGTTTAACCGCAGCCCGGGCAGGCACTTCTTTCTATGTCTCTCTTCCCCTCCCCCCCCACACGCTCTTCCTTTCCCCTCTGACTTCCGTGCTGCTGGCAGCGAAGCGTCGCTCATTCGCCGTCGCAATATGCTAAATAAACATTGGGCCACGTCATGGCTTATTGAATTGTCACTTATGCCCGAATTTGAGTTGAGTTTCAGTTTTTGTTGCCAGCCAGCCAGCTTCCCCTTACGGCTACCCCTGCCCGCTATACTCTCTGCGCACCCTCATGCCTGCTGCCTTCTGCCTCCTGCCAACTCTATTTTGTCGCATTCTCAATGGCGACTATCTGCCGCCTGCTGCTGCCTCTGCTGCAGCCAAGTGCTTCCATTTAATTAGTTTTACTCGCTGGGAACTCTCTCGCTCTCGCTCTCGCTCTCGCTCTCGCTCTCGCTCTTCCTCTCCCCTTCTCTCTGCACATTGGCAACTTTAAAGACCCCGCACACCCTACTATAATCAATAATCGATTTATGCTGTTTACTCAGTGGCCAAGGGAAGGGCAGAGGGCACACACTCAATTTGTGTGTCTGGCTGGATAATTCACAAAATGGGCGTGGAAATGCTTATGCGGTTTCTGGTGGTTTCTCATATACAGTGCAGTCTCAATAACAGGGAAAAATTGCAGGGGCTGGCTGGGGTCTTTGATGTAGCAAGTAGTGGGAGTTTGTCTATTAGAGAAAGTGATTCTCACATTTTGATTAATAGTTTTTACTTTTAAACAATTTATTTATTTAATTATTAATTTTGAATTTTTTTTGAAATTTATCTTGACTTTTGTTAATCTATTTAAAAAACTTTGACTATTTCTCCGAGTGCCAACAATTAAAATACAGTAACTTAAATTTGGATTTAGACGAAGCTCTAGCTGCAGAGCCTATAAAACAAAGGACGAGCTATAGAACAGATATATTTTAGCTTTATAGTAAGTTCAAGTAAGTTGAAATATGTAAGCTTTTCTTGAAGTTACTATAAACTTAAAATATATCTGCTTGTATATCTTTCAAGTGGAAAAAGTGTTATTTTCTGCATATATTGCTGGTATTATTTTTCACAGTTGAAATTTGAAGTTCAGTTATTACTTGCAGCTCATTCCAAAAAGTATCTCAACATGTTTTGCTGGTATCTACGTAGCATAAGCTATGCTTCGAATACTATATTTTAGAATGAGCTCCACTAGCGAAATCTGTAGAACACAAAAAAGTTGTAAAAGAGAAATTTAAGTACGTAATTATTATATTATATATATTATAGTTAGTATATATCTATAGAACAAAAAATAGTTATAAAGGAGAAATTTAACCATATATAATATATTAATACTATAAAATTAAATACTATACATGTTAATTTGAGCATGTAAATATTATATTATATATATTATATATCTGTAGAACACAAAATAGTTGTAAAAGATAAATTTAAGTATGTAAATATTATATTATAACCATTTATATTATATTAATACTATAAAATAAAATACTATACATATTTTTACCATCTTATATTATTATTCTATTTACACCATTACTAAATTATATTATTATTGTATACATATTATAATTTTTTTAGCTGTAGTCAGGCAAATTCGAGCATAAACTCAAAGAAGGGTGTCAGCAGACTTTTGTATGGTAAATAAGGTGCTGCTAATATAATAAGAATATACAAGAATATATTAAGAAAATGCAGCTCAATTAATTGACAGATATTTTTGTATCTTTTATTGTGTTTAGCTACTAGTTAAGTTTTCAAGCAATACTAGAATTTCGCTGCATAAGCTACTCAAAGTCATAGCTGCCATAGGCCTTAGAAAAATACACACATAAATCTATACAGTATTCACATGAAAACCTTATAGCTGCCATACTCAAAGTCAATTTGGCAGCTAAAAAAATCGGAACATAAATCATTGCACGTTATGGGCAGCAAATCAAAGCAATTTTCCATGTTGCTTTTTCAAATGTTAATTAAAGCGCCTTCCTGCCGCTGCCCACAGCAGACTACCTCGCTCCCCTCTGCACTCGGCACACACTCACCAACACTCACGGCACACACACACAGTGCACACACACAGTGCACACATGTTTTGATTCAAATTATGCACTGACAATTTAATTGAAATATTACAAATCGATGCGCCATAAAATGTTAGAACAAATCTTCCACCAAATAACAACAACAACAACAACAACAACAACAGCAACAGCAATAACAATAGAAACAACAAACAGCAATGGGAATGAAATTGAAAATGGAAATGTTTCAAGCTTCATTTGAAAATAAAAAGCGAAGCGCATGCAACACACATGCACGAGTTACAGATACAAATTTATCCGCCGGATACCGTTTCAATCGAACAGCGACAGCAGCAACAACAATAAATGCGAGTAAATTACAATACAATTACAATTTTCATTTGGATTCTCATTTTCATGACTTCCGTTTAATAACAAATAAATCGCATAATCCCAAGCAAAATATTTGCACAATTAAAATTCAAATAAATTTTAGCAAAGCAGCTGAAATCAAGCGCAGAAATCAAAGCAATTGCAAATCAGCAGCAGCAGCAGCAGCAACAACAACAACAACAACAACAACAAACTGATTCGATTGGCATACAATAAAATAAATTAGCGCAATCGTCGAAATCGAGAAAAACAAATGGCATATAGAAAAAATAGCTGAATATTGACACAAACACAAAGCCAATAATTGAGCGGGCAGGGGAGGGCAGAGGACAGAGGGGCTGCCTAGCTGCCTCTATATAGATCGATTGTTGCGTTACGCGCAAATAAACAGCGAAATTAGCGAAATTATGCAAAACGATAATAAACAGCGGCAGCGCTAGAAAGAGAGAGACAGAGAGAGAGAGAGGGAGAGAGGGGAACAGCGCGCCGACCACATGTAAAAAATCAAAAATCGCAAGCAAAATAAATAGAGAGCAGCGCGAGCCTGCAAAACAAATTAAACAACAAAAGAATTACAGCAACAACAACAGCAACAACAACAGCAACAACAACAACAAAAAATACTAAAACTACAACAACAACGCCGCAGCCATTTTCGATTTGCATGGCTTGGCAAACTTTTTCATAATCTTCAGCAAAAGTTTTTGCACCTTTTTGCAGCGCTGGCAGCAGTACGCTGCATCCCACTCTGGCGCCTGCTCCAACGCTTGCGCCTGTCTCTCTCACTCTCACTCTCGCTCTCTCTCTCTTTCGCACTCGCTCGCTCAGGCGCAGTTCACACCTTGGCTAAACCTTGGCAAAAGTATCTATTGTGCACAAATATTTGTGTATCTAACTGGGGCGTGCCGCAGCAACAACAACAACAGCAACAATAATAACAACAACGAACACAACAACAACAGCAACAACAACAACAATAATTTCGAGCATTTAAATGAGCGCCAAAGTTCGCCAAAAATTTTGTTTTGTTGGCTCCGCCCTTTTCTGCGGGCAAATTCACTGCGCGTCGGCAGCGCATGTATCTCACAGATACATAGCTACAGCTACACACACACACGCGCAGCGCGCCTCTCGCTGCTGCTGTTGCTGCTTAGAGCATTTATGAAAATAACCACCTCGACTGCGCGGCCAGCGTCGACGTCGACGCCAGCTGCAGCAGCGACGGCAGCAGCAGCAGAGCATCAACTCGTTCGGGCCGCGCAGTCTGAGTCGGAGCAAAAGCCACAACTACACAGTCACACACTCACACACACACACACACATCTCTCCGGCTAGTGGTTACTTCAACTTCAGCTCTTGCTGTTATTTTGCTGCTGTTGTTGTTGTCTTTGTTTTGACCAGTCGATCGACATGCCGCCGCTGCTGCCATTGCCTCTGCCTCAGCCTGCGTCTCTGCCTACTTCGCTCCCACTCGCCTGCTGGCCGATGGCCGCCACCGTAGCCCGCACATAAATTACTTCTGTCGACCTACCGAGCAGTCGTTTAGCTTGTCCATCGCGCTGTCCGTCTGCAACTATCCCTCCATCTAACGCACAGCTTACCTGTACACACACATAGGTACACACACTCACATAGATACACACACACACACACACTGTCATGGGAATTGGAACAGCAGCGTGCAGTTCACTGGTTTTGCCGTCGCTTTTGCAGTTTTGCGGTAAGTTGAAGAGATTTTTAAGCGGCTTGCTAAAGACAAAAATTTGGTATTATTATAAAAAAAATAATTTTATACGTAGACATTCTATTATATATATTTTTTTATATTTTCTGGAACTACTAAACCATATAATTATGACCATAATAGCACATTTTCTCTTTCAAATGTAAACAAATTTTAAACTTTAAATTAAAAAAATCAAAATGAAGTAGAACATATGATATATAATATTTAAAAATAAATGGATTCTTCTTCAACATTTTGTAGAATTGAAAATCTTTGATTTATCGTCCACTTTTTGAAATTTTTTGCTTAAAACCGATAAAGTAAGCATGAAAACCCATTCAGATATTGTAATTACACTTTTATATAAAAGCACATTTTCTCTTTCAAATGTATAAACCATTTAAAAACTCAGAATTTAAAAAAATATATGATATATAATATTTCAAAATAAATGGATTATTCTGAAACATTTTTTAGACTTGCAAATCTTCGTTATATCATTCATTTTCGACATTTTTTTCCTAAAACCGATAAAGTAAGCATAAAAACCCATTCAGATATTTTAGCTAATTATTTTTATAGTTTAATATTTTTTTTTAACTTTCAAATACTCTGGTCTGTTCATAATAACACATTCCATTTTTGAAATAATATGTTGCTCATGTTTGATTATCATAATTCTACATTTTAACGCTTTGAAAATCTTCGACCTTTTGGTCATATTTTAAATTTGTACTTTTTGCACACTGTCAAAACAAATTAGTTTTCCGTAAATAATAAATAAATAATAATAACTGCTAAAATAAGTCGCAGTAATAAATATGAAATTTAGCTTATTTGTAGTACTGTCCAGAAGGACCCAAATCCCGACTTCCAACACCTATAACTTCGTTAAAAATCATTCGATTTTGTTATGGAATATCATTTTGATTATTATTTAGACATAGTATCGATTCTGCATTCAAATATTTTGCAAATATTTAAAATTTTCAATTTTCTACGATTTTTTGCATACCTACCCCTTTCAAAAAAAATTAACATTTTTGAAAATTTTAAAAATTTAAAAAACGTTAATTTTTTGTTTAAAATTGTTAAAGCTGGTTAAAACTAATATAAAAATCCATTCCGTAACAATTTCGTACTGAAATCACAGAAAATACCTAGCCTAGACTGTCGCAACTGTTGTCTAAACTCGTATATGTATATTCATATATAGACTTAAAACTAGACTTTGACAAGCTACAACTTCATTAAAAATCAAACGATTTTGGTATGGAAAGTCATTTTGTTCATGATTTGAGTTTATTATTGATTCCACATTCAAATTTGACTTATTTTGTAATTATTTAAAAATTTCAATTTTTTCGAATTTTTTGAATACATACCCCTATCAATAAAATGAAAAATTAAAAAAAAAAATTGTAACTTATTTTCTAGCTTGAAATTGTTTAGGCCTATTAAAATTGATATAAAATTTAATTTCCCAATAATCTGCCCGGCAAATACTCTTAAATAACGGCAAAATACCCACTAAACTGAAAAAATACTTTATACCCTGCATAATGATATTAAAACTATATATACCACGCAGATTTACGGGCCGCTTTAATTTGCTTGAATGCTCAATTAACGCAGAGCTTAATCGAGTTAATCAATGTCTTATTCGATTTCAGTCTGCGCCCACACGATCCATAAAAAGTCATGAAAGCGCAGCTTGTTTCGCTGCAGGGGGAGGGAACAGGGAGGTCTGGGGACACACAGATCACAGCTGGCGCCCATTAAACCTCAGACCACTGCGGGCAATTGCGGCCCACACAATCGAAAGCCGTCAATGGAAATTTTAAACCAATTAAAACAGCTGCTGCTGTGGCTGCTGCCGTCTCAGTTGCAACTGCTGCTGCTGTTGCTGCTTGCAACGAATGCGTGCAACGCTGCGTATGCGTAATGAAAAGCAAATATTAATAAATCATACGTGACCAATCAATTTCATGCTGCGGGCGGGCGGGCAGCCCAAGAGTTGCAAAATGTATGCATATACGACTCTATATGTATATATGTATATGTGTGTGCTACTGTGTGTGTGAGTGTGTGTGTGTGTGCATATGCTTGGCCAACGCGCGTGAAGAATTTGATGAGCGCCGGCAACTGCCGTCGGAGAACTCACAGCCCGCGAGCCCTCGCACACGCCGCAGAATCAATATTTAATTTATAATTAACTTTACAACATGAAAAACACGAGAACACGTCGCAGTGCGCTGCTGCCCCCTCCTCTCCCCTCTAGCTACTGTCCCACACTCCAAAAGAAAATCCTACTGCCTCTGCCTCTGCCTCTGCCTAGGTAAAAAACACGGCGCTCTCTTGACATGCCGTTTGGGGCGGATTTGTGGCGGCTTTAAACGTTCGCCACTATGGGCAATTAACGCGGCCGTACGCAAACAGAGGCCTGATCCTTTAGACAAACAGACGCAGGCGGCATTGCCCCGACGACGCTGGCAGCGACGCAGCAGCACAAAAAACCAAACCAAATTGTTACGCAGCGTCGCGGAGTCTGCCCAAAAAGCAGGCGAGACAAGCCAAGGGTAAGTTTGCTCACAGAGCGAGAGAGAGAGAGAGAGAAACAGAGAGAGAGAGAGAGGAAGTTAGTGCCAGCGAAAGAGGGTGCACTTTTTGGGGGTGCTAATTGAAAAACTCAATATTTGTCTGGGCTCGACTGCCTCACAGGGTGGTTTGCAGTCCCGCTGGCTTCCTGCCGCTTGTTACCACTTCCCATGGGCGGCCATTTTGAGCAGCTTGCTGCAACGTAAATGAGGTGTGGCGTGGCAGATGATTGGGATGATAATCAAGCTCAACGATCGTTGACAAATTGCTGCAACTGCAACTGCAGTTTCCTCTGCGGCAAGTGGAAGTGGAACATAGAAATCAGTTAGACAAACAGGAAACGCTCCACAGCGAGTCTCAAGGGCACTTTCCCAGCGCGACGAGTGGCAGCAGCGGCAGCGGCAAATCAGCGGCAGTAGGAAAGCTACGAAAGTTGCAACTGCAAGAAAGTCGAGCCAGATCGAGAGGTGGTTTCAAGTATGTATGTTACAGTCGATCTCAGATGTTGCTTGATGAAAAGCGATGAAAAACTTCAAAGTATCGCAAGGTATGATTTTGCTAAGGTTCAGCTCAGATATTTTCACAGTTTTAGGTTTCAATATTTAAGTTATACTATATATACATATATGCCTATTAAAGCTACAACATTTAAAATGACTTAAAGTTATAGTCCGACTAAGGACTAAGTTATATTTATATTTATATATTATATGGATATTATATTTATAGTTATTTATAGTTGGTCTGAGATAACACTTGATTATCAAAGCTGAAATATTTAAGAGTATTTCAGCGGCTCTACCACAGTTATCTGAAATTACAATTTAGATATTTCGTGATTTATTTACTAAATTTTATTAGCTACTATTATTTTAATTTATAATTATTATTATAAATTTATGTAAAAAACTAATATGGAATTAATACTAATTTAAACTATATCAATTAAAGCATTTGGTTTTAAAATTTTTTAAATTTTCAACCGAAAAATATTGAGTTGACAAAAAATTTATTCATATAAATAATTCATTTTTTATCATATTTAATTTTTCTCTTCATGAAATATGTCGGATTAAGCAATTAAATTTTGTTTTCTTTATAAAAGAATTTTTTTAATAAGTTCTATAGAAGTAATTCGAATAATATAAGCTTAGATAGTTGGAATAAGTTATTTATCTAAAAACTGCTACCCTGTGATCTTAAGATTTACGAGGTCTTTCACATTTAAATCGAAAGTGATGATAAATATCATGTATGGATATTATTACAATAAAATTGTAGATTATTGGAATACAAAGTTAAGATAAATATTTGATTAAAGAACTGTTTAATTATTTTTTAATATATATTATAATTTCAATAATTAAAATCAAGGGATTTCTAAAATTTACTAAATGTATATTTACTCTAAAATATATTATAATAGTAAAGAATCTTTTTGCAAAATATGAAATAGCACACAATAAAAAGCTTCTACTCCCGTCACTCTTTTCCGCTTGCTAACGCATACGCTCCATATCAAATTTCCTTCAACAAAAAACAGCGAGTCAACTAAACGCCAGCAGATCGAGCGAGCAGTTAGTCTATAAGTCTATACTATACTGTGCGACTGTGCGTTTGCGGCCATAAATCGCCTCGCGTTCTGCACCTTTTTAATGATCATTGCAGTTATGCGCTCGCCCGACTTTTATGGACTTTGTGCGCACCGTAGACGTTGCGTCGACAGTTTTTTCCCAGAAAAAAAAACATGCAATCAGCCCCCGGTCAGATGCGGATACAAGAGCGCAGACCTCAGCGCAGCCAATGTGCTCAGCACTTATTAGGCTTTTGATATATATACATATCTGGATATGTACGAGTACATACCCCAGACGACAACGGGGACGCTGGAGTTTTGGGCAAAGGGAGTGCGGGCAGCGGGCTGTAGGCCTCGTTGTTTGTATTATTGTTGGAAATAAACTCTGATTTTATATTGTTGGAATTAATGATTTTGTTCTCCTAAATTTGTTAATTACCAGCAAACAAATTTGTGTATACAAACCATGCTTGAGTTTTTATGCATTTTCTATAGAATTTCTGAGTGATCGTGGATCGCGCGAGGACTGTGGGCATAGAATTTCTAAAAACTGAACGCAGCGAGCGAGCGCAGTCAAGTGGCCAGAGAGCAGAGAGCAGAGAGCAGAGATCAGAGATTTGGCTATATGCTATATACTATATTGCACTGATCGAGCCCACTGATCGCACGTCTGAGTACTTTGCATATGGTAAACTGCATTAGTTTTAAAACAATGCAAGGTAAACAAACAACGTCACAACATCTGTTTAGACACTGGGGGGGGGGGGGGGGGGAATTAGTAGGCCCCTCTGCAGCCAATATATATCAATTACATGTCCATGTCGAACATAATGCAATGCAGGCCCCGGAAAACCCCCAGCCAAAGTGATCTGTGTGCAGTCAGAGATGCCAGTGTGGAGTCGAGTCGAGTTGCGGCTGTCAGCCGCGAGTCAATCAAATCGTCAGGCGCGATCGCTGAAAAGCTACAAATGCCCGATTGTCAAAACAAACGGCAACAATTAGTTTACCAAATTACAAGAAAATATTTCTTAAATGCTCCACAAACACGCACAAGACTTGACACATGTCTCAGCGCAGGGGCGGAGGCAACGGCTGGAACGGAAGGGGAGCCTGTCACAGCGCCTGGCAGTCCATTTGTGGCATGTCGCTTGGCATGCTGCGTGTGTGTGTGTGTGCTGTGTGCAACATGTTGTAAATATCGCCAGCACTTTGCAAGCCTGATCCGCCCCTGCCCCTGCCCCTGCCCCTGCCTCTGCTCCAAACGGAAGTGTGTTTTATTTCAAAAATGCATGCGAATGCGCCGATTTCAATACAAAAACGTTTTCGAATTGAAGATTCCAAAACGGCATTTCGGTTGCGCTAGCTTTAGCTATAGCTATAGTTGTTCTTGTTGTTGTTGCTGTTGTTGTTGTAGCTTGTGTATACAACAGCAACGATGGGGAGTATATGTCGTAAATTAACGGCGTTCCGCAGCCATAAAATAAAGTTTCGAGAAGCGTATAAAATTTATAGCGCCCGCTGTACGCTGGAAAATCTGACAGCGCACCTTGTGATTGACAGGACCGCAGGGGCGTCTATAGACTGCGAGATCTTCTTGTTGTTGGCCTAATGCAATTCGCATTTCAATGCAATTTCACAGGCAATTGCAGGCAGCCGCACAATGGGCCTAAGCAGCTCTGCACTCTGCACTGAGCCTCAATAGCTACAGGGGGATTGATGATCGCCTTGTACCCTTACCACTGACCTCTCTAGCTATTCCCAGGCGCACCCTCACGCACGATTAGGCGCATGTGAGAAAAAAAAAGAAAAAAAAAAAGCAGCACAGTTGCAGTTACAGCTAATACCCTGCAGTTATTTAAGGCGCTGCTCTTACCGCTGCCCTGCAACAATTTGTCCTGGTCGGAGGGATAAGCAAGGGCGTAGAGCGAGGGGGAGCGCAGGCGTGTGAGCGAGAGCGAGTGTGCTACTTCTTCGAGCAGTCGAGTAACCCCATTTGTGCCAGAGCCAACCCCTTTCAATGTCTCTGCTCTACCCTCTGCCCCACCCCTGCTTAGCATAACAATGGCGTTGCGACTTCTTACGTTCGAGGCTTATGGAAATTAGCCCTGTACACAGCCTGCAGCTACAGCTCGCAGTGGCTGCTGCTGCTACTGCTGCTGCTCTCGATATGTGCGCAAATTAATTCATTTATATGCAGAAAATTCAACGCTTTGTTGTTGCGGACAATGTTACAATGTTATCAATTCGGGCCCAGCGGCCAAGTAGTTGCTTCCCCCTTGCGTAAAGGTGTATGGCCCGCAGATACAAGTTGAAAGGCTGCTCGCAGGCAATACTACCCTATCTACGTAGCTACCTCTAGCTCTTTCTTCCTTTGTCCCCGTCGTGGGCGCTGGAGTTAATTGATTGCTTTCAAGTGGCATGTGCCTTGGCTCTAAGCGCTAGCATAGCCGATTATTTCGTATGCTATTAGGGATTATCGCCGGAAATTTGA
Source organism: Zaprionus bogoriensis (assembly GCA_035046045.1). Taxonomy (NCBI): domain Eukaryota; kingdom Metazoa; phylum Arthropoda; class Insecta; order Diptera; family Drosophilidae; genus Zaprionus; species Zaprionus bogoriensis. The sequence continues at coordinate 1,789,061 of JAWNOI010000145.1, forward strand.
CAGTTCTGTGCTATGGAACTTCTGCTATTTGTATGCAAAGCTTAAGAAGCTACGCTCAAAACGTTTGGAAAATATGAGAGAAAAACGCAGAGAATCTGCTTGTATTATCTCTGAGAAAACCAATTTTACAGTTCTGTTATTTATTCTTATTACTTATCGTATGCTAAGCTGAAATATATAAAAATAAAACTGAGAGCTAAACTGTTTTTTTAATATTTGACTAAATTATTTAGTAGTCTTTTTAGAACTTTTACTATTAAACTCCTTAGTCTTTCTTCTGTTGCTATACAAAGTTTGAGCAGCTCAACTCAAAACTGTTGCAAAATATGAGAAAAAGTGGGGAGCAAACTGCTTGTTATAACTCTCACTTCTAAGCTATGTTTATCAAGGGAACATTTTCAGTTATAATCTAAAGTCTTTTTGCTTTTGGTATGCGAAGCTTTAAAAACATATCTTCAAAGATATTTATTTTTATTTATTTATTTATTTATTTTTAGGATTATTAAGGAAAAATTTGCATTCATTTTAATTGCATAGACTTTTTTGTTATCTCATGTAAAGTTTAAGCAGCTAAACTGAAAACTGTGGGAAATTAAAAGAAAAAGAGTTTATGGAACTTGCCTTATTTAGTTATAAACTCTTTGCTGTTAAGAATTATGTAGAGAAATTTTGCAGCAATATTCTATAGTCTTTCTACTTATCGTATGCAAAGCTTCAGATAAAGAGCTGAAGACTGAAGTAAAATATGAGAAGAAAGCTGAGAAAAGTGCTCTAACTCTTATTTTATCGAGAGCATTTTGGTCATTATACTCTAGAAAATTATAATCAGTACAAAATATGAGAAGAAAGTCGAGACAGGGGGACACCCTGTTGACCTCTTCCGCTGCTCAAATACCCATTTGTACCGCCCGCGTTAACGCAATTACTCAACGACTTTCGACTGTGGCCTGCCACGCCCACTTGCCCGCGACGACTTAACCATGACAAAAGTGAGGCAAAACAAATACGTGTCGCACTCGAAAGTCGTTTGACCGTTTTTAAGTATTTCCGCATTTCCGTAAGAAAAGCCCGACAAATAATTTCCATGCGATTTCAAGTGCATATTCAAATTACACACATATACTTGGGTGTGTGTGTGTGCGAGTGTGTGTGTGTGCGATGATATACTTAACTGCCCAAAATATTTGAATGGGAGCCCGTTAATGAAATGTGACACGTATTTCCCTTTCCCTCTACCAACGGACGAGTTTGTTCAAGCCCCGACGCGATCTTGAGCTCGGATCCCAAAACCGATACCGAGCCCGAGCCGGAGCCTGTGCCTGAGCCCTAGCCCGTGCCCATCGTCAGTCCAGTGTCAGTGTAATAAATATGAGACTCATTAAGAAGACCATAAATAAATGCAGCGTCAGTGCATGACCGACAATTAAGTGCGAGGAGCAGCAGACCCAAGATCGAACCAAGTCCCAGGGAGTGGGAGCAACAGAGAGAGTGAGGGATAGAGAGAGAGCGCGATCACTTGCAGCGTTGCAGCGCGTTGTGCTGTAACATGAGCGAATACAACTACTACGACGACGATGACGACTACTTCTATGTCTGGAGACGTAGTCGCCCGGCAGTCTGGCATGCTCGGGGTCGCTCCTCCTCCCTCTCTCGCTCTCTCTGGCTGTCTCTATCGCTCGTCCACTTGAGGCAAACGGGCGACAAATTTTTGTAGCCCGAAAATAGCATGACACTTGAATTTGGATTGGACTGGTGCAGGTCTCATGGTTACGCACTCATTGTATAATTTACTGTATGCAGATGTTGCTCGTCTTACGCAGCCATGGGGGGAGTGAGTGAGCGAGTGAGTGAGCTGAGGGTAGTCGGGAATGCCGCTTGCCCGAAATTCTATTGAATTTCAACGGAATTCAAAGGGTCTGCCCCAGTCCGGCAGCAGGCCAGGCAAGTCCCAGGCAAGTCCCAGGCAAGTCCCAGGCAATCCCTGTCTATGAGAATTCCTGCACCTGTGCAGCAGCAGCAACAGCAGCAGCAGCAGCAGCAGCAGCCCGAGGCTCGTTTATGGATAAAAAACAATCAGGCACAAGGCACACAGTGCGTATATCTATGCACATAAATATACATTCATATATGCAGTATATGTATATGTATGTGTATATATGGTCCTTTGATTTGCGAGCAGCACTTTCTGATTTAGCTTGAATCGTTTAACTGCTCGTCTTGGGGCTGCTACTGAAATTGTTCCAGCTCCTCTGACAGCTGCTGCTTCTACTACTGCTCCTACTACTGCTGCTCTTGCTTCTCTTACTACTGCTTCTGCTACTATTATGCCTCAGCTTTCTGCTTCTCTTAGTACTGTTTCTCCTACTACGATGCCCAACTGCTTGCTCCTCTTACTAATGTTCCACCTATGACTACAGCTCCTTCACGCTTCTATTCCTCACCTGCAGCTGCGTTTCTTGCTACTTTTGCTGCTGCACTCACTACTCCTCTTTTTGCTGCAACCCTTGGTACTGCTCCTTCTACTACTATTTCTCATCTTCCAACTACACTTAGTACTGCTTTTCTCCTAATTCTACAGCCGCTTTATACTACTGCTCCTCAATCTTCTGTTCCTCAGCTCGAGGCGCCACCTGCTGCTGTTTCTTCTCCTACTCTGAGTCCAGAATTTACTACTTCTCTGTTTGCTACTTTTCTTGGGACTACACTACTACTAGTCATCTTCCAATTCCTCCAGAATTTGCTACTCCTACTCCTGGAACTACAACTACTACTCACGTTACTTATTCTACTGCTCCACAACCTACTGCATCTCACCTTGATTTTCCACGGTTTTTTTTCGATTTTTTTTGCTACTCCTCAACCTGCTGTTCTATTGCTACTGTTCGACTGCTGCTCCAGAATTTGCTACTGCTCTTCTTGAAACTAGAACTACTACCTATTTTCTCGTTCCTTCTACTACTTCTCCACAATCTGCCGATTCTCCCTTTCTAGGTTTGGTACTCCCCAACTCGCTGTTCTAGCTACTGCTAGTACTGCTCCAGAGCTTACCACTCCTCTGGTGGTTCCTCCTCTTAAGACAGCTTCACAAGCTACTACTCCTCACCTTTCTGCTTCTCACTTTGCTGCTATACAACCTTCAACCTGTCACCTCGCTGCTCCACCTGCAACTGCTTTTTCTTCTACTGCTCTTCATCTTGCTGCCCCTGATACTACTGATCCTACTACTGCTCCAACTACTTCTCCTACTACTGCCTCTCATCGTTTCCCGTGTGGTTGGCGGGGTAGAATTCCACCACAGTACCAGCTTGTCGTATAAGGCGACTAAGGTGCAACGGATCGTCCAGCTTATCGAGCTTATCGGAGCTAAATGGGTAGGGATAACCGATCCCTGCATGTCGGTACCACGGGCTGAGAGTTCTACGTGTGCTTTACTCGCATTGAGGTTGGCCTCCTTGTGGGAGCGTCGTGGTGGTTGTGGTAGCGTGGCGTTACGCATCAACGCAGGAGAAAAGCTGTTAGATGCTTTGGTCCACACCTGATAGCCTCTTCTCCTCCTCTGCAATCTTCTATTGCTGTCTCCACTTCTACTACTACTGCTCCTCATTTTGCTGCTACTGATGCTACTACTATTATTTTACTACCAACAGTAGCAACTGCCTCTCTTCATTCTACTCCTACTATTACTGCTCTAGACAAGGAGTACCTTGTCTTTCTGCTGTAGCTGCTGCTACTGCTCATCCTCCTCCTACTGCTACGCCAGAAGCTACTGCTTCTTTCTACTTACTACTCCCTAGGAACTGCTGCTGCTACTGCTCCTCCTTCTTGCTGCTCTACAATCTCCTCCTACTGCTCACTCTACTCCTACTCCCACTGCTGCTGCTTGCTATTGCTGCTGCTCCCTTCGCGCTGCCAATCGATTGCACAATTTTTCGCATTGTCGCGCGCCTTGGCCAAGCAACCGCAGGCGTCTTGGCCACGCCCGTGTGTGTCCGAGCTGCGCCCGCAGCGTGCATGCCAAATGAAGTGCCGCAGTCAGGACACAGAACTGTGCAGCACAGATGGACTGTATGTGTGTGGGTGTGTGCGTGAGTGTGTGTGCGAGTGTGTGTATTAAAGCCTCCCCTCAAATCAAAATATTATTCGCGCATATGGACTTGAGAGCGTAATCCATAATTGATTCGAGCTGAGGTTGCTTGCTGTTGCTTTAATTGCTTTTTGTTAAGTCGGAAGTAGCATATTTACATTTCATTATGCTATATACCTGTAATATATACTATATCGTAACTGTAAACAATATAAATAAGGCCGATTTCTACACTTCTATATCATTTTTAATTTGTTTCTCAATCGCAACACTGAAGATCAATTAAATTCCCCTTATTAAAAATCATATATGGTATACATATACAAATTAGTTTTTGACTTTATAATCCAAGATATATAGTATATTTATTATAACAATTGGAAGTAAAAAAAAAATTATATAGTTTCTTGTTCATTTTGCTACTTAAAGAATACCTTCCAATCCTCAACCTGATGTTGGTCATACTTAGTTCCTGCTATCCCCTGCTTATACCAGTAGCTAAATCATTTCTATAATGTATTAAATAATTATTACACAATATATATAAATATATTTTAGATTAATAGCTCAACTAATTTATAAAATAAATTATATTAACGAAATAAAAAGCGTTTTTCATAAATAAATATTAAAATGTCTACCCCCAAAATTAAATCTAAACAGCTGAAAAAAAGCATACTTAGTTCCAGATATTCCACATTATATACAATGTATATTATACATTTACATTATTATTATACTATATACAGTTAGTTTTATATATAAAGTCTATACGAATTTTGAATAGTATAGGGTTTCCAACTTAACCAATATTTATCAATAATAAGCAAATAATATATTTAGTTCCAGCTATATCCCTGATTATCTCAGCTATTATCAGTTATCCCACTGTTCATTCCCCTTTCTATAAATCATAGTAACATTCTTTCTATAGTTTATGTAAAATTAAAATTCATACATCATCTTCAATCTTGTCTCCATGCCCACCTCAAACACCTGAAGATAATCATATAGAGTCCCAGCTAGGCCCCTGCTTATCCCAATTGCCATAAATCATGCTTAGATCATTCCATTGATCAACAGCAAATTGAAATCTCTAAATCATTTGCCCTAATGCTCTTCAAATTAGCCGAGCATTTAACAGATCAGTGGCCCATGCCACTCATAGCCCACTCCCACCGCAACCGACCCTTGCCACATGCCACATGCCGCCACTTCCCAGTTCCCAATCGAGCCCATTGCATCCGCAGGCAAATGAATCATGGCGTCTAATGAATGTGTCTGTCACTCGCTGTCAACACGTTGCTTAAAGTCGGAAGCCCCATCCGATCGAGATATATAGAGATATATAGAGACATACTTGCGGCATATGACGCCTGGCCCTAACTGAAATGGATGCCCGAACCGGGGGAGAGCTCAATGCTATATTTAATACGCAGTGACATTAATGTCGGGCACAATTGGGCGTGAGGAGCGCCGCCGACTGCAGGAAAAGCGACGGGGGAAAACTGAAGGCTGGCCCGCGCGAAGGGAAAACTCAAAAGTGAACTAAGAAAACACGAATCAAAAAACGATAAACGGAGGAGCGCAGAAATAATTTGACATGCCCGCAAGACGCTGATGATGATGCTGTTATTGCAGCTTTGGATTTTGATTCATTTCGCTGGCCTGCTCCTTCCCCGCTCCATGATTATCTCATCTGGTTTTTTTTTTTTCTATGTATTTTTTTTTTTTTTTTTGGAACGTGTGTGAACCACTGAACTAGAAAGTCTTTTGGCCATGGCCTTTTGTCTGGCTTTTTTGTAGCGAACTCGTAAACAAACAATTACCGAACAATACAAAGCAGCAAATGGGCCGGGAGCAGAAGATACTGGCTGGAGAGATACTGCCGGCTACCGGGAGACTAGAGACACCTAGCAAAATAATAATAGAGCGCCGAGACAATGGACAGACTCACGGTAAACTCTCGCCCGGTGGCATCCCCGTTCGTTCCGTCCTTCTGCGCAATTGCAATTGTTCGCCTGCGCCTAATCCCGGCCTGCGGATAACTCAATATTGCAGTTTACAGTTGCGAATCTGCCGTCGCCCTTGCCACCGCCGCCGGCTGGATGCGATGCGATGCAATGCGCCTGGATTGATCATCCGCGATCGTCGGCGTCAGTGTATAAAAAACAGAGCCCCTTTATCCCCATCCCATTTTTCCCCGGCCGCTTGCCATTTTCGCAGCGTTGACGCTTTTTTCGCAGCCGGCGCGTGGTTGGAAAAACCGAATCAGATAAAAGATATACGAGCGTGCGGTGTCTGTTTATATTGAGTGTGGCACAAGTGATAGGGCTACAGTGGAGCGAATTGATAGAGTGTTAATCAAAAATTGTATATAAATAAATTATTTAATGTAAATTAAGTCATGATTTATAAGGATCTCATTCATGCCTTTGACAAAGCAATTATTTTTATTGAATGGTACCAATTTAAAGATTTTAGATCAAAATAAATGATTAATAAGCAACTCAGCGAGTTAAAAGTAGACAAAAAATTGGGATAATGCATTGAAAATAAAGCTACTTGAGAACTTAGTAATTATTTATTTATTTATTTATTTAGTAGTACCTTTCTGCCTCTTATTTTAGAAAAAATTCAATTTTTTTAAAATGAAAATACTAGTAAAATATAATTAATCATTAGTGTCCGTTCATATTGAGTGTAGCAAAAATGCAATTAAAAGAATGAATGAAAATAAAACGGTAAATTTCACTTTGATAATTTTTTTTTAATAAGTAAATTTTATAAAGGGAGTATTTACTAGAGATTTTGACAAATAAAAACATTTTTTTTTATAATTAAAATAAACCAGGAGCTCTTTCAAATTTGCTCAGCTTAGCACATTCTTTTTTGCGACTATTGTGATTAATTAAAAACATAAGCTTTATTAACAGAAATCTATGGGTCTCCCATTGGAGCATTAGTTAATTTTTTTTATACGTATACGTAGAGTATATCTTAAGTGATAGGAACTATCAAAATATTGGCTAAAAAAATCAATTTTCACAAAAAAAATAAAAACTACTTGAAGGTGTATTTGCGTAAAAAAACTTAAGAAAAATTTGTAAAATTTATATTATACTCTTGACAGACTATAAAGAAACTGAAGTGCAACTTCTCCAAGTTTAGCGCCCCAACAGCAGCAACAGCAATTTCCCCCACTGTACCGCCCCACAGCTAAATAGCTGCACGCTCCACAGTGGCAGCCTCTGCATAAACTGCTCGGCGGCGTCTGCCTTGGGCGGCAGAGATCAAAGCGAGCGGCCGCAAAACGGTTAAATCTTTTGAAATGTGCGCACTTTTTGACACCCAATTTGTTTAGAAGTAGCAGGCGGAAAAGGGGGGCAGCGACAGCAGAGATCACACTCAGTAGTTCATAAAAACGGAACGTGGCAAGGTGAGCTGCCGCCCCTCCCCCCACTTGCTGCCTCCTTCTGTTGCCTGCCTCCTGCTTCAGCGCTTCTGCGAATTTCATTAATAAAAATGTCGAAAGTGCCCGCTCGGCTCTGTTCCGTCCCTGTGCTCCTCACACACACACACATACACAGGTAGAACAATCAAACGAATTTTCACTTGGCGTTTTTGTTTTTCATAAAAATTCAAAAGATTTACAGCCCACAAGTAATTCCACTTAAATTGCTGTAATCGAAGCGGGGGCGCAACTAAAGAGAGAGAGAGAGAGAGAGAGAGAGTGAGGAGGTATTACAAGGGCAGGGGCGGCTCACAGGGGTCTCGGGGGGAGTCTCATTCATAAAAACGTAAGAGAAGCAAATGCTTAATTAAGAATTTTCCGTATAAAAATGCAAGAGGGAATCTACTCGTAATAAGTTTATTGATTTGGGAAATGCCACAGCCGGATGTTTACGTCTTGGCTGCTGGATGGATGGACGTACGGACAAGCGGACAAGCGGACAGACGCATGGATGGATGGATGCCATAGGCAATCAATAAGCAACGTGTGAAATGTGCAGGGATTATATGGGTTCCGCTGCGGATGCGAAACTGCAGTTGCAGTTGCAGTTGCAGTTGCAGTTGCAGTTGCAGTTGCAGTTGCACTTTTGCCAATCCCTTCCCCCACACTCACACACTCACAGACACACACACAAACCCTTTGCTGAGCAAGTTGTTAAGTTGGTAAGTCAATCCTTGCGCTGAGCACAAGTTACCCGCTGGAATTTCCATGTGCATGCCGCATTTCCCGCCAAAGTCAAAACATGAGGTCTCTGTGCTCGCGCATTAAGTCGGACAGTCAGTCCGATGGGAAGTCGGGGCTGGATTTATTTGTACAAAATGACTTTGCAAATGAGATTCCCTGCTGACCGGCGAATGTGTCAATATTATCATGGCCCCGGCCAGGCCTATGCAAACAGCTCTGTTCTTCGATTTGGCCCGCACAGCTCGGCTACCTGCTGCGTGCGAGGTGTGTGCTGTAGTTCGCTTAATGTCCAACACCTTCGCACTTGAGTCGACCGCAACGTGACCTCTTGCCCCGGCCATGGATTTCGTACTTGTGAATGGGCGGCCCTAACTGGCAACCGGCAAGCGGCAACTGCCAAGTGCCATGTGCAGCGGTAATCGATGTGATTAGGTCGTGTCGTCGTGTCCAAACCCCAGTGCGACTCAAACCCCCAGTCGAGCAATCAATAATTTAATTCCAAAAAACTCGGTGACGTATTTGGACAACCACTGACAGGCCAAGCAGACTCGCGAGAAGCGAGAAACAAGCAGAGAAAACTGCAGGCCAGCGCACACGACTGCCAGATACCATGCATGCAGCTTGAACCATACAAATTTATTAATAACTGCTGTGTGCATAGTCCGATCGACTTGAAATTTGCAGTGAAGATTGATAACATTATAAGCAATAAGTATGCCAAAACTCTATATTTTAGCTCTAAGGCGCTGCTTAATATTTAACTACAAAATCTGAAATATTGGTTTTTGAAGTTGTCTAGCTTGGCACTCAAGATTTAAAATTAAATGTAGGTGCTTATGCTATCACAGCATCTGCATGCCAAATTTGGTGTCTCTAGCACTGCTAATAGCGGAGCTCATGCCAGTAAAGCAAAGTGAATACTGCTCCAGAATATATAATATATTTTTATACAGTCCACCATCTTACACACATTTACACAGAATTAACAAACTCTTTTCACGCATTATCTTAGAGCGAAAGACATAATTACAAGCTCAACTTTAAGCAAGTCGAACTGCGAATACCCTGCCATCGCTTTGCCCCACATGAAATGAAGTGAAGTGCGTCTTCGTGTAGGCAACTGCACAGCGTAGCTGAGTTGCCCCACCAAAAAGTTAGTGCACTCCTTCGACTCGGTATTAAAAATAGCTGCATGACACCGCACAATCTGCACGCCTGCCCCAGGGCGATAGAGAAGGAAATGAGCTGCACTTAAATGCATGCGAGAAAACCACTCGATGCCAACAAGTGGATAAGAAGCCACCACCACGACACAAACGATGCCCAAACGAACTATCAATGTCAGTGAATTGGCAAAAAATTTAAACTCAATTTGTATGCAGGCCACAGGCCCGTACCCCCCGTACCCCCTGTACCCCCTGTACCACCGCTGCCACCACTGCCGCACTCGCACTCGCTGCCTTTCCCTTAGCCGAGTCCAAGCCGAGGAAACCCTTTACTTGACACACCTCAACAACGACTGCGGCTCAAGTGGGCATCCACATACACACACACACACAGACACACACAGGCATACCGTCTGCCGCGCTGCATTAATATGTGATGAACACCCAGTTGGCCAGTCCGGACTCGCGCTCTCTCTCTCTCTCTCTAGGCAGGGGCTAAGCCGCTGAAGCATGCGTATCAACAGTGCACAACAAATCTTAATGATCGTTAAGGCCGTGCGAGGCGTTGATGACGCGACCAGTGCCATGATCCAGCACTTTTTCGAAATGTGTCTCTCCCTGTTCCCCACACCCCACACCCCAACCCCCTCAACTCCTGCTCCTGGCCATTCATTGATTCATTCATTTCGTGCAGTGCCCCCCCGAAATGAAGTGCTCGCTTTGTTGAAGGATTTTCGATTTTGGATTTTTGCCTGCGCTGCAAGCTCCATAATTTCGTTCTACAAGTATATTTAAATATATATGTGTATATATTTATGCAGTATTATATTATTTATTATTGTGTACCATCGTATATGCCTTGCTCTTAAACTTAAATATACATACATTACAAAGCGCTGGATAATGAGTTTGGAAACGTAGTGGAAATTGCAGTTAACAAACTTGAGAATGATCCGCTCAATCGATAAACATATACAATACAAAGTGCGTTAATATTAAACATAATACATATATATAAAATATAATATAACTTGTTAGCGATTAGATATATATATAACATGCGTGTGTGTATGTGTGTAAACGCCTCTTCGATACATTCAATTGTGTTGGCAACATATTTTCTCTCTTGCCTTTTCCGTTTCTAGCCAAATTGTTTGGAAGTTTTTTTTTTTAAGATTTAAAGCCACAAATGCGTCTAAATTACGAATTGGGGGGTGGAGTAGGAGTGGGAGGGGCCTGCTTGCGGCAACACTTGTCTTTTTCACAATTAACTAGTTTTTCTCTTTTTATTATTTTGTTTTGTAGTTGGATGCTATATAGTTTGCCCGATGCCAGTGCTTAGTTCCTGAACTGAAACACTAGAATCAATACGATGGCCAAGAGTACTGCGAATAGGATGGCAGCCAGTATTAGCTTCTTCTTGCGCACCTTGTTCTGCAAATGGTAGGAAATTTATTAACAATTTATTAATAATTTAATTAATATAATTAACATTACCCTGTAGGAGCTGGCCTTGCGCAAGTTCTCCGTGCCCTGCGAGACGAAAATGCTTGTCTGCTCCACCTGCGACTCAATGGAGTCGACCGTGACGCCCTGCTCGTAGACCATAGCACCCAGATTCTTGTAGATCTCATTGACACCCACAATATTGTTCTCCAGCTCGCGTATGGCACGCTCCTGCTCCTCAAGCGCCTGCAGATCGCCGTCCTCCTGCATTTGCGTTTGTATCTGCAGCTGCTGCTGTTGCTGCTGCTGCTGCTGATTTGATTTGCGATTGAAGAAGTTGTCCTCGAAGAAGGAACCACTGTCGTTGCCACTGTTGTTCGCGCTGCTGCGCGTCGAACCGGGCGGATGTGCAATATTGTAGTTCTGAGCGCGTGCCTGATGCAAGGCGCTGCGCTCGATCTCCGCCGTCTTGCGTTGCACGGCCTGCAACGTTGGACAAAAGGTAAAGATAAAGTTAGCGATAAGCACAAACTGCGCAGATTGAGGCTTACCTGAAAGGCGGTCAGTGCCGCCGTGAACTCGTCCACCAGCCGATCGCGCTGTATCTTCAGATGCCGCTCCTTGCACTTGTCCACCTCCTTCAGCTGATTGTTGGTGTCCGTGACCAGCTGCTTGGTGTAGCTCATTAGCTGATGGCTGTGTGCGGAGTACATGATGGAAACAGATTTATTTAGAATTATGTATGCACTGTTGATAGCAAGCGCAAAGCATGAGCTTACGAACTTACAGCTTCTTTTTCAGCTCGGGAAAGTCCTGTGGTGTGTTCAGCTGATTGACCATGCGCTGCATTGTGGACACTGTGCGTATGGTCGGTAAGAGCGAATGCCGTGTGATTAGTCATCGCTGGAAATAACTACGCCCCGAACTACTCACCATTTTGTTGGACTTTCTGAATGCTTGTCGCGATTATCTGTGCCAAACGCTGAAAGTCAATCTCACTGAGACCGCCGCCCGCTCCAGCTGCTCCGCCTCCGCCAGCTCCAGTGCCGCCACCTCCTCCACCGCCGCTCAGGCCATTCTCCATATGCTGCAAGTCCATGCTCTCGTATGCAGACACTTTGCTGGCGTTCGCCTAACTGCGGCGAGAGCGACTCGATGTTGTGTTGCTTTGCTTGCTGCTCGCAATCAATGGAACTGTGCGCAATTGGATTTTAACACTTATATCATATATGCGTTGCAAACGGGTGTGTGTGTGTGTGTGTTGTTTTCTGTTTTAGCCCTGTGAGGGGGCATGAGCTGTTTTCTTTGTTTCACGCCTAATCTTATGTATGTTGTAGCCACCCACCTTCTTTGCCGTTGCTTCTCTACACGAGGCTAGCAATCGAAGTTTATTCTAGCGCATGTCAATTGAACAGATATTAATAGCACGCAGAATAATTTACAGCAATTATTAATGCAAAAAAAAAGTTTGCCAAAACTTGTGAATTTATAGAGATGAACCAATGCCCTGACATGTAGCCATTGCACATCGATAACTGCCTGGCGATAGGTGTGACCAGCGTATGAATAAATACCAAATGCTAGCTCGCTGCAATATATCGATAGCAGCAGCAGGCAAACAGCTGATTGTTTTAGGCGCGAAGAAACCCGTTTTTCAAAACCGAAAATAATATACAATATGTAATACAACAGCCAAATATTGGTTCTACAATGGCAAGCTCATTATTTATTTTTATTTTTATTTTAGAGATTAATTTCTAAAGCACGCTTTTACTCTATTAGCATATATTTAAAACGAATATATTGTTTTTGAGTATATGCGTAGGTACATGCTCAAATCCAGTTTCACAATAAAAATCAAACAGATCAAACGTAAAACGCAGATTTTTTTTTTTGCCTGCAACGGTAAAGTGATTTTTTCAAACATTCACGTGTGTGTGTGTGCGTTGACAAGTTCAAAACAGGAATGATTATTTTGTACTGACTCAGTTAAAGGTTGTATAGGTATATAGAGTTAACAATCTAAAAATATGCAATTAAAGTGCATGATGATGCATAATTAATATTATAATTTGAAAGTTCGTGACATCATATGGATTCCCAGAAAGTTTAGACCGATCGACAGTTTTTCAAGCCGCAGAAGCGCAGAACAGAGAGAAACCCCCGAGATACCAACGAAAATTTTTGATCGCGCATTAACGACTTTTCTTTTAAATAGCAACTGGCGCGTAGGCCGTAGATTTAGAAAAGTTGATTTCATTGTTACAAACGTGCATGCATATAGCATAACAAATTAAATATATATATATATATATGTATGGTATATATACATATTTTATAGACGTACTATGTAGGCATAAGTATGCTTATTGATATGCCAACGTATAAATTGAGATGCGACCGGTATTCGGCAATAAAGATCGGGTTTTCGTCTACGGCTCATCTTGGATATTCTGAAGCTCTATAAATAAGCGAGCGATTCCCTGAACGCCGCTTAATCGGTTCTCGAGCGTCGGCGAAACACACTCGAAACACTTTCGAGGTACGAGCACTACTACACTACATATACTACCACCGACAACTCGACTGATACGGCCGAAAACTTCAGACGTAAATAAGAAAACAAAATCGAAAGTTCTTCATCAAAATTCGTCGGCCGACGCGATGCGTGCTCTGTGGTTAACGCTCTCGATCCAAATCGCTGTGTGCTACTGCCAGTACATTTATGGGCCAGGTGCGTGACATTTAACGGTGTGGCGGCATTTATGACTAGTAAAAACAGCGAGAGTGCGAAAGATCGAAAGCAGAATGCAGATAACACAAAGCACAAGACAAACGAAAAACATTTGCCTAATCAAGTGATAATCCGAACAAAATGTGACTTCACATAAAAGAAATTAGAACTTTCGCTGCGCTCCCAAGCGACTCTAACGCGTCTTCCGTGTGTTTATGTATCGTCAATATTATACCATTTAGACAAAATGGTTAATACGGATGTATACAATTTGTGTAAATATATAGAATGGGTTAAGGAACTATAAAAGTATTTATGTTCTTGAGCAGCATCAAAAGCTGAGTTGTTTTGGACGTGTCCGTCTGGATGCCCGTTTGTATGGTCATTTGTCTGTCCGTCTGTTTGTCCGTCAGTTTGTCCGTCTGTTTGTCCGTTTGTTTTTCCGTCTGTTTGTCCGTCTTTCCGTCTGTTTGTTCGACCGTCTATACGTTCGTCTGTTTCTCTGTGCATCTGTATGACCGTTTGTCAGCATGAACGCACAAATCTCAGCTATTGTAAGTGCTAGATGCATCGTTTCTACATGAAGTTTTCAACAAAGGATCAAATTTATTTCCATCTTATTAAGTTTAGTACTGAGAATAAATTTATAATGGTTTTACTCTCTTGCATGCCAAACTAAAGCTCTTTTTGCTTATCTATCTTGCAGAGCCAACTTGGAACATACACTCCACGCAGGAGCTGAAGAAACGCGACTTCTGGTTCCACGATGCGCAGCGAACGCTCTACGAGAAGCTCTCCCGACAGCCCAATCAGTATGTGGCCAAGAACGTGATCTTCTTCCTGGGCGACGGCATGTCCGTGCCGACAGTCACGGCGAGTCGCATCTATGACGGACAACTGAGGGGCATCGTAGGCGAACGCAATCGCCTGGAGTTCGAAAAGTTCGAGTTTGTGGGACTGTCCAAGGTAAACAGATCTCGTTGCTTGATCACCGATCGTTTTTGTGAGGATCCTTTCTTCTTCTTGGCAGACCTACTGCGTGGACAAGCAGGTCTCGGACTCGGCGTGCACAGCCTCCGCCTACTTGTCGGGCGTCAAGGCGAATTATCAGACCATCGGCGTGTCCGCCGATGTGAAGCTGAACGACTGTGCAGCCGCAAAGTTGCCCCAGAATCGGCTGTCCTCGATCGCAGAATGGGCGCTGGATCGTGGCAAAGCGGCGGGTCTGGTGACCACGACGCGTGTCACGCACGCCAGTCCCGCCGGCGTCTATGCGCACACCTCGAATCGTGATTTCGAAAGTGATTACGATGTTGAAGATCTGGGATACGATCCGAGCAGCTGCCCCGACATCGCACAGCAATTGCTGGACAAAGTGGGGCAAGGCCTGAAGGTTGTGATGGGCGGCGGCACCAGAAAGTTTCTGCCCAACACCCTGACGGATGTGTACGGCAATCGTGGGGAGCGTCTGGATGGACGCAATCTCCTGAAGGAGTGGCAAGAGAGCAAACCCGGCAATGCGCATGTGATCTTCAATCGCAGCGAACTGCTGGCGATCGATCCGCGGCAAACGGACTTTCTGTTGGGCCTTTTCAATACCACGCACCTGGCATACCATTTGGACGATAGCATAGACACGCCCACGCTGGCGGAGATGACGGAGACGGCCATACGCGTCTTGTCCGCCGATCCGGCGGGCTTTTTCCTTTTTGTCGAGGGCGGACGCATCGATCACGCCCATCATCAGACCAAAGCCAAGAAGGCACTGGACGAGACTGTGCAGTTTTCAGATGCCGTCCGAAAGGCGCTGCAGCTGACGAATCCCTGGGAGACGCTGATCGTGGTCAGCGCCGATCACGGACATACGATGACCATTAGCGGTTACCCGGACATAGACAACAGCATAGACGGTTTGAACTCGGAACTGAGTGACGAAGATAATCTACCATATGCCACATTATCATATGCTAATGGGCGCCACTACGAGCGATTCTATACTGCTGCTGCTAACGGTACCGTTGAGCGCGTTGATCTCAGGACCCTGAACATCGGCCACAAGGATGCACGGTATCCGCACGGTGTGCCCATGTCTGAGGAGACTCACGGTGGCGGCGACGTGGCTGTCTATGCGCATGGTAAGCATTAATCATAGAAAAAACCAGACCAGAAAAAATAATACTATTTCTTTCTCAGGTCCCTGGGCCCATTTGTTCACGGGAGTGTACGAGCAGAACACGTTACCACATCTCATGGGCTTCGCTTCATGCATAGGTCCAGGCATAACTTATTGTGATCTCAGGCCTAAAAATCCCTACACTTCCTAGAACACATTAGTGCTAATTTATACTGTGTGACACTTTTATTTATTTATTTGTATAGTCCTATTATTTTTTCAATTATTTATAAAAATATATACACATTTTATAAAGCCAAGCGCGAGCATTATTTTCATATTTATGGCAGATCAGACCATCCTGTGACGGTTGAATCGATTTATATCGTTTCGTAAAAATCGATTAATTTTCAATAAGCACAAACCACTGTAAACAAACTTACAAACATACATTTCACACAGATGCATATTTATACATACGCCGCTAAGGGTGGATAAAAACTAGGCCAAATTGTAGGGTAATTTTTTTTGAGCTGTGTTCTTCTCAACTCTACTTTTGCCGGTTTAGCATACATCTAAAATCGATTTGAGCGTATTTATTGCTTTTATCCATAATATATAAACAAAAATATGTATGTAAGCTCATTATCGTAGTATTGCTATAAACAAAAATACTAGAAAGCATTTTACACAAAATTTCTGGTAATAATTTGTGCATTTTGGTGTTATTTATTTGCTGTAGAACGGTCACACTGCACTTCTCCGCCATTTTAGCTGTAGCTGCAGAAAATTTTTCGCAATAGAAGTCGAAAAAGCCGCGTTGTTTATAATGTAAATACAATATATATGTATATTGCATATTGTTAACGACGAAATAAAAAGATTCTTGCCAACAACGGTCCTTACTTGCGTTTTTACGTTCGCCGCACGCCGGGTGGCTGCTTGTTCGACTGTACGAGCGGCTTGCGATTGTGTGCTGCGTGTGTGCGTGTGTGTTAAAGTGAAAAAGTGTGCACCGCACCGCTAAATAAAATTGGTTGTGTGTGTTTTTAAGCATTCTCAGTCCAGTTAAAGCAAACGCAATCATGGCTGACGGCGCTGTGCTGGACTTATATGCCGAGGACTTGGATAAAGATTTTGCCGGGCAAGCTCAGGTAAGTCAGAAACCACGCTCTGTATATACAGAACGCTTGTAGGTGTGCTTTCACATACATACATGCACACACATGCATATGTACTCCCAAAGATGTGGGTATGCATGTGTATGTTGCTATCTGGAAAGACATCGATATCACTATGTATATATCGGAAAATTTAATTGTACCACTTTTGTTTATAAAGGATGAATTCGGTGGCGACGGCGTTGATTTGTATGATGACATCGGCGGTCCCACCGAGCCGGCAGCTGCAGGCGGCGGTGGCGGGGGTGGAACCCCAACGGGTGATAATGCATCCGGTCCTGGATCAGTTGACGGCTCGTCCAGCGGCGTCGGGCCCAATGGAGTTTACCATCAGGGCGGTGGTAGCCAAACTCCAACAATGAACCGACGCTATCAGCTTTACGTGGGCAACTTAACCTGGTGGACCACCGACCAGGACATTTCGAATGCTTTGCGCGACATTGGCGTCAACGATCTGCAAGAAGTGAAATTCTTTGAGAATCGGGCTAACGGTCAGTCCAAAGGGTTCAGTGTAATATCACTTGGCTCGGAGCCAAGTTTGCGTACTGTGCTCGATCAATTGCCGAAGAAGGAAATGCACGGCCAGACCGTGGTAGTTACTTATCCAAGTAAGCAGGCCTTAACGCAATTCGAGAGTCTACAGAAGACACGTCCAGTGCCGCCGCCGCAGCAGAATGGGCCACCACGTGGACCGGCACCACCCAATATGGGTGGCCCCATGGCACCACATCCGGGCGTCCCACAAGGTGTGCCTCCTGGCCATGCGCCACGCATGAATCCCAACATGCCGCAGGGCCAGTACCGACCGCATATGTCGCAAGTTCAGCAGGTTGGACCCAATTCCGGACCTCCACGCATGCAGGTGAGTTTTCTGGCATTCATCTTATGCTTTTTTTTCCATCAATTCTGTTATTTTGTTTTGCCATAATTGCCCGCTCGAAAGCGAGCATAACAACAACAACAAAGTTTCTGAGTTTGTTTTGGGATTATTCTTTTGGCTCCTCAGCCCCGTATTAACAACGTCATTTATACATTTTTTATTTAACTGCTCATTGAAATTGTTCTGAATGCAAAATTTTGTACCCCACCAGCTGAATAAGTGGTCGAGTATTTACTTCACTTAAATATGAAATGATGAAATGTAATATGAAATAATACATAAATATTATGGATAAACGATTAAGTGAAGTAAGTAGAGTGTGTAGAGCGTAATGCCGACTACAGATTTCACTGTGTGTCTCCTTTGGTAATTTAAGAGTAACTGCAGCCGCAAAGATTCGGACTGTAAGGCTAATGTTGTTTATGATTTTAAGTACAATACATGTTTTGGTTTGCATCTGCTAATTTCAGAGCAATTTTAGTTTAGAATCTGTTGAGTTAAGACCTCTTACAATTTGTATGAATCTTTTACGCATAAGTCTATACTTTACCAATAGTATTACTTGTAATTGTTGGGAGAGCTAGTGCAACTAGAAGCACCTTTTCTAAATGGTAGCTAAATATACTTAGGATATACTTTATGATTTTGTAATTGTGCTGCATTTTGTTATGATCGATCTCTCCATGTATCTAATATGTATGTAATTTCTATCTTTAAATATAAATATAAAAAAAAAAATGTTTATGTACTATTACGCTTTATATCTATATTCCATTCCATGTGTTTTATGACAACGCTTACGCACACTTCTACCCACCACAACAACAACAACAACTACATCTACAATAATAAAATACGTAATTTATTAGCCGGCAATGCATCAACAGGGCGGCCCAATGGGCAACCAACAACCGCCACCCAGGTATCCGCCAGCGCAAGGTCAATGGCCAGGTCAACGTCCCGGTGGACCCCGACCGGGTCCACCAAATGGACCGCTGCAACGACCACCAATGGTAACAAATTCCTAACAAATCAAACTCAAAAACAAACAAAAAAAAAAAAAAAAAAAATACAATACCATATAAAATCTATGCAAAAATATCAAGAAAAAAAGAAGAAAAAAAAGACAAATATCCTAAATATGATAACGTACAATAATTATAGATCAGTAGATAAATACCAAACCAAACCAAACTAACCAACTTAAGTTAACTAAGTGAATTGTATTCAGAACATTTAAATAACTGCACATGATTGTAACTGCCACCACACCCACCAAAGCAATATGCACATACCTTACACCATACAGCATACACCATACACACCATACAGCAAACATGTCCACAACAGACACAAAAACCTCATGCACATCCACCAGGTTGCATTGCGACTGCAGCTGATAATGTTGATAATGCTTTAACTGCATGTTCAGACCAGATACTAAGCTCTGTGTTTTGCGATTCGCTCTCTTGTTGCAGTTCCAAGGGCCAATGGGTATGCCAGTGCGTGGTCCAGGGCCGGGCCCTGATTGGCGTCGTCCGCAAATGCATGGTGGCTTTCCGCCGCAGGGGCAACCACAGGGTCCACCGCATATGCAGGGACCACCACGTCCGCAGATGGGACCGGGTCCACCGCCTGGTTCGGGTGGACCACATGGCGCACCTGCACCGCACGTGAATCCAGCATTCTTCAATCAACCCGGTGGTCCACCGCCACATCCGGGCATGGGTGGTCCACCACACGGTCAGCCTGGTCCACAGCCTGGCATGAATATGCCACCGCAGCACGGACCACCGCCACATTTCGGACAACAGGGCGGACCACGCAATCCCTGGCCAGGACCTCCGCAAGGCAAGCCACCGGGCGCGTTCCCTGACCCACAGATGGGACCGCAGCTTACAGAGGTTGAGTTCGAGGAGGTCATGAGCAGAAATCGTACAGTCAGCAGCTCGGCGATCGCCAGGTAAGCTTCAGTATTCCCTAAATCCATTCTCGCCTATACTAATATAATATTAATTCCACGCAGAGCTGTGTCGGATGCTGCTGCGGGCGAGTACTCGAGCGCCATTGAGACGCTGGTCACCGCCATTTCGCTGATTAAGCAATCTAAAGTGGCGCACGATGAGCGCTGTAAGATTCTGATCAGCTCGCTGCAAGACACGCTGCACGGCATCGAGGCCAAGAGCTACAATCGTCGTGAGCGTTCGCGTTCCCGCGATCGTTCCCATCGCAGTCGACAGCGTCGGGAGCGATCAACGTCACGGTATCGCGAGCGATCCCGGGAACGGGAACGTGATCGTGATCGCGAGCGTGAGAGGGATGGAGGGTAAGTTACAGTGTTATAATTTGGAATAACAGCACTAATGCTTGTAATGCTCTCGCAGCTATCGGGAACGTTCGCGTAGTCGTGAGCGCGAGCGTCAGGCGCAGGATCACTACAGAGATGACAGGTAAGTGTGGCCTAATCGCGAATAGCTGCAGCGAATAAACATGTGCGTTCTCTGATGCAGCAGCAGCCGCTCCGCACGACCACGTAAATCACCAGAGCCAGTTGTAGCCGAAGCTGCGGAGGCGCCGTCGTCGAAGCGTTACTATGAGGAGCGCGAACGCTATCGGTCATCGGATCGTGAGCGGCGGGACAGAGATCGGGATCGTGAGCGTGAGCGTGAACGTGATCGGGATAGGCGTGAGGAACATCGTTCCAGGCATTGACTGCTACACATGCGATAGCTAAAGTAACAAAAAACCAACAACAACAGCAAGAAGAAGAGGAAGAAGAACACCCACATAAACTCACACACACACACACAAATCCTAGACACTCTAAATAACAACACATGCAGCAAGCTGAAGGCCAGCCACAAGTTTAACAAATTTTTATTTGTATCTAACATTACCAATACGTAGGATATGAATATGGCATAACATAGTTTCTCCTAGACGTACTAAAATAAGCCGAAATGTTGACAAGCCTCTACAACTTCAGTATACAATCGAACGACGGACTGCCACGCCCACAACAATTCACAATCAACCAGCACAGCAACACAGCAAGCCAGCAACCCGTTGAAGCCCTAAGCGTGAGACACACACACACAAATCTACACACAGCAAGCAAGCAGCATCTGCAGCAGCTCTACAGATCAAAGGTGATGCACGCACTCAACTCCAACATCGCCGTCTTCAGCGCAGAATTTCAATATTATTGTAATTTAATATTTCGGTTTATTTAATAAAACATATATCGATATGAAAAAGTAAAAAATTGTTCCAGAAAAAAAAAACAACAACAGCATCAAAATATTCCAACTGTTTTGCGTTGCGTGTCTTCTTGTATCTTATTATAATAATAAAACTATATAGTATACGAGCTTATAAATCGAATTGTAACGCAGTACAACGCATTTATCCTAAACAATATTGTTATACCAATCATCTGCATCTGTTTGCAATTTGCAAGGCTTTTGCCGCCGCATGAGGCGAAATCATAATAAGCGCAATTGTACTCAAGAGATATTGTTTTTGTAAATCTTTTCACGAATTTATTTAACATTGATTTTATTTAATGTACATTTAAGACGAGTTCATTGTGCGTGCTGTGAGTGCGTGAGAGTGCGAATGAGTGTGCAAATAGTTATAAAATACGCTGACATAACTTAACTTATCCTATGGATAAGGCCAGAGAGTGACAATAATTCCAATGTATGTAAATAAATTGTGTGGATGAGTGTGCTTCGAGTGCCTGCGATGATGATTTAACTATTAGTATAAACGTATTTCCTCATATGATCTAACGGCATTTATTGTAGAGCTGAAGTTCTCATGTAGTTGCAATGTAACATCTTAATTTTATTTTTATTCTTTTATCCTATTTTTATTTGTACAATGTACACGAACATTATGTAAATGATAATATTCAGCTTATGGTAAAGACTTCAACACTAATCCAACCGACATTTGTGTATGTATTATATAGAGTATTTCGGCATCTAGTACCTGTAACTTTTCTAGGTTTTTTATCTAACACAAACAGTATTACGAGTTTAACTGCTTTTACAAAAAAGAAAGAAAAATTTGAACTGTGATTTTGAGAGTAACTGAACACACACACATACACATTTACAACTTATATTGTAAGTCATACGAGATACAGGTAAAGTCTTAGAATCTATATGTATGTATAAGTGCGAGTGCAGTTTGTTTGAGTGTAATATTTACACGCCTAGGGAAATGCATTTATGTCACGCATATTTAAGCGAATTCATTTTTTTTTTTTAATATTTATACTTTCGATTATTGTTTACAAATATACGCACAACAGTATATTACTGAACTAACTATTTTTGAGAGACAAGCTCAATTCCGTAATTGCTCAACTGATTTATAAGTTATAAGTCCATATTTGGGGGCACTTTTTGTGCCGTCAGTATTTAATATGTTTCACTTTGAACAGCATTGAGTACAAATTTATTGTTTTAACAAACAATTTGCCTTATATGTAAAATAATTGAAATCCTATTTACACCAAAGGCTGCCAATTCTTGAAATTGTAAATACACTACAATGCCAAAAATACAAAATTGAGATCGAAAGAAATTCGTTTTCTATTTTAATGCAAATTAAAATTAAAAAAAAAAATAAATAGCCCAATAAGATGCGTTAGCTTCATGCTATTTTCAAATCTCTGCCACTGCGCGCCAAAAACGTTTCAGTGTGACCATCTGCCGTGACTGGTGACCAATGGTCACCCGAACATCTGGAAGCTTCGCTTCAGCGTGCGTTAGCCAACACTGCAGTGCAATATACACAAATTAGGTGAAATACAGAAAACGCAGAACGCAGTAGACAGCGTAAAATCAATCAGTCAGATAAGCGAGCAACGATAGCTACAGTTCACATTCACAACTCCTCCGTTCGATAGAAAAAGAAAACAAAACTAAAGCTAGTCATCAAGTGGAAAGTAATAAGGGACAGCATACGGCATGGCGGATACAGCACAATTTCTCAACGAGCGCTTCCAGCGCTTCGTGAGCGGCATAAGCGAGCGCTAGTGAGTAGACAACAACAACAAATATGCGTGCCTGAATCACGAGTGCAGTGAGACAGTGTTGTTGTTGTTGTTGTTGTTCTTGTTGTGACAGTGGTACAAAAGTCATATCAGCTTGCAGGTGAGACTGACGTGTTGATTGCGTATTGAGCCACATCAACAGTTGGTCAAGCCGAATCAATAGTCCTTGAAAGCAATCAACAACAACAACAGCAACACGCACTCGCACACACACACACACACACACACACAGACTAATGCCTACTCATGTCACCCACACAGTGAGCCCTACGTGCGCCAGCACCTGAGCAAGGTGTACATGGTGCTGGCGAGCACCACTGCTGCCACGGCCGTGGGAGCCTTGGCGCAGATGCGTGGTATCTTCGATCTGGGCATGCTGGCGGCAATTGCCTCATTGGTGTTGGTACTCGGTCTGCACTTCTATCGCGACGATGGCAAGAACTACTACACACGCCTGGGTATGCTCTACTCGTTTGGCTTCTGCTCGGGCCAGACCCTGGGACCCCTGCTGGGCTACATAGTCAGCATCAATCCGGCAATTATACTGACCGCACTCACTGGCACTTTTGTCACCTTCGGCTCGCTGTCCATAGCAGCGCTGCTTGCCGAACAGGGCAAGTATCTGTATCTGGGCGGCATGCTGGTCAGCGTGATCAACTGCATGGCGCTGCTGAGTCTCTTCAACATGATCTTCAAGTCGTACTTCGTTCAAATAGTGAGTGCAATCTATAGACAATTCTGACCATCAAGACTTTGGCTAATTCTCTGCTCTTTCCCATTTGCAGACTCAACTGTATGTGGGCGTGTTCGTGATGGCCGCCTTCATTGTGTACGACACACAGAACATTGTGGAGAAGTGTCGCATGGGCAACCGCGACGTCATCCAGCATGCTCTGGATCTGTTCTTCGATGTGCTCAGCATGTTCCGCCGTCTGCTGATCATCCTAACGCAAAAGGTGTGTGTGTGACTAGGAATAATTAGTATCATGAGTTTATCTAATCGCTATGATTATTGTGATTGTGTTCGAGGCCACGCTTTTTTATTGTCATTGCTGTGCTCAAACTTGTGCCCTGTGTTTTGCAGCTCAAGAGCTTCATGGTTTAATAGCTGGACAGATAGTTTAATAATCAATCAAGAGCGAGCAGTGAGATCCTTTTAACTGACCACTAATGAATTAAGCAAACAGATACTTGACCCAAGTATTGAATCTAATCAGCGGTATGCCGTTTCTCGCCACATACCCGCCACATTTTTCGTACAACCAAGGCAATAAGTATACTTTCACAAAGTCTCTTGGATGCAGAGTTCATCATTCGACCCGACCAGCAACACTTGTTGGAAGTATATTTATTTCCAGGCTTACGAAAAATCCCATCCAATTTCTCATTTCTATCTGCTCGCGATTTGTGAAACTATATTTATACCTTGGCCTTAACTAATTCCCCATTTGTAATCCGTTTACCCCCCATCTCTCTTCTCTTGCAGGAGGAGCAAAAGCAGGCCGATCGTCGTAAGAGGAAGTAGAGCAAAAAGTCGACTTTGTGTCACAAAAAAAAACAAAAAAAAAAAAAAAAACAAAAAAGGATTGCAAATTTTTATGTTGACATTTAGAAATTTAAAAAAAATGAGGCCGTGTTAAACTTTTGGCTTTAACTTCAATCTCACATGAAACAAAATATATACGAAAATCACATGAAATTCATTTAAAATTTGGTACACCCAGAACCAAGACACAAAACCCAAAACCCAGCACCAGATTGAAACAGCAACAAAAATCTACAATAATAAATTCATACATGCCACATTCAGTCGACCACACACGAGACCTTGTTGTGTTTTCTATATAATACATATGTCCGAAGGTCACTCTACTCCTACTACCCATATATAATCCCTATATATATATCAGTTTGGTGTATAGCTATTAATTTATTGACTAGAGTCTCTACACAAACAAGTAAAGGAAATAAACGGAAACTTCTCTCCAAACCGAGTGTATTATTTTAGACGATTGCACGCGTCGATTGTATCGATTAGCAGGCACTTTAATCAAGCCGGAAACACCAATTTAATTAGGCTAAGTGCTCCGGTCTCTCCGCTCTATGCTAGCTCTTTGGGCTTTGGGCCACTCGAGTACTTGCTGTACAACACGCAGCATGTCGCAGCCGACGCCGTTGGTGCAGCCCCTGCTGCTGCAGTTCCAGCAGCTGTTTTTCCTCTCCAAGCTGGTGGGTGTACTTCCACAGGATCTGGAGAAGTTCCGACAGAAGAATGTGCTGGAAAAGTCGCGCAACGGCATGCTCTACCTGATTGGCGTGCTTATCTTCTATGTGATTCTCTACAATATACTGATCTACTCCTTCGGCGAAGAGGATCGCACGCTCAAGGCATCGCAGAGTGAGTAGGACAGGACTCTGCACCTCTATTTTCCCTATTATATATTAAATATATACTAACGAGTCCAGAGAGCCCTCGACAGTTAGATACCTTCCACTTTTAACCTTTACTTTAACCATTCGAAATTAATTTAAAATATTAAATATTTTAGTGCTGGCAATATTCAATTTTAAAATTGAAAATAACGCATTTCGAAGCAGGTGGGCGTGGCACTTAAAGTTTGAGCTAAACATCAGCTGCGTATTGTATACTGTTGCTGGCATGTCAAATTTGGTGTCTCTAGCGCTTAGAATAGCTGAGATCTATGGGTTTACATAGGCAAACGGACAGCCATACAGACAGACGGACAAGGCTATCTCGACTCAAATATTGATGCTGATCAAGAATAGGGATACATATACTTCGCCATGCCTACTTCTAATTCTAATATACATTTATACAAAACTAATATACCATTTAGGTATAATAATAGTAAGGGTATAAGTAAAATAACTTTCGGTTTTTTTTTCGGTCAGGCACTTTGACCTTTGTAATCGGTCTCTTTCTGACCTACATTGGCCTCATTATGATGGCAACGGATCAGCTGACGGCGGTCATGAACCAAGGCCAACTGGGCGATATCTACGAGCGCATACGCCTGGTGGACGAGCGACTCTACAGGGAGCAGTGCCTGGTGGACAACAGCGGCATAGCGAAGCGCATTCGCGTGATGATCATCATGACGTTCATCTTCGAGATTGTCATACTGCTGAGCACGTACATCAAGCTGGTGGACTACACGCAGTGGCTGTCGCTGCTGTGGATTGCGTCCGTCGTGCCGACGTTCATCAATACGCTGGACAAGATCTGGTTTGCCGTATCGCTGTACGCGCTCAAGGAGCGCTTCGAGGCCATCAATGCAACGCTGGAGGAGCTCGTGGCCGAGCACGAGAAATTCAAGAGCTGGCTGTGCGGCGATGAGGATAACGAAGCTGTACGGACAGCGGACAGCGCCGAGTCGCAGCCGCCGCAGTACGACAGCAATCTGGAGTATCTGTACAAGGAGCTGGGCGGCATCGATCTGGGCACGCTCAAGGGATCGGGAGGCGGCAAGATGCGCAACAAGGTGGCGCCCAGTGAGTAATCCCGAAGAAGTACCTTAACCTTAACTTAACCACTGACATTCCTTGCCTTTGCCTGGCTTTAGTTGCGCATTCGCTGAACTCCTTCGGAGAGACCGTACCGACGCCGCGCAAGCAGCAGCAGAGCAAACCGAATCCCATGATAAACATGGCGCACGAGAGCGAACTGAGCAACGCGACCAAAGTGGAGGAGAAGCTGAACAATCTCTGCCAGATTCACGACGAGATCTGCGAGATTGGCAAGGCCATGAATGGACTCTGGAGCTATCCGATACTCGCGCTGATGGCCTACGGCTTTCTCATCTTCACGGCTCAGTTGTACTTTTTGTACTGCGCGACGCAGGTGCAGTCGATACCCTCGCTGTTTCGCTCCGCCAAAAATCCCCCCATCACGGTCATCGTGCTGGTCTACACCTCGGGCAAGTGCATCTATCTGATCTATCTGAGCTGGAAAACGTCGCTGGCCTCCAAGCGCACTGGGATCAGTCTGCACAAGTGCGGCGTTGTGGCCGACGACAATTTGCTCTACGAGATTGTCAATCATTTGTCGCTGAAGCTGCTCAACCACTCGGTGGACTTCTCCGCCTGCGGCTTCTTCACGCTGGACATGGAGACCTTGTACGGTGTTAGCGGCGGCATCACCAGCTACTTGATCATTCTCATCCAGTTCAATCTGGCCGCCCAGCAGGCCAAGGATGCCATACAGTCGCTGAATAGCTTCAATGACACCGCCGGCTTTGTGGGCGCAGCCACGGAGATCAACAATGAGACGACCACGCTGTACGATCTGGTGACCAGCACCATGATGACGCCCACCAATTACTAGACGTCAATCTTATGCTGTGTATTTTTGTGAACATCTCTAGCACTTTTTGGGCACCCTCCCCTCTCTGCACCCCATATTTTGTATCGCATTGTATTGTTGTAGCACCAAAAATAAAGCACGCTCACGCTGCAAGCAAATTCCCGTAGAGTGTGCGCGCCTCGTGCAGCTCCTGCAGCAGCTGCCTGTGCGTCTCGTTGACTCCGTCGTAGTCAAGCACGGCCACGCAGCAGATCTGGGCGCGCTTGCGCAGCGTGTAGGCCAACTCCCGGCGCAACAAGCTGAAGCAGTAGGGCACGCTTTGCTCCCGGCAGGCGCGTTTTAGCTCCTCTATCGTGTCGTCCAGGCCGCCTGAGAAAGAGAGAGAAAAGCGTATTAGTATAGCACAGTGCTGCCAGAAGATTAGCAGCAAAACGGCTAGCAAAAAAATAGCTTTTTTGTGATTATGCTGAAAGAATTACATACGTTTTACATACATAAAAACACATTTTAAGTCGGAATACTTTGAAATTATGAATAATAGGAATACTTTGAAAAAATGATTAAAATAAATGTGTATGGCACAACTTATGTTTGAAATCTTCTGAAATCTATACTACACTATTATTATTATTATTACACTATTGACTGACTACATTAAACAAAAAGCAATGCTGCAATAATTTGTATTACTTTATGCCAAATATAAAATGCACACAATATATCTAAACCCTTTAAAATAACTTTTTTTATTGCTATGCATTGCAATTTTTTAATTTTAAATTTTCACGATGCATGAAAATATAAAAAAAACTTTAAAACAAAGTTTAAAGAAGGTTATTATTACCACTAACTTTAATTTAATAATAATTAATATTTTAAACAAATAAATTCTATGATTTGTTAATGTTTTTAGCAAGTTTTTAAAAAGGCTATAAGCAATCAGTAAATTAATAAATGATAGCTAGAAACAAGCACTTGCAAGCTAGCTAGAAAAAGCTACTAAAATGACAGCACTGACGCGACTCTCTTCTACCTTCCTGCCAACAGCCTTCAATATCAGTCTTTCTCTCTCTCTCTACCGCACTTTTCCTGCCTCTCCCTCCTCCCTGCCTGCAGCTACTCACCTTCCACTGAGCACTCCTCGCAGTCGGGCGCCAGTAGCAGCAGTCGCACCTTGCGGATGCGCAGCCTGGACCATGCCTCCCGAAAGCCCAGCACGTAGCGCGGATGAGCGCGTGCTTTGATCTCGTTGTTGGCATAGGCGCGCGCCTGGAAACGCTGCAGATCCCTCAGCAGCTGCGTGCTGAGCTCCTTGAGCCGCGCCGTGGTGCAGTTATCGCAATAGCTGAGGAATTCACAGGCTTTTTCATTAGTTCTCGGGGAACAGCATAACCATCACTTTGCCCACCTCCTGAAGCGCCGGGAGTGTAACTTATGTGCTGCGGGCTTGGCAGGAATCTTCTCCAAGTCTGTGTGCTGCTTCTCTGTCACTGCATTTGCCTGCTCTTTCTCGCTCAAGCTCAAACGCTGCAGCTGTGCGGGGAGCTCGCAGGGGGCAGGAGGCTGCACTTCCAGTGATTTCAGGGCCACGACGCGCTGCTTCCATTTCCTGTGGCCGCGGATGATGCGCTTGAGGCGACTCACACGCAGCTTGGGAATCAAGCGCGTCTTACCCTTGCGCTTGGTCGGGAAATGCACGGATTTTCGCGCCACATTGAAGTTGACACGTTGTTGTTGTTGTTTGTTCCCCTTGCCCTGCTGCTTGCGGGGCACAACGAGGAAGTCGAGCAGGCTGCACTTCTGCTGCTGCTGCTGCTTGTGCTTCTGCTTGTACTTGGCGCTGCGCAGTGTTCTTGCACTTGGCTCTCCGCTATTTCGCTTTATACGCTGATATGTACTCTCATCGATTATATTTACTTTACCCGCAGCTGCTGACATTTTAGGCAATGATTTTTTGTGTATTTTAAATTTATCAATCAACATCAATCGATTGACTGCAGGCGATCAGCTGTTTGCAGTTCTAAGCTGCATTCAAATGCACTGCATGGTCACCCCAAACTGGAAGGTAAGAGCAGTGTTGCCAGTGTCAGCTGTTTTTGCTAGCTTTTTTTCGAAGTGCAATTGCGGGAAAATGCTACAATTGTGGCTTTAGTTTAAGTGCATTTTTGTATAGCGCTGGCCGTAATGTTCGTAATGTTTCTATATCTTTAAAAATAAGACATACTGAAATAAGCAAAAAAAAATTAAAAATTATAAGTCACAGGCATAAATCATAATATATTTATTGCAGAGCAAAAGCTTAGAAAAATGAATAGCGCTTGGGTTTCTTCTCGTAGAGTTACTGTTTTATTTCAATTATTTGTTGTAAAACTTTAGCCTTTTTTTAAAGCTGTTCTCTTAGAGGTTCAGTACTTTTTGGTCATTTCATATTCCATTATAGCTTTTTATATAGTCAAAATATTGGCAGCACTGTGAAAGAGTTGAACTGCAGTGTGACCAGATCTGCACAAAAAAGGAATGTGGAAACTGATCGTTAATAATTCAAACTGAAAGTATTTTGTCATTTATGGGATTTACTAGAGGCTTAGATTACACTTAGCGCCGATCAACATGCAGTTAAACTACTTTCAGCTTAACAAATATCAGATATAAATATATATATATATATATAGATATATATAGATGAGCTGTTGCTGGTAGAGAATTACCCAATATTATTTACACACTAAGCTAAAGGTCAGGCTATAATTGGGCGCTGCTCTCGATGGCGATGTGCAGCTCGTGGAGCTGCTTGAGATGCGAGAGTATCTGGTCGCGCTCCCGCTCGAATATCTCCCAGTACTTGAGGTATTGGCTGACGTGCTGCAGCACCAGTTTGGCGGCAAAGTCGAGGCAGCTGCGCGCATGGCGCATGCGACGCCTGCAGCTGGCGAGGAGCACACGCAGCTGCTGCTCCGGCTGCAGCTGGGCCAGCACAAAGGACATGACGTTGGCGGTATCGGCGCGCATGTCGCTGGGATAGAGCACCGATTCGCTGGACCGATCCTCCGGAAAGACGAGCAGCGCCGGCGTCGACGGCATGGACAACTCCCAGGGCAGATCGTTGGCCTGGCCATCGAAGCGTATGAACTGCAATTGGGGGCTGCGCAGCAGCGCAGCGACCTGCATGACCACCTGCGACATCACCATGGAGAGCGCACAGTCCGGACGATGGATGAGCACCACGCTGGTGGCGTTCGAGCGCTGCAGTGCCTGCAGCAGCAGCTGCCGGTTGTAGGCCTGCACATAGGGAGTAGCTGGAGCCGGCGCGGGCAGCACGGCGCTGCGCTGCAGACGCGGCAGCTGCTTGGCATAGAAATGCTTGATGAACTCCTTGAGGCCCAGATACGAGAAGGCCTGCGTGTGCGGCATCAGGTAGAGCGCCTCCGCCGCTGCATCCACAATGAAGACCTGCACCGCCGAGCTGTCGCGACGATGATGATGATGTTGCTCCTGCTGCTGCTGCTGCTGATCTATGCCCAGCTGCTGCAGGTAATCCCTGTACTTGTAGGCATCGAAGAGCACCACGGCCAGGGAGCGATTGCTGGACTTGTGCTCCGGCGAGTGCTGCCATATCAGCTGCCCGTACTTGGTCACCAGCTTGGCAATGCCAATCCTTAGCGCCGGCGTGCCCTGCTGCGCGTGCGTGTGCGCCAGACAGCGATAGCGTGTGTGCAGCTCCAGCAGCCGGCGGCCAGCTGCCTGCAGGCGCGGCTCCTGGTGCGTGTGCTGCGACCAGAGCTGATTCAGCTGGCCATTGAGGCGATAGTAATTGGAGAAGCTGGCGCGGCTGGGCCGCAGTGCGTTTGAGCACTGCCTGCTGTACTGCTGCTCCGGCACTGGCACCGAAAGCGTTTGGGATTCGCCTGCCTGCTGCACATCCTGCTGCCAGTAGCGCTCGCAGTCGTTGTTCTCCTTGCGCGTCAGATCCTCTCCGGTCAGCTGCAGCATGCCCGACTGCTGCTGGTGCATGCGTATGCCCATGGCCAGCACGGGCACATGGCGTGCCTTGAGTGCGATCTTGACGGGCGTGCCGTAGCCCGCGGCCAGCAGCGGATTGACCTTGGGCCGCAGCCAGTGCAGTATCTCCATGGGCCGCCACGTCGCACTCGACTCGTTGTAGCTGTGCAGGCTGTGGCGGCTGTCGATGACCACCAGTTGCGGCAGCGTCAGCGTCTCCAGCTTCAGCATGCGCTTGGCACTCGGCCCAAAGGTCACGGCGAAGCGTACATTGCGCTCCGGATCGAACTCCAGCCAATGCAATGCGGTGGCAACGAAGCGTCTGTATGCCACACCATCGGCCGAGTCCAAGAGGGCCAGCACGACGGCATCGGATACCTTCCAGATGGCGCTCAGCTCCTGTGTGCTGTGCACACGATCGATAGGCTGGATGAGATTGTTCATGAACCGTGTGAGATCCTCGAAGTGCCAGGCGCCCTGATACTGCAGCCTCAGCTGGCGGCCGTACTGCACGATGAGCGTGGGCCACTTGTCCGGATAGCCGCCGTTGATGGCCATGCCCGGCAGCTGGCGGTGCGTGCGGCTGCAGTTGCACAGCAGATGCCAGCAGTCCACGGCGCCGAAGCTGGCATAGTCGCGATAGTAGTGCGCGACGCCGTCGTAGACCAAACGCGCTTGTCGCGCATCGCTCGACCACGACACGTAGTAGAAGAGCAGCGAGACCTCGCCGGCAGCCTCGAGTTCGGCACGCAGCTGGGGCACACTCTGGGCGGGGCACTCGCTCACCGGCACCGGCAGCGCCACCGCTTGCTGGGAGTAGGCCGGCAGTAGTAGGCCGATGCCGATCAGTGTGTAAATCAGTAGAATCATTGTGATAACAGCAGCATGTGGATGCTTAATTTAATATTAAATTCCACAACGGCAACGGCAGCGGCAACAGAAAACATCTGATACTCCAGAGTGACCGTTTTGTCGCTCGCTTCGTCTGAGCGTTGCCATTCGCGTGGCGGCGCTGCTTACGCTGGCCGTTGTGCAACACTGTTGCTCGCCCATTGTTGAGTTCACGCGCTGCCGCCACTTTTGTCTTTGTTGCTCTCCATGATTGTACGCCAATTGTTGAAAATGCAAAACTGGCAAGATCTCAAGTAAGTGAGCATAACCTACGCATATATACATACCAGGGGGAGCCATAGAGAAACAGCAGCAGCACTACCACTGATCTAGTACAATTTCAGCTTAAAGCTGTGTGCTGTGTCCTTGTGTCTGTGTCCGCGCATGTCCGTCCGCTTATTGCACTTATACTTAGGCTTATACCTAATATTCGCATAAAAAAACGCTAATTAATTTCCATTCTGGCTCAGCGCCGCCTTCGAGCACATCTGGGGCCCAATAATAAGCACTGAGCATCTCGTTGCAGCTCTCGTCTTAGTTGTAGTTTGCGCTCTCTTCAGTGTGTGTGTGCGCGCCCCAAGGAATAGGTACACCACTTACTCTTATACACGCTGTTGTTGTTGTTCCGCTTGACACTTATAACTAATGCTCTCTCACACACACACATGCACAGACCCCGCGAGCGTATGGAGCATTTGCTCAAGACTGGACACCTGTCGGACTGCAGCTTTGTCGTATACGACGACGATGGCCAGAAGATTGTTATAAAGTGTCATAAATTTGTGCTAATGAAGTGAGTTTCTGTTATACAATAGACGCGAGTACAGAGTATAATAGCATCGTTATATTTATATTTCAGCGTCTCGCCAGTGTTTGAGCGCATGTTCGAGGGCGACTTTGAGGAGTCCAAGATACCCGACAATATTGTGCTTGACGATGTCTCGGGTCCGGATTTCAAGAAATTCATCGAGTACTTGTACTGGCATGATAATCGTCGACTGGACTCCTACGATCTGCAGACGGTGCAGACGTTGATCTATCTGAGCAAGAAGTTCATGGTGACCTTCATGACCGGCAACTGTTTGAACGTGATCAAGCGTCGCTTGAACGCCGGCCTGGATCCGGATGTAACCATCGATTTGTTCGAATATGCACACCAAATCGAGGATAAGACTCTGCTCAACAGCATTCAATCGGTAGGTTTGAAGTTGATGTGATCGCACTAGATTGGTTTATTCCTTAATTAATTTAATTTATTTTTAAAAATTTAATTGGACTGCACGAAATAATTTTATTTTGTGCACAAATTCGCGTTGTTTGGTCATGGTACCTTCCCAATATTAAGTGATCGTCCGCAGTTTTCCGTAATTATGTTTGCTTTAACAAACTCCAAATAAGTTTTAATAATTAATAATTCAGAAAAAATATTCCAAAATATTTCAAATATTATAAATTATAATAAACACATTTTAAAAATTATTAAAAAAATATTATCTTGAAACGCTGCTTAAAAATGTATCAAAACGTAACGATCTCGATAGTCCGAATATTTCCAAACCTTTAGAGGAATGCTTCAAAATCCGTTAATTAATTGTATGGAAAAAATATATTATATAAATTCGACTATATAATACCCGGTCACATATTTTTCAAAATATCTCAAAAATTATAAATTATAATAAACACATTTTAAAAATTATTTAAAAAAAAAATATATATATCTTGAAACGCTCCTTAAAAATGAATCAAAACGTAACGCTCAACGATAGTTACAATATTTTAAAACCTTTAGAGGAATGCTTCAAAATTCGTCAATTAATTGCATGAACACAAATATATTATAAAAATTCGACTATATATACTCTAGGTCAGATATTTTTCGATTTATATTTTATTCATTTAAATTTTATATATATTTTGAGCTTTCAAAAAATTAAAAATAAATTATTTTTTCAGTTTTTAAGATAATATAAATAAAAATATAATATAAATAAATTATTTTTTCAGTTTTAATATAATTTAATATAATATTAATATAATTTAATATAATATTAATATAGTTTAATATAATATTAATATTAATAATTTAACCATTTAACCCACAGAAATTCTGCATGAATGCGGAGCTCTACATCAACTCGGCGGCCGTCTTCGATCTCAGCTCGGAGGTCTTCTTGAAATTCATTGAGGAATTCCAAATGAGCGTGCCCGATAAGCTGCGCTTCGATGTCATCGATCGGTACTGCAAGATACATGGCCTAGTCTCGTGCTCAGAGTATCCAACGCTGAGTTTCTTCGATGATGAAGGCTACTCGAAAATGAACAAGAGATTGAAGCATATCGCCGCCGAGCTGTCACACGTGACAAAAAAGAAACTCAACGACGACGAGGACGACAACGACGGCAACGAACACGCCCAAGAAGAGCATGAATTGAGAAAGGATTGTAAGGATTGTAATGAGAACAATGTGGAGAAGAACGGGGACGAAATATCGGAAACGCTATCCGACAAGAAGGAACTGAGCGAAGAGCAGAGAGACGAGAACAGCGAGCGCGAGCAGCAGAAGAAGGAGGAGTACATATGCAAACTGCTGAAAACCATCAGATTTACCTCGATGTCGCCCTACGAATTTTGCTCCGGGCCCGGCGCATCGGAGTTGCTAACCATCGAGAAGAAGTACGAGGTGCTGTCTGCCATTTGCATTTCCGAACACAAAATAAGTTTATTAACAAAGATTCAATAGTAAATTTGTGCTTCGCTTATTTTTTCACATTTCGCTGCTGTTTTTTTTATTTTAATTTAAATGCAGTTTAATTGTTTGTGCAGTTTCCCATATATATATATATATATTTTTTTTTTATAGTAAAACGTAGCCTTGTATTTATCTGAAAGTCATTTTTATTGCTCAAAATGTTATAAATGTATAAAAATACAAATGTATAGAGTTTGCATAGCTTCGAGATGCAGTTCTTTGTGCAAAGTATCTGCTACTTTAATATTTAATATTTTATCTATTGATGCTCTTACCAAAAGGGTAAACCTTACGTTACTAGAAGACACTTGGACGGCAAACATTGCTTAAAATTGTATAAAATGCTTTTGAAGGACTGATATGAATGCTGATCGATCGTTTGTACTGCATAGAAGAGGGCGTGGCAGACACAATCATAGCTGTGCAGAAGGATTAGTACTTGTCTGAAGAGTAGTAGTGGAGCTTACAATGTCTATGGTTAGTGGACGTGAACGTGTTACAAATTAAAAACATATTGAAATGGCGCTTATGGGGATTAGGCATAGCTAATCTCATGCTCGTACGTCTTCTCGCGCATGTCATCGTTGTCGGGCAGCGCATGGTGACGTAGCCCGCATAGACGTGGCCCCCAACGCAGCATGACAATGATGACGCCGATGACGAAGAGCGCCACAGCAGCGACGGCGGGGTATAGAAAGTATAGAGCCATATCGCTTAGATGTCGCTCTCGCGCTTCTGCAGCTCCACGTATTCCTCGCGCTGCCTTTGATGCTGCAGACTACGACCCTCTGGGCGTGGCGGACGCTGCTGATGATGCGACGGATGTATGGGCTCAAGATCGTCCACGGGTATGGCAATGTCTTCGGGGAACACCTGCTGATGTGTTGTGGGCTGCAAAGCAGAGTAGTAGCAAAGTTGTAACATGATCTCTGAAAAATCCCAGATGATCACTTACATGGAACCGATGGAAATAGCTGGCGTCCTTGAGCTCGGTGAAGTCCAGCGGCGGTTGCTTGTGCGGCGTCGATGACCAAATGGAGACCAACCAGCGATTGCCCGTGTGCCTGTCCTGCCAGTACTTGCGGTGCTTGGAGCAGCAGCCCAAGATGATGTTCAATATGATTATCGAGCCGAGCACAACCGTGCAGATGGCGATGGTCACATAGAACGGCGTATAGCTGCCGTAGATTGGTCCCGTAAAGTATGGATTTTTAATATACGCTTTGCGCTCGTCTTCGATTGTGGACATAGTCCCACAGCAGTTTTCTTACAGGCGGAATGGAGTAGTTAAAGCTGACGCTGACGCTGACTAACGCTGGCAGTCACTGACCTTTTTCCAACTGGGCCACTTGCTGTTCTCGCTGCTGCAGACAACCTCGTACTGTCTGCGAACGCAGGTAAACAAAAAGTGAGAAGGAGAGAGCGAAAGAGAGAGAGAGCAACGTTGATTGCCTGTGACACGCTGCCCGCAGGTTGCAACCCCAAATGCAGCAACAGCAGCGCTACGCACTTTCCGTCACGTTGGGCGTGGCGTCAGCGGCGGCGGCGTTGCTAAGCTGCACGCTGTGCTGTGCACAACAAATTTAATTTCAATTATCGAACTCACCATTTGCGCACTGTTCAATTTGGAAACACTTTAATTTAGCTCTGCAGCTCCGTGTTTGCCTTTGCAATTGAAAATTTCATTTAATGTTTCACTGCTGCAACGAAAACAACGCCCAAGCTCAGCTCACAAATTGGAAGATATCGATAAGCGGATTGCATGCCTGCATTACTGCCATCGATGCTGCTATCGTAAGTTGGGCTTTAAATATATCGAATTGAGCGCTGATCTTCGATAAGTATTTTTTTTGGTATTATTGTTTATGTACCGCTTGTACGAACATAATCTAGCGGATTTAAATGCTTGCGATATTCACAACTAAATATTTTCCTGTCTTCAATTTATATACATATATTCTTAATAAACATAATAACCGCTGAGCTGAGCCAGCCTTGAGCATCTCTTCGTACATCCAGAGCTCTTAGTTTACCGCAGCTAGAGCTTTCAAGAAAGTTATAAAAAGAACGAAAATTCACGTTATACTTTGGTATTTAAAAGAAAAATAGCTTAGTTACTAAAAGGAAATATTCACAAGATAGTGTGGTATCGACCACATGAAATGGGATCTACATAATACTTTGGTATCTTTAAGATACTTTGGTATCTATAAGACGACTTTCATACCTTCAAGGTACTTTGGTACATACCTAACAAATACCTTGATAATAGAAGATACTTTGGTTTCTACAAGACACTACGGTATCTATAGGCAACTTTGCATATACAAGATACTTTGGCATCTAAAAGATACTTTTGTATCTACAAGGTAAGTTTTTATCTACAAGATACTTTTGTATCTACAAGATACTTTTGTATCTACAAGATACTTTTGTATCTACAAGATACTTTTGTATCTACAAGATACTTTTGTATCTACAAGGTAAGTTTGTATCTATAAGATACTTTTTTATCTACAAGATACTTATGTATCTACAAGGTAAGTTTGTATCTACAAGATACTTTTGTATCTACAAGATACTTGTGTATCTACAAGATACTTTTGTATCCGCAAGATACTTTTGTATCTACAAGGTAAGTTTGTATCTATAAGATACTTTTGTATCTACAAGATACTTTTGTATCTACAAAATACTTTTGTATCTACAAGATACTTTTGTATCTACAAGATACTTTTGTATCTACAAGATACTTTTGTATCTACTATCTACAAGATACTTTTATATCTATATAAGATACTTTTTTATCTTCAAGATACTTTTGTATCTACAAGATACTTTTGTATCTACAAGATACTTTTGTATCTACAAGATACTTTTGTATCTACAAGATACTTTTGTATCTACAAGGTAAGTTTGTATCTATAAGATACTTTTGTATCTACAAGATACTTTTGTATCTACAAGATACTTATGTATCTTCAAGGTAAGTTTGTATCTACAAGATACTTTTATATCTATATAATATACTTTTGTATCTTCGGTATCTACAAGATACTTTTGTATCTACAAAATACTTTTGTATCTACAAGATACTTTTGTATCTACAAGATACTTTTGCATCTACAAGATACTTTTGCATCTACAAGATACTTTTGCATCAACAAGATACTTTTGTATCTACAAGATACTTTTGAATCTTTAGAATCTACAAGATACTTTTGTATCCACAAGATACTTTTGTATCTACAAGATACTTTTGTATCTACAAGGTAAGTTTGTATCTATAAGATACTTTTGTATCTACAAGATACTTTTGTATCTACAAGATACTTTTGTATCTACAAGATACTTTTGTATCTACAAGATACTTTTGTATCTACAAGGTAAGTTTGTATCTATAAGATACTTTTTTATCTTCAAGATACTTTTGTATCTACAAGATACTTTTGAATCTTTAGAATCTACAAGATACTTTTGTATCCACAAGATACTTTTGTATCCACAAGATACTTTTGTATCTACAAGATACTTTTGCATCCACAAGATACTTTTGTATCTACAAGATACTTTTTTATCTACAAGATACTTTTGTATCTACAAGGTAAGTTTGTATCTACAAGATACTTTTGTATCTACAAGATACTTTTGTATCTACAAGGTAAGTTTGTATCTATAAGATACTTTTGTATCTATAAGATACTTTTTTATCTTCAAGATACTTTTGAATCTTTAGAATCTACAAGATACTTTTGTATCCACAAGATACTTTTGTATCTACAAGTTACTTTTGCATCCACAAGATACTTTTGTATCTACAAGATACTTTTGTATTCACACGATACTTTTGTACCCGCAAGATACTTTTGTATCTAAAAGATACTTTTGCATCTATAAGATACTTTTGTATCCACAAGATACTTTTGTTTCCACAAGATACTTTTGTTTCCACAAGATAATTTTGTATCCACAAGATAATTTTGTATCCACAAGTTACTGATGTATCTTCAAGATACCTTTGTATCTACAAGATATTTTGTATCTACAAGACGACATTTATACCTTCAAGATACTTTGGTATCTACAGGCTACTTCTAAAGTACCTACCAAATACCTTGGTATTAGAAGATACTTTAGTTTATAGAAGACGCTTCGGTATCTATAGATAACATTGACATACATAAGATACTTTGGTATCTAAAAGCTATTTTATATGATATCTACATACCTTGAAACCATGGTATTAAAAAATACTTTTGTATCTACAGAAAACAAGCATATGTAAAATACTTTCTACCTACAAGTTTTTTTGTATACCTACCATACATTTTGTACCGACCAGCTGCTTTAGTATCTACCAGATACACTTTCGTATCTGTATGACGCAGCAAAATACCACGTGGTAAAATTATTGATCCAGCAGATCCACCCCACTCGCACTCCACAACGTGCTTAAGAGAGAAAGCAAGCAGACCAGATCAAAACGAGTGATCGTCACGTATTCCAGCTGATTCAGTATTTTATATAGGTATATTAAGAAAATAACTAATCACTGCTTCATAGAACACGTTGTTATATTAATAGAGTAACCTAATTGTTTCGTATTTACAAATGATTCGTTGGCAATTCATGGGGGAGGGGGGAGGATCAAAGAACAAACCGAAAAACTTTCTCAACACATTTTCAATGTAACATTCTCATGGCTCAATGCTGCACAATGTTGCCATATAACTTGCGGCTAAAAAACGCAATACAGTCTAACAATCGCAGTGCGGCATCCTCAGCTAGTCAATAGCCGGGTTAACTCCTCCTCCTACTGGCTATACGTCAGGA
Source organism: Zaprionus bogoriensis (assembly GCA_035046045.1). Taxonomy (NCBI): domain Eukaryota; kingdom Metazoa; phylum Arthropoda; class Insecta; order Diptera; family Drosophilidae; genus Zaprionus; species Zaprionus bogoriensis. The sequence continues at coordinate 1,828,731 of JAWNOI010000145.1, forward strand.
AATTATCGTTCTGCGTGAAGTGACGCGCCAGCGCACGTCCCTCGTCCGTCGGCGCGCTGAAAGCCATGCGATCCCGCGATATGTGCGTGCCCAGCACCGTGTGCAGTTGCACAGTGCGCAGCAGTTGAGTCGCAATGCCCTGGCGACGATGCAGCGGGGAGACCCAAATGCGCGAAATGCCGCAGCTGTAGATTGAAGATAGTAGAGAAGTTAGAATCCCATAGGGCAGAGTATCAGCTCGTCGATCACTTGCCTGGCTTCGAAGCTCTCCTCGCTGAGGTAATCGGCGCCATCGACCTGTATGTAGCGATGCGCCCGCGTCAACGGTTGCACCAGGCACATGCCCACAATCTGCTGCTTGCGCACCGCAAAGAAGACCACAAAGGTCTTGGGCACAATGTAGGAGGAGTAGCCCAGCTCCTTGTCCACAATCGCGATGAGTTCGTTGAGCCGCTGCAGGCGTGCAGCCGGCGCCTGCTCCGTGATGCGTATGATGCGGCCGTCGGCCGACCAGGTGGGATGCACGGCCACAATGTCCTCGTCAATCCAGCCCTTGAAGCGCAGCACGTGCACAGCACTGTGGTACTCGCGATGCAGCTGCTCCTCCTCGGGCTCGTGCACCGTGTAGACCAATCCGCACTGCTGGCACTGTCGCGCTCCAAAGGCCTTTTGGCCCGCATCGATCTGGTACTGATTCTGACCGGCAGCGCCAAGCATGAGCTGCTTGGATGCACTAACTCTGCGTCGCGTCGAGCATTGCTGTGGTATCGGCAGCAGGCGCTGTGTGAATATGGGAAACAGTTTGCCCGCAGGTCCATCGGATTGAGATGGCTCGATCGCAGTAGCTGGTAATTCCGGCATTGCAATTGGCTCCTCCAGTTGCGCTTGCTGTGCTGCCAACTCCGCATTGACCACCATGTACAGCTGGTCGACAATGCGCGTGGCCTCCTCCTTGTGATTGTCCGGATCCGCTATGAAGATCTCAAAGTTCTCATCCGTGCAGATGTTGTTGCTGATGAGGAACTCGAGCAGCAGCTCCTGCTGCTCCACCATGGCGGGATCTTGCGTCTTATATGGCAGCAGCTGGCGATACTTGGCATAGGGATCGTGCTCCATCTCTTGCAACTGTTCAGGCTCGGATTGGGGTTGAGTTGCGGGCATGGCTTCAGTGAGAGTTTCCGGCTCAACTGCAGGATAGGCTGCGGGCTCAGCTACAGGCGCTACGTCGGACTCAGTTGGTGGCTGAGCCGCCAGTGGCTGCGACTCGACAATCTCATCCACAACGGTGTCATCAAGATTACGCAGTATCGCATCCACGGTGGCCTGCTCCGCGGAGAATATAGTGGCCGACTTGACGCGCACCTGGCGCTTCCTGAGCGGCGCCTCCACCAACTGGATCCTGCCCTGGCTGACGCTGGCGCGTATATTGTCCGTGATGCGCACCTCCATGCAGGTGCTGCTCCTTCTGCCCGACTTGAAGAACTTGCGCTTGCCTGCGGGCTGCGTGTCCGCTGGCGGCGAAGTCTGCACGGCATCGCCATGTCGTATGAGTGGTATGACCGGTTCCAGCTCCATGGCGACGCTCGGCGCCAACTGCTCCTCATCATCATCGCTCAGATCGGAGAAGTCGCATGAAACTGCTGAAATGTTGCTGCTGTTGTCATTGTTGTTGTTGTTGTCTTGTGCCATGACACTCAAGGGTTTGGCCATCTTAATAGGATCCTGGGCGCTGCGCAGAATCTGATGCACTTGCTCCACCTTGGCGCGCTCCTCACGCTTTGTGGTGATCAGATTGCGTAACTTCTCGTTGCGTAACATGCCCAGAATGCCATCCAGATCGGTGGAGCTGCTCGGATGGCTCGTTGGCTTGCGTATCTTGTGGCCCACACCCTTGTTGATGCCCAGCCGGGGCCGCGAAGTAGGCGAGTTGCCTTTAACTATGCGCCTGCGACGGCGCTGGGAGTTCGGTGTGCACTTGAGACCACCACGCAAATCTGCCCGAGATTTGGAGGCATGCGAGTAGAAGGCAACCGTCGGTATGCACTCCTCGTGCGTGCGGCGCAGCTTGCACTCCGGTTCGGCCACAGGGGACTCCGGCGAGCATGTTTCCACGTCGATTATGAGCGTATCGTCGAGATCCCGCTTCACACCGGCGTCGCCACGATCACTGCTGGACTGCTCGGAGACGGCAGTGCGTCGTGTTTTGGGCGTGCGTGGACTTGAGCTCTGACTAGTACCGCTGTTGCTATCGATGCGCATCGTTGTGGTGAACAGATCGGGCAGCGCAGCCTCCTCCGTCGTACCCGTCGTGGTCCTTGGGGCACGTGCCTTGGCCGCGCTCTTGTTCTCCTTATTGGTCTCCGGTGAGCTGCTTGTGCTGCTCCGCAGCCGTAACCCATGTGCAGCTACATTTGTGCCCTTGGCGAAGAGGCTGCGCACATTACGCTGCTTTCGGGCGCCAATGTTTTCGTGCTGATGTCGGGGCTTCAGTGGGGATATGCCCAGTAGGAGTTCATCATCAACGTCCGCGTCGTCATCGATTTGTTCGAGTAGGGAGGTGCGACTTTTGAACAGCTGCCGCTTGCGCTCGGATAGACGTGGTGTGGCGGTGCGTCTACCACTCTCCGGAGTATTCATGATTTCTCTTTAATTCCAACCAAATTGCAATATTATTTCCCGCTTTTTTAATCCAGCGCAATTCCAAATTCCAGTGCTGTGTAATCCATGTGTACTGCACCTCCGTCATATCGATAACACATTTTGTTTGCCAGCCCTGAACTGTCTATCGATTGTAACTCACAACCGATGTAATCGATCAGTAAGCAGGGCAACTCTGGTGCATACACATAAAATTCATTCTGCCGAAAAGTTGTGAGAAAGTCGGAATAGAAACTTGTTTCAACTATTGAGAAAAAGGAAAATAATACAAAAAAATAAATTCGAGCATTATTTTTTGGTTTTGCAAGCAGAGCACAGGTAAGAGGAAGTCTTGAATTGTTGAAACAATCATTTAAAAGAATTTGAAGCCGCCGTCTTGCCACTACTACTTCCACGGTATCGCCTAGCCGCCGTCGCAGTCGCCGCCATCTTGTTTGTTAATTGTGTGAAAATGAGAAAATAATTTTTCACGCGTTGCATGTGTATTTTTAATGAGATCCTAGAGTTGTGAATGGACGCGCTGTTAGCTTTGTGTTTGTTTTTTTCATTTAATTTGCTTCGAAAATTCTACTTGCACTTGCGAAAATGACTCTCTGCGCCCCAGCCTTAGACACAAAATCAAGATGAAAAACTCTTCTTCTTTCACTTTGAGGTCTCAAGCTGCGCCGCTGCGTCGATCGTCGTCAATAACGCGAAACCAAAGTGATTTAACCGCGCGCTCGCCGCACGCCGAACGCCGCTACCGATCAAGCTTTCCCCCCTCAAGATATTCATAGAACGGAAGAACCGTGGACGACGCCGCAGCCGAACCCGTCGCCGTGATGCCCGGAGCCGGCACGTTCAAGTTGTTCATCGGTAATCTCGATGAGAAAACGCAGGCAACCGAACTGCGTGCGCTGTTCGAAAAATACGGTACTGTCGTCGAATGCGATGTTGTGAAGAACTATGGGTTTGTGCACATGGAAACCGAGCAACAGGGTCGCGATGCCATACAGAACTTGAACGGTTACTTACTGAACGATAACGCCATCAAGGTGGAGGCCGCCAAGAGCCGACGCGCACCGAATACGCCGACAACGAAAATCTTCGTTGGAAATCTAACGGATAAAACGCGTGCGCCGGAGGTGCGTGAACTGTTTCAGAAATACGGCACCGTCGTCGAGTGCGACATTGTGCGCAACTATGGGTTCGTGCACTTGGACTGTGTCAGTGATGTGCAGGATGCCATCAAGGATTTGAACGGTCGCGTTGTCGATGGCCAACCGCTCAAGGTGCAGGTATCCACCAGTCGGGTGCGTCCCAAGCCGGGCATGGGCGATCCGGAGCAGTGTTATCGTTGCGGCCGCTCCGGTCATTGGTCGAAAGAGTGTCCGCGTTGGACTGGCACTGGTGGACGCGAGCCGCCACCACCGCTCAGTGCCGGTGGCTACAGAGATCGCATGTACAGTCGTGATCCGTATCCGCCGCCACCGCCGCCGTTCCTGCGTGATCGCATTATGGACGGCTTTAGGGTAAATGCAATACACACAAAAAAAAAAAAGATACAATGGCTATTCGACGGGTCGATTACATCTCTACCACTGAATATTTGCTCCAAAAATATTCTTCATAAATTTATATTAAATTCGAACAGACTTGCTTAATGATGCTATAATGGCTAAGCATTTTTGGAATAACTTGGAGCTTATTATTCTAGTGCAGCTTTGAATCGACCTGCCGTGCATATACCTATATATCAGAAATGTGTAAACGCTAGATACATACACTGTCTGCAACCATATGATCTGTCCACCAGTTACTAATTTAATTTATTTGTCTGCCAACAGGATTACGATTATTATGACCGCCGCTTTGAGGATTCACGTGATCTGTACGAGCGTCGCTATCAAACGTCGCGTATGCGCGATTTCCCACCGCCCCCGATTTCGCGTCGCGAGCCCATGCCACTGCCCCCACCGCTGAGTGGCAGTCTGCGTTCCTGCAGTGTCTCCCGTGGCTATGATACCATGTTCAGTCGGCGTTCACCGCCGCCGCCACGCAGCAGTAACGGAATGAGTCGCTATGGGTGAGTGAAAGATAATACCTTTGCTATAAACCCATGCAAATATCTTATACTGATTGATTTATATCTCTCTACCTTCAGCTCACCCACACCGCACGGCTATGAGGACTTTAGCCGCGATTCGTTCGACGAGCGAATGATTTCGTCGCGAGGCATGCGCGGTCCCTCGCCGCCAGGTCGCCGCTATGCGCCCTACTGAGATGAGTTTTATTATCATTATGGCAGCTGAGCGCCAGCAGCAACTGCTCTTGGCGGTGCATTTGCAACAACTGTGCCCCCAGCGCCTGTCCCCCATCACCATTGCAATTACAGGGCTTTACGTGGCGAGGCCTGTCAAAGCCAATGCAGTAGCAGCCGCAGTAATTGTCGGTCTTACAAACGTGGATGCCGTCGCGTTGGCACTTAACTGAGAAACATAAAAAAAAAACAATACACCTAATAATAGAATCCCCTTTCCCCCTCTCTAGTAGGAATCCCTTTCATACTACTACTATTCATACGTGTAACATTGTTTGACTGATAGTGATGCTAGTAAATGTAATGCGACTTGCGAGTTGCATTATCTTTATGGCATCATTATTTCATCCAGGAAGTTCATACTCTAGCGTTAACTACTACAATTTATTGGATTCGTGCGATTTGAATATTCCAATAAAACTTAAGAAAATATCAAAATTTGAATTTATGAATTATAATGCTTCTTGTTTCTAGTTGAGTAATCGGCGGCGTTATTCGTACGCTTTTATTGTCTTGCTAATATAATTTAAAATCTGTATAATATACTGTGTGAAACACGTTAGTCGACTCTACTCGCATCATTAAGTAACGCGTCCGTAGTTAATATATTGACAGTATATCGGTGTCCAACCTTATATCATATACGTATGAATTATACTCTATAAATTCATTGAAAAAGCCTAACCTAACGGGGCAGTAGTCTTGAAAATGTGCTGTGATGCTACGTCTGGGAATTGCCGTTTCTGTATGCCCGGAATCTTGGAGCAATTGGCTCCTCCATTCCATCCATGGGCTTTGAGTCGGTCTGCGGCTTACGCGATGCCTCGATCTGGGCAACGGCTATGATCTCTATGGGTCGTGAGTCAGTCTCTATGTCATGCGGATCCCCCAGACGGGAAGCGGGCATGACCTCGATGGGCTTTGAGTCGGGCAACAGCTCTTGCGATTCCCCAAGCTTTACGGGTCCTGGATCGGAACGCAGCTCATCGGATTCGTGCTGTGAATCTGCTGTTGCCTTGGCACTGTTCAATTGCTGTAGCTCAACGTCCTTCGCTGGCGTCTCGTATGTGGGTGCGATGAGTAGCTTGCTGCAAGTAGCGATATGGCATGTTGGACCACGCGTGGCATTAGATCAGGCATTGGCATTAGCTGTACTTACTTGGTTAACTGCAGCCAGAGCATAAACACGAGCATCATGATAGACGTAAAGCCAAAGGTCCAATAAGTGCCCAGGCGCATGTAGATGGAGCCGACAAAGACGGGGCCCATGAAGCGCGACAGGCAGCCGGCGCCGGTCATCAGGCCCATCCAGACGCCCTGCGGCCGCGGACCGAGCACCTTGGAGAATATGGTCTGTATCAGAGTGACGCCAATGGGATAGCCAATGGAGGTTAGCGCGAATCCGATGACGAACTGCACGAATGTGAGCCTTGGCAGCAGCGGACACCACTGCTGCTCAATGGGGCAGCCCAAATAGATGTCCGCATCCTTGTCGGGATTTATGGTGGCATTGAAGGCTATGGCCGTCTTGGGCGGATCGGGACCCCAGGGTATAAACGCCAGGCGGCCCAGCACCATCAGCGAGAAGCCGGCCCAGATGAGCACAAAGCGCTCCTCGAAGAACGAGCACATCACATCGATGAGCAGGAACGTGAACAGCGAGATGACTCCAGCGACGACCATCATGATGCCCATGTTGTAGAGCGCTTCTTTCTTTGTCCAGGCGAACATGTCCATGGTCAGCGATGTGCCCAGACTGCAGGGAGAGCGGGAGAGACCAATCAGATATCATGAAGTCACACATGGCATATACGCGACTTACGTTTCCAGCAGCACAAAATTGAAGACCAGCACGAAGAAGGCCACCAGCAGCGTCCAGGCAGAGTAGTAATTTGGCTTGATTGCCTTCCAGGTCTCGCGCTCCGAGGTGCCACCCTGCAATACCATAATCTCACGTGCGGCAATCTTGTACTCCTGCAGCGAGAGCGGAGGACTGAGAGTGGAGGCAACCTAGAGGTCTAGAGAGCTCTTCGTACTCACGTGAAAAAAGAAGGGCAGAAAGACCACAAAGTTGCCGATGCCCATGAGCACATTTATCCAGGGCGGCGCCGAGTACATGTTGATGTAAACGCTGTCCCAGAACCAGACGTAGCCCGTGCGTCCCAGCGGTGTCACCAACGCCTGCAGGCCCGGACCAATGATGAAGCCCAGCACCTGGGCCAACGACACCATGGACACGGCATGTGTGCGCTCTCTGAGGCGCGTCGCCGCCGACAGGTAGGAGCGGCAGACGGCAATATTGGCCGAGCTGACGCCGATGAGGAAACGTGAACCGAGCATCCAGTACTTCACATTGTCCTCGAACAGCTCCAGCGATGAGTACAACGCACTGGCGGCGGTGAACAGCACCAGGGAGAGCAGCATCGGCAACCTAATGCTGCCCAGTCGATTGCCCCACCAGCCGAAGAGCGGACTGAAGATCATCTGGCCCAGCGGATTGGCGGCCACAATCAGGCCCATGAACTCCTTGCCTGTACTCGGATCTAGCTGAAGGTATACGCAGTATGTGAATATGAATACGATTTGAGTATAGGTATGTTACTGCTGCACCTCGCTGAGGTACGTCCAAACGCCGGTCAGGATAATGCTGAAGCCCAGCGACATGAGGAACATTGTGAAGTAGATGATGCGTATGGAGCGCCAGCGCCGCTGGTACTCCTGCAGTGTCTCCAGGCCGTCGTCCAGTTCCGCGGGTATTGCCGCTGTGCTCAGATAGGCACGCACCTTGCGCCACACCCCCATCGCCTGGCCGTAGATGTATCCGTGTAGAGTCTTCTGCTTAGTCTTTGTTGCTACTAAATCATGCTGCGTGTGGAGGGAGGGGAGAGCGGTGTTAGTAGTATGCATGATGATAAGTTTCTTCTTGCCGAAATATTATGCTATTATCTATGCGTGTGTGAGCGTGTATGTGTGTGTGTAAGTGTCTTGATAATGTTGTCAAGTGGCTAGGGGTATACTTAAAGTAGGCTAGGTCTGATTCTTATTATGCTGGTAAATACGGGGTATCTTGTAGCTGATTACAAGAAAGTATCATTAAACTGATAAGAGAATTCCCAGTACAATTAAATACTTTTGAAGTGTTGATGCTGAAAAACAAAAGTGTAGTTTCTCTACAGAGTATTTTGCAGGCGAACAAGCAGTTTGTCTAGCTTAGAGGTTCTATAGCTTTGCTAGTATAGAGTATAGGGTATATCGTAGTCGATCAAGCTGATTGTGAGGCTCTAGCAATTTGTTGAAAGAAAACTTGAAGGCAAATAGGGTAGAATGCTTACTAGAAAGCATAAATATAGTTTTTGGTAGAAGGTATCTCGTAGTCGGGTTAACAGAACCCTCGGTGTATTTTAAAGTATTAGTATATACTTGTATTGAGTAAGATAACGCAAATGTAGTTTTGCAACAGGATATCTAGTAGTGTAAGTAGTAGAAGGTATCTCGTAGTCGGTTAAGGCAACATACACATATGTATGTATTTGGGCAAACAGATCCCTCGGTGTTTTAATAAAAATTGAATATACTTGTACTGGGTAAGACGACACAAATTTAGTTTTGCTACACAATATCTAGTAGTCGGTCATAGACTTGTAGTCAGTGAGTAGTGAAAATTGATTAGATATGCTGGAAAGCGTGAATATAGTTTTTGTATAGAGTAGCTTGTAGTCGTTCAAGCAGATCATACATTATATTTGAAGAAGGTTCTATCCATTAAAAATTGAATGACTAAAAAAAAAAAACAAATTTACTTCATCTGACAGGTATCTCGAAGTCGATCAAGCGAATGTTATGGTTATATGTTTGAAGTAGACTTCAGAAATTTGCAGAACAATTAAATAAATTCGGTTGCTTGGGCTTCTATCGATTAAGAATTAAATGCTGAAACACACACAAATGTACTTTTTCTGTCGCGTATCTCATAGTCGGTCAAGCGAATGCTATGGCTCTAGGGTTATTAGCTTGAAGTAGACTTCAGAAATGTGCAGTATAATTGAATACATTCTGGAAATATACACATGTAGTTTGGGCTTCTATCGATTGAGAATTTAATGCAGAAAAACACACAAATGTACTATTTCTGCCGGGTATCTCATAGTCGGTCAAGCGAATGCTATGGCTCTAGGGTAATATGCTTGAAGTAGACTTCAGAAAGTATAATTGAATACATTTTGTTAATATACATTTGCAGTTTAGGCTTCTATCGATTGAGCATTTAATGCAGAAAAACACACAAATGTACTATTTCTGCTGGGTATCTCATAGTCGGTCAAGCGAATGCTATGGCTCTAGGGTAATATGCTTGAAGTAGACTTCAGAAAATTGCATAAATTCGGTTGCTTGAAACACACACATGTAGTTTGTTTAGCTGCCGGGTATTTCGTAGTCTGCTACTGCTGCTGCTACTCTCAGGCGCAGGCTCAGCCGCAGCCTCACGCAGCTTGCAGATAAAAGCAGAGAAAGCTCCGTCGATGACTGCTCAGCTGTTTGTTTATCATCGAACAGATGCGAGCGCTTATCGCTGCCAACTTTTGTTCAGGCAAATAGCCATGGCTAACGAAGACTACATATGTATGCTTGAATATACATGTGTGTGTGTGTCTATGCGTATTTTTAGTCAGTCACTTGTTGCCGCGTGTTATCATTTATCGCGACAAACAGAATAGTTGTCGCTCGGAATTATCAGGAGTCTGTCAGTTTATTACATGATTGCATTCAGCGGCGAATGATTAACGCACTGTAATTGTGACTTAGAGAATGTCACAAAATATTTTTTTTTTTTTTTTTTTTTTTTTTGTCTAAATACGTATGTAGATAAATACGCATACATGCAGACAAATCTGTGCGCAGTCTTACGCTGCTGCGAGGCTTGCTATTGCTTGCTTTTTTTTTATTGCTTTCAATCAATTGAAACAGATTTTCTATTAGGCACAAGCGCGCATTTAGGCTTAGTTTAATGCACTCTCCATACACTTCCCACTTTGTTCGCGTACTTTGAAGCCAAAATTGTGATAAAATATGCTCTGCTTTGTTTTTGTTTTCCTGCTGTCCACGCACGCACACACACACAAACACACACACACGCACACAGCTCGCAGTGTCATCCGTTGGTTGAACGCCACCAAACAAAGTGGGGCCAACAACAACAAGAACAAGAACAGCGTGAAAGAACTGCTCGTATATGAATATGCATGTGTGCGTGTGTGTTTGTGTGTGTCTGTTGTTGTTGCTGCACTTTGTAACTCTGCATTATGCGCTGACGACAGAGTGAGAGAACGAGAGCGGGTGCTGGGCTGCTGCTTTCTTTTCACTACGCTTTTAACTGTTCAACTCACTCGTCATATTTTTGTTAACAAAAATGCTGTACTACCTGCTGCACGCTGGTCGAACGATCTGCTTGTGGCGAAGACTGAAAGCACACTGCGTGATCGACTGGGGGCAGAGCTGCCGCCTGAGTGCTGTTCTGTTGCCAACATTTACGTGTGCTCTCTCGCTCTCTCTCACGCGCGCTTAAGCGATTTTTGGCGCTGCCTGAAAGTATGCAGTGCATTTTGCAGCTGGTTTGATTTACGCAGTGCCTGAAAGTAGGCAACGATTTTTGACTGGCATAAATTAATTATTATTATTATTATTATACTTTATTGAGGATAAATTAATCATAGAAATTTTTAGCTCAATAAAAATGAAAAATAAAATAAAAAATAAAATTAATCGGCAAGTTTATTCGCTCGGGCAAATGGCTACAAATTTACAGTAGTCTTAAATATAAAACAAAAATCGCACATCAGCTATGGCTATATGCAACTAGGCCTATTGCCCCGCGCGCATGCGGAGCAGACGACGCTGCCGCAGCCAGGGTAGAAAAAGACCGCGTGGCGGCAGCGGCGCTGCCTCTGGCACCACGACGGGTGCCTGCGTCGTTGTGGGCGGCGCAGTCGCCTGCACACGCTCTCGCATCCGACGCCGGGCATTAGGCTGCTGGCGCTGCAACGGCTTGGGCAGCACATCGTTCATCCTGTTCAGGCTGAAGACATCGCCATGGCCAGCGCTGTTGTCGGCGGTCAGATGTGTGACCGTGTCCTGCAGCACGCGCGGTATGCGCTCGACCACCTGCAGGGCATCGCGCAGCGGGTGCAAGTTCGTCTCGGACTTGGGCTCCTCATCAGCTTCGCTGGAAACAGCAGGCTTCGCTTTGCGTGCCGAGCTCTTGCGGGATGCAATCTGATTGCGCCGCGGCGCCGGACGATTCAGACGCGTTGCGCTCGGCTCGAAGAACCAGGGCTCGCGCAGCGGCTGCACCAGCGGCGCTGCAGTTGCAGCAGCCTGACGCTTGAACGCCGCCGGCTTGGCGCGTGTGCCCAGCGGCGAGGGACGCACCAGTGTGCTGGCAAAGTCATTGAACCACTCCAGATGCTCCACGGAGCGTTTGTGGCGTGCCGGCTGCGATTTCTTGTTGCCCGCCAACGCTGGCGTCTCCAGTGCATTCGGCGAGATCGCCGCGCGCTTCAGCTCCGGCTTGTAGATGGTAATGGTGGAGCGACGATTGCGTGTGGTCTTGCTGGCAGCTGCTGCTGCTGCACTGCGTGCGCGTGGCTCGCACTTCTGCTCGAACTGCTGCGCGTTGCGCACAAAGCGATTGCTGCTCGGCCCCTGGATGAGTATCTCAAAGGGGGAGTTGAGTGTGCGCGCGTTCAGCTGCATGGTGTGTATGCATTCCGTGTCGGAGTTCTCGTCGTTGCACTCGCAGATGCACTCCTCGCCGCAGTAGAAGCCCAGGCAGCCGCAGTGCTCGCAGAGCGCCTTGCAGTTCTGCTCGTGCTTGTGCTCCACCAGCGGATTGTCATAGCGCGACGTTGTCGTCGAAGACGCTGCAGGCGGCTTCGTCGTTGTTGTTGTGCTCGAAGTTGATGCGGCTGATACGTGCGACAATTGTGCCAGCACCAGCAGCAAGATCAGGCTGCTGCTGCGGCTGCTGTAGCTGTTGGTGTCTCTTTTCCGGCTCATGGTGTGCTGTGCTGTGTCTGTGCATTGGCGCTGCGCTGCGGGTTTTATACGCTGACCGGGTGAAATCGTAAACGCTATGCTAGAGTTTTTTATTTTTTTTTTTTTTGGGGTAAAGCTCCGCCGCTTCGTGACTGTCAGTCGAATTTCGATTTGTTTTGCTTGCTGCTTTCGGTTCGCCGGAATTTTCGCTGACACCGTGTGATCTTGAGACATTTTCAAATCGAGCACAAGCCGCTTGAGGGTCATCTTAGGCATACTTTCACATACTAATACTAGAACTATTATTATTATTATTATAATATGCAGCCAAGGCCGCGCGATTGCACTTGAACTTCAGACGAACAAGCTGTAGAATTTATTACAAAAAAGTCAACTAAACAAATGCCGATGATGATGATGATGATACACTGCCATCGCTCATCGGCGCTTTCCCTTGCCCTTCTTGCCGCCACCACCGCCACCGCCGCCGCCGCCGGAGCCAGCGCCAGCGCCGCTGGACTGCTGCTGCGCTTGCGGCTCGCTCGATTTGTTCTGGCGCGTTTTTAGCTGCGGTATTTTGCCGGCCACATGCTGCATGATGGACTCGCGTGTCGGAAAATCACTATTGCACAGTGTGCCATCGGCGTTGCGCAGCTGCACGCGCACGCGTCCGCGGAACTGAATCTCGCGGCTCTTCTCCCGGCAGTACTGTTTGTTCTCGACGGCAAAGTGCAGATTCGAGACGGAGAGCACATCGCGAATTTCCACATACGTGGGATTCTCCACGCAGTTCTCCTTGGGCAGCCGGCGACCTTCCTGGCGCGTCTTCTTGCTGTTGATGTAGGCGGGATAAAGGCAGATCCAACTGAAAGCAACGTACAGCAGTTGTTATTGTTTTGCATTGTTGTTGTTGTTGTGGTGCAGCAGCAGTTGTGCTTGCTGTGTGTGTGTTTTTACCGCTCCACTTCGTTGTGCTTCATATTGGGATGCCAGTTCGTGCGTACGGGTGGTGATGCGGCCATTGTTTAGTGCAAGCGCTGCAGATTATGTCAAATTCTGCGATTTTGATTAAATTAAAGTTTATTTTCCACGCAGGCACCTCGCCTGATTAGGGATGTGCAAAACGAACAAATATGCTAACTTTTTGTTATCGATAAGCATTTGATTTTGCAGTGTTGTGCGGCGATCAAAGACCGAATGGAAATCGATATGTAAAAGCTTAAAATATTGATAAATTACTTAATATTTTAATATTTGATAAGTAAATAGTGTTTTTAGCGACAAATAATTATTTACGAGCTTACTTTAATGTATGCTGCAAAATTGCATAAAAATATATAGATAATTGCATACTAATATACTATAAATACGGTAGTATATTGTTTGTGCATATTTACTTATAAATATATTATTTAAAAGAAATAAAAAATTATTCTAGTATCAAACTAAAATTATTATTATTATTATTAAAATATGTACTTAACCTGCGCAACTATCTGTATCGAAAGTACAACTCTGAAACTTGAACTTATCGATAGAATCGATAGAATATCAACAATCCCATTCAGTCTGTTTATAGTCTATTAAATGGTGTGCGGAGCGCAGCGAGCGAATGTACTTAAAAGCTGACCACGGCAAGCGGCCAAACAAACGGGTCTAGTCACGCGAATTGGTAGCAGCTTCAAACACGCCACCCGCATCGCAACGCAGCGGCAAGCCTTATCGGTCTTATCGGTCACACACAAAAAAATACGCAAAGTAAACGCAAAGGCAAAGGCAAACGCAAACACAATGGACGAGCTGAATGGCATATTGCAGAAAACCAAAGATAAATCCACGCAGAAGGAGCAGGACGAGGTAGTCACAGCAAGCCCATAACCAGTTAAGCGTACCGTTAACTAACACCGTTGAACTCTGACATTTTTGAGTTGTCGTCTGTCTGTCCCTACGTCCTCTGTTTGCCTGTTCTGTTAGCCGTTTGCTAACCCACTCTTCTCTTGTGGCTTATTTACATGCTGTTGACCGACGCCCCCGCAGATACTGCTGCAGCCCTTTACCTACATACAGCAGATTCCTGGCAAACAGTTTCGCTCCGAATTGGCCTTGGCCTTCAATCACTGGTTGCTCATACCGGCCGAAAAGCTGACGCAGATTGGCGAGATTGTTCAGATGCTGCATAATTCCAGTTTACTGTGAGTGCCAACAATTATTTATATATATAATGCAATATGCCTTCGTATATAGGGTATTTATTAATTGATACGGTAGCTTAAATGTTTTTTGCATTTATTTATATTTTTTTATTGAATTTATTTTATTTATTTTTATTGAATTTCTTTTATTTATTTATTTTTTTATGTTGAACTTTTTTTATTTTTTTATGTTGAACTTTTTTATTTATTTATTTTTTATATTGAATTTATTTTATTTTTTTTATATTGAATCATTTTTATTTATTTATTTTTTTATATTGAATTTCTTTTATTTATTTATTTTTCATATTGAATTTCTTTTATTTATTTATTATTTTATATTGCTAAAAAAAATATATATAAAAACAGAAGCAAATATATTCGAGCATATATTTTTATATTTATCATTGATTATTGCATTTCGCCTCGTTATTTGACCTTTGCCTGGTTGCGATTTTTTTTGCTCGTTTTTGAATATTTGCTATTGTTTGTTTTCCTTTATGTATGTTATACGCCCAGCACGTTTGCACTATTACCTACATGCACCCTGTCATCATCATTATCATCATCATGATCATCATCCGTCCATGTTTCATCTCACTTCGCACGCACACAATCACACCTCGCTGTTTCTTTGTATTCGTGTGTGCTGTTGCTTTGTGTTATTGTTTACATTCGGTGTTAGTTCGAAATTTATTAGCGCGTAAACTTTCGAAAGGAAAAAGAAATTAAAAAGAATTCAAGAACAGACTTTTCTGTGCCCGAGTATGCTCTGGGAGCACTTGAAACCCCTAGACATGCCATATGTGCATGCTAGAAGGCTCGCAACTCGAAATAGACGTGCAGGGAGATAACTAATCGGAGCGAAGTATTGATAGCATAATTGGAGCAGTATATTTAGTTAGGGGTTAACAGCATTTTTATTTATTCAAATGGTATATTTTGTATATTGCAAGTGCGTAAGCACATTGAAAAACCTTGAATACTTCACAAAAAAAAACAAAAAAGAACGAATGTCGATAGGGTGATAGCTAATCGGAGTTTTGAAATTCAATTTTTTGGGGGTTACTATAATTTTCAATTTTGAAAAAAAAACCAGAACACACTTTCCCAAACAAAATTATAAATTTCAAAAAAAAAACCTGCAATATTTTACTAAAAAAGTAATAAATATTGTAATACAAATATTGTATATGATATGGTGTATTCCAACTAGAAAAAAACCCTCCGATAAATTACTTAAAAACTTGAAAAAATATATAATTAATTATTTGGAAAGCAGCTATAATTACCTTTGAAAGTGATGGTATGAAATAACTCAAATTTTGACGGCCTTACGACGCGCCCAGCTGCTTATTTCATTTACAAAGTCATTGCTTTTAACTTAAGTAAATGGATAATGCCCAAAATAAAAAATTTAACTTATGTATGTTTGTTTAGATTTGTATACAACCTGAGCACTCACTTCATATCAGCGTCGAGAAGTATAACCCATATAGTATATAGTAAATGTATGTATGTACTTTGCGCTATCATTGTCGTCACTTTTAGCTCAGCGAATTTGTATAGAATATTGATGACTCAAAGCTCACAGCACACAGAGCAGCCTTGTTTGTGTATGCGTGTGTGCGCGCCTGTATGTAAATTTACCAAAATTTAACAATAGCCCGCAGCGCATTGTTTACAATAAATTTCAATTGAATTTATTTGCAAACTGTGCGCCGTTTCAATACCACCAATGGAATTTCATGATTTGTTTTGATTTTTCATCGTTCATCGTTCCTACGAAAAATTGGGTAAAGCTGCCGGTAGACAGCCAAAGAAATGTATGTACAATGTATGCGATAAAAGAGGCGCAACAGCCACAGTTAAACTCTGAACTCCGTCAATTGAAGAGCTTGGCGAAACAACGCCCGCTTTAATTGAGCCTGTTCTCAGAGGGGGGACAGTAGTGTTGCCAAGTTAGCCTTTTCCCCTGTGAAAACTAGCTGAAGAAAATTTAAAATGGCGGCAAGTTAGGTTTCTACAATTTTTTTCCCTTGGTTTTTAAGTTTTTTTTTTCTTTTGCGGTAATTGTTTATTAAATAAGTCGTTTCTTCTTATTTACCACGTCTCTAGAGGCCAACAGATTTGTGAAATTAAAATTAACAAGTGAAGAAAGCTACAGTCGAGTGCACTCGACAGTAAGATACCATTTACCTTTCGCTGTTAAAAACTAATTCTTAATATTAATTACTTTTATTCGGCGAATAACAACGCATCGCATATTTTCGAGGACAAATTCACATGCATTGACGCTAATGGCACATGCCGACTGCACACTGACTACACGATGACTGTGCGTGCGCAGTCGGCGTCGGCGTCGACGTCGGGCCTCTACTGCTGTGAGCGAAACTTCTCGTGCCTATAACTTCTGTGTTTATTGTCCGATCGGATTTAAATTTATAGGGTTGGTAGATATTATTATTATCTATAAATTTCGGAAACTTTTCTACTTTTCCTATAATTTGATTTACCAATTTACAAAATCGATTTTTGGGGGCGGTAGGCGTGGCATCTAAAAGTTGAAATTCCGCATTCTCCGTAATGTTACCAGGCACCTTACTTTCAAATTTGGCGCTTCTAGCTTTTCTAGTTTTCTTTTAAACTATAAAAATGTGTTTTTTAGAGGCGGTGGGCGTGGCATCCAAAATTCTAAAATCCAACTTCTGCATAATGTTGCAAGACACCCTCCTACCAAATTTGGTGCGTTTATCTCTTTTCGTTATTGAATTATTTGGAAAAAATCGAAATACGCATTTATCGATTTGCGGAGGCGGTGGGCGTGGCACATCAAGTTTGAAATAAACTTCTTGTGTGTATTGAATACACGCATACTCCCACCAAGTCTGGTGCCTCTAGCTCTTTTAATAGCTGAGATCTGTGTGTTCATACAGACGGACAGACGGACAGACAGACGGACATGACCAAATCGACTCGGCTATTGATGCTGATCAAGAATATATATACTTTGTATGGTCTGCCACGCCTCCTTCTGCCTGTTACATACATTTGCACAAAGTTAATATACCATTTTTTACCCATTTTCAATGGGTAAATGGTATAAAAATGTTTAAGTAAAGTTAATTTAAAAGTTTTTCGTTATGCGATAAGCTATATAGTGAAAATATATACAGAAGTAAAGTTTTTTTTTACCTTTTCGGTTTGATTAATATTAAAAAAATTTGTTATTAGCACTTTACTTTTCTATAAAAAATAATATGATGGTCTTTTTTTCAATTACTTTTCGCAAAATATGTTTTTTTTTCAATGCGATATAGCTTTTTGAATATAAAATTGAACATTAAACTGACTGCATTGGCATTTAAAATATAATTAAAAAAAGTTTTTTTTTGCAAAAAAGGCAAGAATATAGATAGCTTTATTTTACAGGTTTTTTCGCAAGATTTTAGCTTATTTTTGTTATTTGTTTAAAGAAATGTAGCTTTTTACGACATAAATTATTGACAACACTGACAGAGAGAAATACCCAGCATCGTATTGAACGTTTTAAGTTAAGTTTTAATTGTCTTTACAATAAATGCAAATAATATAGTCAGCAGTTTTAAAATATATCTTGAAAAACGTATTTTTTTTTTGCTTTTTATAACATCAAATTGTTGAGATTTCTGACAGAGAGAAAGAGATAAACTATTTAGTTAGCTTCCCCGGCAGTCCTCTTATATGCACTGATGATAAACGAGCATATATTATATAATACATATATATATATATATGTATGCTTATCACATTTCTCAGCACTCGTCCATTGTTTGGCCGTGCTTTTGACTTGTTTTTCGCTTCAATCATGCAGGCTAATCCCGTCTCTTTGCCACCTGTCGCTGCAGAGCGCCACAGCACCTACCTACCCATCTACCCACCTACCCAGCGCTGTTGTTGCTGCCATTCAAATGCAAATGTGCTGAGAGATGTCCTTAATGTTCCTTAATATCCTGCATTGTTCGTTCGGCCGGCGTCAGTTGTAGACAGTGGGCCGACAGCTGGCAGCTCTTATCGCTGCGCCTGCCTGCCTGTCCGCCTGCCGCTCTGCCTCTGTCTCTGTCTCTGCCCACTTAAAAGCGACAAAGTAAATGGCATTCTACACAAGTCGCTCATGCTGGGGCTCGTGTTTTTCTGTTCAAATGCATTTTCATATCGACAAAAACTAGCAGGCAAGTAGCGCTCAAAGGACTGTGGCAGCAGCATCGTCATCGTCAGCCCATTGTCATTTAGTCAGCTTGTCGACAGGCATTGTCGCACAGTGTTACAACTCTTGCTTGCAACATGCGACGAGTATTGGCCACACGACTCGCACTCCCCGTCCACCCAGTAACCAGTTCCCTCCTAGTACCCTCTCCCACGCTCAGGCTCGCTCTCAATCCCCTCTGCCACTCGCAGTCTCCGCCGTACACCCACGCCTCTAACATACCCCCACTGCTGCTCCCAACATCCATTTAGCTGCGTTGGCTTTGCGCGTCGCCTGAACGCCCACGCCTGCAATTCCCCTCAAATGTTTGCAGCCTTACGCGCGCGCAAACATTTTTTAATTACGCAAATGTCGGCTGCCCAGTTTGCCAGTATGCCTGTTTGCCAGCTTTGCCTTGCCGGCGGGCGTGTTATTGAAGCGATATGAGGCTCAAAGAGAATCTTAAATTTATGTACTCGCCATAGCAGAGTATGTTAGCGCACGTTGGTTGCCTCTGTTTAGCATGCTACGAGGGTTGCCACGAGCTTGCATGGTATGCAATTGCGTTATTATACCAGACACGCATTGAATATTCGTTAAATTTTTATATTGACTTAATACATACACAACATATAGGTATTCTAAGTAAATAATAATAGTTGAGTCGATTTTACCTTGTCCGCTTGTCCGTTCGTCTATCTAAACACGCAGATCTCAGTTATTGTAAGAGCTAGAGACACCAAATTTGGCATGCAGACTTTTGTATAGTGTATGTATATGCAGTTTATATCAAACTTTGGGTGCCACGCCCATTTACTTAGAAAATTGCAAATTTTATTATTGTGCTCGCATATTAAGCAAAGACTTAGAGTTACAGCAGTGCCATTTGGCACACATGCAGCTAATTATTATGCTGACATTCGCTGCAAAATGAAACCCGATCAAGCAATAAACACAGAAGTTATAGATATCAAGAGCGATGCAGCAGATCGTTGAAGTTTGCCTCCAGCGCGCGCTTAAATGTATGTGTGAGCGTGGGCTGTAAGTGTGAGAGCGACGTTATTGTGCGTGAATATTGAGTGTGAATAATATTTAAGTTATTTATGTTAATTTTTATCAGGTTTATTAATTTACTTAATTATAATTTATGTATCATTTTTTATTTAATGCTATTTATGCAGGTGCTGCTTTCTTTGCTTGTTTTATTTTGGAATCATTTATATTATTATTTATTTCCGTTTACCATTGTAAAACTTAACAAACACCAGCACAAATATCTACACAGTACAATAGTATAGTAGTTCGATATCATATGTAGTACATCAGTGCACCCTGCATTTAGAGAATACGAGATTAACCCAGTGCTTTCTGTGTGTTCTCTTAACACTAACTTTCAGCATTGATGATATTGAAGACAATTCGATACTTCGCAGAGGTGTGCCCGTGGCGCATTCTATTTACGGCGTGGCCAGCACCATCAATGCGGCCAACTATGCGCTGTTCCTCTGCCTCGAGAAGGTCCAGCAGCTGGGGCATCCGGAGGCAAGTTATTTTGAGCTTAATGCAAGCCTCAATCAATTAATCAATATATCAATGTATACATATTTCTACTGCGACAGGGCACTAAAGTCTATACGGAGCAGCTGCTGGAGCTGCATCGCGGCCAGGGCATGGAGATCTACTGGCGCGACAGCTTCACTTGCCCCTCTGAGTCGGACTACAAGCTGATGACGGTGCGCAAGACGGGCGGACTCTTCATGCTGGCCATACGCCTGATGCAGCTGTTCAGCAGCAACAAGGAGGACTTCACCAAGCTGACAGCCATTCTCGGTCTGTACTTTCAGATACGCGATGACTACTGCAACTTAAGCCTGAAGGAGGTAAGTTTAATACTACTGTGAGCAAAAAGTAAGGTGAATTTTCAATTGAACATTCGCCGGCTTTAGATGGCAAACTAGTTCTTTTTTCTTGAGTTGATAACAAACGATCAAGAGTGCATTTGGTGATTTTTACAATGTCTGATTTAATTGAGCAGACAAGTGCCATCATATTTTGCTTGCGGAATGAAATTTCGGCTGCGGAAACGTTGAGGAAGTTTGGGGATGGCCATTGGTGATTCTACCATGTCCCAGAAAAATGTTTATAAGTGTTACAAAGACTTCAAAGAGGGTCGGGAACGTGTTGATGACTTGCAGCGCTCCGGACGACCATCGACGTCAACAGATGACCAACTCGTTAATGAAGTAAAGGAATTATTGCTCCAAGGAACATAGGTGTATTTTATCGGGAGGGCATTACTTTGAAGGGGATGAAATTGATTTAGGAGAATAAATAACGAATTTTGAGTTTACAAAAATATTCACCTTACTTTTTGCCCACAGTAGTATGTCTTTATATTAAATATAATTAATCTTACCTAATCTCTTGCTCCCCCAACTGCAGTATACGGAGAACAAGAGCTTCGCTGAGGATCTGACCGAGGGCAAGTTCGGATTTCCAGTCATACACGCGGTGCGAACGCAGAAACAGGACAAGCAGGTTTTGCGTAAGTGCAGGCGACGCGACCTTCCTTGCTCTGCGCGTATTTTGTATTTAATGCTGTTCTCCTTCTGCAGACATATTGCGACAACGCACGCACGACATTGAGGTCAAGAAGTACTGCATCGGGTTGCTGGAGAAGCTCGGTAGCTTTCAGTACACACGCAAAGTGCTCGAAACGCTCGATTTGGAGGCGCGCGCCGAGGTTGGCAATGCAAATGAATCTCTTGCAGTCGATGTGATTTGTAATTTGTTATACTGCCTATTTGCTTGACAGGTTGCACGTCTGGGCGGTAATCCGTATCTGGATCGGCTGCTCAATAAGCTGCTGTCGTGGAAGAACAGCAGCGACACAGCGGCCAGCAGTATCGCGCAATCGAATCAAATCAATCACAACAATGTCGCATCCAGCCCCAGCCAGGATACGTTCAACTGTAATTAACAGCCAAAGAGGCAGAAGAGGGAGCAATTGTGAATTGCGAATGGCAGTGCCAAGGCCTGGGCAACAGGCCCGGCCAGAGCCTCCTCCTCTTTTGCTGCTAATCCGAGAGCAACGCAACAGCAACAGGCACAGCAACAGGCACAACAACAACAGCAGCGTCATGCAGCCTGTGTCAGTGCGCCACTCTGGCGCTTCCTGCAGAAGCTGAAAATCTTCTGAGATTTGCAACTTGCACTTGCCACCTTTGCCACTTTGCCACCCCCCACGAGCGGCGAGGTAACTCCACCATGTTACTCCTGCACAGATCCAGCCTTACGAGAATTGATAAAAAAAGCCCAAAGTTAATTGATAAGCCAAGCTAAGCACAGCTTCCCTCAAGAATTTGTTTTCGTGTGTTTCCTTTTTATATATAGTTAATCAGTCGCTTAGACTAGCGATTAGTTTGTACCGTAATTAGTATGTAATCTAGCAATGTTCCTTTGTTTCGACTGGTGTATTTCTAAATGTACTTTGTGTATTTTATACCATAATTCCAATGATCAAAAGCAAAGCAATTTTCTCAAATTTCTAGATGTATTATTATTATTATTATTCACTTTGTAACTAAAGAGCCATCGCTAACTCGAAACTTAATGTGCACTTGTTCGATTTTACGTATGTTATAATAATGTTCAAATATTCAAATTATATACGAATTCAACACACACTGCGTATACCGAGTATATATGCAAATTACCTATTAAATTGTTAACAGTTCAAGCAACTTGGAAAAGAATTGTTAATGCATGCACTGCACAGCAGATTTTTTGCACTATATATACTATATATATATATACATACATATATACAAGTGAAAATATCAAATATATTTTTATTGTATACATGGCACGTAACAAACTATTAAAATGCTGAAGTGAAATGCTAGTTAATTGCGAGCAGCGAACTGGAGCCAAGTGGAAAGCCGAGAATTTATTGTGCACGCCAGACTGCACCGCATCTGTAGGATTATTACATATATACTATATATATATATTGTCATACATGAAACTAACTTTGAAGTATTTAAATAAATATTGTATTTAAATGGAGACTGTTTTGTTGTTTGAATTCTTGAGCTACTACTGTGGACAAAAAGTAAGGTGAATATTTTTGTAAAGTCAAAATTCTTTATTTATTCTCCTAAATCGATTTCATCCCCTTCAAAGTAATCCCCTCCCGATAAAATACACTTAAAAACCGCAATAGCACTCTGATAGCTATAGTATATTGAGGCAGACCGAAGGAGATGGCTAAGTCGACACCTCTATTGATGATTCAGAAACCTTAATATTATTATTAAATTGGAGCAGACAGACATACCATTCCAAAGAATTTTGTATATGTTTGCTAAGCTTAGACCCACGAAGAAAAAAAAACATATATACATAATAACATATATACACATGCGTTTTTTATTATCCCATATATATTAAATAAATATATATAAAAACTTAACTTATGCCTTCGCTCAAACTACGCATCCTGCTGAATCATATCCATGAGCTGCAGAAACTCCTCGGATGTGGCATTTACCTCGGACGCAGGCTCATCGTAGTCTTGAAATTCCGCATCGGCATCATCCTGGAAAAAATGTAAATTAATTTAATTATATTAATAATGAAAGTTGCAAATAAACGAATGAAGAAATTAAAATGAATTTTAAATAATAAAGCAGAAAATATTAAAAGAAATTTTCAACTAAAAACGCACGAATATGCGAATAAAAAAAATTAAATAACACAAATATTATTAACGAAAATAGTAAAATAATAATTCCTAAAACATAAATAAATTTAAAAAACATAAATTTAAATTAACGCACCTCGAAACCGAAGCAATTGTTGGCATTGATCTTCAGGCTGCTCGGTTCGCGCTTGACGACTACCGCACTGTCATCATTGACCAGTTGGACGACCATGAACTGATCATCCTCTCCCTGCAGCTCCACCGTGAACTCATTCGCCTCCGGCTCCTCCTTGATGCGGAATGTGCCGCCTTGCGTGTTGACCTCGCGACGCACACGCGGCACCTTCAGTTGGCGATTGATGATGACGGGTTTGCTGGACGTGCGCCGCTCCCGTGCAGCATTCCTAGTTCTGGGCGGTTGCTGGACAACAACCGTTTCTCTGGGCGCTTCCTCCTCCTCGACCTCGACGACTTCCTGCAGCTCAGTGATCTCGTACTGCTCATCGATGTCAATGGTCAGGGCATTGGTCTTACCCAGCGCCTCAATGTCTGAGCCATTGACCAGGGTGACTATGCTGCCGTCCGGCTGCAGGCGCACATTGCGCCCCAGCTTGAGCTTGAGCTTCTCCTCGCGCGCATTGAGCTTGTCGTCGTGCGTCTCCATGTGCCGCATCAGGTTGCCCTTGTGCGTGAAGACGCGCAGGCAGCTGGGGCAGGAGTGAATCTTCTGGCGCGGCTCCGGCGGCTTGTAGTCATCATTGTGCATGAGATTCTTGTGGCGGCGCAGCAGCTGGCGCTGGCGGAACGCCTGCGGGCACTGGTCGCACTTGAAGGGCTTCGCGTCTGTGTGGATGAGCATGTGCGAGTCGAGATGCCGCTGCGACACGGACGCATAGCTGCACAGGCTGCACCGATAGCACTTCTCGCCCTCGTGCGACTTGATGTGCAGCTTGTACTGATAGCGATCGGGCAGCTCCTGGCCGCAGCGCTTGCAAACGATGGGCTTGTCCGCGGTGTGCATGTTATTCACGTGCGTGCGCAGATCTGCCTTGCGTCCGCAGGTCGTGGGGCACAGATTGCACTGGAAGACGGGCTTGTCCACCACACTGTGGATGAGCTTGTGCGCCTTCAGCGAATTCGATTGGGTGAAGCGCGACTTGCAGATGTCGCACTGATACTTCTTCTCGCCCGTATGGATGACTAGATGACGCTTCAGCTTGAACATGTCCTGCGAGGCGTACGTGCAGTGCGGACACTGATACGGCCGCTCGCCCGTGTGGCACGTCATGTGGCGGCGCAGCTTGGTCAGCTCGACGCTGGCGTAGCTGCATTCGGTGCACTTGTGCGGCTTCTCCTTGGTGTGCTTGTAGCGCGTGTGCCTTATCAGCTCGCCGCTGGTGGTGAACGCGCGGTCGCACTGCTTGCACTTGTGCGGCTTGTTGCCCATGTGCGTGTTCAGGTGATTCACCAGGCCCATGTTGGACTTGAAGCCGCGCTCGCAAATGGAGCACTTGAACGAGAGCTCCGCGTCGTGCGAGTGCACGTGCCGTGTGATCAGGAATTTCTTGTTCGTCGTGTACGTGCAGTGCGAGCACGAGAACTTCTGCTGTGGCGCCGATGTTCTCGACGACGCTGCCGTCGTCGGCTTCAGTTTGTACTCCTTGCCGGACAGCACAAAGTCCACATCTGATTTGGCCGCTGTACTCTCGTCCGCCGTCTGCTCCTCGAACTCATAGATCTCATCCGTGTCGGTGTGATTCTTGTTCGCTTCCTCGACAGCTTCTGCCATAGACTCCGATTTGCTGTCGCTAACGATGCTGGGATCGTCGGCCAGCTCCTCATCCTCCAGTATCTCCACCTGCTCCAGCACAACGCGCGCGGACTTCGATGCGGGCTTTGCCGAGCGCAGATTGGGCTTGGGCGTTGTGACAGCAGCTGCAGCTGCAGCTGGCGCTGCTTTGGCAGCTGCGCGCTTTGGCGGCGCTGGACGTATGTTGATCTCCTTCAGCGTCTTCTGTGCTGCAGGCTCCAATTTGGGTTTGGCCGGACGCAGGCTGATTGCTGTGGGCGGTAGGGGAAGGGGGCTTATTAATTAAGTGAAAAATTACAAGAAATAAATTTCACGCTCAAACCTTTTGGCGCGGCAGCAGCGCGCGTTGCGCTGCGCACGGTAATGGGCGCCTTAGCTGCTGCTGCTGTGGGCTGCGGCGGTGGCTTGAGTTTCTTCTTCAGCTGCTGCTGCTTCTTTGGCGTCGTTTTGATGTAGCAGTTGCCCTCGTCGTCAATAAAGTATTTGTCATCATCGTCATCATCCTCATCCTGCTCCTCCTCGTCCTCGTCCTCCTCATCCTCATCCATATTCTCGATCACTTCAACGTCGGCCTTGGCGGCTTTGGCCTCGGCGCCGCCATCTTCGATTTCCTTGTGAAAATTCCTGATAAACGATTGCAAGTCCTCCGTGTCGGAGTCGCGGCTTTGGTTTGGCATTGCAGCTGCGAGCGGGAAACCTTAGATGAAACCTAGTCTGAATTTTGCGCCAAAAAAACGTCGGCGGCGCTGGTGGCGACCTACAGCGGGCATGGGCATTAGGCGTTCAGCGACCCCAAGCGGCTATTGATTTCTCGCAATGGCCATGTCTCAGCAGTTTCAGCACACCATCGACCGCCTATTTTTACTCACCTTTTTTGTTAATACTCGTATTTCACAATTTTGTTGCCTGCGCACGTTTAACGAGCAAACTCGCTCAATTCTTTTAATATTAACAAAGTGAACTTTTTAGTGCGAAGAATTTCCGTCAGAGGCGAAGCAACGGCAGCAGCTGCACAAAAGATGGCGGAGTTCACAGCGATGCCAGACTGCGCGCACCGTAGTTTACAGTGCCAAAATGAGTTTAACATGCAGCTCATAAGTTACATATGCTTACATATGTTGGCGCGCAAAACGCACATTTCAAATATAACATTTCATATAGTACTGACATCCATTGCTAGACCCATATAAATAGAACACTCACAAGCTTCTGTGTAGAACCCAAAAACAATTTATTATCTGTTGTAATAATTTAAATATACAGAGGAATCATTTTTTTGTTGTTGTTTTTACAAATTTCTTATGCCCAATAGTTTATAGTAAATTTATGATTAAAGTTATTTTAATATCAAATTTTAGTTCTTACCCACATAAAATACACGTGTAAGTGTCCCAAAAAACTGTCGGCCCTCACAAGCCCCATGTGAATTATACACTTAAACTTCATTCCCATACTAAATACCATCATCGTCTCTATAAATGCTGTCGAAAGAAACAACGTTAAAGAAAGCGCCGGCCAGCCAAATGTTGATTTTTTTTTTTTTTTTTTTGGTTTTTACTTGTTATGATTATTGAAAAAATAAACGGACACCCGAATACTCACATACTAAGCCAGTTCGGATAGCCCGCGCTTCGGTTCTGTGTAATTTAGGCATTGCGAATTTAGCATGAGAAAAAGATTAAGTTAGATATATGCGTTGGTATTTTTTTCTATTTTTTTTTTTTTTTTTTTTTTTTGGTACTGTAAACTACGTTAGAACAAAATTGGATTTTGATTTGTTGTTGTTGTTTTTGTGGAAAATACGTACATACATTGTCAGTCCTCAGCGAAGCCTACGGTAAGGTCTATACAGATCCCTTTTGGCTGCAGCTCGGGCGGGCATACGTACCAAATCAATATGTTGCTATGGCATTTTCTAACAGGGTCTCACAGGTAGAACAAGAACGCATACATACCAAAGAGACACACACACACTGGCATGGCTTGCACGACGAATACGTACCCAAAGGCTATGCATGTACCTGCACACATGTGCATCTATCGGTTATGTGTGCGTGTCTACGGCACGCGCTCAGTATGTGAGCATCGCGATCCCTAGGCTAGGCGGACGTTGGTATTAGTGTTCTTTATTATTTTTTTTTCATTTTTCTCTTTTGGTTTCTTTCGCTTTCTGTTCTCTGTTGTTGTTGCTGTTGTTGTTGTTCTGTTATTTACGCAATACGTACCCGTACCGTAACCGGCTGCAAAGTGACTTCAAAGCAGAGAACGAAAACTTTAAGCTTTAAGGTTACAATTTAACAGAGTGGTAGAGAGAGAGAGAATGAGAATGAGAGGCTTACCCTAAGGGGCCGACACACATACACATACACCTTGCAGGGGCCGCCACGCTGCGAGCTGAGAGAAATTACAGTTTTTCTATTTTTGTTTCGTGTGTGGGGGTGGGGAGGGGTATTGTAAATTTAGGTGGGGGGTCTCTGGCTCTACGTACCATAGTTTTACTGAACTGAACTTGGCGGGGGCTGTCAACCTATTAAATTACACGATGTGCTCAATTCGCTTAACACAGTTTACAGTTTCGGCTTACAGTTATCGTGTTCTCTTTCTTTCTTTCTGTTAGTTTACACGCATGAAATCAGAGATAGATAGATAGATCGATTAATAATATTTGACAAGAGCATCTGTGTGTATCGAAATCGAAATCGTTTATTAATCGAGTTATAATGCAATTGGTTGGTTTCCTTTCATCTATCCCTTCTGTGTTTATATATATATATATATTGTAGATATAGCTATAGTTTTGTCGCTGTGTGTTTGCTTTGTTTATTTGGGAGTTTTTAATTAATGCTACGTACGTGCGCTGGACACTGTCGGGTGGAACTGACTCGCTCGCGCTCTCTCTCTCTCTCTCTCTCGCTGCAGCTCGCTTCTCTCTAGCAGTCCTTAGCGACGATAGCGTTCGCGTGAGAAGGAGCGCCTCCTGCTGCCAAAGTTATCGTTGTTGTTGTTGTAGTTGCGGCGATTGCGCGGCGAACGCTCTCTCGAACGGGAGCGACGTCGCTCGTTGCGGCGATCTCCGCCGCCGCCGCCGCCTCCTCCTGCTCCACCTCCACCGAAGCGCCCTCTGTCGTTGCGCATATTGCGCTCTCTGTCGCCGCCACGTCGCACTTCGCCGCGCTCTCTGTCACGATTATCTCGCCCGCTGCTCTCGCCGCCAGCTCTGCCGCGTCCATCGCGATGGGATGCAGCGCGGTCGCGCTCTCGCTCTCGCTCGCCGTCAGCCTCGCGTGCCGTGCTGCGCTCATTGCTGCGCTCGTTGTTGTTGTTGGCTGCTCTGCTGTCGCTGCTGCTCTGCTTCTCGGCGTCGCGCTGCCGTTGGCGCTCGCGTGAACGCGAGCGATGGACACGCGAGCGGCGATCGAGCTCCCGTCCACCTACAAAGTAGCGATTTCGGCCGCGGGCATCCTCCTCGCGATCTGGTATCTTACCCGAGCGCTTCAGTTCCGCCTTGCGCGGCGCCGCCGTCTTCTCCAGCTCGATGAGCTTCTCGCGTATGGTGAGAAAGCCGAGATGCAACTTACCACCAAAGTGGTCCGCCAGCCGAATGTCGTTGTCGTGTATGCCCAGGTACGCGGAGCAGACCTCGCAGACGCGCAGCTTCTGCTGCTGGTATGTGGAGGCGGGCATCGAGGTGCGGTACTCGTGCTCGGCCTTGATCTTCTTGCCGCGCAGCTCGTCGATCTCCTTCATTAGCTCCATGCTGTCCTCCACTTCGCCGGCCTCGCCGAGTGCCTCGGCCTTGGCCAGTTTCTTGCCAATCTCCTCGGCCAGCGAGTGCACCGCATTGGCTTTCTCCGCCACTTCGGCCGTGAGCTCCTCCTGCGTCTCCTTCAGCCGCTGCTTGGCCGAATCTGTGCGCCGATCGCAGTCCGCTATAAAGGCCTGCAGATGCTCCATGGCCTCGATGTCGTAGTAGTAGTCGCGCGACTTCGACGCACTCTCGTAATCTGCACGAAAAGCCAGATCATGCACTTTGGGACACTCACCCAGATCCATGCGCGTGGATGCCAGTATGTCGTGCGGACAGCAGTCCAGCAGGAAAGACTTGCAGACGCGTGCATCTGAGAACTTGAGGCCGCGCCCGTCGTCGCCGTTGCGCGTCGTGCCCATCAGTTGGTCCAGCATGGCCCGCATCTGATCTGTGGCGGACATCTTGTTGCTGGCCGCGCTCATAATGCTCTTATGATCGCTTGCAATCCTTTTCGAAATACAACAATTTCTCAGCTTAATTTGCCTGTGAAAAAAATAAGTGAGTTGTTTTCGAGATGAGCGATTGTTGTCAGCGTGTGACTACAATCGAATACTCGTTGCTATCGCCAGTCACTGTTATCGTTCTACTCGCAACAGGTAACGGCTTGGGGGTATTTTTTAAATGAATATCAATTTTGATTTAATTAAAAATAATTAAGTTTAGTAAATAATAATACTTTGATTTTTTATTTTATTGGTTGCATCTATTATAATTCTTGCATAACAAATTTTAGTACTGAAAATGTATTTATCTAAATGCATTGCTATGAAATCACGGGTAGTGTTTCAAGCTATCGATATATTTTTGTTTTTGCTTCTTTTTATTGCAGCTATTATTGTTGCTGAATCTCACATATTTTTATAAACGTTTTTTTTATCGTATGCGACAATACACATTATTCTTTACATTTCGTTATTTATTATTAATATATAATCACGCTCTAATAACGATATACCGATACCAATCATTCCCTTTAGTTGCTATCGATTTAGCTGTACAACAAGCGATTGCAGCGCATGACTTTTTGCTTAGTAATTACATATTTGAAATATTAAATGTATCTAAAAATAATCTAATTAGATTATTTGATTAATGTGAAATCACGGTGATGCCTACTTCGTGCTATCGATACACTGAGTTTTAATTCGATTGCATAGTATCATAGCTGCGAATATTGCACACCTATCGATATGTCTCGCTGCCGCAAAATACTGCACGTCGCTATCGATATATCGATACGATAAACGTTTGCGGTGCACGGCTTTTTGTTGTTTATTTCGTTGGCGTAATTTTTTGTTTTAAAAATTAATTCTTTTCGAATCAAATATAATGTCCGATGACGACGACATTCAGTACATCAAGCGGCAGCGCACGCTGCACTATGGCTCGCTGGAGGAGACCGAGCGCAAGCGCCAGACAGCGGCGGCGTCCCTTGCCGGCACGCCGGCTGCAGCGCCAGCAGCAGCAGCAGCAGCAGCGGCAGCAACAACAACAACAGCAACTGCAGGCGGGCAACTGGAGGACATCGAGTCGGACGAGGACTACGAGGAGACTAACAAGAAGTCGAGCAGCACAAAGAGCGGCGCACTGGCGCCGCCAACAGCCGCGTCGCTAGCCAACAAAATCGACGATGAGTACTTCGACCTGGAGACGGAAATGGAGCGGGATAAGGTGGCGCTGCTGGAGGAGTTCGAGCGCAAGAAGCGCGCACGCCAGATCAACGTGTCCACCGACGACGCGGAGATCAAGAACAATCTGCGGCAGCTGAACGAGCCGATCTGCTACTTTGGCGAGGGACCCGCCGAGCGCCGGCGTCGCCTCAAGGAGCTGCTGGCGAGTCTGGGCGAGAACGCGATCAAGCAGAAGCAGAGCGAGGAGGAGGAGCGCAAGCTGCAGCAGCGCGAGCAGGAGGCCACGTGGTATCACGAGGGACCCGAAACGTTGCGCGTGGCGCGTCTCTGGCTGGCGGATTATTCCCTGCCGCGGGCACGCGAGCGTCTGGAGCGCGCCCGCGAGGCGCTCGAGGTGCCGAGCGCCACGCGTGCCGGGCGCATGGTCGAAATGCAGAAGAAGCTGCAGTCGCTGGCGCCGCTCTGCTCGCAGGTGGGCGACACGCGGCCCGTGAGCAGTGCCGCCTTCAACGAGGACTCGACGCTGCTGATGACGGCCTCGTGGTCGGGTCTCTGCAAGCTCTGGAGCGTGCCGGACTGCGAGCTCAAGCAGACGCTGCGCGGCCATGCCAGCTACGTGGGCGGCGTGGCGCTGCGGCCCGGCGTCAAGCCGGACGAGCAGAATGTGGTGGCCATGGCCTCGGGCGGACACGACGGCGCCGTCAAGCTGTGGGGCTTCGGCAATGAGGAGTCCATTGCGGACATCACCGGCCACATGCCGCATCGCGTCTCCAAGGTGGCGTTCCATCCGTCGGGCCGGTTTCTGGCCACCGCCTGCTACGATGCATCGTGGCGTCTGTGGGATCTGGAGCAGAAGACCGAGGTGCTGCACCAGGAGGGACACGCCAAGCCGGTGCACTGCCTCAGCTATCAGTCGGATGGCAGTGTACTGGTCACCGGCGGCCTGGACGCCTTCGGGCGTGTCTGGGATCTGCGCACCGGACGCTGCATCATGTTCCTCGAGGGGCATCTGGGCGCCATATTCGGGGCGGACTTCTCGCCGAATGGATTCCATATTGCGACCGGATCGCAGGACAACACCTGCAAGATCTGGGACCTGCGCCGGCGGCAGCCCGTCTACACGATTCCTGCTCACACCAATCTCATTTCGGATGTGAAGTACCAGCAGGATGGCGGCAGCTTTCTGGTCACCTGCTCCTACGATGCCACCACCAAGATCTGGTCCAACAAGACGTGGCAGCCGCTCAAGACGCTGCAGGGCCACGACAACAAGGTCATCGCCGTCGACGTCTCGCCCAACTCGCAGTATATAGCGACGACCTCGTTCGATCGCACCTTCAAGCTGTGGTCCCCCGACAGCTGATCGCCACTGCACCCACATACCCTGCATACCCTGCATACCCTGCATACCCTGCATACCCTGCATTACACCCTCTACCCTATATCCTGCTCTATTTTCACACACACATGGACTGCAGCTGCTTAGCTGAGATACCCATTACCAATAATCGTTTATCGATAAACCAATACACATTATCGATAACCAGTTCCACACTATCGGTTATCGCTTACCAATATTGATAACTGATTGTTAGTTATCGACTGACACTTACCAATTATCGATACCGTTATCGATTGCCATTTATCGTTTATCGCTCAGCCATCTGTTATGAGCGCAGTTCGCATCTACTGTTTCCGTTGAACCACCGACAATAGCCCAAGCGTTTTTTGCACAATTCTTCACACTTTTCGTTTCTTAACACAATTTTGTTATTTTAGTTAGGCGAAAGCGAGCATTTCGTAAATTTAAGCACTTTGTATAGAAATTGTTAATAAAAACAACAACTTTTTGGTACAAAAGAAAGCAAGTGTATTTAAGTATTTTCTAGTTTTTTTTGTTTTAATACAAAAAAACATTTTTTTTTTTTTAAGTTTTTTATTTGTTTTGGTACAAAAAAATTAAGTTAAATTCTTTTGAATTATTTTTTTTAATTCATTTATTTTTTCTCGAGCAAATGAAGCCAGTTTTTTTTTTAAATTTTAATATTAAAAAGGGTATTGCTCTTTTCTTGCTTATTTAACCTTTTTTCTTTATATTATTTTTTTACTTTATTTGCAAATTTATTTAAATTATTCCCACTGCAACGCTCCAAGCGGTCATTGCTCTCGAATTAGCGGCGAATTCGCTGCCGACACCTGGCGAGTTATTCGAAAGCGGCATCTATTGAGCTGCAAGCATAAAACGCTCTCTGTTGCCGATAATTCGTAAAAAAAGACTGTTCTCAGTATTTTAGCCAAATCAACGCAAGAGCGCGCAGCAGTAAAATCGACAAGAGATGGCGCTATACACGCAGTGGTGCCACATCACTCAAACAAGGCACAGTGGCAAGTAGTGAGGACACACTCAAAATATTTACCTACTTTTATACTGGTAGCGCCGCGTATTTATGTAGGGCATTAAAACTGCTGAGCACCTTTTGGCGATTTAAGCCATCGTTAAGCCATCAGAAAAGCAGCGATAGAATCGTTAAAATTCCAAATTGGCTGCATAAAAACTCGATTGTGTTTTCTTTTATGCGCTGATTTGGATAAACAGCGAAACTAGATCATTAAAATCGAACGACGCGCATTTCATTATCGATCAGGTTTCGTTTCGTTTCGTATCTGTGATAAAGACCAAAGCGCTGGGACTTGGAATACACTGTGAGAAAAGGTATTGTAATATCTATAATTTATAATAATCATTAATATCCTTATTTTTATTATTAATATTGTTATTATTAATATGCATTTTATGATTAATATTATTATTATCATATTTATTATTATTATTAATATTTTTTATTATTATTTTTATTTCTATAATTACTATTACTATTATCATTATTTATATTATTATTATATTTTGGTTTGCATACACTGCGAAAAAACAGAGAAAAAAAAGAAAACTAATAAAATGTGAATCAGTAAACAAATTATTATTTTTTAATATAATTTATTTTTTATTTTTTAGAAAATCACTTTTTTTGTAATATAATTTATTTTTTATTTCTTAGAAAATCACTTTTTTGTAATATAATATATTTTTTATTTTTAAGAAAATCACTTTTTATGCTTTTATATTTGTTACATATGCTAAAATACACTGCGATAATTTTCTTTTTGTATGACATTTTTTTTTTTAATCCACTGCCAAATAAGCTGTAGTAAGATGTATATAGTTTTTAAAGTGTGTAAAATACGCATAGCTACACTGCGAGAAAAAATTGTATATATATATAAAATACACTATTTATTTATTAACATATTAAATACCCCTCAATATACTGCTAGAAAAACCAGTGCACTTTCTCATACTATTTTAAATACGTTTAAGTACACTGAGCGTAAAAATGCTACAATTTTACTGTTTGATTTTATCTTCGAGTTCTATACGAACTACCAAGCAGCGCATTTGGCTTAAATATTAATGCCTTGTGTTATTGCCTCTCGTCTCTATGCAAATCAGCCCAGAGATGTTTTTATTTAGCATGTTAGCAGGGGAGGAGGGGGGTGTCTGGTAGGTAGGTCTAAACTAGAACAACG
The DNA here is from genome assembly GCA_035046045.1 of Zaprionus bogoriensis. NCBI lineage: Eukaryota > Metazoa > Arthropoda > Insecta > Diptera > Drosophilidae > Zaprionus > Zaprionus bogoriensis. Next base: position 1,862,676 of record JAWNOI010000145.1, read on the forward strand.
TGAAGCTCACCTTGTTGTCGTCGACTTGGCCACAGCTTGGAGCGCAGCTCTAGAGCCGGCGAATGGCCTGCATTGTCGGTTGACATTTGTTTCAGGCGGTTTATTTAGTATTTTATGTGTATTGTTTTTTTTATTGATATCTAAATTTTGTAGTTTTAATTTAATTTAATTTGTGTTTAATATATTAGTTGATAATAAATTTCTATCAATTATGAGCTATATATAAGAATTAATTAATTAATTAATTAATTTTTTATGTTTTTATTTTCATGTATGTATATTTTATATATATTATTTATTTATTTATATACAATTCTTGGCATTTTATTTTCGTTTTTATTTATTTGAAATTAATTTTTTATTTTTATTTAAATCTTTTTCTTTTTTCTTTTACTTTAAAATATTTATACACTTTATTTTTTTTTGTTATATATTTATTTATATATATTTTCTTTATATTATGTGTCATATTGTTATTAATTTGTATTTCATTTATATATTTAGATATCTTTTTATTTACTTATAATTTCATTGTTTTTTTTTTTTTATTTATATTTTTATTATATTGATTTGTATTTTTGAATTAATATTCAATTGTTATCTTATTTATTTATTTAATAATATTCTTATATTTTTACTTTTTATATTTGTATTTATTTATTTTTGCTTTATATATTGCCTTATATTTTTAAAATCTACTTTCTATTAAAATTTGTGTATTTACTTTTATTTTTAGTTCTATTTCCAGTTAAGCAACAGGTGCAGTAAATCAACGCAGCGAGACTCAACCCAAAAAAAAAAAAACGTTAGCACAAACTTTATGCAGATTTTGCTAGTGACATGGTTAAGATGCCTTTGTATGACTCCGCCAGCATCTGTATGTGTGTGTGTGTGTGCATATGTGTGTACATAATTATGCAGCGCGTGTGAAAAAAATGCAGACGGGCAGTGGCACTGGCTGTGGCCATTAACCAGATTACATGTCGGCTAAAAGCCGCTTAAGCCCGGCGACAACAGCGATAAAAACGCCAACTGCAACGCGAGGCGGCAACAGGCGCAACAAGCAGCAAGAGCAATAACAGAGCAACTGTGCCGCGGCTGTGGGCCACATGCTGCCGCGGCTTGAATAAACAATTGGCAGCAGGCAGCAAACAAAGCCCGATGTTGCAGCCTCCACAGCAGGCAGCAACAAGCAGCACAAGTGCAGCAGCAACAACAACAACAGCAACAGCAACAATAGCAACAACAACAACAACAACAACAACAGGCCTGAATGAGCGCGCGATAAGCGACGCGCACTTTACAGTAAAAGTTTGGCCAAACACACACGCACACATGCACATGGCCGGCAACGTTACGCATACGCCGCATGCAATGCCTACACGAACGCCGGCGTCAGCGTCAGCGTCAGCGTCGCCGTTAGCGTCGGCGTCGGCATCGTTGCCGGCTTACGCACGCGCTGCCTGCAGCGCTGTCGCTGCTGCGCTCTCCCTCTGCTCTCGCTCTGCTCTCTCTCTCTCTCGCCGGCTCAACAACTTGTATGAATGTGTTTGCTATTTTCCGGCAATAACAGCACCCCCCCTGCTCCCTGCCCCCAGTTCCTGCTCGCTCCCAGGAGTGCTTTTGCAGTTGGTATCAACTGCTTGTCAAATTATTTATAGAATTTTAAATGAAGGTGCACGTGTGTGTGTGTGTGTCTTTGAATAGTTTTTGGCTGGAAATTATGCGCAGTTTTATTGCCTGTGAGTTGAAATAAATATTTAAAGCAAGCACTCGCCGGCACCTGTGGGAGCCAGCGAACAGGCATGTGCATGCACAGCAGTCTAAGGCAGCTACAGCAAGCACACATACACACATACTGCTCGTCAGTTCGAATTTTCGGCAAGCAATGCCAATAATCAACAAGTAAGCAGCTAAGCCTAAGCAGCACACATACATGCATGCATGGTAATAGTATTAGTAAGCATTGCTTATGCTTTGTGTTTTTATCGTCACACTACGAAAATCTGCCGACGCCGGCGCAGCCAGCGGCAATGTGAACGCTGGCGCCGGCGTCAGCGCTGACGTCGCTGTCGCCTGTTTGGGGGGCTGCTTGTGCTTGTGCTTGTGCCGGCGCTGCTTCAGTCTGTCTTGTGACGTTCAGCCGGCTGGTCGTAGGCGCAGCATACGCGAAATTTCAGCCAGCGGCAAAGGCTTGCACGCGTGTGCGTTCGTATTTTCGAAGAAGTACCGTTGCTTTTCGACTTTTGTTTTCGTTTTCGACTTTTGATTTCGTTTACGTTTGGAGTAGCGAAATTAATAAGCAGCCTGCGCCTGCAGCTTAGCTGAGTGTGTGTGTGAGTGAGTGAGAGGACACTGTGTGTGTACGTGTGAGTGAGTGAGCAGACAACGGCGCAGGCTGCTGCAGATTATGTGCATGCATGCACTTGTCCAGCGTCCGCTGTCAGCGCTACTCCGCTTTGTGCTTTGATTTGTTTCGCGCGTTCGCTTTGTGCGCTTCTTCTTGAGTGAATAAAATGCGTAATTTATATGCCTGGCTGCAGGGTATGCCATTGCCATTGCAAGTGTCCATCTCTAGCTGTCTGTGTGTGCATGTATGAGTGTGTGTGTGTCGCGAGACCTTGAAGGTTTTTTTTATTTGATTTCGAATTTCGAATTTACAGCTGGCGTCTGCCTACGAAAATGCAGATAACTGCAAATAAAAGTGTCTAGCAATATAACAAATACAAATACCAATACAACTACAAATACACACACACTGCAATAAAGTTTGCCTGCGTCAACGTCAGGCGCATCCGCATCCGCATCCGCATCCGTGTCTGCCTGCCTGACAGCGGTACGGAATCGGCATCGGCATCGGCAACGGAAGCTGCTGCCCAAAACTATGCAGCAATAGAGACAGACTGAGTAGCCATACACACATACATATATGCGTATATATGTATTAAAGCTGCACACACACGCACAAGGATTTCTTATATCAGCGCTGAGGTAAGCAAAGCGATCGACGGAACTATTGACTATTTATACTGCTTACCTTGGCGGCAATTTTTGGACAGACACACACACATGCACACTCACACATATACACACGCAATTTGCATGCCAACTCTTTGTGCGGTGATAATTGATATTTGCCCAGAGATTTCGCTTTATTTGCTTGTGCATATGACTTAAGAGCGTAGCCCTGCAGACCCCCTTCCCCCCTACCCCACTCTCCCAAGCTGCTATCAATTCATTCATTCATGCAACTGGGCAATGGACAGGGAGCGGCAGGCAGCGCGGCAGCGGGAAAGCAAATAACATACTATTGATGCGAAGCGTGTGGAAACTGCGACAAGCTGGAAATAAATTATGCATATTGGTGCGGCTTATTTAAAAGTACATATTTACATATGAAATAAGCCGGCGAGGCGTGCGACTTGCCGTATACCCTGTAAAATACTAGAAATGCTAAATACGGCTAAATTAATTTTTAGCATATTTATATTTAATTTAACATAATTGTTGTTCGCTAGAGCTTAGTGCACTGGCAGTATACCCTGTAAAATGCTAGAAATTCTAAAAACATCTAAATTAATTTTTAGCATATTTTCAAATAAATTATCACATAATTTAATATAATTGTTTTTCGCTAGAGCCAATATACCCCTTTTTGTTTAGTGCAGGGTAGTTGCGCTGAAAGAAGCTCGTAACTGAGATTTCACGAAATCTACACACACACACATACACAACTAGCAACCGAAATGAATTATTAAATGTGCCAATTACATGATGATGGCGAATTTGTTGTTGTTGTTGCTTTTGTTGTAGTTGTTGTTGTTGTTGTTGCTTTAGTTTTGTTTTAGATGCCAGCGCTGTCGCTTTATTACGCGTTGCACCCCCGCGGCGCCAGGCGCTTGATTGATTTATTGTATGCGCTGAGCGTATCCATTAACTCAATCGTTTTGTGCCAGTGCAAAAAAATAATTAGATCTGCGCGATAACTGCACAATAATGCTATAGTATTAACACTTTAAGATGATTTCATGGCAATTTGACTTTATTTGCTAAGTGCTTGACAGTGTAGTTAATGTCTTTGCTAGTGGAACTCTAGTTTGCCTCATATAGTCTGGGTGAGGGGTTCAAAGTAGAGCTGGCAAAAAATCGATGTTTGTCACTATCGATTTTTTTTATGTTTTTTACGGAAAAACATCTATACTATCAATTTATCATTCAAACATCATAATTTATTGTTTTGCTTAATTATCTTAATATTTAATATTGTTTTAAATATAGAAAATTTTATCAATTTGTATAGGTATTAGGTTCACACAGGCGATAGTATCGATAGTGCCCCAATGTTTTGCCAACACTACTTCAAAGCTACGGAAAAACATCTATACTATCGATTTTTCATTCAAAAATCATATTTTATTGTTTTGCTTCATTATCTTAATATTTAATATTGTTTTAAATGTAGAAAATCCTATCTATTTGTATAGGTATTAGTTTCCCACAGTCGATAGTATCGATAGTGCCCCGATGTTTTGCCAGCACTATTTCAAAGCTATTCGTTTTGCTTTACTTGTTAAATAGTATTATAGTATTAACACCTTATTTTATTGTTTGCTGACTCTATTTTCTAAGTGCTTTACAATGCAGCTAATTTATCTCCCTACTTATTGCCGCTTGCGCTCAATTGGATTATTACTTTTGCCGTATATTTCTGTAATTTGTAGTGTCATTCAAAATGCAGGCCCCAGTGAACAATTTTAATTAAAAAACCCTTCTCCAACTCGTTTTTCTACTTTATCTCGAAGAGCGAGAAAACGGCTTAAAATTGCAATTCAGAATGCTTTACTATTATTACTTAAAGATGTTATTGCTTTAATTTGTTAATTAACTCAGTACAGCTGCACTACAATTAAGGTTCTCTCATATTTTATGCATCTATGTTCTTAATAATCATAGAATGCTGTGAAAAGCTCAGCTTATTTTATTTGATTGAAATTCCCCTTTAACTCCTTTTCCAAGTTCCCAAAGGTGTGGTTATATGGACTGAGCCAATTGCGCCCTAATTATTTAAGTTGTCATTGATTTTATTTACTAAGTACAGCTAATCTGCTAGCTTAGAAGGGGTACTAGCAATATAATTAAGCTGTTTAGATTCCTTCTAGCTCCTTCCCTCTATTAAGCCATTTGTTTGCCTGCATATCTGTTGTAAATTTCGTAGAAACCTCGGAAATGCGGGCCTCAGCTTACTTATTTTAATTAGAATCCTCAGCCAACGGGGGCGTTAGGGGAGTGGCAGGTGTGCTTTGTCGAAGCGGAACAGTTTTCAGAAATGCGCTCTCAACTTTTTTTGCAGTTCTTGCATATTTTTCAACTGTGACATGCCCGACAATTCGGGCACAACTTGTCGCTCTTGTTATTGTCGCTGTTGTTGTCGCTGTTGTTGTTGTTATTATTCCTGTTGTTGTCTTTGTTGCGACTAATTCTGCCGGCAGGCGGCAACATGTTTGAAACAAATGTACTTTGATGTAAGACACATACGAGAACATCTGTATTTTGAGAGCAGCTAATCCCGGTCTCCATACCCCTTCGCGATCGAAACGGACGACAAAAGAACTGGCACACACACACACATACGACACACACACGCACAAACAAACAGTGTGCCAATTCAAAGGGTGTTCTGACCCGGAACCCGTCGCAGTCCGGATGTGCTAGAGATAGTTATAGCTCTAATAATAGTACACATATTTATGAAGCGTAACATCAGACTGCACTACTTCTCTCCCTCGCCCTCTTCAGCTCCCTATACTCATCACGCTGTCACAGCTAGATTAAGAAGTTACTCAGAACTGTAAGAAGTGTGCAGCAGCTGCGCTTCGCCTGAATTCGCGTCCATTGAAAGCGAAAATATACAATTAAATTTACATTCAAATTGGCGGCCTCTATGCATGCAATTTGCCTTCGATGACACTTGGCTAAATGCTCTCGAGGCGTTGAGCAACACACACACGAGCAGGGCGGGCGGAGCGAGCGGGCGTGGCAGCGAGTCGCTGAGTCAGCTAGAAGTGGCGAGAGTGTGCAAACACAAATGTTGTAATAGGCACGCCGAGGCGCTCGCACTCGCGCCTAGAACTCGACGAGCTTCCAATTGGGTCAGTTCTGAATGAATACTGCTTGCACGCCCCTCCGTTTTTCTGTCTTAGCTAGTCTAGCTGCCGGTATGTCCGTTGGTCTGTCCGTTTGTCTTTTCCTCAGGCATCTGTCTTTTTGTCCGTCTGTCTGCCTGACTATCTGTTTGACTGTCCGTCTGTGCGTTTGTCTGTAGGTCTCCGTATGTTTGTCCGTCTGTATGCCGGTTTGTCTGTAAGTCTGTCGTTTCGTCTGACTGTTTGTCCGTTTATCTGTCTCTTAGCCTATCTGCCTGTTTGTCCGTTTGCTTGCCTGTTTCTCTTTCAGTCCGTTTATCCACTGTGAGTATGACTGTCCGTCTGTCTGTCCGTTTGTCTGTAAGTCAGACGTTTCGTCTGACTGTCCGCCTATCTGTCCGTTTGTCCGTAAGTCTGACAGTCCGTCAGACTGTACGTTTGTCTGTTCACCTGACTGACCGTCTGTTTGTCCGCCAGTCTGTCCGTTTGTCTATCTCTCTGTCCGCCAGTCTGTTTATCAGTCTGACTGTCCTACTGTCTGTCTCTCCGTCTGTCTGTCTCCTCGTCTGCTTGCACTTGCGAAATATTTAAATGAGAAACATGCGCGTGGCCAGTGACTGAGCAAATTGGACAACTTGGCAACTTGTTGCTTGATTTTGAGTAGCGCGCGTTCACAATTCCAATGCGACTTGATTAAACTGGAAACCAGGCTATGATCCGCACTCCCTCTTCCCGCTCTGCAGTATATTGCAATCAAAGCATACTATGTAAATGTCTAAATCAATTTGTAGAATTGGGCAGATATCAGGGCGGCAACACAGGCGAAACGGCAAGCTCAGCGCCAACTTGAGAGCCACCGTTGAGTCCATTACAGGCGAACAGGTTTGATGAGTCAACACTCTCCCTGCGATCTGCCCTCGCCTGGCCCTCCCGTTCCCTCTTCACCACTGCTGCAGTGAATGCGCCAGTGCATTGTTTACATAAATATTTAAACATATTATGCGCATAATTGTTGGGCAAGACTTGACTGCACAGCGAAGGCATCGCTAAGGCGAGTTAGACCAACGCTTGTGGGCGCTGTCGGGGCGTGGATTAGCTATAGCTGCAGCCGTGCATAATCTGCATATCGCTGGATCATCGATTTCCCTTTCCCACGTTCGCCACATGAAAGGAAGCGCACAGAATCGACCTATAGATAAAAGATAATAATAATAATATCGATTGGCTCGAATCTAAGCTGCTAAATAGGCTTTTAATATATACATATATATTTGTTTTGTATTTCAATACTACGTTTATTCTACTTTGTGAGCAGAATCTTCGCTGCAATGAAGTACACTTTTAAGTTTAGCAAACAGGCTTGTAAATAACGATAAACTCTTTAATCTCTCTTTAATTGTCTATATATCCATTTCAACAAGTTTTCTTGGCCTTGGGGTAGAATTGATATCAATTTTTTTCTTGGTTTTAGAGTAAAATTTGTATCAAATTTTATTTGCAGTCAGATAAATGCTTTATGATATATCGATAAACTATCGATAGAATATATATTTATTTTTAATCAAAAGGAAGTGCACGAAATTGAGCTATTCACAAAAAATATACATATTTTAATAATCTATCGTAATTATAGACTAGCTTTGATGATAAGTCATTATAGTTACTTTCGATTTCTATTGCAACAAGTTATCTGGGCCTCCGAGCATAATGAATAACAGCATCTTATCTGCACGGAGATAAATTCATAACTCGCCTATGGCTCTGTGCGATGTACGCAATCAGTAAAGAATTTAAATGAAGTACAAACATGTGTAGACGGCATAGTAAATGCATTAGTATGTAGTCTGTATCTACTATGTATACCCTATATATATAAATATGAACGTTTGTATGTATAGTTCCAGAAAGAACCCTACAGATGCTGTTGATAGTGCCGTACGGCAGCAATTTAAATGTGCGACCTTCGCACGCGTTCTCCATTCCCATTCCCCCTTGGGGGAATGAGATCGTAATGAGATACATACGCCTGCACAGGCATACGTATACGTATTGTATGTGCCCTTGTGGCTCTCAGACAAAACTTTCGCCTGAATCGAACTCTTTGGATCGTTTCTGTTGCACTTGGCATTGCCGCTACGCACTTCCCGCTGCTTTGTTCTGTCGTCGAACAATGCTCATTGTCCGAGCATGAGGATATATCACATCGGTTCAGTTCGTCTGATGTTCCCATGTCATCAACAGAGCAGCGCGTTCAACCTGACAGCCATAATAATAAAGCAAAAAAAAAAGGTGAAGATTCCGTAAATTCCATAAATAAAATAAATGCGCGTTCGCCATAATTCAATTTACAATTTATAATCCGAGGCGATTCACTTGGTGCGCTAAGTAGCTGCACATTATAATTACCTTTTGGCTGCTGGCGACTGCCCACATATCTGTCTCGCATAACATCTGGATTCTCATACCCAATTATGGAGCTGTCACTTCACTGTCGCTTGCCTTTTAATTGCCCTTGCCGCGTGCTCTTGCTGACGAAAGACTTAATAACAGGCATTGCGCTGCATGCAAAAACGCTTAGCGCTGACACCTGAGCAGGCGCCGCAACCAGCCACGCCCACCTGCTCAAGACGGTAGTTATCTGGCGGTTGTAGCTGTCGCTCAGTCTCAGCTCAATTTGCAGCTCCCCTTCAAGTCTTGGTCTTCAGCTTCGTTTTGAACGCCGTCACAGTTCTCAGCTCAGTCTCCTGCTCAGTCTCCAGCTCCAGTCTTCAGCTTCCCCTTTAGCTTCGTCTCAGTCTTCCTGCGCAACTTCGACTACAGCTTCCTCTCCTGTTCTGTTGTACTTAATGTCTCAGCTCTCGCTTCAATTTTCATCTTTGTCTTAGTCTCTTCTACATTGTTTTCTTCTCTTTTCGTCTACACCTTGCTTTGGCCAACAACTACTGTATCAGCTCCGTCTCAGTCTTTCTTTTCAGCCCTGTTACCAGCTTTGTTGCTGTCTTCTTCTCCAACTGCGTCATAGGCCTCTACTCGAATTCCGTACCCAGCTCTGTCTCCAACTAAGTCTTTAGTGCAGCCTCAGTTTTTGTCTTCAGCTTAGTCTCCTGCTTCGCCACAGTCTTCTACGTCTGAGTCCTTCTTTCCAGTCTTCCTCTCTCTACAGCTCTGTCTCCAGCGCCGTCTTGGGACTTCTCTTCTACTTAGTTGAATGTCAGTCTTCGTCTTTAGCTTTGTCTGCTTTTTCCCTATATTCAGCTTAGTCATCTGCTTCGTCCTTGTCAATCTTTGGTTCAGTCTTTCTCTTCAGAGCCTTTCTCTATCTCTGTCTACTTCTCAATCTTGGTAAACAGCTCCTACTCTCCAATACTGACTTCAATTTCGCCTCTGTCAGCAGTTCAAGCTCCTGCTCAGTCTCCTATCTCCTGCATCTTCTTGCCTAGCTACATCTCTATCTTTTCTCAATCCTCGTCTCTAGTTCTCTCCGCTTTCAGCTTGGTTTCAGTTCTACACTCCAGTTCAGTCTCCAGCTCAGTCATAGTCTTCGATTCCAGCTCCATCTTCTTCTTAGTCCTCGCTTCCATATCAGCCTTCAATTCTAGCTCCTTCTCCAGTTTTGTCTCCGTGTAAAGCTTCATCCGTGGTCTTTCTTCTACTCCTGCTCCACCTCAGTCTACCTATTCAGCTTCTCCTCTATCTTCATCTCAGTCTTGCAGTCTAGCACCGTCTCAGTCTATATCTCCATCTCCACCTACAGCTTCCTCTTCTTCTTTTCTCCTTCTCTCCATCTGCAGCTCAATCTCAGCAATCGCTGCGAGCGCAGGCGCAACGCGCACCAGACTCGCGCCCGAAGCAATTTCGCCGACGCTTTATCTGGCCAATTGGATCGCCAGACAATTAGCCAAATTAGTTGGCATCGATTGCGAACGGCTACGGCGGCAGTGGCCCGCGTGCCAAGACTTAATTAATTGACGTACATTGTGCTACGCCTGGCGCCGTTTGAGTTGGCCGCGTTCCAACTTGGCAGCGCAGATTGACAATCGCTTGGCGCGATTCGATAGCGATGGCGATGGCGATTGATAAAGCCCGGCAAATGTAAAGCCAGTAGCCGCCGTCACAGCCAAGTGAATAAGCCAAACGAATTCCAATGCACATATACACATACATATATAAATTTAAATACGAGTTCGAGTTGGAGTTGGCTTTGGGCTTGAGCTTATGCGGTCCACATTTGCGTTGATTTAGTAATTTTTATTTTGTGTAAATTGTCATAAATCTTGAATGGGCTTCCATGTTGTAAGCTCTGGTTTGTCTGCTGTCCGCTGTCCGTTTGTTGGCCCGAAAATATGCAGACTGCCGACTTGCAGTTTCGCCCGCCGGCGATTGTTGTTGTCCTCCAGCTGTTTGCTCACTTCGTCTGGCCAGGCCTGGCTAAATGTGCTGCCAGTTGCAATTTATGCGAGTTATGCAAACTCATTTATTGGACATCAATTCGACGTAATGGGAATCTGAATAAATATGTATATACATATCTGCGTGTGTGTGTGTGTGTGTGTATCTCTAACTAGTTAAACTACAGAAGTACCCTGGTACTCTGTGTTCACATTGTCAGCGAGTCATTAAGTCGAGTTACCAAAGTCGTTAAATGGCGCATAAATCGAGTTTACTCTGACAGCTCGAGAGTTATATATCGATTATCGATTTATATAGTAACTCAATTGACTTGTGGAGCTTTTCGCAACTATATTAAAATTGTTTACAAAATAGAAGAGACTTGTGGCGTTATTGAAAGCAATTTAATGCTATGCATTTAACTAATTATACTTCGAGTTGGGAAATAATAATAATAATAATCGAGAGTTATATATCGATTATCGATTTATATAGTAACTCAATTGACTTGTGGAGCTTTTCGCAACTATATTAAAATTGTTTACAAAATAGAAGAGACTTGTGGCGTTATTGAAAGCAATTTAATGCTATGCATTTAACTAATTATACTTCGAGTTGGGAAATAATAATAATAATAATCGAGAGTTATATATCGATTATCGATTTATATAGTAACTCAATTGACTTGTGGAGCTTTTCGCAACTATATTAAACTTGTTTACAAAATAGAAGAGACTTGTGGCGTTATTGAAAGCAATTTAATGCTATGCATTTAACTAATTATACTTCGAGTTGGGAAATAATTCGAGTTTACACTGACAGCTCGATAATTATGTATCGATTGTCAATGGAATCGAGAAAGAATTTTGTAGCTTTATTGTAATTGTTTACAAAACAAAATCAGACCGTTGACATTGTTGATAGGTTGATAATATAAAAAAGTATATTAAATATACTTTAAATTGGGACATAAATCAAGTTTACTTTGACAGTTTGATTAGCGAATAATATAGTAATGCTATTGCCTTGAGAAAATGTTGGCAACTATTTTATAATTGTTGATAAAACAGAATCAGACTGTTGACATTAAAATGAATTTAATATTAAATAATTTAGTAAATATATTTACAATTGAAAAACAAAATTAAGTTTACGTTGACAGCTTGAACTTATAAAGTTAAATTAAATTATAAAGCTATTCAGTTTATCTAAACGACAATATTTAATTATTTACAAAAATAAAAAGTGCATTTAATTTCTTATTATTGTTAATAATAATTATTGTTAATAATAAAACAGAATTTAGAATTATATTCTTTTAAATTATATTTAAAAAATTTAAATTCAATTCATTTAAAAAGACTTATACAATTGTATTAAATTTATTAAGCATAGACAAAATAGATTGTTGACTCCCGAGCTACAATATATATAGACAATATGGTATTATATAGTATTAACTTGAGATTTTTGCAGTTAAATTATGTATATAATTATAATTGCTTAGAAACGAGAAAAAGACTGTTTATATTTCTGATACAAATTTCAATACTCAATATAATATTTTTGTATGCATATATAATGCTAGTTCCAAGTCTTTATTGCCATATGTATGATTCTATTTTGACGTTTAGTCACAGTTTGATATGACCACACAAATATTCACAAAAATAGCGCAGTCTGGCCAAAGTGGTGGGGCTGGGGGGAATTCGTTTCCATGGCGCGCTCGCCATAAATTCCCCCTTTAATGTGGACTCTTACATAATAAATATATATATGCATGTACTATATTTGTATATGCATATGCATATTTTTATAGACGCGCGTCTAGGTCTGGGGAGCTGCTCTTAAGTGCTTATCGCATAAATAACCAAATATGTGTGTAGACTCCTAGAGTGGAAATAGGAACAGAATAATCTCGAGTAATGCAAAAAACAAAAACAAAAACAAAAACATTAGATCATTTCTATTGTAATCTGTTGACGCCTTTTACTTCGTTCCACTCATGCAATTGGACTGTGACGGCGACAATGAACCAAATGCTCAGTAGCTCAGCTCAGCTCAGATCGTACACGTCCAGGGACATTGTGCTACACACATTACACATTTGTCAGGGTGCGTCATTATCTCTGACACGTCACTTGCTGTGTCTAGCGGGAGGAACGAGGAAGAGTGGGTGCTTGTAGGAGTTGACTCAGGTCTGGGATGATTTCAATTAGGGTAGAGAGCGTAAGAAAACCCTTGACTAACTTATTGCCTCGTTGTCGAGCTGCTGCTGCTGCTGCTGCTACTGCTGTATGTGACTTATCGGCGCCCATCGTGAAATAACTTCCGTTTCCTGCTGCTGGGCCTCAGCCCCCAAACTTGGCTCGCACATGAGTGAACCGCTAGGCAGACCGTAGGCAGTCAAGTGGCAGTCGGACTAGGTGCTTGGCCGCTCAAGCAGCAGACTCTCATTATGCGGGGAGTTTGGCACACACTCCCCTTATTTCTGGCCGTTCAGGTAGCAATCAGTGGCATCAGCCAAAATGAGTATTAACTTCCGCCGTGTCAGCCGGCGGCTAATAGAATTTTTCTCCCTTTCTCTAGCTCTGCTCTTATCGATCCGACTCCGACTACTCGACACGGGTCGGCTCCGGACTGCTGTCGCCTGTCCAGAGTGATGACAGCCATTGATTGGCAATCAACTTCAGTCAAATGAGTTTGCTAGCAATTTGCTTAGTTGCGACTCGATTCGTTTCATACGCAGGTTTATGCGATTTATGCGAGCAGCTGCAGCCGCACTGATAAAGGCGCCAGCACATGAATTCCGGCAGCAGGGCAGCGATGAGTTGCTTAGGGCTGCGGGTACAGTCAACTGCTTGTGGTTTCGCTCGCATTACGCATACGCCACCGTTCACGCGGATGCCACAAAATATATTGAGAGCCATAAATAGTTATAGGAAACATGTGTGGCGGCAAAGTATTCCATTGCACATTATTCATTTGCGTGCAGTAATCTTTCGTCACAAGGTCGCGCTACCCTTCCCTCTGCCTCTCCCTACTCCATGTCTTTATCTCTCACGCACTTGTCAAGCGCACAGCGCGTCGCTATTTTTAGCGTCTATAATTTAGCATGGAATTTAAGGAGGTGGACTATGTCATATTATATTTATGTATATATCTTCATTGCAATCAGCTGCAACTGAACTTTTGCCCCATTTCAAGACACAATTCGCAGTGCGTGGATGCGGCTGGCCGCGTGCCAAAATTCGCTTCCAGGCAGCTTCAGCTTCAGCTGCAATCTTTGAGTTGAGAACTCAAGCCAGCCTTGAATGCTGAGCAGCAGCCTGTTAGGTCAATGCACTCGCCAGGCGTATGGATGCAGTGGGGCACAGAGTTCAAAAATCCTCAAATCCACACAAATCTGCCTGCCAAATCGAACAAAACAAAACAAAACAAAAGTTAATCCTCAAGAGCAACAGGCGAGCGGCAACCGGCGACATGCAATTGGCAACAAAAAAAAAAAAATGCTGGCAACAAAGACAAAGACACGAAGCACAGAACAAAGAGCAGAGCAGAGGGAAGAGCACGGCGCACAAGCGGCTATAAATAACTGCAAGACACTTTATAATGACAGCAATAAAGAAGACGATGATGACTTGGCACACCCCATTCATCAACATCGATGCGATGCGATGCGATGACTTGAAGCAGCGCACAGCTGTAGGGCAGAGCGGGTAGATGGGGGAGGGGGGGGGGGTAGAGAGCTACTACGCGCCTGCATACCCCCCACTGAATGCTTTTCCGATTGCTGATTGAACTCATTTTGGCTGTTTTGCCTGCTCTACGCTTGCGACAACATGTTGCACATGGCTGAGATGGAACGAGGGGGGGGGGGGTGGTGCAAAGGGCAGAAGAGGGGATGTTGCTGCCACTGGACGACGCCCACAGCGCTGAGTGCAATATGAGTAGCACTCGACGCTTCAAGATTATTTAAATCGCGCCGGCAACAGGCTGGCAATATGTGCGCAGAGCCTCAGAGTGATGACGTTGCAGGCAGCTGTTGTTGCACACGCAAAGGGAAAGCCCAGCAGGCAGGGAGGGGGGAGGCCGGCAGCTGCCTTCGCAGTGTGGCTAATTACACAGCCGCTGCCGGATAGCCAGATAGATGAACGGACAGACTGGCGGACAGGCAGGCGGACAGACTTTTCGGCTAGCGACTAGCGACGGCATCACTATGTGCCATTTTTGGCTCGTATTTATAACTCGATTTTGTTGTTCTGCCCCTGCTGCTGCCCTGCCGCTGCTTTAGCTTCTGTTTCTGTTTCGATTTGCGCAATTTGCAAGGCGTCGACGGCGACGACGGCGGCGGCGTCTGTTGTTATGTTGCTGTTGTTGTTGCTGCTGCCACTGCTTCTGCTGCTGGATAAACCGAAACTGACGTCTTATTTGGTTTGCGGGACGTCGTTCCAAAGGGGAATTAACCCAGTTTGAAACGGGCAAAATATGCGAAAAGCGAAAAGTTATTAAAGTTCCAAAAACAGACAGATGATGAGATCGATCAGGCAATAGAAAGAGAGGCAGAGGGAGGGAGGGATTTAGATTTAATTCAAATGAGAAGTTGAGAAGAGAGATAGAGATGGGAGTATTCTCCATATATAGAGAGAGAAATATGGTGAGAGATAATATATAGAGACAAATATATAGAGAGAAATATGTAGAGAGAAATATTTAGAGAGAAAAATGTAGAGAGAAAAATCTAGAGAGAAATATATAAAGAAAAATATTTAGAGAAAAATATATAGAAAGAAATATTGACAGGGAATTAAAGAAAGATATACAGTGAGAGAGATAAAAAGGGCGATACAGAAAGATCTATAGAAAATAATAGAATACTATAGTCAGCAAAAAAATAGAGAGAAACATAGATAGAAAATAACAAGACAGATATGAAGACACAGTGAGACAAATAGCAGACAATATAGAAAAATATATTGAAAGGGAGCAAGAGAAAAAAAAAGATAGAGAGATAGATAGAAAGACAAAAAAAATTAAGGAAATTAAAAAAAGAGAATATAGAATGAGGGTAATAGAGAAATCAGAGAAAAATAAATTAGGCAAGCGTTTACCAGAGAGACTAAGTGAGAGAGAGATAGGAAAAAAAAAGAGAGAGAGATATAGGGAAAGAGAGAGGTACAGATCTACAGATAGAGCGAGAGCTACAGACGCAGGGAGCGGTACATAAAGAGCGAGAGGTACACAGAGAGTAAGAATAGCGCCAAAGAAAGCTAGACAGACGCAAAGAAGAAGACTCTGTGATATAACAGCAATTATATATACCCATATAGTATGCCTAAAGTGCGAGCTTTAAAAAATCAAATTTTATGACTGATAATTGCTAAACGTAAAAAGCTAAGGAACACGAAGTTGTACGAAATGTTCTTGCTTGGCACTTAACTCAACGTGACTTAATTTTATAATGAATATTAATTAATTTTTTATGACCTACTACCAATACACACATACACGTGCATACCTTTGCATTTCAAAACGAAGAAGAAGAAGACGAAGATTATTTGGCAACAATCGATTTTGAATGCATTTCAAACAGGTTTTTGCGTTCAAACAAAACGATCGAGCGAGCTGATCATTTCCGAAAGATAAAGTCACGGAAAGAATTTGGTAAATACATATATAAATATATGTATAATTATATTTATGTATATTGTGGGGTATTAGCAGCTTATGCTAGTACTTACATTTCTTAGAAGCCTTTGCATATAAATGCGTGATCGATCGCAATGAGAAAATAGAAAAAGTATTATTTTTTTAATTGCCTGAGCAATTTCGCATATTTGATTGAATTAAGGTTCCACTTCTTGGAACGTGTAATCTAAATGTATTTCATTGGCTTTTGTAGGCCTCGTTTTGGATATGAGATCATGCCTCGAGTATGCTGAGTGCTCGCCAGAGAAACGAGTATGCGTGCGGGTGTGTGTGTGTGTGTGTGTGTGTGTGAGTTTGAGTGCCTCGATCGCTTGTTTACAACTGCGTAAGGCTGCTGCCTTGAGCTGCGCTGAGCTCGTACCTGTACGATATCAGGTTACGCTTTGGGTTTTATTGTTAGGCAGATTGACAGGGTTTTGCAGTTTATGCTGCAGGCTTCAGGCCATGCTGCGGGTTAATGCTCCGACTTGTGCGGAAGATAACTCCAGTCGGACAACATGTTAACATGCAAAACACTCGTCGCAGCATGTGCCAAGTGTGCGTGGTGGTGTGTGTGTGTGTGTGTGTGTGTGCCTGTATGAGAAAACAAATAAACTCAAATTTGGCATGCAAATCCTTTAAATCAAACAAAATGAATTGCGGGCAGGGGAGGGGAAACGGGCGCGTAAAGGCCAATAAATGTTGACAAAGCGTCGCACGAAATGACAGCGCATTTTTTGGCGAACCCCAGCGCCAGCGTTTTGGCTTGGCTTTCCGCACTTACAGCCAAACACGCGTCCCCCCTAGAGCACGAACAGCTGTTGCCGTCGCAAGAAATTGGAAAACATAAAATCAACAGAGCTAATAGTTCACTTAGGGGCAACAAGTCAAGTCGCCTCGCCTCGTCTCTCTCGCCAGCCCGCGCAGCAGACGACGCTAAGACTGGCCAGCTGGCGAGGGGGGAAGGTTGGAGCGAGAGCAGAGGGAAAATGGGCTTGGTTTGACATACTGGCATACATTTTCCCCCCCTGACACACACACACTCGCACACACACACGCGCTTTGCCCTTTCATATGGCCCGCAGTCATATTGAGCCGATTTACTATTGAAAATAAATTTTTATTCGATTTTCTTGCTCGCCCGCCGCTTTTGGGTCTTCTTCGTGCTCTTCGTGTTTTCCTTCTCCTGCTTTGGCAACGCTCTGACGACTTTTCAATGCGTTGTGGAAGTGCGTGCTTTTTTTACGACTTTCAGTTTCGAATTGCCAACGAGAAATCAAGAAATTTCCATTTCCCCCGTCGACCAGGGAATCGGAATGATCTATGCAGATTCGGTAGCTATGCTCAAGCTGTTAGCTTATCGCACATATGGCTGGGGAATCTGTTATGAATTTGAGCGCATGACGAGCGAGAGAAGCGGCAATCCTAATGACTCATATGATTTTCGATGATGAGCAGCTGATGATGATTGTCGTTTCCGTTGGCAACAAGTTTAACGACTTTTTCATTTAGCCCGCAAATGCGCTGCCCTACCCCTGGCCATACGCCTAGCTGTCACTTTATGTCGGGTACCACTTGTAGGTTAGGCCCGACTAATCGGAAATACGTGCGTTCCATTCCAAGCGATTTCGCCTTCGTAGGTAATTTTGGAGACCTAACACTGACATGCGACATGCGTGTGTGTGTGCGTCTGTATGTGTATGCGTACTGCATAAATTATGTTTCATTATGGGAAAAGCATTCTGGGAACACTTTAAACTCCGCGGGTGTTGGTCGAAAAACCGATTAAAAGTCTACATTCTTTGTCGAACTCTGTTTAGTGTCAAATTTGCGCATAGAGATAGCAGTTGTGAGAGTCAAGGAATCATTCACAGGCCAAAGGAACTGGAAAATCGAAATAGGAAAGAGTTTCTTATATTTAGAATATATCAAAAATTATATTTTTATAGAAGTTTTAAGAGTCGTGCCATAATTCACAAGTAAATTCAAGTTAAATGTGAAAAAATCCTGTTTTTTTCAGAAAATAGCTCTACTGCCTGTAGTCGTCGATCTTGACCATTTTTTATTTTATTTGATTTTGAAACAACTCAAAATATTCATTAAAAAAATATATATTTTTAAATATATATGAATTATGTACAATTAAATACAAGTTAGGAGTTAAAGTAAAAAATAATAATCATATATAATCGCTATATAGAACAAAGAAGTGATTCATGTTACAGGTTCATTTTTAAATATTTCAATAAATATTATATTTATCGCTACATCGAACAAAGGTATGCTCCAGGCTTAATTTATCCGTAAAATCGATTGTAGTATTGTACCATGTAGGTGCTTGTATAGGACTTAGTGAAATTGTACTACAGCATTATTTTCGAAGTTTTCCAATTTGAATTTGTAAAGCACGGACGAAAAATCAACTATATTACAGAAATTTTCAAAAAAGTGACTGATTTCTTGTAAGTAAACTAAAGAAGTTTTCAGTTATGATAACGTAAATAATTTAAGTAGTTTTTTTCAACTATAATTTTGAATTTTTGATAAATTGCTTACCTGAATATTATTCTACGTTTCTTCTGTGCATTTATACAAAATCATTATACTTTCTGTAGAGGTATAAAAATGTTCTGTCGACCTCGAGCAGTTTCTTTCATAAGTTTATCTGGCATTCGAATAAAGATAAAAGCTGTAAAATTCTTGGAATGATTCGCGAGTGAATAGCGTTCGACTGAGTGCGATTTCAAGTTGACTTTAAAAGAACTTGAGCATCGAAAAAGGGTTCGCTTTTTTTCTTTTCATATATTTTTGTGGCATTCTTTACGCTTTTCAAATTCCATTCAGCTCTCCGATAACGCTGTCTGCTTTGAGCTAGGTTCGCCCTTGAAATCTACATACAATTTGTATTATTTTGTATTTTTATGTGACTAGAAGCTGGAGCTCAGCGTGAATATGTTACAATTGCTGTGCTCTTCGACTGTTTTGACAATTCACTTCAATACTCATTGAATGGAATATTCCCTCGTATCTGGGGTGACAGCTCATTCAGTTTGGACAGTTCTTAATTGGGTTATTACTCGGGCATTCCAGAATTCGTATCATCAAAATGCCTGCAACAAGAAATTTGTGTCGTATTTAATTAATAGACTAAAACACTTTTACTTAACACTCGCAATTGACCGGCATTTGCATAGGGTGTGAGTGTATGAGTGTGCGAGTATGGGTATTATGTACGCGTTTGTCTGTCCGCTTGTCCGTCTGCCTGTCCGTTTGTTGCTCTTGTCATGTCGTGAGCCAAAAGCTACGCTCGATAAATATTAATTGTGCGCCTTTTGTTCACTGACAATTTTGGGTCAGTGTGATAAAGAGAGGCAGGCGGAGAGATATATTTCCCATTAATTGTATTAGCCTATGCACACATATGGCCAGCGAAGGGCCCGAATTTGTGTTGACAATTTGAATTGGAATTTAAATTCGAGTACGAGTATGAGTTGGAGTTTTGGGCTGCCATATGTAATGCTCGCATGTAATTACCCAATAAACCCAGCGCAGTGCGGACCCCCCGGTATGATTTATTGAGTGTGAGCAGAGCATGGGGAGGGGCTCATTAGCTACAATTTTAATTCATTTGGAAGTTGACAAATATGTTGTTTATGGCCAATTTGCTGCCTGATCCCTGACATTTTTGGCTGCTGTGCGTAGACTAGGCGTAGACTCCGATCGGGGTGTGTCGCGATGATGGCATGCTTAAGATTTACCGATTCTGCAATCCGGCCCACTTCTAATTGCCATTAATCTTGTCGTAGGCTTGACTTGGGGTTCGCTGCATTGTCTAACTTGTTTTCGTCTGCAGTTTTTGGCAGCAACTTCTTTGTCTTCGCCAGAGACCACAAAATTGTTTGGCTTCTAGCTTGATGTCTCCACTTGAGGGGGCGGCTACCACCTGCTGCAGTTCCTAATTGCAGCTGGACGACTGGCTGTTGGCCCTGAGTGTGAACGGACTCGTGTTACCAATGCGCACAGCTGTTGGTCGAGCTGTCTGCGGTTGCGAACAGGTGTAGTAAGAGTTATGCTCGAAAATGAAGTAAAAGTTAAGTTGGAAGGCTTGAGCGAAGAGGGAATTTCATACTATATACATATATTTACATAAATTAACATTTTTGTTGAATATATTAATACTTTTGCTTTTGTTATGTTACATAGAATATTTACATTTTTTAATTTGTTACATATACAACTACATTAACCATGTTACTCTCTTTACTCTGCAGCTCTTTGACTGAAACAAAATGCGTAAAATGATGTTCCTCATTTGGCTGATTCTGCCCTATCTTACCACTGTGCAGGGCTCCATTGAACTGATGGGGCAAACTATAAAAGGTAAGTGTATGGGGCTAATCAGCAGCAACTGTTTTAAGGTTTTTAATTTTGCTTTCATTCGATTTATCGATTTTCAAAATCGATTTTTGGGGACGGTGGGCGTGGCATCCAAAAGTTGAAAATCCAACTTCTGCATAATGTTGCAAGGAATCCTTCCACCAAATTTGATGCATATAGCTCTTATAATATTCGAGTTATCTGCAATAAATCGAAATCTGTGCGTTCATACAGACGAACATGACCAAATCGACTCGGCTATTAAAGCTAACCAAGAATAAAAATATACTTTGTATGGTCTACCACGCCTCCTTTTGCCTTTTACATACCTTTTTACAATGTTTGCCATTTTTTCCCCACATATAAATGGTATAAAAAAACTGCAACGTATGAAATATTAAAAAAATCGTTGCATACTTTCAAGCAGAGCACGAAAACTCAATGCTGCGACTGCAATCATTGCATACTCTTAGGCTGATTAATTATGAGACTGCTGTAGCTTGGGTCTTCACAAAAGGGATACTGAAAAAATAAAGAGAAAGGCAGAAAACAAGAAAGCCAGAGAGAATTAGAGAACGGAAGGAAGAGAGAAAGTTATTTGTATTTTCGGATTCTTGATATATAATATGTTAATATTATTTTTTTTTTATTTATTGAGATAGACGGGGATAGCTAGACACCCCTTTATGACCTTGGTATCTTTACATGCTGTCCAGTTGGGCGAGATAGAAACAGTGATGGAAAGCAAAGCAGATTCAAATAAAATGAACTACAATACTAGAGGAAATGATAGAAAATCAATTAGAATGCGCACGTAATGCCCTTGGGGGGCTCAATATTGCTGAAACCCAATCACAACATAGACACGCACACACACACACACACACAGACACTAATTAGGCGCAATTAGTCGCTGCAGGCATGATATAAATAAACCTGTGACGAACACTCGTAACACCCTCTCTCTCTCTCCATCTATTTCCCTCTCCAGATGCACTCGGGGAGTACATGCTGACGGACATCATGCACAGTAATCAGTACACGGGCATCGAGTTCGAGACGGGTGAGGATGGCTTCCCGGCCTTCAAGTTCCTGTCGACGGCGGACGTGAAGTCGCCCTACCAGGTGCTGCTGCCCGAGAAGCTCGCCGAGTTCGCCATACTGATCACATACCGGCAGAGCTCGCTGAAGGGCGGCTATCTGTTCAGTGTGGTCAACTCGCTGGACACGGTGGTGCAGCTGGGCGTGTACCTCACGCCGGTGGTGAAGAACAGCTACAACGTCACGCTGGTCTATGCCCAGCCCGATCAGAGTATCGGGCGCAAGCTGGCCAGCTTCGCGGTGGCCCACGTGCCGGACAAGTGGAGCTCGATAGCGTTCCAGGTGTTCAGCGACAAGGTGGTCTTCTACTACGACTGCGTGCAGGTCAACAGCAGCGCCGTGGTGCGCGATCCCTTCGAGCTGGTCTTCGCCTCGGCCTCGACGCTCTACATTGGCCAGGCGGGCTCCATTGTCGGCGGACACTTTGAGGTAAGTTCTGACGGCTCCCAATTTGATGTTGCAACATTTTTCATTGTCCATTTTCCATTTTCATTTTTCCGAAATAATCACTGCAACATTAGTGCGGCGGCATACAACGTGTGGGTGTGGGGAATTTATGATCAAAGGAGAGGGTTGGGGGTTTTTATTACCAAGGGGAAAATCACTTAAAAAATTGTACTTTAATTTTGGTAATTCTGCTGTGCACTTTAATTTTGTGGTGCTTGTGCAATGGCTACAAGTGTCTGCCAGCAGCAATTCAACACGTGTTGAAATCAGCACGCTGCAGCTTTTCACCACAGCTGTGGCGCCAAACTGATGCGCAGCGGCTGTTTTTAGCAGGCCAGCAACGGGGGTTGCACTCAGCACTCAGCTTAAACTCAGCTCAGCTTTGGCATTGAGTGAGCGCTGAAACTCACTCAAAGCGTGTGCCTGCTCAATTGCCCTGAGTGAGCGCGCGCGCGCTCTCGTGCTCTTTGAGCGATTCAGCGCTGTGGCGTGCCGAACGAGCGATTTAGTGTTGTGCAAGGCTCGTGTACGTGTGTCGTGTCCTCTCGTGTCTTGGCTGTGATTTGCTTCGTTTCGGCAGTGCGTTTACCTTGCAGTCGCGTCAGTCGCGTTCGGTGCCGCCAACAGTTTGCATGTGCGCACGGCAGAGTCGCTGACGCTGCGTACCACGGAATTACTACACGAAACTGTGACTGCGACTGCGACTGCGACTGAACTCGGCGTTTCGCTGCTGCTCGTGTGCACGTACTCGTCCTCGCCACGTACGCCGACTGCGACGTCGACGGCGGCGTCGGCAGCGCAGCGTCGCGTATTAGTGTCTATGTGTGTGTGTGTGTGTGAGTGCGCCGGGCGCAAATGAAGCCATTGTGCGAGTTTAGCCGCAAAAAACGAAAGTGATTTATGCTGGGCAAATGAAATATGTTTGCATAATGTGCCAGTGAAGCGGAACTGAAGCGCTACGAAAGCGGTACGCGAACGGAAGGAGTACCTCAAGTGCCAGCCCTGGTCAATTAGAATTCAATTATGCTGCGGCCAAAGATGAAAGAAAGACGGCGCAAACGCTTGAAACTGATGCAAGCGCACGGCTAGCCGCAACTGCTTGGGAATTACAGTGCATGTGGCAAGAGAAGCGTTCTACAGAGTCTAAGAGTATGCTATATATCTGGAGTCATATCAGCCTGCAGTCACATATCAAAATGGCAGCCGGAACTGCTTGGGAATTACAGTGAAAGAAGAAGAAAAGCATATATACCATATATACCATACATACTATATATAGTCAATCGTGATCATATCATCGTACTGCAGTCACATATCAAAGAGCATTCGTGCCGCTGATTGTTGCGCGTGTCGTGCTGCTGCTGCTGCTGCGCCTCCTTCGTGCATATCGCGTGTGAGGCCAGGCCCAAAGCCGGGCCAGATTCGTGCTAAATTAATAAGCGTAATGGTCGGGTATTACCTGTAGGCAAGCCCCGGCAAACTACAAACAACAGCGCGCACTATAAGCACTACAAACATCTCCCGCATTTGCCGAGCACCAAAAAATAAAGGCAAATTTGTTTGCGCGTCCCGTGCAAATATTTACAATTAGTTTGCCAACCGGCAACCTCGTTGTCGTGCTGTTCAATCGTGTTCGTATTCAGCACACCCGCGTGTGTGTGTTCGTGTGTGTGTGAAGGCGGTGCCGGTTGCAAAACTTTCGGTTCGCGGAAGCCGCCAAAAATCTTGAAACTGCAGTTGAAGCTAAAGTTGAAGGCGCCATTGAAGCAGAAGTTGAAACTGAAACTAAAGTTGAAAGTGTAGCGAGAACTGGAACTGCAAAATCTGGTGCTCAACTATGCAGCAGCAGTTGAAATTGAAAGCAAAGTTGAAAGTAAAAGAGGAACTGCAGAAACGGGCGTAACTATGAAACTGAAGTTGAACGATTAATTGAAGCAGAAATTAAAGCTGAAACGAAAGTTAACCGAGTATTTGAAGCAGAAGTAGAAATTGAAAGTAAAGTTGAAAGTGATGCGGGAACTGATAAATTGAAGTTAAAATTGAAATGAAAGTTGAAAGGCAACTGAATAATAAAACTGTGCAAATTTATTTATAATAAAAATATAGACGAATTGAAGCAACAAATTGAAACAGAAATAGAAGCTGAAATTGAAGTTGAAATTATAAGTGCAACGGGAACTGAAGCCTAAGAACAAATATTGAAGGCGCAATTGAAACTAAGTTGAAGCAAAAGCTAAAAACGGATTAAGCATTGAAGCTGAAGAGTTGGACTGCCATTAGTGAAATATGAAGCCAAAGTTGAAGGCAGAACTGAAGCAGAAATTGAAAATAAGGTTGAAGCAAAAGTTAAAAGTGAATCGAGCACTGAAACTGAAGTATTTGAATACTCTAAGTCAATTATGTAGCTGAAGTTGAAAGCGCAATTGAAGCAGAAATTGAAATTGAAGTTGAAGTTAAAGTTGACAACGTAACGGCAACTGCAGCTAACAAAACTTAACTGCTCAAAGTCAAATAAGGAGACGTGATTGAAATTGAAGCAGAAATTGAAGCAGAAGTGACTGTAGTTGAAGCTTAAGCTGAAAGCGGTACGGGAACTGAAACTAAACAATTTTACAGCTCGCAGTTGAAGCAGAAATCGAAGCTGAAGTTGAAGCTAGCGTTGACAGTGCGTCGTGCACTGAAGCTGAAGCTGAATCATTCAACTACTCACTGCCACTGCCACTCGCATTCGAAATCGCATTTGGATTCACATAAGAATTCGCAGAAGTATTCACATTCGCGCAAATAAACAAACGAAATCAATCAATTGTTCTCGGCCCGCGTTGAGGCTGCTGCATGTGTGCTGCGAACGGGAAATTAATTGCGCTCAGCGGGCTATCGATATCGGCCCAGTTAACAAACGGCCGCAACTGTTGAATACACACATACACACACGTTTGTTGTTGTTGTTGTTGTTATTATTATTGTTGTTGCTTCTTTGTTGTCGTCATTTTTTTTTTCTGTTTGTTATGCTCTGCTTCTCTCGTCGCGCTGTCATCTGCAATTACGCGAAAAAGTGCTTAAATTAATTAAAGAAAACTATTTGTAATTGAATTATCTGTGATTTTGTCAACACAACATATTCAACAATATTCAACAATATTCAACAATATTCAACAATATTCAATAATATTGAACCATATCAATTCAACGCGCAATCGAGGCATATCCGCGAGCAAAACGCTTGGAAGTTGCTGCTAAACTCAAAGGTAAATATAGCATACTTATTACACACACACAAATACACCTACACATACACACACACATGTATGTGTGTGTAGTTAACACTCAGCTGGTATAAAGAGTACAATGGTTTGAATGTCGCCGGCTGTCGCCTATCAAATTGAGCATTGCCTGCGCATAAATTATGACAAAAGTGGTGGTAGTCGAGGGGAGGGGCTGTAGCAGCCACTGGGGGTTGGCAGCAGCAGCACAGTAGTGGCAGCGGGGGCCAGTGCGGGCGCAGGGGCAGGCTGCTGGATTGGTTGTGCGTCGTTGCGTTGCCCCAAATCAAAGGCAAACTCATTAAAGCAACGCAGCTCAGCGACGGACAGCCAAAGCCAACACACACACTAACACACTCTCCTACACTCACACACGCGCTCATATGTAGCACACTCATCCATGCATATGCATATTAAAGCAGCACGGGGCGTATGTGTAATATTGTGTATACGTTTTTCGTGCTGTGCTGCGCTGCGCCGCGTTGCGTTGTGCTGCGCTGCGCTGCTCGCCCGCCTTTGTCTTTAGCGCTTGGCCGCAAGGCAAACGTATATGCGCTTTATTTATTAAATAAAAGACCTTTTTAACGTCTGCAGCAAAGGCAAAAGCAAAAGCGAAAGCAGCAGCAGCAAAGGCAAAAGCAATACGCACTCTGACCTCGGGCAACTGATAAGAGGTTAACAGTCGTCGACCGACGGATGTCAGCAGCTAGTGAGAGTCTGCCACTACCCGCTGCCCGCTCTTCTGCCTAACTGCCTATATGCAGTATACGTCAGCTATATTGCCAGATATATATATGTATATTTATATATATGTATAGTTATAGCTGCTGCCAGTTGAAATTGGAAATTGCGAGTGTGTGTGTGCAGTCGGTGCGTGCATTTAATTAAATAGTATTACGCACATGCTGGCAACAAAAACAACAACAATAACAAGAGCAGAAGCAGGAGCAGGAGCAGAGCGCTGCGATTTAAATAGTTTATGCATGGGGCTTACTTCACTTGTGTTCAAGCCCGAAATAGTCATCCATTTTCCCGGCCTGAATGTTGCGTGCGTATCTCTCTGTCTGTCTATGTGTTTGTGTGTGTGCCTCTATGTCTCTATATGTGTATTAGTCTGTCTGTCTGTCTGTCTGTCTGCCTGCCTGCCCCCTAACTAAGCCCTGCTGCTGCTGCTGTCCTTGCTATTGTTATTCTTGCTCTCCTTTTCTACCTTCCTCTCTTGCTCTACTCAGTTCCGTTCGGGTAATTCTCGTATGTAATTTTGATTTGTAAATTTATCAATTTGGCATCATAATACAATATTTTGGCCCATTATGTTGACACAATTTAAAATTCAATTTAAAATGTTTATTTACACGTTCAACCCAATTGCCAACAGCTCCGCACTCAGCCTGCTCCTGCGATTGCCCCGACACACATTTGTATGCAGCTCTCACCGCGATTGTGTGTTGAAATTAGTTTTTGGCCCGGCCATTGTCTACAAATATAATTACTTAACGTGGCCGCAGATAAGTAATTAATGCACTTTTGCGCAAATCGAAATGGAAACCCTGCACTGCCTGAGTGCAATTTCAATTAAAACTTAATTTGCAAGCGGAATCACAGGTAGCAAGATCTGCTCATAATTATGCTTATCACATGCAATGCTTGTACACTTTGTGCAAAAAACCCCAGATCTAAGCTATTGGTAGAGTTAGAGACATCAAATTTACCCTGCAGCTTGCAATATATCATGTGTAGTTATAGTTTATTTAAAATCTGTGCTGCTACGTCTGATGACTCGAAAAACAAACAGATTTTAAATTTGCATCACAAAGCTGAAACCCTACAACTAAAAATTTGGCACACATATAGCTGGCTATAATAGAGAGCTATGCTGCAAATTACAACTCAATCGTAATGCAAACACAAAAGTTATTTAACAAAGAGTTTTTTATAATCGTTTAATATACAAAGCATTTTTTGTAGTGATTAGTTTTGTGGTCACGCTTGAGCTGTCTTTATTGGTTTATTTTACGGCTTAGTAAATTTATAATAATAATTTGTGGAGAAAATAAATTATGAAAAACACTTGCAAAATATTTAGAAATGTTTGCAAAAGATTAAAAATGTTTAGAAATGTCTGCTAATGTCGGGCAATTAAAGCGATTGTATTGCTAACGTGGCTCGCTGTGATGCCTAATTATGCCGTTAGAGCCCGAGGAGATTAACAGCGCGTTAACGAGAATATGTGTAGCGAACGGTAGCTTTTGTTTGTTAACTGTCAGTTTTATAATTGCCAATTTCCATGACAGATTTTCGGGTCTAATTTCGCAAGAATTATTCACGTTTAGCTTTCGTTTTGATGAGCGCAATTTGTGCCAACACAGATCTAGATTAAAATATATATATGCCGGCTAATGTTATGTATATGACTATGATTTTGATTAATATATGTGCTATATGTGTTTTACAACTGTCGTAAAAGTGGCATAAAATTCGGAGAGATATTAAAATTTACAGAAATCAAAAGGCACTTTAACTATTTCGGGAATTTTATGAGCTGAGCAGGCTACAGGCAGACGAGCTACAGCGCTGCTACTGCTTTAGATGCCCGCATTGCCACCAATAAACATAAATTATGCAAATGCTGGACTTTAATTAGATGACTAGTGAAGCGATGTACACGCCCACACCGCCCACACTTGGACTTGGCTTTGGCTTCTTATTAATTTAAGCACAGTTCCTTTATGTGCGCGCTGGAACGCCCTTACGCACACACACACATACTGCTTTACACATGTGTGGCAGCAGGGAATGGGTTGAGGTAGTAGCTCCCTTCAGCTGGTTGTACAATTTTGAAAACAGCAGTCGCAGGCGCTGCTATCGATCAAACTTGGCCCAAAGCTGGCCCCAGGGTTTAAGGCCTGGCGACATTTCATTTGGGGGGAAGAGCAGCAAAGAGAAAGGGTTTCAAAAGGAAGGAGTGCGGGGGGTAGGACATGTGTAGCCTCTGCTTAAGCTCTGACACAAATGAAATTATCTGAAGCGGAAACGCAGCTTATTAAAAATAACATGTCAAAATGTGCAGAAGATCTGCCCAATGCCGATGAGTAGGCAGAAAGCATGCCACATGCCACAGAGAGTGTGTGTGTGTGTGTGTGTGTGCGGGTGTGCGTGTGTGCCTGAGTGAGGTTTGCCTTTTGAAACATGTTCTGCCATTATCTTCATTAGGCGCTAATATTTCGGGTTGCCTTTCTGCAGCATTATTTTTGGCTACACTTTAACCGTCGAACCGTTAAGCGGCGAACCGGTTAACCGTTTACTCCTTTACTTTACTGTCCTGCGGCTGCTACCATGACAACTTCAGAAGTCATTACTCATTTTGGGTGTACTTAATTTGCCTGGTCCCGATATGAAATGCCTGCTGCTTATCGCCGCTCTCTGCGATTCTCAGTCTTTTTTTTTTTTTTTTTTTTTTTTTGCCCCTTTTTGTTTTTTGTGGCGCAAGTTTTGCCCCTTTTCATTACGCGCCGCCCGAAAAACGCAGTCGCAAAAAGTCCAAGTAGGTAATTTCATTAGGAAACTTGAGCCATGTCAAACTTTAAGCTTAAGCTGCGACTCTCCGGGCGTGGCTGCTGCTGCTGCTGCTGCTCCACGCTTGCAGCCGTAGAATTTTAATGCTGCGTGAAGAATGCCAGCGCGGGGCAGTGGCAAGCAGCAGGCAAGACATGAGACGTAGAGAGGGAAGGAATGGACAAAGCGGCAGAGAGTGCGCGGCGGTACTAAGAAGGGCCCAAAGACGGCGCTGAGACGGCACAAAGGGCAAGGGCATAAAAAAGTTTCCTTTTGGCTTTTCTTTGTAGGTGTGGAGGGTGTAGCAAGGGGCAGGCTTGCCACAAAACTTGGTTTTACAACACTCTGACTGCGGCGCGCAGCGACGACTCTGACTCAATAACTGGCTGCCGCTCGGGGGCGTTAAGAGGCGTGGCCGGTTGGCGTGGGTGTCAGGTAAGCTGGCGTTGCTTCCCGCTGCTCCCCGCTGCTGCTGCTCCTGCTTCAGCTTCAGCTGTTAGACAGACACGATTATCGTAATTATGCGCCGACTGTAGCATACTTTTGTGCGCGCTGAGCCGCTCGCTAAACTGCGTATGTGTGTGTGTGTGTGTGGCGGTTACTTTCACTCTGTTCGCCTGCCTTACACTCACCTCGCCTGCAGCCTTTCCCACACACTTGTATGTGTGTTAAGGGATACTTTTGTGTGTGTGTGGCAACTTCTACCGCAATTATGTAGGTTGAAAAGTTGGCGCGCGTTTTTATTTTATTTTATTTTTTTTCGACTGAAGCGCAGAGCGAAAAAGTCGGGGTCGGGGCTCAAGGACACGCCAGGCCTTGGTTGGGCCCAGGCATGCGGCTTATGCCTTTATGCGCTCGAAATAAAAGCCGAGACATCTTAAGCATGTGGCCAAATCTAGGCAGCGCATTGCCCGCTGCCCTGCCCTGCCCCTGTCTCTGTTCCTCTGCCACTGCCCCTCGCTCTGTGCACGCCTGCTTCCCGTGACGTTGCTATAATTCAATATTTTCGCAAATAAACTTGTTGGCAGCTTAACTTTTCATAAAGTTTGTGTTCCTGGCTGCCGTTGTGTTAGCTTTTATTTTTCAGCCGCAAATCGCTGAGAAAATGCTGACAAGCGCGGGCAGGGGAAGCTGTAGCGGGGGAGGCAGCTAAAGCTGCAGGAATAGCGAGCGGAGGCCCCAAAGAAGAAAGAGAAAAATTAAATAAAACGTGTTACATTTGTAGCGTGTGTGTGTGAGCTGGTGTATGGGTGTGCGTATGCATGTGTGTGTAGGCGGAAAAAATGCTTGGCAAGGTTAATACGTGCCACAGAAGCCATTAGGCAGCGCTGGCAGAGGCGCAAGCCGCCCAAGGGGTCAAACACATGCGAGTCGAAGGCATTCAAACCATTTGTGAGTCCATTCAGCACAAATACACAGACACACACACACACACACACACACACGCACACAGCAACATCCAATTAATATACGAATCCATGCATTTCTCCATTTCAGAACGAGTCGAACGAATCCCGTGGAATCGCCTCGCAACGCCGCCGCGTGAATATTTCGTGAGTGTGTGAGAGTGCTACGAGCCTGTCAACGTCGCGAGTGAGTGTATATGTGTATGTGTGTGTGAGTGTGTGAATATTCACACCCCACCGCCGAGAAAAAAGTGAAACATGGCCATGGTCATATCGACGCGCGCGAAACTCGTGATAACCGCGCTAATTCTCTTCTTCCTGCTCGGCATCGTCCTGGTGACGGGCTCCACGAAGGGCTGGTTCATCCCGCAGCGCTTCAACGGCGAACGCGTGGCCGCCAGGATACAGGTAATTAGACAGTCCGGCGTCGGCAACAAGTTTTTCGCTGCCAGCCAGGCCTAAAGCGAAAGGGAATATCAAAGAAATAAAGCGCATTTTATACTGATTGCACAAAAGTGCGCGCTGTCGCCGTCAACTTGGCTAAACTGTGTAATTTGTAGTGTGTAATTCGTAATGTGTAATGCTAAATACTTGACTTCCTTCAGGGGGGTGGGGAGGTGGAAAAGGTGAGCTATGGCTTATGCTGCTTCAGCACGCACACGCAACAAACTAACTGAAGCAGCAGGCGACAAAGCCACAACAAGTTGAGAGTGAAATACTTTATATAACAAACAAAAATAGCTTCTATCTTGGATATTACCTGACTCTTAAATACCATGCACTTCAAACAGCCACTTTTATGTGAATATTTCGAGTAATTCATTTAATACTGAAATATTCTATATAACAAACAAAAATAGTTGCTATCTTGGATATTACCCGACTCTTAAATACCATGCACTGCAAACAGTCAGTGATATGTAGTTATTCAATTAATTCATTTAATACTGAAATATTCTATATAACAAGCAAAAATAGCTGCTATGCTAGAGATTACCTGACTCTTAAATACCCTGCAGTTCGATTAGATAAACCGGCAGTGTTATATATTCCAAGTACTTAATTTAAATGCTATTAATGAGTGGAAATACTAAAGTACTTTATGCAATAAGCTAAAAAAGCTGTAGTATTGAAGATTTACTTTAAGACAAACAGGCAGTATTATTGCTGTCAAGTTATTCACAAGAAATACCAAATATGATAAGCTTCAAAGGCTGCAGTTTGAATTAATTGACTGTCAGATACCCCGCACTACTTATAGACATATAAGCCAGGCCTAAGCATGCTTATACAGTATTTATATATTATATATATTTTATATGATCTAGCAGATCTACCACTGCCTATTATACGCGTTTCTGTATGTTACATCCGTTTCAAAGCAAACATAACAGCATTTCAGAGCTTTCCCATACAAGATACCCTGCACCTCTGACAAAACTATAAGCAGGGGTTTGTTTTTGCTACTGAGCATACATAAATATATATTCTTCGCTCTTTTAGGTCTACTTCTGTCGCTCACATACTTTTATATAAGCTAAATATACGCTTTCTTTTCATATTTTCAGTCGGGCAGGGTATATAGTCAAGATAAAACCGCTATATATACCCAGTTTGGCCCACCTCTGCCGCTACTGCCTGTTATATACTTTTCCACATACTTCATATATCCAAACTATACCTATTTTCAATGCTGGCAGGGTATAAAACTACTATAGGTAAATTTCTGCACTACACGAAAGCAAATAAAGTTGATTGTGACAAATGTTTCATGACAGCAGCCCATTTGCCCGTTGTCCCCCTGTCACATATGTCTGTGTTTGTGGCTTGACTTGACCAGGTGACTGCTTTGTCTGCCCCACACCCTCACCCCCCTACTCTTCCTCCTACTGCTTGAATTAAAAACCATTGTAATTATTAGAAAACATTAGAGGCGTCTGTTGTCGTGTTTGTGCTGGCCCACGTGGCAGAAGATGAATGGGAGCAGGTGACACGGGTTGCAAACTACTCGTAAACCTTGTCGTCGGGTTAACTTAGTATGTGTGTGTGTGTGACGCACACACGCGGCGTATGCGTAATGCGACCTTTCAACTGTTTCAACTGTTTCAACGCATCCGATTAGTATCTCTCCCTATGTGTGAGTTGTGTGTGTGTGTGTGTGTCAGATTAACAGGTGGCCTGTTGTTTTTACACACAAAAGCCGTGTGCTTAGGCCTACTCAAGTGGCGTTTTAATGGCTGCGTGGGTCAGCTATGTGTGTGTGTGTTGGTCAATTTGAATAGCCTGAAATTTGATACTACTCTGGCAGTAGCATACAATTAGAGTGAAAATATGTAGAGCCAGTTTAAAAGTTGGCAGCTCTTTGGTTTGGTTTTGCGGCTGATTAGCGTGTGTTTTACTAGATTTCATTAGAGTTGGGCAGAGAGATTAGAGATGCCATTAGTTATTCCGAAAAGTTCGGCTAGACAATGCATATACGTGCTTATGCTTTTTATATGTAAGTTAGTTTTTTTTGCTCTCGGTGAGAGAAAAATATTTAAAAAATTAATAAATTAGTTTTTAGTGTTTTAATGCTCAGAGTATGATTTGACTGTGATTTAATTTGGTTTAAAAGCGTGTGTTTACTAGATTCCATTAGCGATTCGGTAGAGAGAACTAGGTCTGCCTGTTTTTATGCTAGAAGTTCAGGAATTACTCTATAAAGTTCGGCAATGCTTTTAGCTTATAATAAATAAGAGGTAATTGGAAGCGTTGAACTATATGATCTATATGTTTTTTATGCTCTATCATAAATTTTTCTCTAAGCTGGCACAATAGGTACGCCAACAGCATGGCTTGCTTATGTCTTTTAGTATATTTAGAGAGTCTAAAAATTTTGTTTGTTAATCTAAAAAATTCAGGAACCTATTTAATTGCTCTTGTTTGTTATTCTATAAAATTCAGGAATTTATTTAATAACGCTACAAGCTTTAGGTATGCTCTCTGTTATTATTTTTATTTTCAGTATTATATAAGTCAGCTTTATCTCAATAAGAGATATGATCCAAAAAAAATAAACTGATTACCATTTCTATAGCCCTTTTCCAATGCCCTCAATCAACGCTCCAATTTTTATTTATAATACTTATAATTTTAAATTATGTTTTAAAAGCTTGCGTCTTTAGATTTTACTAGACTAGATTTCATTATAATAATTTATTGCATTATTTAAATTTTTAAAACTCTCTGATGCACTTAGTTGGCTTAGAAAGCTTAAAGATTCGCTTAGTTGGTGAATTATACAGAGCTTTACCCTATATGTGCAGCAGAAAAGAGTTCAATTCAAACGGATTTTTATTTCCATAGCCTTTTTCCATAGCAAATTCTCTGCTAGCAGTATCAATCGAGGTCTTTCCCCACACAAGTATTTGCATGCATAGTAGTTCTTATTCAGCTACAACGCCTCCCATTGTTTACACCTACCCCCCAGGGGGAAGGGGGCGTAACAGCGGACTACCAACTGCCTGACTGCCTGACTGCCAGTCCACAATCAGGACTGCGATGTCGCGACGTCTGGCTAATGCCTGCATAATTGTTGTGCTAATTTTGCCAGCACGCCCACTTAATGTTTCTATTGACACCTGAAGAGCGGCAAGGGTGCGCTGTAGACCAGGTACTGCTGTGTCTCTGTGTGTGTGTGTGTGAGCACTGCTTTGACATTGTTTACGCTTACTTATGGCTTTGACTCGTTGCCAGCTGACGGCCAGGGCGCCCCTGTTGGCTGTTGGCAGTCCCGTTGCGCGCAGAACTCTGCATAGTGATTAAACTAATTTAATGCAGCAGTAGCTACAAGCCACAACAACAACAACAGCAACAGCAACAGGGCTGGGCGGGACATTACAAGCAATAAAAAAGCATTTAAAACATTCAAAGTGTCGCCTAGGAGAGAGCGAGAGAGAGAGAGAGAGAGAGTAGGGCAGCTACTACATTCGATACAGTGGCTCGCGACAGTCTGCAGACGAATGTGTGGCAAAATAAAAAAAAATGTAACGAAACAAAGTTTAGCAATAAAAATCTAAATAAAGGCAGCAGTCGCAGCGCGTTGCCAATTCCGAGTTGGAGTCGTCGGCGCCTGTTAATAAAGTCATTGCAGCATGCTGCGGGGGTCTGCCTACTGCCTGCGACTGTTTGCTGACCCCGCCGTCACCTTTGGCACGCCAACAGGCGGCGTCGGCTGCGAGTTCATTAGCAGCGCAGGCAGCCTCAACGCCTTGTGCTCTTGCTGCTGTTGCTGTTGTTGTTGTTGTTGTGCCTAGTTTTTCGCACAGTTGCCAGGGCTGCTCTTAATTATGGCTGAAACTTGAGCGGAAAGTGGGCGCGGGAGAGGCGCTAGTACTGGGCGGGGCTAGCGTGCAGCTACCGCGGGCTGGAAATTTATAAAAGTTACACGTAGATTGACAGGCAATTTGTTGTTGTTATTATATCGAGGCGGGGTCAGGGTTGCCAGGCTCAGCGAAGGCAACGCTGCGTCTATTTGTGCTTACACGTCTATGGCCTGCGGCCAACAGCAACAACAACAACAATAACTGCTGGCTGTATTAATTTAAGCCCAGCAACAACAATAAGTACAATACAACAATAAAAAGAACAACGACAACTCTCTGTAACAACTACAACAATTACAAGTAACAACAACAACAACAACAACAACAAGAGCAATTCACATTCATTAGAGCCCAATTACCCGCAAATGAATTTGGCCAAAAGGCAATTATTGTAAACGCATTTAAGTCCAGCGCGTGGGAGGGAGAGGGCGTGGTAGGTGTACACTAAGGACAAATGGAACGACATTCAATTACGCACAGTGAAACTTGTTCAACATTCGCGCGACACTTATTGCCCGTTATTAGGCCTTAGGAGTTGCCCCTCGCGCGGCTGCACGCCACGTGCACACATAAATCGAGCAATCTGCGACTGTTTGTTGCAATTACGTGTGCTCGGCTCGCATATACCCTGCACTGGCTGGCGCGTGCAGCTGCGTGTCGGCATGCGCCTTTGGCCGATTGCGCATTCTCACGCAAGTTAAGCGAATCCTACGTTATCCTGCAGCCGGAAGCAGCTGCAATTCCGCTAAAAGCAGGCAGAGATTTGATATGAAAGTAAATGTTCATTGAGTTCTATATATTTAAATTTTAAATTGCAAATTTGTATAGATTTTTAGCTATGCATTACGATTTTTATATTTATTACATTTGTATATTCACATGAACTGCATTTCACAGAAATACTCTTCATTTTTATAACTATATGATCTGCAATAAAATTTAATTCCATTTAGATTTATATATTTAAATTTTAAATTGCAAATTTGTATAGCTTTTTAGCTATACAGTACGGGTTTTATATTTATTACTTTTTTATATTTATATGATCAGTATTTCTCACAAATTCTATAAAGACTTGAAATTATTGAAGAAGGCATTAGTTTTAATCGCATAAAAATATGATTCACAGCTCTTTAGATACAACATTTATTTGTATATACTCTTTGAGATTGTTATTCTTCAGCTACAATTTATTCTAAGTCGAACATACTTTCTCACAAGCTGACAACCCTAAGTTCTAACATTTTCAAATTTTATATCTATGGAAATAGAGCATAATTCACTTACATTTTTGGCATCTGCATCTTATATCACTTTTAAGCAGAAATCAGGCCTTTCAAGCCTTTCAAAACTTATCAAAAATATTTGTTGTTAAGTTTAATTTCATAAGAATACATTTTATTTGACTAAACTTAAACCTGCTTTCCAACTTTATTTAAAATATTGGTTGCAAGTTTAATTTCGTAATAATAAACATCTTTAGATTAAACCTGCTTTCCCAGCCTATCCAAACCTTATTTAAAATATTTGTTCCAAATTTAATTTCGTAATAATAAGCTTCTTTAGTATAAACTTAAACCGGATTTTTAAGCCTGTCGAAACCTTTTCTAAAATTTATTAAATAATTTCTTTAGATTTAGTTTCAATATACCTTTCATATTTATGTCTTTATGGTCTGCAATAAATTTTAATTCCAGGCAAAATTCTAACTAGAACTGATTTTCAATAAACTAACGATAGCCCTGGCAACTCTGTTGACATTTAAAATAAAATATATGCAAACTTCAAATTTATTTAAATATTTTTTTAAAATATTTCTTTAGATTTATAGCGCAAAAAAGTTATGCCTGTCTCAATACTCTTTCTATACATATGCTCCTTATTCCATTTAAATTACCCAAACATAAGTACAACTGAAAACGGACTTTCCCTGCGCTATCGCCAGCCCTGGCAACCCTGTTTAGTTCTCAAACAAGACGTTGGCTTATTTACACACTGTTTTACCACACTGCTTACCACTCTGGCTGCCAATTTCCCCCCTCATTTCCTTTCCAGTTGCACTCTCAGCTGAGCAATAAAAAACTCAAGGAAACACATTCCATTAGATTTGCTGCGGCATCGCTAGTCACATATTTATGAATGTAGTCGCATTCATATACGCATTCACATTCGCATTCGCATTCATATTCATATTCACATTCACATGCACATTCGCCTTGGCATTCGCATTCGCATTGGGCAACTCCCGCAGCTGGCAATAAATAATGAAAGTATCAAATTGTGTGCGCATGTGAAACAACAGCTACGCTGAGTGGGCATAAGGGGGGAAGTGGGGTGTAGACGTTAGTGGAGCAGTGACTGGGGGCTCATATAAGTAAAGAGTTGGCCCGAAGTAAACACGGCGAACACGCTGCCTGCCTGCCTGCCTGCCTGCCTGACTCCTTCGTGCTGCTGTGTTTCGTGAACAAACATATGAAAAACTATCTACCGTTACGTTTATGATAATATTTTATTAAAGCAAAGTGGGCGGGCAGGAGTGGGCGGGCAGGTTGGCGTGGCAGACGGCAGTCGCGGCAAGGCTGCGTGCGTCCATTATACATTTATTGGGCGCACGAGCCAAATTGACGCACGCTCCCTGCGCTGGGCCCAACTTTAGCTGTCTGCTGTGTCTGCTGTCTGTCATGCCTGCAGGCAGCCAGCTCTTTCGCTCCCCCTGCCCCCTCTTCCCCGCTGCTAAGCGTTGCCAGCGCAGATAACGCGCCAGCGGGCAACTTTACGCAAGATGCGCTGACTTCTGCGGTTTGGCAGTGATAGGCGCAACAAAGTTTGGCAGTGGTTGGGGGTAACCACAGACAGCCCCCCCCCCTCCACCCTACGGCTTGAAGCCTCCTGCATCTCCTGCAGCTCCTGTTGCTCTTGCTGCTACTTCTGCTGCTCCCCCTGGCCCTCTTACTGCTCCTTCCACTGCAGCTGCTGCTGTTGCCTTTTCAACCTCTGCTTCAACCTGTGCTCTGACTTCTGCCCCGTTAGCTGTAGCCATTGCTGCTTCTTCTTCAGGTTCCCTGACTCAGTTGCCTCTGCCGTTCCCTCATCTATTGAGTACTCACCTTTCCAACTGCTGCTATTCCTCCTGCTGCTTCTCATGCTGCTCCTTCTGCTGCTCGTCCTGCTGCTCCTCCTGCTGTTCCCGCTGCTGCTCCTTCTACTGCTCCTTCTGTTGCTCCTCCTGCTGCTCCTCCTGCTGCTCCTGCTGCTACTCCTCCTCCTGCTGCTACTCCTCCTGCTCCTCCTGCTCCTCCTGCTGCTCCTCCTGCGACTCCTACTTCTGCTCCTGCTGCTACTCCTTCTCCTGCTCCACCTGCTGCTGCTCCTCCTGCTGCTGCTTCTACTTCTGCTCCTGCTGCTGCTCCTCCTGCTGCTCCTTCTGCTGTTCCACCTGCTGCTCCTCCTGCTGCAGCGCTTGTTTATTCTATTGCCCTGCTTCTCTTCACACTTGCTCCTATCTCTCTGTGGCCTCTCCCCTCTCACTATGCTCTCTAGTACCCGCTTCCCCTCTACCTTCCCCACTGCCTGACCCCCTCCCCCTCTGCCTGTCCCTCACCGCATATCTCTTCGAACTAAACTTGTTGCATTGACAGGCAACTGCGCTGCAAGTGCAAGTTGCGTTGTCGCGTGCGCTCTGCATGTTAGCGATAAGAGACTATCGCTGTCGCCTGCGTAATGTGGCAAGCTGAACTTTGCCCTCTGCTCACCTCCGACCCCGTACGCTGTCCTGTATGCCGTGCTTGGCATTCTTTTTTGCAAATTGGTAACAAGCCGCGCAGCAGTTGCTGACAAGCTGCAGCAGCAGCAGCAACGCATCACGCAGCACACACACACACACACACGCACACTGCAGTGCACTCTTCCCCCCCGCGCTCTGCCTGATCTATCCACAATATAAATAGCACTGATTTGTGCACACAAATGCGAGCGAGACCCAAAAGTTAAGCCAAGCAAGCGTAGAACTCATTTGTTTATTATGATAATAAGTGTGGGCAGGGCAGGGGGCACCATAGGTAAAGCTGACTGCTGTGTGTGTGTGTGTGTATCTGTGTGTGTGTGCTGGCCACAAAAACCTTAAACTGATGACACACTTCACATGGAGGTTTTCGCCTCGAGCTCTTTGGCCCGTCGCCTGCTGCTGCTGCTGCTGCCACCTCTGCCTGCCACCTCTGCTGCTGCTGCTTCTCTTGCTGCTACTGCTAGCTTTATTCCTCCTGCGCCTGCTACTCCTACTGCTACTGCTACTGTGTTTTGGTGCTGCATTTCCGCCTGAATGGCGTTTCAGCTCGAGGCAGAGCTAACTGCCAGCCTGTCACGGAGCGTGGGCAGCGGGGAGTGACAGCGAGGGGGGGGATCTGCACAAGTATGTCAACGTAGTGAGAGGCCGTACTTACCGTTGCGTTCTAAAACTGAGCTCTGTACATGGCACACTATATTGACTTTGAAGCATAAAAAGCTTTTCTAGATACTCCAATACACCAGAGGCGCCCTTTATTACCGTACTGGGTGTGTGTGTCTGTGTGTGTGTGCGGGTGTTTGTCGGGCCAGTGGAGTACAATCAACACAACAAAAAACACCGCAAAAAAGTGTCGCCCGTCGAGTTCGACTCGCTGTGCTTGGGCTGAGCTTCTCTGTCAACGCGTCGCCGCCTCGTGCTGCTGCTGCTGCGGCTACGGCTGCCTCATCGGATTGAACATATCGCAGTGTGCTGCTTGTGGCAGGTTCTTCTAGTGGCCTGTGCCTGTGCTGTGTGTTGGTTTGAGTTGTAGCAACTCGAGGTGTCGCCTGAGACTCTGGTCGTTCGCTTGGACAGCGTGCAACAGACTGAAGTTGCTCAATTCTCTCAGAAATGCTGGCATTTTTGAGATGCAGATACAAATAAAGATTCATCTCTGAGAAGGTTTGGGCAGTCTGAAAAAATACAATCTATTGGGGACAATGTGAGAGCAGCTGCAACAAGGAATATAATTAAATAATAAAATATAATTTCTAATTCAATTTCTTATTTATTTTAATTCTTATCCATTTAATTTAATTTAGTTTAATTTATAGTTATTTAAACTATGATACTCTGGCTTTTTCTGGAGCTGCTATAAGCTGATTGCATGTGAAACTTATTAAAAAATAGATTTCCAATTTTTATTTTTATAATTTTTACAATTGCCAAATTATTTTTGCAATTAGTTTTTCTAAATTAATTTTCTCTTTACTATTCCCTTTTTATGCGTAACGATGTTATTACTCGACAATTTTTCTAGAAACCAAAACGAAGATCAAAAGGTCTCAGAAGTAAAATATAATTTCTAATTCAATTCATTATTTATTTTAATTCTTATCCATTGAATTTAATTTAGTTTAATTTATAGTTATTTAAACTATGATACTCTGGCTTTTTCTGGAGCTGCTATAAGCTGATTGTGAAAATTTGATTTATTTTACATTATTATATTATATTTTTCTTAAATTTAATTTGGTAAATTTTTTTATACAAGCAATTTAGTTTTCTGTAACTAAAAAATGGCAAATTGTTTTGATTTTAGATTCTTAACTTCAATTGACTTATTTTTCATTTTTTTTTTCGAAAAACTTTAAAAATATACATTTTTTATTTCCCCATTCCGAAGATGATACTGTATAGTACCTTAAGGTTCATTCGAATTTTATCCGTTCGGGGAGTGTCCTTGAGCAGCTGCGCTGCTGCTTTGCACTCTTATCAGAGTGCATTTGCCGTGGGGTTTATAAAGTTGTCCAAGGCAACCCACAAGCAGCCCACAGCACGCAGCGCGCAGTACGCAAATGCGCAGATAAAGTGTTGCTTTATGCAAAATGAAATGCAACTGTGCGTTTGGGGATGCGTGCGTGTATCAGTCTGTGTGTGTGTGTGTGCGTGTGTGTGTGCATGCTTTAAACTAATTGTAGCCAGCGCTTTTGGCAAATGCTCGACGCCATTGTTGCAGTTCCGCCTGCTGCGCCCGCTGCGGCTCTACGGTTTTTTCGGCTCCCTTTCCAAGTGCTGGCATAATCCATGTACTCATACACTCGCCTCTGTGTGTGTGAGTGTATGTGTGTGTGAGTGTGCGAGTGTTTGTGTTTTAACCACAAACAAAAAAGCAAGCAACAAAAGCTGCAGCACAGCTGCAGACGACAGACAGAGCGACACAAAGACAAACAGACAGAGAGACAGGCAGGCAGAGAGACAAACGGACAGAGGGACAAACGGACACAGAGGCAGGCAGGGAGACAAACAGACAGAGAGACAAACAAACAGACAGACAGAGCGAGCAGCGGACAAGCAGACGGACAGCGCAGCAAAGCAGCAGACTGAGAGACAGGGAGACAGACAGGCCGTGCGACAGCGCAGACACAGCGACAGAACTTGCTGACAGTTCTGGCAGCGCATGCTGGGCAACTGGGGAGCGTTGAGAGAGAGAGAGATGGAGAGAGAGAGAGAGAGAGAGAGAGAGAGAGGTTGAGGGGGCATTGGGGGGGTAGGGGCAGCCAGCCTGCAAATATGTTGAGATTTGTGTCAGCTCGTTTGAGAATTAGTCGTAGGTTTTAGCAAAATTAAAAAAAATCTGTCACTGTGTGGTTGCCATTTGCCGTCGCATTGTGTCGCTCTTCCCACTGTCTTTAGCTCTTAACCCCCCTCCCTTTCATGTCAGCCCCCTGCCAGTTAGCTAGCAAACACTCACACATACAGCTGCCTTTATGTGCGAGTTTGGCCAAGAGTGCTTGGAGTGCCGGAAAGGGGAATAGTGAACAGGCAGGCAGGCAGGCAGGCAGGCAGGCAGGCAGGCAGGCAGGCAGGCGGGCGGGCAACAGTGAGCCGTGGGCGTGGCCAATGTAAATTATTTATGCGCCGCAAAATGTGCAAAGTAATTTATTCAGATTATATGCGAGAAAAAGCCAGTGCTCGCAGCCGAAATGAAGATGAAGCTGAAGAAGCTCAGGCTCAGGCTCAGGCTGAAGCCCTTTTCAAACGGCCGCCAAGTGTCCAAAGTCAAGTGCACGAAATTAAGCTCGCTCTCTGCACCTGCCGGAAGCTGCTCGGCATTCGAACGTAAAATTTTATGTAGCCATAATTTAGCTTTAAACTCGCGCCCAGCCCAGCGCCTCCTACCTTGGCGCACGCATTTAAACGGGCATAAAATAAAATTACAAAAAGTGGGCAACTTTCTGACGTTGCGATTGTTATCCCTGGCTCGGGCTACCTTTCCCCCCCCCCCCCCTCGCTCAGGTACAGCTGACAGCAAGTGATTTAGAAACTATGTTGGCAGTTGAGGGAAATCACAGGGGCAGGGCATTGTGTGTGTGTGTGTAGGTGTGTTTGTTTGTTTGCCGCCATAAAAGCTGAATTTAAATTTGGGATTTTTGTGCGTTTCGCCTGCTCATTTGCTGCCAATTCAAATGAGTTCAAATGAATTGAAATTGAAATTTTCAAATTTACCGAAAATTTTCAAAATTTATAAATTTCTAAAATGAAATTGTAAATGGCCAATTGTAATTGCGCGAAAGACTTGACAGCTGCTCAGTCAGACTTAAAGCCAGTGTCTGCGCTGCTGATTTTTGGCATTTTCGCGGCGCGGCGCGGCGAAATTTGCTGAAAATGTCGGCGCAGCGTTTACATATTTAATGCGCTCTAACGGGCTTAATCAGCATTACAAAGTAATTACAGTTAATTCTTTTGTACTCGAGCGGCACACACACACACCTGTCAGTCACACACACACACACACACAGAGAAGATATTTGTAAACTGTTGCGCGGCAATTTGCATGGTTAATTATCTATTAACTTGCGCATAACTTTTATACAGCGCGTGGGGGAGCAGCAGCAGAGATGCCAGTAGACCCCATTGCCTCTGCTACTTACAGGTAATCCCAATGCCTGTTATAATGTATAAACGCGCACACACGCGCACGCACACACACACCCACAAAAATGTACATCCGTTTCCGCTGGCTGCGTTGTTGCCTGTTGTCGCCATCGCAGTCGCAGTTGTTGTTGTTGTTGTTGCGGCTTTCATTGTTGTTATATAAAAGTAAAACGCACTGCAGATATCAACAGCAGCAGAACAGACAGAAAGACAGAATGACAGAGAGAGAGAGAGAGAGAGAGAGAGAGAGAAAAAGCAAAAAGAGAGACCGGTAATAAAAGCAAGTTATGCTAATCTTAATGCGACGCCATTTTCAGTTGCCATTCAGTGCGCTTCCCCTCGCTCTCTCTCTCTCTCTCTCTCTCTGTCTCTTTCTTCGCCTACCTCTGCTTCGCATTTGCTTATGAAATATTTGCAGCAGATGAAAGTTTAATTTTAACTACAAAACAGTCGACAACAAATGCCAAAATGCCGCAGGTCAACACGCCATTGACAGCGAGAGGTCAAGGTCAAGATCTGCGTTCGTTGCGAGAGAAACAATTGAAGAAAACTGCAATCGAGTGCAATCGACGCATAGATACCCTAAAATATGAAGTATTTACATATGTAAATGAGCTTCGACTGAGCTAAAAATTTATGGGAAGCTCAATATAATCTTTAGTAAGGGCGTGTGTTAAAGAAAAATCGTTTAGCTTGTAAGCTCTGCCTAATATTTAACTTCAAAATGGAAAATATTGTTTTTTGAAAGGTATATTCATTGCATA
Organism: Zaprionus bogoriensis; assembly: GCA_035046045.1. Taxonomy (NCBI): domain Eukaryota; kingdom Metazoa; phylum Arthropoda; class Insecta; order Diptera; family Drosophilidae; genus Zaprionus; species Zaprionus bogoriensis. The sequence continues at coordinate 1,906,094 of JAWNOI010000145.1, forward strand.
CAAAATTTTAAATAAGCTTCAGCTGGCTATGCTATAGAGTTATCTGCCTGCCAGATTCAACAGATCTAGCTCTTATAATAGCTGAGATCTGTGCGTTTATACAGGCAAACGGACAGACGGACACGATAAATTTTGAAATTTTCAAATAAACTTGATCGGGCTATGCTCTAGAGGAGTCTCTATGACAGTTTTGGCAACTCTAGCTCTTATAATAGCTGAGATCTGTGCGCTTTTACAGGCAGACGGACAGACGGACAAGATCAAATCGACTAGTTTATTACTGCTGATGAAAATTCCACGCCTCTTTATGCTTACTAAATTTTTTTTATTAAAATCGAATATACTATTCTTGAAGCTGAGTGGAAAGCTGCAGCAATATAAAATATGCATAATGCTGTCCGATTAATGATGGCAGCGAAGCGATCAATATAAAGTGCTGCAAATTTGACTTATGATTGTAATGAATACTTAACGAACAAGTTTGTGCCTTTCTCTCTCTCTCTTTTTCGTTGTCTCTTTCTTGTGCATTGTCCTGCGCCACTTCATTTCACACAGATTTCGGGCACATTTTGGAGGCGTCGCTCTGCAGCTCGTTGAACCGCTTGGCCCAGACGCATAATCAATTCGGAAACCCTTCTACTCGCTTCTAATTTCTTAAAGGGGCCCGCAATCGTCCTCAATCGATCCGCATTATTGACACATTTTTGACAAATTGCCGGGCCTGAGCATGGATTCCGTTTGCGGACAATGTCCGTTGCGCACGGGTTTTTTTTAGTTTTTTTTTGGGTTGGAGGCTTTTATATCGGCGACGTGTGCGGCATGCGAGATGCCACAAAAGGTTGCATACCTTTCGGCCTGTCTGAGCAGACAGACAGAGAGGCCACACGGAGAGAGTGAGAGGCAGCGACTAGGCTCGGCAAAGCAGGTCAACGGTTTATGGGTTTTATTTGTTTGTTTTACTTTCGATGCGAACCCTTGTCAAGTACGGTAACCCCTCCAACTACCCGCCCCTGCTCCGCTCATGGCCCTGCCTTCCAGCGTATTACCGCAAAACGCTGTCGGGCGTCTGACGTGCATTTGTGCGACGACTCTCTGCCGGCATGTCCTTGCTCCGCTTTGACGCTGCTCCCCCCCCACTCCTCCGCCCCACTGATGGCCTTAATTATGTGCGGGCCAAGACTGGAGAGCAGCACGAGCATAACAAATGCACACATGAGCGCAGCACACGAACTCAGTCTCGTCTCAGTTGCAGTCTCCTGCTCCGTCTCAGTTCTGGCCGTCCGTCTGTCTGTGTGCCGGGCCCCAGTTAATTGCTCGTGGCGCCACTTGACCGAGCTGTGCGCTACACACACTGACGCTCTGCTGGATGCTACTTGCTGCTACTGCTGCTGGTTCCGCTTAGGCTGACAGCTTAAAACAGCAGCGCCACCTACAACACAGGCAAGAGACAAGAGACAAGAGGCACGGCTTCTGTCCGCCTGTCCGCTTGTCCGCTCGTCCGCTTGGCCTCCTCCTGCTGCGCCACTTTTGATTATTTTAAGAGACTCGCTGGCCATTGTCTGCGCACTGAGGGCTACCCTTTCCTTTCCTCCTCCCCCTGCATGCCTATTTATTTGCCCATGTCCGTTGCTGTCATGCACAATCTTGCAAAGAGCTCTCCTTCGGCTTTGATGTGCTGCTATCATCGCTCGCATCTGCTCAAGCAAAGGGTTAGCAGCATGGCGAGTACTCGCCGGGAAATCGCTGGGAAATCGTTGCGAAATCATCGCACACACAATGCCACAGCGACCTTTTCTGGTATTGCGCTTTGGCTTGCCGCTTTGTCCGGCTTTGATTTTGGTACTCAGATATACCCAGAGAGACGTTTTCGGCGAATTCTACGCTTTGAAAACGCATTCATATTAAGTGCACGTGTAGATAGCGAAGGCTAAGAAAGGCAGCAAAATAAACTGGTTACTGTTGTCAATTCACAGAAATGCCGAATTGCCCAAAATGGCTGAAATGTTGGCTCTAAAGCTGGCTGAAATGTTGTGGCAATGTCTGCAGCAAGCAGGTAATAACGATGGCAATGGCACGCCTGAATGGGCTAGCCGCATAGACGTGAGATGGAGAGTCTCCCCACTCTCTCTCTGTCTCTGTCTCTTTGCCCATCTCTCTCTCTCTCTACCTGCCTGCCTGCCTGCCGCATCCTGCTACTTAATTTCCGTTTCAAATAAACTTTGCTTGTTGCTAATTTCGTTGCACAGACACAAGCTGCAAAGTAAAACTGGGCCACACACACACACAGATACACACACAGAAAGAGCCATAGACAGCTACAGCTGCAGCTGTGCACTCTGTGTGTTTGTGTGTGTGTGTGTTCAATGACTTCGTCGCCGCGCAGTTTTCTTCAACTAATCCCAAAAACCAGAACAAAGCATTTGAAAAAAAAAAAACAAATAAATGCTCTGATTCCTCAGCACACGAACACCCTGTGAGGACACCCTGTGCATGCCTAGTTTTCTATGCGAGCGTCCTAGATACGTAGTTGTGCAGACAAAAGCGGGCTTAATTAGCAGCATTTCTGGATAAACAGTATATTACTATATATAGCTCTTTTCTCGGCGAGTTTTTTTTATTATTTATGCCTGTAGCGACAAAAATTGGATAGATATATGGAGGGGTAAATTCATAATAAAAGTTATGAGATGGATTTTCATATAAAAATATATATATATATTTTTAATGATCGATATTTATGTCTACGATAGTCTTATATATGTTCTACTCCTAGTTGAAGAGATAAAAAAATAATTCTATATAGTAAAATATAATAGTTTGATATATAGTTATATTCTCGCTAAACTTAAGAATATTTATGGCTAAGATTTTTTATTTGTATATATTTATATGCCATAAATATTTTTATGTAATTTTAAGCAGTTCCATATTTTATATATGTAATTGAGCAGACAAATGAGTAATTATTAAATAAGATATATATTGATAAATACTGCTGCAGCGTATATTATGCTGAAATATATGTATGTATGTCATCGAAATAAAGCTCTAGTTCATAGAGTTTATACCAATTTAGAGTTACCTTAAAACGTGGCTTTTTTCTGAAATACCTACATAGGAAATATTATAAAATATTTCTCTATCTAAAAGCGCAGGAAATATCCATAGTTATTCCTAAGTAATCAATATCAAACTGCAGCTTTGCTCAGTTAAAATCTCTGACATCCGAACAAGAATATATAGGCTAAGAGATACACGATACGCTGCGATACTATATGCTCGTGTGGACTTGCGTCTGTCTACTGTGCCATATCGGAAGTGCCTCTTTCTGCATATTTTATCCACAAAGAGAAAGCTTTAATATCCCCGCACTCAGCAGACTGTCAATCGAGGGGGGAGGAGTGTACGGGGAGAGGGAGTGGAAGAGTCAGCAACAAGCAGCGCCCGGAGGTGCTGGACAAACCAAGCTAAATGGAACCAAACCGAAGCGTGGGCCCCTCGACCCCTTCGATGTTTATTGGCGGCCATTTACTGCACCCAGCGAGTGTGTGTGTGTGTGTGTGTGTGTGTGAGTGTACTGTTGCTTCGACTGCCATGACTGCCTCTGCAATCCCCACTCTGCTACTGCTGCTACTGCTGCTCCTGAGTGCATATTAAGCTATTCTGAACGGCGCTTGCACGCTTTTAACCCGAAACTCAACGGCTCGACGTCTCGGAGAAAACTTTTAACTGGCATGCATAAAAGCTCCATGGCCATTACTATCAGTTACAGTCTTTGCAAAGCAGCAACAGCAACAACGGCAACAACAGCAACAACAACAACAACTCGAAACAACAATGCCCGGTTGACTGCTGGCATTGTGCCGGCTTGGCCTGTGAGTGTTTGCTGCCATTTTTATTTGAAAGAATCCGGAGCAGGGTTTATGGCAGATGTGCATGCAGTGCCGGCAGTACCTCCAGTACCTCCTCGTCTTGCTGCTCGCTGTCTGCGAGTGCAACAGCCTCGCATTGTCCATGCTCCATTGTTTCGTAACTAGGACCGTAGCACCGTAGTACCGTTAGCGTCTGTGGTTAGCATTTCGACAGACTTTTCGCCTGCCTGCACTCGCCTGCAGGTGAGTCCTTTGGACTGTGTGTGCGTGTGTGTATGTGTGTGTGTTTGTGTGTGTGACTTGCTCCCTCGCTTATGAGCAAAATTTGAAAGGAAACCCAGAGCACATTAGTTGCGTTGCTGGCAAGCGTCTGCTTGTGGTGGCTGGTGGCAGGTGGCAGGTGGCAGGTGGCAAGTGGCAAGTGCAACTGCAAATTAACATCAATTATTAATTTCGATTTGCAGCAATTACGCTTGACTCTGCATGAGATTTATGTGCTGGCTGCATTTATTCAAATGCCTGGCAAATTGATTGATTTATTATGAATATTTCTATATATGTATTTTCGGGGGTGGGGAAGGGGGGACCATTAGATAATCGGGTTGCGTTGTGTGCCGTCGTCGTCCGCCCGCATGTTGCAGTCATCGTTTCGTACAGCTTTTATCATCATTAGTATTAATATGCGACGAATGCGAACGCAACATTTATGCATTTGAATATTTTATATATGTGTACGACGTTCAGGGTTATTTAGAAAAAATCTATGTGTACGGCAATCCGGACGCCATTAGCGTCCAGTGCATGGCGCCACCAAAGCCAACGCCGGCAGCGTTGCCAACGGTAAGTTCATCCAGTTACCAGTTTCCCAATTCGATATCAATTATTGAGCAAGAGCCGAGCCGAGCCGATAACAGTCTTAATATGTCCAAATGCTTTCATTTAATTATGCATCGCAAATTGAAAGCTTTTCGAGCTCAATTGAATCGATTAGACGGACATAAGCAGAACGTTAAGCCAACGAACATAACCTCACAAAATGTATAGAGAATTTCCTAGAGTATTGCATTGGCTCATTGCTTTTCTTTAATTGAGTTTCGTTATTGTTATTGCTCCGACTTTGATTTGATCTCTATTAATTGTTTTGGCGAATTAAAGTCGATACGACTTGGTTAAATTAATATTATTAATTTTTTTTTAGATCTTTCTATATAATGTTTAGTTCTCATAACCTAACAAAATGTATTTATGTATCATAACACTGTTTATTTTGATTATAATTATCATATGATGTACCATTTATAAAATTAAGTTCGATCACCAAGCAATAAAATAATTGGTATGTCCCTTGTTCCACTTTAATTGTTTTGGCCGATTTTGCTACTATCTCTTAAAGCGAGATAGGTATAGTGAGATAACCGTACCATGTTATATGCTAAACGTTTTCAGTTTACTACTACTTACTACTTTACGTAATTATATCAAATTTGATGTGCCACGTGCACCATTTTCGCAATTCGAAAAAGGCGTTTTCGATGTATTGCAAATTACACATTTATAATGAAAGCTTAAAGCATCAAATTTGGTAGGAAGGCTACTCATAGCATTACGCAGAATGCGGATTTTCAACTTTTGGATGCCACGCCAAATTTTTCAAAATTTAAAAAAAAACAGAATAGCTAAAAGCATACAATTTGGTAGGAAGGTCCTTTTGATGTATTGCAAATAACGCAGTTATAATGAAATCTAGAAGCATTAGCATTTGGTAGGAAGGTTCCTTGTAGCATTACGCAGAATGCGGATTTTCAACTTAATGCTACGCAGAATTTTTCAAATTAAAAAAAAAAAACAGAGAAGCTAGAAGTGCCAAATTTCGTAGGAAGGTCCTTGATAAGATTACGCAGAATGCGGATTTTCAACTTTTGGATATCGACTAACATCATAAAATGCTAAGCTAAGTTTTAAGAGCTTTATTAGTTTTTTCGTAATTTCAACTTTTTTTTGGCTTTGCTTTATATTTTTAATTTGCTCTATTTTTACCACATTAAAGGATGAGGACAATGAAATACCTATTGGCCCGGACGAGGAGGTTATAACTGCAGACACAGATTTGGTTTGTTTTCCCATTTATTTTTTTTTTGTACTATTGATTTTCATATTTTTGAATTTATTTGATTTTATTATCTATTATTTCTTTGGTTTACTTTTGTGGTCTGCAGAGTGCACCGCCCGATGAGCCTCTACCAGACCCCGAAGATATGTCCGACGACAGTTGGTGGTCCACAGGGAATGACGATGTTAGTAGTAGCCTTAATTAAATATTTTGCCATCCGTTGATTACGGAGCAGAATCAATAAACAAGGAACACTAACAACAATTTGCACTTTCGCTTTAACGAGTTTTTAATAAGCCAACGTCATTTAACTGCTCTCTCCCTTACTTACTCACTCACTCTATCTATATCTTTCTCTTACTTTCACAGGCAACTGACTTCGATCCCAGTGAGATTCAGCCTCCCGGACAGACGCAGTACATGCACGAGAGACGTAAGTCTACCAGGCACAAGCACCTGTAGCCTGGAGCTTGGTCGGTTTGTAATTAGGCAGCCGTGTTAATGGAATGACTTTCGCTCTCTCTCTTTTACACACACACACACACACACACACACACGCACACATACACACTATTATAATGCAGCGTATCGCGGCATCAAGGGCGAGAAGGGTGATCGGGGCCCCAAGGGCGATAGTATACGCGGTCCACCGGGACCTCCCGGCCCGCCAGGCCCTAAGGGAGAGACGCCCGCGTATCCACCCTTTGTGGAGACACCGAGTCCGGGGGCTGTAAGTATTGCACTATTCAAATCCTCTGCCTCTCGCTGTCTCTCTCTCTCTCGCTGCAAGGCTAGAAAAAAGCCAGGCTAATGCAAATGCACTTGCAGCATGAGTTTGTCAATTAGGCAGAGTCTCTCTCGCTCTCTCTCTCTCTCTCTCTGCCTGGCCAAAGCCTAATGCGAATCTCTTGCAGAAATACACTGGCGAATGTACTTGTAATGCGTCTGATATCCTGGAGGCCATCAAGGACAATGAAGGCCTGCGTGAGAGCTTGCGCGGCCCGCCCGGCACACAGGGCCGAGATGGGAAGACCGGAGCCCCTGGACTTACCGTAAGTACAACCAAGGGGCCAATGGGTGTGCCGGCACAAAAGGCAATATTTGACATGGATCTAACGCATTTTCAATTTCATTACACACATCGTCTAATCTTCGAGTGGCATTGGGTGGGGTTGGGAGCGGGGCGTTGTGATGCTTATCGACATCCGGACACACGCACACTCGAGCTTGGCGCCCCCTGTTTTCCTAGGTCAAACATCATAATTTTCAGCGCGCTGATGTGAGTGTGTGTGTGCGAGTGCGCTTGCTGTGCGTGTAACCGGAAACGTAGCAAAACGAATACGTGAAAAGAGGAAACGAAAATTTCTTTATGACTTTGAGCGCTGGCGGCAAGCGCAACTCACGCTTAAACACTTATCCACTTTGGGGGCGCCACTGGCACTCGTTATACACATATATATGTGAGCGTTGTAGCCTTCTTCCCACACATACACACACGCACAAAGCGAAGTGTCTTTTTTTGTAGCTGTATCTGGCTCTCCATTTCGTTGCTAAGCCTGGCCAGATGAGTACTTGCCGTATGCCCGTCTGTGTGTGTGTGTGGCTGGGTCAAAGGCTAAGTCCACAATGAGCTACAACGAGATGTTGGCCTCAACATGCACTCGTGCCGAAAGTGTCTGTCACGCTACAGCAGGCTACTCGAAGCTACACAAGGGGGAGCAACTCGAGGGCTCTAGAGAGACTTGAGCAAATGCATTTTATTTCGCTGGTCAGACATACCCATTCTCCCATTCTGCCTCTCTCACTCATACACTTTCTTCACGTGCTTAGCAACCTGTGGAACGCAGCCTCTTCAATACGCTGCAGTACATCAAACGCAAAGCGGTATGCAAAACATGCTGCGGCTGCCAGCAAACGGCTATGAAAATATGTCTGTTGCCTCCCCTCCACCCCCCACCCCCCAATCCACAGACTAAGGGTTACGGCTTGACCCTTGGCACGAGCCTGCTCGTTTGTAGCTACCAGCTATTTCCGTAACCGAAACCAGTAACGTACCCCAGCTCTCTCTCTCTCTCTCTCTCTCCCTTGCTCGAGTAAAATATGGCCAACAGGCGCGCATACCGGAAATTCCAGCGACAATGTTGTTGCTCGACTGCTAATCCCTTAACTAATAGCAATTAATTTAAAAGACGACGATAAGGAACAGCAACAACATTTAAGCTAGAACCATTGCTGCCACTGCTGCTCCAATTCCCTGCTCTTCCGCGCAGAGGACAACAGAAACACGAACAGAACACGCAAATGGCGCACAGCGTGACCATTTTGCATAAGATTAAGGACACTGTGAGACATACAAATTTTTTTTTTTTTCTGTTGCCCAAGCCGTATGCCTGAACCCAAACCACAAACCGAATCCCTAGCCGGGGGCACAGCTGTGGCTCTGGTCTCTCGGGGGGTCGCCGCGTAGATTAATGAGCTCGGGCTAAAACGCAACGATTATGTAAATCGACCACATCCAGCGGAACTCGAATAGTTTGTAGAGTTCCATGTAGATTCCTCGAGCAGGCAGACAGCTCGTACACACAGCGCCAGACGTAGTCGCAGACATAGACATAGACATAGACGTAGTCGTAGTCGTACATTCTATACATAATACGCCCACTAATGTGATTTATTTGCTGGTCGCCGGCGGCGGCGCCGTTCTTCCTTTCTCTCTTTTCTCTCGCTTTTTTACAGGGTGCCACCGGTGTTACCGGCGCTCGTGGCCCGGAAGGTCCCCAGGGGGAGAAGGGTGAGCCAGGCGTCGACGGCATGCCCGGAGTAATGGGTCCACCAGGTCCTCCGGGCCCGCCTGGCTTGCCGGAGAGCTACGATGTAAGTAAAGCTTTAATTTTTTAATAAAATGTACCTATCGATAACATGCACAGTTATCGATTTTTTTTTTGTTTTGAATTAATTTTTAGTTCCAATTTTGAAAATAATCTCTTTAACATTACATTTGCGAAATTGGTTACAACCGTATTAACTGCCAATAGCCTTTTATATATTATGCATTATGCTGTACCTTTGCAATCAGTTTGCTTTTTGTGCTTTATGTTCGTAATTCTGCATTTGCAACGAGCGAAAATCATTTTTATAATGGAAGTAATCGTTAAATGAACTTAAAATAAAATTGCAAGCGTATTAAAGCCTCGGCAAAGCGAAGATTAAGCCGCAGTTTATGTATTCGTGTGCCTAAATACCCTGCACCCTGGCAAAGTATTGAAGTTTTTTTAGCTTAAGTGTCCGTTTATCGATTAATTTGATTTGATTATAGGTGTTCCAGCAGAGTTACTTATATTTTTTAAATTTTGCAAGTTTTCAAACAAATTAAATTATTATTTTATGTATTTAAGTACATAATTTTACAGACTACAAAACTACAGGCTTGCAAAAAAATTCTGGGTGCAAGGTATCGCTCGGTCGAGCACACTCGACTAGCTTTAATTATTTGATTATTACTTACTTACTTAATTCTTTTCTGAAGTCGGCACAAAATTGCACCTTTTACTGTAGTGCCTCCCCCAGCGTCCGCGTTTATACGTCCATCTGTTTATTCTTATCCGATTTATCCGTCGAATATTTTCAATCACGCACATTCTTATGAATTGTGTCGTCCTCTGACCGCGCTGGTAAACGTCCGTCATGTTTTACTCGCCACACAATTTGCCTAAACCAATTTCCGGGTCAGGCAGGCAGGCAGGCAGGCAGGCGGATGGCAGGAAGGCAGGATCTGAGAACTGCACCAGCACACGGTGAAAAATTGCCGCGCAGATTTCGGCGGGAAGTCGCCACACCACAACGCTTGCCACAAATGGGTTATCTGCGCTAATAATCTTAAAACCACAAAGGTATAACACACCAGCAACAACAACAACAACAACAACAAGAGGGGGTTGGAGCAAGAAGCAAAGCAAGCTCTAGGCCAACAGCAACATCTCGCAGAAACACCGAAAACTAAGTGTGCGGAGCACGCAAGCCAAGCCCAAGCCACCAGCTGGAACTCCGCACTGGCTGCGTTATAGCCACTGTAATACCATTCACCCATTGCTTAAATCAAAGCAGGCGTGTTTGGCCAAGCTAATATGGTATATACATATTTAGTATAGATATAGGTATATTCTCGATCAGCAGCATTGTCTGAGTAGTTTTACATGGCAATGTGTTTGTCCGTTTGTCCGTTTGTCAGTGTAAATGCATAGAACTCCGCTATTGTTAGAGCTAGAGACACCAAACTTGGTATGTATATTAATATATATTATATGTAGATCAGGTATATTTTAAACTTGGAGTGTTGCTTCTACCAGCTCTGAAAATTAATATTTTCAATTTTAAAATCAAATCTTAAGCAAGTAAAATAAATAAATAAAATAAATAATAAAATAAAAAAATAGTTAAAATAAATAAAATATAACAAATAAATAAAATACATAAAATAAATAGTATTAATATGGCCTGCAAGGTGAACGGTATCTTATGGTCTAATGCGCTCGACTATAGATTTCTTAACCTGCTGTTGTTGTTGGTGCCGCCTGCGGGTTTGTGATTCAGGTCTCGCGCGGAGTGCCGGCATGCCAGCTTGTGGCAATTACTGTTATCAGCGCATGGTGCGCAGTTCACGCGGTTAAACGCGCTAACACACGCACACACACACACACACAGATACGCACAGAGAGAACACCTACACCTCAGACACCCACACACACTGGCGAGGCTTTTAACCCTTTTATGCAAGCGAAAGTTTTATTTTTTTCCCGGCTTTATCATCGCATTTCAACGCCGTATGCTGCCTGCTTGGGCGTCAGTATCTCAACGGGAGTGTGCGTGTGTGTGTGTGTGTGTGCGGTTGTGGCTGTAATCATTATCGCGCTTTTACGGTTATGAGAGTGTCAAGCTACTTATGGCTAACGCGCCAGTTAAATCAGACGCTCGCTTAGTCAGCCTCCCATTGTTTTATGCGCTCGTCCCGGCTTTATTATCATTATCACAGCGGGGCAGAGGAGTATGAAGGAGGTGTAGGGGGTACTGGGCGGGATGCTGTGGGCTGGCATTTAAAGGCGTTTCCAATTGTTGTTAGCAAACACTTTGACCTTGGCAGGCGGCACGCGGTAGGCAGGGCAGAAAAGCTTTTACGTTTATTGGAACGACTTTTGATTGTTGACACGAGCTGAACAACAACAACAACAACAACACGAACAACAACGAGTAGAACTTTTGCAAATGTTTTAGACGGGCCAATTACGAGTTATCCTGCCTTGGCAGGGGTAATCTATAGGGGGGACGCTCAACCGCACGCGTAAAAGTTGCAATTTTCCAGCCCGACTCGCTTGAAGGTCATTCAAATTGAAATCATATGTATTAATACGCTTTATTTCCACGCCCCATTGTTCTACTATGCTAACGAACTAAATATAACAAATACATTAACACTCACACACACATGCGTACACCCCATTTATAAATCAATCAATCCAATACCACAAATTATGTATTCTTGTAACAATCGACACACATAAATAACAGATAAATTGGAATCCTACCAGGACTTTCAAGGTATAAACATTTAACAATTTCAATTTAACCTATGCTTCCCCCTTCCAAGAACTAACAAAAAAAAAAAAAAAAAAAAAAAAATAGTGTAAGCAAAGGCGAAACAAAAGCACAAGTTTGCCCCCGGGTAAGCAATGGCCGCAGTACCTAATGGACTAGAACCCCTCGGCGTCATTAGGGGCGCACAAAAAGGGGCGCTTCAGATCATTAATCAAATTTCCGCAGCAGATACCTACATGCATACACGTGTATGTGTGTAAGCGGTCAATTTTGGGGTTGCGGGCGGGGTCAGTGCCATCATCATCAAAGGTCGCCTGCTGCTTAAAAAATGGCCAGCCCCGAAAACCTACACATGTATCGAAACTGAATTGTACAACAAGCAAATATTTAACAAATTACTGTGCTTACCTCCCTCCCAACCACATACACACACACTCTCTCTACACACACACATACACACAGGAATCCTTAATGGGCAACTCAATGGGCAGTCTACGCAGCTCGACGGCCACGCAGGCAGGACCTAAAGGAACGCCCGGTGATAAAGGTGAGCCCGGACGACCAGGAGATCGCGGTGAAAAGGTGAGTCAAAGAGCAAGCAGCCAGTCTGTGTATGTGCGTGTGTGTGTGTGTGCCTGCATTATAAAATGTACGACTTGGCCGCACATTGTTGTTGTGTCAAATAATAACTTCTGCTCTATTGATTACTCAATTGATTTCGGGGCAAGCGACAAGGCAGTAGAACAAAGAGAGCAGCAGCATATAGAAAATATATAGCTACAGTGCGTTCTCCATAAATCGAAAAATTAGTAGTCACTGCATGTACTAATTATTTCAGTCAAAATAATCAATATTATGGCAAAAATCTGAACACTTTTATTAAAAAAAACTCGAGCACATCGAAAATAAATAAATTTCAGTCATAATCAATATTATGGCAAGCTTAAAACACAAAAAATATAAATACTTTTAATAAAAAAAAACTGTAGCCTAGCACATCAAAAATATAAATAATTTATTAAAAAAAAACTCGAGAATTTGTCATATTTTACTTCCAAAAATAATGAAAATAAATTTCTGCAGTTTAAAAAATTTATAGTGCGTTTTTAAGTAGGAAAAACATTTTTTTTCGATAATTCCACAGGTAGTTCTGCTTTTTCTAGTAAACATATTAAAATTTCAAAGTTAGTATGTATTCCTGGAGTTTTTAATGAATTTAGCAAATACAAACAATTTTTTATATAATAATAAAATAATAAATGTCAAAGTAAATACACATTCCTAGAATTTTTAAAGAATTTAGATGTATTAAAAAAAATATTTGTAGGAATTATAAAGGTCGCAGAAAATTGTTGTGTTCGTATGATAAAAACTACAACTACAATTGACAATATTTTCTTGTCTGCCTTATCGAGAATGTACTGTATATATATATGTATGTAAAACATATAACAAACCTACACACATATGAAGATGTATGCGCTGCTATCGAGTGTGCTAGCCTCAAAGTGATTTACTTGCCGTCTTAAATGGGCTGCCAAAGGGTTCTTCACATCAGCAAATGGAGCCTACTTAGTCGATGTCCTCGGATTTATTACACTGCAATCATTCGCAGGCGGGAAATACACACGCATTTGACGCATAAATATCTATCAGGGGCGACGACAGAGCCAATTTGTAAGCATTTATAGCTCATTTGCTTGCCAGTTGATATGATCCGAGGAGTGTGGGAGCAGGATTACGATTGCGGGGAAATAGTGAGGGGCTCTGACTCGCTTTTGCTGCGACTGCATTCAGCGTGCTGTCAGTTTATTTTCGGCACTGTCCACATTACGTATACGTATTGCGTATTACGTATACGTACTGCTACGTAGTGCTTAGTCCGTTTTTCGTATTATTTTCGTAATAAGTTCTGGCCATTTCTGCAGCTCATCCTGCTTAGGGGGGCAGCTTACTTCCCAGCCATTACGCTTCATGCTATTTAGCAGCTTAGGGTGTCGCTGTCGGTGTGCGAGTGCGAGGTGTGTGTGTGTGCGAGGGTGTGTGTGAGGGTGTGTGTCTGTATGTGTCCTGCTGGACCCCTCGTTAGCGAGTGCTGGCGAGCTGGAAAAAGTGGCGTGCATATTTCTTTTATGTGTAACCTCAAAACTTTAAGCTGCCGACAAACACACACACACACACACACACCAATACACCCGTTTCGAGTGTGTGTGTGGCATTCTTCGCAAGATTGGGTGTGTCGCACGTGGGTTGAAGCTGAAATCTGGACCAGAATTGGCGAATGGCATGGGAATTTGGCAGGGCTAGGGGCAGGGGCGTACTTGGGGGGCGTTTCACGGATTGTCAGGCAACTTCCGGTAGCACCGGCAGCATATAATATATAGCCCACGAATTCTGCAACACTTAATTCTGCTGCTGTTACACCTCCGCTTTGCGTGTGTGTGTGTGCGTCAAGATTTATTTGACCTTTGATAAATTATGTAACTCTGTGCGTATTTGCTTTGTGGCAAAGTTTTCGTAGGCATTTTATTTGTCCCTGGTCCAAGTGAGTAGTTGCCCTGTGTTTGTGTGTGTGTGTGTGTGTCTTGTGACACGCCCCCTCAGGCGATGCTCGGGCGCATTTAATCGGGCGTGAAATAAAAAGAAATTATGCAAAAGCTTCCAAGAAGCTACTGCTGCCTCGTAAAGCCAAGTATGCGAGCATAATAAAAAATCGATTTAGATTTTCTGATGAATTTACGCCCAATTTACGGGCAAACACACAGGCACACACACACTCGCACACACACACTCGCACACACACAGACTGAGGCTAACCGAAATTTTGTTATTGCATTTGGAATTTTTGGAAACTAATATTGAAATTAGCATTTTAAACGTATGAATACACGCACAATTAGGTACATTTCATTTAACTCGAAAGACGCGCTGCCACCCTCCCCCCAAACACTGCCACCCAATCTGCCCCTTCTCTCTACACACGCTTGCCCCGCTACGCGAATGAGGCCTTTGCCATTGAAGGCGGCCCCGGAAGCAGTCGCGCGTACTTTGTAATGTAAGCGCACAGTAGAGTGTGTATATGTGTGTGCATGTGTGTGTGTGTGGTGTGTATGCTGTGTGTGTATGTCTGGGTAGCTTATTAATTATTCATTAGTTGGCATTAAGTTGCCGATACGCCAATGCAGCCAGACCCTCAGGCCTTCCAGTGAGCACATGCGCAGGGTCAATTTAAAGCAGTTTCTCGCCAGCAGCCACAGGCGTTCAGCACAAAACCCAATCGCAATCCCAACACCAATACCAATCCCAATCCCAGTCCCAGTCCCTATGCCGATGCCGATCCCAGCCTTAGCCACAATCCGCAAAAACCAAAATCCGAACGATGGCGGCGAAAACTGCGAAGAGGCGCGCGCAAATTTATGGCAAACCATTTAAGGCGCTGATGATATGGCAGAACCAACTGGGAATAATCGGGCAGGCTGATGGGTTGAGTGTAGGCACAAACTCGACTGTGGTATACCTGAACCAAAAAGAAAATTGTATAGTTGAACTTGTGATAGGAAACACTCGTAACTGAGAGCTAAGCGAGGCGTTAATTATGGCAAAACCTACTGGGAATAAATCGAGCAGGCTGAGGGCGGGTACAACTTGACTGTAAAATACCTGCACCGAAAAAAAAATTAGTTATACTTATGTTTTCAGAGCACCAATTGAAAAACTAGCGCATAAGTATAGAACTCAACTTGTTTTAGTCTAAAAAGCGCTGCGACTCGACTGTGAAATACCTGCACCTGCAAGAAAATCGCATAGATTTACTTTTAGCAAAGAAAAATAAAAGATAAATCTAGTGAGATTGTCTTTAACTTAGTCTAATTCGAGTCTTAAAGAACTTATTGTATAGTTTTTCTTCAATAGAAGATCGAACTGGATGGGAAACCCTATTCCTTTTTTCGTTCAGAGAAAGCTTCAGCCTGTCAAATACCTCGACCAACAACATATAGTAGTTTTCACAGTACTTACACTGCACTACAAAAACTTTTAAAATTAGCTTATCAGTAAAATCATTATTTCAGTTAAAAAAGAGCGCAAGAAACCGACTGTTAAATACCTGCACCTCAAGTCAATAAGAGTAGTGTTTATTAGGAGAAAGAAATATCCAATACTGAGTAAAGAATAAGTGTTTTATAGAAGTAAGTTAGAAATTCTGCTACAGTCCAAGCTAACTCGACTATGAAATACCCGCACCTGCAGGCAAATCGAGCAATTTTTTCCCTAACAGCAAAATAATGATAACACTTTGCAGTTCTTCCATTATTATTAAACTGAGTTATAGTTGGAAACTGTGCCTAAGTAGTTGAACTACTCCCATGCAGCCATGCCCATTCAACTCAACCCAAGTAGAACTAAATGGGCCAGTTTCCCTTTCCCGGGGGCAGGGACTCGATTTATCTTTTGGGGTTCGGGCACAAAAGTCTTTTGGCAATCGTTTTGTGTTTTCGGGCTTGTCACCAACATTGCATAAATTTATGTATGCGTATGCGAGTGTGTGTGTGTGTGTGTGTGCTGGTGTGTGCTGGTGTGTGTGAGCATGTTTGATTGTGGGGATTGTGGATTTTAGAATTGATTTGATTTCAAAATGAGTTTGAATTGAATTTTTGCCGACGACAAAACGCTTGAAATTGAGTTTTACGGCCAAATTAGGCGTGAGTGAGGCATGCCCCCCTCGAGGGCATGAAGCGTATATTTAATACCGTAAATCATTTTACACACGACTCTGTCTCTCTCTAACTCTCTGTCTTTCTCTTCCCTCACAGGGTCACAAAGGTGCACACGGTCCGGCCGGACCCAAGGGTGAGCCCGGCGCACCCGGCCTGCCCGGCTTGGCGGGCCAACCGGGCGATGGCAATGGCACCAAGGGCGAACGAGGTGAAAAAGGCGAAAAGGGTATGCGCGGCCGACGCGGCGGCACCGGACCAGCCGGACCAATTGGGCCGCCCGGCAAGCCGGGGCCCACGGGAGACATTGGGCATTCGGTAAGGCACTCGTAACTTTGGCATCCATATTCATGAATCCCGGCACAGGTCTGAGTGTGTACACGTTGTTGTTGCTATTGCTACTCGCAAAGTTCACTTACTCACGCAGACAGTTTTGGCCACAAGCGCGTCGCAGACGCTGCGCATGCAAAGCGAAAGCGCTAACAACTTGGCGCAATAAACTCAAACGAAAAGTATTTTAAGTGCATTTTCATCACGGTTATTCAGGGCGCTGAAGCAGCTCACGATTCCAATTGCAGTCGGCTTCGTTGCTGCCATTATTCTGCAATAACAGACTGCCAGCTGCTGCAGCAGCAGCAACAACAACAACAACAACAACAATGCAAGCCATATGCAGGCAAAGTTTGCGCCGGCTGACGGCGCGTATGCGCGATGCCAACTGGCAGCGTTTACCGCCGCCCCTCGAAATCAAAGTCAGCGCACATAGCGAAATGAAGCCAAACGAAAGTTTGACTCAATTTCTGGCCAGGAAACGGCAGCGGAGCTACAACAACAACAACAACAACAACAACAGCAATAACAATAACAACAACAAGAACAATAGCAAAAGCGATGAGACTACCAAAAATGCTTGCACTCTAAACTGCAAAAGTTTGCGCCGTTTTTTGGCCATAGTTCAATTTGGTTTTGTTTCGCAGTTTCCGCCCACTTTTGCAGCTCGTATCGCTGTTCCTGCTACTTCTGCTGCTGCTGCCGCTGCTTCTCCTCCTCCTCCTGCTCCTGCATATATTGCTCCTTTTTCCATGCTGCCTCCTCCTACTCTTCCTTCTTTCGCTCCTGCTAAAACTCCTTCTCCTGCTCCTCTTCGTGCTCTTCCTCCTGCTCTCCCTTTTTGCGCCTTCTTCTGCTCCTCCTCGCGCTCCCCCTCCTGCTTCTCTTTTGCACCTTCTCCTGCTGCATTCCTCTCTTTTTTCTCTTTCATCCTCAGCTTCTATTCCTTCTGCTGCTCTTCCTTCCTCTACTCCTCTTTCTATTCCTGCTCTTCTGCCTCCTCTTCCTACCATTTCCCCTCCTGCATCTATGCCTCCTCCTGCTCTTCCACTCTCTACTCCTTTTCTTACTCCTGCTCATCCTCTCCTCTACCAGATTCGCCTGCACTTCCTTCTCCTACTCCCACTTTCAGCTGCTGCTCCTCTTCCCCTTTCTCCTACTGTCTTCTTCTATTCCTCTGCTCCTCCTACTCTTCTCCCCTAGTTAGCAATACCCCATTTCCAGCATGCCCGAATTCCTGCGCTTTTTTGCGGATCAAGAATTCTGGCGCCGTTTATGAGATTTTGCCAATAGCTTACGGTATTTCTATATCTCCATCTACTCCTGCACAGGGACGACCGGGCATGACGGGGCCCAAAGGTGATGCGGGCGCCAAAGGTGCCAAGGGCGATGCAGGCGGACGCGACGGAGTAAGTTCGCATAGTTAATTAGTGCAGCGAAGGAATGCTTCACACTCGCTCTCTCGCTCTCTCTCTCACACACACTGTCACTCTCTGCCCTCAGGCCAAAGGTGAGAAGGGTGAACGAGGCAATGATGGACGTGACGGCCTGCCAGGGCCCCCAGGATTGCCGGCGACTGGTGGCGGCGAAGGCGGCGACAGCAGTGGAGTGCAGTACATACCCATGCCTGGTCCGCCGGGGCCACCGGGTCCTCCCGGCCTGCCGGGTCTCTCGATAACGGGACAGAAGGGAGAGGCTGGCATGGATTCGCGTAGCTTCTTCGGCGACGCCTCGTACTACGGGCGAGCAGGTGAGCCAAGATCTGAGATCTCTCTCTCTCTCTCTCTCAGTTCTATCACATTGTATATACATATATATATAGACATGTGTATAGCTATAGGTGCTCGTACCTCTCTCTGAACATGCATCATAGCTCTGTACATATACACAGATGAAATCTACACACACACACCTATTCACACCTCTAACTTGTCACTTGCTCCCGTCTGTAACTCGAAATCGTATCAATTGCAAATCATTCTGTATTGTACCCGCAATCAATCAAGGTGCGCGCTCATCTTTAGACGAACTTAAAGCACTGCGAGAGCTGCAAGATCTGCGCGATAGACCCACAGATGGCACAGCTGGTAAACCATCTCAAATCCAATCTCAAATCAAAAATCAAAACTCAAATCGCATACACCGTTTGCTGTAGTTGACTGTGTGCATCGATGTTGCATGTCGATAGGCGATTAACGATTAACGATTATTTTTTAATTGCTCAAGTTACGCATTCATCGCATACTTGCATAGAGCATTCACATTTACCTGTACAGTAAGTTCTCCATAAAAAGAGCATACCATTATTCGGTCAATTTAATGTTTTTTTCAAGACGGACAAAATTTTGTGATTATCTCATTATCTCATTAAAAATTAAAAAAAAAGGCAGATAATTTTTGTATATGTCTATTGTCCGCCTTATGGAGAACGTACTGTACATATATACATTCCCTTCCCCTTTGGCATGTCTCGCATTATTGCATTGTCCTGGGAACTGACTTATTTGCACACCATCATCGTCATCATCATTATCATCATCATAGCATACCATCATCTCATTTAGTATTAATAAAGTACCTGTAAACATTGTGTTTACCGTTTCTAGCTAGTCATGCATCGTAAAGAAGCGCATAAATGTGCTGGAGAGACTTGCAGATACCCTGGCAAAAATTTGATTTTGTTGAACCGCATTATTCTTTTAATTTTGTTTTTTTTTTACTACCGGGTATCCCAAAGTCAAGCATTTTGTGTATTTATTATTCTCCTTCTCCTAAATTCCAATTCAAGCTTAGATTTCACTTTTCTATTAATTTCTCTTCTTAAGTAATTTTTTTATTTGTTATTTCTTACTACCGGGTATTTCAAAGTCAAGCTGTTACTGTAGTTTTTTATACCAAATTGTGTGTTTGAACCCTTACTCAAATTTCGATTTCCCATTTCGATTACTTGCCTTATCTTATTTTTTACTTCTTTATATTTACTACCGGGTATCTTATAGTCAAGCATTTAAAAACTTTTTACTATCGTTTTTGTTGAGAAATTAATTTTCTATTTTACTTTACAATTGTTTGCTCGCCGCCATATTCTATTTTATTGCGTTGTATTAACTACCGGGTATCTCGCAGTCAAACATTTCTACATCTTTTACTGTAGTTCTTATGCCGCATTGTGCTCTTAAATTCACACTCAAATTTCGATTTGCCGTTTCGATTACTTGCTCGCCTGCTTAGCGTAAGTTTTGTGGCAAATCGAATTAACTTTCGCATTATACCATGTAGTTGAACCGCAGTAGCACCCACTTCTAGCACCCTTCACCGAATCACGCACAGCTTCCTGCACTGCAGCGATGCAGGTGTAAAGCGTCTGATTGATTTCTAACACGCGCGTCTCTCTCGCGGCAACGCGTCATTTTGCAGAGCCACCGCGCCAGACGGCGCACTCGCACAAGCACGAGGATGGGCCCGCCCTGGGCATGGGCGCGGCCATGGGCATGGGCATGGGCATTGGGGCGATGCGTGAGGGCGAGGAGCTGCCATACTTTTCCGCATCATCATCGAACATGAACATGAGAATTGTGCCAGGTGCCGTCACCTTCCAGAACATAGATGAAATGACAAAGGTGCGTCGGTCGAGCAGACAGGCAGACCTACATGCATATGGTATATGAGTGTATGCTAACCGATTCCCCCTCCCTCTCTCTCTCTCTCTCTCACTCTTTCCTTGCAGAAATCGGCGCTCAGTCCGCCCGGCACGCTGGCATACATCACCGAGGAGGAGGCGCTGCTCGTGCGCGTCAACAAGGGCTGGCAGTACATAGCGGTAAGTAGGCCCTAAGATCTCACGGGAGAGTAGGGTAGCGGGACAGTGCAGGGCAGGCAGCAAAACTGCGTGCGTGCAGCTTGCGAATGCCAAATATGGCGGAAAGTCGTTGGCGAACGCCATTATTTTATGGCGCAGAGTCTGCCGACCAGCTACGCTACCCAGCCCTAGCCTTACCCTTACCCTACCTAACCTACCCTTCTTCCAATTTTCCATGTTTTATGAAAATATGACTCTGGCTGGGGAGCAAAGAAAACACAAGGCAGAACAAAACAAAAAGAAAACAAAATAAAATGAAAGCAAGACAAAATAAAATGCATATAAAAATAGAAGGCTGCGGGTGCAGCGGGGGGCATGTGGGAGCGTGGGACCTTCTTGTGGCGAATTCGACTTACATATGTTTGTTTATTCTGCCTCTTGTTTTTTGGCCATAAAATAAGGTTTGTTTGGCATTGTCCTTGTCCGCGCGCCTTTCGCCTTTGTTGTTGTGTTTTTTATTTGCACATTAAATGTTGCAGACGTTCTGACTGATTGCCAATAGATCGGCAACATGCCCCGTACCCCTCTCTCTCTCTCTGTCACTCTCTGTGTGCCTTTATTCAATTATATTGACTCGCGCCTGGCTTTTCATTGGGCCAAGTTAACGATAGCAGCGGCTTGCTGCCACGCCCAGACCGCAGCTAGCGGCGCCTTAGCCAAGTCAATAGCACTACAAGACCAATGTCTTGCCAGTCAGTCAGTCAGTCAGTCAATCAGTCCGTCAATCAGTCAGCGTCAGCAGCTGCGCTGCCAAAAAAAAAAAAAAAAAAAAAAAAAAAAACTTTATTGACAAAGAATAAAACCAGCACAGCTAGCATGAGTGTGCGGGTGTGTGTGCGAGTGTGTGTGTGTGCTTCGTAAGTGTATCTTTAAGAGGATGAGTGCGCCTGACTGCCGCTGAGTGCCTGCTCGTGTGGGCCATAAACTGGAACAGGAGATTAAAAATAATATCAAACGGAAATGGAATATTTTATTTTGGCTCAAATGCCAACGCTCAGTCGCACTCGCAGTCGCAGTCTCAGCCATAGCTCTACAATCTCAGTCTCAGCCTGTAGCAGTTTTCGCTGCTTCCAGTATTTTTTGCCTGAGTCTGCGCTGCAGTCTACACATTGCTCTCAATCTCAGCTTCACCTGCAGCCTCTACCTCAGCCGCCAGCCAAATCTCTGCCTCCTAAATCTCAGCTTTGCTCTCGCCTTCAATTTCAGTCGCTCACTCTCATTCAGAATCTTCCCAGCAGCCGCAGTTTCCAGCTAAATCTCTGCTTCACTGCTCCTAAATCTCAGTTTCACGCTCCAGCTCAAGCTGCATATCACTCTCAGTATTTCTTTTCAATCTACCCCTAAGTCTTTGGCTTCATTTCAACCTCTTGCTTAATTTTCCACTCTCAGTTTCCCACTAAATCTTCAACTCACTCTCAGCTAACTTGTAGCCTAAAAGTCTGCTCAATTCTTCTCGCAGTTTTTGCCCTCACACTCCACCTGCATTTTCTCTCTCACTTTTTCCACTGCTCCACTGTAGCGCTTTCGATTCGTAGTGCTGCTTCAATTTGTGGACTGCATCCGTCACCAGCGCCAATTAATCTTGCCTGTCGCCTGTGCCAATTCTCAACTCGACTAACTCGACTCCCTCTGGCTCTCCCTTCTGCTCTCTCTCTCTCTCTCTCTCTCTGCTCTGGCAATTTGCCATGGTCAGCAAAATTACACGCAAAATTGAACCATTTTCGAATAGCTTGTTACACATTAAAGTGCCGGGGCAGGGGGTTAGCCCCTCGCTATGCTCGACAAGGCTTTATTAAAAAAGCATTGCAAGGGGCAACGAATCGCATCGCATCGCATCGCATCGAATTGTATCGTACGTACGTATACATATGCTGGGAACTGCTCAAGATTCGATTTCCGCTTCCGTTGTTGCAAGCACAAAGCCAATACACAGCATGTGCTGTGGGCGTGGCAGCCGGCTGCCCCCCTGCAGACTGCTACTTGGCAACAGTCGACTGGCAACTGGTAAAATGAGAATGAAAAGTGGAAATGTACTGGTATTTATGCGAAAAGCGAAAGGGATAAAAGGCGGTAGCAGAGCATTGGGGCAGGGGCAGTCGAATCTGTATCTGATGCCTTTGACGGCAGCATTTAAATACTTTTGGCAACAGCACACAGTAAAGCCCCCTCAATAATTTGGGTAAATCATGCGAAAGCTCATTGTCACTAAAGTCAGACTGACAGAGAGAGAGAGAGAGAAGGGGACAGAGCGAGAGAGAGGGGTACAGTGGGTAGACGCGTGCCAGCTGCGAGGCTGCATCCGGCTGCTTGAGCTACTTGCAGCAGCAACAGCAGCAGCAGCCGTGGTGACATTCCCTCGTCCTAATTAGATTCCAGTACACGACTCGACTTCTTTAAGTTCAAAATAGTAATTAAAACTTTTGTCAGACGGCGACGAGAGCACAGTGCGCAGGCACAGTGTTGCGACAACAGGCCAAAAATGTTGTAATTAAGCAGGCAATTTTCTCTGTGCATGCCACTGTCACACACTTTCAACTTTGATATGTTAAGCAAAGTACGCCAAACGCACGCAAATCCAGTTTTAAAATGGCAAGTTTTCGCCAGGCTGCAAACCACTGTGCGCCCTTTTTCGGGAGGGTTCCGGAAACGGGAAACGCGTCCGCGTCCGCGTCCGTATCGCGAAGTGAGCCAATCACTTCCGAAATGTGCAGCCCTAATTAACAATAATTTTGAGCTTGAATTGCGTGCGTTTTAATTAGCTTAGTTGCCCCAAGAAGGGAAAAATATCTCACTCGATCAGTTATAATTCTCCCGACTCTCTCTCTCTCTCTCTCTCTATTGTTAATTGAATAGAATTGAGAAGTTGCGTGAACTTTGCACTAACTAATCCCTGCAACTTTCTCCGTTTGACAGCTGGGCACCCTGGTGCCGATTGCAACGCCAGCCCCGCCCACCACAGTATCGCCTTCGCTGCGCTTTGACCTGCAATCGAAGAACTTACTCAACAGTCCACCACCCCTGCTCAACACGCCGACGGTAAGTGCTCAAACTCTCGAGAAACTTTTATAAATATTGTATTAACTAAATACCAAGCATAAGCGACAGCTAACTACACAAATATACCAAGGAAATTCACTATATAATATTATAAATATTCACAATAAAATATATTATGCAAAAAGTATGAAAATAAAATATAAATAATATATTTATTATATTTTAAATATTATATATTAAGTAAATATATTACTACTGTGGGCAAAAAGTAAGGTGAATATTCAATTTAAAATTCGCGGGCTTGAGATGGCGAACTAGTTCTTTTTTTCTCGAGTTGGCAGGACTGTTGATGACATTTGGCGGGAATTTCATGTCAATGTCGGTATGAGTACTATATTTACGCTTTTGTTTACCAAACGATCAAGAGTGCATTTGGCGATTTTTACAATGTCTGATTTAATTGAGCAGAGAAGTGCCATCATATTTTGTTTGTTGAGGACGTTGCGAAAAGCCATTAGTGATTCTATCATGTCCCAGAAAAATGTTTATAAGTGGTACAAAGACTTCAAAGAGGGTCGGGAACGTGTTGATGACTTGGAGCGCTCCGGACGACCATCGACGTCAACAGATGACCAACACGTCAATGAAGTGAAGGAATTAGTGCTCAAAGGGACTATTTGGCCTGTTTCGAGGATTTGAAAAAACGTTGGCATAAGTGTATTTTATCGGGAGCGGATTAATTTGAAGGGGATGAAATTAATTTAGGAGAATAAATAAAGAATTTTGAATTTACAAAAATATTCACCTTACTTTTTGCCCACTGCAGTATATGCACTTGATAATATATAAAATATGTATAACATATTAAAAAATGTTATACATGTAATATATATACCGTTTTTCCTAAATCCGATAATATATATGCTATAATATAATATTATATATTGAATTTACCAAACTCCAACCATAAGTGACAGCCCAACTACACAAGTATACTAAACAATTGAATGAAAGCGGCTTTAATGCGACCAAAATGCGTAGTTGAGAAACTCATGCGACAATCGATAAACATGACAAGTGACTTTGGTAACCGATTCGACCGATTTGACCGATTCGGCAAGCGTTTTGTGGTGCATGAGAGCCGCTTTCACCGGACAATGGAGGCGCGTGGTGGTACAACCGCAAATGAGTTTGAATAACGACACGACACACACGCAGACACACAATAACAGCACACTCGATAGTGGCTAATTTTATAATTAATACCCGGCGAGGAATTAAGCAATTCAGTTAATAAACACTACTAAAACCATTTATTATTAATTGTTATTAAATGCAGTTTACAACCGCGCCCGAGTACGAAACGGTAATTAAATTAAATAACGCATTCGCTAACACAACAAACGAATACACATAAAAATACCGAAAAAAGTACAGTACAGTACTACAGTACTAAATCGAATTAACACACACTCACACACACACACACACACACACACACACGCAATAAGTAATGAGTTTTTGGTTTGGTTTGTTCACAGTGAAAACGTTTCTAATTAGCGCAAATTACATTTTGAGTTTTCTTTCTCAACTTTGCATTGTTATGCAGTATATTTAGTATATACCATATGGCACATGCGTGTCAGTTATGCGTTTTATTTGTGTGTATGTGTAGCTTGGCTTCTTACGCGATATGAAACGCAACTCAACTCGATTGGATTCGCATCAAAACTCCACAAGACAATTGCCAGAGTTGAGCGAGCGCTTCTTTTCTGTTTCCGTTTCCGCTTCTGTTCGCTCTGTTCTCTGTTCTCAGTTGTCTATTTTCTCTCTGTGTCTGTTAGCCCAAAAGAAACCTCATTTTAAAACTAAAACTACTTCTTGTACTCACTTCTACGCTTGCCTCCGCGTCGTCGAAATGAAATTTGGAAATGCCCGACTTGCAAATACCCTGCACCACACAGTGGTATCCGCGTATGGTGAGTGCTACTTTTGAGTCAAGTCTCTGCTCTTTGCCCCCCCTCTTGAGTTTGCGCCCCCTTAATATCCCTGGAATGCCCCCCGGACATCTATTACACACTCTCTTATCATTTTGATGGTGCGCTCGCCCCACAACAACAAGTGGAAATTTGCTATATAAACAATTCGCAGCTATTAAATTCTATATTAATTAGATCTTAAAATGCTTGACATAAATTCCAAATTAATTTTCTGCCATATTTTCTCCGTCTCTGTCTCTGTCTCTGTCTCCATTGCCCTGTAGCTTCGCGTGGCGGCCCTCAATGAGCCCGATGTCGGCGACTTGCAGGGCATTCGGGGCGCGGACTTTGCCTGCTATCGCCAAGGTCGGCGCGCGGGCCTGCTGGGAACATTCAAGGCGTTCCTCTCCTCCAGGTAAGTGCCACGCCCCCCCCCCCCCTCTATCACACCAGTGGGATAGTGACAGGCGGCCGGGTGTGTCTTATCTGTCCTTAGATTTTTTACGCGTATTAGGCATGTTTTTTATGTTTAGTTTGCCACTCGCTGTTCTCAGCGTACTTTCTCGCTCTCTCTCTGTCTCTCTCTGTGAGCCGGCACTCGACAGATTCGCGCTGGCAGTGGCAGTGGCACCACCCGGTGGCGTTTTTGGAACTCATTAACTGGAATATAATCTAGATATTTGAAGCGAAGCGGGAAAAGCGCAGAGAATACGAAAACAAAAGCCGTCGGAAAACAATCTTGTGCAATTTATTTACACAGCACCAGCGCACAAAGCGTAGCACACAAAGAGAAAGAGAGAGAGAGAGAGAGAGACAAAGAGAAAGAGCAAGAGAGCGAGTGGCAAAAGCATAAATAAATAACGCGAAAAGATATGTAGCTGCATAAGCAGCTCTATATATTATACATATAGGTGTATCTCCCCCGCTTTTTTTGAATACGAATATATCCGGTATTTGCTGCTGTTTTTTTTCTTTTTTTTTCATTTTTTGTATTGTACACAGGGTACAGAATCTGGACTCTATAGTACGTACGGCTGACAGGGACCTGCCCGTTGTGAACACCCGCGGCGATGTGCTCTTCAACTCGTGGAAGGGCATCTTCAACGGACAAGGCGGCTTCTTCTCCCAGGCGCCGCGCATCTACAGCTTTAGCGGCAAGAACGTGCTCACAGATCCGCTCTGGTAGGCTCTCTTGATATATATTCTATATTTAATTATAATTATACCATTTATTCACAACATTCTAAAGTCAATGAGTGAATTTTGTCTGTCCGCGTGTCCGTTTGTCTGTTTAAGCGCGCAGAACTCAGCCATAACAAGAGCTAGAAACACCAAATTTGGCATGTGGCTTTGTGTATAGCATATGCAAGTGGGGTATATTTAAAACTTGCAATGCCACGCCCACCGACACCGAAAATTTATATTTTATGCCTTTGCTGCTGCAATTATTAGCAAATTTTATAAGGTACAAACTTTTAATTTGGCCTAGAAGTAGTTAATTTTATTATAAGTTCCAGTGGGTAATACCATATATACAAAAGTTTGACTGTACGTGTGAAACTTGCCTATGCACATTATGAGATATATAAACCGATGAAAAAACGCAGAATTTTTAAAAAATCCGTAGTTAATATTAAGCATTTTCAATATTGAAATGGTGAATGGTATCTTCAAGTCAAGTGCACTCGATTTTCTATTGCTTTAATTATTATAATTAAATTATGCTTTCTCGCTCAGGCCGCTGAAGCTCGTCTGGCACGGCTCGCTGCCGAATGGGGAGCGCTCCATGGACACCTACTGCGATGCCTGGCACTCGGGCTCGCACGAGAAGTTCGGCTATGCGAGCAATTTGCTGGGCAACAAGCTGCTCGATCAGGAGCGTCAGCCTTGCGATGGCAAGCTGATTGTGCTCTGCGTGGAGGCGCTCTCGCAGGATCGACGGAAAAAGCGTGATGTCAGCAGGTTAGTGAAAGAGAAAGAGATAGATAGTGAGAGTGGAAAAGAGAGGGAGACATACGCATTGACAGCGCAATGAAGTGCTTACACGTGTTTTTATCGATTTGGCATTAACTTTTTATGAATGCTGCCTGCTCACCTCTGCTCAACTTTGCTCATTACAGTCATAGTCGCAGTCGCAGTCGCAGTTACAGTAACAGTAACGACAACGGTGAACGAGCACTGGAACTGGAGTTCAGCACGGCCGAGGAATATGCCGAGCATTTAGACAATTTACTGCTGTAAGGCGCCAGCAACACGATGGTAACTGTAACTGAAGCGAGCATAATATAAATATACTGAAACACACACACACAATACAAGCGCAGAAAACGCATACGAACACCATTAGCAATGCCATATACTCATAAACACACACAGCCATACACACATGGAGACACACACACACTCACACATTGTAAACGTATATCACGGCCATGCATATAATCAGCGAATTCCAAACTAAAACCAAAAATACTCAAGTAAGCGGAGCGGATTGCATAGTGAAATATGGTACGCGATTTGTGACGATGTAACGATGTAACGCTGTAAGGACATAACGATGTAATATTTAATGTAATCACGTGCAAACCTTTTTGTATTCGCATTCGTAATTCGTAGTTATTATAGCCTAAAGGTTAACTCTAAGCTCTAATTTTGTAATTAAGTCACGGGCAGTCTGTGCACATACCAACATACGATACCAACTGGCCAAATTAGTCTGCTACATCCGATAACGTACTACTACCACTAGCAATACCAATACCAATACCAATACCGATACAATGTAAAATGTATTTCGTCAAAGACTTCTAAATGTGTAAATGTTTAAGCTGCAAAAATAATAAAAAAAAAATAAAAATAAAAATAAAAATACCGAAATAAAAAAATCAGAACCAGCAACAACCAGCAAAGGAACAAAGCCCATTTTAAGACCTAACCCAGAACGTTTTAACCAACCGCATGATCCAGCAGATGCAACATATTATATGTTTTATGCCAATTTTCTATGGAATATTATATATTATATTATATTATACCTAACCTAGCCAGATTTTCTACATTGAATACTCGTCGTCGTTATTAGCAGAGATTGCAAACCTTTTTGATATGGCGCAGAAAGTAATTAACGTAATTGTAGCAGTAATTGCAATAGCAATAAACGAATACGCCAGTACTACTACTATCATACTGCGTATGCATGTATAGGTAATGTAACTTATTGTAATGCTAGTGCGCAACTTACCAGTTATAGTTAGTCTATATAGCAGATATGTACGATATACATATTAATATATATATATATATATATATATATATATATATATAAATAAATATATATAAATATATAGCTATATGCATGTGTCATTTCTTTTGCATTTACCCAATGCATTTCCACGCGACAAACGTTTGTAATGTAATTGTAACTGTAATTGTACGAAATACATAAGTCTATAATTTTAACTAATTACAAGGCAAGAAGAAGCACACGGCAAACAGAAACAAAAAAAAATAATAAAAATAACTACATTTAGTGAAATCAAAAACGATTACTTAACGCCCTCTAGTCGTAAGCCGAATACTACCACAGACAGAGATAATACCACGATAAATATATGATAAATAAAATATGAAATAAAAATTAAATTATCAAAGCCACACAACAAGTTGTTTCGCTGCATATGGAATTACTGCAAAAATTTTCAAATTGCAAAATTTCGAAACGGTTAAATGCAAATGAAATCGATTCGATTTTGGCAATCGCATTTGACGCAGCCTTTGTGCCGCAAACGATACTGTGAGCTAATCTGGCTTTTTGCAGCACCAAATGATTTTGGAGAGAGCGAGAGAGAGCACTTCTCACTTTAATCGGCTCAATCAAAATTAAGAACAATAAACATTGAACTCGCACGAAAAGTTTCTGGGAATTACTTTCAACAATATTTTGCATTGCAGGACCAAATCAATTTTCATTTTCATTTCCATTTCAAATTTTGTACTAGACAAAAGTAATGCTGCTCGGGGTGTGTGTGTCTGTGTGTGTGTGCGCGCACGTTTGATTACCAATTTAAATAATTTTTCACTTGAATTAAAGCAAAATGATTTCAAACAGAAAGCGCCATAAAATGTGCCACACCCACTCGCGGTTGCCGCACCGCACCGAATTGATGCTTTATGAATTTCAATGGCAGGCAACATAGTTTCGGCGCCGGCAATACCGAAATTGATACAGATACAGAGATACAGATACAGCTACAGCTACAATTGCCAGTCGCAGATGGAGCTACAGAGATATATATATATATATGTATATGTATCTAAAGCAGTTGTAAGCTAACCAAAACAGACTGACAATCGACTGAGCACTGAGGACAGCGCACAGCACTACTACAACAGGCAGGAGAAATAAACAAGCCGACGGCGGACCGGAGAAAAGCCAACAATTGCGATTGGGTCTGGGATTGGGAATGGAATTGGGTATGGGGGAAGGGCACTGCCAGCTTGGGCTAGGGATAGGGATTCAAATTGTGGCTGCAGCCACTTGGGCGCAGAGCAATCAAACCAGATGAGCTGAATGAAATTTTAATTTAATGAATGAATACGAAAGAAAGTTTTTTTTTTGTTTTGCCTTATTTTTTTTTTTTTTTTTTTTTTTTTATTAGTTGATTAGCTACAGCGCTGCGAAGGTCTGTGTCTGTTGTGCTCTTTGGCTCGACTGGCAGGCGTGTCCTTTGTCAAAGTAGCAACTTGGTTTGTTCTGCCATTGCATTTTCACTTTTCAATTATAAGTGCTGCCTGCCACGCCCACCGCCTGCCTGGCCGGCAACTTTTTAAATTCCGCGTGCGCCTGACAATGTCATTCATCATAACACGTTTAGCCGTGAGCTTATTAGATTCCACTTTTGTACCCAGACGCGTTTACAAGTTTCTCTGCTTGTGTTTTTTCAGTTTTATTGGGGGCACACAGATACACACACACACACACACACACACACACACACACACAACTTACGCATTTGGCAAGCCAAAGCAAAGTTGCTGCTGCCGAAGCACGTTTCGCATGTGTAGGCCACACACACGAACTGGCACACACACTCACTCGCACACACACACATATGTCACGAATAAAAACAATTTATCATTTAGCTTATCAAGCGAGGCCTAACGTCCATTATTTTGCGGACGCTACGCGCAGAATTGTTTTTTGATGATAGCCATAGCCCCCGGGCAGACAGCCGGACAGGCAGACGGACAGGCAGTACAGACAGTCGGACAGGCAAAGCAAATGTAAATAGCAAAAGAAATGCCTGAGAAATGATTATTGTGCTGTCTGTGATTTTGATTAAAATACATTGAATTGCGTAGCACACACACACAGACAGGTACACCCACACACTGAGGCACATAGTGCACTGTGTACCGTGTGCTAAGTGTGTTGTTACACCTGCAAAATTGAAATGCCAGAAATAGTACGCCAGACTTTGCGCCGGGCCTAACGTGTAACTAAAAACCAACAATTATGCATGCCAAGCCGCAGCAACCAATGCGCCACCCTCTTCCCACGCCCCCCTGGGCGTGGCAGCAGCGGCAACGTCATCGGCGACGTCAACAGCGACAGCCACAGCAGAATTTGCATAACTTTGTATGATTTTTCAACGGCAGAACACCACAAAATCATTCATACATGCGCAGGCGGCGTTGTCTGCCCAGCTGACTGACTCGGCTATACCCTGCACTAGAGTTGAAAAATTTACATTTTTTAATTTTTTTTAATATTATAGTTATACACCAAGCTGAAGCAGCTGGCTGCCTTGGTTACTGGCGTTATTTGCCCAGCTGATCGACTTGCTTATACCCTGCATCACATTTTTTTCGTATATTTATTATCATTTCTACTAGTATTTTCTTTTCTTATAGTTATTTCTTATATTATAGTTATACAGCAAACTGAAGCAGCTGACTGACGTGGTTATTAGCGTTATTTGCCCAGCTGAACGACTTGTTTATACCCTGCATCACATTTTTTTCGTATATTTATTATAATTTCATCTAGTATTCTGCTTTTATTATAGTTATTCGCCTAATGAACTGACTGCTGACATTATCTCGACCAGCTGACTGACTTGTGTATACCCTGCAGCCAAGTCTACAGACTATATATTTTCGGGTTACAACATTTATTGCAGTTCATAGTCATTAGCTTCGTTGATTGACAGCTCAGCTGCCTTTTCACTCAATTGTATGGCTCAGTTGTCAATACCATTACGGCTCGTATACGTGTCACACGCTCAGCTACCCTTTCGCATTACGTGCGCAGCTATACGCTTGCAAATTGCCCGATTCGGATGTACCCTGCAGCAAAATTTGAAACCTACAGCATTTGCTTACTACTATTACTCACTACTACTTACTCTGACTGCAGCTCAACCTTCTCGTTTATACCCCTACACAAGCCTGACAAACTGATTGACTTGGCTATACCCTGCCTTGAGGTTTATAGTTATTAGTTGTAATATACTTTGCCTGCAGCTCAGCTGCCTTCACGATGTTTTCGCAAAAATTTCACATAGTTTTCCATACGCTGAGCTACACTTTTCTGGCCAAAATTTTACGCTTATGCGCTAACTCGACTTGATTATACCCTGCAGCAAAGTTGAAAGTTTGCATAGTTTTAAGAATTAACTATGGCTTAGCTTAGTCAATGCCCTTTCAGCTCAACTGCATTTCACACAAGCTACAAAAACTGACTGACTCGCGTATACCCTGCAGCTGACAGACATTTTACACTTATTTCAGCTACCTTCACACACGTTCAGCTACCCTTTCAGGCCAAGTACGTTGGTAGAACGCAGTTATCCGCTCACACACACAGGTACCTACACATACACAAACACATACACACACACACATGCACACACTCGCACTCATACATGCTCTGTCAGGGAGCCGTCAACATTTCAACTTGTCATGTGAGCAGACACATGCACGCAGACAGAGGCATGCACACACACACACACACTAACACACACACACACCGCCTGTGGCAAGGCGAAGACGCCGCCGCCGCCGTTGGCCTACCTGCAATTTGTCGGGCTTCGGCGGGCATTCGATAGCTTCAGCTTCAGTTTCAGTTTCATTTTTGTAGCATACTTTGCAGCGCGACGCTGATGGCCGCATGCACCTTACCTGCAAAAGGGGTAACCAGGGGTGGGGGGGGAGTGGAGGGGCAGGGGGCTCGCCCTGCTTGCAACGTATTATTTCAGTTGCGTTTTGCGGAAATGCAACTGAAAACTTGCAATTTGTTTGACGTTTCGGTATTTTCGTTTGCATTTATAATGCTCCGCACTTCAACACCTGCCACGCTAGGGGCACCTGCCGCTGCCACAACCCCTTCCCCGCTGCCCCACTGTTTGCTTGTGGCACCTTTTCTTTTGCTATTGCCGCTGTTGATTTACAGCGAGTTACAGCGTCCGGTTCGCTTCGCTTCGCTCCGCAGTGAGTTAAGCTATTTACCCTGTGGTTTATTGATATTCCAGCACACACACACAGTCACACACATAGAATCGCACACATGTAAGCAGCAACTCACATGCGTATTTATGCTTAGCTGCCGCAGTAGCACAAAAAGCTTGCAACTTTTAATTGAAAAACTTGAGCACTTACAACTTGCCGGCAGCACGAGAAGTCAGGGCAAAGGGCAAAGGTTGATATATATATATATATTGTATTTCCGCGCTACACACACTACACCTACACACACGCACACTCGAACACTCTATTAGCAATTGTAAAAGTAAAAGTAACAGCAGCGAACGCGCAGGGGGCAGGGCGACGGTTGTAGCTGCGTTGTCGCCGGCATTACTCAAGTTGTTAGCCATGTTTACAAACACAATAAGCAAATACGCTGACGATAGCAGCAGCAGCAGCCACAACAACAACAACAACAACTGTAAGCGAGCTGCACAGGTGTTGCCGACTTAAAGACGTCGCGCTGTTTACACACAAAGTTTTTTGCGTGGGCTGCCAACACATCCCCCTGCACCCACTACCGACTTAGGCGCATAGTTATAGTTGGCACTGTACGCCTGCAACTAAGTAAAGTCTGTCAGCGAAACGTGCGAATAAGTTTTCCATTTTGTTGCCGTGAGCGTCGTGCAAATATTTATTTAGCAGCAGCAGCAGCAGCAGCAGAGCAGAAGCCAACGATACTCCGATTTCGAATCGAATGCTAACGCTTATATCCTAGCGATAGTTGGCAGTGCCGCGCAGCCATAACAAGCAGTTGGTAATGTGCATTGACTTCCTGATTTTTATGGGTGGCGAATAAAGCATCGTTTGCATTTGTCTTGCCATAGTGCGATAATGATTAGAAAAAGCACTACGAACTGCATTACACTTCTATAAAGGGTATAACTATAATTTATTATTATTATTAATTATTTATTTATTGGGTATACCTTAAGCCCCGTCCGTCTTACCTAACTGTCATAGGCAGCAGCTATTGGTATACTAACTAGTTCTTAATTTATAATAATTTTAATTTAATTAAGAATATTAACCTTTACAGCAGAGTATTTGGTATCCTTTCGAAAAAATAGTTATCTTATTATCACTATTATTTAATTAATTATAAATTGTATATTCTGTTTAAAAAAAATCGTATGAATAAATTATGTATGCTGAATAAAGTTGCATACGACTGTGGGCAAAAAGTAAGGTGAATATTTTTGTAAAGTCAAAATTCTTTATTTATTCTCCTAAATCAATTTCATCCCCTTCAAAGTAATCCGCTCCCGATAAAATACACTTATGCCCGCGTTTTTTCAAATCCTCGACACAGGCCAAATAGTCCCTTTCCGGTATAGCTATGAGCGCCCTCGTCGTTTTTTCTTTTATCTCTTCAATCAACTCGAAACGCGTTCCCCGGAGTGGTCTCTTGAGTTTTGGGAACGGTCTTTCAAAATGGTTTTCACAGATCTTTCTGATATTCCGATCATATCAATGAGGTCTCTAATAGTCAACCGACGATTTTTGAGTACTAATTCCTTCACTTCATTGACGTGTTGGTCATCTGTTCACGTCGATGCTCGTCCGGAGCGCTCCAAGTCATCAACACGTTCCCGACCCTCTTTGAAGTCTTTGTAACACTTATAAACATTTTTCTGGGACATGGTAAAATCACCAAAGGCCATTCCCAAACTTCCTCAACGTTTCCGCAGCCGAAATTTAAAATATGTTGGCACTTCTCTGCTCAATTAATTTTAAATTGAATTTTCAATTGAAAATTCACCTTAATTTTTTCTCATAGTATTATGTCGAACAGTTAAGTCTCTATTAGTCATATGCCAATATCTGAATAATACTACCTAATAAATAAGACTGCAAAAGCTTCATACACACATATTGTTAGTTTTGTTACTAACTTTTGTCCTATACAAATGAGAAAGTATATTCTCTACTCCCTCCATAGCTTTTCTAGCAGATAGTTGGCCAAACTTTACCGGCAGTCAGTTGCCAATTAATCGTATGCCCCAGCGATATCTGGCGAATCGGACAGCATAAGCCGTGGCAATCGACGAAAACAGCTGCAACATTTAAATTTTGATTTGGCTTTACGACTAAATCTATTTGCCGATGCGTAATTGGCATACGCTTAATGGATATCCATATGCTCCATGTTACCCAATACCATGATGTGGCGGCGAGAGCCCGAGAAAGAGAGCGAGAGATAACGTTGCACATGCAAATTGCACCTCTCGCAGCGCACCAACCGCACTGATTATCGAGTGCCGACAGTAAAGAGCAGGGAGGGGAAAGGCGGGGAGACCAGCTAATGCCGAAAGCCACACGGCTCCAGTTGCCGCTCCAGCTTCAGTATATCATATAAACCATAAGCCTATTAATAGCCCCTGTCTGCGATCAGACAAACAATTAAAATTGACGGCACTTTTAAGCGTTGCCCGCACCGAGCGGGTACACTCTGCCCCTCTCCCCCCCCCTCCGTCGCGCACATTGTTCAATTGGGCGTAAATATGTTGTCGAAGTTGCACACTCACACACACACGCACACACGTGCTGGCCCCACGGCGTTAGCCCGTAGCGCTGGCTCCCCCATCGGGCCTAGGGCGATTTGCTGCCCGCTGCACGAATCTGCCAACAATTAGTTTGGCCACGTTGTCGCATCGACTCGGCACATAAATTGTTGCTCCCCAGTTGGCTTAGGCGCAGGGACATTGTTGTGGCCGATAGTTGGCATGTCGGTCGGCATAAAGATTAGCAAAGATATAGCAACAGCTGGCAGATAGTAGATTGAGTACGATTATGATGAAAATATGCCTTAAAAATATGTCAACCTCCTTAAATTATTTATAACTATCCCTAAAAATAAAAAAATAAAATTTTCTATATAGTTCAAGTCAAAAAAAAAAAAATCTGAATTTTCTTGACATTTTTTTCTATAAATATGCAGTCGAAATAGAGCTTAAGGTAGCCATAGCTACCTGGTAGATAGTCGAACTGATGCAATGCAATAATAATGAAAGAATACTTTAAATTAAGAGTAGATTAAGTTCCTTTAAATATTATTAAAAATATATTATTAAAATTTCTAATTTTGATTATTAGAAATTAGTTATACTTAAGAATAAAATTGTTCTTAAACTTCTTACCTCTTTTGCTTAATCAAAGTGCTGACAGTTTGTATAGAGAACGGAATATATAATATATAATGCAACGAACGGGGATAAAAAACAAAGAGTATCTGAAATTAAAAAAAAAAATTAAAATATTTTAGTTATTTTCAATAATTATGCATCTCCAAGACATGAAGACATCTTCAAGACTGACAACTATTTTATTATTACACAAGTTTATAGTTGCAATATTATTCAGAACATGAGAAAGAAGTATTTCAGGAATTTATGCTCTATAGGTATAATTTACAAAATACTCTTTTCTTTTTAAAAATAATGGGTAAGTTACCAAGTAAGTTACTTGTTAAAAAAATATGTTAGATATAGCAACATGTGGTAAATAAAACATCAACTAAGTTCACCAAAATATTATTCATCATCATAAAAATTGTTTATCAAAAAATATATATATACATAATTTTGGAGATAAATAATTAATAACATAAATCAATTAAAATATTTTAAAAATTGAAGCTTTTTAAAATTTTCTTTGATTTTCTCAAACCCATTTCAATTAATACAACCCATAAAACAAAACTTTCGTAATAGCAATACGTATACGTAGTAAGCTTTTGCAGCGCTCGATAACTGAACCAAGCTAAGCTCTAACAGAGCTTTTATTTCAGTTGCCAGCTTGCAAAGCTCACTTATTCTAAGACACTCTGTAGCTTTTACCCGTTTAGGCAAAACTACAACCGGTTATAATCCCAACTTACAGCA
This sequence comes from Zaprionus bogoriensis, assembly GCA_035046045.1. NCBI lineage: Eukaryota > Metazoa > Arthropoda > Insecta > Diptera > Drosophilidae > Zaprionus > Zaprionus bogoriensis. The sequence goes on from JAWNOI010000145.1 coordinate 1,942,950, forward strand.
TAAAAGCTCAGCCAAGTTGCCTCGCATTGAAAGCTCGCTCTCGCTTTAATTTTCGAAATATTCTTTATTTTATTTTATTTTATTTTAATGAATCGTTTAATAAACAATGCAAATCCAAAGCATCAAAAGGTAACTTAACTCTTAACATAGCAAATATCTGGCCAGAGCATTAACTGGCCATAATTTCGAATAGTTGTAACGCTCCACCCCAACGTAGGTCCCGCTCTTGAGATTGATTTGTAAATATCTGCAGCTCTGCTCGAGTGCTTCGAATAAATTCAAATAACTTGATGTTAACGCATTTGTATCAGCTTAATTTTGGTATATGTATATATATAGTAGTTAGCATAATATGTATTGGTATATTCTTGTATATAGTATTAATATTAAATTTGGTCTTTGTTCCATATGCCCATAGTAATATATGTATATATATAAGTATATGCGATATATTGTAATCAATGTCAAGTCAAACTCGCGAAAATTGTTGCTGTTGCTTAGGTTAAATTGAAACGCGAATTTACTACACATAAATTCGGTTTAACGCTAGACGTGTATCAGTATCATTATAATATATAATAATCGTGTGTAATAGTCGTCTATATATAGTAGATATATATGTACGAGTTGTTGCTTGCTGGGTTGCTCGGTGTACACGTTCAAGTTCAACATTAGTTTGGACCCTCGGGGTCGAGTTTAGTTATATAGTTTCGGTGTATCTCGTAGTACTTTTGGCTGATATGGATCATTTGTGGGCTGAGTATGTGCGTGTGTGTGTGTGTGTGTGAGTGATCGGAACATCAACAACAATCAACAATCAACAAGTAAATTAGCTATGAGTTATCATCATCATCTTTCCGTTTGATTCAAACTTGTAAGTCTCGCACTAAATCGAATCGAGTCGCATAACATGTACCAATTTCGAATACATCGTAACATTATTGTCGCCTGACTTTTCGAGAGAATAGAGGAAAATGTGCTGCAAGTCTATAAAAAAATTCTATCGAAATGGAAGTTGGGAAAGAGGAAGATATAGCAAGTCTGACTGTGTGAAAAATGTATTAAGAGAAGGTTCTTTCGAATATTTTAAAAGTATTAAAATTTTTCATTTTAGACAAAAATATATCTACATATGTGTAGAATATATGTTAAAGAAGATTTTTCTTTACGATATATATTAATGAAGTTTTAATACCTCGAACGCAGCAACTTTCGTTGCACTGAGGAATATTATAAGAATTTTCCACGCTTTTCGTCCACGTCTACGGAAGCGATTTATTTCATTTAAAATGTAAATGAAAGAAAACTATTTTTTCTCTAACTTATAACTAAAATTAAAAAAAACATAATAAAGATCATATTATTAAAAAAAGTGAAAATTAAAAAAAGGTGAAAAAAAACCAAAAAAATTGTACAATAAAACCTTTTGCTATAATTTGTTATCCATTTTTTTTTTAATTAGGCATAAGTCATAGGGAATATAATCAACTATATGGGAAAAAAGAATTTGCTCTTTTTGGTACACTACGAAAGTCTGCAGACTTGAAGTTTTGCTAGGATATTTTAAGCAGCAGAATTCGATATAGGCCGCCATTTTGAAGTCGCCATTTTGAATTTTGAACATGAAATAAATTTTCGCGCATTATAGAATATTGTACGAATACAACAAACAAAACTGAAAGACTCTCTATAATTCTGTTAATCCACAGGAAATGCTCAAACTTTTCAACCGATTCAGAAAGAACTTCCCCTTTAATTGCGCAGCGAGTTCTTACGTCGCTAGCTTCAATAACGATAGTTGCATGCGATACCATACGATACGTTGCGATAGTTCCTATATATGTAGTAGTAGTACTCGTGCAATTTGTATTTACATTACATAACGAAATCACCCAAACGCTGCGTTTAAAATTAAGAGTACCCCAGGGCCAGGTCCAGACCCGAAGCCGGAGCTGGGCCTGAATTTGCTGCCCGCACTACTATCACATGGATGCCAAGGGTTATGTGCTCTGCGTATGCCTTACACCGCCTCACATGAGCGCACAGCGATTCCAGCGCGATGTGTTGCGCACGCCCCCCTCGCCGCCGCCCTCGTTGAGGGCCATCGTCTTGGAGCGCATGAGATTGAGGTCGGTGCGTATGCTGGGACGACGCGCATTGGGCGTGACCACGCCGCAGGCGTCACTAAATCGCCGCTTAATGGACAGCGCATTCTTCTTGCCACCGCCGACGACGGAACCATGTGGGGGCAGGGGCGAGGGCGCACCGAAGACCGAGACGAGCCGGCGATGATGATTGGGCGTCATTTCCAGCGGCAAATTGGAGACCATGAAGAGCGCATAGAACAGATCATCGATGCGATAATTCTGCCGGGCCGAGCACTCCACAAAGGTGCAGCAGTTATCCTGTCCGGCTATGTAGCCCATGACCTCGTCCAGCTGCACGGTTCTAGCGAGAGAGCAAGAGGCAAAGAGAGTGTTAAAGAGAGAGAGAGAGAGACTACCAGGTCAGTGCTGGCAACTCACTTGAACTCGCGATCGCATTTATTGCCCGCTAGGATCATGGGTATCTTGGGCAGACTCTTCTTCTTGAATCCCGAGCCGGGATTGAGCGCCGCCCACTTGGTCTCCAGTATGTTCTCGCGCAGACGCACCACCTCCTCGAAGGACTCGCGTGAGTCCATGCTGAAGACCAGTATGAAGAGATCGCCTGCAAGCGGAAGTCAAGTCAAATCGATTGAGCGGCATTCGCCTCCGGATAATGTGCAAATTTATTGCTTATTTATTATGTGCCATTGGAGGGTGAGTGTGTGTAGGAGTGTGTAGTGTGTGTGTGTGTGTGTGTGCGATAACTGACTACAGCTACAGAGCTCCAGCTGGGCCTGATTCTTATGATAATTTATAGGACATTAAATAGCGCCAGGCACTCGGCAGCTTAAGTGATGAGACGTGCGTTTGATATGATTGCGGTTAACACACACATGCACACATGCACACGCACAGCATAATACACTAGCATACACACTGCACTATGGAACAGTTTTCACTATTTTTAGGCATTTATAAACTTTATAAAAATAATGCATGCTGTTTATATTCGTGTAATATTTGTGTTTCCTTTCAAAAATAAAAATTTCAATTATAGTAAGCAAAATATTTTTTTGGTTATTTTTTTATATTCTTAACTATTTATATTTTTATTGAGCCATTTATTTTCTCACATATATATTAATCGTTTGCGCTCTATTGCGCATATTTCGCTCATTTTAAATTAAATTAAAAATCATTATGTTCTCAAAATTCTGAATTATTTCTTAGTCTAGAAAACTAAAACTAAAATTGCCAAAATGTGGAAACTTAGCAGAAATTAAAAGTAGCATAATTTACCAAAATTTCTAGGATAAAAGTTTATTTTTTAGTGCAATTTTAATAATTTATAGACATTTGAAATTCGTGCAAACGAATTTTAAAATTTATTTAAACTAAAATTTAGTTAAATAAACTTGGGTCTTTTTTTAGCAAGTTAAAACTAAAGTAACAAAATACGATAAGATAATTTACTTATTTATTTTTATAATACCAAAAGTCGTGAAAACATATTTTTAAATATATTAAATTTGAAATAAAATTGAATATATTTTTAAATTGTATAATTTAATAGTTATAAAAATAAAAAAAATATGTCAAATATTTAACAAAAACAAAAAAAAAAACAACAAGAAGTTTTGCCAGCAAGCTTGCTTTATTTGTTCCATAGTGCATTGACACACACACAGCATACTACACTCAATCTGCCATCGAACTCACCCGTTAGGAATGACAGACGACGCATTGCGGGAAACGGATGATAGCCAGAAGTATCCAAAATGTCCAATTGAAAGACCTCATTTCGTATGCGATACAATTTACGATGGAACTCCTCGATGGTCGGCGTGTAGGCCTCCTCAAAGCGGTTACCCAGGAAACGTGCCACAATCGACGATTTGCCCGCGCGTGAGGAGCTGCCCAAGACAGAGAGAGAGAGAGGAAGAGAGAGAGAGAGGGAGTCACGCTGCTATTCCAATTCCGTCACATCCTCCTGCACTCACCCGAGCATTACGAGCCTGTAGCAGTTCTTGGCCGAGGGCAGACTGTCGTCGCAGAGCGAGAGACCCGCTCCGGGCCCGTAGATAAAGTCATCCGCCTGCTCGATGGCATCCAAGTTCGAGTGATGCTCCAGCAGATGCGCCTGATGCAGCTCCGCTGTGGTCACAATGCGGCTGCTGGTTACGCCGCCGCTGCCATTGCTGCCGCTTGCCGTGTCCTCCAGAAAGGTGACCACATGCGCGGCAGCTGGACGCTCGTCGGTGGGCGTGGCATTAGCCTGGCTATTGGTTTTGTTGCGTGCTCTATTGATGCTGTTACTGTTGCTGTTGCTGTTGTTGTTGCTGTTGATGTTGCTGCTGCCTGCAATTGCTGCTGGAGTTGGTCCGGGTGCGGGTTCGCTTATTGCAACGTCCACGTAGTTGTTGTTGTTGCTGCGCGCACAGAACCAATTTTTGCAGCGATACATTGCGTCTGTGTCATTTCCGCCACTTTAATGGTCGACCTGCTGCCGCTGATTACGCATACGCAGCGTGCGACGGTCGGACAGGCGGGCAGAGGGTGGCCAGGCACCGAGCACCAGCACTTGATTGCTTCTGTTTGCCAGCCACAAAATTGGATTTGGCGCTCGTCCGTCAGTTGCTCAGTTGCAGCGCACTGCTGCCATTTGCATTTTCAATCTGCGAACTTTGCGAGCTGCATGGATTTCGTGAATAACTTGTCGATCGACTTCTGCAAGCGGGAAAACTGCATACGATTAGCTGGGGAAATGCATAAATAAGTGCAGCGCATGAGGCTAGGAAGGACTAAATAAATATGGTACTACTGTGAGCAAAAAGTAAGGTGAATTTTTTAATTAAAAATTTAATTTGGCTCCGTGTGACTTCTGGCTATTCCCAAAACTCAAGAGACCACTCCGGGAAACGCGTTTCGAGTTGATTGAAGAGATAAAAGAAAAATCGACGAGGGCGCTCATGGCTATACCGGAAAGGGACTATTTGGCCTGTTTCGAGGATTTGAAAAAACGTTGGCATAAGCGTATTTTTTCGGGAGGGGATTACTTTGAAGGGGATGAAATTGATTCAGGTGAATAAATAAAGAATTTTCGCTTTACAAACAAATTCACCTTACTTTTTGCTCACAGTAGTATGTAGAGCAGCAGAAAATAGAGCAGAGTTTGAGCTAGAGTAGACAAAGCAGAGAGCAGAGAGAAGAGAGAAGATAAGCTAGAGCTGATCAAAGAGAGCACAGCGGGACTGCTGCTAGAGGCAGAGAAAGCGCTTGAGGAACGGGGAGGAGGAGCTGGGGAGAAGCTGGGGAGGAGCTGTAGCGCGCTCCAGCCTTCCACAGTGTAATTGCTTGAGCACTGGGGCCTTTCCAGGCGAATAAACCACATTAAATTGGCGCATACAAATTTCAAACTGAGTGCACCGAAAGCGCACGTAACCGTTCAGCTGTCCGGCTGTCCAGCTGTCCGGCCGTCCGGGCGTCCATTAAAAGGATTGACGCTGCCCTCGCACAGTGGGCAGCATTTGAGTGCAATAACGTAGCATCTTGCAGCAAATCTAATTAACTTTGTTGCAGCGAGCTGTGGAAGCACTGCCCCGCCTGCCCCCAATTCTGCTTTCTTCCGACCACAAACGAGAGCCGCAAGTGCTCGCCAGTCGCTTGGAAAATTTGCAGCAAAAGAATCGAGCATGTTACACACACACACACAGACACACACACACCCCTCCCTACCTGCCCCCTCGCACTCTGTAACAAAAGCCATTTAAAGAACTACTTGAAATTATATCATAATTGAATTCGGTCCACACAGCGTATTTGCCTCTCATGTGTGCGTGTGTTTCTTTGTGTGTGTGTGTGTTACTGTGTGTGTGTTTTTCGTGTAGGAAAACACGCAAATGACTTCGGCCAGCACCGACAAAAAGGAAAACGCCTCGAGACAATGGCGACATTTGAAGGCAACGCACACAAAGCCAGTGGAAAGAGGCGTGCAACGCAAACAACTAGCAGATACCCCGCACTCGATTTACCATTGCCATAAATAGGCCAAGATGTTTTTCTACACCTTAAACTGCAAAGGAAAATCGATTGAGAATGTGTGCAGAGCAATTAACTGGGAAAACAGCTTGGGAAAAACGAAAATGGAAAAGCAAAGCTATTTTCAGCTCTCAAAACAATTAAATTATAATTATATTTGCTCAACTCCTTACATTAAATTTAGACATAAATAATTATTAATAAGCTTAAAAGCAATAAGTTATTTTTTATTTCTATTTATTTATTTGATTTTTTTGATTATTTATATTCATTTATACTTTTGTTTTCATATTTAGAAACAAATAAATAAATTTCCCTTTATAGGTTTATCATAAAATAATTTACTTCCCTTTTAACTTATATTTAAAAAAAAAAAATTATTTATTTGAAGTAAACTTTTATAAGTTCATATAAATTGTTCTTTTTATAAGTTCAAAATTTAAAATTTTGCAGCTGAATTTATTTAATTTAATCAAAAAACACATAAAAATATATAATTAAAGTTAACTTCTTTCTTTCAGCTAACTAATAATAATTTAAATAATGCAATAATCATTACTATCAATAATTAAATATTTTTTACTAAAACTGCTGAGGCAACTTAGTTTTTTTTGACAGATAATTATATATTCTGCGACTCCAATAATTATATTTACTTGAAGTAAATACAATCTTATAAGTTTATTATAAAATAATAAAATAAACTGTGGCTTAACTTCTTTGTTGAAATTTTCAAGTAATTATATATTGTTCAGGTAAACAACTTTCCTTAAGCTCATTAATTAACAAACAAATAGTAATATTATTTTCAACTTCTTACTATATAATTATATATTTTTAAAACTCAACTTCTTTCCTTAAATTTAAAAACAAATAATGATATAGTTGAGGCAAATTACATATATATGAGCTCAATTTCTACTCCAAACTTTATACCTTCATTAGGCAAATAATGAGTGCTCATGCAATATTCATAAATCAAGGGAAAGCCAGTCAAAAGAGACAGTGAGCAAGATTGAGACTGAGCGAGAAGTCAATAAGCTCCGACAAGCTCCACTGCAGGGTATAGAAAATAATCAACTAAATGACGGAGCGCTTTTCCTGTGCACCTGTCCGCAAGCTGCTCCGAGAGGCAGAGGCAAGTGGAGCGTGCTGAGCTCGCCGAGGGCTGTTTAAAGAAAAGCCCAAGTATGAGTGCGAGCCTGAGACTAAGCCCAAGACTGCGCTCGATGCCAAGTCAAGTGCCAACAGTGGCACATACGTGCACACACACACAGAGAGCGAGCAGAGCCAATGAAGAATCGCATCGCATTAGCCGCATTAGTCAAGTTTCGGATCGTATGCCATTAACAAATGACAAGCGAGTGCACAAATTATTCAAACTTGCACTCACGGCTTACCAATAGCACCCACTACCGCTCCCCGCCACATTCCCTTCCCCTCCTGCTGCCAGTTCCGCTTGCCAGTTTCAGTTTCAGTTTGAGTTTGTTTTGTGCACGACAATTTCTCATATTTGCCTACAGCACGTGCACACCTTGTGCGCCAGAGCTCAAGGCTCCCAAGGACGTGTTGCTACTAGCTGCCAGTTGCCCTTACTCTACTACTCTCTGATACTCTCCCCCGCTCTCGCTCCTGCCCTCGTGCACTGCCAATTGTCATGGCGCAAATGCAATCGACACCAAATCCGGCGCGTACATCTGCGTTTTATGTGCGAGGCGTGCAGAATCGCACCTACAAACCCCCACCCCCCCCCCCCCCACACATATGTGTGTATAGCCCAAAATATGAGCACAACGTGCGGTTTCAAGCTCTACAGATAAGCGCCAAGTCCCACCCCACTGCCCCCCTCTGCCTTGCCGTTCGAGAACCGCAGAAGGCATCAATTACGACGCCAAACAAAGCAGTGCGAGATAATCGATCGAGAGAGCGAGTGAGAGACTACACTATAGTATAGTCTATAGCCGACTCGACGGGGTTATCGCCCCAGTGCAGGGCATCATCCACAGCAGCCTGAGCAGCAGTGGCATCGCCTCGAGTCTCAGTTGCGCGCTGACAAGCGCGAAATTTGCACGCGATTTGTTTACCCCGTCGAGCAGTGACCGCAAAATGTCCACGACGACGCCCTATAATAGCCGCATCTCCAGCACAGCTGAAGGCACAGGAGCAGCAGCTGGAGCAACAACCTCTTCCCCCTCCCACGCCCAGGCCGAGCAGCAGCCCAAGAAGTACGAAAAGTGCCGCATCACAAAGCTGCTCAGCGCTTTGGGCGTTTGCCTCTCGCTGCTGCTCATCGTTGCCGCCATTTGGATGCACTTGGGCCAGCGGGATCATCTCGGCCGACTGAACACTGGCTATCAGAATCGGGAGTGGACCTCTGACGAAATAGTGCTGCCCGAGGAGGTGGTCACTGTGGCAGCCGTGGGTGAGTAGGAAGAGTATTAGAGAGAAATGTTAAGGAAAAGGCGCAGGCGGATTTTTTCTTTTTTAACTAAGTATATACAGTAATATATATATAATATAGTAATACATATAATATAGTAATATATATAATATAGTAATATATATAATACAGTAATATATATAATACAGTAATATATATAATACAGTAGTATATATTATATAGTAATATATATAATACATTAATATATATAATATAGTAATATATATAATATAGTAATATATATAATGCAGTCATATATATTATATAGTAATATATATAATATAGTAATAGTTATATTTTTGTAATGTATTGAAGATTTTCTAGCATTATTTTTTGCGTCAACCTTTTTTTTCAAGCTCAAAGACAACATATAGGTATATTCTTTATTATAGAAGCATTGCAAAGCAGCTACAGTTCCTGCCGATTATAACAGATTAAATTAAAAATCGCTCTACTTTATTTTGAACTTTTAATATTTTTTGAGCTCAGAGACAACACCTAAATTACTATGGAAATTTCTATATAATATCTATATCTAATAAATGCTAATAAGTATATAATATATAAATTATAAAAGTAAATATATAATAATGACATATAATAATAATATATAAAAATTCAAAATATATAAAATACTAATAAAAAGAAATGATAATAGATATCAACAATCAAAAATACTCATTTCAAATTCTAAAAAAAAAAACATTTTGACCGAGATAAAATTTTTGTAAAGTCATGCCAAATGTTAAAAAAATATTGACTGCAAAACTTATCAATTTTGCCCGGGACCAAACTAACTTTATCAAGAATTTACAGATTTTTACTAGAAATAATTAAGGTTTATTTGTTAGCAAAATATTGTTGTATGTTTGCATAGTTTGAGTTTTTTTTTAGAAATAATTGAGGTTTTTGTGTTAGCAAAATGTTGATGCATGTTTATTAATTATTATTTACTGCATTTTTAGAGCTATATATTAATATATTTCATATATATATAAATATTTATTTGTATCTATATTTATGTCTATTTTTTTATTTACTCTAACTGTGCATAGTAATTTCTGCATTGAATTTTCATTTGCAAAACTCAAACCTTTTTTAAATTTGTTGCAAACTTTAATGTTTGCGCTGCAGAACTGAAATCGTAGCTGTACATATGCTCACATATACTATATACACTATATATAGACGAGTATAGTTATAGTCAGTTAGTGCAGCAGTTGATATACGATAACTAGTTCCGCTTTCAGCAATTACTCTGTACATTTAGAGTGCTCTGCGCTGCTGAGCACTGCGCTTGCCCCCCTGCACGAATATAATGACCCATTATTTGCGCCTGCCCTTCTGCTCTCTCTCTCTCCCGACCTCTGCAGCCGCACTGTACAGCGAGCAGCAAGGCGTGACGGACGCTTGTCTGGATTGCATCGCAGCGACCACAACGCAGAACAAACCAACCAAATGCGGCGAAACGCCGTGCGGCATCTATGGCATCCATTTGCCCTACTGGAAGGATGCACTGCTCGCAGTGCCAAACGCTGCAGGCGCTCAGGGTAATTTGAGCTTGTCGACAAACTGCCAACGCTCAATTGGTCACTTTAACCACTAATCTCTATGCGCTAACCTATCTACCCCCCCCCCCCCCCACTTGCTTCTCTCCCACAGATTACGAGAGCTGCGTGTCGAAGGGCGAATGCGGTGCTGCGATTGTGCGTGGTTACATGAAGTCCTATACGAGGGACTGCAATGGGGATGGCATAATCTCGTGTCGGGATCAAATAATGCTGCACCTACTTGGACCGACGGGTTGCCTAAGAAGAGACTTGCCGGCCAAATTCCACGCGCGAATGAGCGAGTGCCTGCGCGTGAAGGAGCTTGAGTAGCACGACACAGTTTGCAGCGGGTGGGGCCACGGGGGAGGAGGAACAGCAGGAGGAGCAGGAAAAAGGCAAGCAGCAATGGCAGCACAGACATGGCTTTTATTGTGATTTCGAGCTGTGGGCGGGGCGCCAGTAAAACGTTAGCATAAACAAGGCCAAAAAATCATTAAACATGATGAGTGCGGCGAGCAGTGCATCTTTCAGGCCCGTCCGCACAGCGCCATTGCCAAGAATACACTGCACATGATACAGCAGGACCTGCAAGTGGCAAGTGGGGGGCATGACATATGCTAGTTGTGGCAAAGAGCACAATGAGTTGAAGGCCTTACGGGAAACGTCATGAGCACCACGACAGCAGCGTACAGAAAGAAGGTCCACTTCTTGTCCAAGATGATCATAAAGACGGCAGCATGAATGCTCAGCAGGCAGGCAGCATAGGAAACCGTGAAGGTGAAGTAGATGTCCGCAGTCAAGTCATACTAGAAGACAGCAGGCATAACTCTCTCTATGTCCCTCTCTCTGCTGAACTGCTGCACTTACCGGCAAGAGGAAGCCCAACATGAGGGCAAACAGCATGACTAGAAAAGTGAAGAAAAAACAGGCGAGCAGACGAAACAAATCTGTGTGGACGACCAGCAGGCCCATGGCCACGATCTCGGACTCGACAATGATGCCGGCCACCACGCAGTTGAAGAGCTCCAGTTGGCGCACCTGATCGATCAGCGAGAAGATCATCAGCACGAGCATGCTGAGCAGAAAGAGCAATACCCCCGTGTACTCATGCTCCTGGGCCACTTGCGACATCTCCGAGCTATCGACGGGGGTTAAGGGGAATTTAGAGAGAGAGCGCACAGATCAGGTTTGAGCAACTTTACCGTGGCCAGAGCACAAAGAACAGCCATACGCCCAGCGCATTCAGCAGGCACAGGCCATTCAGCAGGAACGTGGTGAAGACAAATCTACGCCTCTGATCGGCCGTCTCCACCTGCATGGGCCACAACGTGATCAGAGTCTTGAACATGGCCAATGAGCAACTAAGAATTTCCCAATGCTTATGTCAAAATTAACAACAAAAAAAAAAAAAAAAACAAAAAGTAAAACTAAATCGTAGACTACGTGTACTTGACTCTGGACTTGACTGAACTGAACTAAACTGAACTGAAAAGGCACAGGCACAACAACAACAACAACAAGCTGAGAGCCAGCAAGACTCGCGAAACACTCGCAAATTATTCGCAAAACATTCGCAAAAACATTCGCAGAACATTCGCTAATAATGCTCGTTCATAATTGAAGTCGCGCAAACTTTATAATCTCGCAAATGTGTAATAATTAAAAGTTTACTTGGCACAACAAGAAGAGGCGCCTTCCCTGCTCCATCTCTACTCTTTCCTACTCCTTCCCTTCAGCCTTCCCTGTCAAAGTTTCGCTCAAGTTCGCGTCTGAACTGGACAGCAGAAATTTCTGTGATTTGCTGTGCTCCTTGCAGCTGCTCAAAACGCACACACACACACACATTCCTAGGTGTGCAATGGGGTAACTGCTCGACAAACCCCTCCCGTCCCCCAATCAGCCCCTCCACGACGCACAGTGTATATAAGCCATGTCTGTGCAGCGCCATCGATTTATCATTATGATTCTTAATCAATTATTCAGGCATATGCTAAGCAAAATGTACTCGACTTCACGCTGTGTGTTGGCGCTAGATAAGACTTAATACCATTAAATACTCTAATGGAAAACTAAAATATAAATAAACAAGTCTAAAATAAATAACGACTTCAATAGAAAAACAATACAAAACTTTGTTAATTTAAATAGCATAATTGAAATAAATGAAAAACTTCAATAAAAAAAATAAGCAAACTGACATGAAATACAAAGCTTAAAAAATTTAAATAGTTTAATGGAAAACTTGAAAAAAAATTTAATATATAAAATATATAATTATACAAAATATAAACTGAATTAAATACAATTATAAAAATAACTTTATACTATATAGATTATATTATAGATTTATTATTCAGGAATATGTTTAGTTAAATCTACTTGAATTTGCCCTTGATAGGTCCAAAATAAATTTAAAAAGAAAAACATTAAAACATTAAATTGCAAAGTTAATAGATAAAAAACCTTAGCTTGCATAAGATAGCAAAAAAAAATAAATAAAAATAATACCTATTATAAAAATAAATTGAAAAAAATATATATTAAAACTTTATGTTTCAAATTTTATAGAAAGAAAACCCAAGCTTTGTTAGAATAGCGAAATATAATGGAAAACAGCTTTCGTAATCAATATACAGCTATACATATAAATAAAATAAATATTTATGAAATAAAAATTGCCAGGGACTTTTGCTTAAAAATATTATATTAAACAGTAAAAAAAATATACCTAGACAATTCAGAATAAATGTATAGCATCCCCATGTATGCACATGTACATATATTCAAACTGCGGCATTTCTATCTGCCGCTGGTTGTAAATACTAATAGGATTAAATACTTATTTAATGTATAACGAAAAATACTAAACAAAAAAAAATAAATCTGACATAAAAAAAAAAGAAAAAAGATAAAATACATTAAATAAAAATTTAAATTAAAAAAAAGGAAATATAAATAATTTCGAACGCAACTACCCACAGAAATATGCAATAACTTACTTAACTGTGCGCTGCCAAGCATTAAATACTAGTTTAAAACCAAACAAAAACACCCAAAGCTAAGCCTAAATTGAATTTAATGCACTAATAGAAAGCTGAAAGCAAAATAAAGTAACTTACTTCAGTGCAACGAAAATAGAATACCAAACTTAGAACGAAATACCTTAATGGAAAACTGAAACTTGTGTATAAATAAAATATGTAATGTTAAGGACGGATAAAATAACAATAATAATTGCGAGAGCAAGCAAACTAGCGCAAGCAAAATCCATTAAGCTGAAAGTTTTCTGTGTGTGTGTGTGTGTAGTACGTGGCGTATGCGTAATATTCACTTCGAACGCACTTGCAGAACTCGAACTTCGTTCAGCTGAGACCGACGCAACTTTAGTTGAAACTTGTTGTTTGGTTCAATTTCGCTCGAACTGATTGGTCTGGTCTGGTCTGGTCTGGATCGTAATCATGCTATTGCATGACAAGTGTCTATTACCCCGTACTTTATTCAATCAGACGGGCAAATTGCGCCGAGCTGGAAACCGAGCAAACAGAAATACTCCCGGGCCTAATGAGGGCGTCAAAACTGAAGGCCGCCGTCGATTCATATTCAGCTTTATTGAATTCTAACGAATTAACTAATTGCAGATACTAAGCCAGGCGCTGCCAGATAAAACCAGCTCGACGCGACTGTCGTCTGATTGATTAACGGCCCCAGGGACATTTCTGCCTGCATTGACGGCAAAGAGTTGCGTTTAAAAACAATTAACGGCACGCTCCAACGACTCGTCAATTCAGCCATGTCCGGCAATGTTTTTTTAATTTTTTTTACTTTTTTTTGTCCACTTGCCCCTTGTCAAAGGTGTTGCTCGACATCAAATCCCGCAGATTGACGCTGCGTGGGCAGCGGGCGAGTGGGAGGCTCTGCTCTGCTCTGCTCTGATGTGGTCGGCCGCTGGGAGGGCTTCAAATTGATTGCTTTATGGCTGGCAACGTTGTGTAAAATTGGTGGCATGCAGCAGCAGCAGCAGCAGCAGCAGTAGCAGCGGCAGCGAGTTGTTAAAAGAATTTCGCAATTCTTTTTGCCAGCTGCTCGATTTCGAGCAACTATTTTTGCAGCGAGTGCTGCGAGAGAATTTACTCAATTTTGCATTCTGTATACGCTACGTTGGTTTACAGTCCCTCTCACCACGCTCTCTCATGCTTCATGCATTTTTAGCGCTTTGCTTTTGGCAATTTGTTTTGCATTGCCGCCGCCAGTGAAAAGGGCCAATGGGATTGCAGTAAAAGTAACATACTTTGGCCCGGCACGCTAACAACATTCGCTAAGTAGATGCAATGCAAATGCGTCAAAGCATGTGAGATGATGGCAAGCGCTAAGAAGGCAACCAACTGGCTCACAGGGTATAAGCATAAAAGCTACTTGCAGTCGATAATTTTGAGGCATCGATATTTTTATTTAGCTTATGCAGCAATTAAAGTAGCCATAAGCAATGTTTTAACATATGTTAGCTAACAGCAGTGTTAACAGTATGCAAGAAAGTTATCGAAATGTTAGAAAAGCGCTGGACTGATTCTATTGCTACGAAAGAAGACTACGTTGATGAATAAAGTCGAGTTTTGCCAAAAAGTCAAAAAGTCTCGGGACTTATTGATCCACGTGTTAGCCAACAGCGTTAAACGAGTTAATAGCACTATCGATAGAACGATAATTCGCAGCTTATGTTAACTAACGGCAATTTAAACTATTCGAAAGCAGCAACATTAAAAAGATATTCAGAAATTTGATTAAATAAAAAAATATTCACTTTACTTTTTGCCCACAGTAGTAGACAATTTCGCTTTACCAACGTACATATCAACTGTTTAAAAGTATAAAATTATTTATTAATTTAATAAAGCAGCTATACAATTTAAATTATCGAATGTTAGCTAACAGCCAAAATCGATAAATCAATCTTTAAACAGCGATATATTTCCCAAAGTCCCACTGCAATATTTTTGCAGGCTTAAAATCAGAGCTGGGGCAGGCTATAGATCCCCGCCAGCAATCAGCAGGCGTGCCAGGTAATTAAGTGTACATCAGAGATTAGCCACAAAGCGCAGGCGACAAGCGACAAAGGGCAAGGGGTGAGAGGCACCCAAAAAGGACCCGCTTGGGCCCGCAGGTCATAAATTCTGACTAGCATCCGCCGCCGTCCGCAGCTTTTATGTGCATATTTAAATACGCATTGGCAATGAGCACCCGGAACGGAACGGATGCTAAACCAACAACAACAGCAACTCACTGCGACAACTTTAATGTCTCTCTCTCCTACTCTCTTCTCTCGCTTCAAGCCGAGGCGCTTCATTAATTTTATAGTCAACGTGCAGGCTGTAGAGCGGGGTAAGAAGCACAGAGCGGCAGAGGCCGCTGCGGTCGCTAGGCGTGCGTTCTGAGGTTGATTCTGGTTGCGCTGGGTTAACTTTGAAGTTGCTTGGGCAAAAGTTTTGATTGTCTAGCCACGCACTAACACACACGCACTCCCACACGCACACGCACGCATACACGCAGGTCACACATGCATGCTGCTACATACGAGCGAGCCAGTGCTGCGCTGTTAGCTAATGCTAGATCTAGCAATTTAAAAAATGTGCTTTTAATATGCTTTAAGCTATAAATTAAAAAAATTAACAATGTTTTTTTTTTTCAAATTGTTGGAATTAGGTTTTTTGTTGGCGTACTTGACTCATTTAATTTTTTAGGGATTCAAATTTACTTTTTTATCGAATATCAATATTTTTAGAGCTGCCCAATGGTTTTTTACTTATTTGCAATTTATAATTTAATTGTTTCTGTTGGCGTACTTGACTCAATAAATATGTTTAGGGCTTAACATTTATTTTGTTGGCGTACTTTTCACATTTAATTTGTTTGGCGTTTAAAATTTATTTATTTCTCAAAAATCAATATTTTTGAGCTGCTTCAATGGTTTTTTACTTAAGTGCAATTAATTATTTAATTTCACAATTTAAATTGCCTAGAAAATTGTGTACAATACTTTTAAAATGCAATGAATAAAAAACAAAATGAGATTCCATTGCAACTTTACTATTTTTAGTTCATTATAAAATACAAATTAAATAAATAAATTAAATAAATACAATTTAAATAAATATAAAGTTTTTAGGCTTTTTTTTCCTCACTAAATCTAGCGATTTCTGATTCCAACATTTTGGCAGCACTGAAGCCAGCAAATGTGTTTTCTGAATGTGTTGTGTGAATGCGTGCGTGTGTGCCTGTGTGTGCTGCCAACTCAAGTGGTTAAACGTGAAACTTTTTTAATTAGAGTTGTTGTGGGCAGCGCTTGTCACGCTGACGCATTGTGTAAACAATTTTCGTAATCTTGGCCGCATAGTTTCGCCACATCCGGCTTGCCGTCTCGCTCTGCCACTCTCTCTCTCTCTCTCTCTACCAATCTCCCAGCCTTGCTCTGGCATTTGCCTACATGTTGCAGCCAAGGACGCGGAAAAAATCGGCCCAGTAGCAAAAATACCCATCAATTTGGCAACATTGGCGCGCTTTGCTTTGCTTTTTTTCGTGCTAAATAAAATTCATGAGGCTTTGTAATAAAAACGTCAGAGGCGCGCGCCATCACAAAAGACAGCAGACCGAAACAGGAGCAGCAACAACAACAACAACCACGACAACAACAACAATGGAGCTGGGAAGCAGCTGTCACCACTTGGCAATGACAATGGCCCCCTCGAGAGAGGACGGAGCGCATAAATTGGAGACGGATCCTTTGTGCAGCGCCAGAGCGGCAGAACCGCCACAACAGTTTGCATTCATTTAATTTCGCTATTATCAAAATAAAAAGGCTTTGCGCTTGATTGAAGCTCTGTGGCAGCGAGCGCGAAGCGGCTTTGGCCTAGGCTCAAAGTGTCGCCAAATTATATGAAAATTAAATGTGGCCGAACTGGGCACAACTTTTATTGCCGCCTGCCCGCCTGCCTGCCTGCATATCTAATTTTCAGTCTAACAACTATATTATTAAAGCCCAGGCTCAAGAGAGCACAGTGCTCATAATAAGTTTCTTGACACATTCTCAAAGTCGGCAAACTATGAAGAAGAGAAGTCTTTGGTAGGCGAAGCAGCAATACCCTTGAATTTTTTTGCACTTTTGGCAAATTGAAGTTAATTTAATTGTCATCTTTATGCAAATAATAATAAAAACTTAAGGAAAAATTAAATTAAAATCAATTCGCGGAAATAAATTAATCTCAAAAATCCACAAGTATTTTTATTTCCAAATCATATTTACATAATGAAAGCGATTGAAGAAATTTGTATAAAATAAACTAAAAATAAAATTATTGCAACTTCTCATAAAAAATATGCGAAAAATCTTAATAAAAGAGCAACAGTTCTTATACAAAATTCAAAACGATAAAAATCCCATACAAAAAAAATAAATAAAAAAAATAAAATTGGAATGAATAAAGTTAACATAAAGCCAAAAAAAAAAATAAATAAAATGGATTAAAATTGTGAAGAGATTAATATTTAAATTATTTTTAATTAAAACTCAATAATAGAATTTGGAAAAATAATAAAATGGTTTTTAGCTTTTCCTTACAAAAATAGGGAGTGCTAACGAAAATTGCATAAAATTAATTTTAATAAAATCGGATAAACTTTAATGCAATATGGTAAACGACGAACATCTCAAAAGATATTGCTTCCCATTGAAAATGATTTTCCAAGAAGCAATGTAAGCAGAAAGTTGAAAGTACAGCCGAAATGCTGATACCCCCTGCAAGGCTATAAAAAATGTATAAAAACAATGGCTGCCAAATTGGATGTGATTATTATGTGATGATGTTATAAAACCAAAATGCCAAGATATTGAAAACTGGCACACAATTTTCATATTTCATGTTTACACTGTGCGGCATAACAAAATAAAAACGAAAACGCAAAACGAAAATGAAAATGAAAAACCGAGCCCCCAATGCTGGCTGCAAATATCCGCAGGATGCGCCGCTTGCCGCCGGCTGTCAATGCGATTTTGTCAACGTAATCAGACGCCGACAACGAGGCCAAAAAAGAAGGCCCGCAACGTCGTCCGCAAAACACAATTCACATTTCGCATTTCAAATCTCGCATTTTGGCGTTGTTTCTGCCAATTTTTGGACGTGCACACAATGCCCGATTGCCGAGAACTGAGCACACCGTCAGTGCCTGAATACAAAGCACAACAGTGCGTATGATGATTATGCGTATATATGTATGTATATACATACTTGGTATATCGAGGCCACATCGCAACAAATCGCTTGCGCTTGTTTGCGTATCAATGAAGAAATCGCCTGCCGCTATAGCATACTTTCCAGCGCAAGCATTACGCACTTCCACATAAACACAATCAGTCAGGGGCAGAGCGAGGAAGAGACACACACGCGCTGACAAACAATTTCCGTGGCGAGTGAACGTCAGTGGACGTCAGTGTTGCCAAGTCAGCTGTTTTTCCGTCAACAACAAATTGATTACTTTTTGTTTCGGATTTTTTATTATATTATTAATAATATTTTTAATATATTGTTTTCATTATACTATATTAATAATATGTTATTAATAATAAGAAAACCCAAATAAATATGTCAACCTGGTTTAATCTAATTCTATCATATACCTTAAGACAGACTATATATAAAATAATTTAAAAAAACGATTTTTTTAAAAAGCCTTTTTAAAAAATATTCGTTTCTTTGGGTTTTGGAATTTTGAAGACATATCTCCTAGCTTAGAAAATGATGTGCTTTTTCTAAAGATCTTTTGAGCTTTTATTAGAAACTTTTTTTTCTTATTTTCTGTTTTTTTTTTCGAATAATCCTACTTTTTAGCTAAAATTCTGGGCAGCACTTTTGTCCCTACCGCATTTTTCTTCTAAAATTTTTTAAACCATGTAATGGAAATATTTCACTTTCGCATTTAGCTTTTTAAAAATTTTAGATTATAAAATTGAAATATTTTCCTGGCTTCAAATATGTTAAGCTTTTTTAAAGAATTTTCTAGCTGCTTTCACATATCTCTTCAGCTACTGCCGGCTTTTATTGCATGCAATGTAGCTTTTTATTGCAACAGATTGTGGGCAACACTGCTTGTGGCTTTCGCTTTTTGGCCAGGCTCCGTATTACGGTCAGGTCAGCGAGTTATGTTGACGTTATGTTCGAGTATACATTAATTATGGCTGTTTACTCTGCGTCTGCTCTCCTGCCAATTATGCGCACGAAATGGCTTATTATTGGCCCACACACACACACACACACACACACACACACACACACACAGTAGCATATAGGCCAAGCTATTCAGTTGGGCGTCGCGTGGCCAAATCAGCTCGCCAAATGGCCCTCAAAGGCCACTTTCATTTGGCCCTAAACGAAGCATCAACGCCGGAATAACAACAAACAGCAGCAACAGCAGCAAGAACTGGAACAACAACAACAACAACAGCAAACAGTCGCATTTTGGTAAACAAAAATTGGCCGTGTTTACTCGGCGAACAGTCCAAGCATTTGTCGTTGTCGTTGTCATCCCCCGATTGTCCGGCCCGTCCGGCTTGATGGATGTTATTCTAATGTCCCCCAACACTGTCGCGCGCTTGACCCCAAAATCAGCTAGACGCCGGTCGCCCACAGCACTTCACCCCCTCCTCACTTCCTCAGTCTTCCCTAGCTGTCAATCATTCAACTGCAGCTAAAAGCACAGCTAGTGCTGGCAAAAAGTGCATTAATCGATTAATTATATCAAACGATTATTAATTGAAATTAATAGTAAAAAAAAAAACAATTTCTCTGGCATAATTGGTATCAGTAGCGCTTGACAAAAAAAATAAATAAACTAATTAATAAATCAATTAACGTGTAATTTCGGTAAATATTAAAACAGATATGCGACTATTCATGACTTATCGATAGAAAAATATAAATCAAAAATTAAAACAAAAAGCTATGAGTTAAGAAAGACTTAAGCAAAAATTGCAGCAAATTTACGATTTTCAATAATCATTGGAGATATTGTACCACATTATCAATTGAAGAAACTAAGCGATTATTAAAGAAAACTTTTTATTTATCGAATAATTACTAAAGCAAAAATACA
This sequence comes from Zaprionus bogoriensis, assembly GCA_035046045.1. Classification (NCBI taxonomy): domain Eukaryota; kingdom Metazoa; phylum Arthropoda; class Insecta; order Diptera; family Drosophilidae; genus Zaprionus; species Zaprionus bogoriensis. Next base: position 1,963,202 of record JAWNOI010000145.1, read on the forward strand.
AAAATAGCAATAGCAATAGCAAATATTATCAAACTTTGATAATATTTGCTATATATTTATATAAATATTAATTTTAGGCATATATACGCATTTTTTATAATTCTGCAATACATCGACATAAATAAAAAAATATCTAAAAGTTCGACTATTAATAATCGTTTCAGATATAGTGCCATCTCTAGCCACAGCTCGTTGGCCAATTCACAAGCTGCTCAAAAATTAAAAGCAATTTAATATAAATTCGCCTCGACCGCAGACCGCAACGCTTACATTCTCTCTCTCTCTCTCTCTCTCTCTCTCTCTCTCTTTCTCTCACTTTTCATCTTTCTCGCTGTCTCTTTCTCTCGCTGTGAGTGTTTGTGTTGCCACTGCAAGTGCAGTCCAAGTCCATTCTTTTAGGTAATTACACTAATTGGCGCCGGACTGCGCAGTATAATGCGATAATTTACTCGCCTTCCTCGGCTTCCACAAACAAAATGAACAAAAAGCGCGCAAGAAAAGCGCAAGCTTTGTTGGGGAAACAACGTTATGGCGTATAAAATAGGATAACAAGGGTTTCAATATTCAAGGCAAATCTTAAAGCTGAGCTAGAGCCTAGAGCCCAGCAAAAAAAAAAAAAACCAACCAACCTTCATAAATAATTCGAATTTGGCAGAGACCTTAAATATTCGCGCTCGTATATCCCCGCACATCTGTGCGAGCTTTACGGCCCGATTTTATTGCCATCATTATTGATATATGAGCTTGTTTTATATTATCTCGAGATTCCCAGCATTTTACAACAATAGAATGTGGAAATTTCAGATTTATTTCGTCATTTCTGACATTTTTTTTTTTGCGAAATTTAAGATTTATTTCCAGCAGAAGGAATCTTTTCTTTTCCACTTAAAAATCTGATTTCGGACTCAATTTCGAGCTATTTCCCATAGAGTTAAGTTGGGTATTCTCGCTTCGCTTGATCCGAGAGACTGTCACCGGCCCTTCGCCATTGACAGGCGAGACATTTGAGGCAGATACCAGATGCCAGATACCAAAATGGCTGCGTCTTAAGCGGCGACAGGCGACACAAGGACATGCGAGCGTATCACGAAATCCACTTTACGGCCACAGACCCACGTAGGTAAGACACTTCCCATCCCCCCCCCCCTCTCCACACCTACTAACCATACAGAGACTATCGTTTTAAAGCCTCACCTTTGGGTTGAGCTGGCAAATATGTACGCAATATGTAATCATTGAGATTGTTAAGAAAATTCATAACAACGTTGAGACAGACAGACAGATGGGCGGACGGACAAACGGACAGACATAATACAAAGCTCACACAAAACACAAACACACTGTCGTTTGTTGTGCGAGTTTGTATGTGTGTGTTAAAATCAAATGCTTTACTGCGGCAACACATGTCAAAAAATAACAACAGACGGCAAAGCAGGCAAAAGGAAAAGGTGCGAGGTAAATGATCGACTGGGGAATACCGCATATTTGGGAAATCAAGAACTTGCTGTTTTATGGATTGAGGATAATTTTAAGGCAGCTATGCCATTAGTAAAAAGTAAATAAAAACCTTACAAAATATCTAATAAAATTCAAAAACTCCACAACCTTTAGAGCATATTTATAAATTATATAAATAAATAGTTGTATGGTTGCTATGATAACTCTATGGATTGAGAGATAATTTTAAGGCAACTATGCAATTAGTGAAAAGTAAATAAAAATCTTAGAAAATATCAAATAAAATGCAAAAACTGCACACAAACTTCAGAGTATATTTTTAAATTATCTAAATAAATAATTGTATGGTTGCTATGATAAATCTAGTCTACACTTTAATTATTTGCATATGCAATTATTTTAAATAAAAGTTTTAAGATAAAAAAAAATACATTAATAAATTGCCAAGTACACATTAAATTTTTTAAAATATACACACTTAATTGCAATTTACGAAGCATTCACAAAAATCTCTGAAAACACCCAACGCAACTCTCAAAAACAAACTCCAGCGAATCCTGCGAGAAACCCTTCAGAAATTAATCAAAGAATTAAATTTGTCAGTTCTGCTGCAGAATTCCGCACATAATTGAATAAGTTTCTCCGACTTTAATTTTGCCCCTTTACAGGGTACTGCAAATCAGCGACAGCTGCCACCACGCAGCCCCAAAATTTGTTCCAGCAAACATTTCGAGAGTTGTTGAAAAGATTTCAAAAAAGCAACACAAACACACACGCACAGAGAGTGAAGGCTGAGCTGTATATGTGGGAACATCCCCTGAAAGAGGGCTCCACAGCAGAGTGAAATCGCTAAAAGATGTGTGAAAAGCGGCGAAAAGACGTTGGCGGAAACAAAGGATTGCGCTGGCGTTAAAGGTTAAAGCTACGTATGAAATTACTCTGGGCCAACGCACAGCTGCCGTCGCTGCTGATTTTGATGTTGTTGGTGTTGAGAGTCCTTTTAATTCGGATTTGTGTGCGGATTGTCCCGCTGGGCATTTGATTTGTTGCGCTACACCAAATCAGAGGCCAGACTTCAAAGCAAGCCTACGCGGCCTCACACTCAATTAGCACGCACGCAGACATGCAAAATTCGCGCGCTCGCTAATTTATTAATGGCTAATGTCAAATTTTTGCTGCCTTCAAATGACATTGAAAAATTATCTAGCATGTGTGTGAGGCTGTAGAGAGAGAGAGTGGAAAAGTGGGTGCTGCCTAATGGGCTGACAGTCTTGCGAGCACTTGTACGGCGGCAAACAATTTAGATAAGAGAGTGCAGAGCGCTGGAGTGGAGCGGGCAACGTACTTACTTGCATGCAGAACATATGAGTGGAAGTCGCAGTTCGTGTATTTAGATGGATTTCTCCCGCCCCCCACACACACAATCCCCTGCAGCTCTTTGAGCAGTTCAACTTAATCAGTTTGAGTTTTACGAGTGGGAACCGCTGACAAGCTCGGTTGCTTTGACTCCCCGCTTAGAACAGAAGCTCTACTGTTAGCTGGGCGGGCAGAGGTAAACTGTAGTCGCAGCTTAAATTAAAGTTCAACTATAAAAGTGGAATGTAAGAGACAAAAGCCAAAGAGCACCGCTCCGCACTCGAGAGTTGGGCCATAAAAAATTGAGTGTTTAAGTGGGTAACCCAATCCTTGAGCTTTTTATGGGCCAAGTGGACGCGGGCTGGTCACGACATCGTCGGGACAACGTACAAAAAAAAAAAAAAATAAAAAGAAGACAGCAATAACAAGTTAAGAAAGCGATTGTCAAGTGCACGCGACTTTTAGATACCATTGCCATTTACAACTGCATGTTATCGTATATACCTTTAAACAATTTAGCTCGACAAGTATAAAAAAAGAAAAAGCTGTGTTTGAAAAATTCCATATATCTGCTGTGTTTATTTTTCGATTAGCTTGAAATTTGCCACAAAGATCAATAATAAAGTAAGCTACGCATGTGCCAAATAAGTTTGCTATAACTTGCAGAACTTGTTTAATATTTCACTTTAAAACCAAAAATACGGTTTTTTTGTATAAACTTTGGGCAGTAGACAAATTTGAAAATAAGCAGTATAATTGCTACCAATAATAGCATCTGCCTGCCAAATTTGGTGTCTCTAGCTCTAACAATAGCCAAGTGCTGCCTATTTATTCGAACAAACGGACATGTCCGCATTGACTTGACTTTTGTAAGCAATCAATAATATTTATATTGAGCTGCCACGCCTGCTGCTGCCAATATGCCACTTTTAGTCATTCTCAATGGGTAAGTTGTATAAAAATAATCATTGAGAGAGAGTAGGAGAGTAGGAGAGGCAGATATTGTACGGTGTCAACCGGAGGCGGGCAACAAATCAAATAATACTCGTAAATAAAATGAAATAGTCGCAAATTGCATTAGGGGCCCGTCGTCGTCGTCGTCGGCGAATAATGGCGCCTATCTGTTCGATAACAATATATTCGATTATGTGAAGCACAAATTGCGGCTCACCTTCAGGCAGGTTTTTTTTTTTTGGGGGGCTGATGGGACAACATCAACCAAATTGCTTGTCCCGTGTAATTATAATGTATTTCTTCCACTGTACGTCGACACTTTGCACTCGGGCACAAACTCCCTCACTCACACACACACACAGGCACAATCAGACCCGCACACTGCTGCTGTCACACATTAACATTTAGACGAGCCATAAACAGCTAAACACAAGAAGTCGTTGTCCTGCCGCCGGCCGAGCGTTTGTTTTGTTTTCACGTAAAACTCCAAGAACAACAACAACAACAAGAACAACGTCCCGCCTCTGCCCGTTGCTGATTTAGATAGCGGGAAGTGACCTGCCCAGAAGCTGACGCGCGCTTATCTGAAGCGTATTGCAGGCATCGCAAGGAAATTACTACGAAATTCAATTCATTTCAGGCGACGCCTGCGCTGTTAGTTAACAGCAACGAAGAGAGCGACGCTGTTAACAGCCTAAGAGAGAGATGTTCGCTCGCCTGCAGTTGGAGTTGTTCGACACAGTTGCTGTTATGCGGGTCTGTCTGTGTGCCTGCGTGTCTGTCCGTCTGTCTGTCTGCTCGTCTGTCCGTCTGTCTGACAAGAAGTTAAACAAACAAAGCAAAAGTCAAGCTGTATCCTCCATTTAATGAAAAGTTCTGTCAGCAACAAGCCCCATAAACTGTCAACCAGTCCAGCGACGCACACACACACACACACTCGCACACACACACACACACACACAGAGACACTCGTATGTACACATAATTAAGAAATCCTTTCGAGTATTTAAATGTATTTGAGCCCGCAAATAATCTGTTGATTCTGAAATCATTTTCGCCTGATTATCAAGTCGTTCCTCGTAAGGTCAGTCGGCCTACCCGGCTGAGTGGACAATTGTGTGCGCTTCCCTCGCTGCCAGCTAATGAAATGCTAAGATGCAGATAATTATGAAAATAAAGCGAGTCTGTAATGTCAAGGAACTTAACTCAGTGGGGGAGCAGGCGGAGTCCATGCTGTCCGCTCGAAATTGCGGATTCGCGCAAGTCCCGCAAATCCCAGAGACTATGGTGTTGATATTAATATCGCTAACGTTGCCCTCTAACTAAGTTAGGGAGCCTCCCTAGCACGTCCCACAAAGTTCTGATAAGCATCAGCGGGGCACTGCGGACAACTGCGGACAGCGAACTGCTCACTTTGTGCGAGAGCTTTAAAACAATTTGGCTAAGAAGCAAAAGCACAGCCGGGCTTAATTAGTTACCCAGGGCTGTGGTGGCATACCATTTGGTTTAACTGTTGATTATTTCAAGCGTGGCACAGTCAACATTACTGACTGTATGTGTGTGTGTGTGTGTGGAGACTGTGGAGACACTGAAGCCAGGTCAGAGCCATACAGCTCGTAGTAGATGGCTCTAATAAATGGAACACCCTGAGCGTAATTTCGTTATTTTTCATAGTGAAAGCAGCTGCTTCATAGCAAAAGCAGCTGCTCCAAGGTCCACCCTGGCTCTCTATATGTGCATGTCTCTGTCTCTGTGCTTAGGTATACATATGTGTTCATATGCATACGTATTTCTAGCACTGCCTTGACTTTTCCATAAAAAATCTGGAGCTTGCTGTGAGAAATGAGTAGAGCAAGGAGTCTCAGTTGGTGCTTAAATAGTAGGAAACTTTATATACAGTCTTTTTATTGGTGAAACATTAGATAAGACTTTTACGATGTATCCTAGCATTACTATATACATCGAAATATAACTAAATTGTATAATATAATGGTAAATTTTTAAGGTTTTCGTAGAACTCACATCTATAAGTAATTTAATAATATTCTCTTTTTATTGTAATTAAAAAAAATATTGTTTTCATCGAAATAAAAGTAAGTAGAGTTCTTACGATGATAATAATCATCGTTACTACAGATTTTTATATAACCATTAGTAGTTTGTATAAAATTATTAAGAATTATTGAAATTTTCTAACAAAAACCTAAATTTATAAATTAAAATAGTTGGTTTTTTTTTTGATAAAAGCAAGATGAATACGATAATTCCTATGCCTACTTATACGAATTTGTTTACCATAATATGATATTATTGCAGCTTTTACACAAAAAAAAGGCATAACTATAAAATAAACTGTTCGATTTGGTTAAAATTTAGATAGAATGTAGGAAACATTGTGAGAGTAAAGTGTGACAAGTTTTATATTAATATCTGAAGAACTAACGAGAATCGAATAGAATATCGAAACTATACAATTTTTCTTTCGCCTACAGTCGCAAGCCAACAGAAGTAGCTGTGAATTATCAAACTTTTTGCAAAACTGAGATAAAAAGCAATTAATTTCTCCGACTTTTTGCAAAACTGAACAAGAATATATATATTTTTCTACGAAATTCTCCGCTGCTGTGCATTGCTTTCCAGCCAAAATGAATACCATATACTCTATAAGCTTATGATAGTATCGGCAGCACATTTGACTCAGTTGGCTGAGATTCCAATTACCCAACAGTCAGCGCAAGACATAGCTAAAGCTTGCTTACATATTCCATATGATTTCAGTGCACAATTTCAATGTGATTTTCTTGCATCTGGTTAACCGAAAGACGACCCCCATAGCCCCCTACCTGACAAGCTTGTAGAGTGTAGGGAGCCTTCTTGCAGCTGCTACAGTTCGCTGCACATGCATAGAAGATAGCATAACTTTGCGGAATGGTGTAGGATAATCAGATTTAATATCAATAACCAATAAGCATGGCGAGCCAGAGCGTAGGGGAATGGATAGGAAGGGTGTACCCTTCAAAAGCTGCGAGTGATGCGGGCAGCGCGCTGTCAGCCACAAGCGAGCATATATTTGTGTACTGAAATTCACTTACAGTCACACAAACACACACACACACACACACACATCACCGTCAAGTTCACTTGATGCGCATTGTTCGACAGCACACAAAGAGCTCAATGCAAGGGACAGAGGAGGCAAGGGGGGCGCTGGGTGGAATCAGTCAATGAACTGAATGCAACTGTTTGCCGTGAAAGTGTTGAATGTTGAATGCGGAATCAGGTACACATGCCCGCATCGCGCACAATTGTCGAGCACACACACAAACACACACACACATACACTCACATGCAGAGCCAAAGCCAATATCGCGCACGCACACAAGCAAATAAACAGCATGAAAGGAAGCAGCAGCTCGACTCGACTCTCGACTTGACTCGATATCATCGCCTGACAATTGAAATCGTTGAGGAGCGCAACAGTCAAGGTGCCCCCACACTGTGGTTAACTGACAGTTAAACTAACTGCGAGATACAATAAATGAGTAATAAAATAAATGAGTAAAAAACTGATTGAGTGATTGACTAACCAAGAGTCTGACTGATCTAACTAACTGGCTGTTAAATTAACTGACGGATAAACTAATCAAGAAATCAAGCAACCCAGTGATATGTAAGATAAGTCTATAAAATTTACAAGCTACTGACAATTTTACCTATAGACTGATATGAAAACTAATTAACTGACTGATAAATTAACTGGCAGTTAAACTAACTGCAAGATTAACTAAATGGGTAATAAAATAAATGAAAAAAAAAATAAAAACCTTATGAGTGATTGACTAACCAAGAGTCTTACTGATCTAACTAACTGGCTGTTAAATTAACTGACGGATAAACTAATCAAGAAATCAAGCAACCGAGTGATATGTAAGATAAGTCTATAAAATTTACAAGCTACTGACAATTTAACCTATAGACTGATATGCAAACTGATTAACTGACTGATAAATTAACTGACGGTTAAACTAACCGAGTTATAAAGTTACTGTCTATAAAAATTACAAACTGTTGATAATTTAACCATGAGACTGATAAACTAACTGTTGAATAAACTAACTGACAGATAAACTAACTGTACAATAAACTAACTGACAGATAAACTGAACGACAGATCAACTAAAAAATGACTCTACGATTCTACGAGTAACCAACTGACTGACAAACTAACCGACTGTCAAACTAAATAGCTAAGAACTCAGTAATGATAACCGAGCGACAAACTAACCGCCCGACAAACCATAAGGTAAGCTTCGCTCTACGTTTCCGGCAGAAGATCGCATTAATGCGGCAAAGCCCGTAAAACGTTTTATAATCAAATTAATTGCCTCGCTAGAGATAATGGAAAGTATTCATAATCTCGCACAATTTTGCATTAATTAAAAGCCAATGAAGGCGTGAAGTAGGCAGGCGCAGCAGGCGTGGCAGCGCAGGTAGACGACGAAGCGGGCAACTCATTAATAACTTTGCTGCGTGGGTTCCTCGACGACTAATGAAAACTAATGAAATAACAATTTGTTGAAAGTGCGCGCTATGAGGGCCCAGAACGGACAGACGGACAAGCTGACTGACTGACTGACAGATAGCTCCACTAACTGTCAGTCAGTCGGAAAGTCAGCCGAGCTATCAGTCAGTCCGTTCGTCCGTCCGTCCGTCCAGTTCGCACTGCATTGCGGGGCCAAACTCAATTTGTTTTAATTAATTGAAACCGCAGCGCGGCACTTGACCCGCTGCTGATCCAGATGGATTGGATGCTTAGCGATTTAATGGCGTCTCCTTCGGGCCACCACTGCCGGGCTGTCATCATCCTAATGGCGTCTCGGACGGACTGTCACTCCCGAAGCGGTGCCAGACTCGGGGCTCAAATCAAGCGTGAAGTCACGGCCAACTCGCCCAAAAGACATCAAATATTTACATGTGTACTTAGGCATGCGTATGTGTATGCTGTTGGTGGCATAACAGTTGCCAAATCAGCCATTTTCCCGTCAGAACTAGCTTGTTTCAAAGTTCAATGTGGGTAAAAAAAAAATAATAAAACTGTGGCAAATCTGTTTTTTTTTTTTTTTCATTTTTTTTGTTTTTTTTTTGCAGTTAATTTTTTAATATTGCTTGACTTCCTTTTTCTCGTTCTTCTATAGCCCCAATTTCTTATAAGATAAAAATAAAGCCTATGTAGCAATTGTCAAGCTTTCGGATATGCGCAACTTTAAATCGTATAAAATAAAATAATATGAAAAAAATAGTTTTTGATTTTTGCTTCAATTATAATTCGAATTTTTGCCTATTAAAAAATTTAAGACGAATACATTTTAGATTTAAGATTTTTTAAGCTTTCTTTAATGCAAATAAATCAAACCGTTAAAAAAATAACACTAAACATTTATAAGTTTGAATGGACTAAAAATGGAAAATATTAAAATAAAATAATAAATATAAATTATATAAATTACAAGCTGCAAGTCAAATAATAACTGCAGTATTAACCATACTTTAAATAATAATTGATCGTACAAGTTCAGCTTTTTTTTAGACAATTGCCAACACTGGCTGGCATTGGTCGTTATCGATTAAAGTGGATAACACTGGCCAATGGCCGATAGCAGAAGTTAAGTGCCCGACCGTGCGATTTGAGGGCATTATTAGTGGGGGCCCGAGCAGCAGCATTTAAATACATACATTCAACGGATGTGTGTGCGAGTGTGTGTGTGTGTCAGTTTCCGACAACAAAGTTGCAGCAGAAACTTGGCAGCCACTAAGCGTTTATAACCCAACGTGCTTGGCTTGGTCGACGGGCAGGCCGGGGAAGGTCGGATGTAAATGCCACCGCCGGGCATTCCTTCAACACTGTCAGTGTGTCGGTGTGTAGGTGTTTGTGTGTGTGTGTGTGAACCACAACATGTGTCGCCGGGCGTGAACAAAAGTGCTCCGAAAATCACATTACCAATATGCTAACGCAGCCCAACTTTGACGGTGTCCCCCTGCCTCCCCTTGCCCCTTGCCCCGCTCAGCATCAACATCAGCCAAGGCGATGGCTTCAGCATGCGAGCAGCAGGCTCAGCTCAGTGCTTCCTCCCGGCACCTCCTTCCTGCTGCCCTTGCGGCTTAAGGGCTAATGCCTTAATGCGACTAAACTTGCTGTAAATCAGGCTGCTTTTAACTAATTTGCCGCCACCTCAAGCCCACAGTCAGGTGCGAGCAGCGATCAAGTTCAAGTGGCCCCTTCACTCCCCCCCCCCCTCCTGGCCAAAACCTGACCAAATCGCAGCCGCAGCCGTCAAGGATTTTAATGGGAATTTTTTAATAAACGACTCCCGTCTGCCCACATATGTGTGCGTGTGCGTGTGTGTGTGCAAATCCCAAACGCAGCACTTCATCCGTATGCAAAGTGTACAAAATGTGCAAAAAGTCTTTAAAAAAAAGTAAAAAAAAAAAAAAAAACAACAACGAGGCAGTACGATAAATGCCTTCAACTTATTCCAAGTAAGTACAAAATATGCATACATTCTTTATGTTCTTTGTGGTCGCAGTATAAAAAGAAAAGAATAAACTAAATAAAGAAAGCTGCGGCGCAGCGCTCTTGACGCTTAGATACCTTTCACCCAGCGTCGTAACTTCATTAAAAATAATAAATTCTTGTGTTTAAGGCGCTCACAGTCACAGTTACTCACACATACTGGCGTAGGCTGCTTGGCACGCTGCAGCGTAGCTGCTACTTTCACATGACAAGTTCAAAATTTCATAACTGCTGTGTTTACACTGGGCTGGAATTGAAATTTGCAGCGTAGGCTCACAACATAGTGAGCTACACATATGCCAAAGGAGAATATTGTCACTTGTACGCTTTGCTTAATATTTCACTTTGAAATCCAAAATACTGAATTTTAGAGGCGGCAAGCATGACACTCAAAGTTTGAAAGCAAATATAAATGCGTATGTCAAACAAGTAGCTGCATACCAAATTTTGTGTCTCTGGCACTTTGCTTAGCGGAGATATGCATGTTTACACGGCCAAACGGACAGGCAAACGGACAAACAGATAAAGAAAACAATCACATTGCCTCGCCTATTGCTGCAGATCAAGCGTATATACTTTTTAAGCTCTGCCACGCCTTCTACAGTCGGTTCTCTACCGCTACACAAAGCTAACATACCATTTTGAAGCACTTTCTTCTCCTGTATGGTATAATAAAAGCGCGCCAATATATCGCGTAGCTCGCGCGCACGGAAATAATGCAATTTGTGTGTGAACTTTTTAATGTAGTTTCACAGGGACGCACACTAGCAAACACGCACACACACACACGGCCCATTCACAAGCAAACAACACACACACACAGCGCTGGCAAAGCGATAGCCCAACAGGACGACGAAGCGTGCTTATCAAACATTAATATTTACGTACACAGGAAAAGGACGTCTTTCTCGGCAAATCTTTGGCTCGACGACAAGGCGACACAGCGACAACACGACGTACACGACGAGTGACGGCAGGACGCGAACTGAATGCCGAGCGGCATGTGGCTGAGCACTTAAACGAAGCACTTCCTGTGCTCGCTGTTAAGCCTAACAGCGACTGTTAAGTGACTGTTAAGTGAAGTAAACGGCTGCAAGCGCTGAAGTAAACGCTGTTAATATGCGAATGTACGTGAGTGAGCGACTGACTGCGTGTGTGTGTGTGTGTGTGTGTGCATGGAATGTGCAAATGCGAGCATGTAAAAAACAACAACAACAACAGCCACAGCTTTTTGGGCACACTTTTGCCAATTAGCCAACAGTCCGGGCAATCTAATTAGATACGCTTGCAATAAAAAATGGAGCAGCATCTCGCTGTGATGAATACCCGCAACAAATAACAATAATTTATGCTCGACAGAGTAGGCAAGGCCGGGGGGTAGCTCACAGGATGTCCGAGTGAGCCGGAAGAAGCATGGCAAGGTGGAGGGGGGAATGGTAACCGTAACGGCAACGGTCAGCAGCGTTATTGAGTTTCATCATCGCATGTCAAATGCATATTTTAACGTACAACCCTCCCCCCTGACTACTAGCTCCCTTTCAGTTCCGTAGCGCTGTTCCGGCAGCCCTTCAACGTAAAAGGTGGGGGTGTATGGTCGGCGGGCATCTTCACATGCTGCTGGGTCTCGTGGTCTGCGGTGCGCCTGTTGGGTCACACATTTCGCATTTCGCACTTTCTACGTTTCGGCCTTTTTAATGGACCGGCGTTAGTTGGCGCCACGCCCACTGCCCATACTCCACTGTCCGCTGTCCGCTGTCCGATTCTGGCTATTGATTTTTACTTTAAAATAAATTGCTTTCGTTTGTCTGTCGACAGCTGCAGCTATACGTGTGCGTTTCATTCCATTCCCCCTCGACGTCCCGCCCACTCTGATAGTCCCGAAAACTTTGCCATAGCAATTATTCTTTGAGATTATATTTCATTGGCTGTCACCGCCAAAGCCGACACTATTGTTATTAATACACCCCGGCGCAATTGCGGACAGAACGGACAGTGGACAGAACGGACAGCGGACAACGGACAATCAAGAAGTGCATTCCGCATGGAAACTGATCTATATCATATAGTAGTACGTCTGCTCCCCGAATTTGGCAGTTTGAAAAATTTCATTTCAAATGAAATGCTGCAGATTACTGCCAGGCAGGCTATTACCGAACAAAGAGCCCTCTTCTCCCACCTCCCAGTCACCCTACAGCCCTTTCAATGCTCCACTGGCCCACAGCCCCCACTCGACGTCCTCCACTTTCAGCTTAATTGAAATGCTTGTTTTTTGACTAGCACATTTGCTACCTCGACGGAGCAGTCGGAGCAGTTGGGGTGTCGGGGAGTCGTCGAGGAGTAGTGTCGGCTAGCGCCCGCCCGGCCGTGTCATTCTCGGCCATTTGCTCGCATATTTCGCCGGCTACGTGCCGCAGCCAGACTCGCATCCGGACCCAACTCGTTATCCGGCCCAGAGTAACAGAACAAAGCCATTTTTTTGCGGAATATGGACATTTGGGTCTCTGGATATATGCTGGCAAATAAAAATGGCAGCCACTTCAGCGGTGGCGACCAGAGACCAGAGACCTGTTTGCATTTACAACAGTCACGAGGGGTGGTTAGTTCTACCCCCCCCCCCCCCCCCCCAGTGTGGGATCTATGTCAGAGCCCCACCACCCAGCTCAACTGTTGGAATTGTTTGCGTCACAGTCGGTTAAACTTTGAACAAAATGGAACAAAAGTAACAATTTGTATATTGATAGGATCGTTTAAATAGTCCGACTACGACGACGAGTTCGACTCGGCTGTAAGCCGAAAACGGCTATTGTTGGCATTGAGAATTAATGGGTATTGTCTGTTCATTGTTAAGTGAAATCAGCCCAAATGGTTGTTAACTCTTTCAAGTGTTTACAAATGATTTCTGTAATAAATAAAACTGGAGAAAAAAAGCTAAATACTAATCGAGAAAGATGATTTAGCTTAATGTTTTTTAAATAACTTTTGTGTTTTTTAGCCAATCGTATTATAATTTAGCAAGAGTATGTTCATATTTTTGTTTTTTCTGGTTTTTATAAAAATACTCTAAAAAAACTGTAAAATTAATTAGTGTATATTATTAGTACTTTAATATTGCCATACAACATTTTTTAAGTCAAAAAATTAATAATTTTTCAATTTTTATTCTTTTTTTGAAATATTAACACTGAGACGGACATTACAATAATACGGACGAGATTATTGTATATGATCTGCATTGATTTTTTCTGCATAATTTTCAGTTTTTATTCTCTTTTTGAAATATTAATTCTAAAACGGACATCCAAACGGACAAGGCCTTGGGAATTATTGTATATGATCTAGATTGATTTTTTCTGCATAATTTTCCGTTTTTATTATTTTTTTGAAATATTAATTCTAAAACGGACATCCAAACGGACAAGGCCTAGGGGATTATTGTATATGGTCTGCAGTGTTTTTTTCTAATTAATAAATAATTATTTTAGCAACTTTCATTATATAAACTATAAATTTTATAGCAGCTATCAGTTAATCAGTTCAAATTAATATTTTACTCTTTAAATTTGTACACACTTTTAGCATATTTTATTTTATTTATATTTATAGCGCTTTTCATTTCTCTCACTCAATTTTAAATAAAGTCTATTCAAAATTAATCTCAACTCTTCAAAATGAAAAAATGAAGTAGCCGAATTATTCAATCTGCCCTCGCTGTATACATTTCGCATGCAGCGCATTCGATTTACTCATTAATTCGTCAGAAAACAGAAAAATAAAGCCCAAATATTCGGATGAGAAGGCGGCTAGAAAATAGCCATTGTTTTGACAACTGTTCCTGTTTTTATAATAATAATAATAATAATAATAAGGCATAAATAAATAAAGAGCGAGTGCCAGCAGCGCGTCCGCTCCACAGTATGTCTCTTTGACTGTGTCTGTATTTGTGTGTTTTAAAATGTGTAAGCGGCACACGTGCGCCGCACAGGCACACACAGAGAAAGAGAGCGAGGAGAGAGAGTGACACACACACACATATTTAGAAGCAAGCCACCGCATAGCAAATTAGCTGCGCCCACCCACCCAGTAGCAAATAGGGACCACATTCGCACAAAGCGTTTATCATCAAGTTTCGGAAATAAAATGTTAAATGGAAGTTTTTGATTACACAGCAGCAGCGGCAGGCTTTGTTTCGCCAGGTAGTCAAATGACAAGCGGTGGGCGGAAGCAGGGCAGAAGAGTGGAGGGAGGGGGGGAAGAGTCGTTTTGGAGTCGTTTAAGCGGCGGTCTCTGTTTACAGCAGGGTAGCCCTGCCTACCCCACGACTATTTGCATAAGTGTTGACAAAAGCTCGGCATATTTATGCAAAAATCAGGCGTATTTATGAATAAATTATAGCACGAGATGTGTGTCCCGATGTGTGTGTGCGTGTGTGTGTGTGTGTGTGCGGGAGTCGAGTCTGTTTGTACAAATTATAATATGTAGTTAAAGCCCCCAAAGTCAGCAGAACAATTGAAATCGAGTCAACACTCTCAGCACTACTCACACACACACACAGAAGCACACGCATACTCATACAGCTAATTTGCTCGTGTGCCCTAATCTTTTTAATTAACTACTCATATCCGCCACAGAGCATGTCTAATTGATATGAGGCGCTCTCTCTCACTCTCCCACTCTCTCTCTCTCTGCCTATGCTCGCTTCAACGGTTCGCCACAGACAAAGTCCGTGTGAGTTCCTGTGCGTGGCTGTGTGTGTGTGCGTGGGTGTGTGCGTGTGTTCCTGTTAGGCTCTCTTAATGAATTTCTATTTCCTCAAGAAGCTAGCACTAAGCTGCCAGCAATAGTGAAGCGAGAGTGCACGCCACTTTAAGGCGTCTGCCCTGACATCGAGTGTGAGGTAGTGAGCTCGTGTATGTGTGTGTGTGACCACAGTGGTCTGTATACGTTGAGAGCGTCAGTAGACTTTACTGGCAGTCAATATTATTACAAATATCTCGGTATATATACGAGTTATACTTCTTTTATAGAGATACTATATCTATTAAAAAGTTCTAAATATTTATCTTATAATATATATATTAGTAAAAGATCATAGAATAGTATTAGATCTAGATAATACAATATTATAACAAATAGTTCATTTGAAATAAGAGTTATAGTTATTTAATATAGATACTATATCTATTAAAAATGTCTAAATATTTATCTTATAATTATAATATAATATAATATATATAATTAATATATATTATATATAATTAATATAATATTAATATATATTAGTAGTAGATCATAGAGAAGATCTAGATCTATGATCTACGATATATTAAATATATGTTTTTATTATACTCTACGCTCTTTGAGAGCGTAGAACGCAGAATGTACTGTGGGCAAAAAGTAAGGTGAATTTTCAATTTAAAATTCGCGGGCTTAAGATGGCGAACTAGTTTTTTTTTCTCGAGTTGGCAGGACTGTTGATGACATTTGGCAGGAATTTCATGTCAATGTCAGTATGAGTACTATATTTACGCGTTTGTTTACCAAACGATCAAGAGTGCATTTGGCGATTTTTACAATGTCTGATTTAATTAAGCAGAGAAGTGCCATAAAAGGGACTATTTGACCTGTTTCGAGAATTTGAAAAAACGTTGGCATAAGTGTATTTTATCAGGAGGGGATTACTTTGAAGGGGATGGAATTGATTTAGGAGAATAAATAAAGAATTTCGACTTTACAAAAATATTCACCTTACTTTTTGCCCACAGTAGTATTATTTAACTCTATTATCTACATTTCATATGTATAGTAGGTTTCTGAAATGCGATTTATGCTCTATTCTATATACCAGTAGATTTACTGGTAAATAATATTATGCTATATATTATTTTGCTGCTACTCAAAAAAAAAAATAGTTTTATACGAAACTTAACTATCAACCTTGCCCCACCGTACCTTGGCCTGTCCAATGCGTGTTTTAGGCAAGGCTTTATCTATGGCATTTTGTCGGTGTGGTGTTGGTCTCTTGCCGGTCTCTGGGTCCGTTATAAACACACTAATTAAGTTTTGGGCAATTCTCATTGAATTGGCGTGAAATAAGTTCAATTAGCACGCTCTAATTACGGCAATATATTCGCAATACTTTAATTGTACGATTCGGGTGTGACGGGGGCGATGGACATAATAAACGTGAAACTTAAGGCTAAAACTAAAGACTATGATCAAGCAAAGGCATGCTTAAATCTGCTGGGCGCGCACTTGTCGGTCGGCGAGCTCCTCGGGCGTGGGATGCTCTTGAATGTACTGAATGCTGCGCAGAATGTAATCCGGAATTGGTGGCGGCGTGGGCAACAAATCCGACTGGGGCTGGAAGCCATTCTGATCGGCCAAGTAGTTCACTCGGACCAGCTGGCCTTCGGGGGAGACGTACTGATAGAATCCCTGCGCATAGACGCCGCCCACGCCCTCCTCGGCCGTGACAATCTGATTGCTCGTCTCCAACTGATGGCCATAGGTTCCCTTCTCGGCGGTAGACGCGAATTTCGTAATTTGCGCAGCGGCATCTTCTGCCGTGGGAGCGGCGACAGCGCAGCTGAAGAGTGCAGCGAGCAGGAACTGTTGACATTGATAAGATTCCAGGAATAAATCCTTAGTAAATTCTTCAGTTTGAAATGGGATTCGAGCTACTTACAAACTTGTACATGTTGAAGGTGCTGTTGGCTTTGCAGGGCGCTATCAAAGTGATTCAAGTTGCCCGCTCCCTTTCGTATTTATAGTATTCCAGCTCGTAAACCTCCGTCTCGAACTCCAGCCTCAGCTCGATCAATATTCATGTGCAAATTGGATGCAGATAACTTGTCCATTTTGTAATCCAATTGGAGATTTGTTTGTGATGTGCGGCATGGCACACCGACTAGTCTATACACTCATCTAATTGTTTACTTATTTCACATTTTACTGATTTTATTTGTAGCTTTTCAATTAGATGCAGAAATAAATCATAATATCGATAGTAAAACCGTATAGAGTCACTATCGATGGCAATCTGGCACTAACAAACACATTTTTCGGTATTTTTTATACTAAATTACTTTAATTTTACAAAAATATAATATTTAGACAAGCAGAAATTTACAATTTATGCCTAAAAGATTGTTTTTTTATCTTATACTCAATCAAACGTCGAAAACGTTTAGCATTTAATAAAAAAATATTATTATAGGTGGTAAAAAATGAAGTTTTTATAATTCAACATAAAAATAATTTAAATTATAAAATATTGATTTTTTTATTAAATATCTTTAGAAATAGTTTTGGATTCTATAAAATTGCATTACTATAGGTAGTAAAAAATTAAAAATTTAACATAAAAATAATTTAAATTGTGAAATTTTCGTTCAATTTTTTATTAAATTTCTTTGGAAGTAGTTTTTTAATATAATATGCATATATACAAAAATTGGCATACTATCGAAAACTATATATAAATAATGATTACTTAATATATATCAATAACTATCGCTGGGCTTCCACCTCTACCTATTCATTTAAATTAGTGACAATTTGAATTGAAACGAAAGTATCGAAAGCTGAACAACTAGCCGATATTTCAGCTTCGTGCAGCTCCAACACACTACCCAAATGATGAGCCAATTCCAGGGCAAAACGTTACACATTCAGTTAATTAAATCAGCGACATGGGACGCGCCGCTGCAGCGCAATATTACAAAATTTATCGAAACAAGTCAATCCACTCGCTTGAATGTGTATCGATAATTTGCATAAAATAGCAACAACAATGACGGCCGAATTCATAAATTGTTAATAACATTCAGACGCTGCACAAATGCACAGCGATGCCATAGATGTGCTGAGATGTGGAAGCCTACGTAGAGCACGAGATTTATGTGTGTGTGCTTGACAGCCAGGCCGAGAGGCAGGCAGGCAGGCAGGTAGACAGGTTAAAGGCAGGGGGCCATATGGTGTTATGGTATGGGCGCGTAGCCTGGTAAAAGCAACGCCATTTGTACATAGTATAAACAACAATATTAAATTGTATTTTTCTTTTATTACATTATTATTATCTCTGGCAATAAATGTCAACGTCAGCGAGCCGACAAAGGAGCGGACAGCTGTACGCATGTGTGTGTGTATGTACAATGCTTCACAGAGGTAGTTGTGTGTGTGTGTGTGTGTGTGTGAGCATGTGTGTGTGGGTGTGTAGAGCGCGTGGCATGTGCGTCGGTGATGGCATCCATCAGCTACAGCCACAGCTACAGCTACAGCTACAGCTACAGCTACAGCTTCAGCTAGAGCAGCAGCAGGTTGAGCTTGAAGTCAGCTGAGGCTGCAGTTGTTGTTGTTGCTGTTGCTGTTGCTGTTGCTGTTGTGTTGCTGTTGCTGTTGCTGATTGTTTGCCCATGTTTGTTGCTCATGCTCATGCACATGGACACGACACACAACACGAGAGTTCACACAGGATGAGGTGACAACGTGTATGGAGCGAGGGGCTGAACTTAAACTACAAGATGAACATGAACATGATGTTTGCTCACAGCTCGTATTTAAATCTTCCTCTCATAGGGCAGACCGGACACTGGCACAGCTGCTGCTGCTGCTGCTGGCGCCTGCAGGTACTGCTCGCCACCATGCACATGGGCATCGTGAGCAGCGTGCGCATCGTGCTGGTACTGCTCGACCTCCTCCTCGGGATGATTGCGATTCCATTCGAGTGACTTGAGTATGGCCTCGGGAATGGGATGCGGCGTTGGCAGATGCTCGCCCTGTGCCTGGAAACCGTTCTCATCCGCCGTGTATGTCAGCTGAATCAGCTGACCCTCGGGATCATAGTACTGCGACGAGCCACTGGCATAGTAGCCGCCAACTCCCTGCTCCTGCTGTGCAATGCCATTGCTCGTCTCGAACTGATACTTGTAGCTGTTGTCCTCCTGCTTCAGTTCGTTCACATAGCTGCGAATCTCGGCGTGCGCATCCGCCGAATCCGAGGGCAGCGGCAGCGACTCCACGGCCGTGCAGACGAGGCTGATGGCAGCGACAGCGACAAAGGCGACAAGCTGCTGTAAGTGTAGTTAGATTGAGGTTGAGCTATAAGTCATTCCATGCCATGTCCTGCTCCAAGAGCATAACTTACAATCTTGAACATTTTGCCGGGCTTGAGATAGTTTTTTTTTTTGGTTTGGTTTGTTGTTGGTGCTGTTAAAGCCCTAAGAGCTAAACTATGTTTGATGTCCGACTGTGGCACGACCCGAGCTTTATATACATATGCCGCGAAAGTGGAAAAAGTAGAGAGTAGTGTAGGCAAAGCAATTAAGCATTGATGATGATTATGGGGCTATGGGGCTAGGGGGCCTCAGGGGCCATTACGTTGGCCCACTGCAAGCCGATGGCTGCCACGAGCTGCTCAGCTTCAATTATCGCATCTGCGCGCGGCTTTTGCCTAATCAACAATAATTTCATTACTAGTTTTTAAGCAATGCTCCCCCAGCTACTACTTTCTCACACTGCCCGGAATCGAAGCTGTTAACGAAAACGAAACCAAATCCAAGACGCTGTAACTCTGACCAGGCCAACACACACACACATACTCACTTTTCCCTCGCATTGGGTAAAGCGCCCGCGGTTCGAGCAACTCCAACTGCGCTCTGCACCATTAAAGTAATTAAGTGTTGGTGTTAATTCATTAATTACACTCGCTCTAAGCATGTGTTTACCTATTCACATACATAGTATATATATGCATTCATTCATTCGGCGGCCCCACATGTTAAATGAGCTGCTCTGCTTGATATAATCCATAATGTGCGAATCGCACGTCCCAGATCTCGGATCAGCTACTCTTTTTGATGTGCTATCTATAATCGCTTGTTTGTTTGCGTTTACGAGAGCAGCAAGATATATATAAATATATACCATATATATGAGTGCATCGCATAAAAAATACATAACGTTTCGATTGGAATTTGCTTAGCTACATTAACATATTTAACAGCAATTAATCAATACGATTCTAGCATCTTTTTAGACAATAAATTGCTAATCAGTGTATCAATAACAGAGAAGAGATATATACGCTGATACTGCATCGGTAGGAATTTGTTATAATTTGTTATGGTTTAGCAGCAATTTATCAATTTGAGAATATTAAATTATACAAAAACACATTGCTAATTACTGTTTAATGACTTCAATTTAAGTAGAAAAGCTCAAGAAAACTGCTACATTTATTTTAAATTATTTAATGCACGCACACTTTTTAAATTTTGCAACTATTTAACTTTCAAATGTTGCTAAAAATTAAAAAAAAAAACCATAGAAAGAGATTATAATTAAAAAATCTTGCAATTATTTAAAAATAAATAAATAAATAAATAATAAAATAAAAATAAACATCTGTAAACAGCATAAATCAGAAAAAAGTCTAGAGTTTTCTTTTAATTTTTAAAATACTCCAATTATTCAATACTGTATTCAAAAATAATTTCGTAGCGTATGTAAAATTTATAAATAAGAAAAACTCCATAGAAATTGATGATTAAAAATGAAAATAAGCGTTTGTAAAATTTATAAAGAAGAAAAGCTCGTTTGGTCAACATAGTGCTAATTTTAGCTAAAAATTGTGTATATATTACGAAATAAATATTACCCTGTAAAGTCTAAAAATATAATATATTGCATATAAATTAATTAGTACATATTATTATTTAAATATTAATATATATATTATTAGCTAAAAATAACCATTGGCCAAAATAAATTGTTTAAGCAAAGCCGGCAACAATTTGTGGCGTATAGTCGTAATACCCTTACTCAAGAGCAGCTACATAGTGCCAGCAAAATTGATTAGTTCGCAGCTCTTACTGCGCTGACCGTGAAGTTTATCAATTAATATTACAATCGCTTGTCTTGAGCGCTTGAGCTGGCTACAAAGACAAGACCGGTTGCGCGGTAGGGTGCAGTGCAGTAAAGGATTTCGATAATATATGCTAGTAATACAATGCGATATATGATAGTATTACCTACATAGCTGCTACATTGACAGACCTCTCCCATTGCCTATGTCTATGGACTGTTGTCACATTGTACACACGTTGCGAATAGAAAGCCCCTCAGAAATGATAATTATCTAAATAATACCCACATACGGTTTTGTCCGAACCTGCACAAAGGTAAAGGTCTGCGATAGTGACCTCTTTTTCGAAAGTAGTTGACATTGGAAGCCTTTTACTGGCCCATTTAAAGCCCACCAAAGCCAGTCGACAGCGCTGCCCTGGATAAAGTTACATGGGTTCAACTTTACACGAGCTTAGCTTAAGCCAAGCAAGCAGATGCCATCAGCAATAACAACAATCGCTTGGTCTATGGTCTGAGCCAATGAATGGCCATAAATGAGTAGACAAGCGGACGCTCGCATATTTAATTAATCCAAGCGACTAAACGTAAGTCAGAGCCAAGCACTTAAAATTCAAATGCCCAAAACTGATCTGGCCGAAATCGAAAGTAGTTATTCCCTCCATCACACACACACCTACATGCATATAGCTTAGCTTGACCTTGAGAAGCAGACTTGTCGCGCTGTCCGCTGACCGGCCGTAGCCATATTTAGGTCAATTATTCGGCCGGCGAGCAAGTACTTCTTGTCATGATGGATTGATGCTTTAATGGACGGGCCAATGCACCAGGGGGCAGCAGCCAGGGATGCCGTTGCGGCATGCGAGCCTGCCTGCCTGCCGGCCTGCCAGCCTGCCAGCCTGCCAATTGCCTGCTGCTCCAGCGGAAGCCACTTGGGCAAGGAAGTGCCCGAGAATCGTAACAGGTTTCTCTTTCATTTAAAGCCAGCCAAGCGCAGCGCCCAGCAGCGCCCTCTGCCGCACTGCCGGTGCCGACAAAAGGCAGCAAAAAATCAAGTCAAGAAATCTAAACTCGCGCATGCTCGACTGTTAAATACCTTGCAGCTACTTAGCAAGCAGCTACATTTTTGCAAATATAAAAAACAGCTACATTATGAATAAATGGTATACTCGTATACCTTTAAGTTATTGGAAATAAAAATATTTCTGCATTGTTACTATAACTTCTGCGATCATTTTTTTAATTTTTAGCACAGCTCAAAAATATTGTAAGCCACTTATGTACCAAATAATTATGTTGTAACTTGCAGACATTGCTTAATATTCCAATTTAAAATTAAATATATCGATATTAGTTACTATAACTTATGTTTCTTGTTGTCTGATCATTTTGTAATTTTCAGCAAAGCCCAAAAATATTGTAAGCCACTTATGTACCAAATAATTATGTTGTAACTTGCAGACATTGCTTAATATTCCACTTTAAAATTTAATATATCGATATTAGTTACCATAACTTATGTTTTTTGTTGTCTGAACATTTTGTAATTTTCAGCAAAGTTCAACAATATTGTAAGCCACACATGTACCAAATAATTATTTTGTAACTTGCGGACATTGCTTAATATTCCACTTCAAAATTTAAAATATTGATTTTTGCAGGCAATAGACGTGCTACTTAAATTTTGAAATAAACATAATTTACATATGCCATACAGCAACCTTCATGCCAAATTTGATGGCTCCAGCTGTAATAATAGCAGAGTTCTGTGAGTTTATGCAGTTAGATATATGTAGTATATCTCTGCATTTGTGCCTGATTGTTGCTGAGCAAGAACATATATTATCTGCTGCCTCTTACATAAATTTGCACAGAGCAAATATGCCATTTTGACCCATTTCAATTAAATACACGGTATAAAAACAAAAGAAGGGGAAACAGAGAAGATTATGTGGATGCCGTCGCCGTCGCCGCCATCGCTGGCAAGCCCAACTTTATTTAATGCGCTCGCCCGATGGCTCGCCTGGTCTTGAAAACGCGAATGCCTCTCTCTCTCACGCCCAGGCCCGACTACAAGTATTTATAAAAAGCATTCACAAATCTTATAAATGGAACAGCATGTAGCCGGTGATGGCCCGTTTTTGTTGCGCTTTTTATTGGCTCATTCGCGCGCTAGTGATGCACCTCTCTCTCCTTCTCTCTCTCTCTCGCACTCGCTCACTCACGAAGCGAACACAATACTATTGTATGTGTCGCAGCTTACTTCACTAATGTAAATACATATGCATGTATGTGTGTATGCATGTGTGCAGCGTTGCAAATGCTTGACAGCGGTGCGATACTATCGATAAATATGTAATGTGTGCAAACAACTACTACTACTACTGTCAGCGCTTACCGATATCAAGGCACGCGTGAGCGAACTTTCGCAGCCATCTCCATATCCTTATCAAAATGTAGCACAAACTTGGCCCATTTCATTTTTGGCTTATTTTCGGTCAGGCAGAAGCCGACACATGCTGTGGCAAGGCCGTTCATCCGCTTTGTAGTTGAAACACAGGCATGGCGGCGTGAACCTTAGGTTATTGGGGCACGCTCTTCCAATCGCATACCCTATAATTATGGGTATTTTCAAGCGGGGTATACACGTTTCACATAATTGCATAAGCTTTCATACATTTCACTAATTGGTATGTTGCTGTGTGTATTCACTGTATGTGTGTACACACACACACACACACATGCATTTGTGACTTCGATTTTGTATTGCTTTTGCAACCATTTATCATACACTTCTGCCCGTGATTTATAGCACTTATTTCGGTATTTCCGCAGCTTTAACCTTTAAAGCTGTTAACCAAAAAAAAAATATAAAAAAAAAATGCTCTTTATAAAGACGTCGTCACATCGCGAGAAGGTGCTAATGAACAATTACTCACAATAGTCAACGAAATAAAAACACGAAGAATAGGCAAAAAGTGACTGGAAACAAAAGACGACGCACAATTTATGGGCGCCAGTTCCAGCATCTGCAGCGTCACCGTGGGCGAAGTTCTGTTACTACAACATACACACACACACATACGCACATATGGTGCATATGTAGTTGTGTATGTGTGCTCTTAGAACCAATGAGCCAGCAACTATTGGAAACTTAAACAAACACTAATGACATTTATGCAATTTACTTGCTTTTGCCATCCTCTTTGACCCGCACTTCTGCTCTAACATTACCAATTGAGCACTAAATTAGCGCGTGCAGAAGTGCACAGCACGTAATCTCTGTCTAACAGGCACGTGCCTGAGCGCCATTCCATTTACACTGTAAACTTTGCAGTCCAGAATGTAAAGTCGTCGCACTGTTGGCATCTCTTTCCCTCGCACACGTGCATACGCAGACATGCTTTGATCTTGGAATGCATAGAATGGGCGAAAAGGGATTAGACGTTTACATTTTTGTGCTCTAGAGAGCGCCAGCATGCACACAGACAGCAATGTTAAGCACACACACATACGTACATACGTAATAGGAGCGCTGCGCAAGTAAATTAAAGTTTTTCATTCATAAAAAACGCGAATTTATTTTAATCGAATTGCAGGCGAGCTTTAAAGCTTGTCAAATTACATGTGCAGCTTTAATAATTTAGAAGTTTAATTTTTATGGCCACAAAAAACAGCGAGAAGCCCCACTGCGCAAGGCTCTCCCAGAGAGTCAAGATCAGTTATGCACATACACACACGCACACGCGCGAGGCGCAAGCGAATGTGCGAATGTTCGAATGTGTGACTGTGTGACTGTGCGCCTGTGTGTGGGTATGTGTGACTGCTGTAAAGTCTGCAGCCAGAGCAGGTTCAGGTTCAATGCCGAAGACCATAAACGTTGGCGCTGGAGCGGAAGGGGTACATGGCTCTACAGCTGTATCTGTAGCTGTAGCTGTATCTGTATATTGGTATATCGCTATATTGGCCGGTAATTGGCAAGCAGACTATAAATGCACGGGTACTTCGTTTGGACAGCATTCATTCTCGCAGCGACTTCACCGCGACAAGAAGTACACACACACACACGCACCCAAACACTCACACACACAGTGCAGTCACCATGAAATTGGTGAGTTTACGAGTGGAGCACACGAGGAATCCATTTTAACGACAAACTATCTCCTGCCACTCCACAGCTCATCCTTAGCTTTGCCCTGCTCGCCGTCGCCGTCACCGTCCAGGCACGACCGGATGCCTTTGATGCGCGAGCCGAGACACGCGACTTTAAGAGCGACATCAAGGAGGATGGCAGCTATGCCTACCAGTACCAGACCTCCAATGGCATCGCACAGCAGGAGCAGGGCGTGGGCGGACAGTATGCGAGCGGCTCGTCGGCCTACTACTCGCCCGAGGGTGAGCTGGTGCAGCTGAGCTATACGGCCGATGAGAACGGCTACCATCCACAGGGCGCCCATCTGCCCACACCGCCGCCCATTCCGGAGGCCATACTCCGCGCCCTGGAATACATTCGCACCCATCCGCATCAGGAGCAGCGACATGAGCGCGGACGCTTCTAAGCCTCCACCAATTACACATTGTTGTTCGCATTTATTCCTACAATTTCATCCTCCACATCTTCCTCCAAGGGAATGATATAACACATTGTACGAGCTGATTTTTGAGCTACCCGAGGAAATAAACATCATGTTCCCTAGGCCTGTGTGTTGTTTTTCTAAATGAGAACTCCCCGGTTCTATCTTGTGCTTCAGCTGGAAGCTATAAAAAGTATCTTCCTTGTTCTTTAAATTCAGCTTGAAATTATGAGAGAAATATTTGCCTTGCAATTAAATTCAGTTTAAAGATATAAGAAATATTTCTCTTATTTTTTGAATTCAATTTGATGATATAAAAAATACCCTGTCCTTCATATTTAGCTTAAAGATATCAGAAATACTTCACTTAATCTTTAAATTAAACTTAAAGATATAGGAAAAATGTTTTCCTTGTTTATTGAATTCAGCTTAAAGATATAAGAAATATTTATCCCTTTAAATTCAATTTGAAGATATTAAAAATAATACCTTTTTTTTTTTTTAATTTAGCTTGAAGATATAAGAATTATTTTCTTAATCTTTAAATTCAAATGAAAGATATTTTTTTCTTGTTTATTAAATTAGGCTTGGAGATATCGAAAATATTTTATTTTTTTCTCAGCTTAAAGAAGAATTTCTCAATTTCCTAAAAAAATTAAGCTAAATATTCGGCACTAGACAGAACTGGAAATTTCTAGATATCCGTTAAGATCTTGACATCTAGGCCTAAATTGCAGACAATAAATTGACGAAAATTGGAGAAGTTTTTAGATAAACTCAAATTGATTTTATAAACAATTAAATTCTGGCATGCGTCTTTTTTTTGGGATAGTTTCCTTAATTGTTCGCAAAGCCATAAAATAGATGAGGTAAGTTTTTTTACGTAGCAACCCGCCGCGCCCGGAAGACAAACTAGTTTTGGCAAAAAGAAGAAAAAATACAACAGCAAAACTATTCTAAATGCTAAAGTTGATGCAAATCGATCAATTGTTAGCTAAATTAATACCACATTTGGCAAGCGAAAATAATTTATTTAAATCTAATAATCGTAATAGTTTTCGACAATCGAACTCGGAATTCTTCTGTGCGATTGACGTCACAATTATGATCTTAAAAATGATCGCGTGTGTGTACCTTATAAAGTATAAACATGCTAAATTTATCATTTTTGGACCGAAAAATATTCATTTAGTTGTTATAATTGTTTACGTGTGATCTTAAAATCCATTCAAATCCTTTAAAAATTTTAAAATCAAATATAAACGATACTAAATTTAAAAGTCGAAGCTTTTTCGCAATTTTAAATTGAAAATAGTCCATTAAACCCATATTTTCAATTTTGATTTTCTCCTTAAATACATAACTATACTTTTAAAAAATTAATATCAAATACTAAACTATACTAAATTTAAAAGTTATTTTGTACTGAAAATAGTCCAATAAAGACTCATGATCATGTTTGATTTCCTGCTAAAAATATATATATAATAATAATGTTAAGAAAATAAATATAACATTTAAATTCAAAAGAGATAGTGACAAAAAAATGCATAATTTAATAAATTATATTAAATTTAAGCGTGAAGGTTTTTCACCCAACTATGGTCTCAAATTAATTTATTTTCAAATTCCTGCTATGTCTGATTGACAACTATAAGTCCATATTTATGCTCATTTAAAACTAATAACGAAGCGAGGAAGTTTTTGGACCAAAAATAATCCATTTAAAGCTCATACTTATTTATGAATTCCTTCTATGCTTGATTGACGTCATTAAAATCCATAATTATGCCGCTATAAAACTAATATTGCATATGAAATGCAACGAATTTAAATATGCGAGCTTCATCCCAACTTGGAGTGAGAGACCATTATTCACTTCCCAATTATATGGCATCAGAATCAGTGTGTGAACTGTAACACTCAAAGCGGACAGTGGACAGCGGACAGGGGGCTAATATGCATTTTAATACGTCGCGTATTAATCTAATCTGAATATGAAAACTCACACAAAAGAGCACTCAATCATTCAGAAACTTGTTTGCGAAGCTATAGATCATTAGCATAAGTTGGGCAGACGTGTCTGCCCGTTGTTGTTGTTGTTGTTGTTGCCTCTCTGAACTTGAGTATTATTGAATGAGCATGGCGAATAGTATCGATATTAAATCATTTTACTAAGTAGATTAAATAAGCTGCGGACGAATTGAAGTATTCCCCGACAGAAGGTCGCATGTGCTCCAAATAAATGCATATTGCTTGGTAACAGAGATTTGACCCGAATGATGGGGTTTTTTTTTTTATTTTTAACGAGGTTAGATGCAAGCAAAAAATATAATATAATAGTATATATATATATATATATTTTATTTTTGTTTTTAGTATGTTGACCAATTACTATCTAAAATATCTTAATTGAAAACTATTTCGTTTATGGCCCATTAAAACTGGCCTACAAAACCATATATTATCGTCTGGCAAATTAATCAAACGCAGGCTCATGTTTATTCATGAACAACTTGCGATTTCGATATCGATAGATACATATACTATATATATCTAGATTGAATTAACACTAGAAATCCTGTTTTGATAGCTCACTCGCACTTCAATGTTATGGACCAATTTGTTAATCGCGCCTCTTTGGGGCCCAAATGAAAAGTGAAGCCGATATCGAACTGGAACTATTATAGTATAGCATGCGTCGCCCTAGTGAAACCATAAATTATGCTAAATATTTATAGCGAGCTTTAATTTAGTCAAATTCGCTTTTGGGTGTGTCGGCCTCTCCATCTCTCTCTATCGCTCCAACTCGCCTGCTCGACATTGACACTGCTCCATGCGGCGATGCTGATGCTGAGCAGGGCAAACCCATAGCGTTTGTCTCGATTTGGTCAGCACTGCGAAAGAGCGGCTGCTTTTATTTTATTGATATTGTTATGGTTATTCAGATGAATTTCCTGAACCGTGTGCGGCGCGTGAGCAGGTTTTGGCGGCTGCGAGAATATCGACGATTTTCTGTATAAAATCGCTGGCGCGCTGCAATTAAGTCAGCACACCTCACTTGCCTTCCCTCAGCTGAAGTAGCAACTCGACTCTACGCAAAAATGTTCCGTTTCGTAAGTATTGCCGCATACCGATCCCTAGATCCCTAGAAGCCTTACTAAACTAATAAACAAAATTTGCTTGCAGTTGCTTATCGCCTCGGCATTGATTGCCTGCGCCTTCGCCGGTCCCCAGGACTACAATGCGGTGATCACCAAGCAGAGCAGCAACATCGACCCGGAGGGCACCTACCAGTATGGCTACGAGACCTCCAACGGCATCGCTGCCCAGGAGCAGGGATATGGCGGCAACCGGGCTGACGGTGGCTTCGCCTACACCTCGCCGGAGGGTGAACCTATCCAGCTCTCCTATGTGGCCGATGAGAACGGTTTCCAGCCCCAGGGCGCCCATCTGCCCACGCCACCACCAATCCCAGTGGAAATTCTCAAGGCTCTGGAATACATCAGAACGCATCCCCAATACGAGGAGCAGACCTTCCCCCAGCAGAGGACCACCACCCAGAAGAGGATCTTTGGTTAAACATTGACAAATATCACTTGATATTTGGTAATTCGAAAGCTTTGTTAGTATGTTTATAACTAAATAAATGAACGTGATTTAAAGTTTAAATTTGTGCGATTTCTCACTTAAATCGGGTGGCATGGGATGCTGCAATGCCTGATCCGTTTAATTTCCCAATTAATCGCAAGATTTTCGCTCACGAAAATATTCTTTTTGCAGCTTTGCCTAGTTTTTGTTTCTACATTGCGCAACTTTTTTGTGCGATTTCTTAATTAATTTTTTTTTGTAATTCCATAATTTTCATAGCAAACTTCCTCATATATCTTTCCATTTTCCGTATTTTTAAAGCGGTTTCTAGATTATCTATAATACTCAATTTCTCATGCGGAAGCTCTATTATTTTCTAAAAAAAATAATCTCTTATATAAAACATTTCTTGCAATTTTATCTATTACAATTTTGCATTTTACTTTTTATTAATTTTTAAAAATATACATAACATTTCTTAAAAAATTTGCAGTAGCTTAATAGATTTTTTGTAAATATTATATTAATTTTAAATTGTCAACATTATTGTAATAAAGTTATATTAAAGTTATAAAGTAATTAAATTGTCAGAGATTTTCAGGCTTATATTTTTGAAATTCCTTAAAAAAAAGCAAGCTACGATTGTACATATGTAAGCTGTAGGATATATTGACTTAATTGTTATTGTTATAAGGTAGTTACATTGGATACAGTACCTCCAATGTAACTACCTTATAACAAATAATTTATTTGAGAAATTTTTGTAATGAACAAAAATCAGCTGACAGGTTCTATGAAAAGTATATAGAATATATCTCAACAGGATTCCCAAGAAATATTACTAAGCCTAAAATTCGCACAGAATACTAGCATATATAAATCTTACATACAAGCAATACGATATGTTTGAATTTTCAAAATAAAAGCAACTCAAATGCATATTTACTCTGCGCGCCTAAAAGTAGGCAACACATTTATTTTAAACAGTCACAGTGAATGGATTATAAGAGTCGAAAGAGCGTAGGGAATTGGTGTAAATGATGGAAAGAGATGTATGAAATTGAGTGGATTTTCATAAAGAAAAAATTAAATTATTATTGCAATCAATCTTTTAAAGTATCAAAGACAGGCTTAAGCACAAGGCTTAAATATTTTTCAAAATATCAGAAATAGGCTTAAGACCAAAACACTCTCAGCTTGACACGCTCCCCACGCTCTTCTACTCGGCCAACTTGGCCAGCGCTGGCGCCCCATCCACAATTATGAGTTTTTGACAGCTCGCAGCAAAGTGTCGTAAATTAAAGGCTGTGTTAACCCTGTCACCCGGCGATTTGCTTAATAATCAGGCGAGCAGCTCTTAGCCAAATTCGCTGTGACACGCAAATATCTGGCAAACAGCTGCGTTCATATCGCTCGCTTTTGCATTTCATTAACATCAAAACTGGAAACGGTCGAATGACATCTGCCCGATACAATGGCCCGATACGCTGGCGACCGACGTTGTTTTGCCTCCGCTTGCAACTATGAAGCCTACACAAACACACGCACACACATACACAATGCATACATACATCATCCATATACATATATTATGTATTCATAGCTCTGAATAAACCATAATCTTGACAAGAATGCCTGCATGCGTTATCAATATACGAGTTGAAGCTGTCGCTATATGAGTGAAAAATGTCATGGAATTTCAACGATGTCGGCGCAAGGCAAATACTACCAAATATATATGGTATGGGCAAAAGCTCAGTGCATATAGTAAGGGCATGTAGAGTGTAGTACGGGCAATGAGAGAATAATTAGCATGCGTTTCTTTGCGAAAGTATTCGGAAATGCTATAAAAGTTTAACGATGATGGGCGGAAAATGTGGAGGGAAAAGCTGACGTCTACTTTGAGATACGCTACTCTGCACTGAGATACTCTCCTCTCTCTTTGTAGTTAAAGTCTACTCGGAGATACTCTTCTCTACTATTAATGCTAGCTATGAGATATCGAAAAAAATTGTTATTACTTTTGCATATTTATTATTATTAGAAAAAAAAAGGGTTGTGGGTGTGACATCGAAAAGTTGAAAATTCGCATTCTGCGTAAGGTGCATACAGATATGCATGCCAAATTTGGTGCTTATAGCTCTCATAATACTTGCGTTATTTACAATAAATCGTTTTGAGTGGGCGGCGGGTGTGGCACTTCAATTTTAAAATATACTACAGCTGCGTATGCTATACAGAAATCGTTATGCGAAATTTGGTGTTTCTAGCTCTTTTTATAGCTGAGCTATGTGCATATATATACACAGACGGACAAACAAGCGGACATGAACAAATTCCCTTAGCTAATAATAATGATTCAGAAAACATACATTGTATGGTCTGCTACCTCTCCTTCTGCACAAAGCTAATATACCAATTCAACCCACTATCAATGTCAAATATACTACTCATAAAATCTATAGCAGCTTAAACCCTTTTCAGATTATTTTCTCTGCCGTCATGATTGATTACAATCGCAAAGTTTTGCAGTAATTTGCCGGAGACCCCGCCCTAATTGAAACGATGAACTTTAAAACATATCAACAATCATTTACTAAATAAAACTAATAACAATTTTGGGCTAACAACACACACACACAGGTCTATTTCTTCAGCTGGATCCTGGTGAAGGGATGCGCCTCGATGTATTGCAGCGCCCGCAAGATGTAATCGGGAATTGGGGGAGGCGTGGGCAGATGGTCTCCACGGGGCTGGTAGCCGTTCTCGTCGGCCGTGTACTCCAGATGGATGGGCTGTCCATCGGGAGCGGTGTACTGCACGGATCCCTTGGCATAGACGCTGCCCACGCCGGACTCCTCGGCGGCGATGTTGTTGGAGGTGCCGTACTCGTAGGCGTAGCTGCCGTCGGGATTGATCTGAGAGTTGTACTTGGTGATGACGGCCTCGGAGTCGGCGTCCGCACGGCAGGCAGCCACAAGGCAGAGTGCCACTGCGAGGATTAGGCTCTGGCAGGGCAGGGAGAGATAAATTAGTCCGTTTCAGTTAAGCGCATCCCTCGCAGACTTACCAATTTGCTCATTTCTGTTTGAATTGCGTCGACGCTTGGCTAAGTTCGAATTACACGGTTTGCCGTTGCAGCTGATACTGATTTCGAAATCGTCGGAGGCAAAGCTTTTATAAGTATGCACGACTTAGATGGAACCCAATGACCTACACACCACCTACGACGCGAGGGCTCTAGACCGAACTAAATATGCATATTATAATATTTGGTTTTATGGCACGGAATTATTAATTTACGCATCTCGCATATGAATCTGACCGCGATTCACGAACGCTTCTCGCTGCATTGCCAGCTTTACTTGATTTTATGGCTTTTGTCTTACGCATAAAAAGATGCATATTTATTCAAATTACCAAAGGTCGTAAGTCTTCGATAAATGCACAAAACAGTTCACAGAATAATCAACATGATTATGCTGTTCAGCCTCAGCGACAATGCCTATTGACATTGCTTTACAAAACTTTATTTTGATATGGAAATAGAGTGCCAGAAAATTCCGAGCTTCAGAGCCAAAGCAGGCTTAAAAATTTATTTTATTATTTATCTAATTACAGCAAGATGTATTTATCTCAATAATTTTCATTACAAACTATTTTCTCATTGTGCCTGACGTATGCATCACTCTTTAGTTTCGTAAAAAAAACGTAGTTCAAATTAACCGCCCAGCTACTCTGCGTTTTAATCGGCATGCAACACTGCATATCATGAAGCGCCACGCTAGAAGTCAGCCGATACTTGTTTACGCGATAGTTTGAGTACACTCGATCTAGAGTACTATTAAGGGTATGCAGTCAATAAAACACAAAATGTATTTTAACATAAATTTCCTAACAAATTTTCAAACAAATAATTAAAATGAAAATAAATCAATTTTCTGAAAAACTATTTATTATAATTATAATAATTAAACGACGTTTATTCCACATTAATCTTTCGATAGGCATAGAATCGATTGCACTAACTACAACACTAGTATCGATAGTGGCAGAGTGCCTTCCAGTTCTGCAAAGCAACCCTGACCAACAGGGTCTGAGATATCGCAATAAAAGAATAAAGAAGTAAAACGTAAGAATTGCATTACTTCCATAATTAATTTCTCTGTAAACTAAATAAAAGAAAAATATGCACAATGTGCACAGATGCGAGTGTATAAGTGCAATGCATAAGAATTCTCAGCGACTGACGTGTCTGGCGTGCTGAAAAAAGCTTTTGCAAAACCAACAATTTTCCTACAAGCGCGCCATTTTGTTTTTGGACTTTCTACTTCTTGCCGTGTTTTCTTTTGTGCAAAATAATAAAAAACTTCGCCCACACATTTTGCGAAATAAAAAAGAAATGAGTAAATATAATCACAATTTGGCAAACAAAAATATAATAAAAAAAAAAAACGCGCGACATATGTAAATATGCGTATGAGCCAGCGTGCGTGTGTATGCGAGTGTGTGTGTGTGTGTGTATGTACATATCTAAATAAAGGCTGCTGAAAATGTCAATACGATGAATAAACGAAGTAGCGATTAGTACGACGTCGTCGGTTGTGGTCGTGCCTGCGGAGGGAAGGCAGACGCGCGCTAATTACGTCATAACAATCAAAGAAAATTCAAGGTCTTGCCACTAGCGCACAGCAGACACATGAAGCCTATGTATTAGATTTCGTTACGTTTTCATTAAAAATAAAACTTTGGGCAAAAAACACAGTACAGAGTGAGACTCTGTTAATTTTCCGCGCATCTGTTTCAGTGTGTGCGTGTGCGTGTGCGTTTGCATGAGTGTGTTTGTTTACTTGTGTGTGAGTGCCTATTCGCGACTGTATAATTACATAGAAACAGTGTGCGTGTGTGTGCGTATGTTGTATATACACATATTTTGTTGTTGTTCCGAGCGTTGTTTTTGCTGTAAGCAGCGGCAGAGGCAGAGCTCGTGCGAGCGCGGCGCAGGCTGTGATACAGAAAGAAAGAGCGTGCGCGCGTGGGCAAAAAAGAGATAACTTGACACTAAACTCAAAAGAAGAAGAAAAGACGAAGTAGAAGAAGAGCAAGAAGCCAAGCCAAACAAATTTTAATAATGCTCTTATCAAGAAAATAACTAAATATATATATATGTGTTATATATATACTTCTACGAATGTACCTCATTATTTTGTTCGTATTCTCGTTTCAGCAGTACATAAGATGCGTGCATCTGTGTATGTGTACAGCAGCGCGGCATAGAAACCGCCGCCAAACGCAAAATTCATACACACAAACAAATAAACACAGGCACACACACACGCACGCAGGCAACGACGAGAACATCACTTGAAGGCACATGCAGGCGCCCCCGAAAATAATATTGTACATAAATTTTAATTAAAGCAGAGCAAGACGAAAAAAAAAAACAACAAAAAAACAACAACAACGCAGAGGAAATAACAAAAATCAATAGGCGATAAAAAAAAGTGTTATCAGCGTGTTTTCGTCATTTCGCTTTGAAATTGAATTTGTTGGCTTTGGCTTACTTTGATATTGTTATTGTTGTTGTTGTTGTCTCGTTGGAATTTCGACACATTATTCTTGTTGTTGTTGCTGCCGCGAGACAAAGTACGCGGCAGCGGCAACGCCGACAGCATCGCTCATTGTTGTTGTTGTGTTGTGGTGTGGAGTGGGCGCCGCGTAGACGCCGACAATGTCTGTGCAGCAGTTCTGCCTGCGCTGGAACAATCACCAGCCGAACTTCATATCCGTCTGCTCATCGCTCCTGCACAATGGAACGCTGGTGGACGTCACGCTCGCCGCGGAGGGTCGTCAGCTGCAGGCCCATAAGATCGTGCTCTCCGCGTGCAGCTCGTACTTTCAGGTGAGCTAGAGCGCCAAATTAATTCCATTGCCATTTTTTTAAACGTTTTTCATCTCGCTGCGCTGTAGGCACTCTTTACCACGAACCCGTGTAAGCATCCGATCGTCATACTGAAGGACGTACAGTACGATGATCTCAAGACCATGGTGGACTTCATGTACTACGGCGAGGTGAACGTCTCGCAGGAGCAACTGCCGCACATACTTAAAACGGCCGAGATGCTCAAGATCAAGGGTCTGGCGGAGATGCCCACAGATCCGGCCAACCTCACCAAGTCAGACAGCAAGTCATCCAGCGATGCCACCGAATTGATCGGTCAAGCTGGCGCCAATGTTGCTGGCACTGGCGCTGGCGCGGCTGCCTCAAGTTTGGGTGCAGCCAGCGGTAGCAGCAGCGCCGGTGATTCGCTCTGGAGCAGCAGCGAAGCGCAGCAATTCCAGCAGCATCATCAGCAACAGCTGCAGCAGCAGCTGCAACAGCAACAGGCGCAACAGCAGCAGCAGCAGCAGGCGCAACAGCAACAACAGCAGGCGCAGCAGCAACAGCAGCAGGCGCAACAGCAGCAGCAACAACAACAGCAGCAGCAACAGCAGCAGCATCATCACCACCATCATCATCATCAGGCACAGCAGCAGGGCAGCCAGGCGCAGGGATCGCAGACACATCACCATCAGCTGAGACGTACGCCATCGCCGCTGAGTGCCGGCACATCGCCGGCCACGCGACGCAAGCGATTGCGCAAATCCTCGAATAACGGTGAGTGCGACATGGGTAAAGCATCGTCGACGTCTCGTGTAAGATATGCAGGAGTACAGAGACTTACCAATTACTCTCCCTCTCTCTGTCTCTCGCACAGGCTCTGGAGATCGCAACAACACGGAGGAACAGCACAGCAGCTCACTGGACACGGCTGGCACGGTTGGCAACGCCACTGGCCTCAGCCTAGCGCAGATGAATCAAATGTCATTTGCTTCCGGTGCGGGTGGCAATGCAGCAGCAGCGCTGGGCAGTCTACCCGGTCACTCGATGCACGCCACCAAATTGATCAAGGAGTCGTCGAGCACTGAACTGGAGCAGCAGCCGCAGGATTCGGATCTGGATGATGCACACGGACACATACATATGCAAATTGTAATGAAATTGGTCACGTTAAAGTCGCACGCCTTTTCCTTGCGTATTTTACTAAAGTTCATCATTTTCTTTTGCTATGCAGAAGCCCGAAGTGGACATTGGCAGTGTGAATCAATCGATACCGCTGGACATCTCTGGCGCCACAACACCATCGGACCACGACGCGCCCAATTCGCAATCATCGCACTCGGGTAAGTCGCAGTCAAAACACAAGTCTATAAAGTGTGTACGCGCTCGAAAACGAATCGCACCGAGAATGTGTCACTATGAAATTTAAATCAGAGAATGTTATGGAATATTCTATTCTATACTATGGGTGCGATTCGGTTTCGGGCAGCCTTTTCTGCTCAATATCAATAATTCAAGTAGGCAAATATGCAATAAGCTCAAACTCGACTCGCACATACCAATCATACGCCAGATCTCATTGCTCATTTGTGGGGGCGGGCTTTGGGGCCATTGTTGTGTTGTTGTTGTACTTCTTACTGCTCTTAGCATTAGGTTGTCTAGAGAAGTCGGTTTATTGGATTGTTGATTTTGCTCCATTGTCATTGTCATTTCATTCTCAAGACTCGACGAATATTGCTCTGCTATCGCTTCAATCATATGTCATGCATTCCATTCACACACACAGCACACACCACGTACACACACACACACATATATATGTATCTATATAACGGAAATTAAAGTGCGTTCCAAAGTGCTTGGAGAAATGAATGCTAAAGCTAAATATGAAACAAAAAAAAAAACAAAACAAAAAAAAAAAAAAAACCAAAATTAAAAACTACCGATTACCGTTACCGTTTACCGATTAAGTGCAATTTAATAATTACGTGTTACATGAAATTAATGCATTTGTATGTACATATGTATATGTTTAACTATTGTGTATTTTATTCAAAAAAAAAAAAGAAAAAACAACAAAAAATATCGAAATCCTACCTGAACTTGGGAATGGGAGAGAGCTAGCACAGAGTCCAAAAACTAAAAAGTTGTCTACTGATTTCACTGATTTGATTATTCTTCGAAACTCTTTTGTTTTGCCAAATAAGTTATTTCTTCTCTTCTCTTCTCTTTTTCATTCAGTTTTTTTTTTTTTCGATTGTGAAGCATACTTTTTTTGCGAGCGGTTTCCAAATGAGATCATGATTTAGCCTTAGCAATCTTTCTACTACTACAACTCAATACTCGATATATCGATATATACCCCAAGAACCAAGTACCATAAACAACACCCTACCCTATGCCCTATACCCTGTACCCTGTACCCTGCTCTTGCGCAATGGTTTGTCCCCAAATTCCAATCTCAGATCTTGGCCAATAGCAGAGAGGAGCCTCTCGACCCCACATTGAAAGTAAATTCATAGAGAGTAAAATTCGCAAATTCAAAATCCCGTACAAAAGACCAAAGAATACCACAATCTTACGCTGTCTCTCTCTCTCTCTCTCTCTCTCTCCCCTTCCCAGGTCTGCAGTGGACAGTTGTTGATTCGAACTATTCGCGCTTCTCGATGCCCGCCGCCTGCCAGTCCAACCTCATTGGCAATGGCAACGGCGGCAATCAGAACAGCGCCGCGAACAGCAGCGCCGGCGTCGGCGCTGCCGGCACCAACGAACAGCGCCAGCAGCAGCAGCAACACGATGCCCAGCAGCAGGCCACGCAGCAGCAGCAGCAGCAACAACAGCAGCAACAGCAGCAGCATCTGCAGCAGTTGCACTACCAGCAGCAGCAGCAGCAGGGCGCCACAGCTGGGCAGACGTACTCCTCGCAAATCATCACCGTGAATAATCTGGTCAGCGGCTACGCAACGACGGCACAGAACCTCTCGCCCACATCGCCCAACGAGTCCAACATGGTGCAGTCCGTCTATAGTCAGGGTCCCACGCCCACACAGTCGCCAGTGCACTCGGGTGTGGGCGGCGGCGGCGGCGGTGGCAGCAGCAGTGCGGGCGGCAGTGCAGGCAGCGCTGGTGGTGGTGGCGGCGGCGGCGGTAATGGCAGCTCTGCTAGTGGCACTGCCGTTGCCAGTCAAGTGGTGAAGCGCAAGCGTTCAGTCAATCCCCAGGGCGATGAGAACTTCATACAGGCCCTGGAGGCGGTGCGCACCGGCGGCATTGGATTCTGCAAGGCGGCACGACTGTACGGCGTGAACAATCGAACGCTGTGGCTGGAGTACAAGAAGCGCGGCTATCCCGTCTCGAGGCCCAGCATTAAGGCGCGCGTCGTCAAGCAGGAGCCGAATCTGTCGCCATCGCCCACACCATCGACGAATCCCGGCGACGATACGACCAACGAGAACTATGATCATCTAACCGCCGCTGCTGTGGCTGCGGCTCAGACCGCGGCGCTGAACATGCAGATACCGCCGCAGACGGAGACGCCGACGCCATCGCTGATGTGTACGCCGCATCATGCCGGCACGGCCGGGGCGAGCTCCGGCGGCGGCACCAATACGCATCCGACCATCGGTGTGATGAGCCTGTTCGATGCGCGGTACATGGACTCGCCGACGAGCGTGCACACAATGTCGCGGCAGCGGTACATTGATGCGACGGGCGCGGGCACGGCGGCCGCTGCGTCCGGGGCGGGCACCATCAATGTCAACTCGGCTGCTGCAATGAATCTACAGAGTATTAACTTCAACTCAATATAGAATACGATTTCGAGTCACATGGGCGTTGTTGCCGCCGCCGCGGCGGCTGGTGTGATGCCACTGCAGATCGAACAGTTGAGCGGTGGTGCTGGTGGCGACGACTCTGCTGCAACAACTGGAGCGGGGCCAACCACGCTGCTGCAGGCGGCCGCTGTTATGGCCGCCGGCGAATCAGAACCAATGAGCATATCAGCCGTGCCCGTCTCGGTCGCCGCGATGGGGGGCACTGCGCACAGCGCAGCGGCGGCAACTGCGTTTCTATTCAATAATTTTGTCACTGTGGCAGCGGCGGCGCCACCGCCGCCGCCCCCATTGGTTGCCAGTACACTTGCGCCACTCGTGAACACTGGCCTGCAATACTTGGATAAATCCTAAGAGCCCCGCGCCCGACCAGCACAGTGTAACTCTCGATACAGGTATTAGCGCAAGCAAATGGAGCAGCTACTAGAGTAGACTATGGACATAGAGCTAAAGCATTACCACCGGAGCCACGATTGGATGGATTCGGTTGCGGAATCGGCACTGGGAATATGTGACTATATCGTATATATAAAAATCATATATTATGTATGTATAGCGTGTCAGCGAAAGCTAAAGCTAAGAGCAGCAGATGTGCCGGCAGAGGACACACACATGTAATAATTTATAGAACTTAATTCCTTAAGCGCTACATGTTTCGAGCCGAACATTTTTTTAGCATTGTTAACTTAGGAATCGGTAGTACAGTACACATATATATATAAACACATATATATATATATGTGTGTGTGTGTGTGTAATCACAATTTGTATTTGTACATACATTTATACAATTTTATTAGTGTTAATCATCATCCGATGAGGAGGAGACGTGATTTACGTATCGACAAGTTAGCATGTACATAATACGACTATTAAATAGAACTTACTTAAAAACCAGCCTGATTATTTTCATATATCTGTACGTATCTCCTGATCCTACTCTCCCTATTATCTTTATCTTTATCTTTGACCCGTCGCACTCGTGTTACAAAGGCAACCAAAATTACGTTAACATTCAACAAAAATATTGGTAAATGCGAATTTCGAATCGATGCAAATATATATATATATATATTATATAGTTTCGTGTACAGTTCAAGGCCAATCAGTTTTAGTTGAAATTTGATGTTTGTATCTGGTTGGGGCACACGGCAGTGCGTTGCGATCCAATAATAAAGTAATCCTTAAGCGAAAATAACCAAACGTTTCATTAAGCCACACTCAATAATGTATGATTGTACCAATATATATATATATATATATATTTATATATATTTGTTTGTAAATGTATGCCTTTATTTTTTGTATTTTTGATTTTGGGTTGGATTGATGTGACGAAGAAGTAGAAGAAGAAGCCTCTTTATTTCCATTTCAGAGTGCAATTTACCACACAACACTAGACATATCTTGGAGGGGTGTTCCTTACGACTTCTTGAGTTCTGCATAATTTTCTTGTGATTATTGTACAGGACGGGCATTATGAATTATATTTACGTACTTATTACTATGGGGGAGCCATACGCAATTGATTTCTAAAATGGGACGACTATACACATGCGCAAGCCATAAACGCAATAAAGAAAACAAAACTAAGATAACTCGTAACCACCCAAAATCCTAAATGGAGACTGCAGCAAGTAAAGGAAATCGAATAAGCATAGTGTGTTTTTAATATACATTATATACAGATATACAGATATATATGTACATGCGATGAAACACGAGAAACAAGCAACTAAACCGATCAACATGTATGTAATGTAACAACAATACAAGTTAGAGAACTTTTTTATAACGAAAACCAGAACTAAACGTGATTTGTTAGAAGTCATTGTAATTTGTAACGTCAACTTTGGTAATGCATTTTAATTCCTACAACTATAGATGCGTAGCTCGCTCGAGATTCAAAACAATAAAAAAAAAAAAAAACAGAAACCGAAAATGATAAAAACAAAAAGAGATGCGATTCGAGTTCATCAGAAAGAAGGCGAGAATAGCATAAACAATAAGTACGACTAACTCTGTTTCCTACGATTACAAAGTACCAATAACTATGGTAGTTGTGTGTGTGTGTGTGTTTGACATCTACAGTTACATATATATAAATATATTTATATATATATATATATATGAAAGCTAGAACTATGAACATAAATATAAATATATTTAACTATTTAACATTAACGTACGTTTAGTCAGCGGTAGTTAATGAAAAAAAAACGACTGTAAAATAAGTTACGCAATTATTGTACGATATACTTGTAATGTAACTAACGAACGAACCTTCTAGAGTTTAGGCTTCGATGTGCAAGAAACGAATAAAATTAAAAAAAAAAAAAATTAAAAACATTCAAAACAATTGCTATATACTCCATATTTCAATTAATTCTCACTTCATTTTCTCTTTCGACGCCAAATTAAATTTT
Source organism: Zaprionus bogoriensis (assembly GCA_035046045.1). NCBI lineage: Eukaryota > Metazoa > Arthropoda > Insecta > Diptera > Drosophilidae > Zaprionus > Zaprionus bogoriensis. The sequence continues at coordinate 2,004,706 of JAWNOI010000145.1, forward strand.
AAATTATTATTCAAAAGAACTACTTCCAATTACCTTCTATTGCAGAGCCTAGTCTAGTGCCAAAAAAATATAAAATAAAAGAAATTTAATTAAATTATAATTTTTATTGAAAAGAACTTCAGTACTGCATACTGTTTTTCAATTTGCAGAGCATATCTCCGTCTTCAAGCCAAATAATTAAAACAAATTATTTTAAATAAAAAAAAAAAATTTTTTTTGTTATTTAAATATTTATTAAAATGTTCTTTAATTACTCGTCTTCCTCTCGCAAAGCTTATGCAGGCGTAAAGTAAAATAAAAAATAGAATTAATTTGAACATAATTAATATTTGAAAAAATTTCCTCTTGGAGAGCCCAGCACAAGGGCAAGATTAAATAAGATTAATTTGAAAAACTTAAAAAATTAAATTTTCAGTTAATAATATAACCAAAAGCACAATAAATACTGCAATTCATACTCTATCTTCGCATTCCTCTTACAGAGCATATCACGGCGCCAAATAAAAATAAAAAAAATCATTAAAATATTAGAATCATTATTGAAATCATACTTCAACTTACCTGAAAAAAACATCGGATGCCTCACCCCATCACAGCGACAAATGAAATAAAAAAAAAATAAATTAAAATTATATTTAAAATAATAATAATAAAATTAAAAAAAAATCATTTAAAAATTATAAACATTATTAAAGTTATATTTCAACTTACCCGAAAAAAGACATCGCATTCCTCACCCCATCACGGCGTCAAATGAAATAAAAAAAAATAAATAAATTAAAATTATTATTAAAAAAATTGTAATATTGTACATCAACTCTCCTTCTTTTTATTGCCCTTGCAGAGCCCAGTCCAGCGCCAGCGCACGCTCCCCAGCAGCAGCATCATCCGACGCTGGCGATCAGCCACACGCAGAGCAGCAGCAGTGGCAGCGGCAGCTTCGAGCGCACGCCCAGCGAGACGGAGGCGCCGACAGACCTGCAGACAACGCAGTCGACGGTCGTCATGGGCTCGAAGCGGAATCGTGTGCTCACGCGTCAGCCGCGCGTCAAGCGCGACAGCGACAGCCTGTCCTCGACCAATCAAATATCACCGGACACTGCGGCGACAACGCTCGACTTTGATCCGTTCAATGCGGCAGGCACTACGACGATCACCGCCAGGGATTACTCGACGCACCATCACCAGCATCAGGCACAACAGCAGCAGGCGCAGCAGCAGCAGCAGCAGGCGCAGCATCATCATCATCATCATCTGCTGACTGTGCCGCCGCGCATCGAGCGCCACGCATCGGAGCCGGCACCCAGCCTGGTCTCAGCGAGCCCGCATCTGCTCAGCGTTCCGCCCAGCACACCATATCTGATCAAGCAGCATTCGGATCCGCTGCTGCCGCGCCAGCACTCGCTGCACGCCGGCACCAGCTCGGGCAGCATCACTGGCAGCAATCCGTTTGCGCCGCTGCATCGGCAATACTCGCATCCGCTGTCCGGCACGAGTGCCGCCTCCGTCTATGTGCCGCCCTCCACGCTGCATCATCCACATCATATCTCGCTGCCGGAGTCCATATACGCCTCTGGCTCGCCACCGCCTGCCGGCTCATCGCAGTACCTGGTGCCGACGCGCGTCGTCACGTGCACAGCCTCGTCGAGTGAGGCGGCCGCCACGCCCACCAACTCCACCGGCACGCCCGTCTCGGTGGTCACATCGCCGACGGCCGCTGGGCTCAACAGCAGCAGCGGCAGCGGTGGCGCCGGCGGCAATCGTCAAGCGTTTTCGCCCACCTACGGCAGCAGCACGGAGCCGACAGCTGCGCCGGAACGACGCTCACCGCACTCGCCGCTCAGCAATGTCATCGAACGCACCAGCGCGAAGCTGGAGGCAGCCAATGGAAGCGGCAGCAGCTCCGGCAACAAGCTGCGCAGCTCCAAGTCGACGGGCAGCACTAGTCACCTGCATCCCGGGCATCCCGGCGTGGCGACAACGAGCAGTTCGTTCGAGCATTTGCCCTCGCTGCGCGTGAAGAACGAGGAACTGCAGCGTTCGGTCTCCTCACCACAGGTGCGTAGAGAAATACAGCAACTTTGCTGCCATTTTATACCGTTCACCTTTTGAAAATTTTAGAAAAAAGGTATATTAGCTTTGTACAAATGTACATATTTAAGCGGCAGTAGATGGCGTGGCAGAAACCATAAAACATATATTTATTGTTGATTAGCAGCAATAGGCGAGTCTATATAGCCATGTCCATATAGCCATGTCCGTTTGTTTGTCCGTCTGCTTGTCCGCTTGCCTGTCGCAAGGTAAAATAGTGCCTCATTTTTGTAGCTATTTCGATGAAAAATAGCACAAAAATGTACTTCTTTCTTCTGCACGCTATAAATAAGTTGGAACGAGCCAGATCGAAGTGATATATCATATAACCTATCGCACGAATTTTTTTAACAGTCAAGAAATCGCAACCAAACTCTTATTTTAAGAGCTTTTCTAATATTTCCTCCACGATGCATCGAAATCAGTTTACTTTAATATCGTATTGCTGCCATAGGAACAATCGGTCGAAGAATGAAAAAAAAAAACAAATACTTTGGCATGTAACTACTATAGGCCAGCTCCCATAACTTAACATATTCCAATTTACATAAAATCGGACTGCTATACCCTAAAGCTTCAGTAGGAACGGTACAGTCCTTTTTTTTAAGAATTTCAATTTTTTGGATATTGCGTACAAATTTGATAATTATAAGTCTGAAAACCTTCTATATATTGGCTACGTCATAACTGAATAACTAGTTTTGTGCCATTTGTAATAGACAAAAGAGGTGAATGGTATATTATAGTTGAGTAGGCTCCACTGTAAATTTTTTTTTTAAATAATAGACCCAATTTAAATTATATTAAATTATTTTATATTATTATATTATATTATATTATATTATATTATATTATATTATATTATATTATATTATATTATATTATATTATATTATATTATATTATATTATATTATATTATATTATATTATATTATATCATATATCCCATTAATATCTTCTCTCTATTATCCCTTCCACACAGACCCAACGTGAGATCATTACCTTGGAGAATCCGCGTTCTAGTCATTGCCCCGTGATCCGGCCGGGTCCGGCGCTGGGCTGCAACTTCTGTTGGAACACCATCGATGGACATGGTCGCATTTTGCGGCGCAAAACCAAGTACCACTGTCCCGAGTGCCAGACGAATTTATGCATCGTGCCCTGCTTCCAGGAGTACCATGAGCGCCTCAACAACGAGGCTGCCGCGGCGAGCAGCAGTGAGCAGCAGCTGCACACGAGCAGCGGCAGCAGCAACAGCAAGGCTGGCGCTGCAGCAGCAGCAGCCGCCGCATCCTACGCCGCGGGCATGACTGCCTCATCCGGTCGGGTCTATACCAAAACCGAGTCGATATAAGCCGCGCGGGCTTTGGGCTAAAACTCATTTGTATTTGTGGCACGACGTAGCATTCCGTCTGTCGAATTTGTTGTTTGTCGCCAGGGTGAGCGCCACTGTGCGCTACATCCTGCATCGAAATTTTTTTAATTGTCACAGTCCCACTGTGCCGTGGCGCCACTGTGCACACTGGCACAAGGGCTGCCAACGCGCCGCGTGGCGCGGCAAAATTTGTTTTGTGACTGCGTCAATGGGACGCAGCGAACGATGTGAAACACATACACATACGTACACATGCACACCACTGTGCAGCCGTGTACCACTGTGCGTGCGCACATTTCTTAAGTAATCGCAGCCGAACGATGTAACTGTATAACGATTGCCCGTACTGCTCCAGTATACGCATTACTTCTACTTGTACAAATCGAAAACGAAATAGACGAGAGCACACACAACGGAAAAACTATCGGAGTTTCAGCTGAGCGGTTAACCGATTCAAAGCAGCTCGAATTAACGGTTAGGTATTCATCGCAGAGTTCAACTTCTATACGATACCATACAATACAATACTTAGTAACTTCCCGCCAAAAAACAAATAGTGGAAATAGTGAAGGCGTGCCACGCCTCCCGAGGAGAGGCACCGCTGCGCAGGCGCACGATCTATCAGTAGCATAAACTTGGTAAACAGACTTTTTTTTGTGTGTTAATAATAATAAATAAAATTTTGTAAGTGTGCGTGTGTGCGAAACTATCGCAAGTACTATCGATAGTCAAATTGATAGCTCTAAACTAAACTAATTTTCGTTCTAACCAGCAACAGCAATTTGTCTAAACTCGCATGTATTTCTTCTTTTTCAATAAAGGCTCAAAAATAGGATTCGGCTATAAACTACAACTGTGAGATACTATCGATAAGCTGGTGAAATTACTATCGATAGCTTGGCTGCAAAGCTGGCGACACATTTTCAGGCCAAGAGGCAAATAACAAGTTAATTTTTCAGTTTACTATCGATAGTAACATTCATCGCGTAAAATGTATATCGATTGTTTTGTAGTACTTTTGGAAAATATTGTGCAAGCTGCAAAGCGGCGCATAATAGTAAATTTGGTTGGTCAATTTAACTAATTTATACTATCGATTGGCGAGTAAAATTAATATCGATAGTTTTGCAGTACTCATGAGGTATAGTTTGTAAACTGCAAAGCTTTTAATAATAGTGAAAATTGATAACGATTTATTTTCTACCAACAGTCGTTACTATCGATAACCGAGTGCGTTTACTATCGATAGTCTTGCAAAGCTCATGAGAAATAGTTTAATAAGAAATGATATTGGCAATAGATTTCTTTCCAGCCAATAGTCGATACTATCGCACACGTAGTGCCGTTACTATCGATAGGGCAAGAAAATGCAAAGAGTACAAAATGAAGTTTGCCAAGTGAAACAAACCAATACCATTTTATTGAGTCTAGTTTTTAGAGGAAGTGGCATAATCGTGCGATATCGTGCATAGTTTTACTTTTCTATAACTCGGAAAAGTTTGACTGAATGTTGTGTATATCGGATTAGCACTCCTGCTTAAGAAATTCCACTCGGAAAGAACACACACACACACACTTGATGTCGTTTTGTAATTGTGTAACTGTGTAACGTTTTAATCCAAGCAAATCGGAACTTAAGGCAAAATCAAATCGAAGAATCAAAATTCAATTAATTCTACAATTTACGAGTATGCGGGAACTTGACTCTGTCTATTTTCTTAAAGCAACACGACGAGCCGTTGAATATCAATAAATCACTGTTTTTAATTTTACAAGTTCTACGCATCGTTTTTATTCAAGAATTGTGTGGATTTGCCCACAGTTCCTTTACTTTTTGCCGGCAGCAGCTGGAGCCGGCTGCACCGTCTCCGCGGGCGGATTAGCATTGCGGAAATTGGGGAACTGCTCCCAGGGCGCTGACAAGTCGAACTTTCTGAACTCCTGCGCCAACTCGAGCGGCTCGCAGACGACGCGTTTTTTCTCGTCGTCGTAGCGCAGCTCCACATAGCCGGACAGCGGGAAGTCGCGACGCTGCGGATGACCCTCGAAGCCGTAGTCGGTGAGAATGCGACGCAAATCGGGATGGTTGGCGAAGAAGACACCGTACATGTCCCAGACCTCACGCTCATACCAGTTGGCCGCCTTGTGCACCTCGCAGGCCGAGTCCAGTGGCGTCAGCTCATCCGTGTAGGTCTTGACGCGAATGCGTGCGTTGTAGCGCAGCGACAACAAATTGTAGATGACCTCGAAGCGGTGCTTGCGGCAGGGCACATCCATGCCGGCGATGTCCACCAGATTGGTGAACTGTGCCTGATGGTGATCCTTGAGAAACTGCAGCACCGGCACCACACCCTCGGGCGCAATGAGCACCTCCAGCTCATCGCCGGCGGTCAGCTGCACCTTCTGCACGTACTTGGGCAGGCACTCGGCGACGTAACGTCCGAAATCTGAGAGATGGCTGCGCGCCACTTCGTCCGGTTTGCGCACCGTAGCTGCCAAGGAATGCAGATTAATAATTGAAGTGATTAAAATTTACACTCTGCTCTAGTTACGCTTCTCTGGGGGCTTTGCATCTACGGCCGTGCTGGACATACGCAGCGCCGCTGTGCCAGCGGGAACCACTGCGAAGGAGGAGCTGTATTAGTGTGTCATAGTTCGTTTGCAGTGCATCCACACTCACCATGCTTGGCCGTCAGCGCGGCGGAAGCAATTCTGGCTCCCAGATTTCTGATTAGTGCAGCCATGCGCTCGTTTAAACTAATTAATCAAGTGCAAATTCAAGGAGCTGCACAATATTTTATGTAATAACAAAACGTCAATTGGCCAGTGTTGCAAAAGTTCGCAAAATGTATGAACTAGTTGCGTTCGTTCATTTGAAACACTTATTTTGAGTAGAAAAATTCACTTTTATTGCTGCTTTTAACTAAGCATAGGCAATTTTTAAAAACTATTTTAATTAAAGTATTAAATATATCAAATAATTTACTGCAGCCTACTATGACTGGAATAAAACGCAGCGAACTAGTGCCGCTCCGGAATCAGTTTACTTTTGTTTTGCGAGCCAGCAAGCAAGCAACTTGCAACAGTATTGCCAACACTGCTGCAGCGTTATTCACCACACGCATTTTTGGCAATTAAAGGTTTCTTAAAAGCAGCAAAATAATTTTAAAATGAAATTAAAATATTTACCACAAAATTGTGCACTAATAATATTAAGTAATCGACATAATTGACACTGCTGTGCCCTCAATCATTTGGCGCAGCTGGCAACCCTAGCGTTCTCCATTTTCGTAGCGTTTCGCATTGTGCTCTGGAATAGAATAGAATCAGATTTTTGGAAAATAAAACAAAACAAACGAAAATGGTAAGGGATTTTGGAACAAGCGCCAAAAAGAAAAAGAAAACAAACAAATATGTTTTTTGTTTACATGGCAGAATCACCTGAAATGGATGGGCCACTCATCCACAATAATGGACATACAGCGCGTACTGCTCAGCCAGCAGAGCAACAGCCAGAGCTGCGAGGTGCTGCTGGTGGCCAAGGACGGCACCAGTGTGCGCGCCCATCTCTTCGTGCTGAGCACCTGCAGCGATCTGATGCGCAATCTGCTGGTCGATCTGCCGCTGGGCCAGGAGGCCACCGTCATACTGCCCGATATACGGGGCGAGCTGCTGGAGAGCATGTTGTCGTTCATCTACATGGGCGAGACGAGCCTGCCGTCGGCGCTGCTCACCGAGTTCCTCGAGGCCATCAATCTGCTGGGCATCAAGTCGGCCATCAGCTTCGAAACGAATCCCAGCGCAATGAACAGCACCACCAGCAACGCTACTGGCGCTGGCTCGAGCATCGCTGCTGGCGCCTTGGCTGTGGAGGCGGCCAAGTCCATTAGTGGCCTGCAGATAGCCAACACTGCCATCATGGAAGAGGAGGAGGAGGATCCCAGTGTTGTGGTTGGCAAATTGGATATGAGCAGCACGGTGCTCGGCGGTAATCCGCAGCAGCAACAACAGCAGCAGGAGCAGATCGCCAGGCCTTTGGAATACCTTGACGTGTATGGGGAGCAGCCAAAGATCACCTACTCCATTGAGCACATGGGCGGCACAACGAGTGGCAATCAGTACATTCTTACCGAGAACACTGGCACCTTTACCATCACACAGTCGGCGTCCTCGGTACACAAACTGGGCGTGCCCGCGGGCACAACTGTGGTGGATCACCATGTGGCCGGCGTGAGTGTCGCTGTGGCCGGCGGCATAACGGAGGAGGATGTCGACGCAGATGTTACAGACGATCATGAGGAATCCGAGTCGCAGCTGATCGAGGAGGAGTATGTGACGTCGGCGGAGCCACTCATCGAAATGTCCGGCGATGCGGATGTGGATATGGGCGAGGAGGCCCTGCACGAGGAGGATGCCGGCGAGGAGGAGGACGAGGAGGAGCTGCTGGATGTGAAGCCGCGCAAATCGCAGCTGGACATGAAAATGCTGAAGGCGAACGTCGTGCGGCAGCGTTCGCCCTCGATGAAGCCCTCCAAGAAGGCCATGACGAAGCAGCACCAGCAGTGCGCAGCCTTCAAGAAGGAACTCAAGGACGACATCAATGATGCACTCGATCTGGCCGCGGACGCTGTGCTCCATGAGGGCTTAAGTCTGCAGAAGGCCGCCGATCGCTTCGACATATCAAAGACTGTGCTCTGGCGGCGCGTGCGCTCCAATCCCGCGTACATGCGCATCAAGCGCGAGAAGCCCTCGTTGGCGGAGGCGTACGAGCGCCTCAAGAACGGCGACAGCCTCAAGAGCATTAGTCAGGATCTGCGCATACCCATGTCCACGCTGCATCGCCACAAGGTGCGCCTGGCCGCGCAGGGGCGACTGCCGGACTTTGTCGCCTGCCGGCGGCGCGACAGCACGCCCAAGGATGAGCTGCGCGACAAGCTGGCGAAGGCCGTGCACGCCTGCATCAATGGTGGCATGTCGCAGAATCACGCCGCGAATCTCTTCGAGATACCCAAGAGCACGCTCTGGCGGCATCTGCAGCGGCGCGTCACCGAGGCCGAGCGCAAGGTCAAGGAGGAGCAGGAGGACGACGACGAGGAAGACGCGCTTAATTAGTTAGTTACACACACACACACACACACACACATTCGCATGATCATTAATCGTAACATTTATTTATAGTTCTCATTTAGTTGTATTTCCCCCCCTAGGCTTAGGTTTAGCTCTCAATTGCTTGAACGAATTTCTTTGTTTTTTTTTTATATTCTTTGAGCCCGAGTTTTACTTTGTAAATATATCATATAGTACCTATTGGTAAGTCGAGCCCAGATTATATACCCTATGTGCGGCTTTTATGAAAAGTCTGCCACGGCAAGTAATTTCATTCTGCATGTCCAAGAGTTCAAGTCTTTACGCTAATTCTTTTTAAATATGTTATTTATTAAGTTGAAATGAATTTAAAATAAACTACTAAATAGTTTCATTTTATTCCGTTAAATTGAAATTCCAATCGTGTCTCAATTTAAAATGTTTGAATTTTGTAGAAACGATGGGAAAAACACGACACGCGCGCATCTCTAACGATACTAGTGCTGTGCAAATGTTTAAGGAAAGTATCGATATGCTCTTTAAAATTATATTATATCAAATATCGATATTTAATTCTCTAATATATGACATACGAGTTTGCAAAAATAGAATAAAGAAATCGTTTTTTAAAACAATAAGAAAACTCGATACAAATAGTATTATTTAAATAATATTAATTGTTATTATTATTAATATTTAATAAATATACATACAATTATAACTTATTATTTTACTATAACATATATAACTTAACATATTTTTTTTGCACATTGCTCGAGCTTATGCACCACATTTCACAACCAAGCACGCGCACTCACTAAGTGTGGTCGCAGTGAGGCTTGGCTTTATATACATAGCTGCTGGTGGAGCGACACCGACAGCGAGAGAGCAAGCTCTAAGCTCTCAATTGCATGACTGTCAACTTCGTGCGCAACAGGCTTTGTATGTGTTGGAGCCTTCGGCAGCTGCAGCAACTGTCGAGAGAAGGGGGTCTGCGTAGCCGCAAGGAGAGCAACAGTGACTGCGTGAGAGGAAGAAGGAGCGCTGCGCTCTTGATCGCAGTAGTGTGCCTCCTTCGTGCGCATCAGGCTTTGCATACGCTGGTGCTGTGTGCGTTGGGTATTGCTGTAAGGAGCGCGTGAGCGAGAGAGAACATTTGTGTGTGTTGGTGAGCTAGCTGAGCCGATTGCATTAGTAAAGCGACATCGACTATTTGAGCGAACATCGTGGGAAAACTCTGAGCATGGCCGAAGTTGTACGAGGCGCGTAAGAGCAAAGAGCATGAGTGAGCGTAAATTGTGTGCCTGCTAGCGAATTACTCAAGGTATTAATGAATATATGCAATGAGCGTCTTAACTTATGTTGTAGATAAGTTAGAACATAAATTCATAAACAAAAACAACAATATTAATAAAGGCAGCACATTTGTAGCTGTTTCAAAATGATATGTGAATAAAATATCGATGTTTGCTGCAAAGCTATTGCTTTCGGCATCGTCATCAGCATTATCGATATCGTGTCTATTCGTACGAGCGAGTGACTTTGGTATTTAATAAAAATATCGATGTTTGCTGCAAAACTAATGTTTTAAGCATCGTCAACATCGATATCGATGTCGCGTCTACTCGCGCTACTGTGTGAGTTTGGTATTTAATAAGAATATCGATGTTTGCTGCAATACTAATGTTTTAAGCATCATTGTCATCGATATCGATATCGCGTTTACTCGCGCCACTGAGTTACTTTGGTATTTAAAAAAAATATCGATGCTTGCTGCAATCTTAAGTATTGTCATCATCGATATCGATATATTGTCTACTCACACCACTGAATGACTTTGGTATCTGCGCTGGAACGCTGGAAAGTGACACACGACACGCGCTCATCTCTAATCGATACCATAACAGTGTGTTATCGATGCCGCAATGACTGCCGGCTTGCTAAGCAGGTTCGAAAAACTGCTGTACTTTGGAGTCTATATAGTGTACATTGTGATCGGACTATATAAGATCTATGTGCTGCGTGATCGCATACAGGGCTCGGCCGAGTTCAAGTTCGCCGAGGGCTGGCGGCTGTTGCAGCGCGGGAACACGGTGCGATTGCGCGACGACAGCAACGATGAGCTGGAGAACTTCGGCGACTTCATAGCGACGTATTGGCCATACTACGTGCTGCACGCGCTCGTGAGCGGCATACTGCGCTGGCGTTGGCCACGCCTACTGCGGCATGGTTACATTGCGGTCAGTGCAGTGGCGCTTGTGCGCCACCTGCACTGGAGCTCGCTGTGCCTGTTCGGGGCGCTGCTGGGCAGTTATTACCTAACAGCGCGGTGCAGCTCCAAGCTGCTCACTTGGCTGCTCTCGGGCTGCTGGATTGTGATCATCAACCTGGCCAAGAACAGCCAGTGGTGGCTGCAGCAGGTCGGCTACGCCGAGTACGTCATGCTGATCGTGACGCTCTCCTGGAGTCTGCTGCGTGGCTGCAGTTACTCCCTGACCCGAAGCGCAGCTGATGGCCTGCTGGATTATCTGGCATACTCCATGTACTTCCCGTGCCTTACCTACGGCCCCTTCATCAGCTACGAGCGATATGCCAAGCAGCAACAGCCCGGCGTGCAGCACTGGCGTCGCTTCCTGCTGGCCATCGTGAGGGTCGCCTTCTGGTGGACACTGATGCAGTGGGCACTGCACTACTTCTACATACACTACATGGCGCGCGATGTGCGCGTGGTGGCCATGATGGACTCGGTGTTCTGGCAGCATGCCGCCGGCTACTTCATGGGCCAGTTCTTCTTCATGTACTACGTGGTGACCTATGGCCTGGGCATCGCCTATGCCGAGCAGGATGGCATTGAGGCGCCGCGCCGGCCGCGCTGCATCGGACGCATACACTTCTACTCGGACATGTGGAAGTACTTCGATGAGGGCCTGTACGAGTTCCTCTTCCGGCACATCTATGCGGAGCTCTGCAGCCGCAGCTCCTCCATTGCGGCCAAGTTCTGTGCGACGGCCTTGACCTTTGGCTTTGTGTTCATCTGGCATGGCTGCTACACCTATGTGCTCATCTGGAGCATATTGAACTTCCTGTGCCTGGCGGCGGAGAAGCTCTACCGCACACTCGTCGCACTGCCTGCCTATCGCCGCTGGACGCTGCAGCATTTCGGCGCTGTGGGCGCACAGCGGCTGCACGCGCTGCTGGCCACGCAGCTCTTCATTCCGGCCGCCTTCTCCAACGTGTACTTCATTGGCGGCCAGGAGATCGGCGACTACCTCATGCGCGGCGCCTACCTCAGCGGCGTGGGCAACTATCTGGCGCTGTGCTTCTGCAGCTACTGCTTCTTCCAGTGCTCCGAGCTGCTGCTCACCCGGCAGCAGTCCAAGCTGAAGGCTACTTGACTGTACTTATGTTTACCATCTGGCATGGTAGCATATCATTTAAATCCGCCCTTGTATCTCCGCCCAGCATATTTGCTCCGCGAAGTTATGTTGCTTTTTTTTTAGCGGAATTATGTCGTTATCAACAGGATATACATATATATACGCGCGATGTTACGTCCATCTAAAAAGGAGGTTCTTTTAAATTTGATAAAATTGCAAATGCTAATTTGAGTATTTTTTTGGCATAACAAAAAAATATACATTATTCATTATCATTTTTACATGACTTAAAAAATGTTATAATTTTATGACACAATTATTATTAATATTAAATCTTTTTTCCACATAAAACTGATATTACCTAAAATAATATATTTTTTAGCGGAATTATGTCGTTATCAACAGGATATACATATATATACGCGCGATGTTACGTCCATCTAAAAAGGAGGTTCTTTTAAATTTGATAAAAATGAAAAAGTTAATTTAAGTATTTTTTTTTGCATAACAAAAAATATACATTATTCATTATCATTTTTCTATGACTTAAAAAATGTTATAATTTTATGACACGATAGCTATTAATATTAAATCTTTTTTCCACATAAAACTGATATTACCTAAAATAATATATTAAGGTAGAAAGAATTTTGATAACAAGAAATTTTTAAACAAAATAAATGAAAAATATTTTGATAACAATAAATTATTTTTTTAAACAAAGTAAATGAGAAATATTAAGCGTGTTTATTATTATCATTATCATTTTCTATGCCTTGAAAATGTTATAATTTGATGACATGATAACTATTAATATTAAATCTTGTTTCCACATAAAACTGATATTACCAAAAATAATATTTTAAGGTATTTTAATAACAAGAAATTATTTTTTTAAACAAAATATATGAAAAATATAAGGCATGTTTTAAAAAAATAATATAGTAATGTGGAATGAAAATTAAAAATGTTATTTTTGTAGTCTTTTTTAGCATGGCATTTAAGCCATATATCTATTTTTTTCGCATTAAAAAAATACATATTCCAAAAGAAACTAATACTTCGTATAGAAGAATACAAATTAACGTGCTTAAATGTTTTGAGTTGCGATTTTAAAAGTGCTACTAAAAAAACTTAATTTAATATTTTTGGAACTATCTACAGCGCTTCGGACCTTGATGGATTTGAGTGGCTTGAACTTGGTTAATATATATTTTACAAACATATTTTGAAGGCTTAAAAATATATAAAATCTATAAAATAAATTCATTAAAAATATTGTCATATATTTTTAAATATTTTAAGTCTTTATACATTGTTTATATTGTATGTACGAGGTCTGTCCGCAAAGTATCCGAACTGCAATTATTTCTCGGCGCCAAGGTTAAGTCTTAAAATTTCCCAAACTGTAGATTTTTGTGTAAAATCAGGTCTGATACTTTTCGGATAGAATTCGTATGTATTTGGAATTTGCAAAATTTTTCAAACATTCAAAATCAAAAACAAAATTTTTTGACGTATGTAAAATAAATATTTGAAATATTCTAAAAAATTTAAAAAAAACCTTCGCTCCTTATGACATATCTCCGCGCTAAGGTATGTTGTGCTTAGGACGGCGGAGATTTGTCGTTTTGAAATGAGCATAAATTCGTAGGGGTATGACATTTTCTTTAGAACATATACATCTTCAGAGATATCTCTCCCGCTGGCGTCATAAGCTCAGGTTATTTTCCAGAGGCGAAGCTATGTCGCGCGGACTTAACTACTTACTATAAGTCTGAAACCGCTAAAAAGTACAACAAAGCATAACAGATTTCAAAATAAATAATTCTTTATTTTTACTGCTAGCTCCCAGCACCCTCCGACTCCTTCCAGTCCAGCCAACGCGTCTGCGTGCACGTGGACTGAAAGTTCTCGAGCAGCTCGTCCAGCATCTCGTCGCAGGTCTGCGTGTGCTGCGTATTGTACAGTCCGTCGGCGCAGTGCGTCTGCGTCTGGATGTGCGACAGGCCGAGCTCCTCGAAGAGCTCATCACAGGTCTGCGTGTGCATGTGCGCCGACGTCTGCAGGCCGAAGATTTGCTCCTGCTCCGGCTGCTGATAGTCGGACGCATACTGCCTGTCCTCCTCGTCCAGCTCCGTCATGGTGCCCTGATGCTGGCGATTGTCCAGCGTCTGCGTCTGTATGTCGCGCAGCAGCGGCGCCAGCATCTCGTGCTGCATGTCCAGCGTGTCCAGATCCACATCGTCCGTCTGTGTTTCCATGTCGCGCAGCAGACGCTCCACCTCCTCGGCCGTGAAGTTGGGCAGGGCAGGCAAGTCGTGGTGCTCCTCGCTCGCAGCTTGCTGCAGCTGCAGCGCATCCAATGTGGGCTGCTGCTGTTGCTGCTCCTGCTGCTGTGTGGTGTAGGGTATCACTACTTCCGGCAAGGCATAAGCGGGCGGCTGAGGCTTCGCTGGCTGCAGGCGCTGCTGCTGCTGCTGCTTCCATTGCTTGAGCGAGGGCAGCGCAATTTTGGCAGGGCTAAGAGGCTGTCCTTTGGGCTCTGGCTCCGGCTCCGGCTGCTTGCTCGCCTCCGAGTGGTTCTTTCTGCGCATGTGCGTCTGCAGACTCGCCTTGCTGCCGTAGCTGAGGCCGCACTCGGCGCACTCGTAGGACGCGCAGCACTTGTGCCGCTCCAGCTGATGGGGCAGCAGAAAGGTCTCGCTGCACTCGCCGCACTTGTGCTGCTTGACCATGTGTATCTTTTGATAGTGCTGCCGCAGCAGACGCAGGCTCGTAAAGCCACGCCCATTCTGCCGTTCGGCATGGTAGCTGCAGCTCGCCACGGGGCAGTGGTAGACGGCGCCGGCCTGTTGTTTGCTCACGCTGTGCAGGTTATGGCGCTTGCGCAGATGCAGTTGGTAGTGACTCTGGTTGCCGAAGACCTGGTTGCTGCAGTGCTCGCAGCGGTATTGCCGCACCGGCAGCAGCTCCAGCACATTGGGCGTGTATTTGGCTGCCATCGGCACGAGCCAAACAATTGCAGGAATGTAAACACAGCTGTAGGGTTGCCATAGCTGTCATACATAAATAAAAAAAATACCAACTATCGATAAATATATCGATGCTTGGGCAGTCGAATCAATACTGAGTATCAGCACAATTCGCCAGTTGCGTGTCGCTGTTGCATTTCGTTGCGCGAAAGTTTCGCTCGCTTAAAACTGTTAAAGGTAATAAAAATAAAACGACGCCATTTGCGAAGTTAAAAATACAACTCGGTTTCGAAAATGAGGGCAAGCGTTTATTGTTTTAAATGCTGCTTTTGTGAAATTCAACTGTATACACACACACATGCGTGTAAGCTGGCAGTGTGTGCATGTGTATGTGCAAACATAGCAGCCAAGACGCTATGTACCTATGCATACATGCATATAAATATATATATGTATGTGTGTATATATTTTATCGGCTGGATTCAGAAACAAGTTACGCACAGCGAATGTTTTATTCTATTTCGGGCTCGCTTTTTCGAAAACGAAATCCGCTGCTGATTGATATTCGCGTTGTGCTACAATAAAGATGGCAGCAGCACAAATACATGCACATATATATTACTACGCCTGTGTGTGTGCAAATGTATATTAAACTAATTATAACGTGTTTGGCTCAAGTGAAATTCGTTCTGCATTAGCATTAGTCAAGGCTTTAAAATTGAAAAAAAAAAATTATATTGTGACGTATAACATATGTACATGCAGTTTACATATGTAGCTATTTGCGTTTGTGTGTGTGTGAGTGTTGCTAAAAATATGTGGTGGCTACATGTCAACATAAACACACCTATGTAAAGTCGTGTCGTGCGTGCGTGCACCGATAGCAGCACGACGACGTCATCGCCAGCATCAACATCTGTTGCGATTAATCGCGCTCTCCCACTCCGATGAATACTGCACATTGTTGTTGCTGCGCTGTGGTATTGAGGAATTCGCAGAAAAAAAACCACGCTTTAAGCCATTTTCCCTGGTGTCGTCATTTGTTAAGTTACAGAAATAATTGTTTAAAGTTCACAGGGGAGTGCACACATGTGTATATAGTATATAGGTATATACATATATACATTGTTTATTGAGCAGTTGCACGCAAGGCTGTGCAGGTTCAGCACGAAGGTTTTTTGGCTGCAACTTTCTGGCTAAAAAGTTGTTATTGTCTTACATACAGGTATTTAGCCATAAATTCAATATATAATTATATACACGCATACATTTACAGCTGTCTATTTTCGACGCTGCCTCATGACGTCACAGTAGCGAAATGAGCGCAAGCTACAATGAGAGAGCGAGACAGCATGAATCTCGCTGTAATCTTTTGATCTCTCTCTCTATATGTACGCGAGATCGCAGGCCTTCAGTTGATAATAATAATAATGGTTTAATTTGGAAGCCCGTGATAAATCCCAAAATTAAATTCAAGCGTAATTGAACTTAATTTGCGATTTTTCTCTCTGCGTTCCTAATTTTCCTAATTGCATTAGCACATTTTATGAATGCAGCTGTAGATATTACGATTTAGCTGTCAGTAGGCATAGTGTAGCAAACAACTCAAATCGCCCACTCACAGTCTCATGGCTATACTGGAGCCCCAGATCTATCTGTCACTCTAGCGCTCCACAGCGTTTCCGGTTGCGTTCGTCGTTCCTGTACGGGCGGGGGAAAGTTGCAGGCACATAGTTGGTTCACCTGTTCGCTGATTTCACATGCGGCTTGGGCGCAGTTCACAGTCAAAAGCGCAATTATATATATAAAAACTATATATATATTTTTTTTTTTTAGCAGTATTTAATTAGCAAAAAGCATTGCTACTTGCACTTAAAAATCATTGTGCTTAGGTATATTTGCTTATCAGCGAGCAACAAGCAGACAAAGCCGGAGTATTTGACTAATTAATGTTAGGCTGCCTATGTGTGTTAGTGTTCTGGTACTTACAGTGGGTACCCAGTAACAATTTCGAACGTTGTGTCTGAATATGCTCTTAGCTATAGGTTTACAAATTTCCAAAAGTCTAATTTTTTTTTAGATTTAGTATGATAGGAAAATTTTACAAATTCTGAATGAAAATCTTTATCTAGATTTATTTAGATTTTTTTTTTGCTAGTAAGCAACTTTCTATTCTCATTTGCAGCATAAAGATTTAAAATATTCAAAAATATCGTACAATATATAAAATATATAATGCATAATATAATATATATAATATAATATATATAATATAATATATATAATATAATATATATAATATAATATATAAAATATAATATATATAATATAATATATTTAAAGTATTTAAATATATCGTTCAATATTTTTAATGAATTTATTTTATGCACCTTATATATTTTTAAGCCTTAAACAAAGTTCATATTTCGTCCTTTTTGACTACGAACTGTTTTAAAAATTTTGAGAGCATTAAACGAAAACAAAGTATATTTTATTATTTCGTTTTTTTATGAATGCCAATTTTTTCTAAATTCTACTCTTTAAATTTCCTTCTTCTGCTTATTTAAAACACTCAAAAATATAGTACAATTCTGTAAATTAATTTATTTTTTCGGCTATGAATTGTAAGTTATATATATATTTATATCTATATATTTAAGCCATACACTAAGTACATCCTTCGCCATTTTGACTACGAACTGTTTTAAAAAGTTTGAGAGCGTAAAATAACAGCAAAATAGATTTTATCAATTTAGTTTTGAATTTAAATCAATATGTAATGAGATTCTTACCATATATATATTTTTGTAGCTTGAACTTGAAATTTATGGTCTCACCTTTTTTACTTAAATTTTAAATGTATGTATTTATTGATTAAAATATTTATTATCTTATATATATTTGTATTGTTTGAACTGCAACCTTTGGTCTCACTTTTTTTGAATTGAATTTTAAATTGATAAGTAAGTTTAATTTATTAAAATATTTATTGTGCAGTGTTAGAACAATAATTTTTTTAGCATTGTGTAATTTTTTTTAAATTAAAATACACTGGCAACAAGTTACTACAACTAAATTTAATTTTACAACAATTAAAACTATGCTACAATTAAAAAAAATTAAACTATACAACTTGAGAACTGTCCATGCAATTTGTTCTGCTTATCGAGCTTTTGCTGTACACAGTCAACAGATTGTGGGCATAGCAAACGCATAAAGCATTTGCTGTCAATTAGGAATTTCAATTGGAATTGTCACATGATTCGTCTTAAGCCAGTCAAATCGGAGAAAGATATAGAATATAGTATTCCATATACAATATAGGTACAAGAGTTGTTGTTGTTGTTGTTGTTTGCAATTGAATAAGCCGCCAATTTGGAATCGCTTATCGAGCCCGTGGCCTGCTTTGGCCTTCCCGCGCTCTGTTGATGTTTGTTTATTCCGAATTCATTTTTGTTGGCAGCTCTTCGCTGCTGGCGATGAGTCACGCGGCTATTAATAGCCTGACGTTTGCTTTTAGAGCGTAAAATGTTTAAAGACTCTGGCTAAATTGTTTAATGTTTTCCATTCTGTTTTCCATTCACAGGCCTCGTAAGCTCTGCGGCACGTGCATTTATTCCATCTAATAACGAACTAACAAGATGAGCAAGTCGACGGGCAATGCGCCACCGTTCACATATGTGCCACCGCCATCGGCGCCGCCATCCTATATGGAGGCTGTGGGCGGCGTGAAGCCAGTGGGGCCGTATACGCCCGTTGCGGCGCCCGCCACCGTCGGCACCAATATATTGACGACAGTTGTGCCCATTGGTCGCACGTCGACGCACATGATATGCCCGTCGTGCCACGCGGAGATTGAGTCGACGACACGCACCGAGCCCGGCATGATTGCCTATTTGTCCGGTTTTGTAATTGCATTGCTCGGGTAAGCAGCCGTATCGCTGGTCAGTCCTGTCCTACACCGGCAACACTAACCGGGAAACGTTTTTAATTACAGTTGCTGGCTGGGCTGTTGCTTGATACCTTGTTGCATTGATGACTGCATGGACGTGCACCACACTTGCCCCAACTGCAAGGCGTATCTGGGTCGTTACCGTCGATAAACACACACACACCAAGACAGAGAGACACCCACACACACACACACACTGCACAACGATTCTGCCATGCACACGCACACCATGCGCACAGTGGTTTAGTTACACAACTGTAGGAAAAGAGCAAGGCGGAACCGTGGATGGAAGGAAGAATTATAGTTAAGCGAGTGTTTTGCCTTTTTATTTAATTTGTAATTTGTAATAATATCACTCGGATTCCACTAGCAGAGGGAATGATGCGAGCGCTTATCTCTAATCTAATGCTAATCCTTGCTTAATTGCTCAAGCTCGATTGCGATGCTTATTAGTTTTGTCATTAAGTTTGTCCAAATTGTCAGCCGGTAAACAGTATACATATATATATATATCGTATATATCGTACTTGAGTGTACCCTCTCGAATTGATAGCCCGATTTTGTAGTCTCCCAAGGATATTGCAGTGCGAGTTCCGAGAGAGCACAGCGGCCCATTTATGTATCATATGAATGTACAATATTCCGTACCAAAATAATTTGGCAGCTCCCCCCGTAACTTAATATGTATGTAAATATTTACACGATTGTCTGCAGCAGATAATCTGAATATTCGAATTCGAGCAACTAAATATTTAACTCCGATTGCCCCCGATCCGTTGTTGTTGGTCAATGCATATGAATTATGCGTAAATCTGTATATTTATTTGCCCAGGAAAACTCCATAATAACTCGAAAGAAAAGACAGCAAATACCAGAAATATTTTTAAATGCACTTGCGAATGTCTTCAGCGGTAACGCATATTCTATATACAAATATTTGTATATGTATATCGAAAGATAAATAATATTATCAATGTATGTCATCTAATTTTTTTAATAATAAAATGCGAAAAACTAAAGTTAAAGCTGCTGCGCGTGTGCGAAAACTTAAACTGAGGGGAAAATGACAGTTTAAAGCGATAATTATATTTATTTGAATTGTAATATATTAATATAATAAAAATATATATATACTATAAATATTATATAATGCTGAATATATATTATATAGTATTATATATATTATTATTATATAGAATTAAATATATATTTACAAAGGAGAGTAAGGAAATCGCGAAAGTTATTAAATTATTAGCGAAAGCGATTTGCAGATAGTAAATACATTCGAATCCGAAGCCTAGCAATATATTTAGTATTATTATTATATTAAATTAAGTAAATTGTATATATACTTCATATAGGAGAGTAAGGAAATCGCGACAGCTATTAAATTATTAACAAAAGCGATTTGCAGATAGTAAAAACAGTCGAATTCGCAGCTTAGTGAAAATAGAATGGAAACCAGGAGTACTTCCCACTTGGAAGACTATCAGAAAGAAGGAGCGGGAGCGGAATAGCTCGATCAAAGCAGAACTGGAAGAAATAGGCCAGAATTTGGCCCCATAACCGAAGCTTCGCAATGTGGCGATGTTTTGCGCCAGCACTGGCTATGGTTGTGAACTTGGCTAACTTGTGCAGTACTGCCACTGAGCGCCAGATGGTGCTGTTATCATAATCAACGCTGCAAGCTGACTGAAAGCAGATGCCGGTAAGTCCCACAGAGCCAATAAAATATAAAAAACAAATAAAATCAGTTTCATATTCTCTATTTATAAATTGTATTCTTTGTATAATTGTAGTTCGTTAGTTTCGCATAACATATTCTTAACATGTTCTCGCCCAAATCCTTGGAGCTGTGTCAAATTCATCATCAAATTCAGCTGCGGCTTTACCATTTAACATTTTATTCTCTGGCATGCACAACTCTGACGTATTACGTACTTCTTATGTATGTATGTAAATAAACAACATATACATATACATATACATATGCTTGTGTTGAACATTAACTCGTTATCGCATGCGATTTTACAGCTCATAAACTCTGAAGAACGCGCTGGTAAAAACTTAAATATACAAAAACTAAATGCTAGTACATATAACTAACTAACTATATATATATGTATATGTGTGTGTATGTTTGTGTGTGTGTGTGTGTATGTCTGCATGCGGTACTTGTATAAACAGTTTCAGTTAATAATATGTATATGCATATAACTATGTATATATATATATACATATATATATATATATATTTTTTTTTTTTATATAGTATATAATAGTATTGATTTATTCATTCATTTGTTAACATTGTTCACCACGATTTGTATATGTCATTGTAATTGTTTCTCTAGCTGTGTGTGTGTGTGTGTGTGTGTCTGTATATATAGCTTTTAGTTGCAGTTATATTTATGTTTATGTATGCGTTACGCCTTAAGGTAATATTTAGTTGCCGCCAAAATCCGAAATAAAAGTTCATTTTTTATTTTTTAAAAGTAGCTCCTTCTCCCTTGCTCTCGCTCTCTTTCTCGCAAGTATTTACAAATGGTAAGAGTATGGGCATGCTTATAGGTTGCAGTTGCAGTTCGGGGGCCTACACAATGGGCCCAGGCCCAGCTGCGCCGGCTGCTGTGGCGGGCGCCGACTTGCCGCCCGCCTTCACCAGGCACGACTGCGAGCTGTTGCCCATGCTGGAGCCGTCCAGGCTGTCGAGATCGAGCGCCGTGTCAATCATCGTGGTGTCGTGCAGCATGCGCAAGCGATCCGCCGACTTGACCTGCTCGCCGCCGCCGCCGCCATCGCCAATGGCCAAGGCCTTGCGTTGGCCAACAAACGATGCGCTCACGGGATCATCCAGATCGAGATCATCGCTGAGCAGCGTGGACGAGAGCACCGCATTGGCGGCCTGCAGCTGCTGCTGCTCGCAGTGCTGACGCTGCCGTTGCTGCTGTTGCTGTTGCAGCTGCTGCAGCTGCTTGCTTTGCTGCTGCTGTTGCTGCTGCTGTGCGTCCATTATATTGGAGTAGACATGCAGCGCAGCATCCGCACTGGCGGCGCTGGGCACATTGCTGTACATGTTCTCCGTCTGCGAGTTGGACTTGCCGAGCGTCGCGCTGCGCTGCGGTTGTTGCTCCACGCCATTGATGGCCGCCGCCAGCAGCGCAGCGCCCGCCGAGCAGGATTTGTGGTTGTGGCCATCAGTCGGCGCCGTGAGCGTTGCATCAAAGTCCACGTCGAAGAGATTGCTATAGCTGCCGCTGCGATTGTTGCTGCGGTTACGCAACTCACGCGCCTTGCTCGACGCCGCGATGGCAGCGACTGCGGCGACAACTTCATTGCCGCCGACGACAACGACATCGGCATGGTCCAACTCATCCTCGCTGCTGCCAGCGGCGGCCAGTTGATTCTCATAGGCCAAGTCTGTGACGGCCGCCGTTGTGCCGGACAACTGTCGCTGCTTGTGGTGCCGGAACTGACGCGTCTGCGTTGCGGTCTGTTGCGTATACGCCGGCATGTCCATCTGGGCCAACGGTATCTCGTTGTCCACCAGCTGCGCTAGACTATTGGAATTACCTGCGAAGTAGTGGAAGCGTGCGATTAGTACGAATAATATAATAATAATATAATATCTCTAAAATCGCATACCATATATATATATATATATATATATTTATATATATATATAGCATCGATATAAATTGCATACATCATAATTAATGTGAGAAAAACATGGCAAATTCGCACAACAAATTGCGACAACTAATTAAAAATGTATAATTCGTATTTTCAATTTCTGTTGTGGTCATGAATGGGCGTGGCTGGTGGGGGGCTGGTAATACGCAAATCAGTCGAAAAAAGGTGGCAAATTAAAAATTAAATATACAATTAACAACGTTTAGCTGCACAAATCAACTCAAACAGCAAAAACCAACGGGTGTGTCTGGGTGTGTGTGTGTGTGTGCTTTCCTCTCTCTTGTTGTGTCCAGCGATGTGTGTGCGTGTGTGTGTGACAGATTAACATAATTAAATGTAATTAAAAATACATACATAATTCAATTAGATAAGCGCACTCGGCGCTGACAAATAATAAATAAATAAATAAATAAATGTGACATGTGATATGATTCATGTTTGCCTTTTGGTATTCAGTTCTCCGTTTTTCCGACCGTGTGAATGCCATTTGAATGGCCAATTAATGCAGTGCCAATTCGAACACACGAAACAATTCAAAGCATGCTTCAGTAATTGCGAATAAATTTTAAACTTGCCAATTGAAAAATCGTAATGGAAAATAGAAAGAAAAATACTCTTGCAGTGAAAGCTTTAAGAAGTTGTTTGCAGTTGTTTTTGAAATATTAAATTTAAATTTAAATTCGAAAAAAATGTCCAATTTCAAACTGAAACCTTACCGCAATCATAGTTCTCTCTGCAAGCGCATGGAAAATTTTGAAAAATTATTTAAAATTATAATTTATGTATAACTTAATTTAAATTTTATAACTAAATTTTAGTGTAATGATAGATGATTATGGAGTACTCCTTTTTTAAAGAGGAAAATCAGTAGTTTTTAATTTCTCAAGTCGAAAATTTTGCGATGGAAATATAAAGACAAATTAAGGAAATTTTAAAATGTTTCTAATTTGTATAAAAAAAAAATTTAAAATATTTATACCAATTTTCGAGCCTAAAACTTAGAGGAATGAAAGCTATTTATTGAGTCAACTTGCAGTGGGAACTATAGAGAGAATTTTGAGTAGTTAAATAGATTTTTGAAATTTGCAATTTACGCATAAAGAATTTTGAAATTGAAAGACTTAACATAATTACAGCGCATGGGAAAGTCGAAACGCTTGTAGTGGAAACTATATAGAAGCATTTCGGTAATTCAAAAATGTGTTCGAATTTTTATTAAATATAAAATGAAATTTGAAGTTTTGAATTCGAATTTATATTAAATATAAAATGAATTTCGTAGTTTTGGATTCGAATTCATATTTATTATAAAATGAAATTTTGAGTTTTGAACCTAAATAAAATCTCCCACTTCAATCGTATAAATACGCTATTTCTTTTAATAATATTGCAGTGAGAGTTCTAAAGTAGAATTTAGGTATTTCAAAAATTAATTTGAAACTTAATTTTATTTTTGAAGAAATTTTGAATTTCGAAATGAAACATAATAACCATAAGCAATGTTCCCTTTGCATGAGCGAAATATGATTTTTATAGTCAAGTAATGAGAAATTTAGCTATTTAAAAAATGTATTTAAAATTGCATTTTATTTTTGGAGAAATTTTGAACCGAAACATAATAATCATAAGCATGGTTTGCTTTGCATGAGTGAAAGATGATTCTTAAAGTCGAGTAAAGAGGAATTTAGGTATTTCAAAAATGTATTCGAAATTAATATGCAAAGAAATTTCCAATTTTCAAATCAAAACCCTACGATAATTACAGTTTTCCCCTGCAAGAATGATAAATGATTCAATTTGTTGTAGTATTTTTCATGTACTGTATATAGTGTTTAAGGGGTAAAAGGGTATACGAATGTTGGTCTAGAGGCAAATCATAAGCTAGTACATATATAGTATGTATGCTAAGCGAATTTCAAAATGATATTATATTTTTCGGTATTTCGATTGCAAATCAGCTTGGGAAAACGAGAAACGAAAAGTACTCAATACAGATATGGAATTGATATATGTATATATATTTAAAATACGAGTGGGAATATAGTACAGTATATATTTAAATTCAATGGTGGCTCTGGTAGCGCTGCTGCTCTTGCCCACACTATGCATACACGACAAACAAGGAAACAAGGTTTGGAATATTACGAATATTACGATTACGATTACGCTTGGTGCTGGGAAGAAGGCAACTCACCCACAATCGAGGCATAAGTATAACTCTAGTTTTAAGCGGCCCTCGAGAAAGCTTTCACTCAATTTGTCGTAATTTTCGTTCATAAATATCAAGACACAAAATGTTTATGGTATTCGGATTATGTTCGATTCAGTTTTTTTTTTTTACGTATTTTTCCATAGTCAAGTTTGTATTGAAAGATATAAAAAGAGTTTGGCATTAGTGTAGCTTGGGGTGTGTGTGTGTGTCTGTGTGTGTGAGTGTCTTGCAATCGCGTGTCTGTCTGTCTGTGGGCCTCGCCTCATGCAAAATGATATCACGCTAATGGAATGCGAAAACTCAAACATGGCGCGGCGTTGTAGTCGAAGAGCAGGAAAAGGAAGAAGCGTGCAAACGCTCTACAAAATGGCGGCCCATTTGCAGGTTTGCCTCGGTGAGTGTGAGTCTCTCTGTGTGTGTGTGTGTGTGTGTGTGTGTGTTGATCGGCAAGATATATACGTATACGTTAAACATATTCATAGTTCAGTTTCGTTTGCAATTCGTTAACATTTCTCAATCTCAATTCGTTTTATGTGT
Source organism: Zaprionus bogoriensis (assembly GCA_035046045.1). NCBI lineage: Eukaryota > Metazoa > Arthropoda > Insecta > Diptera > Drosophilidae > Zaprionus > Zaprionus bogoriensis. Next base: position 2,030,003 of record JAWNOI010000145.1, read on the forward strand.
AGTTATGCTACGCGCTAGGGTACAGTTTATTGCCCAACATTTAAGTACAATTATGTGTGTGTGTGTGTGTGTGTGTATAAGTAGCTGTGTGTATTTATCATCAGTTTATGCATAAATATTGCTGCATACGCAAAAGTATGCTAATTTCAGCGAGTTGCAAAGCAATCGATAGTGCCGACAATTGACTATCGATAGTACTGGCAGCTCGTCAATCTACCGCCCATCGCTAAAAGGAACTCATGTATGTATATATAATATATATAATATCGTTAATGCGTAACATTTATAGCCTGCCAGACGCGTCTGCCGTACAGTTACAGAGTAAGCTTCACTTATTGTTCTAATTCAATCGTTCGATTTATCGATAGTTCGATCGCTTCACTTAAAATCGAGCGGTAACATTTACAACTAGTACAAAGATGCCATGTATCATGTATCTGTATATATATATATATTTGTCTCAGTTTTACTTGCTTCTATAACATGCTACATATATCTTTGCGACTTCTGCGACTTCTGTGTGTTTGTGTGTGTGTGAGTCACTTGGCAATTCGAGTGTATCGATTATTCGCTTTTGTTACACATCTATTAAAAACGCTTGTACAACACTAGACATATCATAGCATATCAAATCGAACGTAAAATACTCGCAATAAATGGCAGTTGTTTGGCTATTAAAGTGTTCTGTTTATCGTCAGAGTTATCGAGTTTCGTCTCCTCTCTAGCTACATTCATCCGAATTTCCGATGAAACCTTACAAATTAAATATACTAAGTTCTTCTTTAACGAAATTGCACAAGTGACTGCACCGGAAACGGAAGCGGGCAGCGGGCAGCGGGTAACGGAAATAGTAGTTATACTCAATTCACTACGAACCAAGTTCAAGTGCATGCAGTGTGTGTGTGTGTGTTAGCTCTCATTACTTTCATATTGCTTAGGTTTTACTTTACTTTGGTTTGGTGGCGGCGTCGGGATATGGACTATATATATATATATATATCAACGTGTCAGCTATACACAAGTGTACGTGTGTGTGTGAGTTGCTGCGACAACTGAAAAGAGTTGGCCACACTGGCGCGCCAACGGGTTGACGCGTCAGCGCGACTCGCCTTGGATACAGGGTGCTAAATAAACGCAAAAGTTTGTATGAACCAAGTTAGCAGGCGTTTTTTGTTTCATCTCTGTTCCTACGTTACGTGGCAGGCAGGAGTTGAGGAGGATCGGGGGTGTTAGAGCTACTACTCGTACAGGGTGTCCAAGAATTTAGCTGGAAATCATAGCTGTAAGTCACGCGACACGTGCAAACTGAACAGAACTAAAAATCCAAAAAAAAAAATAACGTTACCCTCGGCCTACCGAAAGTTGAATACACTTGCAGATATTTATTGTTCCTTCAGTTACTATATATAGACACTTATATAGTTACAACGTAGCTACTGAGTACAAAATTTCAGACTTTTACTGAGCTCGGTTGCAAAAATTTCATTTTTTATTGAAGTTTTTTAAAAAAGCTGAATTTTCTATGGAAATCTCCTTTAGAAGCCAGAGCATATAGTCATCCGATTTTATGGAAATTGCTATATACTATTGAAAACATTGTTTGCCCAAGTTATAACCAGTTTGCCCATATTTATGTACAAAATTATTTTCGTTTTCCTACGAAAACCCATACTAGCACCGATTGTTTCTATGGCAGCTATATGTTATAATAGACCGATTTTGTTGAAATTTGTAGGGTATGTTAACGACACTTGTAAAATCAGCTGTGGCGAGTTTGGCGACGATATGTTGAAAAATAACAAAAGTCGGCCGATAGTTGCTATGATAGCTATACGATATATCGTTATGAGCTGCCTCGCACCGACATATTTACAGCGTGCAGTAGAAAGTAGCAAGTCTGCCAAATTTCACGAAAATCGCTTGAAAACTGTGAGACTAGGTTGCGTTTTAAGGCACTTACGGACAAACGGACAAAGCTAAATCGATTTATATGGCTAGATATATACTGTTTATGAACACGGTAGCTGCCAACTGGCTCTAAATAAGGTATGCTCTGCAAGTGTAGACAGAAACCAAAACTCAAATGCTGCAAACTACGCAAAAAGTCGCTGAAGCTACCCTAAGCTAAGCGCGTCACGGAAGCCAATTGTGAATGCAATAACAGTTTAGAATTTCCAATTGTGAATTTCAAACGAGTTCCCCACCCTGCGCAGACGAAGTCGACGTTGTCGGCGATTTCAAAAACAACCAATCAATAGTAGTGTAGTGTAGTCTCTGTGATCGCGACGCTGAACGTAACGGTGATCGTGACGGTGATCGTGACCGCATCGCGACCGTTGGCAGTGATTGCATGGCTGCAGCTGCGAGCTGCGTACTAGGACGAGTCGCTGCCCGCGGCATCCTCGATAATCGAATTGAGATCGATGTTGAACGAGTACTCGTAGAGGTTCGAATAGCGATCGCGCTCCTTCCACGGCGACCGGTGATTCATATAAAGATTTCGTTTACTAACACGAAAGATCTGGCTGTCCTTGATCGACTGATCGTCGTCGCAGGGTTCGCCGCCACCGCCAAAATCGCATTCGCGTATGGTCAATCGATTCGTCGGCGACTTCAGCTCGAACATGACCTCCTGGTGCTTGTAGCGCGTGCGCATCGGCAGCGGATGGTAGCCGGCAATGTTGACCTTCTGCGAGTCCACCGACTGCGTCGACTGGCGGCGCATGCCGCGCGCCGTCTTCGGGAACGGGTAGTTGCGCATCAGATTGGAGTCGGTGCTGCGCTGCGGCGAGTAGTACTTGAAGTCCGTCGGCGCCGGCGGCTGCGGCGCCGATGTCTGTATGGTCGTCACGGTGCTATTGCTGGCGGAGATGTGCTCGCGGCCGCACGCCTGTGTGCCCAGTTGCAGTGTTGAGGGGCGACGCGGTGCCAGCGCCGGTGCCGTGGCCATCGATGCCGATGTCGGCGCTGTTGTCGTCGACGATGAGGATCCTCCGCCGCCTGCTGCTGCTGCTGCTGTTGCAGCTGCTGCCGCCGCTGCTGCTGCGGCCGCTGCCGCCGAGACGCTGCCTATGGCCGTCGTCTGCTGGGCGTGCATATGATGATGCAGCAGCGGCAGCGGCGAGTTGCGTGCATCGTACGAGGGCGTCAGCGGCAAGTGCAGCGAACGCTTCAGATTCAGGCGGTACGACGATGTTGCCGGCGAGCGATGCAGCGATGTGGGCGTGCCCATGCCGCTGCCCTGTGCCGCCTCCTGTTGCAGATGCAGCTGCAGCTCGGCGGCGAGCAGCTGCTGCTTGTGCTGCGGCTGCAACTGTTGTTGCAAGTGTTGCTGTTGTTGTTGTTGTTGTTGTGTGGTTTGTTGTTGTTGGTGTTTGAGTTGTTTGTGTTTGTTGGCCTTGAACTGTTGCTGCGCGCTGGCGGGCAGCAGCGTCTGCAGCGAGCAGCGCTGATGCTGGTGCTGCCTACGCGACTTGGACTTACCGTTCTGGAGCATGTCGTAGCTGGGCGGCCGATCGAAGCCGTTGCCATTCCCAGTGCCATTTCCGGTGCCATTCCCATGGCCATTGGTCGCTGCAGTAGGTGCACAGCCGGCGGCGCCGTTGCTCTCCAAAGTCGAGGAGGAGGGATTGGACTGTGTGTGTGTGCGTGTGTGTGTGTTTGTTATAGTAGTTCGATTTGTTGTTGTTGTTGTTTTTGGTATGATATGTGGGGTATTGGTGAATCGCATATATGTGTATATATATATAACGAGTTGTTACCAAAATCAATATCGACCAAAAACCAAAAAAAGAAGAGGTAGAAAAAGAACAGAGCGTCAAAATCAGGTGCACAGAGAGAGAGAGAGAGATTCATATAATATAGTTTATATATATATTGAGAGAGAGCAGGATAGTTAGATAGAGCGAGAGAGAGAGAGAATTTGAGAAGCAAGCACAGTGCCGAGACATTTAGATTTCGATTGAGAGATGAGGTGATGGAGCAGTAGGAAGGTGCGCTCGTATCATTGCTTGCATCGCACTTACCTCGTCGTAGAAGCGCGGCTTGAGCTCTGCACCACCGCCGGCACCGCCAATGCTCACCCCGCCGCCGGCACCGCCGATGCTGCCGATGACACCCATGCCGCCGAGCATGGGCTGCGCCGTGGTGACCATCTGCGAGGCGCTGATCACATCGCTGAGCGCGTGGCGTGGACTCGACTGATGCATCTGCTGGATGTACTCGTCCGTGGCAATGCCGCGCCTGCAGCAGAAGAAAGGTAAAAACATTAGGGAAATAAAAAAGCGGGAGTTGGGGGAACACACTCGACTGTTAGATACCCTTCACTCATTTGAAACGCTTTTCCTCATATTAAATGCTGCTGACAGCTTATGGCTCAACTCTGTCGCCTTTTTTTAACTATAACTTCTGTGTTTATTGCCCGATTGAGTTTAAATTTGCTGTAAAGGTCAACCTTATAGTTGACTACATATGTGCCAAATGACCATGCTGTTACTTCTTAACTTTGCTTAATATTTGACTTCAAAAATGTTAATATCAATTATTGAAGGCGTTGGGCGTGTTACCTCAAATTTGAAATAAGTTTGATGTGCGTCTGCTATACAGAAATCAGTCTGCCAAATTTGGTGTCTCTAGCGCTTACCATAGCTGAGTTCTGCGTGTTCACACAGGCAAACGGACAAACGGACATGTCTTCGCTAATTATTGTCAATATTTATGTATAATTTGTATAGTAAGTTTTGCCTGCCTTTGCCTGTTATATACATTTGCACAAAGCTAATATGGCATTTTCTTTTATATGGGTGCACGGTATAAAAAAGTGTATGGTTGCTTACCTGTCAATAAGCGACGGCGTCATGGGGCCGCAGAGTATGTGGCAACAGTTTAGGCAAATGTTACCGCGTGAATAGGGATTCTGGGTGCGTGGTCCGCCCTTCGAGGAGAACGATCCCTTGAGCTGTAAGCAGGGGAAAAAGGAAGGGTATAGACAATACAATAATGCTTTATTAATTTACGCGCACTTACATCCTCGTTGGTCGTCTGATCGCTGGTGGTCAGATATGTATGGAATCCCGCCAGCCCGATGACCGACCAGATCGAGAAGAAGCAAATGAACACAACAATCACAGTGAAGGGCGCCTTCTTAATCACCTCGAAGACCTCCTGTTCGGTTTTCATCACTGCGAATCGAATGCACATATATATATAGCTATATGCTGTATGGCTATATAATATGTATACTCACATAAAACTAAATGCGTCACAGAGCACGAGAATATAAATACGGCTAAAAATGCCAATGAGACTAGAAACAAATAAAAGAACCGATAATTTCGCTTGCCCACGCAGTTGCCCACCTGCAACGAGAGAGAGAGAGAGACAGAGAGAGGGTGCGAAAGAGAGGGAAAACATTTTTAAAAAAGATTTTCATTTTCAATTTCAATAAAACGCTGCGTTGAAGAATCTGCATAATGCGCACATTATGCAGGGTCTCTGCGCCCGACACAAACACACAATGAGGTTAATTGCCCCCTTTCATGGGCCTGCTGCCCTGGTCCTGCTAACCTGCCCCTGGTACGCCCCCTAATGGGGCATGTCATTTAATTGGCGCCAAAATGAAATTACGACCCGCGCCCGGCCGAGAAAATGCCTCAATTTCCAGCGAGCGCCCTGCTGCTTTAAGAGCCAAAAGGCACGGGGCGACCTTCAGCCGCTTGACAGCCGCTTCACCAGCTCATAATCAAGGCGGCCGTGTGGGCGTGGTCGGGGGACGCTGGTCGAGCAAATGAAAAATTCAAAGCGCACTCTTTAGAGCGTGCCAGATGAGAGGACGAGCAGGAGGAGGAGCAAGAGGACAGTGGGCGCGTCTGCTAAAGTGGCGACAACAAGCAAATGAGAGGCATGAAAAACTTGACTGACTAGCAGTTACGCTGTAATTGTAACTAGATTAATGATTTTTTCAGGTTTTCCAAATTTTAATCTGCCCAAAAATGAGGCGAGTAGAGAGTACTTAAGCAGCTGAAAAATTAATTCGAATTTCTAATACTCTAAAAAAAAGTATCAAGCAACATATTGACTGGGAAATACTCTAAAAGTCAGACTGTAAAGCTAGCATTTTTTTATAGAGCATTTTTATTTTCCTTTCCTTTTTATATATTAAAAAAAAGACAAAGGAAGCTAAGAAGCAATTAAAAGTTCTTTGTTTTTTAAATTTCTCGAAATCAAATTATATTTTCTACAAAAAAAAAAAAAAATGAGCGAGAATTAATTAGGAGATGAGACTCAATCATAAATTTAATAGGGTAATTTTCAGCTTTATTACGTCGCACTTCCACGCCATTTCAGTCCCATTGAAGTATATTTATTCAGTATATGCTGCCCAAAGCAAACTTCGAATATTGCACGAATTTCATTTCATTTCACAAATATCGAGCGTAGGGAAGAGCAATTGGGGGGAATATTATTGAAATGATTTGCTTGATGTTTTCATCAGTTAATAATAATAAAGTGTGACCCACTTTGTTGCTGCATGCAAATATTATGCCGATAAATATTATCATGGCAGACCGTTTGTGCACTTGCGAAATTATGCAGGGCAACGAGCATGTTTAAACATGCAGAGCTTTACTATTTTAATGTATGTATGCGAAATTTAAGCTAAGAATTTCAATCGAAATCAAATGGGATTCAATGCGAAAATCCTCCGCTGATTATCCAGTTAGTTCGCTCTACTCGCTCTGCTTAAATCTGCTGCTGTAATCTGATTACTTTTAATTAGCAGCAACAGCAGGAAATTGATTCTTTTGTAATTAGCTCAAATTACCCTGCAGCCAAAGGGTATAAGCACAGCGAGCAGCGCGTTGTTGGCTGCAAAAGCGCGTTACACTTAATGCAACACACAGCCCTTGCACACACATACACACAGAGTAGACACACCCACACTTAAGTAGCCGCACACTCGGTGCTTTGTGTGGGTTTGCCTGTGTGTGTGTGTGTGGTGTGTGCTCTGGTTTGTTTGCTTGGTCCACACCCGCCACATCTTGTTGCATCTTTTAGGCGCTCGCGGGGAATTCACATTTTGCGCTGCTTACGACAAAAATGAAGCAAGATAATGGCCAAGCTGAGCGGGTGGACCTGCCAAATACCCTGTAGCGCGAAAGAACTGAATTAAATAAATTAATAAAGCCAGAAAACAGGCACGTTTCGATAGTAAAAGTTCTGAGTATTGCAAACTATCGCCTGCAAGATGTATAAATAATAATTTTTATTAAGTCGATAGTAAATCGTTTAATAACTAGTGTTAACTATAGTTAAATATACTTTTAAAGAAATCATAATTATTCCCACTGCTTATCAGTCTATATATTTTTTTTATTATTATATTTTTTATATTTATTGGTTTCGATAGTAAAAGCTTTTGTAAGTATCGTTTACTATCGCATATACCATAAAGGAGACTTTTAAAATATTATTCTTTTCAGCATTATAAATAACTGCAATATTTTTACTCTTCAATCTAAAGTTCAAGCAGTCGATAAAAGATTTACTTGCTTCGATATGCAGCTGAATTTGCTGTTACTATCGATAAGTCCCTAATATATATCAAGAAAAATAATGGGTTTAATAATAATAATTACAAATCTTCTTAGAATTTTCTACCAGAAACCAGTCTAAAAATAATAACACTCGTTTATTTTGCTAACCGAAACTGTTGTAACTATCGCAAACTATCGCTAGGTTAAACCATAAGCAAGACAACCCCATTGGCCTTTCGAATCTGTGCAGCATGCAGGAAAAAACACAACTAAAATTGGGTAGTACTCGACGGGGGTTCCCGCCTCGACGCTGGTGCGGCGCACTGGCTGCGCTCTGCGGCGCCGTATGGCCTTTTTGCATGGCATTGCGGATCGTATGCCCGTCCGCCCGCACATCTATTGCAATGATTTTTTTTTTTTTTACTAAAAAATTAGCAACCTCAGCGGTTGCTTGCCAGAAATTGGGTTAAAGTCAGCGCCAGCGGGCGGTCGTCGTACAAAAGCGAAAGTTCTGCACGCTCTCCTGCTCGTGGTGCTTTGTGGCCCACATTTGCGGCTTGGCTTGGCTTGGCGGCTCAATGTCAAAGGACGGGACAGGCGGAACAAATGTCAGTTTCGATGGCTGCAATTCTTGTTACTATCGATAACTATCGTTTGTAGATATCAGTTTAATTTAATTAAATTTTAACAATTTCAAACTATTAATAAAACTTGTTTTGTTTTGATAGTAAACATTGCTAAATCAAGTTTCATATACTGTAAGATACCCTGTAGAAAAACAGAGCTAAATTTTAAATAAATAATATATGGAAAATTTAACTTCATAAGTTAAATTTCTTCTTCTACTTGCAAATAATGATTTTTTGTTTAGCTCTAATAAACTAATCATATAATATAAATGAGAATATAAATTGATAACTCCAGCTGTAGGCAATATTTACTTTATATCGATAGTAATTGCATTGCTAACTATCGAAAGCTACCCTGTAGAGTACCCTGATTGCAGCTGCTTTGTAGTCTCATAGTAAACAAAAAAAAATCCATAGATATCGCGTGGTAGTAGTAGTAGTAATAGTACTTACCCACGGACAGTGGTGATCGAAGCGATCCACACAGTTGTCGCACAGGCTGCAGTGCGAGGCGCGCGGCGGCCTGAAGATCTTGCAGGTGAAGCAATACTTCAGCTTGACCGTCTGGCCCTTGACGAGCACCTCCTTGGTGCGGGGCGGCGGGCGGTATGTGGGGCTGTTCAGCGAGTTTGGCACTTCTGCTCGAACGGAAATGGCGTTGGCGATGGCGTTGGCAATGGCGGCCGGAAATGCAGCATCAGAGCAGCGTCAGCGACAGGCGATGGCGACAAAGTTGTTGTTGACATGCAAGAGAGAGCGAGAGAGAGGGAGAGAGGGACAGGAAGAGCGGGATGAGAGAGACAGGAAGAGTGGCATGAGAGAGGGGAAAGAGCAAAAGTTTTCTCATTTTAAACATGCTGCACAATGGCAACAACAACAGCAACTCATTAGGCTAAAGGCAGCGCTCGCTCGGCTTTCGCTTTGATGCTGCTCCTCTACCCATACACAGTTGTCTGTATGTGTGTGTGCGCTTTATTTCAGCTTTCTATGTCAGGCCACGCTCATTACTTTTTATGCGAGAGCTCACACACACACACACACACAGAGAGACAAACACACTCAGCCCATTGCTGTGTATATATATTTGTTTTCACTTCATTAAGTTGGCCAAATGCGTGCCAGTGTGTGTGTCTGTGTATGTGTGTGTGCTTGTGGAGCCATTCAACAGGCATAACGACCTTGCCTACATTCATTTCGAGTGGTCCGAGCGATATCTGAGAGAGAGGGAAAAAAAACTCACCAATTTGCTTTTCAATATAGGCAGCCTCATCGTTGGAGGCACGCGGTATGACACCGGGATCCGTGAAGGTTGTGCGCAGCAAGGAGCTCATCGTGAAGAAGTACAGCACGGCGCCCACGATGGGAATAACTGGATTAATGCGCGTCGCCAGAAACGGGCAGCTGCAACGAGAGAAAGAGACAGAAAGAGAAAGCGAGATAGTTGTATAATTAGAATATGCAAGAAATTGAGGTCAACATGCAGTTCGCCTTGAGTCGCCCCCCGAAATGCACTCAAGGACAACGCAGCAGAGTTCGCGCTGCAATTCATCAGCGAATTTGCAGCCTCTTCTCTTAAAGTAGAAAAATATATATATATATTTTTTGTAGCAAATTTATATAACATATCAAGATATTGCTATCGTCTTAATATAGTAAATACAATATTCCGTTTAGAATTTATAAATATTTTGCAGAAGAAAATATAATAAAATAATAAAAATCTCTTAAAGTACTCCGTTGCTTTCGACCTGCTCTAAATCTATATAAAAAATGTGGCTTGAAACACTTGAACATAAGAAAAATGCTAGATGTATTTATATTATATATCAACTTAAAAATATTTTAATATGCTTTGTTTTTCTTTTTTTTTGGAAATTCTGGCTTGAAAAACTTGAACATAGGAAAAATTCTAGATTTATTTATATTATATATCAACTAAAAAATATTTTAATATGCTTTGTTTTTAGTTAAATAATTTTTTTATTAGGTAAAAAAGTTATGCACTTTTTGTGTGAATTCTAAAATATTCACAAATATCGAATGTGTTTCAAATGCATTGATTGACAATAATTAATAATAATATTTTATTTTTTTGAATTTTTTTATTTTGTGGGAAGTCTAAAATATGAGAAATAAACGAATATATTGATATTATTTATTTAAATTTTAGCAACGCGTAAACTTTTTGTGAGTATTAAAAAAAATTAGCATATATCGCTAAATATCGATATACAAAAATAATATATATATTTTTTAATTATAGTAACATTTAAAATCACATGTTCATATTTTTACAAAATGTAAAATATAATCAATAAAAATATACAGCGTATCGCACCGTCGGGCAAGCTGCAATCGCGCATATTTTCGGCTGTGATTTTGCGGCCAATTTGTTGCGTGCCAATGGAAACCATTAGAGTTAGACCAGGATTAGGGCCACTTAAAGAGGGATAGAGGAAGAGAGCTCCAAGCCGAAGCTCGAGGATGCATGCAAATTGCTGCTGAAGCGCAGACACGGGGGAAAACATGCAGCAGCAGAGGCGCGCGTTGGCAGGGGGCAGTTTTGATACCCTCGGGATTGGGTCAACGCAGCGCAGCGCTGCGCCATGCCACATTGCCCACAGCATTGTTCGCATGGATCCCATGCGTGTTGAGCGATTTGCACACACACAAACACATACGCTTACACAGGGGAGGAGCTCGCGGAGCATAATGAAAATAATGTGTGACAAGCCCCAGAGCGACGGCGCTTTTGAATTGCAGTTGCGAAACTAACCGAAAATACTAGTTAAATACATTTGTCATGACAATGCGAGGTGCTCCCTCACCCGCGCTCCTTCCACACTCCTGCCCGTTTACCGGGAAAGCATTCAAAAAATGTTTTTCTCGCATTCAGCAGGCAAATCGCTGACAATGCCACATACACACACACACACACACACACAAACATAAAAAGAAAGCCTGCATGGCATGCAATTCAGTGTGTAGTTGTGTGTGTGTGTGTTACCTTTTAGCGATTTGCATTGCGAGCGCGTTGAGCGGAATACAATTTGGCCATAGCCTGGAGGAGCTTCAGCTGAAATAGGAGCACGGACAGACGCTGCACATGCACTTAAAAGCGAACAAGATATTGTAGAACCTATAGGTCTTCCCCATACTCCCCCCTAACGGCAGCTTCTTCTTCGTTTTGTTACCTGCTCGACTGTGCGCTAATATAAGGCAAGCAATGAAAATAAAATCGCACAGCCGCCCCGTCGTCCCATGCTGCTGTGCTGCAGTCAACGTTGGCTTTTCGGCAGCGCATAAATTTGGCTTTCAGGTTTAAGGCAGTGGCAGCAGCAACAACAACAAGAACAACAACAACAACAAGTACAATACGTGCAGCACGAACAACATTTCAATTCTTCCCACACACACACATACACACACACACGTTTGCAATTTGCTTTCGTGCAGAAAATGTTGAGCATAATTTTTTCTAATCGCGCTCTCTGTTGGAAATCGCATCATTATGGAAAGCCCCCATACAACGTGTGAGTGTGTGTGTGTGGAGCACATGTGTAGCTGGCCAAACTGCATGTTCTATTTGTGTTTGCGCTACGTGACGTATACGCTATTTGCCAGGTATATTGCGTATACGCCGCGTGCAATCGAGCTAAGCGCGCACTTGCGGTATTTGTATTTGTACACGTTTATTTGTGTGTGTGTGTGTGTGTGTATGTTTGCTTAGTTACTATTTGTGTGTATAGCGAAAATGCGACAATTTTCTAAACTAAATTCGGAAATTTGGAAATTGATTGGAATGTTTGGAGTTTGGAAATGATTGTAGTTCGAAAGGAAATTGAGATTGCTTTAAATTCGGAAAGAGTCTAATTAAATAGAGTAATCTAAATGGTCGTAATATAAATAATGTAACTATTATGATGCATAGATATTATTTGAAATACGTGTCCCATCGAATTAATGATTGATTAGAGATTGAAAGCAGCTTGAGACTAGTTTAAAATAGCAAAGCGATTTTTTAATAGAGCATAGCTTCGCATATATATAAATAAAATATTTATTTATTTACAAAATATTTTTCTAATGCACTCTGATTAAACAAGAGAATTATGCATAGATATTTTTTTTGAATTTGCATTGAATTAATGATTGATTGGAGATTGAAAACAGCTTGCGACTAGTTCAAAAAAGCTCAGAGATTTTTTTGATAGAGCAGAAGCTATGCTTATATTTAAAAAAATATTTTTTTATGTACAAAATATATTTGTAATGCACTCAGATTAAACAAGATAATTATGCATATATATTTTTTTAAATTTGCATTGAATAAATGATTGATTGGAGATTGAACGAAGGTTAAGGCTAGTTTAAAATAGCAAAGCGATTTTTTTAATAGAGCAGAAGTTATGCCTATATAACAAATAATTTATTTATATAGAAAATATATTTGTAATGCATTCAGATTTAACAAGCTTGGTTCCAATACATTCTCAAGCGCAAACATATCCAAAAACATTGCTTTTGATTGAAGAAAATCATTTTGTGCTCAAAGTTTGGGTATATATCTGTTATAGATTTATACTATATTCTATAAAAAATGAAATCAATAAATTTTAAATATATTTGCTTTTAGCTACTTCTGCCAAATATATGCTTTAATCTGCACAGCAATTTTATAAATCATTTCCCAATAGTCTTAACTAGTCTGAAATAGTTTTTATTAATATTTATAGCTGCTGTATCTAACAGATCTAAATGCTCTCTACTCTATTTGCCAAATATATATAAAAAAATATATATACATCTACATATGTATATATATATATTTCCAATAAATACCCTAATTTAATCTCAAATATAACTGCTTAAAACTAAGTCCAATCACTCATGCATTGCTACCTATATTTACCTCTTCTCATCGGCATACAGCAATGCCGCCTGACATTTCCCTTCAGCCGATTGCGAGCCACAAATATCTGAACTATTTGACAAATCAAAGGCCAAAACTATTTGCAAATACTTCCGTCAATGAATAAGCCTCTATCAGGCTGCAGGTTGCTCCCCCCTTTTTATGCCTCTGCCCAGCAGCAGGCAAAAGTTTGCGAGCAAGCGGATCCTTTGCTCGGCCAAGCATAACGCATACGCCACGTTGCACAGCAATAATTACATGTCATTGGATAAGCTCCGAGCAGGAAACCGTTCGGACTAGTTCGGACCAGCACTGGTCACTGGGTGACCATTAAAGTGGGCGTAATTGAAACCCCGCTGCTGTGGGCGTGGCTGCAGCCATGCTTAATTAGCAACGTATTCATTCTGCAAACAATGCAATCGCAGTCGGTGCAAATGAGAAGCGAGCAGACAGACAGACAGACAGACAGATAGGCAGACAGACAGAGAGACAGAGAGACAGAGAGACAGACAGACAGCAACTCATTGCAATTTGTACTCACTCGAAGGCAAAGAAGAGGGCACTGGTGCCCGTAATCAGGATGCACGTCAAGTAGAAGACACCCGTGTGCGGTGCGGACATTAGCAATCCATCGCAGTAGAATTTATTGCGTCCGGCGAAGAGTTCCCATTTGCGTGTGACGCGCTGGTTCGGTGCCATATTACTGCAACAACAACAGCACAGCAGATTCATCGGAATGGGTAGGGGCCTGGGCACGCTCTGCTCGTAATGGTAGCCGTGTTGGGTGTGTGTTGCTCTGGCTCTGACTGTGGCTTGTGGGTTATGATGATGGTTGGGTTATGCTGCTGCTCCTTCAGCTTCAGCTTCAGCTTCAGCTCAACTGCGCTCGCCCGCAGTGACAACTGCAGCCGACACTATGAGTTGATGAGTGCTACGGCTGCACTGGACGTTGCGTTGCTGTTTAGAGGCGGATTGTGGGTTGCCGGGGGAAGGATTGGGTTGTGTGTGTGCACGTTGACGGCCTGACGCTGACACCTCGCTTGGCTGCGCTCTGTTCCAGCTCCAGCTGCAGTTGACGAAAATGTGACGGTGTCGCCTGCTGCTGCAGTTGCTCCTCTCCTGCTGCTGCTGCTGCTCCTGTGCTCCTTCTCCTGCTACTACTCCTGCTGCTGCTTCTGTTCTCCTTCTCCTGCTGTTCCTCTTTTGCAGCTGCTTCTGCTCCTGCTGCTTCTCTTGTCCAGCAGCTCTTCTCTCCTGCCTCTGCTCTTGTCTTGCTGCTGCTCCCTCTCCAGCAGCTCTTCTCTTGTGCCTGCTTCTCGCCTTCTTTCTCTCCAGCAGCTCTGCTCTTCTCTGCTTGCGCTGCTCTCCTGCTGCTGCTCCTCTATAGTCACTTCTTTCTCTCTAGCTGCTGCTCTTCTCCTGCTGCTGTTTCCTACACCTACTCCTGCTGTCACAGCGGCCTGTTCATGTGTAGCTGTTGCTGGTCGGCGCCGTCGGCTGCTGCTTCCACTGCTTGCACAGCCTGCAGCATGCAAAGTGACTGCACCCCGCTGCTCTGTCCTGCTGCTTCTCCACTTGTTTGCGGCTATTTCATGCGTTAAATTCAACAGCGTCTTCAGCGGCGCCTCGCTGTTTTGGCCAAAAGTTTTGCCTCAATTTTATGCGTGTGTGTTGGTGTGTGTGTGTGTGTGTAAGTCTGGTAGAAAAGGTGAATGTAATCAAAATGAATCGCTGCTGCTGCTGCTGCTGCCGTCGCGCTGCGCTGCTGCGTTCCGTTCCAAAAGCAATTTCGTCCACTTTGTTCTCTTGTTGTCCACAGTGCGCGGCGGCATCAGCCACATTGCGTTTCAATTTGACGCTCACTCGCCCGCGCAGCACTTCTCTGCCAAGTCCAAGTCCGACTCCTACTCCTACTCCTAGCTCTCCAGCTGCTCCGCGCGGCAGCTTTAATTAAAGCAGCGCGTCTGTCATTTCTCAGCTGCTGCGCCCGCTGCCTGCTTTCAGGCTGCTGCTTCGACTTCGACTTTGGCTTTGGCTTTGGGGGCGCTCTACAACAATTATGCGCTTGGCTTTGTTAACATTTCCTGGCACCGATTTTGTCCGCCCAGCGCGCTTCTTCGCCCACTGCTGCTGCGTCTCTCGCGCGCTTTTATGATTCAATTATTCGCTGCGCGTTCGCTGGCGCCTGCCAGAGTCCAAGTATGCCGGCGGAGTAGTTAAAATTGCCACAGTATTGCAGCGAGCTGAAAGCAGAGAGAGAGAGAGAAAGAGAGTTAGATTCGGCGAGCGGGTGAAGGCAAATACAATCATTAAGTTATTTTGATTAAGAACTTTTGCGAAAGTGCCAACAAGAATTTCACTTGGCACAAAGAAAAGCGCTGAAAAGAGCTAGAGAAAGTGTGAGTGGGAAACGAGCTGGAAAAGCAGCCAAGGAAAGACGCCAAAAATGGCGCCTGGTCGCAGTCAAAAGAGTTTTTAATGCTGCTTTTACCACTGTGGGAAAAAAGTAAGGTGAATATTTTTGTGAAGTCAAAATTATTTATTTATTCTCCTAAATCAATTTCATCCCCTACAAAGTAATCCCCTCCCGACATGCACTCTTGATCGTTTGGTAAACAAAAGCGTAAATATAGTATTCATATTGACATTGACATGAAATTCCCGCCAAATGTCCCGCAACAGTCCTGCCAACTCGAGAAAAAAAGAACTAGTTCGCCATCTTAAACCCGCGAATTTTAAATTGAAAATTCACCTTACTTTTTGGTCACAGTAGTATGCCTTAAATTTGTCAAGCCCGCGCAGCTATTGACAGATTTTATGCAGTCTCTATATATAGTCACTATATAGTAATCAGATTTGCGCACACACACACACTAAGCTGGCATATATATTAGTTTTAGCTCGCGAGTCCATAAATTAAATGCATTAAGTCGACAACACGAAACACAAGCATAAACAGTGCGCAAGAGAGAGAGAGGGAGAGAGAGGGGGAGAGTGAGAGTGAGACAGCAACACACATAAACACATTCATTTGGCGTGCAGGCTGCGCTTAGTTGCTGCTGCATTCGCAGCCAGATAATTTGCGCTAATAAAGTTAAGCATACGCACCGTTGTACAACTGCTTTACCTTCTCTCTCTCTCTCTCTCTCTCTCTCGCTCCCACTGCACACCAAATGTTATCTTAAGGCAAACAGACACAGAGCATGCCGTAAACTAGCACACACACACACACACATACACATGCAAACAACATCAAAACCGCATGCAGTGCGACCGGAAGAGCGCACAAGTATGGCCAAGAGAAAGAGCATGAGAGAGCAGAGTGTGCAGAGACAGAGAGAGAGAGCGAGAGAGACCGCCAGATAACGTTAATTAGCCGCACGTCGTCCATTAAAAGGGCCACAGGAGTAGAAGCTGTCGCAAAGTTTATGCGAATTGAGCAGCAATTAAATGACAACGACTCCTGCCACTGCCCCTTTCTAGTCTACCTGCTGCCTGTCCTTGCCCCAGCTGTAGCCTACGCTATTTGCATGGCCAATGATCAATTAACAAGAAGTGGAACAAACAACAAAAGCCTCAAACTGACATTAGAAGTGCCAATTAGGGTGGCAGAGAGACACATGCAGAGATTGGCAGACAGACAAGCAGACATACGTACTCAGCTGGGCAGGCAAACAGGCAGACATACCTGTAGACAGCAGAAATATATAGATAGGCAGACACAATAAGCCAGGCAGATAAAAGACACTTAGGTGAGCAGACAGACAGGCAGACAAAGGATAGATCGACCAGCAGATAGACAGACAGACATATATATAGACAGGCAGACAGACAAGCAGACATACATACTCAGATAGGCAGACAAACAGGCAGACAGCAGACATATATAGATAGGCAGACAAATAAGCCAGGCAGACAGACAAATACATGCAGATACATAGACAGACAGTTAGGTGAGCAGACAGACAGACAGGTCAGCAGTCAGACAAGCAGACAAATGATAGATCGACCAGCAGATAGACAATTAAATAGACAGACAGGCAGATATATAGACAGGCAGACAGACAAGCAGACACACATACTCAGATAGGCAGATAAACAGGCAGACATATTTAGATAGGCAGACTAACAGACAAGACATAAGTGCAGACAGCAGGATAGGCAGACAAACAAGCCAGACAGGCATGCAAGCACACACAGTTTGACAGACAGAAGGGCGAGCAGGCATACAGACAGGCAAGTTGACAGATAGGCAAATGGGCCAGCTGACAGACAGACGGGTCAGCAGACAGACCGGCGGGCCAGCAGACAGACATACAGACAAATGATAGATCGACAAGCAGATAGACAATTAAGCAGACAGATAGACAGGCAGACAGACAGATATAATTAATGAGACAAACAGACAAACCGACAGACAGACAAGCGGACAGACAGACAGCCAGACAACCAGACCAGCAGACAGATTTTAAAGCTGACGCACATACAAGCAAACCGACATAGATAAACAGACTGACTAACAGACAGACCGATATACGTAGACAGACAGACATAACATACATAGACAGACATAACATACATAGACAGACATAACATACAGAGACAGACAAGCATACCAGCAGACAAATTTTTAAGCAGACAGAGAGACAAGCAAACCGACAGACACACATGTGCAGACATACAGATAGACAGACAGCTATACAAACAGACAGACAGGCCCACAGGAAGACATATACAGGCAGACAAACAGGCCAGCATACAAATAGACAGACAAATAGAAAGACTAATAAGCAGACCGACAAACCGAGAGACACATATAGACAATAGATACACAATTAAACAGAAAGACAGACAGATAGATAGACAGGCAGACAGACAAGTAGATAGACAGTTCAACATACAGACAGACATACAAAAAAACTACAGGCACGTAAATAAACAAACATGCATGCAGACAAATAGAAAGACATAAAAATAAACGACAGACAGACATGCAGCAATACAAATAGATAAGCAGACAAGCAGGCAGACAGGCAGACATACAAACAAACAACAGGCAAGCAGACAGACCACGTTGCCAGATAGATCTACGCTGCAGCACACAGACAGACAAGAGAAAATGCAGAACGTCCGTTAAACATAATAACAGACATACCAAAATACAGACAGACAAACAAACAGGTAGACAGACCCTGCAGACAGACAGACAGACAGCAAATCGCAGATCTGTGCGAGTTTTGTGTGCGCTCTGCGCAAGCTTTCAATAAACTAATAAATTGCACAAAATGACGCAAAGTGCCAGTGGCAACAACAACAACAACAGCAAAATAATAACAATAAAATGGCAGCAGTAGCCAGGGGGGAGAGGAGGGGCGTGGCAAGCTTGAAGTGCTCACTTGGCAAGCGCGGGCGCCCTCAACGCTCAACGCAAATATGCAAATAAATGGCCACTTACGGCAATTCAATGGGCCAGGAGCAGGTCGGGGGCGGGTGGGGGTTAGACTATAATATCTGTGTGTGTTTGTGTGTGTGCCACAT
The DNA here is from genome assembly GCA_035046045.1 of Zaprionus bogoriensis. NCBI lineage: Eukaryota > Metazoa > Arthropoda > Insecta > Diptera > Drosophilidae > Zaprionus > Zaprionus bogoriensis. The sequence goes on from JAWNOI010000145.1 coordinate 2,048,617, forward strand.
ATGCAAACAATATGCCAATTTAATGTTTATTAATGTAATAAAACAAAGACAAGCGGCAGCAGGCGCGCACATGTTTGCATTATTAAACAACAACAGGCAAACACACGGGCAGACGAGCGACAGACAGACACGAGAGTGAGACAGAGAGAGAGACACTTGCAAACATTAGTTTCACTCGCACTTTCACCCACTCTCTCTCTCGCTCTCTCTCTCTCTCTCACTCAGCCGCCACTTGGCATTGTAATTGCAGCTGTGGTTGCGTATACGCCGTGTATTTTGTAATACATCAAGCACTCGAACAGCAGTGTGTACTTGATGCTACCCACACACTCGCGCGCCGTTGTGGCCAGCAACGGTTAGCGTTACTCATACGCATGCATGGCGAGCACACTCAACACATTCACACTCGCACTCACACTCACACTCAAGTGCACTCGGCGGCGGCCAAAGCGTCCAACTCAGAGTCGGGCGCTGCCTCTGCTCGACTGCGCTCATTCATTTACGTAAGTGTGTGTGTGTGTGTGTGTGTGCGTGGCCTGCAAATGAATAGTGAGTGAGTAGTGAGTGCAAGTGTGAATGAGTGCGAGTGCGTATGAGAGTGTGTGTGTGTGTGTGTGTGTGGAGGTAGTTCAAGTTGATGTCGTTGGCAAGTGTTGCAAGACTGCCAGACGCAGCTACTGCTTCCGCTCCAGCTCCTTTTACCTCTCACTCTATCACACTTCCACTACCACTCCCACTCACACTCTCTCTTTCTCCCTCTCTGTTCAGGTGTTGGTAATCAACACGAGAAGTGTAACCACAGTGCGTAGCATGAGACGTGTAATCGAATAACCCAACGCAACTGATAGGCATCGGCTTGGGCGCTGCAGCTGCCTATATGTAGATTAAAGTCAGTTCATTATTATGCTCTTGCTTGGCAGTTTATATACCTTTTGGGCAGGAGTTTGTTAAGAGCTGCATATTAAGTTTATATTCTTCATCAGCATCAGCAGTCGAGCGTACTAGCTTTGCAGTTTTGAAGCTAACTGGATGAAGCTTGTTTACCCTGTGAGCTTATATAATAATTTATTATAATGGATTTCATTAATTTTAAAATATTTGAAGTAATATGCAAGTTATCCTGTTACTCTGTGAGCTTATATAATAATTTATTCTAATTGATTTCACTAATTTTAAACTATTTAAAATAGTATGAAAGCTATTCTGTTACCCTGTGGCTTATATGAACATTTATTATAATTGATTTCATTATTTTGAAAATATTTAGAATAATGTGAAAGTTATCCTCTTACGCTGTGAGCCTATATCAAAATGTATTGTAATTGATTTCATTAAATTTAAAATATTTTAAATAATATAAAAGTTATCCTGTTACCCTGTGAGCTTATAAAAAATGTATTATAATTGATTTCATAAATTTTAAAATGTTTAAAATAATATGGAAAATATTTTAAGAATGACAGTTTATTTATTTTTTAATATTTGTTTTTTAGAAATGAAATTTTATCTAATTTTTCAAGAAATAAATTTAATTAATATTTTACGGAGTTATTGCCAGACTTTTTTTACGCCTCAACATATCGCAATAAAATTCACCACTTCCTACTTTTACCTTGCATTTAAGCCTAATCAAAATCTGACAATAATATATGACGTTTATTAAAACATTAAGTTAAGCTATGAGTCTTTATATGCATATTTTTCCAGTTTCCAAAAAATATTTTAGGTGAAATTTTTTAAATATCGCAATCAAAATCACGTCACTTAAATTATCCTTATTCTCTACGTGCTCTTCAAATATCATCAGAATAGGATGACTATAGCATAAGATATTCTTAGGAACAAGTCAAACTATAACTTTTTTCTGTATGAGAAAATTAATAATTTCCAACATGTTGCAATAAAATAAATAAATTAGCCTTACTTCACTTATATTGTTCAGAATTGAACGTGTTTACTACAGGAAATAATTTCCATCGCTTCCATAAATAATTTTTAAAATGTTGCAATATTGCAACAAGCTCTAAACCCTTTATAAATTGCAATTCAATTACATAAGCGTATGCTGCAACTGCCATAGAAACAATCAGCTGAAACTGCTGCAAAATAGCTGCAAGGCTATGCAAGTTTCGGCCTGTTGCAGGTTACGTTCATTTCTTGTCAAAGTTATAAACTTTATTTAACTTGCAGTTAAACTTGCAATTTTCCAACACAAATTCTACTCGCGAGCTCTCGCTCTGCCAATAGATCGTAACTTTTGCGTCAAAGCGCATGTTTAAGTTGCAAAAAAAAGAAAGCAGAAAAGTTGTGCAACTCGTTAAAAAAGATTACGGATTACAATCCAATTACAGGCCGTAGCCGTCGAAAGGTTTCATTTCATCTACTGCTGCTGCAAACTGGAATCAGGGAAGCGCTTAAATATGAAAACATATTTGCAGCAATTCCGTTGAAACAATGCGAACATTTCCTCGCATCCGACGCGACATGACGTTCAATTCCGTTAATGCAACACAGCACACACACACACGCATACACACATACGCAATTTGTTGTTGCTGTTTCTAGTTGTTGGCGTTGTAATCGTGGCCGCCGCCGCCGACGATTTGCTCGGAAATTTTTGCCTCGGTCATCGTCGCCTTTGCTGCTGCTGCACGTTTTGTCGTACATTTTATTTCGCTGCTTTTCACATGGAAACAAACAGAGACAAAAACAACTGAGAGTTGTTCAAGAAATAAAGTGTGCGACTGGCATTTTAATTTGATTGGAAATATTGTTATTGCAGACACACAAGTTGAAAGACGCCAGGCTTTTACCTCTATACATAATTCTTTTGAACTAACCAATACCCTGTACAGTTTGCTTTAGCTGAGTTTTAGAAAAGACTTTTTCGTGCAGCTAAAATATTTAGTTCTATAAATTCTTATCGAATGCATTACAATAAATCATGATTTTCCTTAGATCAAAAAGTGCCGTATATATATTTCTTTATTTCAAGCTTTTAAGTCGAATTCTCCTTTTCTTTTACCCATTCATTGCATTACGAAAAATCATGGTTTTCTGTAAACCAAAAAAGGCCCTATATTTATTCCTTACGTTTTAAGCTTTTTAGTCTATTGAGAAGAATGAAAAGTCTTTTTCTATGTGGTCCATGCCTTTTAATACTGAACTGAAGCCTGGCAGGAGTTTTTCCTGGTACTTGAGTCTCCAACTGTTTAGATGTTGCTTGAATTCTTATCAATACCAAGTGAAGATGGTAGTAATAAAAAGGCGACAGAAATTTGAAGTTGATTCCTTAAACTCTATATATTTTTTTATGCATTTAAAATTTGTTTAGCCTTCTTTATCTAAAAATAAATAGAGATTTTTCCATTAAGCAAAATTAACTGTAGTTAGAAGCTGCAGAAATCTCGCTATACCTCGAATCTGTATTTGAACTTTATCCTAAAATTTAGAAAACTTTGTAATATTGCAAAAAGTTTATGTTAGTTATTTATTATTAATTTAAATATTATAATTAAAAAATAAGCGGCTTGTGCTTAAAAAACTTAAAGCTCCTCTCTTCAAATTTGCTCCTTTATAACGTCCGGACTTGCTTTTGCCTCTAGTTTACAGGGTATAAGGAAACAGAAAACTATCGTTTCCATTATCGTAAAAAAGCGAATTTTATACATTGTTTTCTGCGGCGTAAGTGTGTGTGTATGTGTGTGTTTGCCAGCCTGTCTCGCTTTTCTCTCTCTCTCTTACTATTACTTTCTCTCTCTCTCTCTCTCTGTCCCCCTCTTTCCATCTATCTCACTGTATGTGCTGCTATCTACTGTTAATCTTTGCACATTGTTTTGCTTTAATTTCCAAATTCCTGTCCATTTGGCAGCAGAGCAGAGCAGAGCAAACTTTTGTTTGTCTATTCGCTGTCGCTTCCAGTTTGCGTGCTCCGAATGCTCCGAAACTATTCGACTATTTCTGCTGATGAACTGTTCAGCTGTTCCATTCAGCTAGCCTCCTCAGTCTTCGTATCCCTCTCCCGCATTGCTATTTGTACTATTTGCAGATGTCTGTCTGTCCATTGAAGCGCATTGAATTAATTGCCGTTTGCTTTGGCGTTTTGCAAGCTCTGCATAATTGCGGTCCAATTTCTTATCACAATGCCCGCTAATTTGACTTAGTTGCGGGTTTCTGTTTCTGTTTTGATTCCCAGCGACAGGCATAAATGAAATATGAATGCGTTGAGCTGGGGGCTAACAACTATTTAGTTGTATGTAGGTCAGACGGCGCATTCATGGGGTTCCAGTGTATTTAAAGGGAGCTTTTAGCTCGTCTGTTGAGGTTTTTTTTTTCTTATAAACTTGCGAGGGGAACTCTTAAAAAAAACTGAGTATTCAATTTGGCCATAATTAAAATTTGTACCAAGTTTAAGCATAACTTTTCAATCAAATACCTTGCAACTTTGGGTTGCATCAGCTGGCTTTATTTTATTAAATATTATTAAAAATGCTATGTTTTGTTTATCATTTCTTTGGTTAAAAATTCTAAATATTTAATTTACTCATTTTTATAGTTTGAGTCAAGTATAAACAGAATTTTTCATTAGCATCAAACTTTTATTTGGAATATTAGCTTGCTTTATGTTCTCTTCTGTCAGCAATGCTTTTATATTTATTATTTTGTTGCTAAAAAGATTTAAGAATTTCTTACGTGAAAAATGCATGATCAATTTATTTATTTTTTTTATTATATCGAAATATATATATTATATTTTTTTGTTTCCTTTTTTTTGTATTAAAAATGCATACACTTTTAATTTACTTTTTTTTTTTGTATAAAAAATTCCTGATGATTTATTTTTGTTTATATAAAATTGCTGATTTTATAATTTATTTATTATTTTATATCAAAAGTTTCTGAACATTTAATTTTTTAAATTTCATGCAATTATAATTATAAATGTTTATAACCCTCCATCATATTTCTGGGGTGTAGAATTTGCATAATATTTTTTTACAGTAGGGTTTTATAATTTATTTTTAGGGGTTTCCGTATTCCGTAAGAAAAATTTATTCTCATAATCACCGCATGATAATCACAAACCTAATAAAACTCAGCAAAAACCCCAGAATCTCAACTTTAGCCATCTGCAATCTTTGCGAAAAAGTTTACTGAATAGAAACTTGGCTAGAATCAAAACAAACTCAGACTCAGAGCTACAGCACATGTACAATGCTACAATACAAAAATGTTAAGTGGACCGTGCGGGCATATCATGTTAATGCGAGTGCTGTTGATGTCGGACGGAGAAAAGAAATAAATTAAATTAAACGCTGTGCGTAGAGAGCAGCAACACAAAAGACTATTAAGCCGAGCTGTTTGCATTGCCACACAGCCTTCTTTTTTTCTGTGCAGGGCATGCCACGCCCCCTGCTCCTGCCCTGTCCGTTCTTAACAGTATTGACCCATGAATGTTTAATGATGTTTTTCACTGGCCAACAGATATAACGACATTACGCTCTGCAATGCTATTATGCCGAGCGAACGCGCTGGCAAAATACTTCTGATTTACTTAGTACACACACACACAGACACTCTGGGAGAGATATAGATATATCGTATATAGCATATCGATGACTGCACACACACATACATTATGTGCGAATGTGTTTCACGCTGCTTGGGGCTATTTGCTTATCTCGCACGCGCCCCCCATTCGAACAGGGCGGGCAGCTGGTGTTGCTGTGCTGTTGTCTGCTGCTGTGCCACGCCCATATACTCATGGTCTTCAGATTTTTTACAAACGACTTGTTTGGCCCCGTTATACTTGGGATTATTGCGTTTAACAAGCTTTTATTTATCATCGATTTGGCATCGTTTCGCAACGAATTGAATTGCTCGAGCGGAGCTACTGCCCATTGCTTATCTATTATCTGTTATCAGTTATCTGTTTTCACGCTCGACTGGCGCTCGAGAAAGTGCAGAGAAAGAAAGGCAGAGAAAGAGAGTGGGAGATAGGGTTGCCAACTTTTTTTGCAAGAAAAAAAAGTATATTTCGATCTGTTAAGAATTTTAAACAGTATTTTTTGGGAAAATAAACAGTATTTCATTTATTCGTTAATTGAAATACATATTTTTTTAGAGCTTTTCGCATAATTTATTAATTTACAAATATTTTGAAAAATATTCTGCACAATTAAAATAAAAATATATTAGAAGCTTATTTTTTATTAAATTTAGTCGCCTTATTGCTTTTTTCCTGCCACTTTGCATTCATCACTGAAAACCTCGTTCAATAAATGGAAAGAAAAATATTATATGCTTCTGCACAATTAAAATTAAAATTAAAATATAGTAGGAGCTAATTTTTTATTAAATTTATAGTCGCTTTATTTCTTTCTTCCCGCCACTTTGCATGGCGTGAACAGAGAGTAGAAAAGCTAAAATTATAGTATTATTTATGAATAATACTAATACTAATAAATAGCTCTATGTTTGCCCAGTATTCAATTCTAGAAAATATATACATGCTTATAGTGTTAAGAATCCTTACGCTGAAAAAACAGTATTTTTTTATACTTCAAAAGTAAAAAAAATTATAAATAGTAAAAAATAATATAATGGTTATGGTTGGCAACCCTAGTGGCAGATGAAGCCAGAGCAAAGCGCTGCTTGAGTTCCAAGTGCATAATATTGCAATTAAATTTCAATCAAAAATCAATGGATTGCCAATATCACGCACTAAAACACACACACACACAGACACACACGTAGTAAGGGGTTATGTAACGGGCCGTAATCAGAAAACTTTGTTTTACAAGCGCAGCCCCAAAAAGTATGCAATGGCAAAATTGCAAAAATCAAAACTGCACAGCTTCCCCCTCTCTGTCTTGCTCTGAGCATGTGTTTGTGTGTGTGTTTGTGTGTGACACAAATTGAGCACGACACGAAAAACTGCCAAACATTTCAATAAAGTTGGCGACGTCGACGTCGACGTCAACGTCAGCAGCGACGTCGGACTAAGATTGCCAAACGCAGATTGTTTAGAAATTTAGTTTTATGAGTGCTGCGCGGCGACATGTGTTGAACGGAGGCAGAGCAGGGGTAGGGGGGCGTGGCAGTGCTCTTGAAGTGTTGTCTATGCTGCGACGGCATTATGACCAGAGCGCCATTTGTCAACTGTTTGTACTCGCCATGCAGATGATGCGAGCGCAGCGCTTGTTTGTCTGCTCGAGCTTGTTTGCCTGCCACATGCCACATGCCGCATGCCACATATGGCAGAGCACATGCTGCATGCGGTGCCTTGATAGTTGTACTCGTGTTGCCTGCCACAATGGACCGCCGCCTTTTGTTCGCCAACTTGTTGTCTTTCTTGTTGTTGTTGTTGTTGTTGTTGACAGCCTTTGTTTGCCATCTGCAAAATTTCCGTCGAGCGAGCAATTTTAGCCTCAGCTGCAAGGCGGGCTAATGCCAGTGCCCCTCCTCCGGCTGAGTTCTTCTCGTTATGGGCCAATAATTCGACTAGTTTCGAGCATTTTGCCTGATTAAGCGCCGGCCAGCGGCCCCGCCCCCACGCCCACGCTGTATCATGATTTAGGGCAATATTCGCGGCACACGCTACTCATTTGCCTAAATGTGCGACGGGCCAAGCGAGTGTCTGTGGCAAGAGGCAAGTGGCAGCCACTCACGTCTAACCAATTTCGGCACGCGCCGCAGTCGCTCACAGTTACTCACACACAGACACATACGCACACGCACACACGCGCGTAGCTAGCCAAAAACAAGGCGTAAAAATTGCTCAAATGTGCGCATCAAACAGGATAGAGAGAGAGAAAGAGAGAGAGTGAGAGTCATAGAGAGCGAGCTAGAGAGACAGACAGAGCGAGAGCTAGGCAAGTCGAAGTTTGTATACCCTAACAGTTGAAGATGCATGCGATTCATAATAATAATAATATTATTAATGGAAATATTTATTGATGTTAATATAAACGCGATTTTTAACGACTTATTTTTGAGGTCACTTTAATTAATTTTTCTAATAAAAACAAAATTTTGCACAGAAAGTTTATAATATAAACTTTATGTAGTTTATAGTTATAGTTTATAGATTTTATTGAACATGATTTAGAAAGTATTCGCACACTAAGCTGGGATTAAATCAGTTTTAATGTCAATCGAAATTTCGAGGGTTTTGTGCTAAAATTTGTATTTCGATCAATATTTAGATATTTATACAAAAATACATATTTTAATCAATCAATTTTATGGCTGCTATAATTAAATTTTTAAGTAGTAAGAATTGGTTAAAATTAGTAATAAGTAAAAGCCAACAATCTTTGACTTCCAAACCCTGAATAATGACAAAAAATCGGCTTAGCTCTATTGTAGCTATACGATATGAGCTTCTGTGTGCAAAGAACTTATTTTCAATAGCGGTAAAAAAGAACTTATTTTCAAAAGCCGTTTAAACAAATTTCTATACCAAGCTGCACTATGAGAGACAAATTTGCTTTACAACAGACATAACGGACAGGCAGACGGACATGGTTAGATCTTGATTAGTCTTGGCACTTTATAAAATCAAAGAGACTGCCAAACGACTAACCAAACTAATTAAACCCGCTGCAAGGGTATAAAAAAGGCAACTCTTTGAAGCGCACACACAACATGCTAGCGCCTGCTCCTCCTCTGATGTTGGGCTACTTTTTGCCGACACTGTTGCTGCGAAATTTGCGCAATAAAATTGTAGAACAAAGTGCCAACACTCAGAAATCTATTGTTTGCGCCGCGCAGCGGCAACAAACCAACCAAAAAACAGGCAAAGGGAGGAAAGCAACAAAAAACAGGCAAAGCAGCAGGGCAAACAGCAAAGATTTGAACGTGGATTTTTTGTTGCTGATGTTCTTGGGCCTTTTTTTTTTTTTGTTTTCTAATGTCGGCATCAAAGGGAGACCGAAATCAGCGAAATGTGTAAAGAACTTTCTGCGGCGGCGGCAGCAGCGGCAGCCTGAGCCTAAGCACACGGCAGATTAATCAGCGCGTGCCACCACAAGGCATGTTCATATGGCATGAAATACCCTGACAAGCTGATAAGTGTAGGATAAGAGAAGGAGGTAACTTGAAACATTTCAAGCTTGAGCTGTTAAGGAAAATGTAGTAGATAGATTCGACAGTGGCTTAGAGTAGAGTTCAAAGATGAGGCGGTTTTGCTATGGTGTATCTAATATCTTAGGTAAAACTCAAGAGTTAAAGATTCTATTCAATTCTATTTAGTATAATAAAATATAGACAAGTATAAAATATAAGATATATACTGTACGTATAAGAGATTTAACAGAATATTTAAGCAAGAGGATTTGGAGATATATTGAAGGGATTAAAGCTCAAACTATATTTTTCCCCTTTCTAAATATCTTCTATTATTCTGCAAGCTTTGTTTTGGAGAGAGCTCTAACTTGAAGCTTCATTTTTTTAGTATATATGTCATAATTCAAGCTTAGAATGCATGGGGCTTTAAAAAAAATTAAGCACAGTATTTTTTCCTGACTTTTTGTGAACTCTGGAATACTAAGTTGAACACTGAACTTTTTTGTTCAAATCATTTTAAAGCTTCGATAGTTAAGTTTAAGTCAAAGCTTGAGTTGATTTAGGAAATACCCTATAGAAATTTGGTTAAAAAAAAAAAACAAAATACTAAGATTATACAATAGTTTTTTGTTTTTTTTTTTTTTTTTTTGGTTAAGTAGAAAACATGAATGCTTCACTATTAAATTTTTTTTAAAACCTCAATAGAACATAATAATATTTATAAACAGGCGACAAAGCTTTAGTTGAGTAAGAAAATTGTTCATAGAAATGCGAAGAAAATAAAGAAAAGTATTAGGTCAGAAAATTGTTGTTAAAAAAAATTATGGATCTTAAGTCGAAAACTGAACATATGTTATTACATCTGATATTATTTTCAATACATTTTAAATATATTTAAATATGAATATTAATTAATTACTTCACACTCTTGTGCAACAACTGCACTGCAGGGTATATTCTAGTTGAGCTACACACTTAACTGCAATTGATTGCTGCACTTGTTGTTGAGGTCTCGGTCTGGGTCTGGGCCTCGCTTCCGTTTCCAATCGGTGATAGGTGAACGCTGCGCTTACCACGGGGGCTGCCACTTCGTTAAACTCTTGGAAATCATTTAACGGCGCCGCGCACGTTAAATGTGAAAGAGACGGACGGACTGACAGGTGGACGGGCAGACAGGCAGCTGGAAGTGGCGCCTTGACGTGAAAGCTAAAAAGGTGAGCGCAGCAAGGTGCTCGGGTAACGCTGCTGCTGCTGCTGCTCCTGCTGCAGAGCTTACCGAGCAAATTGATTTAGCGCGTGCAAGCGGAAACAGCTGTGGACGATGAAGAGCAAGGGGAAGGCAGAAAGAGAAAGAAAGAGAGTGAGCGAGAGGCAACAGCAGCAAGCGAAGAAACCGTAGCAGAAGGAGTTGGGTTTACTTCGGTTTGCCGCGTGCTCAGATTTACAGCTTTGGTGCACAGTACATCTCCGGCACTCCCAGCACCTACTGCTATCCGCTTAAAGGGCCAACCATAGGGGCGTAAGGTGACAGGGCGTGGGGCGTGGGCAATGAAATGAGATTAATGCAAAAACAGCGCCAACAGATGCCGTAAAAAGAGCAAAGCGCAGAGCGCGAGCACGTGGTAAATACGAACAGTTCCCTTTGCATGCCGGAGCAGCAGTAGGAGCTGGAGCTGGAGCCGGAGCAGCAGGCGAGTCACTGGCATGGAAAATGCAATTTATTATGCAAAATGAAAAACACTCGAAGAGCCGGCACAAGCCAAGGGAGCCGACGATAGACAGACAGCCAGACAGAGCCACAGCGACATGGTGTCATCGGAACAGACAGACACGGCACTAAAAAGGCAAAAAAAAAAAAAAAAAAAAAAAAAATAGCGAGTAGTACCACACAATGCGCGTTATTATAGAGGCAACAATAAGGGGCAACTGGCGGACATAAACATAATTCAATTTTTATTTAATTCCGTACAACAAACACAATAAATTCAGCTCGACTTGCGCAAATTGCCGAATGTCGCGCTTGGAGTGGAGCCAAACAGTCGCGTCGCATCGCATCGCAGCGTGTCGCACTGCTGGCCAATTGGAGTACACTCGACGCACGTTTGACCAAACAACTGAATCCACTGCCTTAACCCCACTCGACTCATTGGAGTGCGCTGGCCCGCAAAATGAACGAAAAGGTAAGGTGAAAGAAACTGAATGCGGATACGGGTGGAAAGTTCTTCAGCTGCACTTTTTGTGGCCAAGAAGTCAACCCCAAAGGGGGAAAAAGCTGGTCGAACTTACGTGACATTTGCACTGACCAGAACAAGTTGGTTAAAGGCTGCCTGCTCATGTGATAATTGAGTTGACCTCTGGCCTTTGCCACTTGGCCACTTGCTCAAGTGTTAAGCAAGACTTTCGGGGGAAATCCCTTTAAATCGCATTTACTCGAAAGTCTATCGAAAAGTCTGTTTAAGCCTGGGAATCAACAGGATTGTGGGGCTTCGCAAAGAATTTGCATATATTTTAATGAGGCGCCGGGCACCCTTCGAAGCCCCCACTAATTGCCAACCCAAATCAGAGAGTAGCAAACCCTTTCACATAAAATATTTACACGTCAAGTGTCACAGGGCGACGCCTAAATATACAAAATACACGCAAAACTCCTAAACAATAAGAAGCAGCAGTGGAACGGGCCGAAAAAGCGACGTAAATTGTTTATTTTTAGCACGTTTATAAGGCCATCACAAAAGGGTCAAGTCAGCCTCATGAATATGACAGGACAGGGCAGGCATTGCTGTTGTTGCTGTTGCTGCTGGTTGGATTAGCTCGCACTTTACATAATTAATTGCGAACTCGTTTACTGCACCACTCTGCACACAGTCGAGCGGAAACGGAGCAGAGAACAATAAACATTTGGCAGGAAACGTGGCTAAGGTCGTGTGGGCTATAAAACCCAGCTCTACTGTATCGTTATTGGGTTAGTTTCCATTAGCTGGTTCCTTGAAGCCTTTACGATATTGGTGCTGCCTCTTAGAACACTAATTAGCATGGTAATTTCTATACTCTGCAGCTATGTAATTTGGCTATATTAATCATAAGCTATATACGATTTTTAGCCAAACTTTCAGTTCGCATTATTTACTTAAAGCTCATGCGATTTTCGTTTGGCATGTTAATTTGTTCAACATTTTGTCTCTAAATTAATTGATTGTCTACACGAAATTAAAAAAAAAAACTTTTAAATATGTTGTTTTTTTTTCAATATTTTCCATGCAAAAAGCTATATTAACCCAGCTCGATCATAGTCTTATATTCGTGTTTATAGCTAAATTTCAAACTCGCATAACTTTCTTAAAACGCAAGCAATTTTCGTTTGGCATATCAATTTGTTCGTGATTTTACTTCTGAATTGATTTTCCATAAACAATTTGAGAATTTTGAAATTTTCATTTTTTTTTCAAAATTTTCCATACTACCCCCTTTCAAAATTTGAAAAAATTTTCAAAAATTTAAAATCATTAAATTATAATTTTAAACGATAAAAATAATCAAAATTAACATAAAAATGCATTTTTCAACATTTTCTGGTTGAAATTGTTGAAAATAGCGAAAAAAACTGCTTAAAACTCTGCCCATGGTAGCATGCGTCTTAAGTTTGACTTCCTCTAACTTTGTTAAAAATCATGCGATTTTCATTTGCAATGGCATTTTATTTATGGTTTTACATCTTTTTTAGATGTACACTAGAAGTTCATACATTTTTTTAATATTTAAAAATTTCAATTTTTTTGATATTTTTCCATACTACCCCCTTTCAAAATTTGAAATTTTTTTCAAAAATTTAAAATCGTGAAATTATTATTTTAATCGATAAAACTAATCAAAACTAGCATAAAAATAAGTTTTCCAAACTTTTCCGATTGAAATTGTCAAAAATATTGAAAGAATACGGCCCAAAAGTGATTTAACTGTCAGAAGCTCAAACTTTGTTAAAAATCATGCGATTTTCTTTAAGAATGTTATCAAAAGTTCATTATTATTATTCAATATTAAAGAATTTTAAATTTGTTGCTATCTCTATCAAAAAGCGACCAAATTAGAAAAAATAAAGAAAATCTACGAGTGTTTCTGATCCCATACTCTGAAAATCTTTCAGCACACACTGAAATCTCGGAATAATTTACAGAGTATCTATCTCACATCTACAGCTCTTCATCGCCTGTCATTGAAGCGCTAATCACGCTGCCAAAGGTCGCCTGAAATCAGCAAACACAGACTTCAATTTAGATACCGATCGAGTGGAACCTTTTTCGCTTGGCAACCTTTTTCTGGCTCAGTTGCAAATGCCGACGGAATTGAGATTGAGTTCAAAGGCACAAGCAAAGTTATTTATGCATAAACACGCGCCTTTGACATCAAACTTCGCAGTCGAGTCGAATGTCAACAGCGCGCGATTGCGGCCGAAATTAAATATTTGGCTGCTGCGAGGCGCCGCCGCCGCCGCCGCCGCCGGCTGCTGCTGCTGTTGCAAGCTTTTTTGGCCACAACGCACACACACACATGCATACACACTCGAACAAGTTAATACACATGTGAGCGAAGAGGGAGCAAAAGCAGGGCAAACGTCTAAATAAATTGGTGTCATTTTAAAAATTTCCCAAAGGTGGCATGTTTAACTTGACCCGACAGTGGACAACGGAGGAGAGGTAGGGGGGCAGATGGTCAGGTGGCAAGGGTCGACTGGCAATGGGGTCGAGTTTAAGCTGAAAATCAAACCATTTGTTAAAGCAGGCAGCAGACATGACAACACTGCATGTATTACACACAATCCTGTGTGCATGTGTGTGTGTCTGTCTCGCTTTGTATGTGTTTGCGTGTGTGTGTGTGTGTGAAGCATGGCTGCCGCTTCTGCTGCGCACTTTAACCGCAATGTATGAGGATAATAATTCAAGAATGATTTCTTATATGGCTTCCAGCTGCTGCTGCTGCCGCTGCTGCTTCAGTCTCTGCCCCTCGACCTTTCCCCCCTTTTGTAGCCATGCTCCGACAACACATTGACCCTCAAACGCAACGGCTGCAGCGCCCTTCGCTCTGGCTATGGCTCCGGCTCTGGGTCAAAGCGAAAGTGGCACATTTCGGCTGAAATTTTGTGCACTTATCTAGGTTACTGTGACAGCGTCGCCGTAGTTTTCCCTCGAGTTGCTGCTGTTGTGCAGCATGGCCTACAACACACACACACACACACACAGTCACATTTACACTTGCACACACACAAATAAACATTTTGGGCTCTCGGACTCACGTGCCACACGAGCGTCCACGTGGTTGAACTTGTGCGCCATTTTTATTGCCGCTGCCTGCGCCATTGTTTTGGCCCCGTCTGCTCTCTCGCTCGCACTCGTTAACCCCGCGCCTGCTGCATTCAGTCATTGCAAATGGTATGCACGTTTTGTGGAAATGTGTGTAGCATAAAAAATTATGCATATTGTTGACCTGTTGTCAAAGCCAAGTCGACTTGATCAAGTCTATATTTATTAATTAACAGATCTCAGTTATTATAAGAGCTAGGGACATCAAATTTGGCAGGTATTTTCCTGTCTGGCCTACGCAGCTGAAGTATATTTGAAACATTAGGTGCTACGCTGATTTCCTTGGAAAATTAATAATTTAAATTTCGAAGTGAAATATTAAGCAAAGTAAAAAAGCTATAAAGTATTTATCAGCAATACGCATAGCTTACTATAATATTAACATACACTGCGAATTTCAACACAATCGGAGATCTTTTGCTTGAAATATTTTATATTTAGCATGAAGTTCTAGACACAAAAATGGGTAAATGGTTTATAATAGTCGAGTGTGCCCTACTTTAACTATAATACTCTACTGCAGTGCTGCAGTACAAACGTAAATCTTTAAACAGCAGTATGCAGTAATTGAAAAGCAGTTGTAAGAGCTAAAGTTGGTGAATGGTATCTCAGAGTCGAGTGCGCTCAACTTTAGCTGAACTTCTTTGCCAATTTCAACTCACTGAAAACTAATTGAACAGTCTTTTATAGTATTTCAAATGTAGTTCTAACGACTAAGGTGTGTGCATGGTATTTTAGAGTCGCGTACGCTCGACTGCAGTTTGCTTTACTTCTAGCTGTTTTTTTTTTTGTTGTTGATGTTTTTGCTTCTGCAAGATTGCTGTGGCGTTTATCTGTTTACTTGCCATCGCACGCTGCAGCTTCTGTCTGCCTGCTCGCTCGCACAAACTTTCTCTCTCTCTCTCTCTCACTCTCTAGCTGGCTTTCTTCTACTACTTCTACACACTGTGTTCTTCTGCGTACGACGCGCGTTTTTGTTTAGCCAAGTGCTTAAGCCCATTGCTGGGGGAAAACTTTAAAATAAACTTTTGCAAACTTCTTGGGAGCTAAACCAATTAATTGCAATTTCATGCGTAATTAATTTGAGCTGCATAACGTGTTGGCAAAACTTTGAATGGAAATAAATGTGGGGGGAAGGCAGGGAAATTGGGGAGGAGGTTTGCTAAATAGCACCTTGTTGAAGCTGCCACTCGACTGTGATGCGATAATGAAGCTGTTCGCTGACTTTGGAACCATTTCGCAAAGAGACAGGGAGAGAGATAGAGCGAGAGATTCGGCTTTAAGCCCGGCTTTATCCTCTGTTCGAGCATGTCATCAAGCCATAAATGAAGTCGTGTCGCCCGCCGCTGACCGGAATGCGGCTTATAAATTGGGTCATTTGCCAATAGCAAGCAGTAAGCCACTTGCACTTTTAATAGCAGGTCGTCCAACCGAAGCACGTGCCCCAAACGAGCCCCGCCCCGCCCCGCTCCGCCTCGCCCGTAATAATTTGAACCTTATAAATTGGGCGGGCGCTGCAGGCAGTCGAGGGGCCGGGCAGCTCGATGCCACAATTTTGCAAACTTGCGTGCTACCAGAAGGATGCAGCAAGACAGAGCGAGAAAGAGAGAGTGGCCAAGAGAGAGAGAGGGAGATAGAGCAGCAAATGACACTAACAGACGGCGGACAACGCCCGCACATCCGCTGCCAAGCGGCCGGATGGGTCCACCCCAGCAATGTGCTCTCTATTCTCCTCACTCTCTCTCTCTCTCTCTGCTTTCTCTCTCATTCTCCCCGGCAAAACTGACAAAGTAGCAGCCGGGCCACTTCCTTTTGTTTGAGCTGCCTGACACTGGCCCTCGGTGCAGCAAGTGCTGGCATAATGGCGCTGCCCACATCCCACTGCATACACCCACTTGTGCACACCCAAGCCACACGCATGCACATACGTATCTATGCGCTTGGTCAACGTATTGAACATGCAGGCAGGCGGCTGCATTATAAATTGACCGCATTATTTTGCTCAATTTAACTTGAGTTTGCGGCAAAGTTTTCAACTTAATATATATCTCACAAGTGTGCTGAGTCAAGGCTGAGACACGCCCCCGCCTTACCTACTCTACTAGCTATGCCCCCATCCAAACCGTTTATCTCACTCACACGCTCATTTCCGCTGCAAAGTTGTAAAATTAACAGGGTCGTGCGAGTGTTCCCCCTGCCAGCCCTACATACTACTGCCTCCTGCTCCCCTGCATTTTACATTCAGCATTTTCCATTTTCCATTTACCGTTTACCGTTTGCCGTTTGCCTTTTTCGGTTTTTCGCTTTCGTTTGGCATAATTTTTTTATTAGGTCACGCCATGCCAACGCGCCATTGCAGTGCCAGCGACGCTGGCAGCGACGCCAGCAGCGGCAGCGACAGCAGCGCTGCACTCTCACTCTCGTTTGCTGCATACTTTCGGGCTGACCGCCTGTGCATTTCATGCATTTCTCTTGGCCAAAAACAATTTTCATTTCGCAATTTTAATAGCTGAAATTATTTAATTGCTTTTGTTTTCTCATTCTCATTTCACGTTGGAACTTTATTTCATTTCATTCAGTCAGTATTTTGATAGATGTGCAGCAGCATTTCGCGTGGATTAGAGACTGAAGTATTTTGTTCATTTTTTTTTTCGCAACTTATTTATAATTGTTTTCAAATGAAAAGCAATTAGAGTTAATAACAAAACCTAGCATTGTTTGTGGTTTAATTAGAGGGGCGAAAGTCGAATTTTTTGTGGTAAAACTTGCTGTTTATATGAAATTTTTATTCTATTGGTTTTGGCTATTGTTTTTGGAGTTTTGGTTTGGCCCTTTGAGTTTTGGTTATTGGTTTTAAGTTTGGATTATTACTTTTTTTTATTTATATATTTTTTTTTAATTTGTTTTTTGTTTATTTATTTATTATGTATTTTTTTGAAATTCACTTTTTAATTAAAATTAATTGCATAAATTTGGAAATTGCCAATTTTAAAACATAATAATTTAAATCATAAAATAACTATATATTTAATATTTAATTTTTTGTATCTAAAAATTAACTTTTAAATTTGGAAATTTATTAATTAATAAAATAATAAAATAAAATTAATTAATTGGTATTTCCAAGATATAAAAATTGGTATAATAATGAAATTAAATGCATAGGTATTTGTGTATTTAAAAATGAAAATTTCTTGAATTTATAAATTAAAATTTAAAGCTCAAAATGAGGTACAACATTTCTCTAATTTTATCAAGAGAAGCTGAAATTTTAGAGACAACTAGAACAAGTAAATAATACTTTTAACTCTGCCCAAAGATTCTACAAACTCCATACAAAACTTCAAGAGGACCTTTGACCCCGCAACCCGTTACAAACTCATTACGCAAATATGCATAGCGTATTGATATTACAGTTGAGAGCTGTTCAGCAAAAATATCAACAAGAGGCAGCAGAAGAATAAGAAGAAGGTCGTGTAATTACATTTCGAGCGCGCACTTTGCGCTGAAACTCATTAAAAGAAACAAGCGGAAAAAAAAAAATGATAATTTAGAACACTTCAGTCTGGCGACCCTCGGTACCCCTCTCCCACGACATCCGCTCTTAATACCGAAAGAAGAGCGCGTTGTCAGTGCGCTGAAAATGTGAAAGCAAGTCGAGACCCGCGACTGGCGACCTAACTAAACACTAAACGAAATTTTAGCAGGTCACTCAAGTGCCAGAGAAGGGAGTAGGAGGGGGAATAGGGTGGCAGGTGAAGAGCCGGAGAGCCAGGCAGCAAATCAATGTTGGGTCGCTGTTCAACCTGTGGCACGTAGTGCTCCTTGCGCTGGCAGTTATTCCCGCTTTTGTTTATTTATCCACTCAACGGAACTTGTTTGAGCAAGACAGCAAGTGCGGGAGAGAGTGAGAGGGATGGCAACTGCTGCTTGACCAAATTAAATAAGCGCCCGAGTGTCACGTCAACCCGACTCCGACTACGACTCCGACTCACAGCGACTGCTGGCCAAGTTCAGAGATAACTTTGCCAGCTGCTCTTGCCTCATAAAGCCAGAGGACGTAGTGGAGAAGCTGCTACTCAAATTCTGCTCACCGCCCCCCGCCCTGTTTACCGCTCTTCACTTCTATGCAACAAGCTTGAGGCGTTGCACAATGCAAATAATGTATATGCAGCAGCAGCAGCAGCAGCAGCATCTACTCCTCTACATACATTCTTCAACGAGCTATGTTGTAGTCGGCGTAACTACACACACACACAGAGCACAACAAACACACACAACTAGTACACGTACACGTACACGTCCTGCAGGCTCTACTTGGCTATTTTTCATATTTTGCCTTTGTGTTTCGGCCAGATAATGAAAACGCGAGTCAAAGGCAGGCAGCAACGAACGGCCAAAAGTTTTTAATATAATTTGGCATTAACTAAAGTGGCAGCTGTGCTTTGTGCGCAGCTCCCACTGCCTGCAAGCCGCTTCTCTGTAGCACGTTGCGTATACGCAGTGTGTTGCTAGTTGAAAGTTTGGCCTACATTTTGGCGCATAAAAGCGAATAGTTTGTCATGTGCGAATCGGATGTGGGCACTCGACTAGCTATGCTGAAAGCCCAACACACTAAATCTCGCCATAAATAAGTCGGAAATGGAATTTCCATGGCGTTGCTCCGCATTCTGTATGTAGCACAATCTTTTGCTTGAATCGCCAATGCAAATCAACTACGGGACTACAGACATGGCATAACGTAGCATATGCATCGATAACGCTTGCCACGCCTATCCACCCCTACCAGCCCCATCGCTGGCACTGCACCGTCTGCTGCCAGCAGTGTTGTGGGAGTGTCCGCTCTCCGTCCGCTCGCACTTCCCCCACGCTTCCGCTCTCATTTTCTGTTACTTCGTCTGTCGCACCGTCGTCACCGAACAAACTTTCGACTTATCTCTTAAGCCGCATAACTTTGCATAAATATGAAGCTATTCAGCAAAACTACCACAAAGCTGAGGCTTCAACTGAAGCTCCAGCTTCAGCATCAGCTCCCAGCTCCAGCTACGACAGCGTAAAAACATTACAAACTGCCCTTAGACCGCCAACTGTTTTCATGTCAACAACAAAACTATTGTGAGTGCGGGTGAATCCCGGAATCTTATTATATTTATTATATTAAAAGCAAAAACAACAACAACAACAACAACAGCAACGACAGTGCAGGCAAACACAACTAGTCAACTTTTCCGATGACGGCACTGCTTTAAGAGATTTGCATAAATTTCCCTAAGCAAACAGAGCCTGATGGGGGCGTTGGCTACGCCGAAGCTTGCATACCCTCTATGTGGCATATAGTTGACTAATTTTATTAAAACTTCGACTACATATAGAGCTCAGAGCTCATGGTTGAGCTAAGATGTTTAGTATTTAGTCACAGTATTATAAGCAATTTTTTAAATTTTCATAAAAAATTTGCGCTTTGCAAGTTTTTTCCTATGGCAGGTTTTAGAAGTTATAGTAGTCTGATTTTGTTGAAATTTGAAGCGCATGTTGAAAACATAATAAAGGTAAATTATGACGAGTTTGGTTGCAATATCTTGAGAGATAAGAAAATTATTTAAAAATAAATTGAAAGATTTACGATATACCTACTCGCGCTTGCAAGTTTTTTCCTATGACAGCTATAGGTTATAGTAGTCTGATTCTGTTGAAATTTGAAGCGTATATAGTTAACATAATAAAAGTAAGTTGTGAAGAGTTTGGACACAATATCATAAGAGATAAGAAAATTATTTGAAAATAAATGCATGACAGATATACGATTCTCAAGTTTGATACAGCGTGATATTAAAAAAAATATAGTAATAGGCTAAATTATACTAGAAACGACATGTCAAACGCCGACTAGGATGCTAATGCTGATCAAGATTATATATAAATATATATACAAGCTCTAAAAAACATTCTTGCATACGTTATACTAATTTTCCTATACGTACATACCCACTGCAAGGGTATACCAAGGAGCAGAAAATATGGCTAGCTCTGCGCCTTGCTGCTCCTCGCCGAAAAGTCATTCATTTCAACTGTCAAGTATTCCTTTCCGAAGCGATCCCATGTGTGCGCGCATATAAATATAAACATTAAATATATGATTATTACAGAGCGCGCATTGGAGCTGGAACTGGAGCTGGAACTGAAACTCATGAATTTATGCGCCATTGTTTTTTGCGGCAACCACAGCAAATTATCGATAGCAATTTGAGCAGACTGAAAACTTGTTTTTCCGCATGTCTCACACACACACATATATATATATATATCAACACATGCAGCGACTCACACAGACACAACGCCATGCTTGCCAAATACTTCATTTTATCGGCAACATCGCGAGTGGATGAGTTGAGAGATGAGTGGATGTCACAGGACTGCGACAGTCAATCTTTCATGACCTCCTCCTACGCCTCTCTCTCTCTCTCACCCCCTTCCCCCCCTCATTTGGTTTTACACAGCATGCTAGTCAGTCGTCCAATCTGTCGGCCTGCGGTTGACATGAGAGCTACCATGACTGCCGCTGCCGCTGCTGCTGTGTCTGGCGTCTGCTGCCGCTGCCGCTGCCACTGCTGTTTACCCCGACTCGGCGGTTATTGGGGGTTATTGCCCGCGCTCTACTCACTCCACCCACACACACACACACACATGTCGTAGGTCAAACAAAATGTTTGCTGATGTTGTTGACGCTTGGTTATGGATTTATGACACTTTGGTCATTGCGGTTGTCAGTTCTCGTTAAAAGTTCCACAGTGCCACAGTTCTACTACTCCTATTGCCAGCGAAGTTGCCCCGTTGAACTTTATGACTTGGCCAGGCCATGCCGGGGCATAGATTTCGCCGCCAGATATGCTCGAGCTTGTCAAATTCGACACGCACTAGCTATAAATGAGCGCGTGACGGGGGAGCTGAGGGGGGAGTATTTACCTTTTGTAGTTGGCCGTTTGCCGTCTGCCGTCTGCCCGTTGAACTGCAAATAGAGACAAGGAAAATCACATTATTAATAGTCCGAACGTGACAACTACGCACATACGTGCACACACTCGCACGACTAACACACACACATACGCAGCTGGCGCCATCATTTATCAAAGGAAAAATTGTCAAGAGAACTTTGCGCGCATTTCCGTTGAAATGTTGCCGATTAATTCGCGTGGCCCAAAACCGGAAGCTGCCTACTGCTTCTCTTTCTCCTCATGCTTCCCGTCCACTTGCTGGCCATTAATAATGCAACAGCTGGACTCTGGCCCTGTCAATATTAACTAAAACCAATTATGCAACAATTGAACAACTATAAAATTGCGCATACGACACGTGCGCCAGTTGGACAGAGCTGCCGCCGGCGTGTCTGCCAGATCGAACAGAAAATGCAATTAAATTCATAAAGAAATACATATTATTGCGCATCCTGCCAGCAGACACACACACACATTATTGTGAGTTTGGCTAACATACATTTTTTGCAGCAATTTCTGTGCTTTTAAATCATTAACTCATGTTAAATGCGTAAATATGGTATATTAGCTTTTTGATAATAAGATTAAAAGGCTAAAAGAAGTCGTAGCTGGCGTTATAAATATATTTAATCTTAATCGGCATCAGTAGGCTAGTCCATTTGGCTATATGTGTTTGTCCGTCTGTCCGGTTAGCCGTATAAACACAAAAATCTTATCCATTATGAAAGATAGAGATCTCAAATTTGGCATTAAAAACTCTTAATTACATACGCAGATGAAGTTTATTTTAAATTTTAAGTGTCGAGCCTACCGCCTTTGAAAAACGATATTTTCGTTTTTAAGCTAGAATAATAGGCAAAGTTAATAACATTAATAATTGAATTTTGGCACATACGTAGCTAAATATATTATTGATCTTCGCTGCAAATTTCAGTTAAATTGAATTGTAAACAAAGAAGTTATTGAACAATGAAATATGAGTTTAGGTATTTAATATTTGAAATTTGGTGCGCTTAGCATCTGTGAATGGTATCTAACTGTCGGCTGTAGCTCTCTCAACTTGTCTTTTAATTCAATTTTCATATGCAGCAGCGCGGGCGAAACCAAAGCGAAGAAATCAGCGCAAATTCAATGAACTCGAAATGGAAATGGAATCGCAACGAGAACAGACAGACTAACTGCAGTGCACACACAGCCGGTACAACACAGTGTGTATGTGTGTGTGTGCTTGTGTCCTTTATGTGTGTCTCGCGTTATGAGAGCGCGCGTTATGCTGCTGCTGCTGCCCAATGGCCCTGGGCTCTGGGCCCAACGGCTGGCGCGTGTTTACAACGAAAATATTTACACTGCAGGCATAAAAACTGCATAAATGTGATTATATTTTCATTGGGTTTTATGCGCGTCGGCCGCGTGGTCAGTCATGTAATTCGATTGCGATTTCAATTAGCGTAAAATGCACTGCAAATTCATCGACAACGAGACGACAGGCCAGAGAGAGAAAGAGACAGCAGGCAGAGCAAGAGAGAGGGAGGGCCATAAATGAGGACAGTAAGTGCATAAAGATAGGCATAATGAAATTGACAAAATGACTCTGTCGATGGGCTGCTGCTGCTACTGCAGCCAGTTATGTTTAATGTTCAATCAATCATAATGATAATGTAGTGGAGGCAGTAACGGTAAAGCCCTGTACTTTTCTGCTAACTAATTTTTACGAAGAGCCAAACAGCTTTGTTTAACTTTCTTGACGATAAACTTAAGAAAAGAAAGTCTGCCTAGCATAAATTTGTTGGTATTAAATATAGAATAATTATATAGGCACAGTTTATAGGGAGAAGTAACATACATTTGCTTAGATATATTTTTTCACTAAATATTATATCTTTTTATATATATTATAACATTTTTATAATTTTAAAAAATATATAAATTATTTTCCATTTTATTGAACAATTTTATAAATAATTAAAGTGTTAAAATTATAAATTTCAACGCAATGACTATCATTAATTTGTAAAATTTATTTATTTATTTAGAATTTTAAATTAATTTAATTTAAAAAATTATTCGCATTTTAAATTTTTAAACATTTGAAATCATTATGATTGCGTTGAAAAAAATAACTATTTTCATTAAATAAACTTTGCAATAAAATATTAATTTGAAGACTTAATTAAAATTTAATGAACTTTAAAAAGTTTATTTTAAAAATTTTAAATCAAGAAATGTTCCCCCTTTACATTACTAAACTTTTAATTGCTCTATTACTGCTTGTCTGCAAATACTTGTCATTTCTACACCTTCTAACAGATTAGCCGGCTTTAATTGCCTGCGACACACCCACAGCACTGACAGCAGTAAGAAAATTCATTAATTTCCATTTGATTGGCCGCTTAAGAGACATTTGTTTATAAGCCGCACACGGAAACCGTACAAAGGCGGCGGCAATACAAGTACAAGTACTTAAAAGATCATTACAAATTGATGCTTCCCACCGAGCGAGCACAGCCAGACAGACGGCAGCCTGAAGACGACAGCAGTTGATGGCAATTGTGTTGCAGTCAATGCTGACGAGGCAAGGCAGTCGTGTAGGAGGAGCAAGCAGAGAAATAGCAAGCAGAAGAAGCACAAGAAGACTACCAAGACGGCTTTCGAGTCTTGAGGTGGGGCTGAGCAGCGCTTACGGCACTTGCTCCTCCATCGCCATGCCGAGTCGTTAGAATGCCATCTCCTCGCTCGCTTCACTGCAGCATCCCACTATAGTAAATGTTATCTCTGCAAACATTTGACAATCAGAAATGCTCAAGCCATTGTTTAAACTAAAAATCGAGCTGCAGTTGCAGCAGCAGCAGCAGCAGTACCAGCCAAAACGCAGCCAATACAAAAACAAAGCTGCCTACACAATGGGCCAAAAAGTTGAGCGAATTTCAAAAGAGATTATCCAATATCGAACTGGAAAAGGTTACATTTATATAATAAATAAATTCGCATTGAAAACTGTTCGAGTTCATAGCTTGGAAAATTGCTTGAATAGTTTTCCTTTCAATTCTGTTGAAATCAGTTTATTCTAGCTGCTGTCTCGTGCCTGAAAGCATTTTTTATATATCATAAATTGAGTCTATATCTTCTTAGATACATTTTGAAGAACAGCGACGTAATTTTTAAAACTAAATTAATTTATTTAACTAACTTAACTTGCTCTGAAAATTAAAATCATATTTTATATATGATAAATTGAGTCTATATCTTCTTATATACATTTTGAAGAAGATCGACGGCATTTTTAAAACCAAAATAATTTATTTAACTAACTTAACTTGCTCTGAAAATTTAAATACTCTTCAATTTAATAGTTTGAAAATTTCTTAGAAAATCCCCGAACCATTTTCTTTGCCATACCTCAAGCATAAAGCATATATTCCAAATAAAATCGGTATATACATTTTTTAAAATATCCCCTAAACCCTTGTTCTCTTTTCATACGGCCCAGTTGGCCACAACTATTACTAGAAATTTCAAAGTAGTTTATCCCAACTCGAACTCAAATTGAGAACTTAACTCAAGTACTTTTCGAGTTGATAGTTTGGAAAATTGCTTGCAGTTTTTCGTTTTTCTTCCTCAATCAGCTTATTCTCTCTGCTGTCACTTTTATCGCAGCTCATGCCCGAAAGCTTTGGGGATATATATATATATATAAATGTCTTCCAAATCGATGCTGTATCGATTGCATTTGCAGTATCCGTTTTCGTTCCACTGTGCAACACTGTCGCCAAATGGCTGCTGCTGCTGCTGCTGCCGATGACAAAGCGACGGCTTCAGCCATCAGCTAACTTCCCTGCTTACCCCTGCCGCCTCCTACTACCACTGCAACTGAAATGCACAAAAACACAAATACAGAGACAACAATTGGCGCAACGTCGTTGAGTCCTCGCAGTCGGGGTTAAGTTGACAAGAGAATGAGATTGCATTGCTGCCCGAGTTCAATTCATTTCCACTCGAACAAGTGCACGTCTTAAAGGCGACACCACGCCCCCGCCCGCCTGCGCTTACTGCCTGCCACGATTACTATCCGTTGTGCATCATAAAAGTAGCTGTCCCCCGGGGCATGCCTCAACGCGGGGTATACGCCTTGAAAATGCTCACTGTTTGTCTTAGAATTTGGCTAAGACAGAGAGAGAGAGGTTAGGGCAGTGGAGACTTGTCAGCCTTGCGTTGTTTTGCTGCCGCTGCTGCTCTGACATTTGACAGTTGGAATACTGATTACAGTCAGCAGTCCCGCAGCTTAGACGCAGCTCTGGCCAAGGTCTGCGCGCCTGTTCGCCTGCTGCTGGTCACGATTAAGAATTAACAATCCTCTCACACTAATGACTGCCAGTCAAAGAGTCAAAGCGTCTGTCTGTCTGTCTGTCTGCCTGTCCGTCCAGGCGCTGTCAGCTCTCAGGCGAACGGCACTTTGTCTTCCTGCGCTTCTGCTTCAACTGGCACACGGCGCAGCTCCGGCAGCTCCGACAGCTCCAACTGCCTGCCTGCTCGGGCTGCTGCCGGTGTCGGTGCCAAAAACGTGGATGCTAAAATTTAGGTTAATTGATAATTGATAAAAGCACTGCAAGTGTCTGTGTGTGTGTGTGTTAGCCACACTTTAACTTCGATCCATGCACAGTCGCACTCGACAGATGCAATGAAATCGGAACATTACAAACAGTTCGAGCAGTCTGAAGTGCGCATGAAATCAATACGCAGGGCAGAGTGGGCAGTTCAGTAAGTTCTCTTGTCCGCAAATGAGGTCGCACCATTTGACCCATAAATGAGCACGCCTCGAGGCCTAATGAAGCCTTCCCCCACCCAGCACTCACGTACACAAATCATTTATAATGTACACGAGACAACTGACAATGACTTGTGAATTAATTGATGTAACCATTTAAGGCATACACTCAACTACACACACACTTGCACACACACTTACACACATACTTAATACGCACGAGTCGAGGCTCGAGTTGGGAATTCAATTGAAGCTTATGCAACGCACATTAAATGCCATTATCCATCATTTTACAAAAGCCTCAAGTCAAAATACATTGCGGAAATGTCTGTGGCAGAGACAGAGAAAGGGAGAGAAAGAGAGAGAGAGTAATACACAAGGTTACGCACATAGAGCAAAAGAGATGTAGAGCAACAGACAAAGAGAGCGAACGTACAATTGTATTGTGTGAAAATTGGCAAATGCCTGGCAGGCAATAAAGCACCTTCAGTTATATGAAAATTGACTTCGTTTAACGAGATTTAGGTTATTGAATTAAGCCTGAATATAGCTGGGAAATTTCTATTATTCTATTAAAAAAATGTATTAAAATTTATCTGGCATATAACTGCGAATATTTAATAGATTTATTTATTTAAATTAATTTTAATTTCCATTTATCTAGAATATATCTGTAGTTCTCTGTATTATTTTAAAATGTATTATATAGTAATAATTATAATTTAATGGTAATACTTAATTTCTTTGTAATACATTTTGTGTATTCTATAATATTCTATATCATACATAATTATATATTTAAATAGAGTTTATATATCTATTTAAATATATTTGTTATACATTTTAAAATATTTGACATATATTTTTATAAGACGCAAGAAATGTATATAATAATAAATATATTACTGTTCAAAATATATCAGCAAAATATAAAGTTTCAAATTTATTATAAAAAAGGAATACAGAATTCTGCTTTTTTATTATAATTATATACTTTATTTTAAATTATTTTTTCTATTCAGTCGATACTGTTAAAGCAATTGGATACTATAAATGGTATGAATTTACGTAGAATTTATGAATATTTTGTATTATTCCACATTCAAATATTAATTTCAATTTTCCTAGCATTAATTTTGCATATGCTGTACTGTCTCAAATATATCAAATTAGCTGATATACAAATCTATTTATTGATCAAGAATTTATTTTGAGGATTCTAAATTATTTTATAAATATACATATATATAAATTATAAAATAAATTATTAAAATTGCATATATTTCAATTTATCGTATTTTATACAACTACATGCATTAAATTTCAGTAAAATGAACTAATTTAAATTTAGCTAATTCACTGTTTAACGGCATCAAACTTGATTTGCATACTGTGCGTGGCTGCTGCAAGTACCATTAATAGTTAAGTGCTGAGCAGAGATACAGACACTGGTGACGTGCAACGTGCCACGTGCTGCATGTGCAGGTGCAGGTCAACAAGCGCGTGCTGCTGCGACAGGCCTGACACGAAAACTGCATTAAACGCCAATAATGGAGCGAAAAGTGTCAGGCGACTTGTAAAGTTGAGCAGTTGAGCAATAGAAGAGCTTAAATATTTTATGACCAGCCCCGACGACTGTGTGGGTGAGTGAGTTGAAGAGTGTATGTGTGTGTGTGTGAGAGAGCGTATGTGTGAGTATGTGGCTTGTGTCAACTGAGGCAAACTTGGCTTTGGGAAACAATCGAGTGACGACATGGAAAATTAGTTTACGCAACCATTGCCAAGTGTCGCTGGCAGTCTGCTGGCTCGACTGGCTCGACTGTCTCGACAGCAGCATCCCGGCCGTCAGCCAGACAGCCGGAAAGCCAAGGAAGCTGTGCTAAGTCAACTCAATGCAAGTCAATCAGCCGGAAGTCGAAGAGCAACGAGGGACGGTCGAAAACTTTGCCAGCGCGCGGCATTGAGGTGGGGCAGGCAGGCAGGCAGGCAGAGAGTTGAAGGAACGGTGCAAAGGAGAGTAGTAGCAACTTCTGACGTGGCAGCTGTTGCAACAATTGTTGGCAGCGTTGTTGCGCCACACTGAAAGTCGATTTGCTTGCCTCGTTCTTTCCTGCCTTTGCTTCCTCCTTGCAGCGACAGCAACAAAATTGTTTTTCTTAGCTCGTGCCTGCTGCACGCACTCGCCCCAGTCCGCGTCGTGCCCCCAATACCCCTCCCTGTCCGTGCAACACACACTTAATTGAGTGCAAAGCTGGCGCTGCAGAGCAGCAGATTTAACTTTGGACAACTTGAATTGATTCAAAAGTTTCATTGTTCGCGCCGAAATACGGGGAAAACGACGAAGCTCGTGCCATTCACAGTGCGCAGTTGATTAATCTTGAGCGAAGAGCACGAGATCCTCTTAGCGCGAATTATTAACTCAGACAGGAGAGAAGAAAGAGAAAGAGAAAGATAAAGGCATGCCTACCTGGCCTGCTAATTAATGGGCTGACAGCACATCATGGCGTATACTTAACGTGCATACGCACTGTGTGCCAGCACAAGCGACGCAAACTCCAACTGAAACTCAAACAGAGTACCTCCCCCCGCTCCCCCTCTATAGACTGTCTGGCAGAAACTTAAACCATACATTTCAGCTGGAATTTATTGCAGAGCCGAACAATTACAATGTGTAGATACTTGCCACATATATATATATATATATATATATCTGTCTGTATTTGCAATCCCGACAACTGAGAAAATATATCGATGCACAAATTAAACTGCAAGTGCTGCAGAGGATTGGGGCTGGGCGAAGGGAATTCGAACGAACTGAAATAAAACTGTGAACAGTGGCACGAACGACCACCACACACATCGTATGGTATTTAATTTTCTACTATAAATTTCTACTGTTCTACTATACTACTACCAAAAACAAATAGCGCACGAATCCCAGTCGCAGAGTCCAGAGGGCAAATGAACAACTGCCAGCCAAAGCATTTGTGGTCGGTTGAGTGGCTCCTGCTCGGTAGTATTTGCCAGCAAATTGGCTGGGAATATTTGGTCAAGAGTGCGACATTGGCCATTGAATTTGCCAGCTATTCGGAAGCTCCAAATGAACTTATACTAGTGGCGGGTTGGAGGTGATGGGTCTCTCAAGTGGCCCAATTGGATTGCCTGCTCTCAATAATTTTCTCATTAGCAGCTTTAGCACGCCTCAACAGCGCTCATTCCTGATCTGCCTGCCTGCCTGCTTGCTGCTCTCCGACAGGTCACAGTCAAATGACCTCGACGTCATAAATAAGCCGACAATAAATAAATATGGCAACAGGGAGCAACTCCAGGCGAAGCAGGCAACACAATAAATAACGAAATAATTTTTACAAGCCAGACCAAACAGGCTGCTGCTGCTGCTGTGGAGCGTTTCTCAGTTCCGGTCGGGTCCGGTTCCCTTTTCAAGGACCAAAGAAAATTCTTGAAACAAAAACGCCGCATTTTACACCCTTGTAATTGTGGGCTTCGGAAATTACGTAGAACAAGGGCCAAGAATTATAGGAATGCAGTCAAACTGACCAACGAATGCCCTATGAAGCGTGAGCATGAAAAATATTTAGCAATTTTTAGACTCAATTTAACATAACGAAATTTAATCTAAAAATATTTATGTATATTAGAGATGTTATATTATATTTTTTTATATTATTTTTAATGCTAACAAATCCACGCAGTAAAACAAAAATAAAACTTGCTCTAAGCAAAATCCAACTCAATCCACTTTGCCCTCCACAACAAACCCTCGTAAATCATTGCCTAATTTATGTTGCTTTTGCCTTATGCCAATCCATAAATAAATCTGCGATAAATAAATCAAAAGTCAGCAGCAGTTTTTTTAATTAAAACTCGCAGCTTGAGAACGGTAATTGGACAGATCGATGATAAATGTTCGTGTTTGATATCTATATTGTATATAAAGAGATTGTATCTGTAGCTATAACTGGTAAGAACAGCTTGGAATTTTATTTAGACACAGAGAAAATATAGTCACTCGTAGCTGGCTTTATCTGATGGTTAGAGCTCAAAATTAACTTAAGTTCAGTCTATAAAAATATGCATTCATAATAATAATAATAATATGCAGATAATATATATATCTGAATTTAAAGACGGTATCTGCAAATATAATTTACATATAGAGCTTAAATTTTACTTCAGAATCAGTCTTTAAAAAGATGCATTCATAATTAGGAATATGTGATAAAATTTCTTAATAAAAACTCCCAATTATAATTTAAACTTAGAGCTTAAATTTGACTTAAGAATCAGTCTATAAAAAATGCATTTATTATTCGGAATATTTGATAAAATTAATTAATATTATTTTTATTATTTTTAATCTGCAAATATAATTTACACATAGAGCTCAAAATTGACTTAAGACTCACGCTACATAAAGCCCTTAATAACAGCGTAAATCCGATAAAATTGTCTGATATATCTAGACTTAATATCTGCAATTATAACTCATCAGTGGAGCTCAAAAGTCAATAAAAGCCATTCGTTATATACTTATCAAATTTACAATCTGCTGCGCCCTATTATATAGTATACCCTGCTGCGTTGCACAGGCGAGGTATATACATACTACAAGCAAATATAAATGTCCTTGCTGTGGCTGCGGCGACAACGGCAAGTTTTGGCTCACGTTTGCGGCAAGCATTACCCGCCGTGGAGGCCATTGCAGGAGGCCACAGCTGTAAATCACAGTGGACACTGCAGCAGCAGCAGGAAAATTGAACAGCGTACGGGGCAGAGGTAGAGGTAGAGCTATAGACAGCGTGACAGAGGGTGTCCAATAGGCCGCTGCAGCAGATACTTATAAATTATGATGGCACACACACGTTTACACGGCACGAGGCTAAATAACTTTATTATTAGCCAAAAATCTGGAGCGCAAAGTGCGTTAATAAAAATCGCAAGCACGTCAGCGGCATTTGGCCAAGCCACACCGCCAGCCCGCCCGCCCATCAGCTTGGCTTAATGTTTGAACATTGTCTGGGCTTATCTTGGTTTACAGCGCCGTGGGCTATCAGCGTCTGTTCCGGCAGCGACCCCTACTGCTGCTGCTGCTGCCGCTGGCAGATCAAGTTTGCCAAAGTATCTTAAAGTTGCATGTTAACTCGATGTGCGTCGGCCCAGGTTGGCAAACTTTTCGGTGGGAGGGGGCGAGGGGCAGTGAGTGGAATTGAGCAATAAAGTTTGCAACACATTTGCGCAGTACACACACACACACACACACACAGAGAACAGACACCCAAACCGCCAATTCCAAGCGCTACAAGCTGCCGCCATGCAGTCGAGCAGTCGAGCTATCGAGGGAGGAGCGAAGCCGAGAGGGGAGAGGAGGCGCGATGCCGTCAGCTGCGAAATATGCAAATATTGCGGTTTAATTAAGTCGACTGCGAGTGCAAAGTAATCGCTTGACTCTCCCGCGTTTAATTGCCCGTCGTCACACGCGGCGTATGACTGATGGCGCGTGCAGACTGATTAAGCCGGCTTAACATTGCGTATACGCCGCGTGTGCGTGTGTGTGTGGCACTCAATGAATTATTCAAAAATAAAACACTCGAGCAGCAGCAGCACGTAAACAACAACAAAACACTCGTGAACGGTGCCACTTAGGACACACACACACACACAAACACACAGCCGAAAACTAAAGAAGCAACAAGAAGAATGCGAGAGAAAGAGATGAAGGCGACAAGAGTAATTTGCACTCATTTCAGAAGGCGGGAGGGGGGAGTCCAGGCAGGGAGCTAGAGATTCGTATGATGATGATGATGACGTTGATGGAAATTGTGCTGCTGTCAGCGTTGCGCTGCGTAACCGCAAATGGCAAGCAGCAAGTGGCAAGCGGCATGCGGCAAGTGGCAATGGGCAAATGCCAGGCGTTAAGTACGCGAAATTTCTTTCTTCGGCTGGGAAATTAAATAGAAAGCGAGTGGGCGCGCTACAAGTTGCTATGGCCAGCGTTGGAAAATTAACACAAAAAATAAAAATAAAAAAATGGAGCTGAGAAACAGGAAATTAAGTTTGTGGCGCGTCTTCGCGCGGTTGCCGGAAATGCAATACAAACGGGAAATATGCTAAATAAATGCACGCAAGCAGCAGCAGCTGCAGCTTCGGCTAAGTCGGCCAAGTTAATGCTAAATGGAGTTGTGCACTTTACGCGCAACCTACTGCCTCCACCTCCCGCATTCAGATCCCTGCCTCTGCCTCTGCAGCGTCAACACGTGAAATGAAACGAGACGAGACGAAACGAAACAAGTGCATTATTTGCATTAAATTATGCATGCGACGTTTGCCAAGCGGCGAAGCGTCGAAAAGCAAGTAAAAAGCACAACAAAGCAAAGGGGTGGCACTACCAAATACCCTGTAATTGATTAGATGAGAGAGTAGAGAGTGAGAAGAGCGAGAGAAGAGAAGATAGAGAGAAGAGAAGAGCGAGAGAAGAGAAGAGCAAGAGCAGAGATGAGCGACAGAAGAAAAGAGGGAAAATAAGAGAAGACAGATTAATATCTGTGTATAGAACTTGATTACCTTTTACTTAATTAATTGTTTGCATTTAAATATTTGACTTTATTTTAATTATTTTATTATTTAATTTTTATTTTTTTATTCATTTTTTTTTATATTTTTAATGAAAACTTTTTGTATCATAGGAATATATATTTTTCATGTTTTAGTTAATAAATTTGAAATAGTTTTTACTTAGTTTGTCAGTTTTAAATTAGTGTTTATTATCTTGTTTTTTTTTTTAATATACAAATTTGTAATTAATTAATATTTATTATTTATTTATTTATTATAATTATTAAGAACTGCGAATTTAGTTATCGGTTTAATATTATTATTATACTTATTTATTTCTGAGTAATTAAGCATTAGTATAAAAGTTAGATTTTACTTTTAATTGTTGTAATAATTTATTTCTAAAATTTGTTTTAAATACTATAACTTTTCTTCATTTATTTCAAGTATTATATTTATTTTTATTATTATTAGTACTATTATTTTTTTTATTATTTTTATTATTATTTATGATTACTTGTATTTCAAATAATTATTTCTTGAATTATTTTATTAATTATTTTTTCATTATATACATAATTTTTTGAAAATAAAAAAATATATTTTCCATGTAAGTACATTAAACTCTCTTTGGCTCACCGCCTACAGGGTACACCGCAAAGTGTCAGCAGCCGCGCGAATTCACACGCCAGCAGCCAGCAGCCAACAGCAGCGTCCGGAGGCGTTGCTGCTACTACAAGGGTAGGCGTGGCGGGCCAGCTGAACGGGGGCCACAAACAAAGCGCAAACAAAGAGCGGATCGCGTGAAAAGGTACACGAGAGCTGAGCAGGGTCTGGCCCCTAGGGGGATTTGCTTGCCACTGCCGCTGCTGCTGCTGCTGCTGGCGCTGCCGCACGCAGTTGTTGGCTTTCCACCACAGCGGCTTTTGAGACTGATGCATGGAATTTGTACAGTTTAAATTGAAGTGCAGCCGAAGAAAGTGCGGGAACTGCCCGAACCCGAGCGAGCGCGGCATAAACAATGGCTGAAGCGGTGTCAAGGCTGAAAGCGCCTATCAATTCAAGTTAGACGTAGACCAAGTCGAGCTGACTTTATATATAATATTATATAGAGTAGCTTCAAGTATTTCGAGCAGCAACTCATCACCTTTTATGTAGCATTCGCTGCTCTACAGCGTAAAGAATCGCTTAGTTATTTGCATGGAAATTGCCCTCATTTCGCGCAATAACCCTACCCCCCTGCCCGCTTGCCTAGTCATTTATTTGGCATTGCTGAAAAATCAACAGCTAAGAGGAACTTCAACTGGGGAAATAGTTTGTCAATAGTTAAGATTATGACTCCATTTTAGATAATGGCAAGTCATTTGTAACGATTCAGCACAGCGACACGCTGCTGCCGGCTGCCTGCTTGCCGAGTGAGCATATTGCAAAGGTCCCTTAACTGCTGCTGGGGGCCGCAGCTCGTCGCTCGCAGCTCGCAGCTGACCAGGAGCAAGAGACCAGTGGAAGCAACAGACACGCTGAAAGTTGAAGCCATTGCGGGAAGCCGGAGTGAAGGAAACGCTTAGTAGAGCTGGCCACAACAATGGCTGACAAGCACAAGCCATAAAATGCAATGCCAACAGCAACAAATGTTCCACTGGAACTTCTCTCTCTCTCCCTTGTGGGTGCGTCTCTGGCGACGCTGCTTTGCATAGTCAACTGATTTTGATGGCATTTTCGCACAGCTTAAAACAATTTGCCATAGCGCTTTTACGGCGTGGCGTTGTCCTGATGTGAGCGATGCGAGCATAAGGCGAAGGCTTGCGTTGAGAATGGCCAACAAATGGTCATAAAAATCAGCTGTAAATTGCTTTCTCTTGCTTTCTTGATGGCCACTGGAAATGCACTTCCGCTGCGTGTGTGGCAAGCTGGGCGTGTGTGTGCTTGGGGGCGTGACTACAGTATTAAATGCTTAAAAGCACTGAACGTGCAGGCAGCACGCAATCAGCATCGCAGTCCGAGTTCGAGTTTACTTTTGTTTAAAAGCTGAAAAGTCGAGGGACGCGCCCAAAAGCGCGCTACGTTGCACGCGTTAAATAAGCCAGCAAAATAATAGTCATAATAATAATACTAAAAAAAAATAATCGTAAAAATAATAATAGTAATATAACGAGAGCGCCGGCAGTTTGCGCGTTGCAAAGTTTGCGCCCGCCCTTTTTGCACTTCTCTGTAACTTTTGCGGAAATTCTATTGGGAATCGAGGCGCAGGCGAACCTGGCACGACCTGCACGTTGCAAAAGTTATAAGCAGCTCAGCAGCAGTAGCGGCAGCAGCAGCAGCAGGTGAGGATTACAAAATGCTCTGCCGAAAAACTATTAAAGTCTACGGCCCGTGCTTGGGCACTTAACTCAACTCAACTCAACTCAACTCGGCATCGACCTGTCAGCAGCGCATTAAAAGATGATTTTCGATGTTGCTGTTGCCCTTGTAAAAACATAAATGTCATTAGCATGTAGCACGAATAAACGCCTGCTCGCCCCTTTGTCAGTCGCCCTTAGCCAATCCCCATTCCCAACGCAATTTCAGGCTGGCTGGCTGACTGGCGGCGAGTGTCTGTGCACGAATCACTAAAATGTTCACAAAAGTTAAACTTCCGTTTCCTGCCGCTGCTGCCAGCGGAAGTAAGTAAAGCTTTTCCACATTAAAAAGATGTAAAGCACTGCGACAGGCAAAAAAAAAAAAAAACGAAAAAGAAAAGCAAGTAGCGAAAAAAATAGACAAGAATTTCGAGACATTAGCATTGCTAGGCAGACCGCAAATACCCTGCTTGAAATAAAAATTCCTAGATTAATTCCTCAAATAATCTAAGATATTCGTTTTTAATTTCCTGCTTTTTATTTCGGCATGAAAAATGCAGAATATTTGCTAAGCTTTGCTCAAATGCTTTTAGATTTTCTACACAAAGTAAAGGAAATCTGTTTATAGATTAAAGACCTTAAAAGTATGCAATACGTTTTTTTTATTAATTTAATTAATTTAATTAATATTTAATTTACTTGCCTTAACAATTAATTTAACTAACCAAAAAATAGCAGAAAATCCGAGATTTTTTTCTAAGATTTTCTGCACGTTAAGATAAGCTAACGTTTTTTTCCATTTAAACATTTTTTAAGAAAGCAGAAAAATTCAGAGAGTCCCGTTTTTTTACAAGTTGAAATAAGCTAAAAAAATTCTTTATTATATTTAATAGCCTTTATTTTAATTTCCTACATTTAATTTCTCTGTTAAAACTTTTTTCAATAAAGCAGAAATATTCAGAGAATTCGGAAAAAACCTTCCTGCACATTTCTGAAATTTCTCAAATGTTTTTTTTTAAATTTCTAAACACGCGCTAGAATAAATTTCATGCTAGTGCTTTTCAGACTCTTGCATAATTCAATCTTTTTTGCCCCACACTTTTTTTTAATTTGATGCAAAGAATGTCACAGAACCGAAATACCCCCCGAGGCAAGTGTTTTCAAATTGCAAAGCAGCTAGGAAGAACTGTGCAAAAAATACACACTCATACACACACTTCCACGCACACTTGCATGCATATATAGAGCTGATGGAGGCTCGACCTGACAGTGGGAAACATGTAGATAAGCTGCGTCAACTTGCTCAAAATACCACGAAAAGCGAGAAAAACGAAATACGAAAAACGAGAAACGAGGAAAACTGTACAGAATGTAGAAAAAACAATGTGTGGACGGGGGCAGAGAAAAAAGAAAAAAGAAAAAACGAAAACCGAGTGTGAGCTGCAAGACAGCGAAATATTGCGGGAATATTCAAAACATGCGCTTAAAGGTATTTTGCAGCACATGACAGCAGCAAAAAGCATTAAAAACCGCTGTTGTATAGGGGGGAGAGGGGCAGGTGGGCCAAAGTTGAGAGTCGGCTAAAATATGCAGCACACTTGCGAGTCACGTGCTGCCACCTGGTGGCAGCTAGCAGCTCTAGCAGCTAGGAGGCGGTGGAGACGGCTGAGCTGATGGCCGCCAGCTGCCGCTGACGTTGACCAGGCTTCCCTCCCCCTCTTCTCTCTTAGCTGCTCTGCATTGTTTGCTTATGATTTGTGTGTGGCTCAACTGAAACGAGATTCGAAACTGTCAATCAAGCGCATCGCAAATGACCAACTAGTCGAATCCAGAGAGAGAGAGAGATAGAGAGAGCGAGATAACAGCCAGATTTTTGTCCGAAAATGGACTGAAGCAAGAGAACTGCAAACGTGACAAAATTAGTGAACAATGGACGCAGGAAGAACCTTATGAACTCTCGATGCGAGACGATGCGACACTGCCAAGCCCCAGTTAGACAATGACAACAACCACAATGAAGGCAACTACAACAACAACAAACAACAACAAACAACAACAACGACTAAATGTGGTCAGCCACTGCGGCGAACAAAAGCGACTGACAATGACAACGAGGTAGTCGAGGTGGAAGACCATATTAAAAAAGCATAAAGCCAGGCCCGAACCCCGCACACTGCCCGCTCGACCAGACAAAAGCGGGCCAGGCTTTATGGCAGCTCTGCAAATGGCCACATAATGGCACGCACACTCACACACTCACACACACACACACAGACACACAGACTGGCTCACACACATGTGACTAAGCACATACATATGCCACAGAGTGTCCTGCCACTACTGCTGCTGCTGTCTCCGGCCGCTGGCAATTGGCGTCACGGCAAATTGAAAGCGAAATGAAACTAAACGAATCGCACGAGAAAAGGAGAGGCACAAAAAGGAAACTCAAATCAAACATTTGACCTTTGATGACTCAATCGAAAGTCGCACAAGTCCCCAAACTGGTCCAACTTAAAGCCATACACCATTTGTATACCTATATCAAGCCATACACCTGAACAGCTTGGAATCTCTGCATTTCTTCAGCATGCCTGTCAGCCCAACTTTCTTGAGCAGCAGCAGCAAAGGGGAAAGTGAATTGGC
The DNA here is from genome assembly GCA_035046045.1 of Zaprionus bogoriensis. Lineage (NCBI taxonomy): Eukaryota > Metazoa > Arthropoda > Insecta > Diptera > Drosophilidae > Zaprionus > Zaprionus bogoriensis. The sequence goes on from JAWNOI010000145.1 coordinate 2,086,349, forward strand.
AGGGTAAGGCGATTGCGGGTACAGAGAGGTCGAAAAAATTCTTCTAGTCGTACTAGATAAATAGTTGGTGCAAACTTTGCTGCAATAGGGAAAAGTTCAGGTGACGTGTGCGCGCGCTGCTCTTGCGTCGGCTTAAACGGGCAAAAATGTCACCACAGCAAGGCGTTCCCATATCCTAGCAGTGGGTATATTCAATTTGGCCAAAAGTTTGCCTAGATAGCAGATATATATACTTGAACAGGAAAGTCGATCAGTTCAGCAAATCGTTGAGTATTAAATGTATTAAAAATTGAAAAAATAATATAAAAATAATATAATATAATAATATAGAAATAATATAATATAATTATATAGAAATAATATAATATAATTATATGGAAATAATATAATATAATAATAATGTAGAAATAATATAACAATATAAAATAATAGTGTAGAAATAATATAATAATATAAAATAATAATGTAAAAATAATATAATATAAAATAATAATGTATAAATAATATAATAATATAAATATATAAATATAATAATATAATATAAAAATAATAATGTAGAATAAAAATTTCTACTATATAAAATTTTCAGATCAATATGATTGCCATAGTACATTTCCAAAAATTTCCGTTAGTTTGCAAAATATTTCAACTAATTTTAGCGCATCTCTAGTCTATTATGCTCTCTCAATTAATAATTTAATTAATAATTTTAATAAAATCAGACAATTATACGAAAATATATACAAAAAAATAGGTTTAATTGTGAGTTTGATCTGAAAATATCTTACATTTCTCAGACAACTAAAACATAAAACTGTCTTAGGACGTTCGGTTGACGTGATACGTTATTTTTAGAAATTGCATAGTACCATAGAATATTTTTGGAAATTTTCGTTTATTTTCAAAATATTTCAAACAGATTCAATATATATCAGTTTTACGCTGCTATCTAAATTCTGCTCAAATTTCAACTAGATCAGACGACAATAACATATAGAAAAATTTAGTCAGTGTGAATGACATATAAAACATAACATATGAAAAAATTTAGTCAAAGTGTGATTTTCTTAACGAAATTTAAATAATTTCATTCAATAAGTTTCAATAATTAATGGGTCCATTATATTTAATAGCGTTCAAGGTGAGAATAGTTTTTAAAAATTTTAAATAATTAAATATAACTCAAAGCTCAGCTCAAGAACGACCTCAAAAAGAAAACCTTCTAGTCTGCTGAATTGTAAGCAACTCTCTGCCAGGGTATGCAACTTGCGAGACCACGAAGCAAACATTTCTAACTAAATTTTTCTTGGACAAGCAGCAGCAATTTTTGCAAAATAAAAAAATGTCAGGCACGCGCACGTCGCTCCAGCTGAAAATATGCATTAGAAAATGTTATAACATAAATTGAATAAACCAAAGCAACGACAGGCAATCTATGTGCGAGGCTCTGCATTCGACTAAGCCAAGCAGTATATCGACATGGAACGAGACTTTCGAACTGAAGCTGGAACTGGAACTGGGCACGACTACTGGGATTCGTGGTGTTCTGTGCGGCTCAGAGGGCTGCTGACTTGGCAACATTTCTCATTTTGGCGTATGTTTTATGACATGTGCATGTTGTTATTAGGCATACAGCTTTATAGATTTCACACAGCACATTTGTCTTGCTTATCAGCGCACAGAAACACACAAACACACACACACACATACACTCTCTCTCTCTCTCTGTGATGGCAACGCAATCAGTCATCTTGTTTGGCATTTGAATGATTAGATAAGTACGGGCCGAGGGAGCTGTCATCTCTGTCCGACCTGCTGGCTAATTTCAGCAATATTTTGCAGGTAAGTGTCAAATGAGAGCTAATAGATAATCGCCAGAGGTTGAGCTATACGTTACAGTTGTATGAGATTATGAACGTACAGCACGAGGGAGCTTAAGTGCTACAGCAGTTGCAAATTGATTACCAAGGGTTATGGTAAGAGTAGCTTAACAGCGTTATAAAGCTATTATTATAGTACTATACATATATCTTATCAATTCAAATGAGAGCTAATAGATAATAGCGAGAGGTTGAGTTGAGCGATATAGAGGAGTCTGAGTGCTTTAGCATTTACTAATTTATTGTCATAATTATTTTAGCATAAGAATAGCTTATTTCCCTTTTTAAAATATTATTTTAAATTTTATGAAATTTTTTCTATTATATTTAATGATTTTAACAACTCCACGGGGAAAACAACTAAACTATAGATTTGATTTTTTTTTTTTGCTTTTTTGCTTATTAAAACATTGTTTTATATTGTTTTAAATTTTATAAACAAATTTTTAAGCAAGTCAATATAATAATTTTAACAACTCCACGGGGAAAACAGCTAAATTAAAGAGTTGAAAACGAGCAGCAATGCTCACATCGATTTATATGTATAATAAAATTTTTTAAAACAAAAAAATGACTATATACATATATAAATATAGATAAAAGCGCTACCAATATTAAATTGTACTTCAGCACTTAAATCATTGTTAAGAGCATACAAATAAATAAATTAATAGATATATAATATGCACACAGATTATCTCTACGTCTTTATTAATTGGCAATAGTTATGGCAAGAGTAGCATAATTGCCTTATTATTATTATATAGCAAATTCTATCAACTAATTGCTAAAAGCCTAAGCAAATCTTAGATTGATAAATAATTTGTACAGCTCTGCAGAGAAAACAACTCACTTGCAGAGTTGTTGGAAACGAGTCAAATCGATTTATATGCATAATAAATACAGTTCGTTATGCCCAAATAAAATGTATATATGTATACAATAAACACACGCATGATATCTCTATATGTCACAGAGATTAGCTAATGACGACAGCAGCAGAATAATGTGTGTGTGTGTGTGTGTGTGTGTGTGCGTGTGTGGCAGGCTTTCAGCTCGAACGTGTACTTGACTATAGCCCGGCAGGTAAACAAGCTCGAGCTGTGGGCCAAATGTGAATGGCAAACAGTGGCAGCAAAAAGTAAGCCAACACAAGCAATGCATTTAATTAGAACAGCAACTGAAACTAAAACTGAAAAACAAAACAAAAGCAAAGGAAAACAAAAACGCAAACGGGCAAATGAGATCGAAAGGTATTTTTAATGAGAAGCAGAGAGAAAGTTAAGGCTGAAAGTGACCTTTTTTTTTTTGGCCAGAAAGCTGCAAAATCTAATCAGCAAATTGTTGAAATAACCACAAGCACAACAAGAAGGCAGGGGCAAATAACAGGCGAGGCGAGTCAAAGTTTGATAACAAACTGTAGGCGTCTACGACGAGGCGTGCCTGTCACTGATAAGACACAGCAGCGTGTACATGGCTCCCTACCCGCTCTCTCTCTCTATCTCTCTGTCTGTCTAACTCAGTCTCAGGTTGACTAAGTCACGCATTCGATAAACTTGAAGCGAGCTTGGCAACGCGCTAATTTAGACGCGTTCGCCGAGCTAATCAATTCCGCATCCCCGTGGCACAGTTGTCAGCTGTGCGCAATGCAAAAATATGCAGTAAGAGCAGCAGACAGACAGACAGACAGGCAAGCAGACAGACAAGCAGACAGGCAGACAGACGAACGACAAGCTAGAAATCAATCTCACAATCACATCGAACGGACGAGGCGGCAATCGACATGCGAGGTTTTTTGCGCAAATTGAAACACGCCTGTGTGTGATACGTGCACAGAGAGTGAGAGGGAATGACCGAGAGTGAGTGAAGAGGGAGAGGAGAGCAGTGGGTAGGCAAACAAAAGGGAATGCAAACAAATCTGTTACTGGCAACGGGCAAACACGCAGTCTCTGCCCCCAGCACGCCATAAAGTATGCAGCAAAGCGGACCAAAGCCAAGTCAAGCCGAGCGCAGGGGCGAGCGCTCGCGAAACTGCAAACGCTGCGCTCTTGTTCGTATGTGTGTGTGTGTGTGTGTGTGTGCCAGCTTTGCTGCCCGTTAGCCCCTTTAGCTAGTGATTCATTCATTCATTGCGCTGGCCGTCGGTCACTCTCGTGCCTGTCCATTCGCCTGTCCGTTCGTCTGTCCGTTCGTCTGTCCGTTCGCCTGTCCGTCTGCCTGTCAGCTCTGTCGCAGCGCTCAGACCGCATTGGCATGGCCATGCATCACAGTGGCAGCCAACCAATTTGAGTCAAGTGGTGCGCACGTAAAAAACCCAAAAGAGCACACTACAAATTTTATTTTCGTAGCTCGTAACTCCGCTGCACTGCCCCCTCTCCCCTCTCTACTTCTTTTTTTTTTTTTTTTTGAAGAGGGTAAAAATAACAAGCAATTTATTTGGCTATGCTGCAAATTGTTACTCGACTCGCATTCGATCAACATCATCATCATCATCATCATCGTGAGGCTGGACGAGGTCCACTCACGCTGCTCATCATCAAAAATCGTTGATTGCAACAAAACAAATTGCATTTTAAGGAGATTACTTGCTGCTGCTGCTTCTTCTTCTGCTTTGCTGTGTGTGTGTGTGCGGCTATTTATAAATCACTGTGCATTAGTATGGGTTGTCGTCGTCGTCATCGACGTCATCGCACTGTGATTCAATTCCCATTGGCACCTTGTCACAAGTCAATGCAATACAAGAATCATATGATTTATTGCGCCTAAGCCCCGATAAGCCTGAAACTATGGGCCAAAAAAGATAAATGGGCGTGTGCGATTAGCGGCCTAAAACAGCCTTTACGCAATTCAATTGGAAATATGCAAAATCAAAATAAAATAAAATGCACATACTAAAAAAATATTTACGCAAATTATTATAGCTGATAATTTGCTATAACACACACGATAAGGGCACGATAAGTTTTGCGTAAACTGGCAGCTAAATTGATAAGGCATAAATGTTAGCTTTATATTGATTTTAGTTACTGAAACTAGAAGTCATGCTTGGTATGTAAATGCTATAATATATAATATATGCTATAATATATTATATTGATTTTAGTTACTGAAACTAGAAGTCATGCTTGGTGTGTAAATGCTAATAATAATAATATATAATGCAATATAGATATATTGTATATTGAAAATATATAAAAGGATCTATGCATTTTTGCGTAATTTTTTTATATAAACCCAAGCTTGCAAATTGTTTAATTTTGGCATAAATGTAGCTTACTACATTATTAATCTAAGCTGTAAATTGCAATAAAATCGCACAATAAATAAGCAAAATTTTCAAAAAACAATTTATGGTATCTAATAGTCGAGTGCATAAATGCAGCTAACTATTTTATTGATCTACGCTGAAAAATTCAAAGCGAACTGTCAATAAACACCAAAGTTATTCAACAAAGAGCAATTCCCTGAGCTGAATGGTATCTCAGAGTCGAGTGTATACGACTAAGGCTCTCTCCACATGCTCTATATACTTAGTCATTAAGCGTTATCAAGTTATTTAGACAGATATCGGGTTATCTGGCCGCTAAGTGCATTCTGGCACAAGTTAAATTGATTTAAAGCCCAAACCGAAATTATTCATTATGCTCGCCATAAAAGTTAACAACTTTCTCTCTCTCTCTCTCTGTGTGTGAGTGAATTCCGTTGTTTGCCTTGCGAGTGACCCTAAAGAGTTCGCATCAGTTTGACAAAATCGTCCCGGCAGAGCTGTAAAAACATTTGCAATGATGTGGACCTAAGCTGTTTACAAGCTCCCGCGCCCCCGCGACGGCAGCTCGCAAAACACGCATAAAGCCGAAGCTACAACAACAACAACAACACCAAGAACAACAAATGGGAGAGACCCTTCGAAAACAGTACGACCAATAAAAACGCAAGAAATTATAAAAAATTCATAATGCAGCAGCAGCAGGGCAGTGAGACAAAGCGCGTGGTGGAGGAGTACGCGGAAAATTGCAAAGGCGGTGCGGTGTGAGGGCATGGCCGGGCCTTGGTACTTTACCATGAGTCAGGGCTGAAGCTGAAATGGCAGTCGGAAGGAAACACGCGAATAAAACGGAGCCAACAAAAATGACACGCGAATAAAAAGTGCGACAAGGCATCCAAGACGGGAATAAACTTGGGTCCGATGGGGCAGGCAGGCCGGAGTTAGGGTCTCTAACTCGCTCCAAGTGGAGGGAGGGTTGGTACTCGGACTGGGACTCATTAGCCTCGCAGCTCGACCATTTATGAGTTGGACGCACAAATGCAAACAAAATTGCGAAACGAGTGCCAAGCGCTGTGCAACGCGGCGTATGAGCAATGTAATTTGATTTGATGTTTATGCGAAGGACTGCGGCCGGCGGACGGCGGACAGCGGACAGCGGACAGCGTACAGAACCATGACAAGGGCCACATAATTGCGAATTGCGTATTGCGGATTGCACACGAAATTATCGCAGTTGCAAATGCTAATTGGAGCAAGTGATTAAGTTTAATTGCAACAGAGATAACAAGCTTAAAACGCTGTAGGGCAACAGCTGCTGCTGCTGCCCGACCCGCAAATACCCTTCACCCTAACTACTCCTAACGAAATTATTTCCTTTTCTTTTTTATTTTTCGCCAACTCACGTAATGCTGTGGCCTGGCGAAATAATATGGAAAAGATGACTCTGGGCTAAACGCAACGAAACGAGTTGGTTACACAAAGTCGGCCAAACTGGAATGAATAAATAACAAGTGCACGATATATTTTGTTGTAAATAAATAAATACATTTTAAACCGTTTGCACTTTTGATGTGTGCACAGGTAAACAACGTGTGCTATTTTAAGTCTCGAATTCAAATTGAATTTAAATGCTTGCCTGCAGTGAAACATCGCACTAGCACGGTGCGGGCAAATAGTACGGAATACTCTATAAACTGTGTGATGTGACGAGTTGCTGCGTTTATTATGCATGTTAAATTTTAATCAACATTTATTGAAATTATTAATTGAATATTTTTAAAAAATAAAAGAGGCATATATTTAATATATACAACTATAGGAACAACTCTGTAAACGGTGTGTTGTGAAGAGTTGCTTCGTTTATTATTTATTATTGCTGCCTTAAATTGTTAGAATATTATACCATATAATCACAATATAATGAAATTATTTATTGCAGATTTTAGAAACAAAATGCAATGTTTATTGCTGGCAAAAATTGTTATAATATAATCAATACGTATTGAAATTATTTATTGAAGATTTTTCAAAATAAAATGCAATGCAATGCAATGTGTGATTCGTTTATTATTTATTATTTCTGATAAAAATTGTCAAAATATATTGAAATTAATTATTGCAGATTGGAAACAATAAAGTCCAATATATTTAATAAATTAAACGTTAGGAAAGAGCGATCAAAAGCAATTTATTGATAAGTAAACTAAGATATAGTTGAACGATCAAATATCAATATCGTATCATCGCATCAAAAATACTATAACAAAATAAGCAAGTAAAAAACAAGTTGAAATTTGGTGAATTCGAAAACAAAAAAAAAAAAATTAAAATTAAAGTAAAAATAAAATAACAAAAGATAAAAAAGTAAGAGAATTGAGAAGTAGTTTCAAATATAAAATATCATTGACTTTAACTAATCAAGACTATATCAAGAAGCTGCCGAAATTTATAAAATAAAGTAAGCTATGTATATAAAAATATATATGTTAAATCAGAAATATAAATACAACAATATTATTCTGGATAAAAAATTAAAAACAGTTAAAGACCCATACGTTAAACCAATCGCTTACAGAGTTCCTGGAACTATTGGGAAAACAAATCGTGCACCTGCTCAGATAATAATTGCTTGCATCGCCAATATCCGGTATAGCTACTGCTTACGTAGCATATCGGCTGCGGCTATCAATGTAGCATTTTTTTTTTTTATTCTGTTTTTTTTTTTGCATACTTTTTGCGAGTATCTATCATGAATAAAAGTCAAATATGCTAACAGCACTTGGACTAAGAGGCTTTGTCATGCAAATTTATACGGGGTCAGGTGGGTTTTATGCGCCGGGCAGGGGAAGGGCAGGGAATTCATGTGAGTCGGATGTTTCGCCGCACTCACACGTCTCTGGTACTACTACTCGGGAGTTCAGAAGTCAGCAGGCAATTGCCGAAACATTTGAAATCCACTCGGGGGTATTAAATGGCAGAGTGCACAAAAGTTATTGCAAAATACGTATATATATATATATATTTTCGGGAATTACATTTCGTTTCGATGCGATTTTCGGTTTAGAATTTGCAGGCGTTTCGCAAACTACTTTTTGCCACACACACACAACTGCAATGGAATGTGCATTGCATTTTATTTCAGTGCAGCACGCATTTATTTTGATAAATTCGTGTGTGCGAGTGTGTGTGAAATTGATTTCTGACTGCACTCGAAACGCAAATTGAAACTAATTAAAGCCAAATTCAGACAGAGCTATACTACTATATATATATATATATATATGTATATATATATTTGTTCGCCGACTTTGCATTAAATTGGCAGCTTTTCGAGCGGTTTTGGTTTCAATTGCATTTGGTTTATGATTAATTGCATTGCAATTAAAGCAATTAAAGCGCACTTCATAATTGACACCCGCTACTCAAACAGTGGCAAACAAAGGCGGCGCCCCCGATTGCATGCAACTTAATTAATGGGCGCCAAAATGTGGGCGTGGGCGACACTTGACAAACTACGCAAACTTGGCACTCAATTAAAAAAATAAAATTTGTGCAATAAAATATTACATATTGACTGCAAGTTTATACTACGTGCTAATAGCTGGCCATGTTGACAATTGGTTAAACTTTTTTCCAGCCAACTTATCTCGTTTATTAACTGTATTATTACATTTTATTGGCCTTTCTTGCTTTACCATATTCATGCACTTTTGTACATAAATTGCACTTAAGTCAACATCATTACAGAATTGTAGTTTTTTCCATTGATATTTACTGTGGGAGTTTACTGAGTTTTTCGACTCACTTTTTGAGCCACTTGTATGACGAAATCGTCGTCGAGGTCTCGTTTCGATTTGCTCTCAAATAAACATATGTACGCTAACAAAATGAATGGGTAATTTCCAACAATTGCCGCTATTCATCACTCTATCGAACTACCCTAAAATTAGATCATTAGTGTGCGGGGGCTCAGCAGGTAGTATTTAGTAAAAAACTTGAAAGAAACTATGTACTGAAGTTTGCATACTCTTTTAAATAAATGTTTCATTGTTGCTCAGTTACTATATACTATATACGACATTTTCAGCCTTATAATTATGTAGCTCGAAAATTTAAAAAAAAAAAAAAAAAAAAAAATTGAATCCATAGGTTGATTTTATAAAAACAGCAATATGCTATAGAAAACATTGATTGCTTAAGTTGTGCTCATTTTGTGCCCATTTTATATGCAACGTTATTATTATTTTCATACAAAACCGCAAAACTACGCCGATTGTTACTATGGCAACTATAGCTTATAGTAGAGCGATTTTGATAAAATTGGCAGTGCATGTTAACAGCATTATTTGAATAAGAAACGGTAAGTTTAGTTATGATATCTTGAAAAATAACAAAAATATGCAATAAATTCCTTGGCAACTGTATGATATAATAGAACAAACTGGCTCATTTTAAGTAATTGATAGAGCGCAGTGGCAAAAAGCATATGCAACAAATTTTATTAAAATAGCTGCAAAACGGAGAGACTTGTTGGCGTTGCCGCGGACAAACGGACAGACGGACAAGGCTATTAACAATAAATATACTTTATAGAGTCAGCAAAATATCGGACTAAAATTATTATACACTCTGCAAGCGTTTATAGGAACTCTGAAAGAAATGTACCCATAATACTGCATTATATATGGTACATATATACATTTTTCTAGTCATAAAGAAATCGTCGCTCATTCTCCAAGCATTTCGAAACGCTTTTGCTTACCTTAGCAAACTCGATTTGTACAGATTTGATTTCAATTATGAAATGATACGCAAAAGAAATAAATAATGCGGGAAATACTTAACAAATACAAGCCCATAAGCTATAAACAGCAGAGATAAGGCACAACCTTACAAAAAAAAATAAAAATACCATACTAAAAATCAAAGAACCTCACACAACTCAAGTTTAGAGCGTGACTAAACTGTAATGGCCTTAACCAAAAACCACAAGCAGGCCAAGTTATTAGCTACGGCACATTTAGATTTGTTTATGTACGAACTGCAGCTATTTTCGCATACTTGAAATAAATCCAAGAAATTATAGAATGCTCGTTTTCGATACGTAAATATTTTTTGTGAGTGGAAACGCATAACTATGGCAGTATATCAATATTGGGAAATAGTCAAGTGAGCAATGATATATGGTATATAGTACAAACAAAGGGGTTAACTTACACTATAGAGGTCGTTAGACTGGAATCTTTCGTTGCTCGTTGTTGTAGTGGTATTTGTATTTGTATTTGTATTTGTATTGGTGTGTGTTTGTGTATTTTGTTTGAGAACACGCGAATTTTAGATTGGGGAATTTAAATAACGGGTTTGTGGGTGACGAATGAACTCGTTAATTTACTTCGACGCGCGACACTCTTTGTTGTTGTTGTTGCTGATAATGATAATGATGTTGCTCGTGAAGCATTGCACTGCGGAATTTGTTGCTGGAATTTTCAACAAAGGCAGAAGATATTAATTGTAGTCGCTCGCCCCGTCGCATTAAATGAAAAGCCAACGAGTGTGAAATGAGGTAATTTTTATTTAAAACACACAGCAACAACAACAGCAGCAGCGCGAACCAAACAGGTTTCGCGCTGTGTACAGACGTCTGTAAGCAGGCATAGATAACAATAAGAGAGTACAACAGCAGCAACAACAACAACAGCAGCAGCAATAACAGCAGCAACAGCAACAACAAACCGAAACCGAAACTGAAACCGGAAAAGCAGCGCGACAAAACTCAAACTTCAACTACAGCTCAATTTCGAACTCGAATTCGAACTCGAACTCGAACTCGCACTCATATTTAAACATTAACATTAACATTAAACGCAAGCGAGAAATAAAAACACAATTAAAATCAAAAACACACACACACACGCACAGAGAGCGAGGCAAGCGGCGCCCGCATAAACACACGCACACACAAACGTACGCGCGCGTGCAAGCCAAAGACAGCGCAAAGCAAAGACAAAACACAAAAAAAAGAAAGAAAGAAAGACAAGTAATAAAAACGTAGCGTAGGCACAGCAAAGCAAAAAAAGAGTTGACGCTGACGGTGACGTTACGGCGAGCAAGTCACAAGCAAAATGTCGCACAAGTCCAATTTAAATTAGTTAAGCAAATTTCATTTAAACAAAACAAAGCGAGAAAAAAAAACAACAACATTTATTTCTCAAGTTTTGGCGTCATTGTTGCTGCCGCCGCCGCATTGACACAATTCGCGCTCTCTTGCTCGCTCTCTTCTTTTCTTTTTTTTCTTTGTGTTTTGTTTTTGATGTGTGTCTTTGCACTCCACGTTGCTCGCGCTAGACTGTCGCTGTTGTTGTTGTTGCCGCTGCTGTTGTTGTTGTTTTTTATTATTATTTTATTTTATTTTTTTTTGTATTTGTTGCTGCAGCGAGTTGCATTTTTGTTTGCGAGTTACGCAGTTCAAGCAACAATAAAAGCCAAAAACACGTTGGCAAACACAAACGCACACACACACAGTCAGAGACTCGCACGGACGCGCACACTAATTTAGATTAGTGTGTGAAGCAGGCAACAACACAGACACACACACACACGCAACGCGCTGCATGTCTATGATTCACACAGCAGCGAGCGTGATACTTTTATATAAACAAATGAAGAATGCAAAAATTCAACAAAAGCTCAACACACACACTCGCACACACACACACACACACGCATATTAAGTAAACTGAACAATTACAAGTGTATTAAGTGTGAGATCCACCGGCGGCTGAACTTAAGTTTTAAATACCACGCGTCTCTTGCTGTATATATTATTATAATTATTATTTTATTAACCAAAAATATATATATATGCAATAGTTGTGTAGTGTTGTAGTGTGTGTTCAAAATATCGTAAATTATATGTTTTCGAATTTAGCGCAAATCGACGGAACAAGTGCAATCCATCCGCGCCTAGAAATCACGACGGCCAAAAGAAGCAGACTGACTGACTGCCTGACTGACTGTTATTAACAGCGCGCGATTACAGCTAGCAAAGACAGTCTAACATAGGCGCTGTTAACGCGCACCTATCGATAGTCGCTGGCATCGATAGTCGCTGCGCGGTGCACTCGCCGCGATAAACATATGTTCTGCAAATTCGCCGTGCATGTCGTCCATTAAATTCGATCAAACAGCGTCAGAATTTGCATTATTTTCAGCTGAAAAAAATGTTATTTATGTGCATATAAATTAACTGCGCTATCAAGTAAGCTAGCATGACCAATATGGAGCAGCTATTGAGCGAGGTAAGTGGACAGGCAGCACCCCGAAAGAGTCTCAAAATTTTCACTGTATATGTGTTTTTGTTTGTGTGTGTGTGTGTGTAGGTGAAAACAAATGTGCAGCAGAAATTCGGCGAGATTCGCGCTGCGCTGCACATGCGGGAGAAGCTGCTGCTCCGCCAGCTAGAGGTAATCGCCAATGCAACGCAGCAGCCGCAGGCAGCGCCCGTGCAGGCGCAGGGGAAAGAAGAAGCAGCAGCAGAGAACTGCCCGCTGCGCTTTGTCGTGCAGCAGGAGGAGGAGCAGCTGCTGCTGGGCATACGCAGCTTTGGGCAGTTCCAGCTGGACAGCAGCCTGCAGCTGGCGCTGCATCGTACACGCGATAATATCAGCGCTGGCCTGCGCAACGAGGATTATATTGAGCCCATGGACGACCATGAGACCATGTACAAATGCCTGGAGACGCACAGGGACAGAGACAGGGACAACAATAATGCCTACTATGAGCTGCACGACGAGCCGCAACCGGAGGCCATTGTGGTGGACTTCTCGCGCAGCAAGTCGCTGCTGGAGGACAATGCCAAGCGTTCGATCATTAACATAACGCTGCAGGAGGCCAAGGATCTCATACGCAGGGCCAAGATCAAGCGGGAGACTTACGTGCCGCCGCTGAATCTCGAGGAGCTGGACGACGAGCTGGAGTCCTCCATAGCCGATGCGGTGTCCAGTCTGGGGCGCAGCTGCTCCGACAAGCCGACAAGCAAACCAAAGACAAGCCGCAAACCGCGCTTCAAGCCAAAGATCACCATCAACAACTGCAATGGCACCATCAATTTGCGCAACATCGCCAGCCTGACCATCAACTGTGCCAGCGAGGATGCGGTGAGTGCCGAGCTGCCGCTCACCGCGCCGGCAACAGCAGCGGCAGCTGCCTCCAACAGCAGCAACAGCAGTAGCAGTAGCAGCGATAGCATCAGCAGCTCCTCGCCCGGCTCCAGCTCCAATGACTCGAGCAACGTGTGCTCGCGCGCGCAGTCCAAGAAGCAGAAGTCTAGCAAGCGTGCAGAGGAGCCTGCCAAGGCCAGCAAAGAGTCCAGCATGGAGACCACGCCCACACAGCCCACCTCGACGGAGACACACGACGTTACCTGCGATTTCTACAATCGCCTGCTCAACGAGATCAAGAAGAGCCTCATCGAGAAGCCCACGCGCAAGTACGAGCTGCCAGCAGAGGCAACAGTTGCAGCCACAAAAACCACAACAGCAGCTGTTGCTCCGGATTCCAGCTGTGATGCCGTGTCCAGCACACGCAGCGAGGCAAACGAATCAACGCTCTCCTCACACTTGCAGCCCGGACGACGTCTGGTGCTCAAGAACTTTGAGAATCTAAAGATCATACTGGAGGCGAACAGCGGCGACGAGGACTCCTTCCATCCGGTGCAGATCGAGCAGTGGCTGGCCGAGATCATCTCGGAGACGGATCTGGAGCCCATGCAGAACACGGACATACTGGAGCACAGCAGGATCAACAACAGCACCAGCAACTAGACAGTTCCAGCTGCCGCACAACGCACAACACTGAAACGTTAATCTTATCACAGTATTAGTTTTACAGTCTAATTACTATTACTATATATAGTTTCCTTAATTGCAGCTCTGAGGTATATTAATAGCTGCGCCAGCTGATAACAGCGGGCTAAAAAGACCCCCAGGAGGTGCAGATAGCGGGTTGTTGATTGTAGCTGAAGGAGGAAGGAGGTTATAGTAAGGATGTAGCTAAGCACAGTAGTTTTCTAATACCGCAACTGTCGTATTTGATTTACAGTGCAAATGCTTTGGTATCAGTATAATAATAATGATTAAGTAATGCTTGTACCTCAAGCTGATAGCTTTATTTGTTCGCAGGGTGAAAACGATCCGCAAAGTGGAGGTAGATATCAGTGCAGTTATAACTGAAAAAGCAGGAGCTGAAAGGTTAGGAGTTCCTTTGATTGATGCCAAAGCTGAAGGAAGCTGAAGTTAGGATCTACTCGGAGAAGTCCTGAAGCTAGGAGTTCCACTGATTGACACCAAAGCAGCCAAAGCTGAAAGAAGATTGAGTTAGGATATATTCCGAGGAGTTCTAAAGCTAGAAGATCTGACGCTTGATACCATTGCTTTGATGTAGCTGAAGGAAGCTAAAGTTAGGATATACTCGGAGGAATCCTGAAGCGAAGAGTTCCAATGATTGATACCAAAGCAGCCATAGCTGATAGAATATTGAGTTAGGATCTATTCCGAGGAGTTCTGAAACTAGAAGATCTAACACTTTATATCGTTGCTTTGATGTAGCTGAAGGAACCTGCAGTTAGGATCTACTCCGAGGAATTCTGAAGCTAGAAGCTCTATCGCTTGATACCAAAGCAACTTGAGCTGAATGAAGCTGAAGTTAGGAGCTATTCCAAGAAGTTCCGAAACTAGAAATTCTATCGCTTAATACCAAAACAATCATAGCTGAAGGAAGCTGAAGTGAGGATCTGATACTAGAAGTTCTATCGCTTGATACAAAAGCAACCATAGCTGAAGAAAGCTGAAGTTAGGATTTACTCCGAGGAGTTCCAGAAGTTCCATTGCATGGACCCAAGCAACTATAACTAAAGGAAGCTAAAGTTAGGATCTACTCCAAGGAGTTCTGAAGCTCGAAGTTCTATCGCTTGATACCAAAGCAACCATAGCTAAAGGAAACTGAAGTTAGGATCTAGAAGGAATTTCACAAATTTCGCATTCATGCACAGTGCAAATGCTTTGGTATTAGTTTAGAGTGATTGACTAAGCAGATCTTCATATATTAATGCAAATGCTTTGGTATTAGTTTATGTATAAATCGACTAAGAATAGATTTCTATATTGATTCTTGTACGATACCCAAAGAAGTAGTAGAAGAAGTATCTATAGTGAACTGGTAACGCAATTGTAGCTGAATTTAGGTAGAGTTCTGTAACCTGAATCTTCCTAATTTCACAGCTGTACAAATGCTTTGATATATAGCATAGACTTAGTCATTTATACGTTAGTAATTGGAGCTGCTCGAAATACTTATTTACAGTCCGAAATTACCCAGAAAGAGCAGCAACTACACATGAATTAAAACCAAAGCAATTGTAGCTGACTAAAGCTGAAAATACAGTTAAATTGTAACAAAACCTATGCAGAGACTGAGCTTCAGTAATTCGACTTATCTAAAGTTTCATTTGAACTAACAGAAAAGTTCCGCGACCTTCATTACAAAACTGTTGCTTTGGTAAATACAGCATGACTAACTAAAGATAGTAAAACGCGCTGATAACAATGTTTGTTGCGCAAAAATCTATTGATACCAAAGCAGTTGTACTTGGGGGAATATCATAGTTAGAAAGGACTAGCAAAAAGTTCTGTAAGCTTGCTGAAACGACAGATAGCTTCCAAATAAGCTTGAGTGTAGTGAACTGTTGCGGGAAGAAATCAAAAATATATAGATCTAAGTTTAAGCGTAGAGTTCTATATAGTTTCAACTTAGCTTAAGCAAAGAGTTCTGTAATCTAAACACAACCACCTGTTTTAACGCCTTGAGAAACCTTTAGCTAGATCTAACTTAACTTAAGATAAAAGAGTTTCATTTAAGCTTAAGCGAAGCGTTTTGGCAAACTTGATAGACATATAGTTAGATCTATACAAGCTTAAAAGAACACAATCAATGGATTTACTGACTTGAGGTACATATAGTATATATAGATTTGAATACCTAAGAAAGTTCTCTAAACACAACCAACTGTTCTACCGTCTAAATAACTTAGCTTAAGCGTTGAGTTCTATCCAAGCTTAGGCTGAGGAAGTTTCATTTAAGTATAGCTCTGTAATCTGGACAAACATATAGTCAAATCAAACTGTACTTAATGCAAAAGTTCTGCAACCCCAACCACCTGTTTCACCCTCTCGAGTAGGTCTACAAGCACAAACAAAGTTCTTCAACTACAAGCCTAGAAGTATGATCCATTTAAGAGAACACAAAGAGTTTCATCAAGTTCCAACTAAAGTTTATATAGTTAAAACCAACCTAACTTAAGTATATACTACTACAATCAACCGAGCAGCAGCTAGTATAGTTAGAGCTCTAATCTTAAGTGACTTCTCCAATCACCACCGCCTCCCACTGTGGTCCAAGCCCAAGAAAAAGCAGACACTCTTTAACACTTAAGTACGTACTTAATTGCACTTTATTTCGCGTGATTCTACATCACATTCCAAGACTTAGTATTGCACCAGCTCTATACATATGGATATATATATATAAATTTATTTATTGTAATTGCATCAGTATGTGTATAACTTTAACTGTAACTGTATTTGGGCCAATTCTATGCCCCATTCGATTTGTACATTTAATTAAACTGCAAACAAACGAAATTTAAAAGCGCTTTCTATTCCGCTAACCGGTTCGTTATAGGTGTGTGACTATATATAATATATATAGGGTGTTTCGTGATTTTTAGATTGGCCCCACAGGTAAACGCTGTCATGGTGAGTGCGCAATTGAAGTGCCCGAGTTGGAGGCAACTCATTGATTTCCAAATACGCCGATAAGCATATGCACAATATATGTTCGACCGTATCGGGAGCGTCGGGGGAATAAGGCAATAAAAAAAAAAAACTACAACTCATGCGAGTTGTGCCTGTGTGTAAAATGAAATTCACAATGAGTGACGTAACAAACTGCGATTAAGTAGTACCATAATGAAGCATGAAATAGAACTGAATATTATCAGAAATTAACTGAACATTATCAGAGTTTAGCTGAATATTATCAGAGCAATGCAAGGTTAGGATTAACACAATGTTATCAGTCCAAGTTTGCGTCAGATTCTCTTGCTAAATGAAATATTAGCAAGTTCTATATAATTTCCTATAATAATGAAATAAAGGTCTTTTCATATTTGATACTTGAAACCTCTTACAGGGAGCAACTTAGAGCGCTGATTACGTCAAAAATGTTGCAAAGCTTGAATAGTCAGTCGATCCTAGGATCTTTGATCTTTTTTTAAGCTTGAAAAAATTATAAAAATATTAAACTTTTATTGTTTATACTGTTTTTTGGAGAATTTTTTTTTATTTTTCAACATAGTGCCCTTTAAGCTCTACACACTTTGCCAATCGTTTTTCCAACATTTTTACCCCTCCAAAAAATAGGATTTCGGATTTCTTCACTCGGATTTTCTAAGGACTTATTGAACGACCCTCGTATTATGATAATAAAGTAGCCGAAATTATTAACCAGATACTTTATAGTATATAAGAATATATGTTTATATGATATGATCTTTGAGCTGCTACTGAAAAGCTTGGACAGAGATTATTATATTATAAAAATGATTCTCACGCTGATTGAAACATAAACGAATAAATTATAATATATAGTAGTTTATACCCCATTATGAAACACCTTTGAGCTCTGATAATTTCAAACGACTGAATATTCAGACTTAAAATAAGTTCGTTGTCAGCTTTATTCAAATTAAAACAATATTTCCCTTAAAAATTTACTATTAAAATATGTTTTCAAGCTGATTGATCTATGTAGACTTGAATGGAGCTAATACTTTATCAGATAAAGTATACAAAAGATTGTCATGAGGAATAAAACAGAACTTTTTACTAGAAAATATATTAATTTAAGCTCTAAAAGCTCTTGAAATTGATTGATTGATAGTATCATCTTTAAAAAGGTCTAGGCATACTGTTTTCAGCTTTAATAAAAAATGATATATGCTTTTAAGCTACAAATTGCACTACGTAGAGTTTGAGCTGTGACTTTATATGATAAAAATATATTAATTTATGCTGTATGGAACTTTAAATAATATTGCAATAAACATTAATTTGAGCGCTACTCAACTGGCACCTAAACCCCCTACAAAATGTAACAACTTTGAGCTGATTATATAAAGATATGGTAAGTTTGTCATGCTGAATAAAATATATTAATTTGAGAACAAATTTAAAAAAATATTGACAAAAAAACAGAAAAAATTCCTTGGTCAAAATCGCATAAAAATTTCCCCTATGCAAATGGATCTATATAGATTTCGTAGCTACTTTTGAGCTAACTGAACACACGTGCGACTTAAAGCTATAGTAGGAGTTTGCTATTGTCCCTCGTCTGGATGCGTTGATAGCGTTGCTAAGTACACTTGCTTGGGAGTAGTTAGGATAGCTCTGTCAATCCTACGCCGACTTCTCGATGATGTCCAGCAGGTACGGTGTGAAATACGTAATGATGCAATCGGCGCCGGCACGTCGAAAGCCACGGATGGCCTCCAGCACGGCCTCCTTGAGGGGAAAGGCGCCGGCCTGGGCGGCATGATAGAGCATGGCGTACTCGCCGCTCACCTGGTACACGTAGAGTGTGTGATACGGATACGTGTCCTTGGTCTGACGCAGTATGTCCAGATAGGGCATGCCCGGCTTGACCATCAGCATGTCGGCGCCTTCGCTGACATCGCGCTGTACGGCGCGCATGGCCAGATTACGCGATCCGCTGGGCAGCTGATAGCAACGTCGATCGCCAAAGGCCGGCGCCGACTGCGCTGCCTCGCGAAAAGGCCCATAGAAATTGGAGGCGAACTTGGCCGAGTAGGCGAGCAGCGAGACACTGTTCAGATTGGCCTCGATCAGCGCCTCCTTAATCGCGCGCACGCGATTGTCCATCATGTCGGAGGGAGCAACGATGTGGGCGCCGGCACGTCCGTAGGCCACGGCAATGTCCGCAATGCGCTTGATGCTCGGCCCATTCTCCAGCCCCTGCTCGCCGAGCAGGCCGCAATGGCCGTGCGAGGCATACGGACAGATGCACACGTCACACGCGATCAGCAGGTGGGGGAACCAGGCGCGCAGCTTGGGCAGCGCGCGCACCACGGGATTCAGAGCGGAGTCCGCATTGCTGGCCACGTCGTCCTTGAGCGAACTGTCCACCACACCGAACAGCAGCACCGAGGCGAGGCCCTGCTTGACCAGCGGCTCCAGGTGCTCGCGTAATCGATTGATGCCGTAGCGCGAGATGCCCGGCATGCTGGCTATCGGCTGCTCGTCATCGTCGTTGCTCACTATGAACAGCGGGTACATGAGGTTGTGCGCCAGTATCTCGCAGCCCGACTCCTGCAGCAGACGCAGTGTGGGATGGTGTATGCCACTGTGCAGTTTCCGGTCCATCTTTCACGCGCAGCTTGTCCGCAGCACCGTCGACGTTTCGCGTATCGCGACAGCAGTTGCTTTCTACTCTGCACATCGTACATATATCGGCAGGTTTCCTCATATCGATTATCGATTGTATTCTGGTATTTTGCGTTAGTTTTACGCTGTTTTGGTATTTTTCGATAGTTTTATTGTAATACAAAAGTTGCTCGATATCGATTGCTTATAGTCTATTGTTTCGGTATTTTTCAATAGTCTTATTATATTAAAAAAGTTGATCACTATCAATTGCTTATAGCATGTTTTGGTATTTAGCGATAGTTTTATTTTAATACAAAAGTTGCTCGATATCGATTGCTTATTATTGTATCATAAAATTCTTATGACATGTTTTGGTATTTTTCGATAATTGTACTATGTCTTGGTATTTAGCGATTGTTTGTTATACCAATAAAAGTATTAAAAAAGCAGAATAGCATCTTATTCATAGCTTTAACAGTCTTCAAACATATCAAATCAGCAGTGACATTAACTTATCGATTGTTTTACTTTAACAGCTTTTTACATATTTCGATTGTTTTTAGCTTTAACAGTTTTGAAACATATTAAATGATCAGTTACATTGACTTATCGATTGTTTTACTTTAACAGATTTTGGCATATTTTGGATTTTTTTAGTCTATTGATATTTATCGACTGTTAAGTTATGGTCGATGACTGAAGTTACTCTACGTTATTTAAAAATGTGTACATAAAACAATAAAGTAAATTGTAAACAATATCTTAAAAATATTGTATCGGTAATCAATCAATTTATTATAAAAATATATTCAAATTATATGATAGGTATTGCACGAATAGCAGCGATATGTCCGATATTTTATTCACTAATATGTGCGATTATATTAGCATTAGAGCTGCCAACCTTTTTGCACAGTTTAAACTGTCATTGCTTGAAAACATTTGGCGCGCTTTCCGATGATTAATATTGATCACATTAAATTAGATTGGACCCACCATAGCATTGCAATATTTCACTTCCTGCACTTTTGACTGCCGCGCACCAACTGAGCCCAGCTGTGGAGTGCTCGACTTTATACGGCTGCTGGGAGAGCGACTGCGGAAGCTCTGCACTCTCAAATGCACGACTTTCTGCTTCGAGTGCATCGGGGTTTGTATGTGTTGGTGCGTTCAGTGCACTCTTTCGGAATACACACAACGGCGTTGAGCTTGGCTTGATATGGCTGCTGTGAGAGCGACAGCGGAAGCTCTGCGCTCTCGATTGCGTGGGTGACTCCCTCGAGTGCATTACAGCTTGCATGTGTAGAGTGCACCCCTACGGCTGCTGTGAGAGCGACAGCGACAGCAAAAGAGGTTGAGTGGGATCTGCGCTCTCGATCTGCAAATCATGCGATGAATATGCACGACTGCATGGAGTTAGGCTTGGCTTAACAGTTGAGAGCGCCAGCGAGAGAGCAGTGACTACGCTTAAATAGCCGAAGTCACTCGACGCTGGCGCTCTTTCGCACAGTGCTGCCAACTCGTTGCAAAAAGCGTTCAAAATTGGCGCCACTTTTAATAATAAAATATCTGTAAAAAACAATTTCCCGTTTATGCGTACGACCTTTTATTGTGGTTTTTCATATCATATCATCAGTTACATCAGTTTCTCTTCTTCCTTTTTAGCTGCTACACTGCTCACACTCCAGCATTTCGAATCGAAAATATCGAAAATGAAATACATGAATTTCCAAGTAATTCCTATACAAAATACATTAGATGCGTGTATATCCGGTATTATCGAACACTAAACGTTAAACATAATAATTTAAAAATGAGCACAAAATAAGTACATAGAATTTCTCGCCTGCGATCCTGACCCTGACTTAGTACTACTACTACTACTTGTGGTGTTTTGGCTTCGAAATCAATGCGCGTGAAACGTAACTAAACTAACTTAAATTTACATAAATAAATTGTGCTTCTATAATATTTGCTTTGGTTCTCAGATGCTAGTTACAGCCATTGGAAGTGTGTGTGTGTGGGTGAGTGAGTGATGTTCTCTTGCTGCTATGCTCTCTCTAGCGCTCTGATTGGAGTTGCGTGTGCTTGTAGTTGTGTGCTTGAGTGAAGTTGCTGCTGCTTTCTCTCTCTCTTCCTCTCTGCTTTGCACTGTGCGCTTGCGCTTTGATTGAGTGCAGTGCTTAGCGCTCTCTCTGCTCTCTTGTTCTTTGATTGTGTGTGTTTGTTTGCGTGTGATGCTAGGTAGCTTTCTCTCTCTGCTCTGCTTTGCTATCTTTTTTTGTGGGGAGGAGAATCGGGTAGTTAAGACTAGGAGACGAGTGCATGATGGTAATGGACGCGCTTCTTGCGACGCCCTTGCTGCAGCTGCTTGGGTGGCTGCTCCGCAGCAGCAGAGTGCAGTATCACGGTGTAGCTGTGCAGTAGTCTCAGCGGCTCCAGGGTATTCTTGTCGTCTTGTTGTGCAATGTTTGATGTAGCATGTGGGAGACACGATGTGGTTCTTGTTGTTGTTGTTGTTGTGGAGTTAGCACTGTGTGCCGAGGGTTCTTTATGTTGTGCTTGTGCTTGTGTTTGTTCTTGTCGTCGACGCGCTGATACCTCGTCTTGAGCTGGTCAAGCGAAGGTCACTTGGTAGAAGAGCCATTCTTCCATGAAGGACGGCACAAACGCCTTGGTCGTGGTGAACTTCACCTTGGGCTTGAGCAGACGCAACTGATCCTCGAACAGCTGCAGCGACTCCAGGCAGCTGGTGCCATTGCCGTGGGTCAAGAACTTGCCGTCGGGCTTGAGCAGCTTGAACGAGTGCTCAAAAATGGTGCGTATAAAGTCCCAGCACTCGCCAATGGGTGCACCCGATATGGGTATATCGGTCAGATCGCCGAACACATAGTCGAACTTGCGGCCATCCGCTATGAACTTCTTCATGTACTCCACACAGTCGCCCACAATGATCTCGTACTGGTCGGTCTTGCGCTTCTCCAGCACATCGCCGCAAATGCTGCTCAAGTACTTGTTGCATGCCTGCATCACCAGCTCATCGATCTCCAGCATGACCACATGCTTGGGATTCTCCTTGAGCAGCTCGTACAGCAGGGCGCCATCGCCGCCGCCCAGAATGCAGATCTCCTTGCCCTCGTAGTTCTCAGTGCCGCGACCCATTAGCGTCTCCGTGTAGATCAAGTCCGATTCGGCAATGTCTGCAAAGGATTGAATAGGTTAAAAAGGGTTTATAAAGTCAAGAAAGCTACAGGTG
Source organism: Zaprionus bogoriensis (assembly GCA_035046045.1). Classification (NCBI taxonomy): domain Eukaryota; kingdom Metazoa; phylum Arthropoda; class Insecta; order Diptera; family Drosophilidae; genus Zaprionus; species Zaprionus bogoriensis. Next base: position 2,109,248 of record JAWNOI010000145.1, read on the forward strand.
TGCTCGACTAACCGATACCCTGCAACCACTTTAACCTTTAAGCTTAAATCGATATTTTAAATACTTTATACAAATCGAGAAAGCTAAAAAATACTCGACTATCCGACACCTTTTACTTACTTGAGCCTTTAAGCTTTAATCGATATTTTAAATGCTTTATACAAATCCAGAAAGCTAAAAACATACTCGATTATCCAACACCCTTTACTTATTTTAGGCTTTAATCGATATTTAAGATATTTTAGCATTATTAGGTTGTATTCTAGCATTTAATTCATTGTTAGAAAATTATAAATAAATAAATTTTAAATATTTCCGCTTAACTAGCTCCCAACAACGAGCGTACGTCACACGTACAGGCCGTTCTCACACATGCAAGCGCGTCAGAAGCAGCTTCTTGTTCTGCTGTGCCGTTCTTTATAGTTATAACTTCTGTGTTTATTGTACGATCGTACTGAAATTTGCAGTGAATATTAACATTATAGTTTACTTTGTGTTTGCAAAATGAAAATGTTACTCACAAACTCTGCTTAATATTCCACTTCAAAACTTAAAATATCGCTTATCAGAGGTTGTGGACATGTCATTAAAAGTTTGAAATAAACTGCAACTGCGTAAACTATACAGCAATCTTCATGTTAAATTTGGTGCTTGTAGCTCCAACAATAGCTAAGATCTGTGTGATTAAACATAAAAGCATAACCAAATCGGATCGACTATTGATGCTAATCAATACTATAAAAAAACTGTCAGCTCTCCTTTGCCTGTTACATATATACCAAATAATTTTTAATAGAAGAATGCTATACCTTAACCTTAACAAAGCTATTAGCAATTTTTAAGAGTAGAAGGGTATACCTTTAGACTCCAACACATGACTTACTCTGCAATTCGTCCAAGATGAGCATATTTCCCAGTGTCTTGGAGTGCATGATCTGAATCTTCTGGAACGGCGAACGGGTCTCATACACAAGAGTATCGATATCATATTCAATGATGCGTTCATCTGGCGAAATTGAAAGACCATCAGCATGGGGTAATATTGCAGAAAGACAGGCACATATTTACAGGACACATCTAAAGCTAGAGCTATACATAGGGGCATACTACATCATAATAATAGATACTCTTCTACAGCTAAAGTATATGTACATGCATGCACACAACGTAACGGAAAGCGTGAGTGCTACAAATCAAAAATAGAATCGAACTGAATCAAACATAGATTGTTCGAATATTTGAAACTGAAATGGGATTTAAATGGATTTAGGGTAGAGTAGAGTATGATGGAACATGCTCTGTGCGCTCTGCCATGTACTTGTACTCAGTGCTACAATCTTTGCAATATGGATACAGAGTATACATTACCTGACGATGGAAAATACCTAGCGACATCGCCGCGCTTCAATGTTGGCAACCTCTGACCCCGAAGGGCCTTCAATTTTTGGGCTATGGCATTTTCCACGTGCTTGCTCGTCTGCGTTTTTGGATGGAGTTTTTTTTTTCGAATGTAGGTGGAGTTGTAGTAGTAGTAGTAGTAGTTGTTGTTGTTTCAGTTGTAGTAGTTGGTACCATGAGAGCGAGCGGGGGTGACACAGGTGCATAGGGCGTACGAACAATTCAAAATTTTGTTGACATATTCATTTTAACGTTTCATTTCGTTTTTTGTAGATTTTTTATTATTATTTTTTGTTCATTCATTATGATCGTAATGACAGCGAGATGATGGGAGACCAACGACATCGTGTAGGTTGTTGCGGTTTCATGGTGATGGTATATATGAAAAATATAAAAAAGAATTTCATAAGAATAAATCAAAAGCAGAATCGAAAAGTCTATCAAATCAGGGAACTTATAAGCTGAGATGAGTACACTCCTTAGATCTAACAAGCATGCAAGATCGGCCAGCGGAACTGGACTGTACTGAATGCTAGGGGTAAGCTATATGAGTGTATATATATAGAGAGAGGGGAGAGATTCATTACATGGTGTAGGGCTATACGATGTAGTATGGGGCAGTGTCTGTGTTCTCAGAGAAGCTGGATCGCGAATTTATAGAGCCATATATCGACTTGGGGCCCGTGCAGCCAAATAGTTGATGAGAGAGACGGATATATATAGAGAGAGACAGAGATGAACAGATTGCAATATGCCGAAAGTAGGTTGATAAACGGGAAGTACGTGAATTTAGCTTGCACTTCTTGAGTTGGTGCTAGAAGTTTGGGCAAATTGGCAGTTCGGCATGGGAAGTTACAAGTAATTACAAGTTTTTTTTTTTTTTTTTTTTTTTTTTTGGTATAACTCTTGATACTGCTGATGTGGAACTAGCAAAAACTAAACATGTCGCAAAAGTAGTGTGAGTATTGTTCGACCAACCTGAGCTAGTCATGTATATGTCAATATATCCACCACGTTTAATCGGCGGCAAATACTTGGATCGATCGGAATCTAATTTTTGTCGTAGCATTAGCTCCATTGTACGCATGTTCTGCAATTGGAATTGGCTTTAGTAGTACCAGCAGTTTGCATTTGCAAAACTATATAAATTAAAAAAAAAAAAAAAAAAAAAAAACAAAACAAAACATCAAGCCAACAGTGCTGCCAAGTTAGTTGCTAGCTCTAGCAGTTTTTCTTAAAAAATGCTGTCAGCTGTTGGCAATTTTCTAGCTATTTTAATAATTTGGTCAAACCATTAACAATTTTATGCTTTTGAAATTATAGCAAAGTTTTATAATGTTATTTGTAACTTTTGAAATTCGAGTTTAGCTTTTTTTTTAACATTAAAGCTTAAATTATTAAAAAATTATGGGCACAAAATAATTAGAAAGTGAATTAAAAATGCACATTAAAATATAAATATAAAGAATGAATTTTTAAGAAATCTGACATAAAATTGCTTTTTTTATGTGTGTGTCAATTTTTTTTTTTTTTAAATATTTAGCTTTTTTTGCACTTATTTTTCTTTAAAATAGCCATTTTTTCCAATATTCTAGCAGCACTGCAAGCGGCATTCATGTGTTAAATTTTCCACAAACTCTTCAAGCATCTCTCATGTACGAGTGGCAATAAATATAGCCAGCCCCGTTGACAAACTATTTATAGGTCAGATTCTCGCCTTTTATGAAAAAGGAAAGTTTTTGCACGAAACCAAAATATCTGCTGTACAGTCCCTTATCAAGAGCACCATATAAACAATTGTTCGACTGGGAATCGCGTCTGGTCAACGACACCGTAACTCTAATACCATGAGGTAGGGTAATAATTCTCGGCATTCGTATTGTTTAGACTGAGCTGATAAGCAGCAGCAGCTCTACGAAGTGTAAATTGCGACTAGTTTAGGAAAGGAATGTGAAATTTTTCTTGAAAAACGTATAGGAAAGTTCGGATTTTTCTTTCTAAGTAAAGTAAAGACTGAACTGATAAACAGCAGTTCTACGAAGTGTTAATTGCGTCTAATTTAGGGCAATACTGTGCTTTTTTTTAACAAATAGAAAAATTCCGATTTTTCTTTCAAGTAAAGTTTTTAAATTTTTAAAACTGATTTAATATATCGTTGTAGAGCTAAACTTAATTCTTGGACGATAATGTGAATGAGAAACTAGAAGTTTCCTTCAAAAAACGAACTGTGTATACCCTACCAAAGCTGATAAACCAAATTATTTTTTTTTATCTTTTTTTTGCTTCTTGCTTTCTATTTTCCCTATGATCTATTATTAAAAATAAATAATAAATATTAATATTAAAAATAAATCATAAAAAATCACAATTTTAAACTTTTTTTTTGCTTCTTCCTTTCTACTTTCCCTATGATCTATGATCTATATATTTTATTATTAAAAACAAATCATAAAAATTCACCATTTAAAACATTATCATGCCCAAAGGCAGGGCAGGGCATTCCAATAGTCAAATAAGCCCTACCCACAGGGTTTGCCTGCCAAAATCGAACTTCCTAGAAGTCAATCTACGCTCTGCGCTATTTGCATTAACAGTTAACGCGTATTTGGGGGTAAAACATTAGATAATTCCTGGGGCTAAGGCCATGTGCTTACTGCTTGGCCGAGGTCGAGGGCTTTGGAAATCGATTTACCTGCGCTACAAACAAAAACAATGCTGCAGACACACACACACACACACACATACTGACGCAAAGAAAACGGTCAAGTGCATGTGACACACCCACACAAAAGCGCGCTGCACCGCGCCAAACTCACACACTGGCACAGGCACAGGCGAATGCATGTACACACACACACACAGCTGCAGCTCGAAAAATCAATTTTACTTGCCGCTGTCGCTGTAAATCAAACCCTTTACTCACACACACACACACACACGCTCTCAGTGTATGGGTACGTGAGATTAGTATCGCACGTGTAGATGCCGCAATATACAAGCGTGTATGCGTGTGCGTGTGTGTGCTTGCGAATAACTGTAGTTTCACACACACATACATACATACGTACATCAAAGGACATGAGCGGCTCCTTGCCGGCGGACAGATAGTACTCCACATTGATGGTGAGCAGTCCCTGCTGGAAGATGCGGCAGGTAATGATCGTCTCCTGATTCTCGTGCAGCACGGTGAAGTAACCATTATCGGGGGACTCCATCGAGTAGGCGTGCTCCAGCTGCGAGAACACATGCTCCAGCTCGCTGCGCACGATGCGTGCCACCTCCTGCCGTTGCGCCGACGTTGCCGTCTTGTCCGCATCGAGTGTAAAATCGAAAAGTATTGTCTGCAGCGCCATGTCGCGTCTAGCCCGCTGAATGAGCAAATTACAAATGCAGTGCAAGACGACGGGTCCAACTTTCGTTTATCGAGCTTATCGCCGCAGTGCCTATCGATTGTCACAGCTATAGTTTATGCCAAATGCCAAATGTAGAGTGACCATATTTGGCTGGCAGTAGTAGCACATTGTAATCAGCTGTTGTAAATGCCGGTGCGATAGTTCAGTTGACACAGCTTAATTTATTTGAAATGTATGGCAAGCAGTGGCAAAATTTTTAATTGACTATAATATTTTATTTACTCTTATTTTAAGTCGCTAAATTGCGCACTCAATTTGCCGCCAAAAGCACTGCCTATCGAAATAGTGGCGCACAGCTGTTCAACTCTTTTTTTGCTGGCATTTTTAGGCAATTGTTGTTGACTTGCTCAAAAGTGCGCTTAACAGCGCTGTTAGCGCAGCGCTGCGCACTGTTAAAAGCTAACGGTGTATATTATACGCTGCTGTGCAATCGCAGTCAGTTCGATAAATCGAGTATCCTCGCGTCGCAGCACAAATAAACAAAATTCATGTAGTTTGCGCGAAGAAGCGAAGCGGCACATAAGACATGTGTAGGTGTGTGTGTGAGTGTTGCAAGGTCAGCGTAATAGTGTCAATGTTGCAGGCAGGCTGCACCTGAACCTGAACTTGAAAACGCGCTGCTGCTGCGTCAGCGTAAAGTGCGTGCTAAATTGTTGTTGTTGTTGTTGCTCTGCGAGTCTGCCGCCCGCTGCCAGCTGCTGGCATGGGCCTTCAAGGCGCATGAAAACAACAATGGGCTGCTAATTATAAATCTCAGCATAATATCGCACCGGCGCACAGTGTCGCAGTGCTCTCAGTGCGGAGCATTTTTGTTTTTGTTTTTTTTGTTTTTTTTTTTTCGTGCGTGGGCGGACGTCATCGCCAGATGCCAATGTCGTTACGTCGTCGTTCGCAGAAAAAAAAAATATATATATATAAAAACAAGCCAAACTAATGCCTGACATTTTTCGGTATTTTTCCACTCAACTATAAAAAAATAACATGTGCAAAAGTCAGCTGAAGCGCAGCCCCACTGTACTGTACACACGCACGCACACACACACACACACACACAGGCGCACGCACATAGCTTTTGATTGTTGTTGTGTTGGCGTCCACTCATCGCCGGGGGCAACGCCACTGTGTGGGCGGCCGAGAGGGTGGTTTGAGCCTGCTGTTACGACGTGTGCCTCGAGTCGTGCATATCTTTATGGCATATTTCTCTATTGATTTTTTTCTTCCTTTCTGCAGGCTGTGATTTCTTGACTCCTACACACACAACGCACAAGCATAGAGGAAGAGAGGGAGAGAATCCTCTGCTGGCAGGTGAGTAGTGCGAATTGATGGCAATCAGAGACACATAAATGGTATAAATTATTGCAGCTCTACGGAAATTCCCACTGCGCCGCTCACAATGGGCTGAGACCCAGCGAGGGGCAGCAGGCACTAATCATAGCTACTATAGAGCAATTAAATCTGTTAAATAGGCAGCTAAAGCTCTGACAGAACCACTTGAACTTAATAGAACTACTCAACTTATAAGCATGAAGCAACTAAGTCTACAAATTGGAAGAGCTATACTGCTAGAGGAAACTATAGCTAAAGCTCTAAGCTGGCAGAACTACTTGACTATATGCAATCTGAGTCGATGCCAGTAAAGTTCAATCTCTAAATTGGTAGAACTACACGACTATAACCAATTTAAGTCGATGCTACTAAAAGGGAACTATAGCTAAAACTCTAAGCTAAAACTCCATGGTACTATAAGGAACTATAGTAATATCTCTAAATTGGTAGAACTACACGACTATAACCAATTTAAGTCGATGCTACCATATGGAACTATAGCTAAAACTCTAAACTGGCAGAACTACTCAGCTATATGCAATCGAAGTGGATGCTACTATAGAAAATTATAGTTAAATCTCAAAATTTGAGGAACTACTTGACTATATCAAATATAAGTCGATGGTACTATTTGGAACTATAGTAAAACTCTGAACTATAGGCACTACTTGACTATATCAACATAAAGTCAGACAAGAACCACCACCCAAATGAAATATATGGCACTATATTAACTGAGCAGCTAAAATTGTAATCTGCCAGAAATACTCAACTATATAGGATATAGTTAAATCTCAACACTGCAAGAAACTGTATTTAAAATATAGTCCAATCTCGAATCTGAATGAACTAAGAAACTCTAGTAAACTAGAGCATAAATTGCTAAAACGGAAAAAGTTGCCAGCCATATGTTCAAATAGTCAAGTAATACTTAAATCTGTAGTCTAAAGAAAATACTTCATTATAGAGAACTATAGTTAAAACTTGAATCTGAAGAAACCACTAAACTATATGGAACTGTAGTCAACTGGAGCATAAATCTCTAATTTGGTAGAGCTACTCGACTAAGTGAAAGCGCACAACTCAACTATATGGAACTATATTCAATGAATTTTTTAACTGGAGCATCAACTTGACGATACGGAGGGAATTTCAATTAAGAGCTGAATCTCCACAAGAACTATATGGAACTACTCGTTAAATCTGTAAATTGAAGAAACTACTCAACTATAAAGAACTTTGAACCATTGACAGCTAAATCTGTAAGCTGAGAAAACTACTGTCCTATAGGAAAGTGAAGTCAGTAAGCACCTAAATCTATAATCTGTAGAAACTGCTTAACTCTAAGGAACTACAGTCAACTAGCAGCAAAATCTTTAAGCCCAGGAAACTACTTGACTACATGAAACTATTGTCAACCTTCAGTAAAATTTTTAAACCGAAGAAACTACTTGACTATGTGGAACGGAACTATGGTCAACTATCAGATAAATCTCTATGCTGAAAGAACTACTCAGCTGTAGGCTATTAACAGCTAGACCTCTGGAGGAACTACTTAGTTTCATTGTAAACTGTAACAATTCGGCCTATAGTTAACTATAGTTAACTGTCTGTTAAATGATAAATCTAACAGATACACTTAACTGTACAGAGGTATATTCAATTGGCAGCTAAAACTGTAATACTTCAGCTAAATGGAACTATAGTCAAATGACAGTAAAATCCTTAAGCACTCAATTGGCAGCTAAATCTTTAAACTAGAGTAGTCTACTCAGCTCTAGGGAACTCAAGTCAGCAAGCAGTTAAATTGCGGTACTTCCAGAAGTACTGAGCTCGTCTATATAGACTATATATAGACTGTATATATAGACTATAGTCTAGTCTGTAAATTTAAAGAGTTAAACAATTTTGTGAAACTGTTGAACAGTAGCGAAATCTCAAAACTGTGAACCAAAGCAGTTAAGTCTCTGGAAGAACTACTAATCAACTGAAACTATCTAATCTAATCGGCTTGAATTAAATTATGGAAATTAATGATATAAAATTGGTACACTCAACCAGCAGCTAAATATCTCAACTGAAAGAAGTACTAAAAAAAAGTATTTAAAGCATTATAGTTGACTATAACTCAGAGTAATCTCAACTAGTAAACTAGCAGATAAATATCTAAATTAGTCAACTATATAGGCAAGTCGCTAAACTAGCGGAATAACTCAACAGCTGAGAATTATAATTAAATAACTGAACTGCTGGCATTACTGGCATTAACGACGTAGAACTATAGCGCTCGCAAAGCCGGAAGAAATTATTCAATTATACGGAACTACCAGAGAAACAACTTAACCATAGAAAATTACAGTGAATTTGTAGCTGGAACTCTGGTAGAACTACTCGTAACTATAGCTAGAACCAGCAGATAAATCTCAAATGAAATCAGATGAAATCTAATCTAAGCAGATTACGCACAAGAAGAGGTACGAAAACCTGCGCATAAACCGACACATGTGATAGCTATCGAGGCACAAGTGAGGCAAGCAGAGTCTCTCCACCAGCAATTGCCACAAATTTACATTTATTTGACACACACACGCACACACGGAACTGGAGCATCATGCAGCACAGCGCTGGAGCCGGCAGCGGCAGCGAGGAGCGCATAACGAGCAGTCCACGCTCCTCCTCCCACAAGTCGGGGCACTCGCTCTTCGGGCTGCTGAGCAAGCGCCCCAGCAAGGTGGAGCCGCATCCCGTGACGCCCGAATCGCCCGGTCTGCAGCGCCGCCCCGTGTCGGCGCTGGGGCAGTACGATGTGAGCTTTGCCAAGTGCACGGCGCAGGAGGCGCAGGCCAACAACAATCATAAGAGTCAAACGCTGCCGCAGTCGCTGGAGAAATCGCACAGCGGCCTCATCAGTTTCCATCGGCGCGGCCAGGCGGCGGCAAAGGATAAAATGCACACGCATCGCTACAGCGCGGACGCGGGCTCGCAGAGCGATGGCGGCGCCGATGTGGTCATGCGACGCAAGTCGCCCAAGCAGCGCTCGCCGAATCACAATCGCTTCAGCCATCAGTTCAGTCTGTGCTGCAAGGCGGAGAAGAAACCGCTGACGCCGCCGGTGACGGTGCGCTACAATTCCATACCGGATGCGGTGCTCAATGCCGGCAACGTGCTGCGCCGCGACAATCTCTCGCTCAGCTGGAGCATGATGGACAACAACAACATGGGCTCGGGCTCGCAGCACTCGAGCGAGGGCGGCGCTTCGTATCAGCGTCGGCCGCGTCCCTCCAGCGAATGCGCCAGTGCACCCGAATCGCCGGTGGCCAGCAAAAGCTTCTTTGGCCACTACGAGCCGAGCGTGGCGGGTTCCATGCATCATTCGCAGCACTCGCACTGCTCGCCCTCCACGTCGTCGGTGAAGAGCGAGCAGGTGCATCGTACGCCCATTCGGCCCATTGCCGTCTCCGCCTGCCGTTCACGACTGCGCCTCAAGCTCTATCCACCCGGGCAGGAGCTGCCGCCCCTGGCCGCCGATGAGAGCGATGCGGAGACACTGAAGCGTGCCACGACGCCGCAGCACATGTCCTCGCCGAACATTGCCATGCAGCCAGCGGATGCCATCGATGCGGCACTGCATGAACCGCCGGGCGTGCGCTTCATGTCGCACGAGAACATGACGCTGCACCGCCAGGGCTCCGGCTCGAATCTGGCACGGCAGGCGCTGATGGCGGCGCAGGCCTTGAATCTCATACCGGCGGATAAGGCGCGTGAGCGCAGCTATCTGGACGGACGGCTGGGCTCCTCCTCGCTGCTCGGGCCGAGCGAGCTGAGTCGCGTGCTGCCCCAGAAGGAGGTGACCATCTTCGTGGGCACCTGGAACATGAATGGCCACAGTCCGCCCAAGTGAGTATTATATATATATATATATAGTATACTACTATGGGCAAAAAGTAAGGTGAATTTTCAATTTAAAATTCGCGGACTTGACTTGGCGAACTAGTTCTTTTTTTCTCGAGTTGGCAGGACTGTTGATGACATTTGGCGGGAATTTTAAGTTTGGGGATGGCCTTTGGTGATTCTACCATGTCCCAGAAAAATGTTTATAAGTGTTACAAAGACTTCAAAGAGGGTCGGGAACGTGTTGACTTGGACGACGAGGGCGCTCATGGCTATACCGGAAAAGGGACTATTTGGCCTGTTTCGAGGGTTTGAAAAAACGTTGGCATAAGTGTATTTTATCGGGAGGGGGGATTACTTTGAAGGGGATGAAATTTATTTAGGAGAATAACTAAAGAATTTTGACTTTACAAAAATATTCACCTTACTTTTTGCCCACAGTAGTAAATAGTATATTATAGCCAAATCTCATCCCGCTCGCTTTTGGCAGGCAAATGAACGACTTTGTGCTGCCGCCGAATGTGGAGCACGTGCCCGATCTGGTCGTTGTGGGCACGCAGGAGTCCAGTCCCGATCGTTTCGAGTGGGAGGTGACGCTGCAGGAGACGCTGGGCCCCTCGCACGTGCTCTTCCACTCGACGACGCTGGGCACACTGCATCTGGCCGTCTATATGCGACGCGATCTCATCTGGTACTGCTCGGCGCCCGAGGATGCCTCGATGTCGGTGCGCACGGGTTCGGCATTTCGCACCAAGGGTGCTGTGGCCATCTCCTTTTGTCTCTTTGGCACCTCCATGTTGTTTGTCACGTCGCATCTGACGGCGCACCAGCAGAAGGTGAAGGAGCGCGTGTCGGACGTCAAGCGCATCATAAACGCACTGGATCTGCCCAAGAATCTGCCCAATTTGCGGCACAAGAACAAGGATGTCACACAGAACTTTGACAATGTCTTCTGGTGCGGTGATCTCAACTTTCGGCTGGGTGAGCCGCGCGAGAAGCTCCTGGAGTGGATACAGAACACGAAGTTCCCGTTGCCCTCGCATCTGCCGCATGGCTACATGCACACGGATCAGTTGTCCTCGGTGCTGGCCGATGGCGCCGCCTTTCGCGGCTTCATGGAGGCGAATATTACATTTCCGCCCACTTATAAGGTGGGTCACTATACCAGAGTATTGGTACACTTAACTAATCTTAACTGATCTCAACTGATCTCTTGCCTTGCAGTACGATCCTGGCAGTCAGAACTTTGACACGTCGTCGAAGCAGCGCGCGCCTGCGTATACGGATCGCATACTCTATAAATATCGCCAGATGCAGGGCCTGGTCATACGCCGCCAGAGCACTGTGCCGGGCGTGTCGACGCCCACGCAGCCCTATGTGCAGTGTCTGCTCTACGATTCGGTGCCGTCGATCACCACGTCCGATCACAAGCCCGTCTGGGCGCTCTTTCGCACGCTCATACGCGCGGGCAGCGATGCGTAAGTGCAGCATATTTTTTTTAAACAGAATTGATGCACTACTAAAGCTATATCTATATATATATTTAACTGTAGCATACCACTGGCGGCGGGACTCTTCAATCGCGACATCTACTTGGAGGGCATGCGCCGGCGTCTGAATAATCAATATACGGGCGCCTCGGCTGTGTGTGCCATACAATAGGAAGACAGGCCTACTTAGCATAAGCTAGTAGTATAGACTATGTAGTAGTATAAGCTATATAGTTAGACAGTTTAAATAGTAGCATAAGCTATATAGTAGTACTCTATGTATATACTATATAGCTTGATAGTAGTATAAAGGGAAAATATTGTATAGTGCTATGTATAACTAGTCAACTTTGTAGAAGTAAAGTCTATATAGTAAAATATACCATATAGTAACGTAAGCTATATAGTAGCATAGTCTATATATATATATATATACTAAATACTCTAAAGTGCTATAACTAGTCAAGTGAACTAAACCAAAGCGGCTTCGAAACTGTCCCAATGCTTTACCACGGTTGTGTGTGGCCTTTATATAGTCGATAAAACTCAGTAGTCATATACACTATATATATACTATATATACTTGAATATATAGCTTTAAGGTGCTGGGGCCTTACTGCTAAACGTTCCTTATACAAAAAAAACAGAAAATCTTGTCTGTACTCAAGTCTAGTCTAGTTAAATGGAATTTATTATATACTATATTATCTATTAGCTAAATATATTGAGTGGAAATATACTAAGTGTATCTATATAGAGCGCTATTGTTGCAGCACTTGTCAATTGTTATACATATATACTATACTATACTACTTAACTAATTATCGTTTAACGCTTATTTAGTTACACCTTAGTTTTTATATAAACGCTGTTGAATTCTGAATAGTGAATGAATATGATTTTTATAATTTCCCCCACGACTTGTTTGCTCTGCGCTGCGAGGGTCGCTCGAGTGAGGAGCAGTATGGATTGCAGTGGAGGCATCGGGAGTGTCCCTCGCCCGCTCCCACCGTTTATGCACCGAAAAATGCCAGCGCTGGAGTCCAGCGTCCGGCCAGAGTTGGGACCTCTCTCGGCACACACGCAAATATGTTAAACTTTTGACCAATTTCAACTCTCGAGTTGCCGCTGCCTCTGGACACACACAGCAATTTATTGCCATGGCATCGGCTGCTGTCGCTGGCGCCGTCGCATGCGTCCATAAGTGGCCACGCGGTGCTCCAGCCCGATGAGTTCGTTGTGGTCTCGATCTCTCGCTGTGCGTGTGTGTGTGTGTGCGTCCTTGTGCCGCTGTCGGTGCCGTCGCGGTGTCATCCAATTGACCAAAATCGTTGAAGGGCTCCCACGTTGCCGCGCAGCGCATGCTTGTCCAGAGGGAAGTCGGGCGAGTCAAGTGGCTTTATGTTGGCCTGGGCCGTGTGGGCGTAGTGTGCGGCAGTGCTGGCAGCATTTTGCAGCCGAAAATGGCTATATTTTGAAGAAAACGTGAGCTGAAAATTGCATAAATAAATTGCGGATAATATTATATAACATGCGACAGTGCTGGCAGAATTTTGCAGCCGATAATAATATGCAGCGGTGCTGGCGGAATTTTGCAGCCGAAAATGGCTAAATTTTGGAGAAAAAGTGAGCTGAAAATTGCATAAATAAATTGCGGATAATACTATATAATATGCGACAGTGCTGGCTGAATTTTACAGCCGATAATAATATGCAGCGGTGCTGGCGGAATTTTGCAGCCGAAAATGGCTACATTTTGGAGAAAACATTTTTAAAAAATGAGCTGAAAATCGCATAAACAAATTGCTGATAAAACTATATAATAGACGGCAGTGCTGGCAGAATGTTGCAGCCGATAATAATATGCAGCGGTGCTTGCAGAATTTTGCAGCTGAATTTTCAGCTATATATTGGAGAAAAGTTTGCAGAAACTAAACTGATAATTGATAAACAAATAGCAAGGTTGGAAGGGAGTCCTTTATCAATTCACCATGTAAGTAGGAATTTTGAATATAATATATTTTTAGCTACAACACTTTTTGCTTTCTTAAATTTTACAATGCAATTTAGAATAAGAGTAAAATATTTGTAGGTTTCAGAAAATATAAATTTTAAAATAATTCTTTGTTTTATAACTTTTCTGTTTATTTTCTGATTAGGTTGTTATTTGTGGTGAAGGTCAATCTTATAGTAAGCCATGTGCTTGTGTTCTTAGAATGCTTCAACTTCAATATTGCTTAATATACAAGTTTGAAATTTTAAATTTCGATTTTCGTAGGCAGCATCCGTGATAGGTAAAATTTAAATTTATTATGATTTGCGTAGAATACACAGAAATCTTCATGTTAAATTTGATGACTCTATCTCTTATAATAGCTGAGATCTGTGTGTTCTTTCTGATAGATAGATAAATGTACGGTTATGGCCAAATAATCTCCAGCATCAATGATGATCTTGCAAGTATATGTATATGTACTTGCTCTGGTCTGCCCCACCCTCTGTTTCACACATTTTCACACAGCTAAAATGCCATTTATATATATAAATATAGCTATAAAATGCTATAAAATTGGCTAGTAAATAAAATTAAAAATCTAGCTGGCTCCAGCTGATATGCCAGCACTGCTCGGCGTTGTCTCCACACAACGCGGCTGCGGTTGGCTGGACCAGTAGCAGGAGGCGAAAGAATGAGAGATGGGGGCGTGGCTTGTTGGGACTTCAAAAAAGGGCAACAATTGCGCCTCGCATCCGCTTTGTTTATTGCAATTTCTGCGCTGCGGTCAGCTGCAGTTGCAGTAGTTTTTCATAAAGTTTGGGCGGCCGCTGGGGGATTGGCAACGGGATTGCCTGAAATTAGTTTTTGCCACTCGGCGCTGCGAAATGCATAATAAATAAATGTTGCATTCCGCCTTGTTGTTGTTGTTATTTCTGTAGCAGCCCAAATCTCTCAACTCTTTTTCTCATTTCCGGCACGTAGCAGAATTAACCGCAATATTTGAAATTATATTAACATTGAAGTCAGTGCCAAAAAAAGGCAAGGCAAGACAACTATGTGCTCCCTTTGTGTGTGTCTGTGTGTGTGTGTGCTGGTGTGCGTGTGCTGCACATTAATATCCTGTGCGCATTCGTACGTGTTAATATGACTTTATGACTTCATATGTGTCCATATTTTTTGTCCTCCCTTTTCGACGCTTCACACTAAAAAGTTTTATTGTTAGTTACGTCCTTCTGCTACGCTGCCACTGCCTCCGCCTCCGCCTGCGCTGCCGCCATCAAAGCAACAATTTTTATTCAAAGTGTTGAAGATGCAGAAATTATTAAAATTTCCCATATGCTCGCCCTGCTCGCTCTGCCCACGTTCCAGCGTGCCACCTAAACTGCCATCTACTGCAGCTGCATGCAGCACGCACACACACACACACAGACATACATAGAACAGACACTCGCATCGCCAGACAGCAAATTTCTCCGTATGCAATTGCGAGTTGCCTGTGATAAAGATGTGAAGCAAATGTAGAACCTTGGCGGGGAGTATTGCTCTGCGTGACACGAGAAGGCATTCTGATATAGCATTAAAAAAAAAAATAATAGCAAAAAATAATAAATTATAAAACTAAATTTATAACGTATAAATTTATAATTTATTTTAGAAGTTAATTAAAATTCACGAATTTTTGAATGATGATATAAAATTGGAAACAAACGCTAAAATTTATTGGTAATTTAAATAGAAAAACAAACTTTATTTCAGTTGCATCAAAAAATTGTTTATCATTTATAAAACAAAATATCTTTTGATGTGGAATTTTTAAATATAAAAAGCTCCTTATTTTCCATTTTGCCTCAATTGAATAAAAAATTGAAGTACAAACTAAAAATACAAATGATTCTTTTTTAAAAAAAAATTACTCGCTTACAAAAAAATAAAAAATAAATATTTGTGCATTAAAAAAATACATATTAACGTATAACAAAACAAATTTATAAACAAAAAATTCCAAAGTAAAATCGGATTATTTTATGAAATGTATATTATAAGTAAAAAAATAATTCTAAATTTAAAAAAGTATACACATAGTTAAAAAAAATCAAATACCTTAAAAATTAATATTTATTCAAAATTTTAAAAATACCAGTATATTTTTAAAAACAAATTTATATTTTTCTGCAAACAAATTTCTTGTCCGCAGCCCCAAAAAGTATGCTATGAAATTTGAAAAGTGCATTCGTCACGTCTGGCCTTATAATGAGTACTACTGCTTATTTATTACTCGCATATAACACGTCTATTTGTCATTTCCAGTGGCTTTGTTAGCCCATATAGCCCATGCCTGGGCGTGCGGATCGTTAACAATGGGGTTTATGCTGCCGCCGCCGCTCGCATTGCTGGCGACTCTGCCACTCTCTGCCAGTCTACTCGCTGGCAGTCGGTTGAAGCCACTTGAAATCTTATTGTACATTTCAAACAACTCTATTACGAATATTTTTCATATTTGCGCGCAACGAAAAAAGTTAACATTAAACGTGGCGAAAGGCCGAAAAGCCACTGGCAAAGCAGCAAGACAAGGGGCAGCAGGGGGAGCAGCAGTAGCAGGCGAAGCCACAGCCAAAGTCAGAGATTGCTGGAGGGAGGAAGGGTGTGGTGCGGTGGGGTGGGGTGATGCTGAAGCAAGTAATTCGCATGCGGCACGTTACATTCTCGCAATAAAAAATGAAAACCGTTTTGCATGCATGTGTCGGTGGCGCCTCGATGTGTGTGGGAGTGTGAGTGTGTGTGTGAGCCAAAAGTAATAAATGTACGTGCCGTACTAAAGCACAACAACAACAACAAACGCCACTACACACACACTGCCACTCACACTGACGCATACGTGTAAATTTACAGTCAAAAAGATGGCGCTTCCGTTTCCGCTTTTACTCGCACATGTCACGCTGCATGGAAATGCAGAGCGCTGCAAGTGTGTGGGTGTCTCTGTGTGTGTGGGTGTCTCTGTGTGTGTGTGTGTGTGTGAGCAACTCGAGCAATAAATGCAATAAAAATAAACTACAATCTCCTTTGACTGCGCCTGCACTAGTTATGCAGAGTCACGCCCCCTTGGCCGCCCTCGTGCGTAGCGAGCTACACATTACTTTCTATTATGCGCATTCTTTTCCTTTGCGCTCCTTCGTTTTTCTGCTTCTTTTTTTCTTACGCTCCTGCCTCTGAGTAGAAGGGGGCAGAGGTCGCACGCAGCGCGAGCGCGCGTTTGAAGTAGCTTTGGATTGTATAAAAGTAACCATAGCTACAATAATTTAATGAAAACATAATCTGAATCTGCATCCGCTCACACACACACACACACACACACATACACCCAAACACACAAAGCGCAGAACGCAGAACGCAGAAAGCCAAACCAAGTCAAGTGCTGGACGGAGTCGCGTGCGAAGCCCTGCAGCTAACCAAATAGGACCTAGGGAGGGGCAGGGGGGGGGGGTGCTTTGGGAAGTGGCACAGAGCTATTTTTAATAAATGCGAACAGGTCTCCATTTTTGTTGTAAGAAATAACGCTTCGCTTGCACTTGATTGCGGCTCCAATTGCAGCTGGCGGGAGCTTCTTGAGTTATCAAATAGTTGGGCGAGCTGCCAAGAAACCTTAACTCGATTTAGCTTAAGCCTGGCTTTTGAACTAATCATAATCTAGTATTTTTTTAAATATTTAGAATATTTAAATATTTAGAATATATTTAGAATATATTTTTTCGCTTTGTTTTCGAAATTTGTAATATGACATGTGTTTGCTTCGACAGCATTTCAATTTGATAATACTAAATATTTCATCTTAGATACTTTTCTTAAAAATAAATAACAATTTTATAAAATTCTATAATGCTTTATAAAATTTGAATTTATTTTAGTTTTATAGTATTTATTTATTTAAAATGAAATGGCTTACCTTCAAGCAAGCATAAGAAATCTAAACATACTAAAACGTCTTGGCCAAAAGACACACTACTTTCATTCGCCTACGCATCAGGCACACTATGGTATAGCCACCCAACCTGTCCATTATGTGGGCAAGAGCTTTTCCCGTCTGATACCTTAGACACCTGGCAAAAGCTGGATACAATCCGTAGAAACTTCTTAACAAACTTAATACTCTTCAACCCTACATCAAATTAATGGAACTTAATTAAACAAATTTTAATGGTATATCAAAATATATTTTATACATTATATTTTATACATTTTTAGCTCCTCAAAATTGTATAATAACCCATTTTAATATATAAATATGCATGTTTTTTAAATACTTTGAGTTACACAATTATAATTTATATCCTATATTAAAATTTAATATTTATTTTTATATATATTATTATTTTTATCTGTTAAATAAAAACTTCTTGTTCTTAAGCTTCTGAATATTTTTCGAGTATTTCGAATTACATAGTATACTAATCTTGAAACTAATTTTAATTATACAATTTGTTATATCTGTTAAAAAATTCTTCTCCATAAGCTTTCAAATACTTTTCGAGTATTCCGAGTAACATAGTATATTAATTTTTAATTTTAATTAAATAACACAAATTTGTATATCTCTTAAAAAATTCTTCTTCATAAGTTTCCAAATACTTTGCGAGTATTTCGAATTATTTAAAATAATAGTAATCAATATGATAATCATTTGGTTTTTAAAACTGTTTAATCCTCTTTCCTCATATTATCTCATCAGCTTAGCTGCTCCGTTTACACATGCTTATGGGGTATCTCGAAATTCACTTTGGACTGTCCTGGTCTGGCCTGGCATTCGTTTCGTTGTCGTGCTTAAAGCGTGCTCTAACAACTTGAGTGTGCCTAGCCGGAGTGTAGGGGGGAGGACGGCGGAGGCATTGCCAAGTATCTGGTTTCGTTATATTCTATTTTTTTGCGCGCAATTTTCTTTTTAATTTTTCCCCGTTGGTTTTTGACGGCGCATCGCGTTTTTTTCTGCTACGTTGTTGTTGTTGGGGGGCACAACAATAACTTGAGCAGCGACTTGAGAAGCTGGCAGAAAAGTTTCCAGGACAACTCCTTTAGTGGGTGAGCAGGCAGGGGAGGCAGGAGGACTACTTGCTAAATATCCTTTAGCCTTTGCGAAATCAGTTGAGCGCAAAGGACCACTTGTGAATACGCTTTGATGCGCGCGGCATTGTGTGCGAGTGTGACTGCCAAGAGGGGGAGGGGAGAGGGGAGAGCGCTGTAGCCGACTGCGCCTGGAATTATACTACGCTGTTCTGCCAGACTCTGCTTGATATTTATTTTGACTTGGCTTCAGCTTGAGCTACTGCTGCGCCTTCGCTCTACCCCGCGCTCCTGCTCCTGCTCTTGTTGTTGTTGTTGTTGTGGTTGTGCTGGCTTCAAGTATTTTGTGAGTAGCGCAAAATACGCGAGCGCGAAATGTAATAAAAACATTTTTTGCTCGGCAACGGCCAACGTCTTATTCTTAGCCGATTTCTAGTACTGCCACCCGCGCCCGCACTCTCTTTCAGAAGTATCTACAAGATATTTTTAATACATGCACGCATCGCATCGCATCGCACAGTTGTTATCCATTTGATGTTGGTTTTCTTTTTAGATTTTATTGGCAGCAAATAATGAGCAACATTCCAGAGACGAGCAAGAGAGAGAGAGAGTAATGCTGCAACATGTTTCGCCTGCAACATGCCAAATATTTATGCCACAATTTGCATATCGAGCAGCTTGCTTGATTTTCCCTCCTCCCTCCGGCAAAGTTCGAACTCATTTGCATTAACTGTACAAAGTCAATTCGAGCTACTTTCCATTTCGGGGCACTACACGCCCCTTTGATGTCTGTTTGTCATGTTAACTGGTTTTGATTCGCTCGCTCGACTTTCGGGGGAAGTTTTTGCAATGCAAATTAGAAGTAGCACCAGTGGAGCTTGGAGTGGGCTGAGGCTGCTCGTCAGCTGGCAAGTGTTGCTATGTCCTGCATATGGCACTAGTTGGCATTACGCTTTTCTCATTACGCTTCGAGGATTTTTAGAGCACGCACACACACACACACACAGACTCTGGCACGCACTTGTGTGTTGGCCACTTTGCGGGCCTATCGGAAACTCATTAGTTGGCCGTTTCAAGCCAAGTTTAAACTAATAATGTGGCCAACACACTGGGGGCTCAATTGAAAAATTTCAATTTATGCCAAAGTGAGCAGAGCGAAGGCGGGGAGGCGTGGCAAGTCAAGTGGACGAGCCGGCAACCAATTACGTTGGCGCTGCCTGCTGCAAAAGCCAATCTCAATCTAAAGCATCAAGTAGACAAATATAGACTATGCCTATGCATTGACTACTAGACGCGTGTGCAGGTGTGTGTGTGTGTGTGCGTGTGAGTGTGCCTGTAATCTGCATTTGGTATTCAAAAACTGTGCGTCTATGTGATTTGACGCATATTTGCGTAGCCCCAACACAGACTAGAGAGCGAGAGATACAAATGTATCTGCGAGATACAGTTGAGTCTGAGACTGTGACTGGAAGCCGGCGTCAGCCTGTGTGTGTGTGTGTGTGTGTGTGCTGTGAAAACTGAAACGCACAATTGCTTCATTTTGCAAAAGGCTTTTATTAAACCTGCTAGTAGCATAGCAGGGCAGGGCAGGGATCGGTGGCGACTCCAGCAGCAACGGCTGTGGCTGTGGCTGCCACTGCGACTGCGGCTGCTGCCAGGCAATCGAAGTGTGTGCTCTGCATGTGCGTGCCTAGTTATGGTAAATATTCATATTTGTAACGTGTGCACAATGTGTTGAAATTAGCATTTATGAATTTTGTGCCAAATGTCGGAATGGAATGAAACTTCAAGCTGCCAGCTGCAGCTCAAGCTCAAGCTGTAGCTGTAGCTGTTGCCGATGCTGCGATGCTGCGGGCTTGCTTTGTAGTTGTTTATGTCCAACTACAGTCAGTGCTGGCAAAGAAAAAACTGCTAGATTTTGGAGGGAAATAAAGTGGTAACAAATAAAGAAGCACTCTCGACTTTTAAATACCATTCACCCAAATGGATTACATTCTTAATATTAAAATTTTGTTTTAAAATAATTTACAATGAAATAGTTTTGGTTAATATTTAATTTAATCTAGTTCTTGTCCAATCGAAATGAAATTTACAGCAAAGATTGATATTAAAGTTACTTAAGCCTGTCTGAAATGTGAATACTGTAACTTGTACACTTTGTTTATTATTTAGGTTCAAAAGTAAATATGTCGATTTTCAGCGGCGGTGGGCTTGTAATTCAAAGTTTCAAATAAGCAGTATTCTTGTATGATATGCACTATTCTTTATGCAAAAAATGTATTTTGTAGCTCTTGCAATAGCTTAGATCTGATAGAAATGCAGATGGACTGACAGATGAATCTGGCAAATTTACCTTGGTATTGTTAGCGATGAAGAATTGTATATATGCCTTGAATGGTGTACCACACCTGCTTCAGTCTCTTAATCACATATTCACAAATTGAGTATAGAAACTTTATACATTTTTAACAAATTTTTAAAATTTCCTAAAGTTGCCAAATTAATTTTAAAATTGCAACATGTTTAGCTAATAAATTCTGCAAATCAGTAATATACAAATAGCAAAAACCGCTAAATCTAGCCAAATCTGGCAGCACTGACTACCGTCAACACTTACACTAACCACACACTCTCACGCACACACACACACTCATACACTCTTACACAAATCACTTGTGCGCTGCTCATTTGCCGCCTGCCACTGCGAAATACTCTTGGTTATGGCCGTGCGGCTCTTTTGGGCCAAAAACGGCCGTTTCGGCCAAGCCATTTGCATTTAGATTGCGCTCGACAGTGCTGCCCAAGACCCTCCCCCTCTGCCCGCCCATTGAGTGACATCTGCGACTTATGATTGTTGCCTGACAATTTGTGCGCCTTGCGGTCGACTCGACTTCCGGCGGCGCAGTTCATGTTGCGGACTTCGATTAACATAATTGCAGGCGCAAACTTTAACGTTCTCGTTTGGGGTAAACTCTGCAGAGAAGTGTCGAGATATTGTTTTAAGTTTCTATAGTGCTCACATCCCATGCAATACTTTCTTATAGCGCGAACTATCCGCTTGTTTACCTATATTCTGTGATGTTCTTTATGGCATGAAAATACTTGTACAAGCTTCTAGTTTGTATGATTATGCTTATGATAGGGTATGCTATAATACCATATCTTATTTTTCTAGAAATTCTCTGGAAACATAAAGGAATATTAAACACAATTATTATTCCTTAGAAAATATATTTCATATATATAAGATTTATTTAATTACTTTTTCTGTATCGATTCGATTTTATTATTCGTAAATAAAATTAAAACAAAAAGTCTTGCATATATTCCATATAGTCTGATCCAATTTCAGAATGTAGATATTCCAAATTTTAAATTAAATTCCAAAATCCTTGATTCCCTCGTATTTTTTTAATATTTCTTCTCTATTTATTTATTTAAGGACTAACCACATGCATTTAAAATAATATTTTATATAGTCTAATGCAGTTTCAGTCAATTTCTTTTATTTTCAATCTCAAAATCAATGATTTCTCCATATTTGTCTCTCTTATTTATTTAGTATTTGACCACAAAAGACCCTCGGTCAGTACTATTTCAGTTTCCCATCGCCTACCATTCCCAGGGTCTGAATTTGTCCGGCCATTTGAAAACATTTATGGGTTTCCCGCTGAAATAATAAAGGGGACACACGCTGCCCCGTTTTTGTTTTTCAAACGAAGTGTGTCTTCTATCTATCTGGCCTTGCGTTGACTTTTATCTCATCTCGTTTTGCTTTTATTGACATTATGCGATTGACTTTTGATTTTTATTGATCTCTCTCAGTCGCTCTGCGATGGGTTCACACTGAGTATTACGAGCTGGAAAAATGATATCATAAATTCATTTATCGTCAACGATTCGCAATGATGATTTGATATTGAAAGCCTTAACTCGCTCCAAGTTGCGCATAAAAATTGAGGGCAGTCTTTAAGGGCATTTTGAGGGTCCCTAAGAGGTCGTTGGATTTGCATAATGATCAGATAAGCGACTCGCCAAGCAGCGCATAACAGACACATGCCAAGAATTGTGGCAAAGGTTTCTTAATGCAGTCAAAAAAAAAGGGATTTAAGTATTATTATATTATTATTGTTTGATGTGAAGATATGATATGATATCATATAGTTCTATATATTCGTTAGATATGTTATGATATACAATATTTCTTCGAATGTTATGATATCGATATATATTCGTACGATATTTAGAGGTGGATAGATATGATAGATAGGTGTGTTATGATATACCATTATTTCTCTAAAGGATAGTCAACAGAAGGGTTTTAAATAATAGAAGTCTTTTAATAGATTATTTTTCTATGTGTTCAAGTTTTTTTGATTAAACCTGTTTTTTTTTTTGTCTGTATGGTAATATTAGGTAGTTTACCTACTACCTTACTTCCCAATACTATCCTTTTTTCCATACCTCAATTTTTTTTTACCTTTTCTTTGCACCTCTTTGAGCCTCAAGCAGACTCTGACTTAGCCAACTACCCGACGAAACGTGTGATTAATTACGTAATTTGCACGACTAAGAGCGCGACTAGCTGCTCAGACTTCTCCACATACAATCATATATATATATATATATATATATATATCATACATACATGTACTATATAGTGGATTCAGCTCCAACTGCACTGCCGGCGCTTTTTGCCAGTCATTTGCATTGGATGCTCTCCACGTCTTTGCACTTGTTTCGCCTCTCCGGCCATATTGATTAATGATCCGGAACCGGGCGGAACGATTCCGGTTGAGTTTCGCTTGACGCTGACGTGCATTTTTAAAGCGTGTAACTGAAATGCCTGACGAGCATGTGTGTGTGTGTGTGTGTGTGTGTGTTTGTATGTGTAAATCCATGTCCCTTCTTGCTGGAGTACGGGTAGAGGATTCAACGGTGGTTAGTGCTGCGGCAATGGATTCCGAGTGGTGGTTTCCCCTTGTTTAACTACTTTTCCTTGCAAACAAAGCGGTGCGACGCGACGCAGCGGTATCGGTGTCGCAATTGGGGTATAATCTGGTTAGCGAGCAGGACCGATCACAGAGCGTGGGGTGAGGGCTTCGCCGACAACATTTAAGCACAATTGCTGTGGCTAATGTGACACATATTGTGACAAATTGCATGAAGTTGGCAGGCCTACAGGGCAGGGGAGTGGAGGGGAGAGTGTGAGCAGTGCAAGGGATAGGGCTATGTAAACACGTGTTCCAGCGCCTTTAAAATTGCAGCGAACGGACGGAAAGGTACTTAACAAGCCCAAGCTAACTATGTTAAGTATGCACTAATTCTTTACTATCCACAGATTCTGCTGGCTGAGTATGAGATTTCAAACTGGGAATAATAATAAATTCGTCACATAATTAACTACACTGCAAAGTTCAGTATTAAAATGTAATATTAAGTATATTATAGTAAAACAGATTTTTTTGGTTCCCTAACTAAATTTTATTTTATTATCTCGTAATTTTATTTTCTTTGAAATAGATACGATTTTCTAAGTAAATTCTGCTTGCTCAATCAATAAAAAGCAAAGAATTAAAAATACAAACTTTTCTAAAAATATCAATGTTTTGAAAAATCTAAAAAAAAGTTTTTAAATATTGAAATAAGAAATTTATATAATTGATTGATAATAGATTTCAAGTCAATGCAAAGGTAATAACATGCATAAAATGTATTTGCAAATAAAAATCAATTTATTTTTAAAAAAGTTACGATATTATAAAAAAGTTATAAATTATAATAAGGTTAATATGGGAAGAGTTTACGACAGTTTAGGCTCTTTATTTCCTCCAAAAAATTGTCAAATAATGTTTTAGTTTTGATTTTTACTAATTTTTTACTGAATAAAGCGATCTAAGTTAAAAAATGTGAATTTTAAAATTTTGAAATTTTTCAAATTTGTACAAGGGGATAGCATGGAAAAAATGAAGAAAAATTTGAAATTTGAAAAAAAGTTAAAAACAATTTAATTTAGTTAAAAAACGCATAAGTAACTAAAACATGAAAAAAATGATATATTAGGCGAAAGTCACACGATTTTTGAACAAGTTCTGAGAGTTAAAAGTTAGTTGCAGTTTTTTAAAAAAATAAAGTTTTAGGTACTATAACAAAATAAATTTTTAACGGTTTTAAAAGTATAAGAATAATAAAAAAATTAAATTTAAAATAGAGATTTAAATAATAATAACTATTTTAAGACCCGAGAATAACCTCTGCATACGTCTTAATAGGGCCCCATTGAAATTCACATGAAATGCATGAAAAGCAAAAAGGCGTAAAGCTGTGCGAAGTCTTGAAGTCGGAGCAACCATACAGCGTCTGCTTCAGCTGAGGCCCCGCCCCCGGGGGCAACTTATTGCATGCCAATGCTATCGATGCCCTCTGCATGCCACAAATAACGCAGTCGTTCCCCGCTTTGGGTGCGCCGGGCAAGCGACTGGTAGGGGGAGGCAGTGTGTGTGTGTGTGTGTAGTCTGACTGGGGTGCAGGCTTGTGTGTGTGCCCCTGCGGAGGGTACTGACAGCTCGGCGCTGTCAACAGGGTCGGGAACAATGCATGACGAATCGGCATTTTACGCCCATTTCGGGCTCGTTTCGGGGGTGGATGCTGCTACTGTGGCTCTGGCCTGTTGTACGCGTTGCTTTGTTCCTGTCAACTGAGTGGAACTAATTTCAAGGCTGCACCTGCAGAGCAGCCCGGCCAAAGTGTCGCGCAACCTTGCGCCTTGCCCTCCTCCCTTTGATGGTGGTTGCAACACGTGCTGCTGCTGCTGCTGCTGCTGCTGCGATCTATTTTGGTGTTTCCCTCTTGCCAATCTCAGATTACTTCTAGCACATTAACATTTTGTTTATTTTACAAGTTCTAATTTTGATTTTGGCTTAAAATTCTTGGCGCTCGCCGTCGCTAATGCTCCATGGGCTCCTTGCTACCGCCGCCGCCGCCGCTGGCGCCGCCTCCGCATTCGCCATAGGGTCCCAGCTCCTCGGGTCGAAAGTAGGAGCTCTGCATGCTGTAGAGTCGATCGATCGGATTGATCATCGGTGTCTGCGTGAAGGGTCCCATCAGCTGCTGGAATGTGGCATAGCTCAGGCCGAGTATCGTGTTCAGTATCGGTTCGCTGTTCTTGTTGCAGTTCTCTGCGGAATAAAAAAATAATTTCAAGCATATGTAGATCAAGTAATAATAATATTATATTATTATATATATAGTACATATTTTTTACACCCACCCTTATTGGTCTCCATGCAGCTCAGTCCGCCCTGCTCCTGCTCGTCCTTGATGTTACAGCGCAGTCGGCTCAGTCCCTCGGAGGTGGAGGAGAACGGCGACTCCTGCTGCGATTCGCTATCACTGTGCGCTTCGTCCTTGATCTTGGTCATTAGGCTGCTGTCCTGCGACTCCTGCGAGTCCTGCGAGTGCAGTGCATCGCTGACGCCCTTGGCCGGTGGCTCCTGTTTGGCCTTCTTCTGGATCTTCTTGACCTTCGCACGTTGGTTCTGAAACCAGACCTGAAGCGAAATGGAATAATGTGAGTTGATATAGTGTAAGAGATTCAAGATTAAGATTTGTAGTAGACTTCACCTGCACTATTCTCAGACTCAGTCCCGTATCCTTGGCCAGATTCTCTCTCACCTTGCGACAGGGCTTGGGCGACACCTCGAAGGAGGCTTTGAAGGCGCGTCGCTGCTGCGTGTTAAGTATGGTACGCGGTCGCTTCGGGCCGCGTCGTCCGTCCAGCTTGGGCGGAAACAACTCGTCGCCGTAGAAGTCTGTGGGAATGTGGAATGAGTTTGTATAATTATTTATTATATATAGTAAACCTTGGCGTGGCATATTTTATTTTCTATTCTCACTCTCTCTTACACTCCCCTCTCTCTCGCACTGCCCCTCTCTTTCTCTCACATATCTTATTCTATCTCTTTCTATCTTAGTTCGTCTCTCAATTGCATGCTCTCACTCTTTCTGTCACACTTTCTCCCTTTTATTTCTTTCCTTCTCTCTTTCTCTCTCTCTCTCAAATTTTCTCCCTCCCTATCTTTCACACTCTCTTTTCTCTTTATCTCCTTCTCTTTCTCTCTCTCTCTCTCTCTGACACTTCATCTCTCTCCATCTCTTGCTCTCACTCTCTCTCAAGTTTTCTCTCTCATTGTCTCTCTCTCTCTATCTTCCTTACTCAATCTCTTGCTCTCACTCTCTCTCTCTCTCCCACATTTCGTCACTCTCACACATACTTCTTCTTTGTCCCACATTGCCTCTCTCTCTCACACACACACACTCTTCTCTCTTTTCACGCACACACTTTTTTCTCTCACATTTCCTCTCTCTCCCACTCTCTTGCTCTCACTATCTGTCACTCTCTCAAACTTCCTCTCTCTCTCACATTCCCTCTGTCTCTCCAACACTTCCTCTCTCTCTCTCTCACACTTTCTCTCCTTCTCTCTCTCTCTCTCTCTTTCTCTTTCATTCTCTCTCTCTCTCTAGCTCTCACCGTAGCCCTGCAGCATCTCCACCTCCTTCTCATAGTCGAAGCGGCAGAAGAGCTGCCCCTGCTTCACCACATACTGCTCGCCCTTCTTGAGCAGCGCGCCGCAGACGACGCACGCGAAGCACTTCAGATGGAAGAGACTCTCCTGGGAGCGCATCACCAGCTCATCGGCGGCGATTTTATGGCCGCAGCCAAGGCAACGATTGCGTAGGTAGAGTCTAGGAAGGGGGGGAGCATTAGTATCATCTCATAATCATTATTATTATACATAAAGTATAAATAAGTATATATTTTCCATATATCTTTTATTATATTTATATTAAAATTATTATATTATTATATATAAAATAATTTTAATATTAATTTAATTATTAAAAAATAAATTTTTTTTTTTTTTTATTTAATAAATTTTTTTTATGTATAGTATGTATTAGATATATTATATTTATCTTTATGTATATTATTAATTATTATATATAAGTCCACCTACCTCTCATAGTCGATGCGGCAGTAGAGCTTGCCGTCGCGCGCGTAGCACGAGTGCACCAGATGCAGCGAGCAGGCGCAACACTTGAGGCAACCCTCGTGAAAGGAATTGTCCACCACGCGCATGATGTAACGATCACAAATTGGCTGGCAGCAGTAGGCGCACTGATTGAGGGCGTGGCTCAGACCCATGCCCATGCCCAGGCCCAGGCCCAGGCTCATGCTGTCCAGGCTCATGCCCAATGCTAGTGCTGTGTGCTGCTGAGGCGCTTGTGGTGTGCTGTGCTGTGTGGGCGTGGGCGGGGGCGGGGCCGGTGCAGGGAAGCCGTCGAGCTCATTGAGATTGCACTTGCCCAAGGTGACGCGGGGGTGTTGTTGCTGCTGTTGTTGTTGTTGTTGTGGTTGTTGCATTGGTGGACCTGGCCCCAGGCCCAGGCCCTGGCGCGCCAGCGCATGTTGTTGCTGCTGTTGTTGGTGTTGTTGTTGCTGCTGTGAATTGGTCATGTTGCTGTTGCTGTGGCTCATACAACTTCCGTTGACATTTGTGCCCGCTGCAGACATTTTGTCATTGTGTGAGGCAGCGCTGCCCTCAGCTGGCGTCGACTTGCTGCCCGCGCCGCGCTGCCCGCTGCTCGTTGTTGTTGCTGCTGTTGTTGCTGCTGCTGTTGCTGCTGCTGCTGTTGTTGCTGCTGCTGCTGCTGCTGTTGTGGGTGTTGGCGTTGTTAACATGCGCTCATTTCCGTTGAGCAGCAGTTGATTGTGGCCCATAGCAATGGTCGAGGGGTGTTGCTGCTGCTGCTGGGAGTGCGAGTGTTGCTGCTGCTGCTGCTGCTGCTGCTGTTGACATTTGATGTCCATTGGAACTATTTTGGTTTTTGCGGTTGTGTCGCATGCAAAAGGGAGCAACATTTCAGTTATTTTTATTTTGTGCCGGTTCAGAGGGGCAGCAGCAGTGGGAATTTACAGCTGCGGCCAGACTGACCAAGGGCAAAAACTATGTGCCAGCGGGATTTGCGTTTGCGGTTCGCCCTATCTCCGGCCCACTGTAGCGGTAGCTGTAACTGTGTGTGTGTAACTGTGCGCGTAACTGTAACTGTGACCATTTCGAGTTGTAGTAAATTTGTGGTTTCGCAATTATTGAAATGACTTTTGCAGCGAAATATGTGCGTGACCATACGCCGTCTGTCCTTGCAGTCCGTGCGTCCCATTGTCCTGCCATGCGCCCGTCCGCACTCGAAATTCCACGCACTTGCTTTTGTTTCGGCACACGCTGCGTATACGTAACGCCGTGCGCCGTGGCGCAGCGCGTGTGCGTGTGTTGGTGGCAAAAAATTACTGTACATTTGTGGCATTTGCTGGAGCTCGGAGCTCGGAGCTCGGAGCTCGGGCTTTTTGTTGCTTGTTGTCTCAATTTATGGCAAATTGTTGAAATTGTACGGTAATTTGTTTGCCTGCCAGTGTGTGTGTGTGTGTGTGTGTGAGTGAGTGTGACTGTGTGTGCGTATTGTATTGCATTGTTTTTGCTTTATCGGCAGCTACTGCTCTTTTTACTAAATATATATACGATATACGGTGTGTGTGTGTGTGTGTGTGTGTGTGTAGCTGCAGTTCTCGTATACATGTGTCTGTCTTGTTGTCTGTCCCTCTGTCTGTCCCCTTGGTTTGCCCCTCTATGCGTGCTGCCATCACATTCTACGTTTGTCATTTTGTTCGCATTTAAATGATTTTACGTGTGCGTAATTTCATTTAATGCCACGCCCCCATTGCAACACATTTCTGTGGCATGCAAATTTATGCCAGAAATATGTGCAGCATTTTAAAGTAATTTACGCCATCATGGTTTGTTTTGCGGTCTCTCGACTAAGAAATACAATGCCCTGTGGAAGGAGCTCAATATCGAACGACGTGTGCGAATGCCGCACAAATCAAACAAACTATGTGTCGGAGGTGCAGGGAGACTACCAGTAATTTCCAGGCTTTACTTTGGAATGTGCAGGGGAGATTCGTATAGGTGTCATTGGTATGATTATGAGCTGTGCTTGGTATATAATTTGGAATGGCAATCGAAGACTTTTGAACTAGTATTTGGTATAGGAGAAGATATCTAAAAATATCTAGATATCGCAAATAGAAGTTACTTCCTGCTTGCTGTAGATATTGATAGAGTTCCATTCTTGAGAAAATTGCATATTAATAGATTTTCTGGCTTAGAGAATATTTTGGGTGATTTTGTTAAGGTAGCACCGCTATGATTATGCGGTCTAACATGTAGTATATAAGGGAAATCAAGCAAGGTTTTTGAAGCTGAAAGCAGATAAATTATTGCTTATGATATATGAGGTCTGTCTGAAAAGTATCCGATTATTTCTCGCCACCAGTGTTAGTCTTAAAATTTCCCAAACTGTTGATTTTGGTATACTAAGATTTAAAATCAGGTCGGATACTTTTCGGACAGACCTCGTAAATATAAAGTATATATATATATATATAGAAAAGCTAATATAAATAAAGCTAGGTATTTAAAAATATAATATTTATAATAAAGGAACTATATTAAAAAATAACAATACAGCTACACCAGTTTGAAAATTAATTAAACTAAAAATTAATATAAATAAGGCATCTAGTCTTCGAAATAATAATATATTAATATAATATTTATTTTGAAGCAAATAATAATAAAGTTGCTCTCTTCAGAAAAATATTACTATATTGTCTTAATTTGAGGAGTGAGCATTGCGACTTCGAGCTTTATTCGGTGTGTCATTTGGTTATAGAATTTGGGAAAATTAATGTAGCTATATATTCAAAATAGATTGCTTAGAAATAATTCGAAACTTAAATTTTAGAAGTTCCTTGAAGTCTTAAGATCAACTGAGTTGAAGCATATATTATATAGATCATTTTTTACTGAAAGAAATCAACTTTTTATATTTTTGACTTTAAGTCAAAAACTACCTAAATTTTCAGAATAAATATGGAGTTCCTTTATAGAATATATGTATAAATATATATGTAAAATGCAAAATATGCATATATATGTAAGACCTTCAAAGCTATAGTAAAACGGTGTAATACATCAAAATGCTCAGCACCTAGTTTCAAGAATCATATTTTTTTCCCGTATTTTCATATTTTACGTTAAAGTAGGCTACTTTCTATTCTTGGAAAACTGCCTGAAATTCGGCAAAAATTATGGGAAGCTCAAGCTTAACTAAAATTAAAAAAATTAAAGAAATTAGATTGGAATTGCAGAGGTTGAAATTGTATTAAATTACATTAATTATTTATGTATTTAAAAAGCTTTAAATTGACTGAAAAAAATTTAAATAATTAATTAATTAATTTATTTATTTATCTTATTCCTGTAATTTTCACTATTGCAGCCTTGTTGACTTACTCACTTTGCAAAAAGAGTTTGACCCACCCTAACCCTGACTACAGATAATAGACATATGTATGTGACTGAATGATACTTATTTTTGGCCCAGTCGCCGCCTCAACTGTCAACAGCAAATGCTGCTGAATGCTGGCAAAATCTCCGCACAGCCATCAGCTTTAGCGCTCGCCTGCTGCCTTTAACTTTGGCCACTACGGAGCAATCGGGCTAATCCGCTCAGTTGATGCACCTGTTACACTTTTGCTGAAACTATGCCAACATGCTGGCCGGACATGTCGACGCTTCGAGGCGACGGATTTGCTGGCGGACAAGTGCAAATCCGACGTTGATAGCGCTGCCGTTGCGCTTTCGCCGCACTAATTAGATTCTAATGTGCAATGGAAATTAGGGGGGCGGACGAGCACCCTGCACCCCGTACGTTTATAGCTAAATTATAATAGAATTTACGAGTGCGAGTGCGAGTGCGTGCGCGCTTTAAGCGAGGAATTCAGTGGAAGCTTCAACCCCTGCGCCTGGCAGCGCACCCCCCTCTACACACTGCTATCCATTTCAAATGGGAAAAGAACAGCTCGCGCTCAAAATATGCACAGTGCGAATGGAGGAGGGAGCAGGGAGCAGGCAGGGAGGGCATTCATTATGTCGACTGCGCCGGCTGGCGGCATATGTTCGCAGTCCTTGCAGCAGCAGGCGAGCGGAAACCCTTGCCAGGATGCTGTGTGCAGCCGCTGCCGCAGCCGGAATCGCTGCCGGAGTCGCTGCCGGAGTTGCTGCCGCTTCCTCAGTCACAGTCGCTGTCGACGCGGCGTTTACTTTAATCGGATTTGAGCGGACAAAGAAATTATAACGCCGTTTTGTTGTGCCAGCAATCGCAGCGTAAATGCCTTTGTTTTGGCCTAATCTCTGACAGAAGTCGACATTTGCCTTGGCCCCGTGAAATGTGTCCAGATTTTTGGCTGTCTGCCAGCAGCTTGACTCGAGCACACTCAGCTCAAGTGGCAGCGAGTGCTGGCAGTTTCCGCCCAGCAGCAGCACAACAACAAGTTGAATAGTCCAATTGGCATATACCATATATCATGTCAGATCTACTAGTGCACTTTATTTTATATATATTTTATATATTTAAATATATCAAAAAATCACAGTTTCTAAGAATTCTGCTGGGAATTGCCATTGTTTTAAATTGTCAGAGTTCTAAAAAATATAATAAATGCTTTAAATATTTTTATTTTTCTAAGAATGCTCTGCAGAATATTATAGGATATAATGCAACTGCACTACATTCTACATATTTATAATAGTGTTAAGAATCCTTTTTTTTCAGAGTACTAAAAAATTTTCCAGGAGTTAATGCTCTAATTTCCTTAAATTTGATTGAACCTTTTTTTCCTGTTGGGTCAGAGTTATATAGAATATTTTAGTATTTAATGCAACTGCTCCTAATTTAATTTTAACATGACTTGTATTAAAATCTGCAGATAAAGCTGATGTATAATAAAAAAATTCTATGAAGTATTAAATACATAAAAACTTTAATCTATTTATGCATAAATATAATATAGAATAAACCATAGAAGGGATTTGCGACTAACTTTCATTTCTTTTTAGCAGTTTTCTGATTTCTTGCTTAAAAAATTATACAATATTATACTGGAATATAAATATGCTTATACAATACCAGACCTACTTATAAAAAATAAATTCAAAATGTAATTGTTTTATGTTGAAAAATATAGACATCTTCAATATCTTCATCTATAATCTTCAAAATGTACAGCTTAAAGCATCAAACAAGATGTACGCAATAATTTAGAACAAAAATCACAATTTCTCTCTTAATTTATTTAAAAACAATTCTGAAACACTTGCAATTTTTTTTATATACTTCAAAATTAGCATAGAAGCAGTTTTGGGGTTTTCAAAAAAAAAAAGCCGTCGGCAAAACATTTTTTTGCTGTAGTGCGCAAATGAAGACCTTTAAATCCTCAAAAACTATTTCAAACTGCTGCTATAAGCCACAAAATCAATTAATCCCACATAATTGAAGGATTAAATAGGATTCAAGAGATTTTTCAGCGCTGCAAAAAGCCGTCGGTAAAACGCAAAAAAAGGGAGTACAACTTTCTGCGTCGGCATTACGCGACGCAGCGTAGGGAGAAGGTAGCGCTGCAGGTAGAGCAGATACTCACATAGGCCCAGCTGCATGGGATGCTGTTCGTCGATCATGTTGGCAGGCCTAGTTTTTTAGCGAATTAAATGCAATGCTCACACGCACTAAGAGTCTAAGAAATCGCGACTTTAATTTGTTTTAGAGCTCAGATTTAATACTATAGCCTGGAGCAACACTTTTCACGTACGCGTCTGCAGTTACTGCGCGATGTACGCGTGTCTTGGGAAATGCAGCGGATTGCAGCGATTGGAAGGCGCCGCGTCTGGCGGCGGGCAGTTACGAAACGCGATGCTTGAATGATTACGGACCTCTGATGTTAATGAAATTTGTTAAAAATCATTTGCTCAGCCTCGGCCGGCCACAGTCGATAGGAAATTTTCTCCAAAAAATGGAGGAGAAATTGCGTGCGTGAGAGCGTGCGTGTGTGTGTACGCGTGTGTGTGTCTCAGGCAGCGCCATTTTACTCGGCAAGTGTAGCGACCACCCGGAGTACTTCCCGTGGCCCATGCCACTGCCCGGAAGGCGCTTCCCCGCCGCCGCGTGAGATTCGTCAGGCGGGCGCATGCGCTGCGCTCGCATGCATTTTGGGGGAGCGCCAGCTTCGTTTTTGTCTCGTTTCGCGCTCGGTTTGGATTTCGTGTTTCGCCTTCTTCGTTTTGCTTTTGTTTTTGCACTTTTGACTTTTGTCTTTGTTGCCAGTTGGCAAGTTGTTGTTGCCGTTGTTGCTTTTGTTTGCTTTGTTGTTCGCATTTTGTATTGACAAAGGATGTTTGGCTCGGCGATTTCGCAGCAACAACAACAACAACAGGCTGCACACCCCTAAAGAGATTTTGCTCTAGCTGCGTTTCTATGGTCCTGGGTTTTTTTTTTTGTTGTTGTTTTTTTTTTTGCTTGTTTTTCTCCTTTCTGCTGGCATTGTCATATATCGTAGATTGTTTTAAATTTATTGATTTTCAATGTCGGCAAATTAAAGTGTCGGGCTTTAATTGTCTGCTCCGCTGTCTGTTGGCCCCGTTAATGACTGATAAATTCGCAGCCTGTCGACACTTTAAACTTTGGCCAGCTGAATTTTTGGTCCATTAAACGAGCTTGCGCCCACGACCACGCCCACGGCCCATTCCCCACGCCGAACTTTAATGTCTAAGCTGAAATAGCTGGCGCGGCGTCTGGGCGCGCTGCTGGCTCTACCGACTTGGTCTAGCCGCTCGACGACTGCTTGCCTGGCTGCCTGCCTGACTTCCAGCCTGACTGCTTGGTGTTTTCCCAGGGAAATTCTCTGAAAGTTTCGTAAACGTGAACGTGTTACTCACAATTAGTGCAGACGGGGCCACTTAGCCGGCTTCTTGGCCCGCTTGCACCGCCCCCGCCGCAGCCGGAGAGTATTGTCTGCGCGCCTGAACTCTGCCCGGATAATGATCATAATTATGTGTTACTTTTTAGTATTCATATACACCGCGAGGCTGTAGTCGCCTGGCGGGAACTTCGAAGAGAGAGAGAGCGAGTGCGCATACGACTGGAAAATACCCTGCATTGCATACATAATTATACTATGCTATGGCAATGTCTATCTATGTCTATCATTCGAAACGACTACCAACTATTAAAGTAGCATTTTATTGGGAAAAAAATACTGTGTCTTACTGTAATCTTTATTTTTTTTTGTCTTATCAATTGACTGAAGCACCTGAAACTATGTTCGTGTAGGTCAGTGAATGATTAGGGGTTTTCGCAGCGTTTTGGTAATCAATTCCATTGCTCAGCAAAATTTTCGTAAGAGCCACAAAGCAAGCGTAATCTATACAATGCCGCCTAATTAATTAATTAACTAATTAAATTTAAGCTAATTATAATAATAATTATAAATCATATATTTAATCTTAATTTTTTTATTAAATCTACCATAATATAATTGTAATAATAATTATAAATAATATATTTAACATTATTTAATTTAGTAAATCTAATTTAATTTTAATTATAATTATAAATATAATAATAATAAGGGAAAAATAACGATAAATATACAATATAAGATCTGCCATATTTGAACAACAGGTGGCGCTGGTGTTTCTTAGATTAATGCAATAAAACTAAGGACAAGAAGCTATATGAATATAAAAATCAAGCAAATAATATTTTGCATATGCTTTATAACTTGCAACATTCCTCAAGTTTTTCTCAGTGTACAAGCTCTATTATCATTGGGAAAAGCTTCACCTGAGACTGCTTTGCTCACCATAACTAAGCATTTTTGAAGTAATTGTGACTGGCACAACATTTTGTAGCTCAATATCAGATTAACGAGCCGGGAAACTTTATAGACAATGAGAGCTTTATAGATAGAAAGACAGAGAGAGAGAGAGAGAGAGAGAGAGAAGCGGAGACAAAGCGGGAGAGCCAGCTTGAGCCTTCTATCTGCTGTATGCTAATAAAAGTACTGTTAATCGCGCTGAGCCCAAATGCTCTACGCTCTGGAAATGATCTTAACTTAAATGATCGCTCAGCGGTTTCTCTGTTATCTTCTCTACGCCGTTCGGCGATCGGTCGCCTATAAATTGAAGAAGGTCGCACTCCAGCAGTCAGTTGTGGCGGCGCACTCGACAAGAGAAGCCGCTGAAAATCTATAGCTGATCGAGGGCAAGAATGACCACATTGAAAGCGTCGCTTGGACAGGCGCGTCAGCTGGCGCTAGCTGCAGTCAAATCGATGCGGCATGCTTCGGCCTACGCCCAGTTGAATGTGAGTTGGAATCTTAATAAAAATAATATGCTCTACTCACGACTATTTTCCCTCGGCCCCATACAGCTAGCCAAAGATCAGGTGCGTCCCTTCAGCGAGGTGCCACGTCCCGGCAAGCTAAAGTTCCTGCGCAGTTTCATGCCCGGCGGAGAGTTCCATGACAGCTCGTTCTCAGACTTTGCCATGGTCATGAGACAGCGATACGGTGACTTCTTCATTCTGCCCGGATTATTTGGACGTCAGGATTGGGTGATCACCTTCAATACGAAGGACATAGAGACAGTGTTTCGCAACGAGGGCATCTGGCCACATCGCGAGGGACTCGACTCGCTGATCTATTTTCGCGAGCACATCAGACCGGATGTTTATGGCGCGTCAAAGGGGTTGATAGCCACGTGAGTGGAGAATGAGAGCAGCCGAAAACTGGTAAACTCAATTTTCTATTATGTTTTGCAGACAAAAGGAAGAATGGAGTCAGCTCCGCTCGGCCGTTAATCCGATCTTCATGCAGCCTAAGGGTCTTAAGATGTACTACGAGCCGCTGTCCAACATCAACAACGAGTTCATTGAGCGGTAAGAGGAAGGAAGAGAAAGAGAAAGACGAAAATCAATCTCATCCTGACTCTTTTCAGCATCAAGGAAATACGAGATCCCAAGACGCTGGAGGTGCCCGCAAACTTCGAAGAGGAGATCGGACGTTTGGTCTTTGAGTCGATCGCGTATGTTGCCTTCAATCGTGAAATGGGCATGATACGCAAGCGGCGCGATAATCCCGATGCAATGGCACTGTTTAGGACATCGAGAGATTTGTTGCGACTCTCCTTCCAGCTGGACGTACAGCCCTCTCCGTGGAAACTGATCTCTACACCGGCATATCGAAAAATGATGCGAACCCTGGATGAGAGTTTGACTGTGGCACAGAAGTTGGTCGAGGAGAGTCGCCTGGAGCAGGAGAAACGAATTCAGGCTGGCGAGCAGATCAACCAGAACAGCTTAATGTATCGCCTGATGGCCATCGATTCCAATATGGCTGTCATTATGGGCATTGACACACTTATCGCCGGCGTCGATGCTACATCTACTTTTTTGGGGGCGCTGCTCTTGTGTCTGAGTAAGAATCAAGACAAGCAGGCGAAGCTGCGTGAGGAGCTAATGCGCATTATGCCCACCAAGGAAACTCTGCTCGATGAGGAGCGTATGAAGGACATGCCCTACTTGCGAGCTGTCATCAAGGAGACACTGCGCTACTATCCCAACGGACTTGGCACCTTCCGCCAGTGCCAAAAAGACGTTACGCTCTCAGGCTACAACATACCGCAGGGCACACAAATTCTAATGGGTTCCAATGCACTCATGCGAAACGAGTCGTATTATGAACGAGCCGATGAGTTCATTCCCGAGCGCTGGCTACGCGATCCTGCAACAAATAAGAAGCAACAGGTAAACCCCTTCACTTTCCTGCCCTTCGGCTTCGGGCCCCGCATGTGCATTGGCAAGCGAATTGTCGATCTGGAGATGGAGACGTCGTTGGCAAAGATCATCCGCAACTTTAAGGTGGAATTCAATCACGATTCCTCGAAGCCTTTCAAGTCATTCTTCATCATGGAACCGGCGATTCCCTTCCAGTTCAAGTTCAGCGATATCAAAGAATAGGCGATCGTAAAAAATCACTGCCTCAACTTATGTACAGTTCCTAATTCGAAGCAGTTGATTGTATATATGTATATAAATATAGAAGTAATTGATTATAATCGAGCTTATCATTTTTGCAATCTTAGACTAGAGCACTTCACTAGAAGCTGACGAAATTACGCATATCGTTTGCAATTACTGATTCTAACGACCCTTCAATAGATTAAAATGTGACGACTTTACTTTAGAATTTATTAAATTTATTATTGCAAAAGCCAAAATATAATTACCATGACTTCCATATTCCATTAATTTCTTTAGAATCAAAAATATTTTTGGATTTTTTTTATATAATATTATACTGTATTTTATTATATTTTATAATAGTATAGTATATAACATTATATTTTGTATACTTTATATTATATGGTAAAAACTTTTACGTAAGATTATAATATTCTTACGTAAAAGTCTTTTAGATTACTTTTTACAATTTCCTTTCATTTCTGAAGTTTTCATTTTAAAATTTTCCGTAAAACCCATACGATTTTCTATTGGAATTTAAACTTTTCAAAGCCTGCATTTATTTTTGAAAATTTTTTATTACGCTAACCGAATATTACTAAGACTTCGTACACATATTTTTTGCTCTGCACATTTCTTAAACTTTTTCACTTAGTCATATCATATCAGTCATAGTGTAATCGATAGCGATCTTCGCGTTGGGTATGCCTCAAACGATGTTTGTGTAGGTTAGTGTCTGATCGTGGCAGATAAAATGTTTTGATAATGAAAAGGATTATTCAGCATAAGCTATAAAATAAACATTAACATTACTAAATTACTTACCTGATCTGTAGCATTAAATATTAACTACAGCTGACTTTATTGTATATAAGAGCTGATATGACGTCTATTGTTAGCTTGGGCAAATTAAAGTGTTGTATAACTACTAAAAATAGAACTATCATTTTTGATGATCATTTTTTTTTATAATATTATTTTTTTATTTATAATTGTTATAGATAAGAGAATTTATATCTATATATATAGTCAAAGCTTTATATAGCGTAAATTAAATTGACAAGTTGTAAGCTTAAAATTACTATACGTAAGTAAAAGTACTTTTTCCCAGTGTAGTACTAGGCGTCTTATCACGAGTGGAGCTTTTAATAGTGCGACAAACTTTTCTACCCGTTAATATGTAAATATTTATAAACAAAAACAGACAAACATACAGAAGTGTGTACATTTTTGTGCTGACTGCGAGCAAAGCGGCATTACGCTGCGAAAAAAGCTTAAAGATCGCTTTGCTCACGATGACGCAGCAGTTTTCTAGTAGCTGCACAACTTTCTGCTGCCAGAGCGTGAGTAGAGGTAAAATACCACGTTATCAGTTCAATATCAGTGAGGTAGGTAAGAGGGGGCATAACACATGAATTTAGAAACAACAGAGAGCGAAAGAGAGAGAGAGAGAGAGAGAGAGAGAGAGAAGTGCAAGCCAGATAAATACAGACAACTTAATTGGAGATCAGCTGAGCCTTCTCGCTCTAACGATCGCTACTACAGTTAATCGTGCTCAGCTTTCATTTCTCTCAGTGTCGATAATGCGCTCGTGTTTAATTCTCTCGTTTCTTCAGCTGCCGATCGTGCGGCTATAAAAACGATCGCCACGCTCAGCAGCATTCAGTTGAAGCGGCGCACTCGAGCAGAGACGTTGCTTTGAGTCCACACCGAGAAGCAGAAGCAGAAGCAGAAGAATGACCACATTGACAGCGTCGCTTGGGCAGGCGCGTCAGCTGGCGCTTATTGGCGCCAACTCAGCGCGTGCAGCCTCCGCCTATGCCAAATTGAATGTGAGCTGAAGCGCCAAAGATTTCAGCTGCAATTGCTTATGACTCCCCGACATACAGGTAGCCGAAGATCAGGTGCGTCCATTCAGCGAGCTGCCACGCCCCAGCAAGCTGAAGTTTCTGCGCAGTTTCATGCCCGGCGGAGAGTTCCATGACAGCTCGTTCTTGGATTTCGCCATGGTCATGCGGCAGCGGTACGGTGATGTCTTCATTATGCCAGGAGCATTTGGACGCAAGGATTGGGTGGTCACCTTCAGTACGAAGGACATTGAGACAGTGTTCCGCAACGAGGGCATCTGGCCACATCGCGAGGGACTCGACTCGTTGGTCTATTTCCGCGAGCACATACGGCCGGATGTCTACGCTGAGAAGAAGGGACTGATATCCACGTAAGTAGAGTGGTTTAGTTGCCCAAAGATCGCTGGGATTATTTTTCGCATTATTATGCAGACAAAAGGAGGAATGGGGCCAGTTCCGCTCGGCCGTCAATCCGATCTTCATGCAGCCCAAGGGCCTCAAGATGTACTACGAGCCGCTGTCCAACATCAACAACGAGTTCATTGAGCGGTAAGTGGAGGGAAGAGAAAGAGAGAAAGAGAATTTATCTCATTCCTGACTATTTGCAGCATCAAGGAAATACGAGATCCCCAGACGCTGGAGGTGCCCGCAAACTTCGAGGAGGAGATCGGACGTTTGGTCTTCGAGTCGATTGCGTATGTTGCCTTCAATCGCGAAATGGGCATGATACGCAAGCGGCGCGATAATCCCGATGCGCTGACATTGTTCAGAACGTCTAGAGATATTTTTCGATACACCTTCCAACTGGACGTACAGCCCTCGGCATGGAAGGTGATCTCTACACCGACATATCGGAAAATGATGCGCACCCTGGAGGAGAGTTTGACTGTGGCTCAGAAGCTGGTCGAGGAGAGTCGCCTGGAGCAGGAGAAACGCATTCAGGCTGGCGAGCAGATCAACCAGAACAGCATGATGGATCGCCTGATGGCCATCGATCCCAAGATGGCAGTCGTTATGGGCATGGATATACTCTTCGCTGGCGTCGATGCCACCAGCACCTTCTTGGCGGCGCTGCTCTTGTGCCTGAGTAACAATCAGGACAAGCAGGCGAAGCTGCGTGAGGAGCTAATGCGCATTATGCCCACCAAGGAAACTCTGCTCGATGAGGAGCGCATGAAGGACATGCCCTACTTGCGAGCTGTCATCAAGGAGACTCTGCGCTACTATCCCAACGGACTTGGCACCTTCCGCCAGTGCCAAAAAGACGTTACGCTCTCAGGCTACAACATACCACAGGGCACGCAAATTCTAATGGGTTTCAATGCCCTGATGAAGGATGAATCGTATTATGAGCGAGCCAATGAGTTTCTGCCCGAGCGCTGGCTACGCGATCCTGCAACAAATAAGAAGCAGCAGGTCAGCCCCTTCACTTTTCTGCCCTTCGGCTTCGGACCCCGCATGTGCATTGGCAAGCGAATTGTCGATCTGGAGATGGAGACGTCGTTGGCAAAGATCATACGCAACTTCCATGTGGAATTCAATCACGATTCCTCGAAGCCTTTCAAGTCATTCTTCACCATGGAGCCGGCGATTCCCTTCCACTTCAAGTTCAGCGATATCAAAGATTAGATGAAAGTTACCTTCCTCACTTTGTATATAGTTTCTAGACGTGAGGTAGGCTACCAGTTGTTTTGTATATATGTAAATAAAAATTCCCAAAGCTGTTGCAATCATCGATTGTATTGCATTCGTAGCAGTCGAATCTTATCACATTGTTGGCAATGACTGATTATAATGTACGCATGTGTTTACCTTAGAATTAAGTGGTATATTTGGAGAGTACTTGAGAGTCTTTTTATAGAATAGAAAGAGAGGCAGAGAGTTTGAAGACGAAGAATATTTATTTTATTGCTCAGAAACCAGACAAAAAGTAAGGTGAATAAGGTGTATATTTTTTATTAATAAATTACAATATAAATATTTTAGTTTCTGTATGAGAGTTTTTTTTTTAATAGAGAGAAACGGTAAAAATTAAGAACTTTGATATTTTATTTTAACATAAACAAAAAAAATTTGAATATTTATTTTTCAGTTTCAGTACGCAATTTTTTTTTTAAGAGATAGCAAGAGGCAGAAGAAAAGTATTGTTAATTTTCAGAAAATTATAAAACTACTGAAAACTTCTTTGTTTGTATTTCTTTTACTATGATAGATGATATGGACATATGCCATTCATTTTCACGGAGAGCAGTTTTCGATAAAGAACAAGATAGAGAGTGAAAGTGCTATGAATTTTTTATTTTTTATTGAACAACATTATTGTTCTTCAAAGAAGATATGAAGAAACTACTAAGAACTCGTCTGTTTCCACTATATTTCATTTTTATGTTGCTATAAATATATGTTAATTGAAATTTTCGAAATCTCCACTATATCTCCGTCACATGATGAACTAATCGATTGTATTGTCATCGGTTGGACGCAATACAAAGGAGTGCGTCTGCCTCTTCTCCCACCGCTTTACTGCCAACTTTCAATTTTCACGCCTCGCAATGCAAAGACGCCAACGGAGACTGTCGACAGTCCGTCCGTCCGTCCGCCTCTCTCTTCGCCTCCTCTAATGCTTTGGCCTGCAAGTAAACTTTTGCCACTTTGTCGCAACGCGTCGCCCCTGGCTTCGGTCTGCCCCTGCTTCAGTTGTTGTGCCCGGCGTGCCGCTGTCTGTCAGAGGACTTCAACTTGCCTGCCAACACACACTTGCTGCCGCTAATGACTAAGATTAATTTGGGTCACTGTGCTGTGCCTGCTACTCACCTCCTCCTGCCCCTCTGCTTGTAGGCAGTTGTCCCCTTCGCCGATGCCCCATCGAGCCCCGTCGTTGGAACGTGCCTCTGAATTATGCGCGCGCGGTCCTCGTGCCATTCGATTGAATGAGCGCAGTTGCAGCAACTACTCGTATTACTACGCAGTGTGGGAAGTTCATGCGTTTATGCCATGAAGTGTGAATGCATGTAATTCGGGTTCAACTTTTAATATTACAAGATAGGTATAAATTAAATGAAAAACATAGAAATGCTGTGATAACATGCTATTTTATTTTAAAATACAGAAAATATTAAAAAACAGCATAGATTTTATGTTAATATTCTAGTATATATAGAAAAATAGAAAATATATTGAAAATTTGTACCAATTGAATCAACAGCATGAAAATTGTATGACAATATTCTATTATATTATAAAATACGGAAAATTAGTGAAAATATTCGAATAAATTTTGTACCACACAAGCACACAGAAACTTCATGACAGCTTTTGATTATAATGAACTTACAAACTAAATACAAAGACCTACATTATTATGGTTTCATAAATCTTTAATTAAATCAAATTAAATTTTCTGAAATTTAATAAGGATATTTTTATTAAAAAATTGTTGTAAATATTAAATAAAGAAATACGTTATAAAAACTAAGAGTTTTTGGCACCAACTTTATTTAGTTTCGAGTTTTTTCAAATTAACGCAAAAGAGAGTCTTAAAAACAATTCAATTTATATAATTTTTCAATTTATTTTTTTTTATTTTTGTGCTTTTAAACTAGCTTTCATGTACATAAAAAAACTGTATAAAGTCAGCTATTAGCTAAAAATACAAAAGATATAAAAACAATCTGCTATACCATGTATGTATTTTTGGGA
The DNA here is from genome assembly GCA_035046045.1 of Zaprionus bogoriensis. Classification (NCBI taxonomy): domain Eukaryota; kingdom Metazoa; phylum Arthropoda; class Insecta; order Diptera; family Drosophilidae; genus Zaprionus; species Zaprionus bogoriensis. The sequence goes on from JAWNOI010000145.1 coordinate 2,152,335, forward strand.
AAATGGAAGAGACATATTCGATAATATTACCATTTCACAAGTAAAACTCTTGCTCTCAGAGAAATATCGCAAACTCTACATGGCATAAACGTGACATACGCTCGTGTGAGCGAGACTGCAACTGATACAAATACGCAAGCGTGTGTGTATGTATGTGTGTGTGTATAGGAAGGGGATTCAACGGGTAAAGGAGGGAGCCTCCAGAACTGCTGAAATTGTTTGGGGTTAATTAAGCGCGACATGTGTGGCATTGCATGCATTTGTGCAGCGACTGCGACGCTGACAGCGACGCCAACTGCAACTGCAACTGCAACTGGAACTGCGACGACCCCTACGTCCGCCTACAAGTGTGAATAGAGTGATGGGCGGGATGGGGCGGGCTGGTTCTCGTGCGCTAATCAATGCGCCATAATAGACAAATTGCCGGACGCGTCGGTTCATTATGCTGGAATTGTTCGCGTTGATGCGTTTATGAAGCTGAAGCCCCGCCGTCGCCGAGAAGTGCGTGAGCTAATTTGATTTATGAGCTGAGCAGAAGACTGTGATGGCAGGAGAGAGGGGGGGCGGCAGGCAGGCAGGCAGACCTGTTGAGTCGGGGCATATGTATGTATTTATTTGCGCTGCATAAATAAAATACTTGGCATAACAATTTGTTGCGATTTTTTGTTGGTGTGTCGCACACAACTAAATCCGAAAAGGGATCCGGCAACGAGCCCGGCTTGGGCACGGAATGAGCCCGAGGACGAACGCCGTGGGGCGCAGCGCGTGGCGCTGAGTAACGCAGACTTATGCGCGCTCGCGCTGACCAAATGCCAGAGGAAGCCCGAGACCGGCCTAAAAAATAAACAAAATCATTCACCTTCAGGCGTAATAAAAGTTTATGGTTGATAATATACATAAAAAGGCCGCTTTTTTTGTTTGTGTGTGTGTGTGTGTGTCTTGGGAGGAGCAGAGGCAGAGACTCCGTCGGAAATCCCCGTATCGCTATTAAAGGATTTGCCAAAGCGACGTCAATATTTGCCGCCAGTTGGGTATGCCTGTGTGTCGGTGTGTTTCCAATAACCATTACGGAATTGCGAAAATTTGCGCACAGCGGGCAAAAACAAATAGTTTCCAGCTCTGGCACTACAAATACAAGATTTCCCCTTTTTATGGCAGATATGGCACTGCCTCCCTTGGGCGGGACAGGGGCAGGGGCATCGGAAAGTCATTTTGCAGCTCAGCGTGTGATTTCCAAGGATCTTGCCGTTTGCATTTCAGATGTACATTCGAGGCAGGCGAAGGACAGGCGAATTCTTGGCTCCCAATTCGTTTTAAGGGTTGCTTCTGCTAAACTATGAGAGATTGAGCACTGAAAACATAGTGAAAATGGGATCATGTCGATAGTAAGGCTTACTGACAGAAACTCATAAATGAAGTAAGGAATCTTATAATAGTAACTATTATTTTATAATACATAATACAATTACAATTATTGGCTTATATTTTTATGAGATTTAACTTTAGCTTATCTTTGCAAAATTTTATTAAAGCAATTGTTATTTTATAACATACAATAATATTTTATTGGCTTATACTTTTATTTGATTTAACTTTATCTTATTCAAAATTTTATTATTGTATTTGCAGAAAATGGCATAATATTGAAAACGAGCATAATAAATAAAAATTGATACTGTACAAACTTTAACAAAAAATATATTTTTCAGATTTTCCGTTAAGATGAAATTAACTTAATGAATATATAATTATGAAATAAAATACCTAACTAAGTATTTTATCTAATAATTATATATTAAACTTGTTTTTATTGTTAGCCTGAGCCAAATTTCAGTTCACATGATCTTATACCATAAATCTATACCCACAGAAACTGTTCTGGAAAGAAAAGTCATATGATATTAAATATTGAAAAGTAAATATAAATAGAAACTTAAAAGGTCCAGACGAAAATTAAAATTGAAAAGGAATTATAATTAGAAACTTTAAAAAAGTCATGCGATATTAAATAGAAATAAATAAATAAATAAATATTAAAGAGAAAGTGTAATTTAAAGTGTCATGAGATATTTTAAGGTGAATATAATAAGAAATTTAAAAAGGGTTGTAAAGACTCTACAAACATTGATAATGAACATTTAATATGCATTCTTTTCTATCTCTTACATTTCCACAAAATTTAACTTAACACCATCTTTAATCCGTACCAAAATGTCTTGCATAATGCTCTTTAATCCCAACAGCACTTCATAATTGTTTTCCAAAATTAAGCCAATAATTTGCGTATTTTCAAACTTGATTTTAAAGCGTAGCTTAGGTTTATTTTCTAGCGCTTCGCGAGCTACTTTTCTGCTGCTCCTGTTTGCAAATGGATCAAGGATATCGCTATAAATTTATATATATAAATGTGTGTGTGTGTGTTTGTACCGGAGGCACGGACTAGATATTCCTGAGATATGTAAACAGCGTTGAATGCAAACAGTTCAAATCAAATAACACACACAAAAACGATGGGAAAAAGCAGCACACACGCACACACACACACGCACACACACACACGCACACACACACACGCACACACACACATAGAGAGAGACTTGCACACAGTGGGGGCAAACAAGCGCGCTGCGAGCACAAAATGAGCAGGCGACTAACCTAAGGACAACAAAATCAACATTTTGAACTCGACTCGAAATGCACAAGCGTAGCGAAGCGCCCCCAAGGACACTTGGGGCGCCGCCTGTCGTCCGTCCGCTGTGCCTGCCCTGCTTCTGCCCTGCTGCTGCTGCTGCCCGCATGGCAAAAGGCTAAGCGCAAATATTACAAGCATTATATGAATGTCTATGCTTATGCTAGTCCCCGGGTGTGTGTGTGTGTGTGTGTGTTCATGTCCATGTATTTAGAAGCCAGCAACATGCTGAGCCAACAACAACAACAGCAACAACAACAAGCTGCTGCTGCCAACAAAAGTGTAGAAAATCCGACCGAGCACAAAAACCGAGTCAGCACATTTCGGAACAACCAAACACGCAGTAAACCCAGCCGCCCACACAGCGGCGACCTCAACCGGAGACGGGCGCAGTGGCAGCAGCAACAGCAGCTTCTGCTCCAGCTCCGTCTCCAGCTCCAGCTACGGCTCAGGCTCAGCAAGTCATCAGCACATAAAGCTCGCAAGATTATGTAGCCCACGGCGGTGGCAGGCAGCGGCTGCGGAAGTGATGCATGGCCTCTTGCCGGGAGCAGAGGCGGCAGGCAGGCGCTGGGCGTTGCTGTGGCATGGGTGCGGCTGTGGTATTAGACGACAATAGCGCTTGCCGTGGGGAGAGGGGGAGGGGGGGGAGTGCAGAGTTTGGGGTGCGCTTGGCTTTGGCTATGGCTTGGCGTTGGCTTGTGACGTTTGACGCCATGTTTGATGGATGAAAAAGCCATTCATGTTACCAGCTGGGGTGCAGAGGTTGCTCCACTGTGTGTGTGTGTGTGTGTGTGTGTGTTTGTGTGGGTGGGTGTGCCTGTGTTGGTGTGTATGCAAAGATGGCGCAATAGACGTGAAGTAAGCACCTCCTGTGGCGCAACTAAATCCTTTCGGATTTTACCCGGCCAGCGCAGTATGTTTTAATGCGCATTTTATGAGTGTGTAGGTAAGCGCTAAGCTGGCGGTAGGGGGAGTGGTATTCAGAGTAGCTGTGGTGAGGGGTGAAGCAGGGACGAGGGCCAGAGAGGGGTTAAAGAGCGTGCGGTAAGCGCAGCGTATTTGGCTTTAAAGCAAGGCGCCCATTAAAGTTGCTGGCGCTACTGGCTTGCAGTGTTGGCATTTCAGCTTTTTTTTTTTGGAAAACAGCGGGCATTGGCAAATCTCCAATTCTCTTTGTTTTAAAATTTGGCTTTTTGCTTAAAGTTTTCTGTGATTTATAGGATAGTTTTTTTTATACTTCTTCGACCATTAATGGCCTTAAATCTGGTTCATGTTCATAGACATTTTCTTATTTGAGGCCCAGTTTTTCTTTTTCAGACTTTAGAACTTATATTTATTTTATTTATTTATTTTCTTCCAACTTTTATTAGTTTTCAATTTAGTTTTTCTTATTATTTTTATACTTTTTACATTTTTTCTTATTTTTACAGATTCTTATTATTTTTTATTATTTTTAGACTTTTTATATTTTTTCTTATTTTCACAGATTCTTATTATTTTGTATTATTTTTCGGCTTTTTATATTTTTTCTTATTTTCACCGACTTTTTTTTTTTGTAATCCAAGTTTTTCTTATTTTTCAGACTTTTGTCTTTGAATCTAGCTTCAGTTATTTTTCGAAGTCGCTCAGTGGCTTTTGTTGGCATATTTTTCCACGTATTTCAGATTTTTTTAATACAGCCTTGCTTGTTTTTCTGCGACTTTCAGTTATTAATCTAGCCTTTTTTATTTATTTGTGAAGATTTTCTGTTATTTTCATGCTTTTTATTTTCACTGATTGCTTTGATTTTCATATTAAAGTAACACAATATAATAAAAAGGAAAACTGTAGAATTCTTGTATTTCTTTTTTTTTTTTATTAAATATATATTTATTTGTAATTACTACAACAAATGTTAAAAAATTCTACAGTATTTATCAATGATTTTTTATGTATCATTGCAATATTTTTTGGCTTTTTTTTGAAAGCGATTTAGTTTTTTGCCAAGTGTAATTGTTGGCAACACTGCGTGTTTGCTATCAGCTGGAAGTGTGCGTATGTGTGACAGTGAGAGCAAGTGTGTGTGTCTCTCTTGCTCTTTCACTCTTTCTCCGTGGAACTGTCATGCTGTCAGCTGCATGCGAGCGTTTGGCATTTGGCAAATTTCGTTGCATAAAACGCAGCTGCCCCCGAACTGCTCGACCTGCTCACCTGCCTCACTGCCTTCTCTCTTTGCCCCTCTCCCGTCTTCCCACCTGACATTAGCATAATTTTGCATAGCGCTGGAGCTGTAGCTACTACTTTGGCCTCTGCTCCGCATATTTCACGCAAGTGCTGCATATTTTTCGGGGCGACACTTAAAACTCAAAATGAAGTCGCCGCCAGTGCGAAGCACATGCAAATCCGGCGTGAAAAATGCGCGTATTAATAAGCGTAGGTGTGTGTGTGTGTGTGTGTGGGTGTGTGTGGATAGCGTAAAGTGTGGTGAGGGTGTGGGCGCTTCACTAGCACAATCGTACATTTTATTTGCCCGTGCTTAAGCAGGGCAATTTACATTTCAAATTAGCGACTTCATTGCCGGCGCATTGCTGGAATTACTTTTCATTTACCCCCTCCCCCCCTTTCTCCTCTTCTAGCACTCTTCTCTTCTTTCATTTTCATTTTCATTATGGCTCTGCCCGAAATTGTGGCTAAAACCGGATTCGGATTCGGACTTGGCCAGCGCTTTTGCTATGCTAATAAATTAATATAAATTCAAATTTGTTTGCCAACTGCTGACGCCACGCCTGCCGCGCCCCCCCGGCCAAAGTGTTATGTGTTTGTCAAGAAAAAGGCCAAGTGCAGGGCATTTTTCCAAATGCCTGTTAAAAGTTTCATAAAAATCGACACCGTCCTCCTCCCAAAAAAAAAAAAAACGCCAAATGCCACAACTACATGCCGCTGCCCCGCCCACCACTCCCATTTCTCGCTTTCTTCTCCAGCTCCTACAAGTGTTAGCTGCTTGAATATTCAATGGATATTTCCGCACTTGGACTGAAGCGCTATTGTGGGCCGCCAAAACGCTTCAGCTCCAAGTGGAGTGGACAGAGAAAAAAAGAGAAGGAGAAGGGAAATATTAAATGAAACGAGAAAGAAGACAGACAATTATGAAAAGAAAAGAAGACAGAGAAATAATAGTAAAATAGAGAGACTGAAAGAAAGTAATAATATTTTACAAAAAAAAAAAACAGAAAACGTTCAGACCAAAAATTTAAATCTCTCGATTTGAGCGAAAGAACGAGAGAGATAGACTATAGAAAAAACGAGAGAAAAGTAATAGACATAATAAAATACGAAGACTATAAATTAAAATTTTCCAAATTGTAAAAATGTTTTGACTACAAAAAGCCTATACAGCCCACTGTACAGCTAGGCGTTTCAATAGAAGAGCGAAAAGAATTAATGGAATGAGGAGACGCAGCTAAAAATATGTTTAATATTTGTATAAAATTTTTTTGGACAAATTTCGTTTATACTTTTTTGATTTGCAAATTTTTCTGACTGTCCAAAACTCCATGGAGCCCACTGTGCGCCTGGGCTCAGCACGTAAAAAATGTACGCGCATTGCTTAAATATGCGAGGAATTCGATGCCGAACGAGAACACATAGCGAACAGCCCTGCAACCGCCTGCCGGCACAACTCTACCGCCCACCCCCCCCGGACGCTTAACAACCCTTGCCAATGGGGCGGAACAGGGCATTAGCCACGCGCATTTAGCCGGCAATCATTTAACAATTTACAAATCGATGTTTAAACGTCGCCTTGGGATCGCCTCAGCCTCAGCATTGGCATCAGCATCAGCCTCAGCCCCTGCGCTCAAAGTTTTGGCTTTAATCTTTAATGTCGGCCGAAAAGCACACAGAGTCGAGCGTGAAGGCATGCGCTGTCAGCGTCGCCAGTAACCGTTAATGTCCGCCCGACTGTCATAACAATAACGACATTTTTAGCACCTCATTAAAAAAGAGTTCATATCCGCGCGAGCGAGCATTTCGCGCTTTTAGTACGGCTGTGCCTCCCCTCGCATTTGATGGGCTTATCAATTTTTACAACAATATTTATTCGCCGTACAAGTCGTTTTTGAGTTGAGCCATTGCCATTGCCATTTCCATTGCTGAAATGGTCGCATTTGGCCCGTAACTCCCCGCCATAATGAGGGCCATTGACTGGGGCCACAGTTAATCGATTTGTGATGACTCAGCGTGGCGAGATCGAAGTATCGTTATCGGAGGGGAAGGACCGGACTTCGAGTGTAGTATAGATATGTGGGAAATATAGCGGAAAATCTATCATGAAATTAGAATAAATTAGAAGTAGATGACAGAAACATATTTAATTAATTATTTTTGGACGAGTTTTGTTTAAGTCTTTTTTTAAATTATGCAAAAATATGTGAAAACTGAAATATGAAAGGGTACTTCTAGCAAATAGTTTGCAAATAATGTTGAAAAATATTTTCGGATTACTTTTCAAGCTTCTAATTATTTATTTATTTTTATATTTATATTATATTAATTTTATATTTATTAAAGATACTTTTCAATAAGTTTCTTTCGTTGTTCGAAATTTTACTGCTTAATATTTGATGAACAATTGAAGAACCCTGCTAAATAAAAAGTCATTCAGTAATGATCTCAATATTTTCTTCTGAACTTATTATATAATAACAATTGCAGAATTTAGTCTCATGTTGATCAATCATATAATATCGCGATTGAATTCTGTTTAGAACTTAATTGCTAAATTGCTCTTAATTGCCTAAAATTCCAGAATTTCTTTTTTTATTTCCCAAAAAAAAAAACTTTGAAGAGTTGATCGGAAGAGCTTAAGCTTCTGCGGAATTCTTTTGAACAACTTTTTAAATGTTATACTTTTTCTATTTAGAATAATTGTAAAAAGTTATAAACTTTACAATTCGCATGCTCAGAATCAAACCAAGTCTTCTCTTCAGTTTTTTTATGGAACTTTTTGAGAACGTAGCTATATTATTAGTCTCGCTATCAGTTTTGCATAACTCATTATTTCAGTTCTCTACAAAATTATTTTAATAATTTATCAATCATGGAACTAACCTTATCAATTATTTAATTCTTTTCTTTAGTGTTCTGTAGAACTCTTGTGATATCATAAATTTTATAATATTTACTCTTAGTTTTTTAATTAACTGATCAATTGAAGTTTTCCTTATTTCAGTTCTACCCAGAACGATGCAAAGAACAGCCCCTGCTCTCATTGCGATGCCATGGCGTAATTAGTGCGCGAATCCCTTGCATGAAATCTGCATAGTTAGCGTCACACACAATCGGACATGACTGCCCCAGGCCGGGGAAGGTCTTCAGCGTGGCGGTAGGGGCAAGCAGAGACCACGAGACCATTTAGGCAACACACGCCGCATAAACAAAGACGCGCTGTGTGCCTTGTCTTTAACTTTGGCTTTATTGTGACAGTTAAAAGCGAGAATAATAGCAGTTAAAATCGCATAAAATGCGTCTTAATCATAAAAATGCGATTATAAAAATGGACGAACACGCCCGCTGCAGATGCCGAACTCTTTTTGCATGGTGCACGTCTCCACAGAGAGTACTCTCTACTGTTCTCCCCCCGCTCTGCTCTTCCTCCCACCCAGGGCTGCTTCATTTCGCTGTTGCTGTTTGTTGCCTTTGGCTTTTATGAGCTTCGCGCGCTGGGTCCGACTTTATTGCAGTTCCGCGCAGAAGGCCGGAGCAAGGCACAAGGCACTGAGTAGATACTGCAGTCGGCGACAGTTGTAATTGTTTATAATCTCGACTTTAGGCTGAAGCAGCTCCACTTTCCGGAGGTTTTTATTAATTGCGAGCGCGCGCGTCTTTGTTTCACACCAAAAAGAAAACCAAAAAAAAAAAAAAAGAAGAGGAAGAAAACCTCTTGCAACTGTCGCGCAAATCCTATAAATTTTTTACTACTTATTTACGCTGCTAAGGCACATTTAGCCATGTCAAGCAATCGCCTGGCCGTGATCGTAAAAGCAGAGCAGCGCCTGTGGCTCTCCTCCCGCCACTCTTCACTACCATCCCACATTGCCATCGACACCAAATGCCAAGCGAGCGTTGTCGTTGTCACTGGCTACGGGTCCTGCGCCCAGGGATGGCCTCGGCGGAGTGGGCAAGCAACTGAGCAACTGAGGGTGAGTACTTTTATTTTTGTGAAATTTCATCACGTTTTTATGTTGTGACCACGTGACGCCAGTGCCAGCGGCTCGATGACTTCTACCCCACGGTCTGCCCAATCTCAACTAAGAAGCCGAAACAGTCTTGGACTCTTTGGCCAAAAGAACGCGAGAGCACGCACAGCACACGGAGACGGAGCCGTGGCCGTAGTCGGAGCACCTGCACCTGCTGGCAAGCCCAGCAGTTGGTCGGACTGTCGGTCGCTCGGCGAGCACGTCGCAAAACGAAGACGGAGTCGAGCTTGGGGCAAAACGTATGGGACTGGGAATGGAAATGGAGCAAATGCTCGCCCACGGCGCCAGTCAAAGTGTCAGTGTGTAAGCTAGTAGCATTTACCTAGATTGTTCCTGGCCAACGGATTTGCCCGGCGATTGGCCAACATATTAAGGCTGCGACGCCACTTGACGCCGCACAGGAAGGCGCTTTATGGGCGGGCAGAGGGTTAAAACAAAACGAAAAGGCTTTAATGCAGGGAAGCATTAAGTAAGATAATACGGTAATAAAATATAGCTACATACATATCTTATGGCGATCTGTTGGAAATTTGATTCCAATAAGTCTAGCAATTTGCTGAGATTTTCTTGTCAATATTAACTCAAATATATTTCCTTTTTTTAACAGTTTTAAAATTTTGTTTGTATAAAGTTTATTGTTATTTATTTTGCATATATATATTTTTTTGTATTATTTTTATAACTTATGTGTTTTTAGAAACATTGGAAATTTAATGTTTTACCATGAGAAGACATATTTTTAATGGAATTTACGATACTTTTTGTATTTAAAAGATAAATTAATTTTTTTTTTAAATTTGGCAGTTATCTAAAAAAAAGCTAGATATTTAAGGCATTTAATATTCACAACTATATATAAGATAACTAAGATTTTTAATGGGATTATTTTCTCGATATTTTCATAGTTTATTGAACTATCAAACTGCAGTATTTGGATTTATAGTTATATATTTTGAACTGTACTATCCTTATCTTATCATTCAGTATTTATTATTAACCTATGATCTTTGCTGCTTAATGAGATAAATTCCTAATTATTCATTATTCCATAGAATCTCTACTTCTATTATACAATCAAATATATTTCCTTTATATCAAGGAATCAGTTTTAAATGAAATTTATTTAGCTGCCAATAAAATGTATGCTTGCAGTTACTTTAATACCAACTTGGAGATATGGAAATGAAATTTTGGAAACATTTGTGATTGTGTTTTGCGTGAGGAAACTTAGTTAGGGGTGGGGGACGGCGGTACCGGGGCCAGCACCCCATGTTTCGAGCAATTGAAAGTCGAAGTAAAAAACTAAGCAGCGGGTCCCCAGCTCGCTGAGCTCGTTACAATGTCCCGGGGTGCTGGCAATACTCTCCCCTCCCCCTCACCTGCCATACTCCACTGCGCCCACCCACCGAACATGGCATGCGTCCCTTCAATATGTTTTCATCGAACTCTGCACGGCGCCAGCTGTTGCGCCGGCCAAGAGGAAAAAGAAGCAGACAAAAAAAAATGCCTCGGAACAGTTGTTATAAGCTGAAATTGCCGGAGTTTTTGTTCAGAATGTCAAAGCTGAAGCAAGAGAGAGAGAGAGAGAGAGAGAGAGCGCGGAAGAGCAGGAGTATGATGCCATGCGGTGTTATTTTCAAGGAATTAGATCCTAGGGGGAAACTCTGGCCAAGTGGAGCTGCCGAGCAGTCGAACTGAAGCTACATAAATGTGTCCAGCCATGGCGACAATATTGCAGCTCAGCTCTCATCCTGGTCGTCCTGGTCATCCCGGTTGCCCTGACTACCCGAAAAGGAGCCAGTGGTCCGGTCAACATTCCTCTATGTGACCACACAACGTGCAATTGCCGGCAGATACAGACTGTCATTGATGTATTTTATGCACTTCCATTTCATGGTCAGTTGGCGTTATGGTTTTGGGTCGACGCGAATCGGAAAAGGCAGAGGAGCGACATGTGTGCACGATGACAGTCTGTGGGCTGAGTGCTCTCCCACATTACATTACATACTATGTGTATCTAGACGGTTTGTAGAAGGTATAGATGCAGATACAGTTGGATTTGCAGATATAGTTACATATATGATTAGATATATAGAGTTACAATGGCGAATATAGTTGCAGATAGAGATGCAGATACTTGTTGAAGTTTTTATTATAGATACATATACAGATACAGATGTATTTGCAACACAGACAAAGTTCCAGTTCGAGTTGCAGATACTTCTGGCTTCCTTGAAGCTCTTTTTTGATACAGATATAACTTGCAGGTTTTTCTGTTTATTATCAGATATTATTATATCTTCACTCTGTTTCAATTCAATTCAAAAATCAGGCTTTTCTGAGATGCATAGAGCTGCATTTAAAGATACAAATATTTTAAGGCTTTCTTTAAACATTTAAAACATTTTTTTAATTTATCAGATTGACTACGCCGACTTTAAAATTCCAGATACATTTCATATGCAGATAAAGCTGCAAATAATTTTTTATTTCCTTCAAATAATTTAATTAGCAATCCAAAAGGAAACAAATATTATTAGATAGATAGATATACTAGCTTAAAATACATATATTTATCCACATATTTTAATAATATAAATATAATTAAATATGGATATTACTTAAGATATAGATACTTATGCAGATACTAATGCGCTAACGTTTCTCATAAAAATACAGATACTTATTTTATTGGCCAAAGATACAGTTATGGCTGCGGTTATAGCTAAAAATACAGATACTTATCTCATAAAAATACAGATACTTATTTTACTAGCCAAAGCAACAGTTAAAGCTGCAGTTATAGATACCTATGCAGATACAGATACGTTTAACAGTCTCATAAAAATACTGATACTTCTTTCATTACCAAATATACAGAAAAAACAGAAGCTTTAGATAGATACATATAGATAAAAACGCGCTTACCTATCTCACTACAGATCTTTATTTTATCAGCTATTTATAATTTCATTAGGCAAAGATACATTTATGGCTGCAGTTACAGCTACAGATACTTTTGGCTTCCGCCTTAGCGGCTTAAATCACATTAAAATTGCAACCACAATGGGAAGTTATAAGCCATAATTTTAGGTAGACCTGCAGATACTTTTAGCCCTACGTTTAACCTCGATCCGCGCTTAAAGCGCAAAAAAAAATGTACTGATTTCATGCGAGGGCCGCTTGATCCTCCGCGAAATGCTCGTATTCGCAAACAATTTGTACGCTGGCTCTGCAAATATTTGTTATTTGTTATTTGTTAGCAGCGCACTTGCCCTCTCACTCGCACTCGCACTCATCCGTAAGTACATGTATGTGTGTAGGTACTACATGGGCAAAAAAGGCACGCGACTTTGTGCACACACAGTGAGCGCTGAAAGTATGCAGACTATTTGCAAACAACCATCACAGATACCGCTGTATGGCTGTGCGTGTGTGTGTGTGTGTGTGTGCGAGATAAATCTATACAACATGCGAAAACTAATTTTCCATCAGGCAAATAAAATGCCAGGCGTGCGAGCGAGAGGGAAGCGAGCGGGACAGGGGCAGGGGCAGGGCCAGATTGACGGAGCTTCCGCTGGCAAAAGCCAACGATAATTTTAGCGCGTTTTTTGCCGCTGCTTTCAATGGCTTTTGTAAATGTGCAAATTTTGTAACAAACAAAATAAAATGGCGGCGGTATTGATATTGATACATTACACACACACACACAAGCATATACACACACTCACACAAGCAAAGCCGCTCTGCAGCCGCCTTTCATGCAACACATTTTTGAGTCTATTAAAAATGCGTTTAAAATGCTTTCTGTGGTTTTCTGGTTAAATTGTAAAATTCAAATAAAATTGATTTTCGCCTGTTTATGCACGCCACACACACACACACACACACACATGCGTGCGGTGTGTGTTGCGTTGAGTTCTTGTTGCTGGGAATTGCACACAAATTAGCAGGGGTTTTAAGAGCTTATGCCCGTTTAGTCGCTGTGCTGAATGACTTAAAAATTAAAACTCAAAATCTTTATAAACGAGAAATATGTATAATTTTTATGCTGTATAAATATATAAATAACTTGCACTCTAGGGTATATTCGCACTCAAAACTTCCGCTTGATTTGCAAAAAATTGGTAAAGTTTTTCGCCGCGAGCAGTGACTAAATAAATAATGACAACTTTGTAATTGATTTATAATTCAATAAAGTGCTATGTTAATAGTCAAAAAATTAAATGTGAAATAAATAATTGATGGGAAATTTAATAAAAATAAATTAATATATTTATTAAACAAAAAAAAATTTCAATTGACATTAAAAATATTGCTTTCTAAGTAGGCGTCGCAGCTTAGCTAGAACTCGAGTCACACCTTTAGTCACTATCGCAGTACTTGAAGCACACAAGTCAGAGGCGAGTTAGCAGTCAGAGTCATAGTCAAGTCACAGCCACAGTCGCAGTTGCAGTCACAGCCACAGTCGAGTTAAAAGTCAGAGTCAAGTCGCAGCCACAGTCACAGTCGAGCTAAAAGTCAGAGTCACAGTCACAGTCACAGTCGCAGTCACAGTCACAGTCGAGTTAAAAGTCAGAGACAAGTCACAGCCACAGTCGAGTTAAAAGTCAGAGTCAAGTCACAGCCACAGTCACAGTCGAGTAAAAGTCAGAGTCAAGTCACAGCCACAGTCGCAGTCACAGCCACAGTCACAGTCGAGTTAAAAGTCAGAGTCAAGTCACAGCCACAGTCACAGTCGAGTTAAAAGTCAGAGTCAAGTCACAGCCCCAGTCGCAGTCACAGTCACAGTCGAGTTAAAAGTCAGAGTCAAGTCACAGCCCCAGTCGCAGTCACAGTCACAGTCGAGTTAAAAGTCAGAGTCAAGTCGCAGCCACATCCATAGTCACAGTCCCAGTCGAGTTAAAAGTCAGAGTCAAGTCACAGCCCCAGTCGCAGTCACAGTCACAGTCGAGGTAGAAGTTTGAGTCAAGTCACAGCCACAGTCACAGCTACAGTCACAGTCCCAGTCGCGTTAAAAGTCAGAGTCAAGTCGCAGCCGCAGTCGAGGCACTGCCAGCTCCGCTGTGGGGTCCCCCAATGAAACATGCTACGTAATTTCCATGTGGGTAACCAGCAATTTCTGGCATGTAACATTTTTCAACATCAACAACTCCAGCAATATGGCGGAGCTCGCACACATACACACAGAAACAGAGTGGCACAGTTGCAGCAGGCGCCCAATGGCCACGGCACTGGGGAACTTGGCGCAGTGAAGCGCAAACACTACAAGAAAAATTGTAAGTGAAGCGAATAAAATATTATTTTCTAATGCTCCAAGACACACACACACACACACACACACACACAGAGCTGTCGGGGAAAATGGGTGAAAACTGCAAGAGCGGAAAACCGAAATCAAGAAAAATTGTTAACTTGCAAGTCGCGCTGGAGATCGCCTCGCTCTCTCTTCTCTTCGCTTTGCTCTCTGGCTTAGTCTTAATCCATCTTAGTCGCAGAAGGACTTTGAAATGTTGCCAACTGTCGTGCATAGTAATGGTGGGTTGCGGGGGCCGGGGGCGTGGCAACAAAGCAATGTAAACAAAAAACCAAATTATTGTGCAGCATTTGCTCGGCGCTTTTCACGGATTTTCTGCAGTTTCTTTCTTTGGCGATTTTTTTTTTTTTTTTTTTTGTTTTCGGTTGCTTTCTTTAAGGCGTTCCCAATTTTTTGTGTGCTCATGGGGAAAAGCGCCTTAAGTTATGCTGCCATTTTTTCATCTCGTCTTCTGTGCTTCTTCTGCCTCTGCTTCTTCTTCGTCTTCTATTTTGCACAATATTCTTTGTAATAATGTTGCCTTGCAGCGCGCGCACAAAAATGAAATGAATTGTGAAAAATGTGCTCGCCTGGGCGTTTGAGTGGGTGACCCCGGCTGTGTGTGTGTGTGTGTGTGTGTGGGTTGCCCCCAGCATTGGTGGGTTAGTAGTGGGCTGCTTGCTTGGTCGGCGCACCAAACGCTTTTGAACTCAATTACATAAGCGCAGCACACAGCGCAGCGCTGTGCACAGCAGAACGTTTGGCAGTTTGTAATTTTCAGCAAATGGCAAGTCACATTGCCCGCGGTGCTCCACGGGGTCAGGGGTCGCCAGTCGGTGGAGTCACGCTCACGTCTCAGTCTTCGCCGTTCGCCGTTCGCCGTTCGCCTCGCTTCAAAATCACGTAAAATGTCAAATTGGTGAACGTCAAGAAAATGGCGCGTTTGTTTTGTCATTCGCTGCGTCGCCCCTCGTCGCTCTCCCTATTCTCATCGGCCTTATCTACTATCCTAACGCGCAAATATTTGTATACCCTGCCAAGGGGTATATCAGTTTTGCGCAAATGTTTGCAGCGCATTGGAATTCATTTTCTTTGATTTTAATTATGTATTTTATATTTATTTCTCTATTATTGATTAACTTATTGCATATATATTTTAATATTATACTGACAAAGCCTTTCATATTATAAATAATATGTAGCATGAAACTTATTAGAATATTTCAGCTTGTTTTCAAAATATTTCAACCAAACTCGCCACACCTTTTTCTAACCATACCATCTATGTTTAGACAAAATTTCAGCTTAATCAAAGCATTGTAACATATAACTACCGTAGAAACAATAGTTTTTTTTTACAAAAGTATCGACAATTTCTTCATGATAATAACAAAATTACCCAAAGCGTAGTACAATAACGATATTTATATAAATTCTTACTTATAATATAATCATATCAGTATTTTCTATAGCTGCAAAATAAATCATAGTTAGTTTTTCTAGCTAAACATCAAATCTGCGAATTTTTATATGTACAAAGTGTACAATTTCTCAAACAATAATAATTTCTCAACAATAATTTCCATATTAACAGTGAATTTCAATTTCAAAATATAAATATATTTACTTTTTATTACAATTTTTTAGAATACTAAAAAGTACATGCGTAATGTTGATTTCTGTTGTATAAAATAAATTAATATTGTGTAAAATTAATTTTAGATTTCTTTATTAATTTATTATAAAATAAATTAATCTTGTGTATTTTTGTATTCATTTAAAATTAATTTAAGTTTTTTTCTAATGGTTCTGAAGAATCTTATGCAATTATATTATCTGCAAGGGTATGCCACATTCGATCTAAGCTAATGTGCCTCTCTAGTTCTTCTGCTGTTTTCTTGTATGACACCCCCTACCGTTGCTCCTCTGCCCCGCCCACAAGTGCCGAACTGCTTCCGTTCCGCTTGGCTTTCAGCATTCAAAGCACACAGCAAAAATGCCAACAATCCAAAGTTGAGTTTTCTTTGGAATTTCTTGGCGTTTTCCTTTTTTCCGTTTCGTGTATTTTTTTCTGCTCTTCTTTTTTTCGTTTCTGCTGTTTCTTTGTGTGTGTGTGTGTGTGTATTTTTTTTGACATCTCTCTGCCGGGGCGGCAACATGCGCGCGCCACATTGACAATTGCTTATTTGTGTCTATGTGTGTGTGCGGGTGTGTGTGTGTCTGCTGGTGTGTGTCTTTGGGGGTGGAGCCTGCCACAGTTAACATGTAACTTCAACGTCAAGTCAAACTGATGTGCCCGTCGTCGTCGGCGTCGCCATTTTGTTTTCAGCTGGCTTTTTTCATGGCCGCCTTTGTTTGGGCCCTTGGCCCTTGTCTTGTGCCAGCTACCATTGCTGCTCCCTTTTCCACTTCCCCGCAGCTCTCTACTTCCCTGTGTGTTTGTTAAGTTGCGCTGCGCTACGCATTCCGTTGGTATTTTACCATTAATACTTGTCTACTTAACGGTAAATTACAGACATTAAACGCACGCACACCAAGCAAGACAAATGCGTATGTGTGTGTTTGTGTGTGCGTGTGCGGGTCTCTGTCTATGCACATATCTTTCAGTGTATTGCACGCCTGTCAAGCTTCAAACAGTCGACTGTGCGTGCTGGAGTATGTGTTTGCCCGTGTGCGTGTGTGTGTGTGTGTGTGTGTGTGTGTGCGTGTGCGGGTCTCTGTCTATGCACATATCTTTCAGTGTATTGCACGCCTGTCAAGCTTCAAACAGTCGACTGTGCGTGCTGGAGTATGTGTTTGCCCGTCTGCGTGTGTGTGTGTTTGTGTGTGTGTGTGCTTATTTGTTGTCAGTACGCGTCAAACATTTGAAAACATTTATTTTTGCCCTGCGATAATGCTACATTTCTCGTACAACTCGCGCTGCGAGTCGAGAACTTCTCAGTTTTCCCCCACACTCGGTTTTCTATCTCTCTCTCTCTCTCTCTCTCTGTCTCCTTCGCTTTCTCTATGTTTTTTTTCCATTCTCCACTGCTTAACTTTGTCGTACTTTTTCTACTCTTGTCATTTCCATTTTACGATTATTTTTTGTTCCTTCCGCCGTTTGGTTTCTATTGCTGCTTAACGGCTGCAGCTCTCTGCTTTTGCCTCCCCGCCCTTTTCATGGGGGCGTGGGTGGGGCACGCGATTTGTCAACGCGCAACTACTCGTCTTTATGGGCTGCTCCGCTGGCGATTCCAGTTAAACGGTCAGAAACCTTTGGCTAAGCTTGATTTTCAATAGATTGACTGGGGAGGATAGGTATATAGATGGTTAGATAAATATATACATATATAGATAGATAGATAAATGGATAAATAGATAAAATCATAGATAGGATAGGTAGAAAGGCAGGTAGATATATAATTCGATAGATAGATAGATAGATATACAGGTAGATAGATAGATATATAGATAGATAGACAGATAAATAGATAGATAGATGATAGATAGATTATAGATAGATATACAGATAGATACATGGATTGATAAATAGATGGATAGATAGATTGGAAAAAAGAAATGAAGGTAGATACGCAGATAAATAGATAGATGCATTGGAAAATAGAAAAATAGGTAGATAAGCAGATAGATAGATAGATTGGAAAATAGAAAGAGAGGTAGATAATCCGATAGATAAATAAATTGGAAAATAGAAAGATAGACAGAAAATAAATATATTGGAAGGTAGTTCGATAATAAATAAATATATAGACAATAGAACGCGTGTGCGTTCAATAATAGAATATCTAGAATGATAGATGGATGATTGATAAGTAGAATGGTTGACAGTCAGATAATGATTTTATAAATATTTAAGATACAAAGGTATGTATATGTAAATAGTTTTAGATATAAATAATTCATACTATATGTATGAATTGAAAAGTAGTTGTATTAGAGTGCAGATGTTACATTGATTTTAGATATAAATAAAGTTTTATTTAATATATCAAAAAAATATAATAATAAAATTTTTTTTTTGTAAAATTCTAATAAATTAGATAAATCTTTTTTAACTACAGTTCATTTAATCCACAGGAAACAGTTTTTTCTCTTTTTTATAGCAACTACAATGTCTGAGAATAAGATATAAAAACTTAAATATTATTCTTTTTTTGCGCAAAACTGAAATAAGAACCTCTTCTATTGCCTATCAAGTTTTATTTCCTTTAAACTTAAATTCCCAATGCAAAAGGTCTTTAAGCTTCTGATTCGAATGCATTTCCCAAAAAAAAGGGCGCCCATTTTTGTTTTGTGTTTAATTTCGATTTCAACAAAAGTAAAACAATACCAAAAATCAAACACACAAAGCAAGTGAAAGGTGATGCAGGTCTCCGGTTGAGGAGATGACAGAGAGGGGCTTAGAGGAGGAGAGGTAGGGAGAGAAAGAAGGGGAAGAACGTAGAAGCGACGCACACAACTTGCGAAATACTTTTGTGTAACTTTGGCTGAAAACTTTATTTTGTGTATTATATATCCTGTTAACAATATACTTCAGTTTTTCTGCCGTTTCAGCCACCGCTTCAAAGGCGGACGAAGCCCGAGCCGGAGACGGAGACGGAGCCGGAGTCAAGCCGGAATAACAAAAGCCAAGAGTCACTTAGCAGCTCGACTTGGCTCTCTCTCTCGCTATGTGTGTGTGTGTGCGTGTGTGGGTTAGTGTAGGTGTGTGCGTGTGTGAGTGCGGTTTCCGTTAGCCAACAGAGCCTCAGTTGGTTTGTCCCATGCTGAGCACTCGAGTTGAGTCGAGCCGAGCCGAGCAGCTCGAGCTTTTCTTTTGTTTAAATTTCGGTTTGTGTCAGCAACCACATGAACGCACACACACACACACACACACACACACACAGACATACAGCCCATATACAAAGCTAAATTGTTTTAAAAGAAAGTCAAAAGTCTTCCAAGTCAGGCAGGCGGGGTCCGGGCGAGGGCGGGCAAACAAACAGAGCGCTGCGGCTCGGCAATGGCAGCTATGGACCGAGCTGCTGCGCTGCTCTGCTCGAGGGACAACAAAAGTTGTTCGAACCAAACAAGTCATGCACATAGCAATACCCTGTACTGTTGCAAGATAGAAAGGGTATACGTATACGTAGACGTTGAACTAGTTGCAGGCGATAAATGCTGTACATCTACGATAATATAATATATATACTAGCCATACCCTGGAATAAGGGCAGGAAAAAGGGTATGACGAACTATAGAAATGGGAGAGTGAAGTTGACAACTTATGGCAAAATATGCATATTGTTGATTATAGAAAAAGTTAGTGTTATTGGTAGTTGCTATATCTTTCTGGTATACATACATTTTTTACTTCTTCTGGTAGATCAAACATAGTTATACCTTTTGAAGTACATAAACAAATACTCTGCAAAGGGCCACGCAGAAAGGGTATGCCCAGATATCAAAAGTGTCGAGTTTAAGTCGACAGACAGACGTAAAGTTTGCTTTTATATTATTTTATCTAACTTTAATCTATGTTATATATAGATGTATATAGTAAATCATAGATCTACAGTATGAATAAAGCATCAATTGGAATTATTTACTTGTTAAATAAAGCCTGAAATGGATCCATGAGATGGGGTATACCTAGCTCCATAGGCAAGTGAGTCGTGTAGGTATTTTTGTTGGACTTTGAGCCTATTAGGAGTATTATTATTATTAGTACTATTACTGTTATTAATTTTAGTATTAATATTATTATTATTATTATTATTATTATTATTATTATTATTATTATTATTATTATTATTATTATTATTATTATTATTATTATTATTATTATTATTATTATTAGAACTATTATTATTATTAGTATACTTTTTTTTTTATTATTATTTTATAATTAGCAAAAAATTATTATTATTATTAGTATAAAAATTATTATTACTATTATTTCTATTATTAGTATTATTTTTGTTTTTATCTTTATATATAGTAATAGATAGCTGCTTTCCGTACAGGGTACTAAAGGTATGTATATAAAAGATATTTAAACTGAATATATAATATATAGAACTATATATCCCCGGTATAGAGTATCAATGGAAAGAATTTACAGGACTTCCTAACTAATGTATAACTACAGATGTTAGCAGTGCCATACATCATAGCTCTCGCTATATGCTCGTACAGCTAGTCTGCGATGCTTCACACTTTCCATACACACACACATGTACACCCACAACACACACAAGTGCCGCTGTCGTGTGAGGCTCTTGTCATTCGCAAGTTTCCTGAGGAAATTTGCATTTAGCTTGACACGAATCACTCGAAAGTTGCTCGTATAAGGACTAAGACTAAGGTATTGCTGCAAGAGTCTTACGAAAAAAAGGGGGTGTCAGCGCAGTGGGCGTGTCAGAGGCAGGCAATGATTTAGGCCGTCTGGCTGTGGCACAAATCACTGCGTGGCATGGCGAATGGCTGTACCCATAAATACCAAATTGACACATTTACACGCTGCCACGCCACGCCCACTACCTGTGCGCGCTGCTTTTATGGCCCGGCAGCAGCGCGTGGCCGCCTTAATGGACACCTTTCAAATTAATTGCTGGCGGCAAAGCAGGACGACGTCGTCGGCCACATGAACCGCAAAAAGAACAAAGCAGAGGACGAGCAGCAGCAGAGTGGGGGAGAGTGGGGGGAAGGGGCGTTGAGACCTGGCTAAGCCGTGTGTTTAACCAGCCGAAGTCACGTGTCAAATAAAATGTCAACAAAACAATTGAGTTATTTATTTGGCAACGGCACGAGCGGCGCTCGCGTTGAGGCGTTTAATTTCCAGCAGGAGCAGCAGCAGCAGCAGCAGCAGCATCCACGCAGCGGAGCGTGCGCCGAGTATTTAAAAATCCATTGGCGGTCACTCGGCTAATGCCTGGGAGTTACTTTGTCAGCTCCGGGCGGGATCAGGCGGCTCAAGTGCTCCAGAGTTCATTGCAATGCAGGGCGCAGTGCTGTTCTGGCCTTCCCCGGACCACGCTCTCCAGGGTTCACCTCTACTCATCACTGCTTTTGCTCTCCTGCCCAGACACGGGCGCATCCCTTAGCGCAGAGACGCCCCGAGGCCCAAACAATCGACACGTGCGCACACACAGCAGACCATATCGTTGTCTCTGTGTGTGTGCCTGGCAACTAGAAAATCATTTAGCGGCAGCAGCGGGATTAGCTGATGACACGCGTGTCCTAGGTTAGCGCCCAGGCCCAGGCACAGGCCCAGACCCAGGACGATGCTCAGGCTCAATTGAAATGAAAATGATATTTGCACAGGCCTAACGGCGCGCGGAGCAGAAGGAGTGAGTGAGTGAGGGGGGGAGAAGTGAGAGTAAGCAATGGCATGGGAGAGGGAAGCGCTGGTAGAGCGAGAAGCTGCGACAGGGTCAGCGCCTGCTTGCAGCCTTTTTGGCCCTGTCTGCTGAGCAAACACAAATAAAGACCTTTGATGTGAATTTATTGGCAATGGCCACAGCAACTACAATCTATAGCAGGGGGCGTGGCCCACAGCGGGCGTGAGAAAGATTTGCACAACAAATGTGTATGAATTTTGCGGCGCATAAATGCATAAATAAGCGCATTGAATATGCCATAATTTATGCATTTGTATGCGCATAAATAAATGCGAGTAACCCGATATTGTATATCGGTGTATATATATGCTAGCTATGAGTTTATACTTTTCATGTGCGAAAGGCAGGCCAGCTTAAGCGCTTCCATCAGTGTCGGAAAAACCTCAATGTCACGTGGAAATGCAAATGGAAATTATGAATGGCAGCGGGAGCAGCGGCAGCAGTCGACAATGTCGCACGATGTCATAAAGTGAAATGTGGAAAATACAAATGAAAATGGCTGCAGGTACAGCGAAGAAGTGAGAGGGGTTTACGGACAAGGTGATGGGCAGTGAGTTGGGGTAGGGGCATGGGGTTGAAGAGAGAGACGGCAATGAGGCGGACAGGGGAGTGGACAAGGGAACGGACAAGGAGACGGACAGGGGAACGGACAACAAGACGGATAGGCAGACGGGCAGGGAGACGGTCAAGGAGACGGACAAAGAGACGGACAAGAGCCGGACAGGGAGGCGAACGGCAGGCGGACAGGGAAACGGACTGGGAGAAGGTCACGGAGATGGTCAAGAAGACGAATAGGTTCAGGACCGATAAAGAGGTAGGAGCAGGAAGAAGGATAAGGAAACGGGCAAAGAGGCGGAGAAAAAGAGAGACAACGAAACGGACAAAAAGTTGCATGGGGTCAGGGCTAGAGCCAGGTTTAGGGACATGAGCAGGGGGTGGACTGCGTAGAGGATTGAGAAACGGGCAGGGAGACGGGTGGACAGGGCATGGACAGGGGCAGGTAAAGTGACCGTAAGAGGAGCAACGAGAGGGGAAGAGTTGAATTGTGAGGCGGAATGGGAAACGAGCGGCCTAATGGGCAGGGACAGCGGCAAGCACAGGTACAGGAGTAGGCAGGCGTCCAGAGAAATGGATAGAGCGACGGGCGCAACCTGTCCAGCGCCAGTGTCAGCTTCTTCTCGCAGTGACCACGGGCATAAATTATGTAAATGCAGACGGGGCCACAGCCTGAAGCCCGCTCAAGCCGCACCCAACTTGGAGCTGAAGCTCTACCTAATAGTGCACACTGGAGCTCTGGCAGCAGCAGTACGGCCTCAGCTTTGACCCATTAGGCCCAACAGACGCGGCCAGCAGGCCGTAGAAATTTCGACAGCATGTTGCGGGCCAGGCCGACCCTCGACACCCTCTCGCGCGCCACCACCAACCACCTCGCCCAAAAAAAGGTCAACATTTTACGGTTGATTAAAGTACGCCGGACTGTTACAGTTACGCCTGCTGCTGCTGCTGCTGCCGCTGCTGCTCTTGTTGCCTTGCGGCCGCTCAAATTGTTTAAATATTTAATGAAGTGCATAAAAATAATTTACAAAAATATTTCATGCATTTTGGGGCGAGCGCAAAAAAGCGAACGCCCAACTTTCTCCTACACAGAACTGTACATCTGTATATAGCTATACTATATATATGTATATATCTGTGCATATCTGCGTATAGCTGCTGCCAGTTCGCTGAAGTATTTTTGTCAAATATTTTTTTGTACAATTTATTTGTGAAACCGCCGAAAGGCAAACTGTGCATATTTGTTAATGGAAATTGTTAAAATGGCTTAAAGCATTTGGACCAAATGGACTGCGTGCAGTTCGGCCTAATTGAGTGAGTCGGAAGGGGGGCGGCCGGGCAAAAAAGGACACTCGTGTCTGTCCTTTTTGCTGTACTGCGCTACCTTTCTGGACTTTTCACTCTCGGGTCGCACTAATAAAACAAAAAATATTTCAATTATTTTCTGGCTAAGCCTACGCCAAGACCGAGGCCGATGCCAAGGTGTTAATTTGGCTAATTTCATTGCGGGCACAAATATTTCAGATTATTCTATATACAACAATTTGCGGCCAAGCAGGCTAAGCCCGAACAACCCCCTGGGCGTCTCGGGCTGACACTGGACCACACCCCGGGCAGGACATAATCTTACATGGCGAGCACATGAGCGTGTGACAGATTGTGCCGAGTAGAGGGAGCAGCGCAGCATGGCCATAAAAAGCGTACAAATGACAAGCGAGTTCCACGGGGAGTGGTAGCAGGGGGACGGCACTGGTTTGATAGATTTTATGGCGCAGAAAATGAAATGATTGATCGCTAAAATAGGCGCAACTAATTCATTTGCCACTCTGACAACGAGGCGTGGCAGTGGGTGTGGCTTGGCGGGCCACCTGCATGAGCAGGTTCGCTGCGAGCTGCACGTGCAGCGGCAAAAATGCTTACAGTTCGGGTTGCTCTGGTTGCATGGCTTGCTCTGGTTCTTGCTGCTGCCGCTGCCTTGGCATTTGCATAATTTCCAGCTTAATTTAAACGACTTCGCGCGCACTTTTCACACGTGTGCGCCTTGCGTTTTGCTGAGCCCTTGCGGTTGAGCTCTAACTCCGGCCGCAGCTCCACAGTGTTGCCAGCAAACCACAATGCTACTTTTTGCGGTTCACTTCATTTTTGTCATTAAGCAGCGGCGCCATAAACTTGCCGAAGAAGCAGAAAGGGGCGTGCGCGCTGGCAACGCCCATTCGCAGTCGCGACGCGTCATTGGCATTAAGTTTGGCTTAGGGCGCGTGTAGTTCGCTGTTTTCCTCACTCATTTCCCAGCAGTGCTCAGTTTTCAGTCAACGGCAGTCGGCAGGCAGAGTCTTCACCGTCGCCGTCTTCGAAAGTCAACTAATTTATTCATGACATCATCATTAGGATGTCGTGGTGTGCGCGCAAACCTTTGATCCTGCTGTGTTTCTGTTGCTCTTTCAGTTTCTTTCGCCCGTTTCCAGTTTGGTGTTATTTATGTTTATTTTGCGTCGAGCCAAGACATCCACTTTGTTTGTCTTGGCGCCTTTGAGGAGCCTCCAACTCCAGCAGCCAGCAGCCAGTCGCCTGCCACTGCTCCGGCTCCACCTGAACACAGCAGCAGCAGCAGCAGTTTGTGTGCAGCCCCTTTGGGCTTTGGTCTTTGGGGCTGTGCTTTAATTGGCTTACTCGTACACAAGTTTTCCCTCGAATGAGTTTCCTTCCGCTCTCGTTCTCTCAGCTCCATGAATTTTAATGAGCGCAATAACATTTTGCATAGTCTTAAACAGTTGAATTTCAATCGAGTTGAATCGAATGCGAGTTGTTTATTAATTTCTGCTTAAAGTTTACTCTGCTTCCACTCAATGAGTTTGTTTTCTAACTCTGCAATTCTGCTTGGCGCAACATCGGAGCCAGTCCACAATTTGCCTCTCTGCAATTTCCAGTCGCCTTGGCTTATCAATAAAACAAAACTAGACTGAAATTCAGTGAGAGCCAGTAAAATATGCAAGCAAAAAATGCTGAATTTATTTCCCTGCAGCTAATCAGTCAGAGCAGCTGTCACGCTCATAGCTGCTCTCAGCTCTGTCATTCGTTGATCTATGACGGCAAGTCTTAATAAGAGAGCCCTAAAAAAAAGCAGTACTAAACTCTGACTGTTCACTCTTCCCGCAGCCAAACAGTCGGTGTAGCTCTATTAACTGTTGCGCTCTCTTTTGCGCCTACGCGCTCATAACAGTTCCTCGAGCGCTCATTCGTTGATCTATGAGTACTAAGAGAGCCTGCAAAAAAAAGCAATGTCAAACAATATAATTTCTCTCTCTGCAGCAGTCAGTGCAACTCAATAGTCTATAGCTGCCTCCCTTGCACGCAGGTGTCAATTTAAGCTCTAATCCTCTCATTCGCTGATCTGCAGAGCCTGCAAGAGGGCAACATCTAATGCTGCAAGTAGTTAGAGCAACTGTCTATTGCTGTCCCTCTTGCGCTGCCTTGATCTAGGACGATTGCACATCAAGGAGAGACTGCAAAAAGCGCAGCAAACCAATGAGCATAAGCTGTGCGCGCCTGTGCTCTCATAAAGTACCAAAAAAGAGAGTATATGCCTAGCGGCATGGGCAGAAGTGAAATGGAAACAGCTTTCTTTAAGGAGTGCGAGCAAGCCGATAGAGTTGCGTAGTAACTAATAGGAATTTTTATTTTAATGAGCATCAAGTCAGCATTTTTCTCGCCAGAATTAGCCTTTATTTAATGGCAACGAAGGCTAAATATAAGTTATTTATTAAGGTTATTTATTTTAAATAAATATAGTTATTTTTTTAAATTAATTCAGAACCTTTTTTGTTTTTTTTATGTGATATAGTCTACATTTTGGGGGTTTTTTATTTATTTATTTTTTTTTTTTATGTGAAATAGTCCAAACTTTGCACAGTATGCCTAGGAAAAACCACGAAAATTATTATCAACTAGTTTCTACTAATCAACTCTCCCAGTACAACGCTTAATCCCTTGCAGAGCAATGCCTAAGTGGAAATCAACTCAGTTGAACAGCCCAGTGCCTCCATCTGCATCTGTGGCAACTCGTAAATGTGTCCCTCTGCTTGCAACGTCAACAAAGGCCGGCACAAAAGAACACACAGGACATGCATGCAACATGCACTTCAACTTCATTACAAAAGTCACAGCAACAGACAGACGGATGCGGGGAGTGAGAGCCGGACAGCAGAGATACGAGCAGAGATACATGGCCTGGGGAGATTGGGGCATGCAACGAGGCGCAAATTTACATTTACATTGACTGAATGATTCCATACCCGTACCCCGCTGGCTCCCCCCCCCGCCCAACACCGGAAGCTGCAGGCGAGCAGTGAAAAGTTGAAAGTTGAAAGTGGACATGGATGCTGATTGATTTCGAGTGCATGTGCCGGTGTATGTGTGTGTGTGTATGTGTGTGCTGTGCTGCAGAGCGTAAAAACCACGAAACATATTTGGTTTGTCATTGGATGCAGTGAAGCGCACGCTCAATGGGCTGACGCTGACGCCGATAGCTGCAGGCCGCAGGCAGCAGGCAGCAGGCAGCAGGCAAGAGGCAGGCCGGAGCTGTAGCTGGAGCTGGAGCAGCTGCGGTGGCTGGGGCCTGCCGATGGGGCGCCAAAAAGTGACCAGCCTCATTGACATTGGACACACGCACAGTACGCTGCGCGTTCGTGTTTCTTTGCCTGTGCTCGTGCGTGCGTGCTGGGCAGAAGTGCGCTGGCGGCTTCAATTGGTCGTTTTGCAACACGTACTTGCACGCACACAGACACACGCACACACACACATACAGGCACACACTGGCCCGCTTAGCTGTTTTCCACTGCTGTCATGTTGATTTTTTGCTCTCTCTCCTCTGCTCTGACGCTCTTTCGCTTGCCCTCTCTCTCTCTCTCTTCGTGCTTTGTGCCTCTCTCTGCTGCCTGTTGTCGTGCTTGTTATACCCTGCACACTTTACTGGCTAGAAATGGTATAAGCGTTTTGTGTGAATGTGAATATGCAACTGGCAGAAGCAGGCGTGGCAGACTATATAAATTATATATATTCGTGGACGGAAAAAATAGCTGAGGTTATTTCGGCATGTCTCTCTGTCTGTTTACCAGTCTCTTCGTCTGCCCAGCCGTCCGTCCGCTTGCTTGTTTGTCCGTACGCTCAGCTGTCCGTTTCTCCGCCTATTTCTATGCTTATCCATCCGTCTGTCCACTGGACCGTCCGCTTGTTCATCCACTCGTCCATCTGCATTTCCATCTGCATATCCGTCCGGTTGTCCGTCTACTTGTACGTCCGCTTGCTCGTCCGCTTGTACGTCCGCTTGTATATCCGTTTGGTCGTTTATATGTCCGTTTGCTTGTCCGTCTGTTTGATTGTTCATTTGTCCGTCCGCTTGTCCGTTTGTTTGTCCATCCATTTGTTCTTTCGTTTGTTCTTTAATTTGTCCGTTCATTGGTCCGTCCATTTATCCCTTTGCTTGTCCGTTTGTTTGTTTGTCCACTTTTCTTTTAGTTCCTTCGTCCGGCCGCCAACTTGTCCGTTTGTCTGTCCGGCCATCCGTCTATTCGCCCAACAGTCGTCTGAACATGCAGAACTTAGCTGTATATATTTTAGCAGATCAAATTTTCTTCAAATATGAAAGGTATTTAACAGTCGAGACAGCTTGACTGTAGTTTTCCTTACTTGTTTCTGTTCTTGTTGTTATTGTCATCGTTCTCTGCCCGCTGGGCGTGTGCTGTGCCGCTCTGTGTGCTGTTCTGTGTTGTATGTGTGTATGTGTATGTGTGTTTGTGTGTGTACTTTCATATCCTTGTGTGCATGCATGTGGTGAGTGCTGCAATGTCCTTGTGCAAACTTCCCGCACTTTGTCGTTGCCAGTTGCCAGTTCCCGTTGCCAGTTGCCAGTTGCTGTTGCCAGTTGCCGCTGCTTTCATCGTTTCCTTGTGTCCCCTCGTGCTTGTCAAGCGATCTGCTCTCGCACTCGTCCTCGCCTTTTTCTGGTACTCACTTGGCTAGTTGTTGCTGCAGCTGCTGTTACTGCCTCTGCCACTGCTGCTGTTGCTGCTGCATATTGTGCTGCGACTAGTTGGCTTGCTGCTTTTCAGCCACTTTTTCTTCTGCTACTGCTTGGGCTTCCTCTTCCTTCTTTTTTTTAATAAGTGCCTCGTACATTCGGCATACGCCATGTTGTCATGCTGCAGCCATCAGCAGGCAGCAGGCGGCAGGCAGCAGGCAGCGCCATGTTATTTTGCTGGCTTTTGACGCTTGCATTTCCTGTGGTTGCCCGGAACGTGACACATTCATGCGCATGCATAAAGGAACTGCTCGACTACAATGAGACTGTAACTACCCAGATGTGCTCATACTTATGCGCTGCACTGTAGGCAGACTTGCGCTGCGGAACACTCTGCTAATCTTCTTCTGCGGGGACTAATTGAAGCAGGAGCATAGCTTTACAAAAGGCTTAAATACTCAAGAGAATGTTAATTTGTATCTATTTATCCACATTAACCATAACATTCTACATAAATTTTTATAAATATGCATGAAAAATTAAATAAAATAAAAATAAAAAATATAAATAATAAAATTCAATTAAATTAAAAAAGTAATATATATATTCATATATTCATAATATTCATATTCATGTATTCATATATTCATGTACATGCATTATATTATATTCAGATATATCTGTATTTATAGTCATCGATATCAAAATTAAAATATATATACACATCCACCTACATATGTCCATCCGCATGTATCTATTCATTTATTCATCTATGTCAACATCAAAATACAATAGATCCATTTATGTTAATCTTTCTTCATATTATTAAATTTATCTATATCAATATCCAGTTATATACATTTTTAGATCCACCTATATTCATCCATATATATCTATATATATTATTTATATCTTTATTTATATTGCTAGCTTTTATTTGGTGTATATCAGATAGACGGACATACAGACGAACAGACAGACTAAGATACAGATGGAGAAACAGACGAACAGGCAGACGAATTGACAGACAGACAGACAAACGGACAAACAGACGGACAGACAGACTAAGTTACAGATGGACACACAGACGAATAGTTGGTCTGATAGATAGTTGAACAGATAAACGGACAAACAGACGGAAAGATAGACGGATAGACAGACAGACAGTGGGAAAGATAGTGAATATAGTGTACATCATATTTTTACCATAGGTATATAAACATATATATATCCAAAATATATAAAAATATATTACATATCTACATTCAATTTAAAACTATATGTATACATATATTTAATTCCATATATCACTGCATCCATCTATCTTCTTATTTATTTATATCCTTCAATATTTTACATATCATTACATATTTTTCAAGTTCCATATTTAATTTATTTCATATTCTCTGCAATTATTCATATTCAATTGCCTTCTTATATCACACACACAGCATTGTCAATCAAGCACTTCCCATAGGAAAGTTTCAATTATTCACAGCGATTATCGGCACCCCGATGCAGCATTGTTCGGGCTCGGGCTCGGGCTCTAAAGATCCACCCCATGCCCTCAGCTACTTTCACACATCCTCGACAGCTCACTTGTCCTCAAGTTTTGCCCGGGAATTAGCTCTATCTGCAGCGTAGCATCAAAACGCGATCTACATCAAGTGGCAGCCTGCGCTCAATTGCATCGAGTGGCGCGTATCTGACTGCGATATCTGTCAATAAAAAACCGTGCGAGCAGAGCAGGGCGGGCGGGCAGGACGAAACAGAGGACACACTCGAAGCGTGGCTGCGCGTGGCGCTACTTAATTGTTAAACATTTTGTTACATTTCGCATAGATTAGCATCGCAAAAAGCGGACAGCAGCAGAGCCTGAGCCGGAGCCGGAGACGGAGACGGAGTCGCAGCAGCAGGACCGGGCGCAAATCAAACAGGTCGCCGGTCTCCGGGCTGCTGTCCTGGCCGGAGGCGAGCACTCCGTGGGTAGTTCGTTGCTGTTTGTTTGTTGCTCCTGCTCCGCTTGTTGTTGCTGGTGTTTTGATTGTGATGCGCGGATAATCCTCGGTGCGGCACGTGAGCGCCTGTTTGTTTGTTTGTTTGCCTATTGGTCCGCTCGAGTCGCCCGAGTCGCCCGAGTCGTTCTACTGCAGCGTCGCCAGGAAGGTGCGACGCGTTCAATTGGCGAGCAGCGCGTGCAGCGGACACGCGCCATAGATTTTTCACATGGATAAGCTTTTGTTGTCCTGACTTCGTGCTGGGCGCGCACAGTTTTCCCAATCGCCAATCGCGAGTCAGAACTTTGCGCTGGCTTTGAAGTTGCCAGGGACACTCGAAGAACTAACAGTAGAGCTCTGCTCTAAAAAGGTATTACAAAATATTTTTGTTTTTTTTTTTAATTCAAAAATGTCTTATAGTAAATATTTATTGTGTTTTCTTCAATTATCTTACATCTTAGATGTTCTATAATTGCGATAATGTTATTCCGATTTCTCGAAATAATTGAACATAGTTTTTATGATTTTGCCAGTTTTTCAAATTGAGTGAATTGAAAATAAAATAGTTTTAATAATTTTATTTAAGTTTTTCAAATTTAATTATTTTTCTCTTGAAAATCCTAAGTGAAAACTGCACAGACTGCACGGACAGACAGACGGACAAATCGGACATGACCAAATCGACTCGGCTATTGATGCTGATCAAGAATATATATACTTTCTATGGTCTTCCTCCTTCTGCCTTTTCACAAAGTTAATATATCATTTTTTACCCATTTTCAATGGGTAAATGGTATAAAAATACGTGTATATATTTATTATTCTATCCAAAAAATATATATATAAAATATATATATTTATTATTCTATCCATTTTATTTTTCAAAAAATAAATAAATATGTTTATTATTGTGTATCCATGGTATTTTGTTTTCTGAAAATTTAAAAATATCATAATAATTTTTTTTCCAATCATCACAGCATTTTAATAAATTTGGAGGAACTAAAAGAGTATAGTTTTTAGTTCGTCAGTTTAAAAATATATAATTTACCTAAAATCTGTTTTATTATTTAAGCATATATTTTATATAGTGATTTTTGTTTGTTTTTCTGAAGCATTTTAAATTTTATTATATATTACTGATCTTGTTAAAAATATAGTTTTTCTGCTTTCCCTTCAAATTTGCCGCTCTCGCATTTGCCCCATTGCAGGTCAAAACTTTGCTTTGGCTTTGAAGTTTTCCACTTCAAGAGCTTACATAGTATAGTCCGATGTCCAATGCTCGCGATGGTCGCCATTTCGTTAAGCGTTTTGGCATGTACCAGCGACCATTACGAATACACATGCACTCTGTATTTGTGTGTGTGCGTGTGTGTCTGTGGGGGCATTGGCTGGCACATTTTTTCTAATATTTTCGGGGACTGCTGACGCTTTTTGCGCAACCATTTTGTTGGCTCTGCCAGTCGAACGAGTCGCAGTAGCAGTCGAATATTCCGCTGGCTTTTCGCCCTGCTTTTATCTAGATAGAGAGAGACAGTAAGAGAAAGAAAAAGAGAGAGAGAGAGAGTGAGAGGCTGCCACTGCTGGTGCTGCCAAAACCATATCCTGTACGCTATTTGCTTTGCCCGATTTCTATTTGCCCTGGCCGCTTTGCTCTGTACGTGTGTGTGTAGTGGTATGTGTGTCTCTCTCTCTCTCTCTCTGTGTTTGTGTGAGTGTGTTTCTAAGTATGCCGAGCATGTAGCTTTTGGTATTTATGACTATTGTCGGAAAGCAAATATTTGTCTGCAGCGCATAAAAACAACAGTTAAACGAACGGGCTACGTAAACGGAATATGTATGAGAGAACCACACTGTGCATCTGCGCTGCTCCCTCTCCCCACCCTCCCCCTCTCTCTGTCTCTCTCTGTGTATATTGAGTATTTGCTGTTGTTGCTTTGTCGCCAGCAATAGGCTATAAAAGCAACTGCGGCTCCTTACCAAACTTACCAAACTACTGCCAAAAAATACGACTTTGCCTCGGCTGGTATTTTTTTCATGCACTCTGCTTCTTGTTCAGTATTTTATGCTCATTTATTTTTATGCCAGTTCCGTTTTTGTGGCTGCTCACTGACCACAGAACATGCATATTCTAACCAAGTATAAATAAATTTGTATATTATTTGTGCAGCATTTGTTTGCGATTTTAAAATTGAAAAACTCTTTGGAGTAAATAAAAGCGGGAATTGTGGTATTATTTTTAGCTTATGGAAAAACTATATTAATTTATTTATTTATTTATACACAGACATAAAATTGTCAGCCTTGAAAAAAATATTTCACTGTATAAAGAAAACATTTTCTATAACAATATATCAGCCATAAATAAAATATTTTACTTTTGCCTCAAGAGATAATTTTAAAATATATTTTTTGGCAAACAAAAGTATAACTGCGCTGTGAATTTAATAAAAAAAAATTAGGAACTTTTGTTACCTTATTTTTTGTAAATAAAAATAAAATTTGTATACTAGTAGAAAAATTTTTAACTGTCTCTGTGTACTCTACAGATATTTTAGCCTCGCAAACGCAGCACATTGATGATAAATAAAAAATAAATAAGCTACTGAGACCTAAAGAGAAGATTATTTTTATAACTATATATAAAGCAGTAAGGATTCTTATATAAGTAAAATTGAAACCATATCGCTGTTTCAACTGAAGATACCGCTGAGCAGCCTTTTAATTACGCAGCCTGTGAACCAATCTCATACTTGAGCTTGAGCCCGCTGAGGCCCACAGATATCTGCGGCTCGCAATCACAGCAGCGTTATATTGTTATCGAGTTGACAACCCGATTATCGAATATACACATATACATATACCATACATATGAACAACCCCAGTGCGATCTGACAACGAAAACGCACATACCTCGCAATGATGCCCAAGGGCTGAGCAAACACATGAATTGCCCTGCGCTCGGCGATGACAACGTTTAGGGCCAACATCGGCCATTAAGTACGGTCCGAATTGCGATTTGTGCGGTCCGTGCGCAATTTGGGTAAATATTGAAACGTTTCGGAGCAGCACAGCTTGGGGGCGGAACGGGGCAGGGCACTGGGAGGGGTTTTGCTGCGCTGAGAACTGACACATCAGAGTCAGAAAATCAAAGATTGTGCGGCTGATTGGAGCAGTTGAGCTGTGCTGAGGGTTGTTTGCTTTCAAGTCTCGAGTCTTTTTTGAGCAGGGGAACAGGGGGGGAGGGTAGAGGAGATCTCTCGCTGGCCTGTGAACTTTGCTGTTTGCCCTTGTGGGCTATCAACTATTTGGCGCAGATAAATACTATGCGAGTTCGAGTTAGATTTTCCCACTAGCGGCCCGATAGCTGTCATTGTGCTGAGAGGAAGGCTTTCTAGTTGGTAGCGGAGGTAGAGGGGAATTCCCAGCAGCGTTTGCTCGCAGCTCGTAGCCAGCGAAGTGAAGCAAGAAATGAGCAAAATTCAAATATTTTTCAAATTAAACTTAAAAACACTTGGCTTTTTCTTGGTCTTCCTCGCTCTCGTTCTCGCTCTCTCTCTGTCGTTTTTTGTTAGCCAAAACCGTTTTTACACTTGACTTCAAATCGCTCAAAGGCAGTCGATGCTGACTCCGACGCGTTTTATGCGTTGCAAGGGGGAGTGGCTGTTCCCTGTTCCCAGTTGCCAGTTCCCTGGGAATTGGCGGGTTACGCATCAAAAGCCCTATGAAAAATGACCAAAGCTTTTGGCAGCGCCAAATTGAAAGCAAGAAAAAATATGGCTGAAATGTTGCTTTTTCAAACGGCCAAATGGCCAAACTGGCTGCCCATGATGACGATGCCCGTGATGATGATGATGATGCTGATGATGACTGCGCTGCCGTTGGCAATGATGAATGCGCCCGGGCCAAAGCGATAGCGGGCCGCGCTCACATTCCGCGTCCGCAGCGCAAATGAAATTGGAAAATGTGCTGGCAAGCGAAAAGAAAATATGAGCAGTCGGACGGATGGCCAGCCAAATGGCTGAAGTGAAATGAAAAATAGTCAAGCAGCAGCAGCGGCAGCAGTCGAGCGCGAGCGCGAACAATTTGAGAGGCCATCGATACGCGCCGTGGTACGCGCTGCGCACCGTTTGAAAATGATTTTTATGCGTTTATGGTTTGCGCGGCTCAAAGCGCGCATATGAATCGCAAGTGCCCCCGCCCCCCTCGCACCACAATCCGTCCACAGCCTAGCCAAGGGACCCCCAAGTGAGAGAGAGACGTGGAGCTCGAGGATGAGCCCAACAATTTATTGCCGCTTCGACGCACGCCAAATGAATATTGGGCGCATCGACGGTGGGCCCAGTGCCAGCAGCAGCATCGGCAGGACGGGCAACTATTTGATTTTGGTCTCAGCGTATCGCCAATATTTGTATTTCGTATTTGTGTTTGTATTCGGCACTGGCGTTGCCAAAAACTGAAAGTATCATTTTCAATTTGACAGGCGATTGAGACACAGATACAGATACAGATACAGATACAGATACAGATACAGATACAGATACAGATACAGATACAGATACAGATACAGATACAGATACAGATACAGATACAGATACAGATACAGATACAGATACAGATACAGATACAGATACAGATACAGATACAGATACAGATACAGATACAGATACAGATACAGATACAGATACAGATACAGATACAGATACAGATACAGATACAGATACAGATACAGATACAGATACAGATACAGATACAGATACAGATACAGATACAGATACAGATACAGATACAGATACAGATACAGATACAGATACAGATACAGATACAGATACAGATACAGATACAGATACAGATACAGATACAGATACAGATACAGATACAGATACAGATACAGATACAGATACAGATACAGATACAGATACAGATACAGATACAGATACAGATACAGATACAGATAC
Source organism: Zaprionus bogoriensis (assembly GCA_035046045.1). Taxonomy (NCBI): domain Eukaryota; kingdom Metazoa; phylum Arthropoda; class Insecta; order Diptera; family Drosophilidae; genus Zaprionus; species Zaprionus bogoriensis. The sequence goes on from JAWNOI010000145.1 coordinate 2,187,467, forward strand.
AGATACAGATACAGATACAGATACAGATACAGATACAGATACAGATACAGATACAGATACAGATACAGATACAGATACAGATACAGATACAGATACAGATACAGATACAGATACAGATACAGATACAGATACAGATACAGATACAGATACAGATACAGATACAGATACAGATACAGATACAGATACAGATACAGATACAGATACAGATACAGATACAGATACAGATACAGATACAGATACAGATACAGATACAGATACAGATACAGATACAGATACAGATACAGATACAGATACAGATACAGATACAGATACAGATACAGATACAGATACAGATACAGATACAGATACAGATACAGATACAGATACAGATACAGATACAGATACAGATACAGATACAGATACAGATACAGATACAGATACAGATACAGATACAGATACAGATACAGATACAGATACAGATACAGATACAGATACAGATACAGATACAGATACAGATACACAGTATCTCAAAAATTCCCACCGATGCGGATACAGATACAGTATCTCAAAGATTCCCACCATAAAATCGGCAACTAATTGTGAAGCTCTGTAAACATTTTTCCTGGCCGGCAGACAAGTCGTTTCTGCAGTCCGATTATAAACAAAGGGCAGGAATGCTGCGAAGACAAATAAACGAGATTGAGAATGGGAATGGGAACGAGCTGAAGTAAATCCAGGCCTTAGTACGGGCTTAGTTTATCGCAACTTTAGCTCGAATATGTTTGGACGGGCAATCCCAGGCACTTGTGTAGGTCTCGAGCACGAAGCCGACTCGAAGTTGACATTAAACAAACAGGAATATTATTCATAGCGGGACGGACGAGATGCCCATGAGTGAATTGTGCACACGCTGGGCCACTTCACACACACACACACACACACACACACAGAGACTATGTATAAATATAGCTTGTCTGTTGAGCAGACAGCATGTCTATCAATTGGAACGGAGTAGGGGTAGGTGAAAGGGAACTGAAACGGGGTCGGGCTGTTGACACAAGTCCGCACACCGGGCAGCAACCAATTTGGCAGAGAGAGTGAGAGAGAGAGAGGGAGAGCGAGAGTAGCTGCAGTGAAATCTAAACATCTGCAAAATTACGCGCATAAATCCTTTAACACTTTTGTGTTGGACCCGTCGACCTGTACTTGGGGGTTGCTCACGGCGTCGCCTCGCAGGGGCTCGTCAAATTAGCCCACTTCAGGGCCAGCGCGCCGCGTGCTACTCCTCATGCGCGTCGCGGGGGCGCCTGTGCTCAGGCACATCCTTTGTTTACACACACACATATACTCTAAGTGAAACTGGCCTTTTTTCGGCTGAAAAATAGCCGCAGTCGTTGACAGTTTTCGCTTGCTGCCAGTCAGCTGCAGCTCGGCTCAGCTGCAGCGGGTAATAGTAATTATTGTTGCCAAGACTTGTGGGCCCTATGAAAACAGTAGTATAAATAACTCTCGATGCCTCGCGCCTGCCACTGGCAAAGCAAACAAAACGCCGACACCACCCGCCCAGGGCAGAGGGCACTCTGCAGCTTCTACTTGATTGAACGAGCGCAACGGCACGGAGTGAATGCCTGCCTGCCTACGAACTGAGGCTGCCCCTAATGACCCGTATGACTGTGTTCCCTCTGCCTATACCTTCTTTTTCTTTGCCTCTCTATCCCTAGTATATCTTCGTTTTTTCTTGCTGCTTGATTTCACACACAAACGCCACAAGGTGGTCGCCCCGCTGCCCCTTCAAGCAGTCTCGTGTGGCTTCTTTTTTACCACTTTCCATCTCTGCCGCAGTTTACTTGCTCCTTATGCCTCTTTAGCGCTTATCATGCTCAAATGATAATTGAAGTGCCACACAAAAACTATTTATCCTCGGGCTCTCGAGCGTGCCGCTGTTGCCTCTGCTCTGCCTTCGCTGTTGTGGTTATTCAATATTACTCAGCACTTACAATACCCTCTCGAACTCGCACACACACGCACACACACACACACACACAAAGGGATAGACAATGCTTGCGCTACCCTTTGTCGTTTTTTTCATGTTTTTTGTTTTTCGATATTTTATTAAATTTGTTTCCAGTACCCAAAACAAATCCTGTTCCGGTCGCGCCGAGTTCTGTGACATTTTCCCTGGGTCTCCTCCATTGTCAAATTGATTTGATTACTTCTGTTGCTCTGTTGCTCTGCTCGATGCAGGCCCGACCCTCGGCTCGACTGTTGCCAAGGCTAATTGAATTGTCGCCGTTGCGTAGCTCACGTGGAACAGATAAATAGATATAGATATAGATACAGATACGAGTATCTGCTACTTATCTTTATGAGGCTCATAAATAATAATTTGCAGCAAATGCGGCGGCCACGGGCAATTTACGGGTGAAGCTCGTACTCCCTTTGGGGTAGCTTAATTATGCAGACGCCCCCGCAACTCGAGTTGATAATGGGCCGTAAAAGTGCGAAACTGAATTTAGATTCGGACTTTGCTCGGTTGCAGGCAGCAAGGTCAATATTGGATCATAGCTGTAATAATAGTTATGAATGCGTTGTACTATAGTTCATTAGTCCGTGAGCTCATCGCTGCAATTACTTGTTTTTTCTTTCATAATGAAGTCAATTAATTTAGTCAAATCGTATTATCAATTAATATTATTGAGATTAAATTAGTATCTATTATTTTTGTACCATAATTTAGTTCACACAGTAAAATTGTAATAATCGCATTCCGTTTTTCAATTTATTGTCTAATATACTAAATAAACTGTTTTAAATGCATATTTTATTGGACAAAAATATCTATATTTTTTTGTTTATTTTTCTATTTACAATCTATTGTAATATACTAAATAAACAATTTTAAATAGCTGTTTTATTGTACAAAAAGGTCTATCTTTTTTGTATTTTTTTTTTTTCAATTTAATATCTAATATACTAAATAAAAAGTTTTAAATACATTTTTTATTGGACAAAAGTCTCTATCATTTTTTGTCTTTTCCTAAAAAATTGTAGCTTATACATAAGTAATACGTTTGGACTTTTAAAATTTAGAAATTATTGGCAAATATTATTTTTAATAGATGTCTGTTAACAGAGATTTTAAATTTCATTATGTAGCATAAAACACTCATAATTGTTAAACGTGCGGTTATTCATATAGAACTAAATGATTCCGTCAAAAATAAAAAAAACAACAAACATTTTTAAATTTATCTTCTAACATTTTAAATAAACAACTTTAAATTCAATGAAACTTCTGCATATCTTTTATTGTATTATAGTATAATTTTAATTAAAGATTAAATTAAAATTTGATTATTTTTCCCTTTGCCTTTATTAAAAACTATTTTTTCTTTTTTAAATAATTGACTAATTAATCGTATAATAAAATTTCTAGAGGTTCAAATTGGATGAACAGCCACAGTTATAATATTTAAAAATATATATTTTATTTTATTTATCATTAATGCTATGGAATCAGCTTGAAATCAGCGGGAATTCAATACTTGCTTCAGATTTCTTTACCTGATTTCGAGCTTTGTAAGCGGAGATGTGTTGCGACTTATAAACAAATAGAAAGACGAACTGTTTTATTTGATAAAATGTTCGCAACGATTTGTAGAAGTTGCGCGCAACTTTACGCACATCTCAGCTGGAGCGCTGGAGAGGAGTTCGAGTCGTGGAAATTCCACATGCACAAGGCGGAAACTGGGGGAATCGTGTTTAGCCGTGACCGGCAGCTGGCACACACACACACACACACATAGAGGTACAAAAACAAGTCGATGAAGAAGAGGACGAAGCAGAGAACAAGAGCAGTTAAGTTTTGTGGAAAATCGCCGAGGCTAAAGCCCGGTCTTAAGCCAAAAGCCAACAAGAAGTTGCCAAAAGCGGCAGACAAAAGAAGAAATCCAGCACAATGACTAGCACGAGCCCAAGACCAAGCCCAAAGCTCGATGCGATGCCAAAGCCATAGCCATAGCCAAAGCCAAAGCTGAGGCTAAAAGCAAAGACAGCAGCGGCGGCAGCGGCGGCGGCGGCGGCAGCGGGAAAAAGCCAGCAAAAGTAGAAGGCACCAAAGTTTTATGCACAGCGCCATGTTTGGTTTGTCTTTCCAGCTTCCGTCTTCGCCTTTTTGTTACTCGGCTTGGTTTTTGTGTGCAGTGTGTGTTTGTTTGTGTGTGTGTGTGTGCAAGGTGGGTGCGACAGTAGAGTGGCCTGACAGTCTGACTGTCTGTCTGGCGCTCTGACTTTCTGGCTGCTGCAGCTTACAGGGTGCCCCGCGGGCCATTGTCAACATGCTGCAACTCTGCCTGTCGCACGCTGTGCTGCATTTGCCACAAAAAGTGGCAAGTGGAATGGCAAAAAAAGAGGCAAGGCCACCGCAAGAGCATAAGAAACGGCCGTCGCTGCCGCCGCCGCCGCCGCTGCTGCTGACGTCCATTTCGGCGTCCAGCGAACACGCCAAAGTTGCCGCCTGCCCCAATCAACAAACAGCAGACGTCAAACACCGAACATCAAACACACTACACTGCATACCCACGCCCAGCAGCAGCAGCAGCTGAGAACTTTGCTTGAAATTTATGCCAAGACTATAAAAAATAAAAGTTCAAGACAACAACAACAAAACGACTGTGGGAACTGACACGACTTGCAGTTTCCCCTGCAGCGCGCGGCGCCGGCATGCGCAGCAGGCAAAAATGGTTGCCGGGGAAGCGCACGACCAATCAGAGCACAGCTGAGGTGTGGCCTCAGCTGGCGAAGGGAAATTACGCATGAGTAAATTTCCCTCGCTGCTAATAATCACTTGAGACATGCGCACTCTCTTGGGGGTTGAGCGTTGGCACACGCACACAACCCTGCGTGTGCAATGGGAAATTCTCGTTGCTTTTGTAAACATGCGCAGGCGCACTGCCAGCGCGCGTGTGTGTGTGTGTGTGCAGGAGAGTGTGAGTTAGCATTACAGAGAGTGCGAGTGCGAGCGAGCGTATGTCTGTGTTTGTGTGCAGTGTATTGCATGCGGGGGTACATTTCGAGTTGGGACTTTTGGCCAGCGGCAAAGTGAAATGCTTTGATTTCGCTGATTGTTCGATCACACGCAAACTGACAGCGGACTCAGCTGGTTGTCAGCGCGCTTGCCATTGAGACGGGCAGAGACAGACAAATATAGTAGTTACGCTAGACAGATACCTCGTGCAAGTCGTCAGAGCTGGACGTGTTCTCTCCCCATTTGTTTATAAACAAGCGAACTAAAGTGCAAGTTCAAGTCGCAGTCGAAGCCGCGAACGAAACGTGCCCGTGCGATTAGCTGTGTGCGTGTGCGTGTGTGTGTGTGTGCCAATACAATGTTGGAGTTTTATCCAATGCCCACGAACCTGAATCAAGTCGGTGGCAGTTTGTACTCGCTGCAGCAGAATCATGGCGGTGCACGCTTTCTGGACAGTCCCAGTGTAAACAGCAACATGACTTCCGCTTGTCTGGCCAACAGCAGCAATAGCCACAATCATAATGTGCCCAGCAACAGCAACAGCAACAACAACAACAGTCTAACGGCAAACATTTCCGGCAACAACAACAACAACAACAACCCGGCAGCAACAGCTTCATTAACAGCAGCTGTAATTTCCTCGCCAGCGCCCATTAACAGCTGCCCAACGCCCACAGGGCACAGTCCCAGCAACAACAACAACAAGAGCCAAAACTCCGCCTGCAACACATTAACAGCTGCTGCTGCTGCTGCCACAGCAACAACAACAGCAGCAGCAGCGGCAGCAGCAGCCTCCACGCCAACAGGCGCCACTGGAGCCACGGCCACGGCGACGACGACGACGACGGCAGCGGCAGCAGCGGCGGCATCGTCAGCAGCGACGCTGGCGTCGGCATCGAAATTGTCTGCTGATTGCAGTGGACGCACAGGTATGTTCCAAAAGTATTTTGCACCGGCAGTCGAGGCATTTGCCGGCTCGCTCCGTTTCTGGGGCTTCCACGTTTTTCGTTTTTGGCATAGTTGTGTGTGTGCGTGGCGTGTGGGGCGCCACGCCTTCCCTACCTCCCACACTCCATCGCTGTCGTTGAAGCCCCTGATGCGTAGCTCTCGTAGCTGTGCTGTGCGTCCGGTGTGCAACTTACGGGCTAGTTTGCATCGTTGTTGCCTCGACTCTGCTTTACCCCGTGCCCCTCTCACACTCCCCTGCCACTGCTGGAAAGTTGGCCCAAATTATTTTTGCAATTTGCGTGTGATATTCTAGGTTTTGGGGGCTGCCAATGTGAGTTGCCGGCTTTAAGGCGTGTTGCTGCTGGCAGCAGTTTCTTGTGATTCGAGGGAAACGTTTAAAGGAGGCTTATTTTTATTATTTTTTGAAAAATTTATTAAGTTTGAATTGGTATTGCCAATGGTTTTATTTATTATCTCTATGTTTTAATATTAGTCTATATCAACTATTTAAAAGGATTTTATTTTTTAAGGTAGGCACTTTTATTTTGAGCATTGAATAGGATTTTAATTTGTTATTATTGACGTTAAGGAAGTTTTGGTAGACAATCATAGAGCTTACCAGTAGAATGAATGGGTAATCCATAATATCCAAGATTTTTTAAATTTATATATCTGATCTCTATTATAACTATTTTGAAATCATTTAGCTTTAGCGCCGAAAGTATCAGTAGATTGAATGAGAAATTTATAATTCAATATTTTCTAGATTTAAATAGCTGATCTCTTTTATAATTATTTTGAAAGAATAAAAAATCTATAATACAAAAGGTTTCTTAGATTTATTTATCTGATCTCTATTATAATTATTTTAAACGAATTTTGCTTTAGCGCCAGAAGTTTTCTTCTAAAAAACGTCTAAGAAACGGCAATTGGTATAAATGTTGGAGTTATCGGGAATTATATAAGTGATTTCAGAATTATTAAATGCATAGCTTATAGTTTTTTTTTTTTAATTTTCTATATATCTTATGATTTATTTAAAAATGATAACTACTAATTGTTATTGATTTTTTAATGATCTATATTTATATGATTTACAATACTTAAAAATGCTATGTCTCTAGCTTTAGGATTTTATAGTAATTGAGGGACGTGAGACTAGCTTTAATAATATTGAATCAATGATTATAAGGCATTAGTAGACATTTAAAATAGTAAAATAAAATAATAGTAGTTTTTCATTTAAAAAAAGATTATTTTCATATTTGAACAAAGTTTATAGACGCCTTTTCATTTAGTTTTACTTTTAATGTATATTTTTTAATTAAAAATTAATTTGTTTGCCAAAATTTCAAAAGAATGCACAAAAATTCTATACAAAATTTCAAAACTTTGTATGCCGATTTGAAATGGTAATATTTTCATTTTCAAAACAATTATTTTCAACAAATTTCTTTTCAAGAATTAATTATATATTTAGAATATTTAGAAATATTCAATTAACATTTCAAGAATTTCTGTTATTTACAAATATTTTAATATCAATTAACAATTGTAGATGTTTTGTTATTTATAAATATTGAAATATTATTTCCAAAAATGTCCAAAAGTTTTTAATATTTCTTGAGTTTCAAAGAATTTTTTTTTATATTTCGAAATATTAAATTATCATTTCATTTGCGGGGTTTTCTTTTAGAAATATTTAATTATCATTTTCAAGTAGAGTTAATTTGAAGGTTTTATTCAAAGTTAATTTTTCTATTAGCGTGGAAGACATTTACTAATTTAAATCTTAAAGATAATATTCCTGTTATTATTTCCAAGGCAGTTGCAACATAAACATACTTATTTCATGTCATCAAATGCGTAGACAATTTGTGTGGCTCTCTGCACTCGCACACTTGGCCCGACCGACGAATTGTGGTTCGAGCAGTTGACCAAATAAATTTCAATTGACTTGCCGGCGAATATTGGCAATAAATGATGCCAGCTAACGGCAGCAAGTGAAGCATTTTGCCAGAAATATGCCCAAGTATGAGCACAAGTTGACCACAAAATAATGCTCGCAATGAAGCCGAACCAGAACCCGAACCAGAACCTCGAGCGTATTGCCTACGTGCAATAAAAGGCGATTAAGGCATGCAACAGACATGCACAAGCTCACACGAGCTGCACACACATATGCGGGCGCCTGAAAGTAGGCAACACTTTTTAGCTGCAACGAAAGTGTTGCTGCTGCTGCTGCTGCTGTTGGCAAACTTTGCGCAATGCTGGCCAAAATGCAAAGTGTGCAAACAATGTGTGATGCATATGCGAACCCGCAGCCGACCCGGAGCCGAGCCCAGAGCACGCAAATATTTCGCCACACACGCACACACACGGAGCCAGGCTGCTCTTGCATTTGCATATGAAATTTCTATTAATTCCCGTTTTGCCATTTGCCAAAATGGCAGCAAATAGTTTCCGCTTCCGTTTGCCTGCCACTCACTCGACTCGAGACGTTGCTCATCTATGAATCCAAAGTTTGAATGCGAATTCGAATTTGAATTTGACACTCAGGCTGCTGGGAGCTAGGAGGGGGGCGGGGCTCGGAGTAGAAGCCCAAGCTGTAGCCCAAGCTGTAGCTGGAGCTGCAGGCGAAGCTGTTGCAGGCGAGGAATTTCGAGGCATTTGCGGCTCAGTGCTGCAGCTAGGAAATGAACACACTCAGCAGGCACACACACACACACACACACACGCACACACACACACTGGCATAGCTGGTTGCTGCGGTGGCCTACGTTTGCGCGCAGTGTAGCGCTGACTGGGGGCAGGGGACGGGGAGAAGGTAGTGGGGGCGCCACGTCTGCAGTCACTTTCGCCTGGCTTTAAATAGCGGTCGCTGTAATTAAAGCAGCGGCTGTCCGTCTGCTGTCACAAGCTGTCTGCTAAAATCTCCGTGCCAGCGTCTAGGCTAAAGCAGTGCAGGGCAGCGGCAAGAGGGGGGGGGTCTAGGGTGTAGCTGCGCCGAAGTTGCGCCCAAATTGCTGCCACAACTTTTGGCTGCCTGTCAATTTATCTTCATAGACCTGCGCTTGCCTGTCAATGTGTCAATAAATGTGCCATAAAGCGTGGGTGGCAGAGGGGAGGGTGGGGGGTGGGTAGAGCAACTCTGCTAATCAGAGACGCCGTTCGATAAGCGATAACGCTGATAACTGCACTAACTCGCTGTGCGCACTTGTCTATTAGCTGCTTGTATTTCATATTTCCATACTTATCGCGCGCGTCGAGTTGATTTTGGAATTATCTGCCGTTTAATCGGAGTACTATTTGACATGAGTGTGCCGCACTTGTTGTTGTTGTTGCTGTTGCTGTTGCTGTTTCTGTTTGTTTTCCATTGTTCGCTGACAAGCTGCGTGCACGTTCAAGGCGCTGTTGTTGTTGTGGGGGGCTTATCAATTGGCAGCGGGGCCCCGCAACAGGCTTCTGTGTTAACCAAGCCAATTCAACCCGAAAATATTTCGCTGAATTGAAATCGAACAACGCAAATACACACAAATATCCGCACACACACTCGCACACACACTCGCAGTGCAGCAAAAAGTTGCTCATAAAAGTGCAGCAGGGCCGTGGCCATAAATTGCGATTAGATTACACAAAGCGAACTGTGACTGTGACTGTGACTGTAACTGGAGTTGGCACTGCACTGCGCAAAAAAATCGCATCCAAATTCAAAACAAGACTTATCAACTGATCCCTACACCCTTTGATCCGTTGCGCCACGCCCCGTCCACTAAGCTGCTCGGGGCAATATTTGCGCGCAGCAAAAGCTCTTATCAGCAATGCGATTTTGTGCACGCAAATACACACACATTTATTGAAAATATATATATTCATATGCACGCTCATAAACGCACACCCACACGCGCACAGTGCGCTGCAGTCGCTTTTTTGTAGCATACTTTTTGGGGCGCGCGTTTGAGCAAACCAAATGCCTGCAGCATTGCTCAACCAGCGTCTGCCTGGCTTCCATAGCCATAACCATGAGGCTGTTGTCAACTCTACAGACACACACACAAGCACACAATACATTGACTGGTCCTCGCTTGTGTGTGTACTGTGGGAGTTTGTAGAGAAACGTGAGTGTTTTGAGATACGCGAGTTTGGATCTGAAATGTGTAGCGAAATGTACATTATTATTATTATTATTATTATTTAATATTTATTATAATATATAATATATATTATATGTATATTGAATATTATTATTTTTATAAATTATATGTGTATGCATTTTTAATAAATGCATATTGTTTTTTTTTATTATAAATGCATGTATACATGCTTACAGTGATCTAGAATCAAGTCATCTTATTTAATTTTTTCACTCCATAAAAAAGTGCTTAAAATATATAGACACATAGAAATAAAAATATAATTACAGATTTTGCCGATATTACAAATATATTGAATATATCCAAAATATAGCAATAATAATGTATCATAATTATACTTTTTGGAATTATTAAAATATAATCTCTACTGAAACTGATCTTCAAGATTTTTTTCAGCTTTCTTCTCACACTTCTCTAGAGCAAGTCTTCATAGCTGATTTCTTGCACTGCACTAGACAAAAATATAAATATAGAAATAAAAACATAAGTACAGAATTTCCGTTTATTACAAATATATTAAATATATCAAAAATTCAGCAATGTAATTATTCTTTTTGGCGATATTCTCTACTGAAACTGATCTTCAAGATATTTTCAGTTTTTTTTCTCAGATGGGGAATATGTTATAGATAGTTTATTGCTATAACTCAATGATTAAATGCTAATTCTAACACAGATCGATTCTTAATAGAAAAAATAGCTACTCTGTTTTTTATTTAAAGAAAGGGATTGAAAATGCATTCGAAGAAAGGCATGAATAATTTTAGAATTGCACCTATAATGCTAATTCTAATAAAGATCAAGCCTTAATAGACAAAAAAAAGGCTACTCTAATTTTTATTGAGGGAAAAGGATTAAAAATGCATTCGGAGAAAAATATAAATAATTCCAGAATTACACATATAAAATTAAATAGCCATAGTAATGCTGATCTAGATCAAATCTTATTGCAATAGTACCTGCACTTTTTGTCTGCATTTGCTCCACTGTCAGCCCATACCACTCAGCGCTGTGTCAGCTGCACCCACACAGTCTTACAGACACACTCACACACTCGCTTTGTGCATGGATTTAAGCTGTTTTGGTTGCTCGCTTAGAGCGAGAGCTGGGAGAGGGTTACTGAAGAGTGGCAGGAAGAAGACGAATGGGGAGGGGAAGGAGGGCAAAGCAGCGCTCTATTGTGGCAGCCATAAATCATGCACATTTTTCTGCCACAGTGAGCCGCAGTCATATAACACGAGCGACGAGCTGCGCCGTCGTTCATTTTTCAGTTGCCGCCGCTGCCATGTGATTCGCTAGCAGTCAGACCCCCTCCTCAAAGGGAAGGGAGGGGAGGGGCAGCAAGCGAGAGAGAGAGAGGGAGAGAGGTGGAAGCAGCGGCAGCGCTTGTCATATATTTTTTATGTTTACTGCAGCTTTCGCCTGGTATTTTCGGGTACTACTTTTTACGACTGCCTTACAGTTTGAAGTGTGCACAGATTAGTAGAGAGCGAGTGTGTGTGTGCGTAGGAGTATGTGCTTGTGTGTGTGAGCACTCACTGCACGTATTGATGAGCCAGACTGGAGTCGATTCAAGTCAAGTCTCGCTGCGAATCGGCGAAAATAAAGCGAACTTTACGTTTCAATTACGCATCAAGCAGCTATCAATACAAGCTGTTACAGGCTCTCAGAGTTAGGGGGAGAGGGGAAACTGGAGCGGGGTTGGACAGATAATTTTTTTGTTGTTTCGCAAGACTTTTGACTGCGTTACAATGACACAAGTGGAGCGGGAGAGACTCAGTGAGGCGGGCAAAACATGCTCGCATTTTCACACGTTTTGCCGGGCGTCAGTCTGACAGCTGCCACGCCCCCGGCTCCTTTATATACTCGAGTTATGCTTGTCTGGGACCCAATCGCACTCAAATCGATTGTAAATATGCTTTAGTTATAGCTCTTACACATAATCACATATGCATCTTATTCTGGAAAAATTTTAATATATTTCTAGACTGATTATTATAAAATATGTTTTAAATATAATTAATATATATTAAAGTATTTAAACAACAAGCTGCGGTTGTGCGTACTTGAATTTTATACACTATTCACCTACTCAGCATTCTACAAACTAATTCTAAATACTTTAATTCTAAATAATTTTAAACTTTAATAAAAAATTATGATTTTGTTTTTGAAATAACTTCTTTATTTTCAAGGCAACTGATTTGTAATTTTCTACGAATATAAACATTATACTTAGCTATATGTGTGCCAAATTATATTACTTTAATTAGCAGACTTTGTTAAATACTTGAAATTGAAATAAGAAATATGAATTTTTGAGATCGTTGATTGTGCTACACAAAATTTTAAATTAACGTCAGCTGCGTATGCTATACTGTTAACTGCATGTAAAATTTGGTGTCTCTAGCTTTTAAAATAGCTGAGATCTGTGCATATACACAGGCATACGGACAGACGGACAAACAAAAAAGGCTCAAAACGACTCGAATTTTGTTGCTGCTTATAAAATATACATTTTCTTGGCTTGACTGCATTGCCACACATTTTTATTGGGTGCAGGGTAAAATTATATATTCATAATAAATTTTATATATTATTAAAATAAAAAAATAAATTATATATCAAACAAATATTTTAATAATACCTACTAATATTGTTTCTACTCGCTCTCTCTCTCCTTTCCCCTACAGAAGTGGGCCACATCAAGTGCGAGAAGAACTACGAGCTGTGCGAGGGATGCGGCCAGAAGATCCACGATCGTTATCTGATGAACGTGGGCGATGCCAACTGGCATGAGCAGTGCCTGGCGTGCTGCTACTGCGGCATGCAGCTGCACCACACGTGCCACGTGCGCAACTCGAAGCTGTACTGCAAGCTCGACTACGATCGCCTCTTCGGGGTCAAGTGCGCGGCATGCTGCCACGCGATCTTGCCCCAAGAGCTGGTCATGCGCCCCATACCGAACTATGTGTTCCATTTGCCCTGCTTCGTGTGCTACGCCTGCCGGCTGCCGCTGCAGAAGGGCGAGCAGTTCATGCTGCGCGACGGGCAGCTCTTCTGCTATCGCCACGACCTGGAGAAGGAGATGTTTCTGGCGGCGGCGGCGGCGCAGCACTGCGGCTTCGTCGGCCTCGATGAGGAGGATCTGCTGCGTCCGCGTGATGGACGACGCGGCCCGAAGCGTCCGCGCACCATACTCACCTCGCAGCAGCGCAAGCAGTTCAAGGCCTCGTTCGATCAGTCGCCCAAGCCGTGCCGCAAGGTGCGCGAGGCGCTGGCCAAGGACACAGGGCTCTCGGTGCGCGTCGTGCAGGTCTGGTTCCAGAATCAGCGCGCCAAGATGAAGAAGATACAGCGCAAGGCCAAGCAGAATGGCGGCAGCGGTAGTAGCGCTGCTGCCGGCGGCAGTGCTGCCAATGGGCGTGGCAATGGCAGCGCCAGCGCCTCCGACGAAAAGGAGAGCAGCGAGAAGGAGGAGAAATGCGTGAAGCAGGAGCACAGCGGCGAGAGCGTGGGCTTTCTGGGCAGCCTGGACAGCGCGTTTGCCAGCCAGCCGCTCAATCCCAACTTGCCCTTCAGTCCGGATGGTGAGTAGAACGATAAATATATACTAGAAATGTATATATTATCTAAAAAATAATAATATTATTATTATTATTATTACAACTATTATTACTATTATTATTATTGTTATTATTAGTATTAGTATTATTATTATTGTTTTTATTATTATTATTATTATTATTATTATTATTATTATTATTATTATTATTATTATTATTATTATTATTATTATTATTATTTTTATTATTATTTTTATTATTATTATTATTATTATTATTTTTATTATTATTTTTATTATTATTATTATTATTATTATTATTATTATTATTATTATTATTATTATTATTTATATTACTATATACTCCAACTAACCGACTCTTATATATTTTTCGCTCTCAGATTACCCGGCCAACTCGAACGACAGCTTCTGCAGCTCGGACCTCTCGCTGGACGGCAGCAACTTCGACCAGCTGGACGACGACGCCGACTCGCTGTCGCTGAACAATCTGGAGCTGCAGTCGAGCAGCTCGTCGGGCAACCACAATCACAGTCACAGTCACAATCACAGTCACAGTCACAGTCACAGTCACAGCCAGCACTCGAATCCGCACGACATGCTGGCCAATCTGAACACGAGCCTTATCAATCCCATCGACAAGCTGTATCTCATGCAGAACTCGTACTTCAGCTCCGATCACTAGACCCAACTCGACTGGGAGTCGTACGAATTTATTAGCATTAGAGTCGTCAGCAGACAGTTGGTAGTCACTGTGCAGCTTATGGTCCTTACCAACCAGACCCCTCCCCCCCCCACCAACCCTTTCGCCCGTTGAGATTTTAAGCAAAAATATGAAATGTGATTTTTAAGCTAAACGAAGTTTTAAGAAGAATCGCAGGACATCGATGTGAACACGAGACGTGATGCGAGTTTAATTGTTAGTTTTAGACAGAGACAGAATAGAGAGAGAGAGAGAGAGAGAGAGCGAGAGCGAGAGCGATAGAAAGTGAGCGCAGCCCGAGATCGAAATCAATGTGAGCCTGTGTTTGTAAATACTTTTAGACTCCGAATCCTCTACCCCCTCCGCACACACATTCATACACACACACAAGACAAACTGTTATAAAAATGTAATTTAAATTTAAAGTCAATAAATTATGTATTAGCAAGTGCAATTTAAATGAGTTGAATTTTATTGCAAGGGGAACGTGGCTAAGAAATATTTATTTTGTATATTATTTATAAAAAATATTCTATATTAATTATAGTCAATTTTAGATTTTATGATTTACGAATTTAAAAATAGTTACGTTACCTATATATAAAATAAACTAGAATTTTTAATTATTATTATTATTATTAAAAAATTGTTAATTTTTATATTTATAATATATATATATATATATATTATTATTGTAAATTATATTTATATTATTTTCCTGTTAAAGTTTTATTTGAAAAAAAAAAACAATTTTAGTAGTTTTTTATTATTGAAATAAGTATTTATGCCATATAAAAAATATTTATTTATTATATTATTTGTAAAAAATATTCTTTATTTTTTATAGCTAATGGAATAAACATTTTAAGTAGATTCTAGATTTTATAATTTACGAAATTAAATATAGCTGCGTTGCCTATATATAAACTATTTTTTTTTGGAAACTATTTTCTAATTATTATTTTTTAAAAATTGTGAATTGTTGTATTCATAATATATATAAATATATTATTACTGTAAATTATATTTATATTATATTTCTGTTATAGTTTTATTAAAAAAAAAACAATATAAGTAGTTTTTTATTATGGAAACAAGCATTTCAAGCAGTTCCCCTAATTTCGAATTTCCAACGTTCGACGCAAAATTGACTCCCATGCGCGCTAAAATCGCCTCGTGCAGCCAACTTCACGTGAGCAATTTGCGCGCAGCTAACTTCACGCCACGAACTTATAACTACCCGCAAACAGATGGCGCTTAGCTGCTCCACACTGTGGAGCAGTGGCCTATCGATATGCCTGACATCGCTAGCACGCATGATATCGATAATAGCATATGTTGCGCCCGCAGCCCTGAGTCGGCAAAGAAACAACGCGCTGGAATAAACAATAAAAGCTGCAGATTTACAATGGTAATTATTAATGAATTAACAAAAGCAACAGCGCGCTGTTAATGCATATCTTACACTTGCAGTTGTTTTATTCGTTTCTCAAATCGCTGGTCGGCAAGGAGGTGGTGGTGGAGTTGAAGAATGATCTGAGGTGAGTGCGCCGGCAGAGAGTGCAGTTTTTCTGCCAAGTTAAATACATTTACTAATTATTTTTAACTATATTTGCAGCATCTGCGGCACACTGCACTCCGTGGATCAGTATCTGAACATCAAGCTGACGGACATTAGTGTCACGGATCCCGACAAATACCCGCACATGCTGAGCGTGAAGAACTGCTTCATTCGGGGCTCCGTGGTGAGATACGTGCAGCTGCCCGCGGACGAGGTGGATACGCAGCTGCTGCAGGATGCCGCTCGCAAGGAGGCTGTGGTGAGCACGAGGTAGGTGGTGGGCGTGGTGCTGCTGCTCCGAGCTCCCTTCCTGCTACTCCGCGTGCAACGCTCGACTAATTTAAGCAGAATGTCGACTTGCTCGATGTACGATTAAGTGAAATTTTGTTAAAGACCGCCAAGAAATCAGAAGAATATATATATATATACATATATATAGTACATGTGTGCGATTGATTATCCCAGAAATCTATACCTACACCTATCACATACGTAATTGTAATTTGTTACATTGAGATAATGAGACCATTGTCGGGCATATGCATTCCATTTATCTTACACGCTCCCTCGTTCAGCTCATAAATTTTTGATGAGTCACTTGGGGGTTTCAACGCTCGATCCCAGGCAGCCGGTCCTACCCTGCCCCCTGCCATAGCCTACCCGAGTGTATTGTGTCTGTGCTTTTATGTTTTTGTTTTGATGTGCTGCGAAATCATTATTGGTCTACGCTCGAACGGCATTAATCGCTGCGAATTTCGACTTGCCCCACTAAAAGGCTGACTACAACTAAATCTCAATAGACAGTGATAACTCTCATAGGCGGACTGCGGCGGGCAGCCATTTTAGCCGCTTAGGATGACTCCGTTTAGGAAGACTGTCCGCATACGCTTCGGAAGACTGTCCGCTTAAGAAGGCTGTCCGCCTAGTATGACTATCCGTTTAATAAGACTGTCCGCAACAGAAAGTTGTCCGCTTTGTCCGCTTAGGATGACTCTCCGTTTAGGAAGACTGTCCGTTTTAAAAGTCCGACCGCTGAAGAAGGCTGTCCACTTAGGATGACTGTCCGTTGAGGAAGACTGTCCGTTTAGGATGACTGTTCGCTTAGGAAGACTGTCCGTTCAAGAAGGCTGCCCGCTTAGGGTGACTGTCCGCTTAGGAAAAATGTCCGTTGAAGAAGACTGCCCGCTTGAGAAAGCTGTCCGCTTAATAAGACTGTCCGCTTAGGATGACTCTCCATTTGGGAAGACTGTCCGTTTAAAAAGTCGGTCCGCTGAAGAAGGCTGTCCACTTAGGATGACTGTCCGTTGAAGAAGACTGTCCGTTTAGGATGACTGTCCGCTTAGGAAGACAGTCCGTTGAAGAAGACTGCCCGCTTGAGAAAGCTGTCCGCTTAATAAGACTGTCCGCTTAAGAAAACTGCCCGCATACGCATCGGAAGACTGTCCGCTTAAGAAGGCTGTCCGTCTAGTATGACTGTCCGTTTAATAAGACTGTCCGCTTCAGAAAGTTGTCCGCTTAGCAAGACTGTCCGCTTAGACAGACTGTCCGCATTAGAAGGATGTCCGTTGAAGAAGGCTGTCCGTTTAAAAGAGATTGTCCGCATTAGAGGCATAGCCGGTATAAGGTCATCGACTGTCCGTGTCCATATAAAAGAGGTACTTCCTTAAAATGAGTTTGAAAGGTTGTAAAAACCACAGAGAAACAAAGCTAGAAGTGAAGTGAATCGCTTATGAGAGTTGTCCGCGAAGCGAGTACTCACTGTACTTTCATTAATATGTGGGTCAAAGTCATTCCATGTTGGCTTAATGCAATGCGTGGTAGACACAACTATTATGTGCGAAAACTATTCATCTCGTGGTTCTATTCTTGGAAGTTTCCTCAAACTGTTTACATAATTTATTGCCTGTACGCAGCACGCAGAGTGCTTCGTACAGTGCTTCCTATTCAGATGGATATAAATGTTATGTACGGTACGCCCCATTATTATTCGCATCGTAATGGCCTTGAGTCTTTGGTCAGCCGTCACATTGTCCTGGCCTTTGTCGGGATGTCACATCCATGGAGGGACTCCATGAACGGCACCACGGGGGTGGGAGGAGCGGAGCGAGCGAGAGGACAACGGAAACAATAATAACAACGACGGCTCCGCTTTGACCCCTGGCGTAGGTTATGCCATTGAATCATCATTAAAACTGGGTAGGCAAGCGGAATGCGTTTAATTTCCAGTCGCCGGCGCTCCCCCGCTCGTAAAGTGGCCTGAACGGACAGCGAAACGGACAGTGCGACGGGTGGAGGACCAAGTCGAGGACCGAGTGGGGTACCTACCGGTACTTGTGTACGAGCATGCGAGTAAAAGTACAATAAAACAGTTCGACATTTATGCGCCAGGCCCGGCACACACTTTATGGCATTCAAATTTAAATTCGGCGCCCGGAGCAGTGTCTAAATACGAAGCAAGTGCCTATTATGGGAATTACTTGGTGAAAAATCGGGCTATCAAGCGCTGGACGTGTCACTCAGTGATATGGCAGTCTCTCTGGGTAGAGGAGCTACAGTTGGATTCGTTTAGGTGTGGGCAGCTTCAGTGAGATTTCATGGGATGAGGTTGGGAAGAGAAGCTTCTGTGCGCTTGACGGCGGGGAGCTTAGGTTTTTTGGAGCTAGGGTAAAGTGAGAGAAAGGCAGGTTCGATGAGTTGCGGGTAGCTACGACTCGCTCTGACGGCGCATAATTGGGCAGACCGAATGACTGACCGACTGACCGCCTGGAATGACCAATCGACCACCCGCCGAGAGAGTCCGACTGAAGGCGCAGCCCTCGCCACGTTTTCCATTATTTTGGTAAATTGGTTCCGCTGCGAAGCGAACATTTCATAGCACATATATCTGCGCGCGTAGAGTCGCTTCACGTCGCGTCGCATCGCATCGCGTCGCGTCGTTTTGTTTTGCATTCGAACACGAACTTTGCAGTTATAAAAAAAATATGTACTACATTCAGGGGTCTGCTTAGGCAGGACCGCCCAACCAACTGGCCCACGCATAAAAAGTGTAATGTGGCCGGGGTATGGGATTTTGCGGGATTTACGAGGCGCGTCCTAGGCAAGACCAAAGTCAGCTTCAGCTTCCGTGCGCAGTTCATCAACGTGTTGAGCTCTGGCTCTGATGTGCGTGTGCAGCGTAAAAGTTAGCTCGTAAATTTTTTCTTCATTTTTTTTTTGTTTTTTTTTTTTTTTTGCAATGCTCATTCAGTTTTTATTAAAAAATAAACTATACAAATTTTACAGAGATTATCTTACATTTACATAGGAGGAGACAAATACAAGTACGCATACATACATACTGCTACGCGTACGCGCACTCCAGCATTTATGCATGTACAATATAATATAGATGAGTGTATGGTATGGCTGTGTGTCTGTATGTGTGGGTGTGTCTGTGACTGTGCGAACTTATTTACAAACTCCGGACGTGGCCTTTTGAAATTGCTGGAAGTTAATTTCGAATTCATTAAAATACCCCGTGGCTTGTGTCAACCTTTCAAACATATTGGCCTATGGTCGGTCCATTTTTATGCCATTGGAAATGGCAAAAA
Source organism: Zaprionus bogoriensis (assembly GCA_035046045.1). Classification (NCBI taxonomy): domain Eukaryota; kingdom Metazoa; phylum Arthropoda; class Insecta; order Diptera; family Drosophilidae; genus Zaprionus; species Zaprionus bogoriensis. Next base: position 2,207,011 of record JAWNOI010000145.1, read on the forward strand.
ATTGGCATATTAGATGTGTGAGAATGTCGTGGGCGACCATACAGCAAAAATATAACAGCTTAACATCATTGTACAAGTTGTTTGGCATATCCGGCGTCGATCTCAGTAACTATAAATGCTAGAGTTATGAAATTTGAGTTAAAGGTGCCTGTATGGCATACGCAGCTCAAGCTTTTCTTTGATTTTAAATGGTGCAGGCACCTTTTTCGGAAATTATTATTTTCGAACTTGAATATTAGTCAAAGTTTTAAAGTGACAACTTTCCCACTTAGCTAAAGTGTAGCTAACAACGCGAACAATTTAAAACCAGTTGTAAAAAAAATATAATTAAATTATTAGCATGAACGGTATCTGACAGTCGAGCGCTTTCGCCTGCAGCTGCTTTCATTTGTTTGATCTGGCCTATGCCCATTTGAGAAGTGAACGAGAAATGGAAATTGGATTTTGTGGCTGCAACTGGGCCTGTCCCACACGACACCACACATCACCCGTACACACGCACACGTACACGTAGAGTACGGAAGAAACAGTACTAGGCTAGTAGAAGTAGTAGTAGTTGTAGTAGTATGGGTAAACATATCGTACAAGTAAGTATGTATAAAAGTTAAGTACACGTCGCTTAAGTATTATGGGGATTTACTCGAAGTAATTAACCTGTGTAGATTACACTAGTTTCCGTACTAATCCGGCCGGCAGCGCTCCATTCCGAACTACAGCATTACGCACAATTTGGCATGCTGCGTGTTGCCAGGCCGTTTGCCGGATTGTCTCGCCGGAGTAGGGTCCGTGCCCGCCGCCTGTCCATTTAACTTGCTACACTTGCTAGAAACATCACGTGGTACGGCGCTGCCTACTTTACACTACAATGTTGTTGGCCAATTAAAATTAATTCGCCATCGAACGAACGAAGTGCTGGAGTCAACTCCGAGCTGAGCTCTGGCTCTGGGGTTGCCTATTAAAATATTATTAATGATCTCTATAGTTCGCCCTCTCTCTCTCTCTCTGTCTGTCTGCCTCTCGTTCTCTCTTTATAGCTATCTCTACTTAGCCTACAATTACGACTAAGCACACCAACAGTGTTCCAAGACTTGACTCTCAATTAGTTCCATTAATCAAATATTACACGGCGGCTCGATGATCTGATCAACGGCGTTGCACTGCCTCTTCTCATCCTCATCCTTATCTTCTCCTCTCGAATTCTTATTATTGACTGACCGAAGCGAGAACTCACTGTACTACTGTGAGCAAAAAGTAAGGTGAATTTTCAATTTAAAATTCACTTAAGTTGGCGAACTCATGGCTATACCGGAAAGGGACTATTTGGCCTGTTTCGAGGATTTGAAAAAACGTTGACATAAGTGTATTATATCGGGAGGGGATTACTTTGAAGGGGATGAAATTGATTTAGGAGAATAAATAAAGAATTTTGACTTTACAAAAATATTCACCTTACTTATTGCCCACAGTAGTACCCCTCTCTCTCTTTATTTTCCTCTGCCGTTCTTGCTCTCTATTTGTGTCTCTCTTCTGGTTTCCCTTTACAACAACCTTACGAGCACTGGAAGAATCTTACGAGCACTGCAAGAGCCTAGGCTCCTGTACATATATATGTGTGTGAGTGTTTTGTGACTGTGTGTGTGTATGTATTTTTGTCTGTCTGTGTGTGTGTGTGTGTGTGGCTAGTGCACTGCAGCGCCGGCTGCCTCTTGGAGTCCCTGCTGGCGCCGCTCCAGCTCCTGGCTCAGGCAATGGCAGCAGGAGCACTCATCGTCCTCGTCTGCCACGCGCAACATCGCACCGATTCCGGCCTCGACCGCCACCATCGCCGCCAGCTCTGCTCACACGCTCGACACATGCTCCGCGTTGTTGCCGAGGAGGCCAACGCTGCCAACGCCGCCAACGCCCCCGCCGCCCATTAGTTTCAGTCCGTTGGCCAGGCCCACGCCGACACCGCCGCGCTGACTGTCGTAGTTGAGCACCAGCGTGGAGTGAACTGGCGGCGACGGAGGCGACGGCGTCGACTGCATCAGCAGCTGCTGCTTTTCGCGCAGGCAGCCGGAGCCGCCGCCGCCGCCGCCACCGGTGCGTATGATGGCAGCGCTGTGATTCGGATGCGGGCTACGCACCGATGAACTCTTCCTCATCAGGTGCGGCGTGACGGCGCTGCTGCCCACCTGCAGCAGGCCGACCTGCTCCTTGAACGGTGCGCCGCCAGCGCCGTTGCTCGAGCTGCGGTAGTAGCTCTGCTGGCGGAACGTGCGCATCTGCCGGGCGCTGCCGCCAGCGGCGTCCACCTGCGTGACGGCCGTCAGCATGGAGGGCGTGCGCTGTGAGTCGCCTCTATGGGGGAGACCAGAAGTAAAGCAGTTAGTCATAAGGCAGTGGAAGGAGTTAAGATGGTTAAGAGCGAGGGGGAGCACCGCCTACCTGTTCAGGCTGTAGGCGTTGTTGTTGCCGCCGCCGGTGCCGGATTTGTTGCCCTTGCCGGGGCAGAGATGGAAGGCGCCGTAGATGAGCGGGTTGACCAGGCTGTTGGACATGCCAAAGAAGAAGATGGCGTCCTGCAAGTCGTCGCCCAGCTGCAGGAAAATACATGGAAATTCTGAAAATTAATTTCAAGTTCCTTTGCGGTGAGCCACACAGTCTGTCTGTCTCTGTCGGTCTGAAGCTGCACCTTTTCGGGGAATTTCATTAGCCCGCCGTAGTCCTAATCCCCTTCATGAGCACCGAGCCCAGCGTTGGCAAGTCAACAAAGCGCGACTCCAAGCACCAGGCATAACCTCAGCCATTAATTAAAAATTGCCATAAGAAATTATTTTTATGTGAAAGGTGGAAAAACAAACTCGAAGCGAGCGTTATCTACGTCGCACACTTAATACCCTTACAAAGCATACAGCCAGTTGTTTGTTCCCTGAATATATATATTCATTGTTATTCAGTTTTTTTTTTTTTTGTTAATACATAGGAGAGCACTTTATATATAATTGGCATTGGCATTCAAGACTTAACAATATAAAAACTGACCCCGTGAACTATCGTAAATAGTTTCAAAAATCACCCGATTCCATATTCCTAAGTTAATTTACTTTAAAAAAAATTAATTTTCAACTTTTTTGATTTAAATCACAAATTATTGCCTTAATATTTTTAAACTTTTCAGTAAATTTTTTTTTTTACGACACTTCTTGAAACTGCTTTATTTTTTAACTTTGCAAAACATTTTTTTTTTTTAAGATTAAATTTATCAGAAAGTATTGCCTTTTTTTCAATTTTTTTTTTTATCAAAATAACAAAACATTGCCATAATTACTAATTTCTCAGTATTAATTTTTTAATTTTCAATCTAAAAAATTTTATTTTAAATCAATTGCGAAATTCGACAACTACAATAATGAAAATTTGATTATTTTATAAGAATTTTTAAATATTTTGGAAAAAAAAACTTATAGCTTGCCTATGACAGTTTTATCCACTTATAGTAAACTGATTTTAATGCAGTGCTGCAGGCATAGTACCTCCCCTATAAGGGTATCAAAAAAAGTGGAAAGTGGATTGAGGCGCGACACGAAATAAAGAAATTCCACAAAAAAAAAAAAGGATTTGGCAGCAGCTGCCACCCGCATCAATGCGCGCTGTGTCCCTGCTCCTGGCCCTGTCCCTGATTTGTCTGGGCACGCGCGTTTTACAGCTGCCACAAGCTGTAATATCAGACACGTCAAGTCAAACACAACATTGTGCCCACCTTTTGGTGTGCCACGCCCCCCTGTGGCTGCCTGTGAAATTGACTGCTGATTGATGTGCCAGCGAAATGTACTCGACGTCTTGAGGGGTATCGCTATAAATATCTATCTACCAATCCGCCTTATCTATATACCTCGCCTTCCCTTCCCTCTCTCGGTCTCTCGCTGCAGGAGCTGTAGCTGGAAATAGATTTGGAGCTGGTTAAAGTCAGCTCAATTGCTGCACTTGCATATCCAATTCTATGGCTGATGGGCACATCAAGGATTTGGCGTGACGAAACTTTATGTACACGCTCGATTCGATTCGATTCGATTCATTGTTTATTTGCGTTTGATGCTGCAGGCAGGAAGTATTAACGGAAATCTGCTAGAATAACAACCCTTTCAAATGGCCATTTCAGCCATTTTAAGCAGTCGACCCGAGAATTCGAGACCCGAAACCCCCAACCCAGCCTGCCCTAGCCAAAAACTCCGCCCACGCTTGGCATACTTGCCCTTTTATCCGGATTCCAGAACAAGAAGATAATCATCATTACGTAGTAGGGTGTCCAGCAAATGAGGAAGGCGATGATGATCACCACGGAAATGCGCAACGATTTCATTTTGGCCTTGTGTATGAGACGCTGACGGTTCGTCTGCGTTGGCAGCTGCTTCGTCGTCGAGTAGTTGGCCAGCTTGGAGCCCTGGAACATTTTTTCACTGCCTGCCAAAAACAAAAAAAAAAAAAAAAAACCAAAAAAATAAGAAGAAAAGCCAAGAAAAATGCGTTAGACTGAGTGAGAACGAGTGCAAGCGAGACAGAGACGCAGCTGCGCTCGGCATAGTTTTTCGCCCGAGATTATCCGCATTTTTTTGCTTGTCCCATTTGTCTATTTGTCAATTTGCTCGTTGTCCACTTACTTGAAATGGTCCGGAATGTTGACATGTAGGTGCCTGAAATATTTAAATTAGTTGCACTACATTAGTATGTTGAAATATGTAGGGGTATATATTTAACATAGCGGAAGCGGATGCGTATACAGGCAACTTTCTTGACTTTCTTAGGCATCAACTGAAGCACGTTTCGATGCTGAATTTACTCTCTTTTCAATTGCTTTTCAATATATATATATATATTCAAAATATTTTCATAAATTCCAGAGTATTCACTTTTTGTGCCTCCATTTCTGAGATAGTCGTTATTTGATTTAAAAATTTATTGCATTTCTGAGAAATCAATCGAGTTAAGAAGTCACATTTAAGATTATATTTATCTCAAATTTTATATTTTAATCTGACATTTTAGTTTTCGTAAATTTTTAAAAATGCATAATTAATTATTACTAATTAATTCTAAAGTTGGTTGGAAGTTTGAAGTTTTTAAAAATGCATAATTAATTATTATTAATTGATTCTAAAGTTTGGTATACCAATTTACTTGAAATTTCTAATACTTAGTTAAAAATCAACTGATATAAAAAAAAAAACGTTTCGACTCTTATCTTTAATTTTAGCTCATATCAATATTTGCGCCTTTTCTAAAAAACCCTGTAATTTCCTTTAGATTTTTTATTAAAAATTCTTATTACAATCCTAGTACTTTCGAATATATTTAGCATTTTAGTTCATCCAAAAATTCACTGATAATACTTTTTATTTAATTTTAGTTTTAGTTTCTTTCAACAGTTTGTGAAAATGTGCCCTTCCCTTGTAGAACATGTCGTAACTTTATATTTTCTACTTCTACTGCTTGTAAGAGCCTTGCCAACTTTGCCTGGCACTCTATGTAATCCCATAAACTCATATCATCAACATGTAACCACAGCAGAACTAAGTTTTAAATTGGAAATCGATGCCTTCTTTCGCTTCACTAGAGTTCGAGAACTATTTGCTTGGGTATGCAGTAAGTTCTTCCGCTTAATTTCGATTGCATATACTATAGACTTATATATACTTACCAAAGAGTATGCACAGTGGCAGCAGAAATGTGAAGACGAGCGTGAACGTGGCGTACATCTGCTCCTGCCAGACTGCCGTGTAGAATCCATGGGTCACACACTGGTAGAACTCCTCCACAAAAGGGCCGCGTGCCACGTGGAAGATGAAGAACTGCGGGCGAACAATAAGCAAAGGGGGGAGCAGAGGGAGAAGTGCGAGCAGGCGTTAGAAAAAAGATGACACAAAATGTTTGATTAAATTTGCGAGCGGGGGAGTATTTTTTTGATTGAATATTTTTATCAGTTCCGTGGAAACGAGTTGAAGGAAACAAATGTTTAAATGGGCGTGTGTGTGTGTGAGAGTGTCAAAGAATGTGTGTGTGTCTGTTTGCTTATCGATTGCCAACGTAGTTGGCAGTTCGCTTTGAGCTCAGCTCGTTTTCGCTTTTCAGTTTGCCTGATTTGCGAAAGTGTTTTGGCCAAGTTTCTGGCTTACACTGCAGTATTTTCGTTCCTTGTAGCAGGATCATTTACATAGTGTGCCTGGCTTTGGTTGAGTTTCATCAAAAATGCATTTGCATGTTGAGTTGCACGTTATCTCTAGCACACAGTGGGCCTGCTCACCTGCTCCGAGTTATTGTGGTCGGAGCGAGTTTCTCTTAAATTCTGACTGCACCTGTACTACTACTTTACTAGCACTTTGAAACAGCAACGCAACCGCAATGCAATGTCTCTGGCCTGGTGATAAATTCAAGCAGATAAACTCACTCCACTCCCTGTCCTTGTCCTTGTCCTTGTCCCTGCGGCCTGCGACGTAGTTGTGATTATAACGCATACATTAAAAGACTTTTCATTTGCGGATTTTATGGCTCTGCCTTCGCCGCAGGCCCCCGGCTCTCGAGTGCCGTGTTAACAGCAGCTGCTCCGACTCGACTCGCCGGGCAAGTAGTAAAACTAGAACACGAAAACACTAAAACACTCGGGGACACTCGCATTAGCAGTGATTTTTATTAATTTCGCACATTTATAACTTCCGAGCAATTGAGCACCACGGCCAGAGTAGGTCGCACAGTCGTCGGGCAAACGTATAGCCGGATAACCCTATTGAACAAAAACAAATCCAACTCAATGCCATTAGCCATGAATTATGTTCTCTAGCTGTGGGAAAACTATTCGAAAAAGATGTCAATTCTATATTCCAATGTATAACAGAAAAACGGAGAAGCTGACGTTGAGGCGGTCGACTGTTAGATACCGTTCACCCTTTTTGAGTCTTACAAATTTATTGCAAATATTAAATAAATTGATGGAAATTGATGCTGACAGACTTCATTAGTTCTGCCAAGCCTCGTTCTGCTTTTTATATACATTTCCACAAACTAAATATGCCATTTTTGCGACTTTTGGTGTTTTATTGATTTAAAAAATAATAAACGGGTTTTTATCAGAACTTAATTATGTATTCCAGCTGAATAAAGTATAATAAGTATATAAAGTATAGGTATATAAAGTATATAAGTATATAAGAATAAATAAAATACTTTCAGTCTCTAGATTAGTCGCATAAATAAATAAAAGATTCTTCATTCGACTGTTAGATACCGTGCATACACTTCCACTGTAACAAATTTCAACTAAACACTAAAAAAATAAGGCCATATCGACTCGGCTATTTTTGCTAATCAAGATGGTCCGTCTTCTACCTATGTAGAATATATATTTTTATAATTTTAATATACCATTTTAGCCATTTTGAAAGAATAAAAACTGATTCTTATGTACCATGAATTATTAATTCCAGCTGAGCAAACTCTTCGTAGCGAAAATAGAAAACATACAGACACATGTCGATTTAAGTTTCGCCAAACTTTAGCTCAACTATATATATATATATAACTATATAATATTCGGAACAATAACACAAGCAGCTGGCAACAGGTCGCACACAAACAGCCAAAACTTTACCCGTTCGCAAGTTTTATTCTTTTAGCTTATCTGCTGGTTAATTAAAATGGAAGAGCCATAAAAAAGTCGCAGCAAAAGTCGTAATACCTGTAGGAGTGTTTTTGTGTTATGTTATGTTATATTCATGTGTATTGTGTTTTCTCTCTCTCTCTTTCGCGCTCTCTCACTTTCGACTTATTTCGTAAGTCCGTACTTATTGCCTCATATACCAATACTTTTTGCAGACACTGTGTGCGTGCACACCGAAAATGTGGCAATAAAACAAAATGCCTTCGAGTTTCGCCTTTTTGCAGCGTAAAATTTCATCGCAATCGCAGTGAAGAAATACTGTAGTATAGTGTAATATAAACGTAATGCTTACGGAAGCACACGCACACACTCTCGCACACACACACTCGCACACATACTCTCGCACAGCTGCCGGTTCGGGATCAACATTTGTTGTTTATTGGCAGTGGAAGTAAATTTTCATTTTGTTTTATTATTGGAGGCGCGTGAAATGGAGAAATGGAGAACTGAAGAACCGGCGAACTGGAGCGCAGGCTGTGTCACATATTGAATTTGATTCGATAGCTATTGATTATCGACGTGAGTTCGCTCGAGTAACGCGACGAACTTATGCGAATTATGCAAGGCAAGGCTAGGCCTAGACTGGGACTAGGCACTGGCGTCAACTAGGAAACTGGAGCAGGCTCGGCGCCTGGAGACGCAGCAAGTGTCACGTTTGAATGCCGCATGAGTTTTATGTGGCAAATTCGATAAATCGCAAGCAGCAGCGGTGTTGACAGCATTTTAACGTCCTAAAAATCACGAGAAAAAAGCCAAAAATTAAGCCTTCTTTTATAAATTAAACTGAGCATTTTCAAGATTTTTTTTCGGTTCGGAAATATTGCAACTTTATTAGATTTCTCTTAGAAAATATTGTGATAATTTGTGCGACTTAAAGAATATTAAAAACATAAATTTCTCTGAGCTGGAAATAATTAAGAATTATTTTCTCATGAAACCCAAATATAACTCTAAAAAAGCTAAAGAAAAACCGTATAATTTTTCCAATATTATATAATACAATAATTATATAATAAAATATAAATTAACCTTCAACTACAAGCTTTAAAAATAGCTAGTTCTGATGCGAAAAAACCGCTGTCTTGGCAACACTGGCCCAGCAGCCCATCGGCGGCGACACTTTGGCCGTCTTGTGCCATAAAAACTGCCATAATTGCGAAACGCTCTGCAATTGTGCGAGATGCGAGACATGCGAGATGTGGGAGAGGCTGGCTCAACCTGTATCAATATGGGTTAATTAAGGTAAGTGCCAACTGCACTCGACGCCATTAAGAGAATTAAGTGCTTGGCTTAAAGCACCGTTTTGTGTGCTATTAAAGTTGATTCACATTCCGGCAAAATAAAAAAAAAAATCGAAACTTTCCTGACAGACACCCACGCGGCGCTGCGCTTAAAAATTAGCGTGGAAAAACGCAGAAAATCCAAAATCAATATAGGGAAAGTTAGAAAAGTACGCAGATTTCTTTTGCAACTTGCTAACTTTTTAAGCTCTCTAACAGAGTGAACGACGAGAGTGTGAGAGTGAAAGTCTTGACGTTGTGCGCGCGAAAGACAAGCGACAGACAGGGACAACTAGATATGATCACGCAGGCAGGCAAAGCACATATGCAAACAAACACAACAGAGAGCGGCAGCCTATCACTGCCTCTCGCGATAGTTACTCAACGTTTACTCAGCCAACATAATTTGCGAGAGTAAGAGTAAGCATAAGAAAAAGGCAAGCGAAAGAGTGGGACAACTAGATATGATCTCGCAGGCTGGCAAATAACATAAGTAAACAAAGCACTCTCGCAGGCTGCTGTCGTGATAGTTAGGCAACGTTTACTCAGCTAACATAATTTAAGAGAGAGAGAAAGGGGGAGAGAGAGAGTATTATTTGAGTAAGCAAAGCACCCAACCCACTCTCTCTTTAATGCCCGCTCTCTTGTAATTAAATACTGCGCAGCAACGCCTGATTATGTATGTGCACACATAATCGCCACGGGCGGTATTGCTCTTCAAATAGTCATGCGGCGGCAGTGATAAGAGATAAGCGCCAAGCGACGCGGCCTGCAGGCTGTCTGCGTCTGCAGGGACAACAAAGCTAAACAATGCGCATAATGGCCGGGATTCAGCTAATTAAATGCGTTAAATTATACAAAACATAGCATACATTTCAGCGCGCAGAGGCTGCACAACAATATGCTAATCCCGAGAGCGAGCGGCCCAAAAATCCACTATCGATAGAGCTTATAAACTGCAAGCGTTAGCAGTTTTTTTTTTTTTTTTTTTTTTGAGGGCGCAGCTGATAGCTGCCCACATCCATATGCAGATTGGCTAACGGTACGCAGCGCGAATCAAAGGAAAAGGTCACATTTTGCATAAACCTTTGTATCGCGCTGCCTGCCTTGCTCAATCTTCGTCTCTGCTGCCAAAGGGAAGCTTTATTGAGCAGCAGTACTTAAGCGCGCCATAGACAGATACTGCCTTGGGTTGGCTCACACACACTTACGTCGGCCTGCCGCCTCCTCATACATACAAATAGCTTACTCCTGATAGTTCATTTCGTGTTTACAGCAAACAAGCGCGTTTGCTCCTGCATTAATGTGAAGCTGTTGCCAGGTTGACGCAGCTGAAACTGATATTCAGTTAATTCACAGAAATGTTTTCTTTGCAATTATTATTGGGAATTAAGCGAAAAACCGATATGGCACACATATTGTGCAGGGTTTTCTCTGGAATTCTTATGGGGTCTTAAGCGAAGAGATACAGGCGGATTGACTGAGCACAACTGACTGATTTAAGCTTTTCACTTGCCTTAATACTGGGAATTAAGTCATGAGATATTGCCACGTCGGCAGACAGACACAATTTTCAAGCGAACTACTTGAATTTATATACGGAATCGAGAGTAGTTATTGGAAGAGCATAAATAGATTTGGTGAACAGTTTGACACTTTCTTTGATTTTTATTGAAATTAAATATTGTCAATTCTCAAAGAGTTTTCTCTTAAATTATTAATACAAATTAAAAGAATAATTTTCAAACTTGGAACAAATTGTTAATAAAAATTAAAATAATAATAATAATGATAACAAGAAATTTAGCACAAATTGTTAATAATAAAATTAAAATTAATAAAATTAAATAAATAATATTCAAACTATGAAACTTAGCACAAATTTTTAATGAGAAATTAAAACAACAATAATATTTAAAATTGGCACTTTGCACAAATTACATAATTAAATGATACATTAAAGTATAATAATTAAATGAATAATATTTAAACTTGGAACTAAGCACAAATTGTTAAGAAAAATTGAAAGAATAATAATATTGAAAATTGGCACGTAGCACAAATTCTTAATAATAAAAAAATGAATAATAATTTTTAAACTTTTTTTGGAACTAAGCACAAATTTTTAATAAAAATTTAAGAATAATATTTATACCCTTCAATATTTGAGATAATATTCAAACTAGGAAATTAAAATTTAAGAATATTTAGACCCTTCAATATTTGAGATACTTTTGTCTTTTGTAGTAGTTAGTTTGCTCTTGAATTATTTATTACTTTTTTTATAGCTTATTACTTATTTTTCATTAATTTTCCTGCAAATCTTAAGTTTCTCATTTAATTAATATATTTAGAAATAAGAGAAAAATTGCAACTTTAAAAAAATTAATCAAGTTTTAAAATATAAATAATAGAAAAGAACTGTCAGGTTCTTTGGGCAAATTTATCGTATACTATATATATTTATTTTAGATTTTTTTACGAAATAAAACAAGTGCTCAGAAAAACTCCTAGCAAATTTACAGGCAATTTTCGCGCTGCAGCTATTCTCCACTCTCTCTCTCTTTCTCTCTCATAACTTTCTTCTATGAATTTTTAAAAAGAAAAGCAGCTGAGCTTTGGGTGTCTGTGCTGCCAGCAAAGCGAGTAAAAAAAAAAAATCAATTCGACGTGCTGAATTTATTATAATGAAGTATCCCACAGCCTTCTAATCGGGGGGATCGCGGCTAACCGCTTTGGCCAAAGCCAGAGGCTATACAAATGCCACTCGGCCATAAATCTGCCGGGCAACTCAATTAGATATGCAATCAGGCGACACAGAAACATCCACGGCACATAAATAATGCAATAAAAGTGTGAAAATAAAGGATTACAAGAGCGCAAAAAAAGCAGCAGCAAAAACACGCTCCGATTTTGCGTGTGAGTGTGTGTGTGTGTGTGTGTGTGTTTTCGCTGTGTTTCCTTTATGATTAAATATGGGCGAAAGCGAAAGCGAAGGGAAGGTTGCCAGATAAGCAGCCCGAGGGAGAAGCTGGACCCATTGCTGCTTGAACATACATGGCAAAGTTATTTATATGGCAGTAGGAGGAGTCGGCGACTCCCGGCAAAATCTTTTGCTGGAAAATATGCCGGCCATATAAATATTTCATGTCTGTCGTCAGGGGCAACTGCCTGGCTGCGCGCTGGCCAACCCTTTTCACTAGATCGCCAAGGTGGGCGTGGCAATATCCAAAGCTGCGTTTAGTGAGGCTCTTATGCAGGCAGGCAATCACTTTTAATGCTCGCGCACGCAGCGACGCCCGCCACGGGGCGTATACGTAATATGCGTATGCGTGCTATAAAGCAAACATATTACACCAGCCTCAACGCTCGACGGAGCACGTGGCAGGACCTCGGGCTTGACTTAATGGCAGGCGACAAATTGCCAATTGTTTTTGCAGCCAAAATGTTGTGTCAGCAGCGGATAAGAAAACAGTTTGCATTGATTTGAATGTGGGCAGGGATTGGAATTGGATTGGATTAATCGAAATTGGCACTCACCTGCGGCAGGCTGAGCACCAGCGAGAGTATGTAGGTGCCGCCGAGCAGCCGATGGCAGCGCTTGGCCATGTTCAGCGACTTCATGGGGTACTTGACGGCAATCCAGCGATCGACGCCGATGAGCACCAGCACATAGGTGGACAGGTACAGGCTGAACATCTGGAAGAGCTTGACCAGCTTGCAGGTCAACTCATTGGCCAGCCACTGGACGGTGTAGCACCATGCCGCCTCGCCGATCAGACAGAAGCCGGTGACCAGCACATCCGCTATGGACAGGTGAAACATCAGCGAATAGATGGCGCTCCAGGTGTGCCGCGAGTTGCGACGCGTGATGCGCGTCTTGTAGATATTCCAGATGGTCAGCAGGTTGCCCAGCAGCGAGAACATGGCCATCACGGCCAGCACATAGACCTTGAGCAGGCCGGAGCTGGAGAGCTGCGGCGCATGATCCATCACATGCTCGGGCACCTGCTCGGCCAGACTGTTGGTGTGCCCCAGCGCCGAGCTGTTCAGCCGCGCGTTCGTCATTATGGCGAACGCTGTCTCCGCCTGGCCGGCAGAGGCGGGCGTCGTTGTCTGTATCTCGCTGGGCGTGGCCGCCTCGGTGGCCAGCGCCAAACCGACGTCCAGCATGTTCATTGTGTAGTTGGCAATATTGGGGGCCACCTCGGCGGCAGCTGCTACGAATAGGCGTGTCAGATTCGCCATGGACGAGGACCAGTTGCTGTCTGTCTCGTTGAGTGCGTTGTCCAGCAGTTCCAGGGAAGGAGCAACTGTTGATGTGGACATAGCCGTGTCCGCAGGCAGACGCAGCTGCGCGGCACTCTCAATGTCGTCCATTGTCTTGGGCGAAACGTCTGCTGCTGCGGTTCGTGTCAAGTGGTTTCGGTGGTGGCCTTGCTTGTCTCCTGCAACGTTCAGTGGTTTGCTTTAACCACTTCGCATTTTGAAGCTGACTTCAATGTGTAAATTCGGTAGGGTCCATCTCCTGAGGTTACAAGCTCGTTGTTAAAGGATTTCTGTAAGCATAGAAATTTAACAAAAATAATTAATATAATTTCTGAATTTTTGTAAGCAAGGATTTATCAAAATAATGTTAAATAATATACTATATTTTTAGAAAATTACAAAATTAATTTTCCAAACATATTTTTTATAATTTAATATTATTTTGATAATGTGATCATATTTTATATTTTATATATATAATATTTTATTTCAAGAAGTTTCTGATTTTTTAACAGATAATTAATTATTTTATTTTACAATTTTTTATAAATTGTTTATACTGTTACGTAGGTATATAACTTTTTTTAAAATATTATTCATTTATATTAATATATTATTTAATTTATTTTTTTATTTTAATAATTTGTATATATTGCTTACACTGTTCTGTGTGTAAGTGTGTAATTTTTCAATTTTTCAAATTTGTTATATTATTTTGTTGGCTTAACACATTAGCAGAACGCATATCTTTAAATGCAATCTAAATTAATTTGCACTCATCAGCAAAAACAATGGCAATAATAATAACAATTTCAATTTTATTTGCGTTTAATTACCCCGAATGATTTAAAAACACAGCCGGCTATAAATAAGACCAGAATAACAATCAATTATAATCAAAACAATTGCGATGCTCATAAGCAACAATATTTCTGCTGCGCTCTTCATTGGCTCCTCAAATTAAGCGTAGCTTGTGCTAAGAGGCGCTCTCACGTTTTCGCTGTCGCTGTCTCTGTCTAGCGTGCTCTTTGTGCCCGCACAGTTTAATAAAGTCGCCTTAATTGTGTTGTCATCTCGCTTGCACGCGGGTAACTCACCCCATTCGTTGATCTTCGAAGTCAAAACAAAGGCTAAAATTAACCCGAAGAAGCATGCAAAGCCACAGCAACAATAACAACAACAACACTAGCAAGGTCAAAGCCAGTGCACGTTTTTCACACTTCCCGTTCGAAGTTAAGAGAAAAGAGAAAGTGCGCCGGCATTTAAAGAGAGCGAATTGCGTGCGTGCTGTTCGCAGGCATTTAAAGAGTTCTATTTTTGCTTTATTCGCAGAAAATAATAATAAAGTTGTAGAATAACCAAAAACTACACACTGCAGCAATAACAAGCAAAGTAAGCTGCAGTACAGTTGTCTCGACTGTTGGATACCGTTCACACAGTTTAACTGTTCGATTTGTAATATAAATATTTAATAATATTTTTTACTAGTTTTTGACAACGTGGAACTCTGCTGCTAGTTTTTTACGTAAATTTATTTTTCCTCTAGCTTTTGTGTTCATTTGTCTGATCAGGTTGTAATTTATAGCGCATATCAACAATTTAGTTAGCAAAACAAAACCCAAAAAGAATTTTTTTAACTTATAGACTGTGCCTGAAAATAAAAATATCGTTTTTGGGCGGCAGTGGGCGTGACAGACAAAATTCAAAATTAGCTCGATATGCAGCTGCTATAGAGGCACCCTCACTCCAAATTTGATATCTGCACAACGTGTAATAGCTGAGTTCTGTCTATTAATACAGGCAAACGGACAGAAAACGGACAAACAGGCAGATAAACACACGAACAGGCAGAGATAAGAGCAGACAGAGATATAAATATACAAATGATATATTTTTTCTAACTTAACATACATTTGCACGAACGTAGCATACACAATATTCTACTCGACGCACGGTATAACAATGCGAGAAGACTAAAACAAGTTTTTGTTTCTGCTGATTTGTGCAGAATGAAACTTGTGCGTTTTACAAACAGGCACGAGCAAAAACAATCGAATAGATAACAACTGTCTCGAGTGTTCGATATGCTGTCTTCCAGTTAACAAGCGCCCCGTTCGCCCCCTAGCAAACTAGTTAAGGCCTGCATAGGTCAGAAGGCCCTAATTACAAGTTGAAGCTGCAAATTGTGCGCTCAGAACGAGTTTGTCGCTCGATCGACGACTAACTAACTGGCAAATCAATTACTTATCTCCAACTGAATTAGCCGCAATGAATTATACACATAAATAACGCCCTGTTTTGGGTGACTCTGCAGCAATTTGCACGCTATTGGGCTGGGAATTTGAATAAGCCAAATTACTTCATCGATGAGGCGGAGACGGAGGCTGCGGCTGCGGCTGTGGCTGTGGCTGCGACTGCCGCTGACCTTTGCAGCCCAATTAAACAGGCGTAATTATAAAGCGGGCTAATTTCACGCGGTAGTAAAAGTGGTTAAGCCTCTCACTGCGCTGTCGATTAAGCAGAGCAGCTACCAGTGCAAAGCCCGCGAATTAGCTATAATGGACGCGGACGCGGACGCGGACGCCAAGACAAGTGTCGACTTTGTGACGCGTCGCGTCGATTTGCACTGCAAGTTCAAAGTAAACTTCCATAAAATTTCATTTTCGAAATTAATTTATGAACATAAATTAAATTGAGCGCGCGTTTAGGGCCTGCTCTTGTTGTTGTTGTTGTTGTTCAGCCCGTGGCACTGGCAATGGGCAAGTGGAAAATGGAAAAACAATGCCAACTAGTTCAAGCAATAGCAAACAGAGTTCACCGCCAGGCTACACTGCGAGAAAAGGCAGCATGCAGCTGCAGTGCATTTAATGTGGCATTAAGTACCGCTGTAATTGCCTGCACTCGATCAAATGCTAATTACAGCGGGCATGTGCGACCTCTGTATCGACAGATTGCCAGCCCATATTTATGTGCTTGATATGCGCAAAATTGCCTTGATTGTCATTCTCAGCTCAGCGCAGCTCCCACTGCCGCCGGCCTGTGCAAAAGTTTACACTGCTTAATCGACGCGATTAATACACAAAAGCGCACTTGATTGATCGCCCCCAAAAAAAGATGAAGCTGAGGCTTTACCCCGTGCGCGTGTGTGTGTGCTCGTGTTTTGATTGATTTGCATGTGATGCATCAAATATATATTGGAGCGAGGCTCATGCATATTACGTCTAGACGACCCTTGGCCTTGGACAGACGGGCAGACGGCCAGACAGATCATAGCGAGGGCAAAGGCTAAGGGAATTGCAATTGGCATTAATTAGCATAAATCAGTTCGCTGCAATTAACGTGGCGCACACTGCGTATACGCGATTTGCTGCTCGATTATGTTAGAAAGTGCTGCTAGCACGCCATGCCTCCCGCCCACCGGCAAATAGACTGATAACTCAGATGTAAACCTTTTCCAGTTTTCGCCGCAGGCAATTGCTGGCATTGACACTGGCAAAGGGAAGTGGAAATGGAAATGGACATGGAGCTGAGGCTGAAGCTCGAACTGGAGCTGGAGCTGGAGCTGGAGACAGCGACTGCCTGTCAGTGGTGTGGTTTGGTTTGTTAATGATTTGGCCACAGGCCGTTTTAAATGATGATTATCTGTTCGGCCACTTGGCGGCCCGCTGTGTGTGCTACTGCCACAGTTTGCCTTTTAATACCTCGCAAAAAGACTGTAACTGGTTGAAGTGCAGTTTCGTGATACACTTAGTTTGTCTGAGTGGCAATGAAGAGCGCTTGTCACAGTGGAGACTTGAAAGCAGCTGTAAGATATTGTTATATTATATTTTTGCTTTTTCTACAGGGTATGCGATAGCCTAAAGTGCTTGATTCAAGTCAATAACCAGCAATTTTTTAATGTATCTTTGAAAAAGTCTCAGTTCTTGCTCTGTCTACAGGGTATCTGTCAGTTGTGGCTGCTTGATTCAGCAATATACCGTATAATTTATATAGCTCTATCTGCTGAAATCTCTTTAACTGTTGTTGTACCGGGTATTCGTCAGTTTAAGTTGTTCGATACAAGGCAATTGAAAATTACTTTCTTATAAAAATTATTATTTTTTTTTTTTAAATCTCATTAACTTATGTCTCTTGCTCTATCTACAGGGTAGCTGTCAGTTAAAGCTGTTTGATTCACGTAGAATCTGTAAAGCTATATCTGCTGAGCTCTCTTGAATTCTTGTTGTACCGGGTATTCATCAGTCTAAAGTATGCTTTTCAAGGTAATTACAAATGACTTTCATATAAATAACTAATCTTTGAAAAAACTCATTAGCTTAAGTTTTGCTCTGTCTACAGGGTATCTGATAGTTGTAGCTATTAGATTCAGAAAAATTCCGTACATTTTTTTTAAATTATTTTTACTGTATTTTACTGATTTAGGATAGCTACAAATAACTTGTAAATGTCCCTTAGAAATTTCATTAGCTATAGCTGCTTTTTTGAACAGGGTATCTGTCACTTCTAGGTGTTTGTTTCAGCCCAACTCGGTATAACTTTTAAAGCTATAGCTGCCTAGCTCGCATTAACTGTAGGGTATCTGCCAGTCGTAGGCAGTTGACTGAACAGTCGCATAAGTTTTAAAATTGTCCAAAGAAAATGCTCGTTAAATGTAATTTTGTTGCTTCCGCTACAGCGTATCTGCCAGTTGATACTGCCATAATACCGATCCAAAACTTTGCACATTAAGCGAGATTGAACTGGCTATAGAAGAGTTCTTTGTTCCTAATGCTGATGCGCTGCTTTCTAATTGCAATTTTCAAGAAGTTTACAGAAGTTCATGCAGCTGAAGTTTTTTTTTGTTTTTTTACAGGGTTTGGTTTTTTTTTTGTGTTTTTGGAAATGATTTTGCCGTCGGCCACACTGTACGAAATTATGAGCGATAAATTCGCTTGGCAGCACATATTTATTTGCTCTGTTTGCTGTGGCTGCTTTCGTGTAGAACGCATTTATTTCGACGCTTTGTCTAACTTGGTCCAAACAGCGACGACTTATTTGCACAGTTGTCCCGCCTCGAGCACATACTTTTCGAGCACAAAGAAGTACGCACACACTGGCACTTGGGTGTGTGTATGGGGGGAACATAAGTAGGTAGCAGGTATTACGGCAATAGATCAAGTCGAAAAGCCACAAACAACTGGTGTTTTCAATTCAAATATTAACATATCATTTAATATGTATGTAGATGGGGATGGATGGGGATGGTCTTTATGCGCTGTACTCGTATAATTTTTGACAGATCTCGGAATTTTTCAATTATTTGCGGGGGTATTAAACGCTCCGACAGCCGAATTCGAGCGCTTTAGCGGAATTCGAGTCGATTCAGTTTGCCCGCAATTCCCGACATTTCAATGTCGCTGCGTAATGCCGAAATACGCTCAAGTTGCATACTCAATCAGCGGTCCATTGAACCATCCAATCATGCGACCATACCACACTTGCCTTGTGAGTTCTACGTTCTCTGGAATTCCGCGTTTCAAGTTTTTCTGTATTTCTGTTTTTTTTTTTTTTTATTATTTTCTCGTAATTAATAGTCGCAGCACAAAGGTGAACTGCAGCAGAGATATTGCTCTCTAATTAAAGAGTATTATGGCGCAGCATTCCGAGCTGCCTGCTCTCTCTCGCACTCGCGTTAATAATAATAATAATAATAATAACTGTAAAAATAACTGTGATTTTTGATGTGATTTTCACTTCGTTCTCGTTTCGCACATTTTTCGCACTCTTATCTTATCACTCGTTCAGGCAGCCAGCATTGCAAGTTGCTGTTCCGGCTAACGGCAAACGGTTGAACGGCTGAACGGTTAAACGGTTGAAACGGGCCAACGGGCAAACGGTTACTGCTCTGCTGCACTGTGACTGAGCTCGGGACTGTGCGCCGCTTACAACCGCTGCGCCACGTCGCGTTCTGCCAACTGACTGCCGCCTGCGTGTGCCGTTAGCTTTCGGCTTGCAGCCGTTCGCCCGCCTGCGCGCTCGAACGTGTTCGCACGCGTCGCGCAGGCACTTTTCATTCATAAAATCACGCACAGCAGCAGCAGCGACAGGAGCGCGCAGCGAACGCAACATGTTCGAGTTCGATGCCGTTAGCACTACGTGCGCTGTGGCTGGCTTTGACTCGGGGCAACGCACGACAGACATAACGCATACGCCATGGTGCACCGAACTCAATGTCAAACTTCCTGTTAGACAAAACTAACAGTCGCTGCGCACTCGTGCATCGCTCTCAGACTGAGGTGCGCGGCCCTAGCCACAGTCGGGCTAAAGTCTGACAAATTAATAAACCGTTTTTTATACCATTTAAAATATTTGATTTTTAACCAAAAAAAAAGAAAAAAAATTAAATTAAATGATGTGTATATAATTGTAGTCTATTTTATTGCACTTATTGAAAAATTTAAATGTGAAATTTTAAATTAAAAATTGAAATTGATTTTAAAATTAAAGTCTTTTGCTTAAAATAATTATAAATATTGCCTAGTACGTAACATAGTCAGATATATAAATAGAAATAAATATATATATATAAAAAAATATATAAAAAAAAAGGAAATCAATTATTTACAGATTTGCATATATATAAAACGTATAACTCATACCCATATCAATGTCAGACTTCCTGTTGGCCCAAACTAACGTGCATCGCTCTGTCCATAGTTAGAACAAGGCCTAAGAATATAAACACAAGTTGGGCTAACTTTCGTCTCGAGCAACAAACAAACTATTTAATCGTCTATGTCTATCTGTCTGTCTCTTCGTCCGACTGTCTGTCGATACCTCTGCCCCTTGCTAGTTACCATGGCCTCACGCAGTACTTCTTTGGTCTAATTAAAGCCTCGTATTTACCGTTCACCATGCGTGCGTATTCAAATTAATTATGCTAAATCTGCATTAGTGCCAAGGCGTAACGTAGGCGTTGTGACTCAAGCCGTTGCCGCAGCAAGTAATAAAGTTGTTGATCTGGCCTACTCCCCCACTCCCCCCTGCCAACTGAATAATTACATATCGTTGGCACAAGAGCCGCCCCGGCAATTTCAAATAAAATTTGGTCAGCATAAAAAAATCGCTTTGATGCTGCTGCAGCACGCGCCACATGTGGCAAATTCCTAGAGCTATAAATAGAGCAAAAGAGAGAGAGAGAGAGAGAGTGAGTATGTTTGCCACTTCGCAAATCAAGTTTGGCCCGATCTGAGATAAGCGAGAACAAACGATTTGCACACTTGACCTTGACCTTGTTGAACTTTAAAATTGATTCGATCGCACGAAATTGAAAATGGCGCTACCAAAGCTATTGACGGACGAGTTGCTGTGGGCTTATCTTTGCGAACTTGGCAACTGAAATGTGGCATAAAATTTCTTGCCGGCATAAGCAACATTTTTTAACGGAGCTGCAAAAATAAAGCTCTTTGATTAAGCAATATTTTTTAAAATAGCTGCAAAGATAAAGACTTTAGACTTTTTAGATACCCTGTGAAAAGTATAGCTTAATTCGCGCGGTTTTTTTTTTCAAACTACAATAGTATTACTTAAAGTATTTCCCATCTGAAGCTATGATTTTTGCCCATCTTTCCGTCCATCTTTCAATTTGTGGATTTTTTACTCATAAAATACCCTGTAAAAAGTATATATAAAATTTTATACCGAATTATAGTCATTCAGCAACTAAGTTTACCATATATTAATAAGCTGAAGCTTACTTGCTGGCAGAATATAAATCGGTTTAAGCTGCATTATTTTGTGCCTTTTCAAAACGCATAAATAAATAAATACGCTTACCTGTTGTAACTAAGTAACTTGTAGAGTTGACGTTATGAAATTTTGCATAAAGTTTCTGCTACACAAAACACACACTTTGCCATCACAAACAATATACATAAATATATGTAAGCTCTACAAATTCTCTTTAAAGCTAAGCCCTTGCTACCATTTCCCACTCAAGCTGCACGTATTTACCCTTTGCCTTGTGACGCATCGCTTAAGGCGCATATCATTAGCATAGTTTGCTTTATTTGTTTTGATTCGATAATATTTCCAAACATAACACACACACACACACACAACATCATCGATGGCAGCTATTCGCAGTATTCGCAGCAGTATATTTTCGTTTGTCAAAGACGAAGTTGACAAATGATGGCAACACCGGCAGCGGAAGCAGCGCCGGCTGCTTGGGTCAGCTACAGCACACAGCGACAAAACACTCACACTCACACATACACACACATGACCGCCATCGTTATCGCAGGAAGCTGTTGCCAGTTGGTAGCAGGGATTGGCTAGCAGCAGCCTTGTCAAACACAGCGACGTCACTTTGATAGTGAGCTGACAGCCTATGGCAAAGTAGCCCCAGCACTAATCCTTTGTGTGTGCGAGTGCGAGTCTGTGTGTGTGTGTGTTAGTGTGCGTAGTATGCGCTGTGCTTTTAAATCACGCATAATGCAGCAAACCACAACTATTTTGCGGCAAAATGGATTGTTTCCTATGTGCCACAAATTAAATCGAAAATTTGTGGTAAGCATAGAAAAAAAATCTTTTTGTTTAAATAGAAAATTTGTGGCAAAAATAAAAAAAAAATACAAAGAGAATAGAGAAGTCTTTTTTGGCTGGCACGCGCCACGCTTCCACACACTTACGGCTCCAGCTTATGCGCATTTCCTTAAGTTTAAAGCAAAAACACAAAAGGTTCCCTCATGTGTGTGTGTGTGTGTGTGTGTGCGTGATGTGTGTGTGCCGGCGAGAAATGCATAATTTGCCATGGAAAATTATGGCACGACCGGCGAGGCTTTGCGCTCCTGTGCGTCCTCCAATTTCTCGGGTGATTTATTTGCTTTGCGGGTCCAAGTTGACACAGCACTTGACTTGGACTTGCCACTGGATTATTGCTTTGTGTGTGTGTGCGTGTGTGTGTGTGAAGGCTCACAAAAGTTGTCACAGTTGCGTAATCTATCGAGAGTTCATGTAAAGCAGGCCTTTGTTTACACACACATGCAGAGAGAGAGAGTGAGAGAGAGAGAGAGAGAGAGAGAGAGACATTTACATATCTCTCTAGACTGCAGATTTAAATTATGAGTGCAAAAGTTTCGGCTGCCAACATCAACAATAAAACAGAAGATCATGGACAGCTGCTCGCAGATATCCTCTACTTCTCTTCTAACGTAAATGCCATTTATGCTCAAACAAATTGATTCCGCCCCCCAAGACTTTGGGGGAGTTCGGCCTGAACGCCCCGTAATTTAGTTAGCCTGGCCGGGCATTTGCCGGGGAACGCGCCGGCCACATTCTTGCATTGACTGAGCAATGATTTTCATTTCGGGTTTTCCTTTCATTTGCCTGCTTCTGCTCCTGCTGCTCCTGCTCTCTCTCTCTGCTTGGAATGCCTTCGCCTCGGACATTCCGGCGCGCGGCTCTACTCACATTTTCATAAGTATTCGCAGCATATTTTTATGCTACTCAGGCATGAGCGTGGGCTCTGGCGCCGGTCCTTGCCCTGGCCCTGACAGTGGGTGCGGAACTCTGTTTCCATTTGGCGGGCATCTTTTCCGTGCTTCCAACTACTTTATTTGGATGACTGTCCGTTTGAAGTGCCGCGCCGGAGCCGACTTTAAAATGCGCGCCCAGCGAGCGGGTAGCTGCCCTTGCTGATGTAATTATACCCTGTAATAAGCTGTAGGCTGTGTTGGGCTTAAGAGGCAGTTGATTTGAAATTCGTTTTTTTTTTTTTGGGTATTGAAGAAAGTAATTCAATAGTTAAGTGTGCAGAGATAGTTTAATAAGTTAGAAACGAGATTTAAATTTATATTATTATTTTTTTGCAATTCGATATGAATATTAATTAAAATTTGGAATATAATGCTCAAAGCCTGCTTAATATATGTGAAATCGTAGTTTAAATTGCAATCTCTACAGCTGGAAAATATATTAAAATATATAAATTAAATATATAATATAATAGCATTAGATCGTCATTCCTCTTTAATTCCCAAAATCATATATTATTATCCACTTAAGCAAAGCTGCTGTGATTATACCCTGTGTGAAGAACAGCAAAAGCTGAAGGTTAGGTTAAAAAAATTTTAAAATGTTAGAAAAATTAATTTTGAAATACATTTAAAATATTTTTATACCTACAATAATTATTGCCTTGTAATTTATATAGCAGTACTCAGTAAAATCACAATTTAAATCAGCTGGGAAGTACAAATAAATATTTAGGAAATAAATATTTAGTCTTTAGTTTACTTTAAATTATACAATATATAAAATATAATATATAAATAATAATAATATATAAATATAAATAAATATATATTACTTCAATTACTAGTCATAAATTTTACAGGCCAACTGCTAGTCGAGCACCTATTTATACGTATTTTTTATTGGTTTATAAAATTTATTTTATTAATATAAAAGCTATCAATATATAAGTTTATTTAATACTCATTCATTTTACAGGCCAACTGCTAGTCGAGCAACTAACTGGCATTCACTCTAATTTTTTTCGCATACATATACATATACTCCATATTTTACCGTTATGGCCAGTCAAAATTGCCGCTGGCTGGCGTTATTAAAAGAAAAGCCAAGCCAAATTCACGTGGCGCGCGGGCGCGTCGAGTACCTAGCAAAATATTTGTTTTATTTTGGCAATGAAAAGCATTTGTAATTAACAATTTCGTGCTCCTGCCCCCAAAATAAACCAGATTCATGCGTTGCCAATGAGATGAAGGCATTTATTGCCAGCTTTTCCGCACGTGCGAGCGCATTTCACACTTCCAATTTAGATTATCAAATGGGGAGAAGGAAAACAGTTTAGTTGATTACGTATACGCGTCGAAAGTTAAAGCTGAAGTTCAGCTAAGGTCAACAGTAGCTAAATATAAGTGAAATCGCATGAATGTGATATTTATGGGCATCATAAGTAGCAGAAGACTCTCATGTGCCTAAATTCACAGAAATCTCGGCCTGGTTACCTTTCATATGCCGCGCGAGAAGCCTTTGCTGTTGCCAGACAGGCGTGCTCCAAAGGGAAGAGAGAGAGAGAGAGGGAGAAGGGGAGGGAGATAAGGGCAGGCAGACAACCCGCAGTAGTACGTTGTCATGCATATTGTATTATGTGTAAGTGCTGAAGCCATTTGGGTAAAAATTTTAATGAAACTTAAGTGTGCTCAGGCCAACGTTAATGCCGAGACGCAAAGGCATGCAGATCTCCCTTTCTTTCTCTCTTCTTCAATTGCAGGACCTTTGCAGAGGTCGACGTTTTGCCAGCGAAAGAGAGAGAGAGAGAGAGAGAGAGTGAAGACGAAGTCGCCTAATGAAATGCTCCAATTAACTATTAAAGTGCTCTCGTTCTCAGTTGAAAACCAATTGGATTCTCGATTATTCCATAAATCTTGTCAAATATACTGCGCTGCCGTATATGAATTATTCAGCGGCT
The DNA here is from genome assembly GCA_035046045.1 of Zaprionus bogoriensis. Classification (NCBI taxonomy): domain Eukaryota; kingdom Metazoa; phylum Arthropoda; class Insecta; order Diptera; family Drosophilidae; genus Zaprionus; species Zaprionus bogoriensis. The sequence continues at coordinate 2,231,726 of JAWNOI010000145.1, forward strand.
ATAAGAGGCGAAGACAAGCGCTTGATGTCATCCTCATATAATTAAATTTTTAACAACCCAGCGTTATGCAACGAATTAAAAAGGCGCTAGCAATAGCACAGCCGACAGGCAGATACCCTGTAAATTTATTTATAACGATTTAACCAGAATTGTAACCTCAGCCAGGCCATACTTTTCTTGCCTTAATTAAATTGCATTTATTTATAGCAAAATACGCAAATGAAAGGCATTATCTTCCTGATTTTTCTGGAAAATACCCAATCCCTAATTTGTTGTCTTTCTACTCCCACACACTTTTCCTTTACACCCACACGCACACACACACTTGAGGTAACCTGAAGCGAGTTGGTAACGCCTCGTAGCAGCATTTGGCGAAATTACTTGGCGAAGCGCTAATTAAACGCTTTTAATGAGCGCCAAATAAAAGTGTCATAAACGCGGCTATATACACATACTCATACATATACATATATGATGTGTGTATTTGAGAGCAACTTCGCGTCGTTTGCCGTGCGTGCCGGCTTTAAAGTAGTGCCAGCTTTATGCTCCTACTGCCGGCAATGGGTCAATCAACCTCTTGGGACGGCGTCAGCAGTAACCCACATCAGTCAGTCAATACCCTGCAAATTATATGTCACGTCGAGGCAATTGCCAATTTTGCATTCATAATTTCAGTCTGCTCTCGGTTTGACCTTTGGCTCCGGCACAAAACAAAACAAAACAGCAGCATAAACAGTGAAATATAGAAAGGGTTTTTTTCCCTCACAGACAATGGCAGTGTGAAGCAGCAAAACAAAAGCTAAGCAGTTGGAGACTCCTCCTTCTCCCACACACATTCACAATAGACATGCCAGTCAATCCATTTCGTCAAACGCCTGGCTAAAAACTTAATGCAGCCTGCTTAGCATATATAGTTGCAAATTAACACATTGACAAGAGACAAAGGCACAGTAATGCTTATGCTGTTGCCTTTAGTCCCCCCTTCTTAACTCCCATAGCTACTGCTAGCCGTAATCATTGTTTACGCGCTAACGCGCCATACCAAAATTGAGCGCATTAATCATACGCCCCGTGCGCCAGTGTACATTAACTGTGTGCATGTAGTCGCTCTGTGCGTGTGTGTATTCCCTTTGTGTAGGTGTGTGTGTGTGCTAGCATCTTAGTCGCTTATACTGCTATTGATTCAAACAGCAAAAACACTTTGCAAAAACAAACAACAGGCGCTCGCACACAATGGCGTGGCGGATATCCGTCCCTGTCTGTCTGCCTGCCTGCTGTAAAATGGCCGACCTCTCACACAGGTAGCCCCCACGCTTCACTGCTTGCAGCTGCCGATAAACAAACGATAGGCCTGTATTTGGTTTTCTTTTGTGTGCAGCCCCTGCTGCTTCTACCACCATTTTTCTTGTACTGTTATGCTGTGCCCTGTGCCCTGTGCTCTGCTGAGAATACTTCCTGGCCAAGCAAAACACACTCGAGCACAAGCCAAAAGTCACGCAAGCAGCAGCCGGAGCCGTAGCCGGGGTCAACACTCGACACGCGGGGCCCTCTGGGCACTTAGCTGTCGCTTTGCCTATGCCGCCAGTGCACTATGGGTCAAACTAAGGTTTTTCGAGTATTTAGTTATTTTTGCGGAATATTTAAAATTGCTTTTCTGTATTCTTGTTCGGTTAAAATATACATCGGCGAAGTTTGAGCATTTTTTATGGTATAACGAAATGACAAAGAGACTTTCGGTTTAAAATGTTACATTTTTTTATTATTCTATAATGCAAAAAAAATTGTATATTAAGTTCAAATCCGAAATAGTGACTTCAAATGGCCTATTTCGACCTCAGCTACTCAAAATATCAACCCAAACCTTCAAGTCTACAAACTTTAGTAATGCACTAATACGGACAAATATAATAATAATATTCCTTAAGACTCACGTATGACTGGTAAAAAAAACTTACAAAAAATTATACCAAAAAATTCACGTATGACTGGTAAAAAAACTTACAAAAAATTATACCAAAAAACGAATTATGAATTTTTTTTTAATTTTTTCAACTATTTTTTACTTTTTTTTTCAAATAATATCTCCTTTTCTTTTACGTATTTTAGATTTAGATCCTACAAAAAAACATTTTTCTTTCATATATATATTTTGGCATAAAGTTTTGATAAAAAATGTAGCTTAGACTAAGACGCGCTTAAAGTTTTTACCATTTTCCTCGAGGTTGATGCATTCAGGGCGCTCAGATTCGATTAATACATCGTATTAAAATATCCAATTAAATATATATGCTCCACACATGTAGCTATAATTTTTTTGTAAAATAAAAACTGTGATATATTTTTTTAATTTAATAATTAATTAATAAAAATCACAGTTGAAAGCTCTTTATCAAAAAGGTTGCTTCACAAATCAATGCTAGGCACAACAAGTATATATTTGAGAATAATAAAAAAAAGCAACTAAAAAATCTGAATAAATTCCCATAGTGCAGTGGAGCATCCCATCAATTGGACAAATGCGCGCAAATCTTTTACAGCGTGCGCAGCAAATGCTTAATCATTTCGCTGCTGCTGTCCAGGCGCACGGCACTCCGTGCACGGCACAGAGATTAGCCCGCAGGTAATTAGGCGCCACTTGTCAGTCGGCGTCGGGCAGCGTATTTGACACTTGATGGCGGCACGAACTAAACCAGTTTGTGCGCCAATAATAAATAACAATTATTTAATGCGTTAATGGCGCCCCTTTCTTTTAGCTAAAGTAGGAATGAGCGGTTGAGGAGTGCCGGCGCCTCACTGCGGACAACAATTTCGTCAATTACGGCGTATTAATAAGCCTGCCCCATGCCATGTGTATTAATTAAGGCAAAACGTGAATAGCTGTCACTTTGGGCGGGGCACAGCCTGCCCCCGGCGGTGCGTGTGGACACAGGGCAGGAGTAGAGTGAAGTAGCGCAAGAGTGGAACCGGAGCCAGAGCCAGCGTCGAGGCCAGAACAACTCTGGTGCGCTTTTGTTTGCCATGGCTGTGGCATGCGACATGTGGCATGCGACATTGCTGTGGGCGCCCCTTTGTGCCACACTCAGCTAGAAGGGGGGAGTGGCAACTGCCGTGTGGTCGCCGGCCTGGGGTCATGCATAATTGAATGCGTGCCATAGTTACACAAATCTGAGAGGCAACAGAGCGCACACACACACACACTAACCACATGCACAGAGGCAGACACACACACACACAAACACGCACACTCGCACATGCAGCTAAGTATGAAAGCCAAACACGAGCTGAATATGTGAGGCGAACCTCGCGCTGTCCATACCCTCCCTATCTCCCTCTCTTTCTACACTCTCGCTCTCTCGTTCTCGCTTTCTGTTGCCACTACAAAGCGGCCACTCGCCCTGCACAAATTCAATGAAAGGCCGAATGAATAAAGAATTAGCTGTGACAGCAATTGCCTAAGACCTCAGCTAAGACCCGAGCGGGCAGCCGGAGTGCAACCTGTAGCCAATGTAGGACAATGCTCAATTATTGAGCACACCATACTCCATATATACTCGGATGGCTCCAGCTGCTCCCAAACTGCTCATATATCTCTGTGCAAATATCTCATTCTCAGGCTCATGCTTTATCGCCGTGTGTATTGTATTGATTTTCCAGCTGCCGAGCCCTTTGCCTGCCTGTCCGCCTGCCTGCCTGTCCGCCTGCCTGCCTCCCTGCTGCTTGCTTCTTCCTCTTTGTATTCCTGTATTTCGTCTGGCTTTCTTTCTCTTTGGGGCCAACTAACGCAACAATTTGGGGCGTCTTACGCGGCATTAGTTGGCGACGTGCATATGGCCAGCACTTTCCATCGCTCTCTCTCTCTCTCTCTCTCTGGGTTTATTTTCTCTGTGGCGTGGCCACTGGCTGCTCCTGCTCTGGCACGCATCACGTGCTGCCCAATGTGCCGAAAATTGTGCGCCAATGTTGGCCCAGAGGCACACGCAAAATGAGCCGCAGCCAACAAATGACAAAAGCAGCAACAACAATAGGCACAACAACAACAGCAATCAGAGCGATACTGACAGCTGACGAGTGAAAAAAAAAACTTTCCGTAGATCTGCGTGCGATTTCTAGCCTCGCTTTTTCAATAAGAAGTGCATATAAAATTTTATCGGCCGACAGCCGAAACAAAAAAAAAAAAAACCCAAAAAAACTAATAACAAGTACACGCAGCCAGAGTACCCGACAGATAAGGCAACTGTACTCGACCCTGCAGCGGTACTCGACGGGCAGATATCTAGCAGAGAAGCGCGTCAGGCTGTCGACCCAATTTGCCTAGGGATGGCACGTTGAACCGAGTAATTATTTGAAATTTGTAATGCTTGCATTTTTTTAGAAAAATAAAAATTTTGAAAAATTATTAGTGTTTTTTTTATATAATTTCTCCAGAGAATTATTCGAAAATTCTTTTTGTAGACAAACAGAGGTTTATAAAAGTTGGTAGCTTTTTGTAATTTAATGTGCCTAGTGAGAAATCATCAAAATCTGTAATTTTCTTAAATTTCTGATTTCTTCTAAAATAAAAACAGATTTTTCAAAAGTTTCGAATATTTTCCAAATTTATATTCTCATTGAGAATTATTCGAAATTTGTTATTTTCTGCAGTTTGCAATAACTATTTATTGAATATCCAAATTTTTTAAAAGAATATAAAAATAAATAGATAAAATAAAAATAATTAAAATTGTCAATATTGCTTCTAAATTTTTGAAGCATGAACTGCTTTCTCTATAAAATTATATTTATTTATATTTATAGTTATTTATAAAATTACTTATTATCAGATAGATGAATTGTAAATTAAATATAAAAAAAAAAATATATATATATATATACAGCATTATGAGAACAATGATTTCTAAGCTCATATTCATTCATTTCTAAAAAAAACAAAACAGAAAAAACGAACATGCTCCACCATTAATTGACTAGTGAATTTTTCCATCATTACTAACGTCGCTATAATATTAATAATGCAATAATATATCAAGCTTTACCATTCATCAAATAATTGGAATACTAGCCATCCCTGGATATACCCCTTAACAACAGAAGCATACCAAGCTGGCTTTAATGCGCTTAAAAGCAAAACTAACAACAATCAGAGCCAGAAGTAAGCGAAGGCAGCATAATCATCAAAATGCTGCGTCCCTCTCTTTCTCTACCGCTCGCTGAGGAGTCAGGAATATCCCTAGGGCGGGTCTAAAAGTGATACCCGGACACGTGTTAACTCGATGGTTCGATAAGCGTATCGTAAGCGGCTTTCGCAAAATAAGATATTCCGAACAAAGGGACTCCGCTTTCGGCTTTACAATGAGCTTAACCCCAAACCGAACCACAAGGCCACGAGGTAGAGTTGCCTTAGCTCTTGCTTTAAGCCAATTGACCCAATAAAATGTGCCCCATTGTTGGCCTTGCGATTCCCACCACAATTTCAAACCCATACATTCGCAAACCAAGAACGACTAATTGAGTAATTGACTCGCCGCCGGCCAACTGAAATGCCATTTTGCGCGAAACTCACACACACACACACACAGATACATTTAAAGCAATTTTCCATTTCCCAACTGCCAACTGGCAGTGTTGGCGCATGTGACAAAATGGCAAATAAATCAATTGAAAACCACTTAAATTTCACTTTGCCCTACCGGAGAAGACAGGACTCGATATCAAAGCAAAGGCAAAAGAAATTCGCTCTGAAAAGGAAAAATAAATTAATGGCAAATCGAACAGTAACAGCAACAGCAACAAAATAAACTCGAGTGGCCCCTTTTGAATTAATTCCACTGCCAGGGCCAACAAATTGTTTATACATTAAGCCATCCCTTTCCCAACTTTCGCCGGCTTTGGCTTTCTGGCTGTGTCGATGGCAGTAGTCCTTGCTGCAATCTCGAGATCATCTTCTGTCGGCGACAGCAGAACACTGGTAATTATATATGTATGTGTATTTGTGTGTTGACATCCACTTTGGACTCTGTATCTATTTGAACACACACTATGCGCCGACAAGTGCGTGTCGCTGCGTGGAGGTGACAGCGTCGAGGTCTCCAGAGGTTTGCTTCGCTCTTCAGGTCTGTGTTGAGGTCTTCTTAGGTCTGTTTGCATCTCCTTAGGTTTGCTTGAGTAACAGCTCACTGCTTTATGGTACTATGGTCTTCACTCAGCGCTGCTAATGACTTGCTCCATATCTTACAATAGGCCACACCTGAAAAGTCTTCTTCACACTCTCATCAGACTCCCACAGGTCTCTCATTCCTTACTGAAGAAATTTCTTAAGGTTACTCTCCTTCTTAGGTCTTTACTTAGGTCTCTCCTCAGTTCTCTACTTCGAAGGTGTTTCTTTAGGCTCTTCTTCTTTTCTTTCTCTTCTTTTCCTCTACTGAAAAGGACGCTCCACTTTCCTTAGGTCGGCTAAGGCTTCTTAAGACTCCTCAGGTCCTCCTCTTCTGAAGTCTCTCATTGGGTCTCTAGTTTATTCCTTGGTTTCTCCTATGATCTCTCCTTAGGTCTTTTCTTAGGTTTCTCCTTAGGCCTCTCCTTGGGTCTCATCTTTGATCTCTCATTAGGTCTCTCCTAATGGTTATCCACAGGTCTCTTTAGACTTTTTCTTAGCCCTGCTCTGCTCTCCTAATGTCTTCATGGGTATGCTAAAGGTACTTTCCACTTTAGGGTTCTGTTATGTTTATCTCAGGTCTTAATCAAAGGTTACCCTTATGCCTCTGCTCTTTGGCGCTGCTTAAATCTCCGCTCTGTTCTTCCCCAGCTTAGTTCACTTCTGTTCAGGACCTCATGGGTTTCCTTAGGTACCTGCTACTTAGCACTGCTTGGATCCTTAGGTCACTTTAGCTGTTCTTAGCTTAGGTCTCCTTATGACTTTTGAGATTCCCACAGCTCTGCTTCTCTCTTCCACATTGTATTCCCCTCGCTCTTTCTCTCTCTCTCTCTCTCTCTCTACTTATTTTCACGCCGACATCATTAAAATTGCGAATCAAGATAATTGAGAGCGCCCCACGAGAGCAGCGTGTGAGATGCCCATAAATGGAGCGAGCACCTGGAAAGGTGTTAAATCAAAACGCGTCGTGGCGCTGGCCAAGAAAATAAACACACTAATAAAACACTTTCTGGTCAGCGGGCAGGCATGCAGTTAGGGAGGCAGGCGGGCAGGCAGGTGCTTGGCCCAGGGCAGCCATTAGAGCCGGTGATTGACGGCGCCCATTTAGCGCCTTTGTGTGTCCCTCTGCGTGAGTGTGTGTCTCTCTGTGTGTGTGCAAGTGTGTGCAAATACCAGTTGTCGCAGCAAGTGAAAAGGCAAACTGTCTGTCAGTCCTGTCTGTCTCTCTGTCTGTCTGTCTCTCAATCTCTCTGTCCGCCTCTTTGTCTGTCTGAGCATCCGGGAGCAGACGCCGTCTGAGCCCCCAGATAGTTGAGTAAATATAAAGCCATATTTATATACGATTCATTCGCTTGCACACGCACACATATGTAGAAATCAATTCAGTGAGCAGGTGCCAAAGTTCAGCAGCAGAAAACTTACAAAGATTTCGTGTTCAGGTTCAAGGAACTCCGGTTCCGAGTTCAAGTTCGCGTTCACTTTAAAGCACCAAACACGCCAGGGACAGCGCAGTAGGTGGACGAGATCTGGTGAAGCGTATAATGTAATTAAATTATAATATGTAAATGACAAACGTCTGCAGTGCTATTGCGAGCTGAGCTGAGCTGGTTACTAAATTTAGTATGCAAATTAAGTTTTTAGTGCAGCATGTGATAAGCGCATGTACGACTGCTGAGGACTGCCATATGTGTAGGTCTCGCTACCTGGCGCTGAAAAGTATGCTACACGAATGAGACTTTGACGTGCCTTTTGCATGCCACAATAAATAACGGCGAGTGGAAAGATGGGGTTAAGAAACCCATTCGTCACGCGGCCAACAGAGCCACAGGCGTAGTGTACGAGAGCAAGGGGGGGCGGGGCGTTGCGACGCTTAGTTGCTTGGTTGGACAGCAGGTGTGCAGGTGTGTTGCCTTAGTCTCTGGCGGTTGGCCCACAGGTGCAGGCAAAACAAGCTCTACATGCCGTGCTTGTTTACAGCGAGTTGTAGTTTACCTTTAGAATATTGTTCAAAAAGGTATATGCATTGTGTGCAGGCGGCACATACTCAATATATACTTTTATATACTCATATATAGTATAAGTGAGCCCATATCAGCTTAGCCGTGTATTTTTTACCAAGTCCGTTCTTAAAAACATACAGAGCTCAGCTAGTTGTAGCGGCAGAACAACCAAATTTGGCATGTAGATACCTGTATAGCATATGCACATTAAGTATATTTCAAATTTAACGTGGCATGCATATCATCTAGGTAAATCGACTTTGAAATTTTAAACTCCAATATTTAACAAACTTTTTAAGCTGCAAATTTCAAATTTGGCACACATGTAACTTATTCCAATATTGACCTACGCTGCCAATTGTTAGCCGATCAGATAACAAATACAGAAGTTATACAACAAACAATTTGCTAAAGTCATGTTACGCATAGTATGCAAGTAGCTTACACTTACCTAGTAGCAGTACTAGTAAGCTATACGATCGAGTTTGCTGCAGTTGTAAATAGGTGCATGGTAACCAAGCCTCGAGCAGTCTCGTTAACTGCTTTCCATGCTTATTCTTGCTGTTATTTCCGTAGTTGTTGCTATTGTTTTTGTTGCTGCTGTTGTCTCAGTTGTTGTTGTTTATATTGTTCATTCAGTGGCGATGCGTGCTGTTGCTGCTGTTGAACTTGAGGCTTTGCTTTGGCAATTTGTTGTTTGAGTTGGAGTTGCCTGCGCTCGAGGGTCTCAAAGAGTTGGACAAACTGCTCGGCGAGCGGTTAGCGGTTTGTCAAAGGGTCGAGCGGGACGAACTCTGACTGCGCGCGTGTGCACATCGAACATAAATTGCGGTAAGCTGTCGAAAAAGGAAGTTTAAGCCAGCTGCTGGAATGCTGGAATGCGTGTGTGTATGCGAGGTTATGTGTGCGTGTGAGTGTGTGTGTGTGTGTCAGGGGTCGCTTAGGGGGCACCGCAAAGCCTTTTGATTAGCACCTCGAAGCCAATTAGTGGCACGCATAAATAAGCCAGAAATCGCACGCAAATCATACACGAAATGCGTTATATATAATTAATGCACCGACTGCCCGGGGAGCTACCGCACCGCCCGGCCACGCCCTGCAGCTGTCTCATGGGGCATGCGGCGCCCTTTGTGATTTACGAGCCTCTGTTTAATTATTAAGAAGTTATGCAGACTTTAAACATTTATTGCAAACAAAGCGTCGACAACGTGGCGCATACAAAGTGCCAGCAACTGACCACGCCCCCACAACAAAATACAAAAAATAACCTCAATGCTACGCCCCCAACGGGTTTGTGCTTTTTATGAGTTGGTAGTATAGAGCACCGACATCGGGCATTTTATTGGCCTGCTCTCTGGCCATAAATATTTTATGCCAAATAAAAATGTAGGCAATGCGTCGAGTACAGCACAGTGCCGGGCAGCCGGTTAGAGCCACTTGTGGTAATTAGCGGCATTCAGCTGAGAAGCCAATAAATACATTTCCAGTGATTTATGGCCGCTGCAGTCGTCGTCGCAGGCTCAGACTGCTTGTCGCAGACAAGCCTAATTGCTAATTAAATGCTAAAGTTAAAGCTGGGCAAAAGTATGCAGGCAAAGACAAGGCTCAAAGACAGCCTTTTTATGGCATTCACCCAGCGGAAATGCTATATATGAGTTTTGTGAAAATTAACAGAGGAAGTCCTGGCGGAACATTAAAAATAAATATATATTCTTAATCAAAATAAATATATTCGACCAATCAAAATAAATTATATTTGACTTAAAACGGAGTTTAAATTTTTATATTATTATTTTTAGAAATTATTTAAGGTTAAATTGGATGAATGGTATACGAGAGTCGCGTGCACTCGACTGTATGCTTTTTATTTTATTTATTTCGTGTGTGTGTTTTTTACGGACTGTGTGAGAACTTTTTCGTTTGCGGATTCTCTCGAATGTGGAATTAAAACAAATAAAATACGACAAATGCCATCAAGTAACTTTTGAGCCACGTGACTTGTTTACACAAATCTCTCCTGCCCCTCTCTCTCTCTCTCTCAGTCTTTTGAACTTTCGCCTTTTCAACTTGCTCCCTTTCATATGCGGCTTTAATGAAAATTATTCAAATTTCTAAACTGTGGCAGAAACGAGGCATTTACGCCGCTTACATTCGCCTTAAAGTCGCCAGCAAAAAAGAGTGAGAGAGCGAGGGGTAGTATGAGAGACAGTGGGAGCGGGGAGCTGGCCATTAACTCGGCCATCATAGACATAATTCACACCTCGAAATTAACACACAGACGGACACGGTCCCAGTCCAGCTCCAGCTACAATGTCGAAATTGTTATTACCCTCCCCGCCACAGCCCTGCGCTATCTTGCCGTCGGCAATTAATTTACATTATTTTTATAACAAATTGCACTCGACCACAGGGCGTATGCGCAATGTTGGCAATGTTCGGCCGGTCGAGTGGCTGTACGTGGTTTCGGACACGCCTTAAGTGCCACTCGGAAGCGTCTTCATTTACAGCAGACGATTAAATTAAATTAAATGAAACAAACACTCACACACACACACACACACACACATCGACATACACACACACACACACACAGCGCCATTGTTTGCTGTGTTTCGGCCTCGAACTTGACGTGACAACTGGTAATTACGGGTGGCCACTTCGAGGACCCTGGACAGGCCCCTGTGCTAACCCTGGAGCAAGCCATGCAAATATAATTCCAGCCAAGGGGTCATAATTTGTGTCTCCTCCTCCTGCCCACACCCTTTCGCTGCCCGCAGTTTACTACCCGAGATTTCCGAGCAGGAATGGGGAACGCACTATTTACCCAGGCCCTTGGCCTATTAACACATCATCAGCAGCAGCAGCAGCGCCAGCTGAAATGTGGCTCTAATTAGGGGTTTTCACTGGAGAATTCTCAGAAAGTATTATTAGAAAATTATTATTATTCTATTGAATAACTTCACACTTGACAGGGGGAAGCTAAATGGCCCGCGGTGAGGGAATCAAGGGAAGTATAAATAGAAATCAAAATTAATTAATTAGGAATTAGATTATTTTAAATTATTTAAATTATAATTTTAAAAAATTTTTTTTTTACAAGGGAAATTTAAACTTAAAACCAAGTGTTTTTAATTAATTAATTTAAATTTAGATTACCGGAATAGTGGTATTTTTACTCGATAGCGGTATTTTACTTCATGTGGGAAACCTTTGTGCTCAGTGAAAAATCAATAATTTAGTAATGACTAAAATTAAAATTTGATTTAAAGTTTTACTTTTTTTTTTAATTACTTTTAAAAATATAAATGTATTTTATATATTATTTACACTGCTTTTTGAAACTCCAAAGTTATCCTACTAATAAGATGAATTTCAGAAAATTTAAAAGCTTATTTTTCTCAATTTTTCTCTATTAAAAATCTCAATTTGAAATCCAAAAATTTTCACAAGATTTGCTGTAAACAAATACTTTAATGAGAGTCTAAAAATACTTCGAAAAGGACACAAAAATATGCCAGACACGAACGAACCTCCGGCAGTCCCTTTTGGCTCAGTAGTATTAACAAAAGCTAGAAAAATGAAGCGAAATTAATTGCATTACGTTCAAATTGGCGCTGGCATTTTTTAAGCAGATTTCTCCTGCTCGTTTTTATGGCAAAGGCAAACGGAAGACGAAAAAGCAACTGACAATAGGAAATGACGGCAGAAGCGGAAGCAGTAGCTAAAGCTGAAGCGTACAACTTTCGCCCCTATAAATAAGGAAGACGTTTGCCTGCCAGACAAACAGACATGTGTACACACAAACACACACACACACACACAGAGACTCGTACTTAGCTCGGTGAAAATTGTGTCATCTTCTTGCTAATTTGCCGTAACTTTTGCAGCTAATGCTTCAGTCGGAGATTCAGCCTGAGACAAAGTCTAAGTTGAAGTCTACAGCTCCCTCTACGTCTGGCAATAACTTTTTCATTTCGAGTCCCATGAGCGGGCTAGGCAAACGTCGGCGCACTTTTATCCCTCCCTTTCAGCGAGCTTACTTTATTGTGAACACGTGACACACGCATACACACACACAAACACACACACACACGCACCGAGAGAATATTGCAATTGTCACTGTCTCTTGGAATTGTTCAATGCGCGCTCCCCGCGCACTCGAGCTAAACGTAAACTTTCGATTTCGGGCTTCATTAAAAATGTTTAGTGCTTTATTCCCGCGGAGAGGCGCTCGCTCTACGTTGGCCTGCCTCCAGCCTGGTAAATAATTGAGGACTGCTTGTTAAAGCCGCGCTGAACAAACTACGCTTCCAGTTTATGAGCCGCACAATTTGAGAATGCGTCGCAGCCACGCCTCCTACTCCTACTCCGTCACTGACCCCACACAGAAGGTTAGCGAGAGCAGCTCAGCGTGCGCCTGCTGTGGGAGCTGCGATGATGGTGGCCGTAAATATGGGCGCGTTTATGGACAAACCACTTGAGTGGACAGGGAGTTGCTGGAAGCAAAGAGAAAGGGCAGGAGCGGGAGGGGGTCAGATCTAGAAGAGGGAGGGAGATAAATGTAAAGCCCTCCCCTTGCCCAGCCTAGTTGTGCTTTCTTTTCTGTGTTCCGGCATGTTGTCAGTACATGCGAGTGCGACTCTGGCGCATGTGTGTGCACGCACATTGCGTATACGCACCGCATCGCGCACTAGAACAGACGCAGGCTTGCAGGCACAGCAGCAACGGCCCCACGCGCTGTATTTATGCGATAAACGCGTGTCAAATATAATTTTAGCAGCATAATGCCACGAGTACGACAATAAAATGCTGCACGAGGGCTTCGACCGGGGGCGCTCTATGTAAAGTTTGCTGTGCGCTCGCAAGCTGAAATAAGTTGAGAAAGCTTAAGTCGAGTGCTCTCAACAGGCGGATACCATGCACCTGTTAGACAGACTAAGTCATACACACAGACAGTCAAAGCAGGCATTGACGGGAAATTAATTCTTGCCGCTGCATGCTTTGTATGCAAAATTGTTTGGCCAATAACTTTTGTGTCTATTGTTGGATCAGCCTAAAACTAATAGCAAAGCTCAATATTATTTTTAGCTATGTACATGTTTAGCTAAACTTTTGTAGCTGCTAAACTTTGCTTAATAATTGACTTTGAAAACATAATTATCGATTTTTGTGGGCGATGGGCATGGCATTCAAAATTGAAAATATACTCGAACTGCGTATGTTATACACAAAACTGCATGCCAAATTTGGTGTCTCTAGCGCTTGTAACAGCTGAGAAATGTGCGCTCAAACTGAGATACGGACAGACGGACAAGTTCCAATTGCTTCGCCTTCAAGTATATGCAGTGCATAAGATGCAGTCATTTCTACTTTCGACTGGTACACATGTTTACACACAACTAATATACTATTTGCAGCAATTTTCAATGTGTGCAGGGTATGCCACCGCTCCTGCCGCTAGACTGTTGACTGTGCGCTGTTTAAGGGCCTCACGCGTAGGCATACCATTTGCCAGGGTATCCGCAACTCATTCCCCGCCAAGCAACATAAATATTTGTGCTATTTTTAAGGCGCTCTGCTGTCAGCTCGGATCGACTGGCAGGGCATAGCATTGGATACTTTAATGCAGCTGAACTGACAGAGTTTTGCCGCATCAGCGCAGCGCAAAGGCGCAGCGTCAGCGGCGCTCAATTAATTGCGGCTCAAAGTATTCGAAAAGTTGGCAAAGTCATTGCCCAAATTTGCACTTAGGAGCCGCTGCCAACTTTGCAGACTGGCCAAGGCGAGCGCAGGCAGTGCCACAAGTCTTCGAGCATTACGCATACGCCGCGTTATCGTGCTCAGTGCAAGCTAATGACAGTTGAGCTTGAGTGAGAGCGTCAGTTCCTTGCGTGATAATTCCATGCAATTGCGGGCACATTAACGTTTCCGCATCGCGTTTGATTTAGGTCTAGAATGTGTGGACTGGAATTTGTAATTATGCCCGCGTCGTGCTGACAGCTTAATGTGGCTGCGCCGCTGCCGCTGCCGCCACCGTCGCGGCCTTTACGACTCGCACGTGCACGTGTTTCGGCGGATCCGTGTGATTTATGCTCGACACGCTGCCACCGGAGCTATGCGTGCTCTCAATTTTTAATTACCGTGTCGAACACGAACGCGAATCGGCGAATCGTTGACGTAGGTCAGACAACGGCAGGCAGCCGAACACTTCCAAGAGTTGAGCCATAGCTCAGGAGAGTAGCTCACTTTGTAGGCAATCGTGCGCGTCGAGTCAAGTCGATAGACTGCGGCGATAAGACCAGCCTGGGATTTATGTGCCCAATGTAAGCCTACATAAGACCAAGTACTTCACTACTCTCTCTCTCTCTCTCTCTCTCTCTCTTTCCTCTACCATGCCATGCTGTCAAAATAATTGTCTAATTGGCTTAACTCTCGCTTCGATTTTGCTTTATAATCCCCAATCAAAAGCGCAGGCGGGGGGAAGGCTTATGACACCGGATTAGAGCGACAGAGTATTGTCCTCGGCCCGTGAAGGACTTTTGCTATTGCGACGCAGCATTGTGTCAAGTAGCTTATCAAACAATAAAGCGATTAAAAGAGAATACAAAATTGATGAAGTGGGGAATCGAAGAAGACAGGAGCGTAATAAATGTAGAGACACTGCAAAAAAAAAAACCTAGCAAATTTTGAGCGAGCTAAGCGGCTTTTGCCCGACCAAGGCAGATCATTTAATCAGTTCTTGTGCGATTTATGAAGCGGCAATTAGCCGAGCTTTGCTCGACTGTATGCCACGATATGCCACACCTAGGGTTGCCAACCATACTGTTAAAAACAGTATTATACTGTTTTTGACTGCATTATACTTTTATTTTTTGAAGTATAAAAAATACTTTTTTCAGCGTAAGAATTCTTAAAACTATAAGTCTGGAATTCAATACTGGGCAAACATAGAGCTATTTATTAGTAAGCTACTCACAAGAATTCATAAAAAATACTAAAATTGTAGCTCTTCTACTTACTGTTCACCCCAACTCTGCATTTATTAAACCAGTTTTTTAAGTGATGAATGCAAAGTGGCGAGAAAAAAGAAAAAAGGCGACTATAAATGTAATAAAAAAATTAGATCCTTATATATTTTAATTTTAATTTTAATTTAATTAATTGTAGAGAAGCATATGCTATTTTTCAAAATGATTGTAAATTAAAAAATTTTGCGAAAAGCGCTAAAAAATATGTATTTCAATTAACAAATAAATGAAATACTGTTTATTTTCGTAAAATACTGTTTAAAATTCTTATCAAATCGAAATATAATTTTTCACTTGTAAACAAAGTTGGCAACCCTAGTCACACCCCGTGCGTACAGCCTACAGCTTCCCCCTCCAGCAACTCGACAACTTTTCGCATATAATTTTAATGAAATCTTCCCCTCGTTACGCATACGCGCGCACACATATGTTAGGTTCCTAAGCAGCATAAAAACGGCGAGTGGCACACACACACACACACACACACTCGCGCACAACAAGAGCCATTCGGTCTCGAACATGTGTAGTACACGTTTAAATTAAGCAGCAACAACAATGCGTTGCGATTTATGCAGTGGAAGCAGCCGCTGCTATTGCTTCTGTGGCTGCTGCTGCCTTCGCACACTTCTTCCCACTGCCCCCGCCCACTGCTGCTACACTTGCTGCCACTCCAGAGAGTGTTTTCCTGTGTACTATTAGATATAGAGACGCTGAGCTCGTATCAGTTACGCGGCCAAATGATGTCGCCGCGCAAAGGATTGATCTCGCTTTTCGCGCGAAAACAATCTCTTCAATTTCGCGCTTTGTTGATCGAATTTCAGTCAACAACAGGTTGAGATAGCGGAGGGTATTGCTGGCTTTGTCAAGCAGCGACAATGCGAGCTGACAGGCGCAGGCAATCAAATGGCAAAGTTCGAGCGTGACAACTTCAAGAGACTGTGGCAAATACATCACGTATAGTGCTTAAACGTCTGTCAAACGTGCCTGCCTGCCAAACTTGAGGGGAGTGAGAGGAGAGTAGGATGCTATAGGCAGGTGTAGGCACAGCCTCTGCACACACACACACAGCAACACTTTGCTGCGCACGAGTTCACTACGCGCTCATTTGCTGCTTACAAAAACTTAATTGATTTAAGCGACGCCTGCTCGCATGTGAAACTTAGTCCATTACACATCCACACACACACACACGCACATTCGCGCTGACATTCACTAATAAAGCGCCGCTGTGTGGGAGCTGTAAGCAAATTTATTATTGTGCTGCATACTTACAGGCGCATAGTTTATACAAGCAGCTTCCTTCGGTGGCAGCTCAAGTTCGCATGTATATATACGTGTATGTGTATGTGTGTGTGTGTTTATTTAAGCAGCAGTTAATTACCACTCGAGGTGACGCTACGCGATGGCGGCTATTTCTCAGCGTCACACGCAGCGCAGACAATATATTGCGTATACGCAGCGTTGCTCCGCTTTAATTTCGAAAATTGATAAGTAATAAGCAGAGCAAGTCCAGAGAGCAGGCATCATCAGTTTGTCGCTAGGTGCAAGGAACCTGAGAGCAAAGAAATTAAAAAAAAAAATGTAGAAAACAAAAAACTGAAAAAACTGAAAAAACGAGCAAAACCCACAGAACTGGGGGAGAAATGGCCAGGGCCTGCCGCGACGAGTGTTGACCTCCAGAAAAGACATGCCAGAGCGAAAACAAACAACGATCTCCCTTGGCAACAATGGCTGCCACATTAAATATTTATTTGTGGCAGCAAACTTGACAGGCACAGCAGGGGAAGTGAGAGGAGCGGGAGAGAAATCAAACTACGCTGCTGTGCAGCACGTTAAATGGTTTAAAATTGAATTTTCCAAGTCAGAAGGCACGTGGTCTTAGGCGCGCGCATTATTCATCGATTCGTTTATAAGCCGAATTCCACGGCGAATTCCCTTTCAATTTTAATTTAGTAATCACTTTTAAAGCACTTGCAGATGTGCCCAGACAATTGCTGGCACTCCACTCAGTCCTCTCAATAAAATTTTCCCACTTAAATCAATTTCAACTTAATTTGTTTCTGCCCGCACGGCGCCAGGGCTCAAAGTGTTAAGCGAGCGAGCGAGCAAGCAAATTGTAATCACAATCTCGTACTATAAAGACATATATATATATAGAAACACAAGTATATATATATATATCTTTATATTGTCTGTGCGACTGGCAAAGCCCTCACTGCGAAACGATAATCCTTTATAAGCGACTGCTGCTTGGGAAACAATGACAAACCGGATAAATGCGGCAATTCCAACAAGTCATCGGTCTGCGAGGCTGGGGGCAAGCGGAGGTGGAGGTGGTGGCACATTAGAAGCATTTGTCGCCTAGTTTATTGAGGGCCTTCTCCACTGCCACGCAGTTTGTGGCCTAATGAAGTGTTCAACGCGAGGCGCAGCGAGAAAACAACATGATTCCACTTAAGCGACATTATGTGCGACTTCCCACGCAAGGATTATAATTATACCCTTGCCAAGGGTATAATCGCTTTATACATAAGTTTGTTGTATTAAATTGCACGAAAAGCGCACACTTTTAAATTTTATAATTCAGTTCCTAAAACAAAAACTTCTAGGTTGAACTTTTTGCAAAATTATTTATCAAATTCAATTAAAAAAAAATTATTGTTATGTTTTTGAGCTTACCAATTTAATTTTTCAATATATAAAAAATATACTTACTCAAAAATTATCCTTAGATACTGGTCAAATATAAATTAAATCCGATGATCACATATTTAAATCGGACAATGGAATTTTATAAATGTCTGGAAAATTGCTTTTTGATTTTTTATATAATTTTTAAGCTAAAAAATTTGTTAAGCTAAAAATTATATAAAAAATCAAGTCAACAATTTTCCGGACATTTATAAAGTTCCAACAGCATTCCAACTCAATAATTTCCAGTAAGTGCAGTCTGTAAGTGTATGCCGGCTTCGATATTATTTTCTTGCAGCTCCATTCACTACTACTAACTGTTACCCCCGATAAGCGTGAATCATGTTCATTGTGTTGTGCGTGGAGCAAACTCCATTGAGACGGAAACAGGAGCAGCAATTAAAAAATGAAACTTAGTTACGCTGTAATAAATTGAATTGTGGGCTTACGAGTCGTAACGACGCGCCCTAAGGGGTTTTCCGCTTCGACTGTCATGCTCGGTGAATCGCAAACGTAATCGCAATCGGCCAGGAGCCTGGTCAGAACGCTTAAACGTAAAATGAAGAAATTAATATGCTGAATGGCAAACGCGCGTCGAACGAGTCCTTCCTACTCGAGCAGGTCGTGACATTATTTCAATTACACGGCAATGCAATTGAAAGTCAGACGTGAGCTGCGTGAAAGTCCGCAATTTCGTGGCCGGAGCTGGAGTTCTGCTGCCCGGATCCGGGACCGGGGGTCATATTTAATAGCCCTAAGGACATGCACGCAAAAAGGAAACACGAATTCGCCGTACAGGAAATTCTTCACAAATACTTATAATACAAAAGGGATACAAGGCGGTATAACATTTAATAGTCTTGCGTGCGCTCTGTGGGGTCAAGGTAAGCTCTTGTACTCTGTGTGTGTTGTGTGTGTGTGTGCGTGTATCTGTTTTGTTTTTTTTTGGGGGGGGGGGGGGTGGGGGTTCAGATCAACGTACATAAATACATAAATACATTTACGGTACAACTAGCATAATGTAAAAATCCTGTGCTTCGACTTCGACTAACATTAACAAGAGTGAGTTCTGCTACTAAGCAGCATACGCAGACACTGTCCGTGTCCTTGTCCATATCCTTGTGTACTTATCCAGGTCCGTCTACGAGTAGAAGGTGAGCACACTCGTCTGGTTGCCGCGCACGAACAGGAAGGGCGGCATGTCTTGACTGAGACTCTCCAGCCAGGCCATGTAGAGCGGCGCCGAGACGATGTTCTTGCGCGGCATGGGCAGCGTCATGACCACCAGATCCGACTTGGTCGACTGCTCGTGCAGATATTCCCGCAGCCGCAAATAGCGATTCGTCTTGTCCACCACGGCCAGCAGATCATCCTCGCTAATGAGCGCTGTAGGCAGAGAATCAGGAATTAGTAATGAGTAAGAAGATGCACATCTTCCAAACAAGTTGCCTTCACCTTCATCCTCGTTGAGTGTCGCCTTGCTGCCGCTGTCCTTCTCGGCCACAACAAAGTCCTTAATCAGCTCGTTGAAGAACTGCGTTGAGCTCTCCTGCGGCTTCTTCGTGATGTCCGGTATCAGCGTCAGATCGGAGTAATCAATGCGAAACTTGGACAATAGACTCGCCATGGAGCGCTGCTCGAACTCCAGTTCCGCCTTCTTGTTGGCCAGTGCATACACTCTGATAAACAGCGAGAGAGAGAGAGAGAGAGAGGGGGGCGTAAAGTTAATTCATATCGCGTGAAGTGCACTCAACTCGAAGACATTCATCGAGCAATAGACAATAAAAACGAGCACGAGAAGGAGAACTTGAACGGGAACTCGAATCACTCGCTTCGCTTGGCATACCGAATATTATGCTTAACGCCTCGCTGCCTTCAGCCGGCGATAGCGTTAGCTTTCCCCAGTTGTTTGCCATTTTAAAGCTACTCCCGCCCGTTGACCTTCATGCAGTTCCCAGCAGACATGCAGACAACTGTTGGTTTTCCAATTCAATCGGACTGGCTGGAAAGGCATCTGTTTGCGCTTCTCATCTGTTGCTGTGTACTCCCTAAACAGCTAACCCCCAAAACACCTAACCCTCTAACCCCTAAGCACCTTACCTTCTGCTTCCTAACCCCTAGCTGCCTTAACCACTACCCCCTTAATGGTTCTACTTTCCTACACCTCTGCGAATTGAATTTACAACTAGAAAGAAAGGTTTCCCTCAGACAAAGACTATATACGCTTTCCAATACTTCCTGGATCGATTATTCCTATGACAGCTATATATTATAGTGGATTGATATGTGTCACGAGCTTTGATATCTTGAAAAATAATAAAAATCGCCCGATAATAGACCCTTCCGATTTTTATTATTTTCCAATTTCTGACTAATATTTTCAAAAATACTATAGGTACTTTTCTCCATATTAACCCAAGTTCAGACTTTAAACTCTCATATCTTTGGCAAAAATCCAACGATTTTCGTTTAGAATGTCATTTTGTTTATGGTTTGGCATTTTTAATGAATCTGCATCAAAACTTTTTTAATTTTTCAATTATTCAAAAATTTCAAAAATTCCAACATTTTTCCATGCTACCCCCTTATCACATTTTTAAAAATTACAAAATTTGTGAAAAAAAATAAAATTATATTTTTTTTCATTTCAATCGATAAAAATAGGAATAAAATTTATAAAATTTCAGTCCGCAACAATTTCGGACTAATATTTTTCAAATTACCGCAATAAGACTATGGATAAAACTGAGAGACAGGTTTGCGTTTCAACAGAAGGTTTGACAAACGGACAGATAGACGGACAGATAAACTGACAGATAGACGGACAAACAAACGGACAAATGGAAGAACAGGCAGATGGAAAGACAGAATGACAAGCAGATGGACGGACAGGCGGATTAACAGGCGGAAGAACAGACAGACGACATACCGACATCAACTCGGCTGCTAATCAATAATATATATATTTTTTATATTTATAAGGTGGGAGATATTTTCTCTTGTACGCTGCAAGCAACTTTGCAAAATGATTATACCCATTGCAAGGGTATGCGGGTAATACGGCATAGGCACGCTCCCAAAGCACACAGCTTACGCGTATCTCTCACTCCCCCATCCGACACTCTCACCTGCTACTCACCTCAATTTACATGATTGCCAGGTGCGTCGCGTGCTTATGATGTAAGGCAGCAACAATGTGAGGCCTCCGTCGTCGTACAGCCACCAGACATCGATGATGGCATGGCTGCGTTTTCGCGTAAATTGCGTCAAGTCGGCCAGAACATTCTTGGGTAACTCCGCGCCGCCGGGACCCCGATACAATGTGGCGGGATCGTCGTGCTTCAGCTTCGATTTCCGTATTGTGCTTGGCTGCGGTGGCGGCAAATTGAGTTTGAACAAATTCACATGCACATAATACCTGCCACATCTGATAGATCGGGCAGGGGTTGGGGTCTGGTGTCTGGGTCTGGGTCTGGGACAGTGCGCTTACCTGCTCGATGGCGCTCTTGACGTCCAGGGGATCAGGCATTCCGGACACATCCTTGTTCTGATTGCCGGCTATGAAGGATAAGTCGCTGGTACTGGAAGCTGATGGATAAGATGGATAAGGCATTAAATTGTGCGTAAGTCTAGCGATTTAAATGCGGTTAAACATGCAGGAAACAAGGCAACTAGAGCAAATCGAGCCCCATTTTCACATTCATTTTCCTGTATTTACATTAAGGGGGGGAGAAACATATGCACACAAGGCTCAAAAACATGCACGTGCCGAGCACGAAAACTGTAGCTCCAAACTCCTGCAAGCAGTAGGGAGCTTGTATAAATTTAAATTCAAATTTACGAGCGTTTATTAATTTTGGGTGCAGCAAATTGGCCAAGGGTTCAGGCAACGTCGCACAGCTGTCCCGTCGGGGAAACCCGCTGACACAGTCAGCTGCTGTGACGACTTCAGTTAGTTTGACATTAGTTTCGTGCGGTCTAATGAGTCTGGAGTAGGGCCAGAGACTGGCTGAGACTGTAGCAAGAACATGCAAGTTGGCGACACATGTATTTACCTACTGGCATTCCGAGCAAGCAGCTTAACACTGATCTAACGCAAAATTGAGCTTACACACAACTTCACCTGACCACGAGCGAATTCTGCGCAAGCTCTGCCTGAAGCGCACTACCAAAGCGAGTAAGCGAGTAGCCCAAAACAAAAAGAAACAATATCGAAATCGAAGCAAAAAATGTAACAAAAAATACTGCAAATTGAAATCCCAAAAAAAAACGTTACTTACTTTTCACCTGTTGCAGGTTCTTGGCATTGCGGGCATCTAAGAGATTTTTTAGGGGAGTTCAGATTTGTGCATGGGTTAAGGTGTTGCATTTGATTGGTGCCGGGTATTTGTACAGTTAGGTGCACAAAAGTGTCGTAGACCATGCGAAAATAGTTAACAGTGAAGATTAAAGAGATCATAGTGATTAGATATTGTTCATTGAGGTTAGTCTCTACACTTACCCTGCGACACATTGCGACTCAGAGAGTCGACGCTGCCGCTGAGTGCATTGCGTGCGGCCTGCTCCGTAGCCTGCAGATCGCCGGAGCTCTCGTTGGGCTGCAGCGTGCGTGGCACATCCAGATGGCCTGTCGTCCAGCCGCCCTCCGGCGAGCCCAGCAGCTGCGAGCAGTCGAGACCCTGCGGCACACGCAGTATGGCAACGGCCAGATACATGTCCAGAGCCTGGAAAGAGAAAACAATATACCCTTTATATACGCTTTGCATAATTTTGGACAGCTACTTGTAACGCATAAATAGAAGCATCATCTACTCTTTATATTATATTATTTAATTAATCAGCATCAACAGACGAGTCTATCCCTATAGCCTATAGCATATACCCTGTCCGTATGTCTGTCCGTCCCTAATTTCCAACGTAAACTTATCGCTCAGTTTTTAAACTATTTTTATTAAACTTGGTACACAAACTTCTTTCTGCTATACGCTGTAAATAAGTAGAAAAGAGCTAGATCGAACCGATATATCGTACAGCTACCATCGAATATATCGCCTGATTTTTGTTATTTTTAACAAAATCAAAACCAAACTCACCATATATAATTTTACTACTATCCCAAACATTTCTGCAAAATTTAATCAAAATCGGTCTACTATAACTTATAGCTGTCATAGGAACAATCGGTTGAAATATATGTTTTTGTATAAAAACGTAAACAATTTTGCATATAACTGAAGGAAAGCTTGCCATAACTAAGGCGATTTTAAAAGCATATTCCAATTTTCATAAAATCAAATTACTATACGTTATAGCTCTATAGTTGTACTCACCTTGTGCATGACATTGAAGTATTGCACGAGTTCCTTGCGCTCGCACGTCTGCCAGTCCGTCTTGTAGCCCATGAGGATGATGTTGGGCTTCAGCTTGCCAATGCCCGTGGCCTGCATGAGGGCACGTGTGCCTGCCTCAAAGTCCTCGCCGTCGACCAGGGCGTAGAAACCCTTGACGCGATGCTTGCGGAACCAGTTGGAGGCGCGTTCCTTGAGATAATTGCGATACTTCTGCGAACCCGAACCGCGCAGCACATGGCCGCAGACGAGAAGCGACAGGTTCTTGGTCAACATGTAGGCAAAGTCCACCAGCACTGGGCGCGCATTGGGCAATCCCGAGAGCACGAGTATCTGCGGCCGATAGTTCTTCACGTGATCCTCCACATTGTTCAGCTGCTGCACCGACATCAGCGCGTTCTTGTAGGTCTGCGCCTGCGTCGTGGAGCCCCAGTTGACGTCAGGCTTGCGATAGGCCACGATTAAGTACAAGGCCAGCACTACGCAGAATGTAATGAGCGCTGTGGCCCACGAGATGAGGAACATGACCGCCACGCAGAGCACGGCGCCCAGCAGACTCAGCCACATGTTGTAATACTAAGTCGGGAGGGGGAAATCGAAGCCATATATAGAGAAATCTTGAGTGATATAGCGTACTACTGCCTACCTTGAAGGTTGGTCGCCAGCCCACGGGCTTGGCCAGGCTGGCGTGGAATGTGCTGAAGTTGATCAACATGTAGGCGGCCAGGAAGAAGTTCGAGATGAGCGGCGCGATCAGGTTGAGCTTTCCAATGAGTATAAAACTAGGAGTGCAAAATTTAAAACAAAAAATGCAGAGAGCGCGTAAGAATTTTAGAGAGAAAATAAAACACAGCGAGAACACCTTATAGCCATTATAATGAAAATTAGCAAAACTTACGCCATTGCAATGAAGAAGGTCAGAACGTAGCCACGCACGGGCTCGTTGTTCTTGCCGTAACCCCGGGCAAACCAGACTATTTTCGGATACAATTCATCCTTGCACAGTGCCTGCAAAATGTCAATTACCCAGAATGATTAGAAGCCCATTTCAAAATCTCTGTTACCTCTTACCTGAAAGACCTTGGGTGCGGAGACCAGACTGGCCAGCGCCGAGGAGAGCGTCGCAGCAAAGCAACCTGCGTAAATGAGCGGCCCGAAACCGGAGACCAACTCAATTACCTGGAACGAATTCTGTAGGCCGTAAAAGCAGGAGAAGCCTTCGGGAACTATAGGAAATAAACTTGATTATAGCAGGTTTGATTCCTCAAAGCTGACCTATGCCTGCCACCACACCACACTCACCCGTCGAGCAATTGAGAAACTCGTAGGAGTCGTTGAAGGCACTCGCCACGTAGCCAGTGGCATCGCGTGCCACGGTGCTGCCACAGATCAGCACCATGAGCAGATACGTGCCCGTTGTGATGACAATGGCCAGTATGGTGCCCTTCGGTATGGACTTTTGAGGATCCTGTGCGGAAAAAGAAAGTATTACTACCCTTCCATAGACTGCATTATTTTGTCTGAAAACTAGATTTTTTAACGTCCTAATAAAATAAATACTTAATTATTGCAAAATAAAATAATTTAATATCTTACAAAAAAAAAAAATAAAACAAATCAAAGATCAACGCCGTGACCTACCTTCAAGTCGCCCGAGATGTTCGCACCGGCCAGAATACCCGTTGCGGCGGGAAAGAAGATGGCAAAGACCGAGAAGAAATCGTGCTGCACGCCGCTCTCAACGCGATAGTCCGGAAACAGATTCGTCTGGAAGATAGTGCCTGGCAGGGCAAACAGATACCGCTTAGCAAGGCGCCAGGCAGTCGCACGCAGTCCTACTTCTACTCACCATTGTAGCCCAGAAAACCCCTGGCCTTCTCCTCCAGGTTCTTGGGCCCAATGAAGCTGCCGATAATGAAGTCACCAATGGCAGCCAGCAGAATGATGAGTAGACCAATTTGTGCCTAGAGTTTGGATGGGGTAATGGTAATGGAAATCAGTTAATGCTGCGCGAAATTCATTAGGCCGAAAGCGACATTAATCATACGCACCTTGGCCTCCCATTCCATGCCAACGACAACAATGATGAGCAGCAGCGAAATGGTAATGCAGCCCACGATGCGCACATCCATGATATCGCCATCGATAATGGACCAGCCGACGCTCAGCATCATGGCCTGCATGGACTCACAGAAACCCACGACGTACATGGCGCAGGCGACGGCATTTGCCAGCGAGAAAATCAGGCCAATCGAGCCGCCAAACTCGGGGCCCAGCGAGCGCGATATCATGTAGTAGGTGCCGCCTAGCATAGATAAATATGCATGCCATTTAAAACAGTTAAGTAAGTTCAGTAGGTACTGCTGCTCCCCTGCCTCCATTCTACTCACCTCCCTTGATGACGCCATTGGTGCTTATCGCCGACATTGACAGCGCCGTAATGGTCGTGACGGCGGTCGTTGTCAGTATTAGTATAAAGCCCTCGATGATGCCCGCCTGACCCACGACCCAGCTGAGGCGCAGGAAGAGCATGACGCCCCATATGTTGAGCAGGCAGCGAATGAGCACACCTTTGATCCAGCCGAACTTCAGCACACCATTCATATTGCCAGCCTCCAAATCCTGATTACGCTGCAAGCTGTGCGTGTTCTGTGAAGTTGAAGAGTGGGAAGTTCGAGGGGTAGGTTAGAGAAGGTAATGCCTCCCTCATATTTCCACAATCAGGCTGAGTGCTGCGGACATTTTCAATAAAGCTGTCCACAGTTGATAAATGATGTCGGCCCGTGAATCTCTTTTAAAGCCTGCCGACTTTAATTGTCTCTGTCTCGTTTTTAGTCGCAGTCGCAGTCGCAATCTCCATCACAGTCTCAGTATCAGACTTGGCTTCAGCCATTGTCCCATTTTATTCTCACTCTCAGTTTCAGTGTCGAAGCCGCTTCTGCCTCGTTCTCCGTTTTCCTATGTCTTCCTGCCTGTGTTACTGTATCTTTGCTCTCTTTGTAAGTGTCTTTGGCTCTGTCTTCTTCTCTCCAGCTCTGTCTTTCTTCCTTTCTGTCACTCTGTCTCTAACTGTGCCTCTCTGTATCCTTGACTCTCTGTCTTTTGTCCTTTCATCACCCTTTCAATTTGTCTGTCTGTATCTCTGTATTATTGTCTCTCTGTCTGTCTGTCCGTTTGTCTCTCTCTCTATCGCTGTCTCTTTGTCTGTTTGTATTGCTGTCTCTCTAACTGTCTATATTTCTGTCTCTCGGTCTGCCTATATTTTTTTGTTCCTCTGTCTGTCTGTATCTCTGTCTTTTTGTCTCTCTGTGTCTCTGTCCATCTGTTCGTTTGTCTTTCCGCATCTCTACCTCTTTGTTTATCTGTCTGTATGTCGGTCTCTCTGTCTGTTTGTCGCTCTGTCTCTCTGACTGTCTGTATCTCTGTGTTTTTGTCTCTCTGTATCTCTGTCTATCTGTCCGTTTGTCTTTCCGCATCTCTGCCTCTTTGTCTGCCTCTCGGTCTGTCTGTATGTTGGTATCTCTCTTTAACGCTCTGTCTTTCTGTCTGTTTGTCTTTCTGTATCTCAGTCGCTCTGTATCCCCCTGTCTGCCTGTCTCTCTGACTTTCTTTCATTCTGTCTTTCCATTTTTCTGTATTGCTCTCGCTGTCTCTGTATGCCTGTCTGTCTGTCTCACAGTATGTCTGATTCTCTGTATCTCTGCCTCACTGACTCTCGTTCTCTCTGTCTCTCAATTCATTCTGCTCTCTGTCCTAGGTCTGTCTCAGTCTCTGCTCTATCTTCGCTCTAGCTCTCTCCCTGTTTCTATCTTCGTCTTAGTCACAGTTTTAGTCTCTGCATTTATTTCTTCCTCTCAGCTCTCAGTTTACAACTCTCTTTTCTCCACTGTCTCTGCACATTAAATTAATCATACGCCTCCAGGGTTTTGCTGCTATGTGTCACAAGGTGAAGGTGTAAGTCGTCATTGATAGACAGCACCTACCTCCACCTACCTCCCCCCTGACAAGACAATTGTAAAATTTTCTAGCTTATTGACAGGGTTTTTCTTTCTCGTTTCTTTGCTGTGCTTTTCTCTGTTTTTTTTTTTTGCTGTCGATTTCAATTGACAGCCCACAAAACGCAATTTTCGAAAGTGCAAAAACAATTAGTGACAATTGATTGCATTAGAGGCATCCCCTGCGAGGGAGCGCAGGGCACGGGAAGTGGAGGTGTCACGGGTCGAAAGTCAATTGAAAAGTCAGCGTACCCAAAGTTTGCGCATGCAGCGAGACAGAGCGCGCGTGTGGGCGTTAGAAAATGGCAAAATTGTCGTTGTCGCTGAACTTTTTCGATGGCAACTTTTGACTTGCAGCTAATTAAAGTAACCGCAGCTGCTGTTGTTGCTGTCGCTGCTGCAGCGCTTGATTGTACGTTATGTGCGGCTGCAGTGTTGGCTGATTAGCTTGGGCCATTTTCGCGGGCCACGCTCGTGTGCCCCCCGAGTCCTGCTATGCTAATGACCCCAACTGTTGACTCGACTGCGCTCTAAGCTGGGAGCTGTTGACTGTAGTTGATGGTATACCTCTCACGCAGTGAAAACTACTAGAAATGGTATATTAGCTTTGTGCAAATGTAAGTAAGGCATTATATTTTGATTCTGGTCTTGAATATTATGTTTTTTACACGTGTAGCTAACCACATTATAATTCTGCTCAGCTAATTTAAAAAAGATAGACTTAAATATGGCATTATTCTTTCAAAAATTATTTTAAACTACCTAAAAAACATCTAACATTTAACA
Organism: Zaprionus bogoriensis; assembly: GCA_035046045.1. NCBI lineage: Eukaryota > Metazoa > Arthropoda > Insecta > Diptera > Drosophilidae > Zaprionus > Zaprionus bogoriensis. The sequence continues at coordinate 2,259,725 of JAWNOI010000145.1, forward strand.
TCTTATGATGTTAAATACTTGGCAAAGTTTAGGAACGACAATATTTTTATATTGTTAAATTGATCTACACACCAAATTTGAAAAAAAAACAAGTAAGGAAAGCTACAGTCGAGCGCGCGCGACTGTAAGATACCATTTACCCTATTCGAAGAAATAATACAAAATAAAATAAATGGTATAAAAATAAAAAAAAAGCAATTTACATTAAGAAAAAAAGATCGCCCCGCGCCAGATTCGAACCCAAGAACTCTCACGAACTTTGTAACTTACGAGTCGGACCTCTAACCACTAGACCACACAAGTTTACGCTATGCGATCGGCAAATTAGGCTTTTATTGACGCGGGACCTCTACTGCGTCGATTTAACGTTTTGGTTAGGAATCGCTAGCGCCCATAACTTTGTATGGGGAATTCGAACTCCTATAACTTCTTTGTTATTAAAAAATAAAAATTGAAGAAAGCTACAGTCGAGTGCACTCGACAGTAAGTTATAATTTACCTTTGGCTGCTAAAAATAATTCTTAATATTATTATTTTATTCGAATTAATAACAACGCATCGCATATTTCCGAAATTAAATACACATGCATTGACGCTAATGGCACATGCCGACTGCACGCCGATTGTGCGTGCGCAGTCGGCGCAAGCATTGAAGCCGTGCCTCTGCTCCGTCTCTGCTGCTGTATGCAAAACTTCTCGCGCCTAGGAACAGACCATGTGCTTCAGTGATTTGTTGTGAGAGTTGTCAGCTCTATAACTAAATGTCCCCGGTTCGAATCCCAGCGCAGTCTTCTTTTTTTTGTATTGCTTAGAAAAAGTTTTTGTTTTTATTTTTTTTTTTTTTGCATAATATACTTTTCATATAGCGCAAAATTATTAAAAAAAAAAAAAATTGCCCAGCGCAGGATTCGAACCCGCGACCTCACGCATCAGAAACTTGCGAGCCAACCATCAAGACCACACACAGTTACGCAGTGCGATCGGCAAAAAAAAAAAAAAAATTGCCCGTTGCTGGATTCGAACCCGCGACCACACGCACCAGAATCTTGCATGCAACCATCTAGACCACACACACTTACGCGGAGCGATCGGCAAATGAGACTTTTATTGATGCCGGCCTTCTGCTGCGTCAGTTCAACATTCTAGTTGGAATTCTAAGCGCCCACAACTTTATATGGGAGATTCAAACTCCTATAACTTCTTTGTTTATTGTCCGATCGGATTGAAATTTATAGGGTAGATCTGTACTATGGTAAGCTACAAGAGTGTTAAAAAAAATGTTTTGTTATTTCCCTACTTTTCTTAAAATTCAATAGTTTGGGGGCGGTGGGCGTGGCATCCAAAAGTTGAAAATCAAACATTCTTCGTAATGTTACCAGGCACCTTACTTTCAAATTTGGCGCTTCTAGCTTTTCTAGTGTTCTTTTAAACTATAAAAATGTGTTTTTTAGAGGCGGTGGGCGTGGCATCCAAAATTCTAAAATCCAACTTCTGCATAATGTTGCAAGACACCCTCCTACCAAATTTGGTGCGTTTATCTCTTTTCGTTATTGAATTATTTGGAAAAAATCGAAATACGCATTTATCGATTTGCGGAGGCGGTGGGTGTGGCACATCAAGTTTGAAATAAACTTCTTGTGTGTATTGAATACACGCACACTCCCACCAAGTCTGGTGCCTCTAGCTCTTTTAATAGCTGAGATCTGTGTGTTCATACAGACGGACAGACGGACAGACGGACAGACGGACAGACGGACAGACGGACAGACGGACAGACGGACAGACAGACGGACATGACCAAATCGACTCGGCTATTGATGCTGATCAAGAATATATATACTTTGTATGGTCTGCCACGCCTCCTTCTGCCTGTTACATACATTTGCACAAAGTTAATATACCATTTTTTACCCATTTTCAATGGGTAAATGGTATAAAAACCAACTGCCAAAAAATAAAGAAATTATTTGAAAACGAAGTTTACAGAGTTACAATATCAGTAATCGAACTAAATTTAAAATACTTTTGAAGTTGAATACTTAATATAGTTTAAGAGTCATAACATTCTCTTATTGCACATTTGTAGCTAATTATAATATTGATCTATGCTGAAAATTTCAAAACGATCGAGCAATAAACAAGAAAGTTATAGATAATGTATAGTTTAACATTATTTTTCAGCTGTAGTCTATGTTTGCGGCCTGCATAACTGTATATGTGAGAAAGGACTGTATGCGTGAAATTTAATATTTACAATTAAAAACTGTCAGACTCAAAGTGTATGAAAGGTTTTCAATAGTCAAGTGCGCTGGACTTTAGCTTTCTTCACTTATTGCTCTTGTTGTCTGCTGTTGGCCGTTTCAGTCGATGGAAATTGCTTTCTGATGGCTGAAAAGGTCACAAGCAAAGCAGCAGCATGGGACGGGCACACTTGACACAACTCAGGACTGTCCAATTTCATAGTCGAAATGGCCAAGTGCAGGGCGTCGAGAAATGCCGTCAAGTGACAGCTTTGAGCTGGCAACATTTGCGAATTGTGTGCGAATTGCAATCAACTTTACACACAGGCGCACACAGGCGTAAATATTCATTTAATTCACATTTAAACAGACAGTGAGAGAGTGAGGGAGAGAAATAGAGAAAGAGAGAGAGGGAAAGAAAGAGAGGGAGTCTGCGAACTTACCTTGCCCACCAGCGTCGCATTATGCAGCTCGTCGAGCGTCGGCCGATAGGCCGCCTGTATGGACATCATATTGCGATAATTATCCAGGCGTGGCAGCGCCTCGCGAGTAAAATGGCTGTAGACAGAGACACAGAGAGAGAGAGAGAAAGAGAGAGAGAGAGAGAGAGAGAGAGAGAGAGAGAGAGAGAGAGAGAACAATGTTAATTCAGAAGTAAAATGCCGCTGCTTATACGCACCGAAAACTCTTGCCATACTTCGTATCATAATCATTATCGAGCAGCTCGCGGTCCTCGTTCGAGTCGTCCGACTCCTCGTTCTGCGGCTCCACTTGGAAGCGGGTCGTTGTCTGCAGATCCTTAAAGCGGGACGGCTTATCCTTGTCACGAAAACTACTCTTGATGGACATCCTGCAAGATGACAAAAAGAGAAATTAGAAAGCAACCAAAACGCAAAAAAGCTTGGAACATTAGCAGTTCGAGCATACTCAACTGTTGAATACCTTTCACTCAGTTTGAGATCTATTAATTCTAAATAATTATTTATAATAAATAATATATACACTTTTATGCATACTGTCAAATTTGAGCTCTCAACTGCATTAGTATTAAAATCTATTTAGTTTTCTGCATATTTACAAATTTATTAATGAATTAAATTGTAGCTCAGTATTATAGTCAGCTATACACCTAAACTTTATATACTATATGTAGTATTTATAGAGTTTTTGCGCAACATAGTATTACATACATTTGCACAAAACGAATGTACCCTGAACGAGAGCTATGAAAACTTTATTAAAATCTATTTAGTTTTCCACATATTTCCAAATTTTTTAATGAATTAAATTGTAGCTCAATATTATAGTTAGCTATACACCTAAACTTTATATATGTAGTATTCATGAATTTTTTGCACAACATAGTATTACATACATTTGCACAAAACGAATATACCCTGAACAAAAGCTATGAAAAGTTTTACAGTCGCCGCATGACATTGTTGGAAATTTTGCGCAAATGGACAGCTGACCAGAGGAAAAAACCGCTCTAGGCTAAGGAGCAACTGAGTTTTCTCTTCGGCCGTGGGCGAAACACGCATATTTACTTAGACGCACATTTCACAGCTCATTCCGAAAGCAATTAAAATTAATATCAAGCAACATTCAACATTTCCAAATTTAATTGGGGCTTTTCAATATCAAATTCAGTCCAATTTAAAGCCGAAGATAAGTCAATTTGCAGCACGGCCGCAATAGTATTGTGGTCTAATAACTTTAGACTTTGACTTAGACGAAACCTAATTCGGCCTGCGCTGAAGATGCGCAAAGGTGTTCGATGTGTGTGGGTGTGAGAGGGGAGAGAGCAGCAGGTCGACGTGTGTTCACTCGCAGCAGGCCGCAGGACACGCTCGCACGCGTAGACAGAACTTCTGCCTGAATGCTTGTAGTTGTAGCCATTATTGTTATTGTTGTCGTTGTATCTGTTGTTGTATCTGTTGTTGCTCCCGGGCCATTGTTGCTGTAGTTGTTGATGATGCGATGCATGACTGGTTGACTGGATCCCTGCTGATTTGAACAATTGACTTTAACCAACGGCCCCAGGCAACTCTCTCTCTCTGTGCGTGTATGTCTGGCTGTGACTTGGCTAAAGCCACGCCCACGCCGCGTAAATACATACAGCGCATAGTCGCATTATTGAGTGGCAATTATGGCTTTTCATATAATTTTTGGCCCATTTAGTTCCCTTGGCCGGGCCAAAGTAACTTCGACCCGAACGCTTATTTCATTAAACTCTAGCCCAAACTGCTCTCACTCCACAAATCGCAATTACTTTTAGCCGAAAATGTCAAAAAGCAATTAAAACGCAAGGAAGCAGGGAAAACCAGCCAAGATGAAAACCAAATAATTATTTAATAGGACCATGCAGGCCATGCCGCAAGCACAATGATAGAAAGAGAGCGAGAGTAAGAGTGAGAGAGATGGAAAATCTCCATTGTCGTTTGCGTTTAACATTCACGACCTTGTGCTCAGTCCCATTGGCCATGCAAATGGGCAGCTCATCGCCGATTGTAGGACCTGCATTCATCGAATACCAATACGAATTACAGTTATTTCTCTCTCTGACTTTGATTGGGTGTATTGTTCGCCCCAGGCGGGTCCCCTCTCGGGGGAATTACTCCAGCCGAGCGAGGATAAAACTAGGTTCGTTGAACTCACAGCGAACCTGCGAACGGGTCAAAAGACTTTCGGGTAATTTGATAGATGCATCAAGTCCAAGGCGAAGCCAATGGCCAATGGAGCACACGTTTTCCGATTTGTATTCAAATGCATTGCCAGCAAAATGTTGAGAAATTCCGTGTGATATGCCGAGAAATACCCTGCACCTAAGTTTAAATAGATTTTCTGCTTTTGTACTTCTATTTTAGATATAAATTTTTATTAGTCAGTAAAATGGTTGGAAATTTAATATGTCAGACTACGCAATACCCTGCAGTTAAGTTCCAGCAGATTTAAATTTAAGTACGGCAGATTTTTAGCTACTTCTTTATTCGCTCCTTCTTATTATTATTATTCTATTCCATAGCTCCATTTTTACTATTCAGCAATATTGTTTGAAATTCAAAGTGATAGACTGTCAAATACCCTGCACTTGACTTACAACTTATTTTCAGCTGACTCTTTATGCTTCTAACTTTACTTATAATTTGATTTTTAATAGTCAGTAAAATGGCTTCAAATTGAAAATGATGGACTATGAAATACCTTGCAGTCACACTTCAGCAGATTAAAATATAAATCTTTAATTTCTATGGCATTGCTCAATTTCCACTAGTCAAACTACTAAGCTGAGCATACCCCTTCTCTACAGTCTTATAGGGCAATAAAACCAGCATAAAAATCTCGAATTTCAGTTCACCTAGAAGGCGGCTAGAAACAATCCCTTCCGTCTTTCAAGTTATTAGCAAATAATACGCAAGTTTAGCAAACCGCAAGCGTAACGGAACGTGCAATTGATAATAAGGTCAAAGGAGCAGAGAAATGAGTAGAGAGAGAGGGAGAGAGAGAGAGAGGGAAAAATGAAGCAGATGGAAAGACGAGAAATGTTGACGGAAAGAGAAGCAAAACAATTAACGGAATGCAAAAGATTCCTCAAAGTTTGTGGTTAACAACTTAAAAGGAGAATGGGAAAAGAAGACAGAGAGAGAGCAGAATATAAAGAGAGAGGAAGAGAGAGAAGCAGACTCACCTCTGCTGCCGGGGCTGTTGTTTGTTCAACAACTGTGTCGCATCGAAAGTGTCGTCCTCGAGCAGATCCCCCTCGATGTTGGTCAGCCGGCGGTAGACCTCATGCGTCCCACCATTGCTCTCCGCATCGGCGGACGGATCGGCCGGCGGGGCCGACGGGGCGTGCTGTGACTTGCGGCTCTCCGTTGCTGTGTCGTTGTTGTTCTTTTGATGGTTTACAGGATTCACTTGGAAGCGGTTGGGTCTGTCGACCGAGCCCATTTCGAACGACATTGTGTCGGACATGTCGCTCGCGGTGTGTGTGCTGGGTGCGTAGCGGGTGTGTGTGTGTGTGTGTGTGTGTGTGTGCGGTTCAAGTTTTCCAAAAAAGTTTTGGGTTTCTGTGGGCAGCGCTAATGCAAACAAGGTTACGGTCCGTTCGTCCCCGCTCGCCTCAACCCATGCAAACGGCCTTGTTGTTGTTGTTGTTGTTGTTGTTGTTGTTGTTGTGTGTCAATCGAGTGTTTTTAATTCCCTTTTTATTTCCTTAGACAGCACAAAGGCGCAGCATTCGCATCTCGTTTTCTATCTTTTAATTTATTTACGCTCCTTTGCCTGTATCTGGTAACATCTGCAAATAGAATGAAATGAAAACAAAAGCGAAATAGCCTCATAAATACAGAGAAAGTGTGCGATTAGCTGGCAATATTACAGGGTATTTTTATGGAGCTTTACAAGATATATAGACCTAATACAAAATTGTAGTATAGATATTCTAAGTTCATGGCAAGCTTTTGAAGCTAGTGTATATAATTTTTTATCTAAAAATATATATATATTTTCCGGCAATAAAGCTGAATTTTTATATATATAATATTAATAATATTATATATTATATATAATATAAAAATATATAATATCATTTAATATGTATATATAATATATATATATATAGTACAGGTATTTGTATAGAGTTTTCTCAGCAGCACGCCTGAGGGCAAAAGCTAAAACAAGCTTATAAAAATCATAGTCATGCTTTATAATTATATATATACGGTTGTCAAATATCTCCCTTCCGCTTTTTTGCTCTTTATTCAATGCTTTATACAAATTTAAATTAAAAATTAAATTAATTTAAAATATATTTAATAATACAACTATAGTACAGCGTAGTTCCATAAGTTCTAACTCCTAGTAACTATCATAGCTATTACAGATAATATTTAAAAAAAAAACTTAAATTTTAAGCAACAATTATTCATAGCAAGAGTCAATTGGATTCATAATAAAAAGCATGACGGTATATTATATATACCAAAATTTTACCATAACCAATTAATTCATATTCAATTGAATGACTTATTCATACCGCACAATAGAAGCAAATAATATTAAAATTGCGTCTTTAATTGTATCTAAAGTTGTAGCTTTAAATAACTGAAGATATTCTTAGAAACTGCTGACGTCACAGAAGCTCAAGAAAGTGAAACCCTTCTGTCAGCAACTCCCACTGAACGAGTATGCCTTATCCCTATATATACATATATATGTATTCTATACACGCCACACCTTTGTGTGCTTGACCGGCATACCCACTTCCTAGTAGCCCACTTCCCAGGGCTTTGTCAGCGAAACCCATTCAGCTGCAGAGCAGAGACAATGAAGACAAAGTATGAATCTCTCTCTCGACTAATATGTTAGTAAGTGTGCTTAAGTTTCCAGCCGAACTCGAGCTGCCATCCCGCTTTGCTAGTTCAGTTGTCAAGCCAACTGGCAGCGGGGTAATCCAGATATTTCTGCTAGCGATTCTATATTTAGCATGGAGCGTACTTGTGCATCAGGAAATTGCCGAGCTCAGCTCGAGCCTATTTAACCCGTGCGCAAAATTCCGGTAATTTGAGTGCGAGAGAATCTCGCACAAATCTCTGGCTAAAAATGGCCCTGGCAAATTGATGCAAATTAATCATGATTAGCGGGTGCGCTCGCGAGCTTGCGAGCTGCTGCCTGCTTCCCGCGGGACTCGCATGCCATGTGTGTGTACGGGGCACACCTGGCGTATACGTTATGAATTTTCAAGCAGGACCAAACCCAGCGCCGGCAAGCCTGGCAGCTGCTAAGCCCACCGGAATTACAAGAATTGATTGCAAACTGAAGACGACGATGGTAATTTGTCAACGGGTGCCAGCAAGAGTTTTTTGCAGCTGCAGCTGGCATTTATGGGTCAAGTTGCTGGCGAAACGCAGCAATTAGCATGACAATGCTGTAGCGAGATAATTATGCCAATTATGCAATTGCTACAGAATATATGTGGGAACTTGGAACACTGCAGCACAAAAATTTATTGAGGCAATTAAGCGCTTAATTCAATGAGCAAAGGCGCAAGTGCGGTGGGGAGGTGCGGCAGTAGGATTAGGCGCAGCAGCAGCAGCGACAGCTGGCACAGCAAGTCAAAGGGCAGAGCAAAAGTTTTGCCCCCGGGCTTATCGCACCCGGCCAGCACAACACTGCCAGTTTGACCCGCCCCTGACCCGGTAGACAGGTAAACAGAAAGGCAGGCGTGATAAGAGATCCCTGCCCATGGAACTGAAAACCATTTCGTAATGATGGCATTAAAAATATGTAGATGACTGATTTATGATGCCGTCCCCAAGCATTTGATTAATTGTGCGCCATAAACAAAATCGCAGGCGGTAGGCGTGGCAGGTGGGAGACGTCTCCATTGATTTGCGACTTTTTTGTGCTGCTCTGCTTTCACTTGGCGCTTAGAAAAAGCAACGCTAGTGGCATCATTTGCTTGCCCCACTGACAGCTGCTAAAAGGCACGACATAAACAACGAGCAGGAAAAGTTGTAAAAAAAAAAAAAAAAAACAAAAACTTATCTGAATAATTGTTGCCATTGTCCGAGCTGTGACGACGGCTGCGGCCCTCGAGCTGAAGGAGCAGGCACTTTAATGGCCCTACAATGGGCCAATTGCTTACAACATCGCGTTGTTCCTGCTTGCTCTTGTTATTGTTCCTTTTGTTGTTGTTGTTGTTCCCATGCCAAAGATTTGACTATGGCCCATGTCTATGGCCTTGTCGGTATGCGTATTTAAGCGTCGCTCTTTGCTTTCTTTTCATTGCCCAATTCAACGCCCATTCGCATTTCAATTGCCCCCATAAAAATAAGATTTTTACTACTTCGGTGGTCTTTGAGCCTGTTCGACACACTCCCCACCACCCCCACCGCTCCCTTCTTACTGCTATATATGGCCGAATTAAATGCCTGGTGCCTTGTGATGGGCCAGAGATAAATTTAACTTTGTAACTCGTAAAGAGTTGAGTTGAGGCAGCAGGCATTAGAATAGCCTCAGCCATAATACCCTACTGCAAGCAAGCTCTAAAATAAGCGCATACTTCACGCCTCACGAAGTACTATAAAGCAGCTGGCAATATATATATTTTTTTTTATATATATACATAGGTAAATATAACTTTTATTGCATGACCTCAATTACAAGAAAGACCAACAATAAAGTATGACTTGAGATCAGCGCTGATGCAGCGCGTTCCTAATGACAAAACATCACAACATGTTGGGAGCGGGGGGGAGCAGTCCCAGCGACACATTGCTGATGGTCAAAGTTGATGCCCCAATATTGATATCAATCGTTTTTACACGCCAGCGAGAGCGATACATGTCCGAAGTGTAATCATTAAAGCAGCACGCGCAAAAACAAAACTTTTCCCCGGCCAGTGCTCGATGTCCATCAACAATACATGACAGAAGGCGGTCCAGTCAACACACACATGCCCACACACACTCACATACACTCGCAGGCATAGACACGCGCATCAAAGCTGATTAACAGGCCCAAGCCCAAGCCCACAGCGGAGAGGAGAGCACGGCAAAAAAGTGTCAAGAACACACAACAAAAGTTAAACAAGTCAAGCGTGCTCTGATCCGCTGAGTATTAAGGGGCCAGGCCCAAACCTACCCATGGCAACTCCCACCCGAAAAGAGCTTAAAGCAGTCTGTTTAATATTAAATAGTTGGATTGTTCGACTGTCCGCCTGTCCGCTTGTCCGCAACAAAGGTAAGTTCAGCGGACAGGCTCAATCCCAGTCCTTACTCATTCGAGTATTAAAGCCTTCTCTACCAGCATGGGTTTACAGCATTATGCGGATACGAATTTCTCAATTTGCAGTCAAGGATCAAATTATCGTGCTTAATTAAACAGCCAGAGCAGGCAAGTAGAAAGATAAGTTAAGTGTTTTAATAAAAAGAACAGCTCAATGCCGGGCATTGAGCTCCTTCTACTTAAAGGGAGCAATAACTTAGTAAAAATAATTACATAAAATAATTGATTTAAAGCGTCTTAAAAAATGTTCGATTTGGAGAACATTTGTTTTATATAGCAGTTAAAAGGTATATAAGCGGCAGATGTGTCCTAGCTAACTAAATATATTGTATATACATATATGCTGCATCAATAGGCACATTTTGTCTATAAAAATTAGTTCAAAATTGATATATATGTATATGCTTGTTCAGCATCAATATGCATTTTTAGACTTTGAAATATTTAATAACCTAATTTTAAAATTCACTAAGAATTTTTCCTATTAAATTTTTAAATTCACTTTGAATTTTTTCTATTAAAATTAGCTCAAAATATATGTTAATATCGTCTCTAAGCCAAACAGTCTTCATTAACAACTTAAGATAATCAGTAGCTTTCTTTATGTCAATTGAAAACCAGTCTGAATTTTATTTGCCATAAAATTATATAGAATTTTAATTTAAAATGATTCTTGTCAAATTTAAATAATTTAAAAACTTTCATTTTTCGCACAACTTTCTCATTATAAATTAAATTTATTTTTTATTATATATAAAATATATATATATATCCATACTTAACCATTTTTATTTGATACTTTTATCTTTTATTATCTTAACTTACATACAGGGTATTCAACAGTCGCGCGCTATTGCCTGTAGCTTCCGTACTCAACAACTCAAACAGCTGACCGCACGCATAGCATAAGCGCCAAAGTCTTTATATGCTTTTACTATGGTATATCAATTGCCTACAACTGGCAGATGCTTTTCATATTTCCAACGCATTCCGCTGAATGGAAAACTATAAAAGTTTTATAGTTTAGTTTCTGGCGTCACTATAAATATAGTTGCGCGCTTGGCTGAACTCTGGTCAAACAAGTCGGATGGATTATGAAAACAGGTAAGAACCCAAGCGATCTTAACTTTAGGCAAAGCAACAGCTGGAGACTTGAAAGTTTTAAATGAATTTGCATATTCTATGCCTATATTCCATGGAAACCATAGACCATAGGCAGTTTCAGACCCACTTCAAAAAGCGACAACAATAAAAAGTTTTGCTATGCAAATATTGAATATTCAATGGGAATACTTTTAGAAACACATACTAGACAAAGTGTAGCATTAGTTTTAGGGTTTTGGCTAGGCAAACTTCTTCCGAAGGTCGTAATGTTGAGTAGAGAGAGAGAAAGAGTAAGAGTTTCCTGGTGCTGTAAGTGCGAGTATTTCATATTATTTTTCGGCTGTAAATTTGCATTGAAAAGTGCCATAAATATTATTTCGCGAGTTTTTATGTCGCTAACAGGAAACTTGTGAACAGCCCAGCGAGCAGCCAGCTCCCACTCAACTCAACGCGACTTCAGCTTGGTCCAGGCCCACCCACATACATTCATCCGTACTAAGGTATTTGCCGGAGTCTTTTGGGGAAAGCCGAATTCCAATAAGCGATGTTTTTTTTATGATTTAAAGTCGTAAATTTGTGGCAGCATAAATTTACGACTCCGAAATGGAATACCAGGCTGTAAGTACCCGGCGCAGGCTGTCCCCGAACACGAGGAGGAACTCTGTGTGTATGTGTGTGTGGGTGCGTGTTGTGACTGCAGCTTTTATTTGCTTCATTTGCGGCAACATAAATTAAGTGCAAAAATCTACAAGAACAAACACATGCATATATATATATGTATATATCTCGAGCGAAACAATGCTGCCAGCATTAAAAGGCCAATAAAAATATATTACGAGCATAAGAAGAATTATTTTGACGAAATCAATGCCATTTCGGCCGGTAGCGCTCGCTTTATGGTCACTTTCCCCTAAGCTTTGCAATAAATAAACTTGCTACACAAAAAGCAAAAAAAAAAAAAAAAAAACAAAAATACTAATAAAATAAAATGTATTTCGAGCAATTGATTGAGCGATGTACACGAAGCGAAACTAAAACCGCTTCCAATGAAAGCGAAACAAAGTTAAGGTAGCAATTACGTATACGCCCGGCGTGACCATAAACATTTCCATTCCAGTTGGACATTTAAAGTCCGTGCCGATTCACTGCATTCCATTGAGGGCTTTCAGCTCAACGGTAATTAAATTGCGAGCTCTCAAGTAGGCAACCGGCACCGAAGTCGATCATGTGCTCCCCGCGATGCTCAACTCAGCAATTCCAATTGGCACTGCGACTATTTGCGAAGTCAGTCAATCAGTCAATCAGTCAGTCAGTCGGTCATATGTGCAGAAGCATTTGCATATTGCCAGCTCACGTATGCATTTGTCCATGTAAATTACGAATAAAGCTCGACTTTACGAACAATGCATATTTCCATGCACAACAGGAATCGTACACACACAGAGAAAAAGAGAGAGAGAAAGAGAGTGAGAGAGAGATAGAGAGTCATGTGAGCAGGAACTGGGTCAGCTAGCTGTGAGTACAAAATGATTGCCATGCTGATTGCTATACTTTATACAGTTTTCCAGGAAGAACTCAAGTTCGAATAGCGCCATTTGATTGCTTGTAAAGAAGCTGAGCTTCATAATGGTTATAGTTTCCTGTTCAATCGTTCTGAGAAAATCACAAAGTGCACAAATGTCAGGTGATTGCTTTTACAGCAAATTCAGCTGCATATTGCTTATATATTTCTTAAATAATATTTAACAAACTATAAACTAAATTTTCTTGTGTGCATTTTTAACTCATATTTGTTTTTTACTGTGACTTTTTTTATTAGTTTTAATATTATATTTTCCTGTACCTAAAAAAAATTGCAAGATGCCAAAAAGATAAACTGCAAATTTTAACAGTGCCATAAACTAATTTTTAATAGCTTTAACAATAGTTTTCCGCAAAACAATTCCTCAGGATATAAGCAACAGCAAACCTCTGCAATCTTAAGCATACATATCGTGTCTTAATTACTTAATTATAATTAAGCAATACATGTTGATTACTTGCTAAAGACCACACCAAACTACAGCAAAGTTTCATAACGCAACGAAATTATACTTCGTATAGGCCGGAAACCGCATTCAAGCACGCAAAAAATACAAGAATTCTCTTTCACAACTTTATTCTAAACATGTTCCCTGAGACCCTTCGAGGAAAAAAAAGAACACGAAGAAGAACTTTTGGCCATTGACACGCGCTGGCAATTTATGTTAATTCGAATGCGAATGCGAAAAACTTATTAAATGAATTTGGGCTTGTTTCTTCGCTTAATTAAGGAAGTCAAGTGCAAGCCAAGTGAATTGTGAATTCTGCAAGGAGGCTTTAGTATGCCGATAAACAATTAATATTAAATCATCACAAAAAAAAAAAAAAAACAACAGCTCAAAACCTAAACCTATGTATTGTTCTAAGCGCCTTAGGGATTACCATTGTGTTTCGAATAAAGCTCATCAGTTAATGCCCGGGCTTCCTGGCAATTATAGAGCATAGAGAACCATGAATCACTATGCAAATATTCTACATAATTTCACAGGTCAGCGCACAGATTAACAGTGGCAAATGAGGGAGGCATGACGGGGCAGAGGCACAGCATTATTTTCAGCAGAGTGGGAGAGGCAACTTTTATAGGCTGTTGTCGTTGAGTTAAAACTTTAACAACTTTTTACTCTACTTTTTATAGCTAACAATCGAGACTTTTTCATAGTTGCAAATTTGTTTAGTAGTTGAAATAAAATATTTATCGCAGTTTTTAAAGTAAGCAACAAAAAGCCAAATAAAAAAGCAATAAAAGTGTTTTTAATAATCCTAAAATAGTCTCTTTAAATAAATCTACCAAGCTGTAGATATAGGATGTAAGTAGTTAAATCTTCAAGATGATATTAATAGTTTAAGAAGCTGTAAAACTTAAATTAAAAATTTTCTTTTTCAAAATTAAATTTTGAGTTTTTATAGGTAATGAAAAAATTCACAATTATATTGCTATTCTATTTTTATGATATATGCAAAAAAGTTTCCTTTTCGAAATAAAATTTAATGCACTATGAAAATCTCTATGAATTTAAAAATCTACACCAATTTAATTTTGCTGTTATGCTGTGAAGTCTTGATATTTTAGTTTTATAGATTTAGCTTTAGGTATGAAAACCTACACGATTATACCCTATTATAATTACAATATATAAGCATTTTAAATATTTTTTTTTAGAAATTAAATTTGTAGAGTATAATAATAGTCACGCTTCTATTATTATACAAAATTTGAAGTCTTTTTCGAAATATTATCAAATTTTAAATTTCTATAAATTAAATTGCATAGGCCTAAGCTTTCAGCGCGAAAACCGCAACGGCTTGCTTATTAAACAACAATTTACATTTTTCATTTCAAAATTAAATTTTTGAAGAATTTTCATCGAAAAACTTGACCCTCGCCCAGACGTGGCCTGAACTCGGAACAATCGGCGCACACATCAAAGCGAGCGCCCAGCAGTTCTAATCGCGAGCAGCTCCCGCAATCGCTCTGTCTTCGCCGACTCGGGCTACGGGTTAAGGGTTCAAGAGCTGCGTGTATTTTAATTAAAGGCGTATTCAATTAATAGCTGCTACCACAAGATTTGGTTTATGGAGCCGACAAGAAACGCGAAAAATACACACAGAGGCGCTTTGATTAGGCAAAACGCGCGAGCAAGAGCTTTGGCTACCTAAGGCTGAAGCTGACGCTGAAGCTAACTCTGAGGCTGAGGCTGCTCCGCCCACACGCGCCTGGTGCGGTCTGTCATTCCGTCAATTGCCATAAATCTTGATTAAAAGCGGAAAATGTGGCGAAAAGGTGAAAATTGTCCGCGCGTTTGCTATTTGCGTACGCTGCGCGCGGAGCTTTGCATAATTTCCAAGTCTCGTTCAGAGCATTTCCGTTGAGGCACAACCCAATTCCAATTCCAGCTCGGTCTTCCATTTGCAGTGCCCCGCCTCAGCGACGGGTGCAGTCTCTCTGTCTGTCTGTCTGTCTCTCTGTCTCTTTGTCAAGGTTCGCAAGGTCAATGATTTGATAGTTTATTTCTCGGTTTATCCATTGTTCCCACTTGGATTCCTTAGACTCGTCGCTGTCGCTCGCTTGTTTGCCTGCTTGACTGTCTCCGAGTGCGATTGGAACCACTGCAAGCGCCACTTGTTGGTTCCAGCACAGCACCCTCCCCTCTCTCTCTCTCTCTCTGTCTCTCTATCACTCTCTATTAGTGCACATTTCTCACTGGGACATGCACATATCGATTGTGATAACTGGCAAAGTCGCATTCCGATCGCAGAGCATAGCGTTAGCAACCCCTAGAGGTGTACGTATTGCAGTTCAGGGGTTTGGTCGTTGGGTTGGGTCGGGCAGGGGTTGATTGCCGCCTATGCAAGTTTGCTTAGCGGCAGATGCTGTCAGGCAAGCGAAACCGAAACCCAAACCCTATGGGAATATTCCACTGGGGCAGGTGTACAAAATCGCTTAAGTGGTTCAACTGGAATCTCGATGTGAGTTTTGCTACGCAGCAACAGCAGCTCTATATGTAGAGCAGGAACCTAAAGCTGAAGTGCCCACATTTAGTTGTTATGGGTAATTGAACTAAGCACTTTCACCCAGAGCCACTGCAATCACCTAGGGCTTTTAGTTGTACTACTCTCACTGGGCTTATGTGCCAGTGTAACCAGATACGCGTCGACTTGTCGCCCATTTGTTCACCAAGTGTATATAGAGCATATATATATATATACATATATATATGTACATAACTGCAGCGTCGACTGTTCGGGTTATTCTATTACACACACTTAAGTGTGTGTGTGTGTGTGTGTGTGCGGCATGCGAATACTCTGAGCCGACCGGCCAGATCCACGGTCATTCATTGCGTTGATAAATTGCAAACTGTGTAGGAACAAGCGGTCAGAGTACCTACGGGCTGCATATGAGTCCAAGTAACTAGCTAGATAGCAATTACAGCTTTCAAGTTCAAGTGCATTTTAACTAAGCGACACTTTAGGCAAATGCCTCCATATATTTTCCTAAATGTGTGCACATATTATATATACGTATATATAATATAGACTTGCAGACTTTGTCTTAAACACTGTGCTCAGCGAGTTGAAATAGCGCTGAGCTATACGTAATTGCGAGGTCGGGGTCAACTGCATACGTGGGCTTAAAGTGGGTGCTCCATTTTTATTTTTTTGAAATATTCCATAAATTTTAAAGTGAAGCTGCAGCTACTGTGGAACAACTTCAGCAACAATATATTGTCGCTACAAAAGCGCGAGTGTCCTCAAGCAGGAATAAAAATGCGGACTTCCAAAGCGGAAATTCAAAGCGAGCAACACCAAAGTAAATAACATTTATTATATTCCCGCGGAAGTTGTGAGAGCAAAGAGAAGGAAGAGAGAAAAAAGCAGCGCAAATAAATGAAATTTTCACAATACACAAAAAGGCAATAGTCATGTCCTGACGCCATTTGCAGCAAAGGTTGATGAGCTTCTAAAGTGCTCTATGGCATTTTTAAATTAATGCTATCGCACTACCTGCACTAAAGCAGTGCTTTATAGCATACCTCTGGCAGCTTTACTAAATTTTGTTAAACTATTTATTATAATAATTTATTAATTATTAGTTCCCGAGATTTTACATTATTTTTATGATATTTTTTAGGTTTTTTCATTATTTGAATATGAAAATAATACGAGTTCTGAAGCTTTGGGATTTTAAATATTATATTTTGACTATAGGTATGTTTTCTTTTATAGGTATGGTTGTCTTTTTAGAGAATCTGAGACTTTAAATATTATATTCATACTGAAGACTGATAGGTATGCCCAATGGCAATGTTCGGTTTATTTAATATATGATTTTCAAATGTTTTTTTTTTTAAATTCAGAGATTTTGCAAATTATATTAGCACAAAGCCTATAGGTATTGTTCGTTTCATTTTATTAATTGATTTTTAAAGGTTTTTTTTTTTTGACTAAAAAGTACTTGAGATTTTATATAAATTCTAAGTAAAACTCATATCCACTCTGAATACTGAAATCAATCAAATAGCATACCATCCTATTTGTTTTTGAAAATTTCCCCAAAATTCAGGAGAGCACTTGACATATAAATTATTAATGTTTCTATTTTTTTTGAAGATTCCCAAAAAAAATTAGTAAGCACTGAACAATAGGAAATATTTCTATATAAAATACAAATAAAAAATCCAATAGCATACCTATGCTATTTGTTTTTGAAGATTTCCCCAAAATTCTAGAGAGCACACGACAATATGAATTACTTATGTTTTTTTTCTGAAGATTTCCCCAACATTTTAGTAAGCATTGAATAGGAATTACTTCTATGTAAAATACAATTATTGAAATTCTTTAACTTACCCAAAATTGATTGATTATGTGCTACACGTAAATCCCATTAAGAACGAAGGTGTGTGTATTTGTTTTTGTGGACGGATATTCAATTGGTGAATCTCTTCGAACTGTTTACAAATATATTGCCTTAGCCTCTGCGTTTGCTTATGGCCTGGTTAGAGTGATAACTCGACGCGCTGTGTTTCACCAGCCAGAGCAAAGTCAAACAGTGCTGTATGCAAACAGCTTTTTATCTGCACAACGAAACACAAAACTTTCAGAACGCAAAACACAATTCAATAGAATGGGAAACGCTTCTTCTTATCAGCCGAAAAAGAAACCGCCAGCAATAACGAAACACACACACACACACACAGCCAGACAGACAGACGGAACTTCACTTATTTGGAAACTTATTTTTTTTTTTAATATGTACACGTGTAACAAGCTATGCCTGTGTGACTGTGTGTGTGTGTGTGTGTGTTTGTCTGCACGTGCAGCTTTGCAACATGAAACCGGAAGAGAAAATCGCCAAACTTCGTCAACTTTTCAAGCGCGAGTCTTAGCTCTGAGCTCTTAACTGACTCCCTTAAGGCGCTGCTCTCTTTCGCAGCTGTAAGTGTATTTTCCTTCAGCACTTGTTTGAAAATAAGTACACGTGCGTGCGCGTGTGTGTGTGTGTTTAAATAGCTATTGTATGCTTTATGCAGCACCCAAAATAAACTGTGTGTATTTATATTATCTGCGCGCGCCACTTGAGAATATTGAAATTAGCTTGAACATACAACGGAATATTATTATTTCGACGCAGGCCCATGCGCAGCGTAGCCAGCGAGCGGTACCGCACGTGCAGACGGCCAAAGAGCAACTGAAGCGCACCGTTCGCGCGATCAGCAGAAAAATACTAAAAAGCACACACCCGACCGCGGGCCACCCGAGCACCCGAAGATGGCACCCGAGCGGGCAGACCAAAGCGGCACCCGAAGCCGCACACGAGGCTCGGCTCGGCTGTGACGTGATCGCTGGAACGTGCAAGAACTTGCGTGAGTGGCACTTCTAGTTCTGCACGAAGGTAACGTGTGTGTGTGTGTGTGTGTGAGTGAAGCTCTCAGCTGGCTTGCTGACGCTCTTACTCTTAACTCCTTGAGTGCTTAATTTAATCCCTTAAGGAGAGTGACTGTTGGCCTCTCTTTTAAAGCTGTGATGTCATCTATGATGAATCGCTGGAACGTGCGTGAGTGGCTCTTCTAGTTCTGCATGAAGGTAATGTGTGTGTGTGTGCGCGTGTGAGTAAAGCTCTCAGCTTGCTTGCTGGCTTGCTGGCTTGCTGACTCTCTTACTCTTAACTCCTTATTGCTGCCTTATTGGAGTGCTTAAATTAATCCCTTAAGGAGAGTGACTGTTGGCCTCTCTTTCAAAGCTGTGACGTGATCGCTGGAGCGTGCAGCTATGACTAAGAGAGTATGCTATGTTTGTGTGTGTATGGTATGACCGCATCTCTCTTCCTCCCTCTTGCCCGTTGCGGTGGTTGCTTTAACCCTTCAAAGAGAGTGCAAGCGTAGCTGGCACTACTGACCTAATAAAATGCAGTTATAGGACTTTGGTATGTATGTGTGTTATCTTTTATGTATGTGTGTGTTAAGGCGCCGCAGAGCGCTTTAAATATTTAAAAGGCAATTATGCTAATCAAAGTAATGCTAGTAATGCTTTAATCCATTGATTATGCATTCATTACTCTCAGTCTATAAGCATTTATTATTCCACACACACACACACAAACAAGTGCGTAATCATAAAAGTTAACTGTACTGCAGCCGCATGCAATTATAAGTGGCTTTTAGGGTAGCAAGCGTGCAAGAGTGAGAGACAGAGTGTGTGAGAGAGAGAGAGAGAGCGAGGCGCGCTGGAAGAAAGTAAATATTTGGACGCCAGGTGGCGTGCGCACATCGAAAGGCCACCAATGCACATGACTTTTGTTTATAATAATTATTGCCGCAGATAGAGATATAGCTGCCGGAATCGGATAGAACCAGATATTCACAGGCAATAAAAATATAATATAAATAATATAAATACTTGTCCGAATTGATAAGCTTTTTTATCGGGAACATCGCAACTAATGAACTTATGCACATGCACAATTGCAGTTGACTCAATACATATGCGCAGCTATATTGTGCGGTACACCACTGGGCAATAAAATAGGTGCAGTGGTAATGTGAAAAGCGTGTTTACACTGAAAGTTTCGTTTTTTTTCTTTTAATTTAAATTATTATTTAATTATTATCTTTTTTTTAATTTAAATTATTATTTAATTATAATATTATTTTTAATTTAAATTAAGAAAATAATTATTTATTATACAGACTGCCGAAAATCTACATTCAATTTACAAAATTTATATTTACCATGAATATAATGTAATATTTTCTATATGATTTTTTGCCATTTGTTAAAAATTCAAAGCATTTTCATTTATTTTAATAATATTTAAAATAAAATCTATGTTGCGACTTGCGCTTAAATATTATTAAAATAAATGAAAATGCTTTTGAATTTTTAAGAAATTGCATAAAAATTATAAGAAATTTAAAAGCGCTTCTAGCATCTGGTTTCAGGCGGTTTCGCCCTATCATGCAATCTGAGCAATATGTAACGCTGCGTAGATATCACTGGCGCCCACAAAATTGTTGGCCTAGCGACAAGGGCGCCAATAGCTGCAAACTCGTTTAAAAGAAAGCCACGGCAAATTGGTAATAAATCAAACTCAAATGATTTACACATACAGGGGCACACACATAGATACATATATATATATATCTAAAGACTCATGCATTTATGTTATGCGAGTACAAAGGCAATTCAAATTGCCGGGCATAAGACACAACTGGTGCACGTGCCCCAACACCCCCTACCCCCCTTTCCGGCCCTTTCGGGCAACCCAAGCACACATCTATCATGCGCATAAGTACAAGTACGAGCATGAGTTTCAGTTTGAGCCAGCTCCGAGCAGGCCTTAATAAATTCAAATAAAATAATTTTAAAAAGTCCTGCGCCCCTGCTGGACCCCAGCAGCATGTATGGCATACATCAAGCAAATACAGACGCATAAACACACAGTAACACCCGCCCGCACACACACACACACAGACACATTTCAATATGCTCTGACCCTGCTGCAATGTAAATTCGAGCTGTAATTAATTGTGAGCAGCAGCAGCACTCAAGGAGTTCCGCTGTGACTTCTGTGATTTCCGAGTACATATGCTCGGGACTGCTCACATTACTCATACGCCACATGCCACACACGCAGACCTCATGACTTGACATTTGACTGCGGCTGACTGCCGACTGTAGGCGTGGCGTGTCGAGGGGGCAGCGGCAGTCGCACCGCAAGCTGAAAGCGAAACAAACGTATGGCATGTAATTTAATTAGCACTGGCCTTTCAATTGCGCTCGTTATAATTACATACATTTTATCAGCAGCAGACATGGCCCAAGACACCGACAGCGACAGCGACCGAGTCCGCCGGAGTAGTCCGACCAGGCCTTTTGTCAATAAGTCAAGTGATGTTAATTAATTGTGGGTGATAGCGTAGTGCTCTGCAGCGGGCAGTTAACGCATATGCAATTAGCAGTGACATATCTATGCACGAATGTCTAAACGTTCTCTCCATACATCGGCACACATATACCTAGTATAGTATCATGCTCGATATGGCCAATCGGGCGTGTAATTGAATTAAAATCCCGGGCAAAAGCAACGTGTAACTAGCGGCAAACGTTAGCTGCGGCATGCCGAACATTGTATACCCTTTGCAGTTACTTGCATATGTTGCAGACGATTATAAAATTAATATAGAATATAGATATGTAGACGATTAATTTATACTTTAATATTGTAATGCTCTAGCAATTTTATTTTTAAATTTAGACGAAAATTTTAAGCTTGTTTTCGGTGCTATAGCAAATTTATTGGAAATCAGCAAGGCCCATTTTAAATATTAAAATGATTTGTGATTTTATAGATTGTTCCTATGACAACTATACGTTAAATTAAATTTGAGAAAAAATATGAGAAGCATTCCTTATAAAAAGAATGATAAGTTTGGTTACAAAACCTTGAAAAATAAAAAAAATCGACAAAAAAGCTTTAATTTATAGTAGAGCGGTTTCCACAAAATATAAAGAAATTGCTAGAAGTATTTATTGGAATAAGATGTCAGGAATTTTTTAAAATATCTTGAAGAAAAAAAAACTCGACCAAAAAACCATACATCTCATGGCAGCTATAAGTTATAATATTAAGAAAATAATAGGAACATTTTTGGAATAAGATGTGAGAAATTTGATTACAATATCTTGAAAACTTACAAGAATCGGCCGATATGACAGCTATGCGATATATCGTTGCGATTTGTCTCATTCCGACTTATTTCAAGCGTGTGGAAGAAACAAGTAGCTATGCCAAGTTTCATCAAGATAGCTTCAAAACTGTGACTAGCTGTCGCTAAAACAGACTCATACGGACATGCGGACAAACAAACGGACATGTGCATAGACACGGCAAATCATTGTAACGTATATACATACCTGGCTATACAAATTATTTATATACACTTTATATGCGCAGAGCAAACGTTGACCAAAACCACTACAGCCTCTCTAGAGGGTATTAAAACTAAGCCTCCACACTAATTGTTTTCGACGTAATCTATTGTGTCCTTGGCCCGCAATTGCAGGCCGAGCACGTTGTCAGCGACAAATTCGATTAAACTTATTCATATGCATATTCATCATGCCGAATTAATTAAAACGTTTTCGATTTGGTCACGGCGTCGCTATTGTTGAAGTGATGACGCGCAATTCGATAGGCAATGCTGCCGGGTCGCACCAGTTGACGCTGCAGTGCATCGCCATAGAGTTGCACCAGCGACGGCTCCTGTTCCACCGGCTCCAGATAAGCTGCCAGGCCGCCAATTAACTGAAGTAGGTGAAAAAAAAAAAAAAAAAAAACAATTAGTCAGGAATACAATGACTGGCGTAGCCAACGCGAACACCCACCAAACTCTCATCACAGTTGAGGAAACGCATGGCCTGCACGTGCTCGGACCAGATGCGACGCCGCCACTTGTTATCGTACTTCTGGGCCAGTGGCAGCAGCAGCAGCGAGCTGAACAACTCGTCGCCATAGCTGGCCGCCTCGAAGTGGTTCACAAAGAGATAATACAGTGGCTCAAAGTTGGCCTTGTCCTCGAACGTGGCCTCAAAGTCAAAATGATGCGTTGCATTCTGCGCGTAGAAAGCCAGCAGCTGCGTATGCAGCAGCTTGTGCAGCTCCGGCTCCAGGAACTGACTGTCCGGCCCCATAAACGCGATCATCAGATACATTAGCTTCTCCAATGGACTGACTATCTGCAGCCCCTGCTGCTCCAGCTGCTGCACAAAGGTCAGCGTCATGCGCACCACTTGGTTCTCTGTGCAAGATGAAAGTTCTTTTAGTCTTGGCTTGTCCGCAAATAGTTCTGTGTGTGTGTGTGTGTGTGTGTGTGTGTGTGGGACATCATACCCGAATATATTACTGCTGGAATCTGCTGCACATTCTGCAAATAGTTGTTGAGTATGAGACGCAGCTGGAAGTACGGCCAGTCCGGCGGCAGCACAGGCGCCTGTGTGTAGCACAGCGACAGCGTGGGATCCCTGTTGTCCTGCAGCAAAAGAAGGAGTTAATATAGACTAAATTAAATCAAATAACTTAAACTATAAGAAATGCAATTATAGAAGTAAATATTAGAACCTTAAAAAAACATAATAAATTAAATGAAATAAATAAATTAATATGAATAAATTAAAATAAATGAAATCAAATATAATGAACTCAGTAAAATCCATTAAATAAAATAAACATAATTAAATGAAACAAATTAAAAAGTAAATTAAACATAATTCATTTTAATGAAATATAATTAATTGAATTAGGTATAAGAAATTAAATATTGATAATAATTATAAAAAAAATTAATTTAATTAAATAAAATAAAAGAAATTATATATAACATATTTAAATATAGAGAAATAAAAGTTAAAAAAAAAATTAATGAAAACATAAAAGTGAATTAAAAATGGTACAATAAATTAAATATAATAAACACATTAATTATAAAGTTAAATACAATTACTTGAAAGCAATGTGATAAGCATCTAAAAAATTTTAAAATATAATTCGTTAATATAAAAAACCAAATGTAGAAAATTAAAATAGATAGAGGAAGTTAAATAACGTGTAGGAAATTCATTTAAATAAATGATTAAATTAAATAGAGGAGATTCAATATAGGGTTAATTAAATAAAATGCATGAAATTAAGTTGAATATAGAAAGTTTTATAAAATATAGAAACTTAAATCAATATGATAAAAAATTATAAATAAATAGGAAATTAAAAAAAATTTATGAAATTAAGTTAAATATAGGAAGTTAAATTGAATATAGGAAATTAAATAAAATGCAGGAAATTAAGTTGGATATATAAAGTTTTTTAAAATATAGAAAATTGAAATATAATAAAAAATTATAAATAAATAGGAAATTAAAAAAAATTTATGAAATTAAGTTAAATATAGAAAGTTAAATTGAATATAGGAAATTGAATAAAATGCAGGAAATTAAGTTGAATATAGAAAGTTTTATAAAAAATAGGAAATTAAATAAATATAATAAAGAATTATAAATAAATATAATTATAGTCTGCAATATACCTTTATGATTAAATTTCAAGGAACATTGCAAACAATAAAGAGTACCGATTAAAAAATATATACATAAACTATTTATAGATAAGCATAAAATAAATCAATTATAGCACATTATTAAAAAATAGATATAATATAAAAAATATAATTAAATGCTACAACTTACCGCTATGAAATGTGAGTAGACAACTTCCAGGCAGCTCTGCTGCAGCAGCTGCAGCGACTTCTCGTCCAACTGCACATACTTGCCGCTGAAAATGTAACGCTCGAAAATACCCTGCATTTGCTTGGCCTGCGCACTGCTCAGGCAGCACAGATAATTGTAGACCAACTGCAGCAGCTCTGGCTGCGACAAATACGTCTCAATGCCCTCCGTGCTGAGCAGCTGATGCACGAACTTGAGCTCGGCGCGTGCGAAAAAGTTGCTGGCGAGAAAGCGATTCAATCGCCGACTCAACTGCACAAGATACTCGCCCAGGGGCTCCAGCACGGCGGGTTGCATAAGTGCGGCGAGCAGCGCCTGCCTGCTGCTGCCATCCTCCAGCGGTGTGTCGAGAAAGGCCCAGAGGTTACTCAACAGCTGCACCGGATACGTATCGCTCACAATCAACTGCGGTCCGCAGTCGTGCATTAGCACAGCGCCCACATTTGGCAGGGGGGCGTGCACATTGCGCCTATCACTCAAGCTGCGTAAAATTATAGAGCTGCGCCTGTGGGTGGGTGGGAGTGAGTGTGTTGTAATTAAGCCCCGCCTAATTGTCAGGCTGTGAAGTGCACTCACGCCAACTGCTGCTGCTGCACGCACGCGATGAAGACATCAGAAGCCACAAAGCTCGGCAGCAGCTTGTGCAGGAACTGCCGGAACGAGGCGGCGCCCAGGTAACCATGCCGTGCATACCAGCCAACGGCATACAGCACTGCACTCAGCAGCGTCAATTGCGAGTACTGCAAACAAGATGCAAAATTCAGTCGAGCTTATGGTAGTGCAATCTCATCGAGTGCTACTCACATCCTTGAGGCCATCGCTGCGCGTGGTTGCCCTGTGCAGCCAGCTGCAGCAGCAGTTATGCAAGGGCTCCAGCAGCAGCTGCTGCGTCTCCATGTCAACGCCGGCGCCGCTCTCGCCGCTGGCCACCAGTGCGACGAGCAGCGCTGCTGCGTGCTGGCGCACGAGTGCCGGACCGCCCAACTCGACAACGCAATGATTATAGTGCCAGTCGAGCATTTGCCGCAGCGCGGGCACAAATTGCCTGGGAAGGAGAGAGAGAGAGAGAGAGAGAGAGCAGAATTAAAATCATAGCTATTAACAACGCCTTGGCCGGCAGCTATAAAAGTGGCCAGCACACGGGGCAGGGCACTAGTACGAGGCACACTCGACTGCAGCAATTACAATGTACTACAAGTCCACGGTATTGACACTGGCCGCGCTGCTGCTCTGCACTAATGCTGTAAGTTGATTGCTCTTAGCCTGCACAATTAAATCCTGCTAATGCGCCAAGACAGTTACAGATTCCCGAAGTGGTCAGAAAGCAGGTGAAAAAGGTGCATACACGCTGCATAAGCCAGACGGGCGCAAGTGAAGGTGAGCATATTAAATATATTATTTAAAAATATATATATATATTAATTAGCAGACTGCATATATATATATATATATATATATATATATATATATATATCATAGCAGATTATATATACATTTAAAAAATATATATACATTATTATATAATTTAAAAATATATATATTAACTAGCAGACTCTGCAACATATATATATATATATATATTACATAGCAGACTCTGCCTATTTATATTATATATACATTTAAAAAATATATATGCATATAGACAAAAAATATATTATTTAAAAATATATATATTAATTAGCAGACGCTGCTTAATAATATTATATATACATTTAAAAAATTTATATGCATATAGATATTAAATATAATTATTTTAAAATATATATATTATTTGATGCTGATGCTGCTTAATAATATTATATATACATTTAAAAAATTTATATGCATATAGATATTAAATATATTTTTTAAAAATATATATATTAATTAGCAGACGCTGCTTATTAATATTATATATACATTTAAAAAATATACAAACATTTTTATATCAATTAAAAATATATATATTAATTAGCAGGAAAAATATACATGCATATAGATATTAAATATATTTTTTAAAAATATATATATTAATTAGCAGACGCTGCTTATCAATATTATATATACATTTAAAAAATATACAAACATTTTTATATCAATTAAAAATATATATATTAATTAGCAGGAATAATATACATGCATATAGATATTAAATATATTTTTTAAAAATATATATATTAATTAGCAGACGCTGCTTATTAATATTATATATACATTCAAAAAATATACAAACATTTTTATATCAATTAAAAATATATATATTAATTAGCAGACGCTGCTTATTAATATTATATATACATTTAAAAAATATACAAACATTTTTATATCAATTAAAAATATATATATTACATAGCAGACTCTGCCTATTAATATTATATACATTTAAAAAATATATATGCATAACTATAGCCTACATATAAATCTCCCTCCATTGCAGCGCTCATAGTCGAGGCACAGAAGGGGATACTGCCCGACGATCATGCCTTCAAATGCTTTCTACACTGCCTGTTCTATATGTTTGGTCTGGTGCGTATTACAGGGTACAGGGTATATTTCCTAGAATTCTATAGCGCCTGCTTATTCTCCCTGAACTGCAGATCGACAGCGAGCAAGTTATGCACTTCGATGCACTGCTAGAGGTGCTGCCCGAGGAGCTGCATCCCAAGATCAAGAGCCTGATGGCATCCTGTGGCTCAATAAGTGAGTATATAGACCCAACTACAATTAACACATAACTACTCTGCGGTTTCTCTTCTGCCATCCAACAGAGGGCGCCGATGGCTGTGATACTGCCTTTCAGTCGGTGCAGTGCTACATCAATACGGAGGGCCTGTTCATGAAGGAGATCATCGACGATCTCTTGGGCTAATATTGGGCTGCACACACACACACACGCTCACACACACACTCACTTGAAGATTTCGCGATCCACGATGCCGAGCAGCAGCAGACACCGTAGTATGCGCAGTGCCTCAATCTGCACGCGTATCAATTTACCCTGCAATTGACCAAAAAAAAAAAAAACAATCAGAAATAAAACAAGCAATAATTGCATACTGCTTCCAACCTTGATGTCCTCCCGATAGTATAGATACTCTTTCAGCCGCGCAATAAACTGCTCCTGTGCCAGCTGCTTGGCTATGTCCAGGTGCTGGCAGATCAGCACGCGCCAGAGCTTCAGGCAGAGATACTGCGGTGTGCCATAGAAACTGGCAGCTAAGCAGAGACATGAAAAATATTTATTTATATATATATATAAAATATTCTGAACAATTCTTACTGTTTGGCGTTATGCTCGGCATAAAACTGTTCGCTAGCACTTTGAGCAATTGATCCTGCTGCAGCATTTGCCTGGCTGTGGCCACATTTGTGCGTGCCATGCGTATCAGCAGCTTCAGGCACGACTCCACTGTGCTGTTCTCAGGACGCACCGAGTCCAGTATGAAGCTGTGGTAGGCAAAAGTCTTTAGTAGAGTATATACATAGTGCAACTGGTACTCACCGCATGCGCTGCAGTATATTCGTGCGCAGCAGGCAGCTCATCAGATCCGTTTCGGCCAGCTGAAAGTCATCCATGGACATGCGACTGTCGCCCTCGGCCTGATCCTCATCCAAAATATCGGTATTAAAAGGCTTTGCATTTGTGCGCAACAGCGCCATGTAACGCTGCAGAAAGGCAAAGGATGTGGGATCACCGGACTCATCGCCTTCCACGAGCACCTGCAGCGTTGGCTGCCAGTGGCAGTAGGCGTTCTCGTAGATGTGATCCAGCAGCACCTCGTCCGTCTCGTTGTAGAAGAGACGTGCCAGCGCTCTGCTCACCACCTCCAGCTGAGCGGGTGTATTGTCATCCAGGCCAAAGCGCAGCAGAAAGAATATCTTGGAGATGGGCAGCTCCAGCACCTGGTCGTAGAAGCCCTGATTATAGATGCTGAATATACCCGCTATGGCGCCAAACGCCGAAATGCGTTGCTGCAGCACTGTCGAGCTGTGCGGATGGAGTGGAATAAATAAATATATTGATTAATAAAGGTATACAAATTAATTATGAATATTAACACAAAATATAAATAGAAAATTATTAAAATAAAATATAGGTAATATAAAAATTATTATTATAAATATAAAAAATATTAAATTATTAATAAAATATATAAGTAATATAGAATTAAATAAAAAAAAACAAAACTAAAACCAAACAAAAAAAATAGGAAAATTACTGATTACAAATAAAATAATATAAAATTATTAATACACAACAAAAAAAAAATATAAATTTACTAAAATAAAAAGTAATAATATAAAATTATTTAAAAAAAATTAAATTAGTTATTAATATAAAATTATTAAAATAAACTAAAAATAATATAACATTCTGAAAATAAAATTTAAATACTATGAAATAATTCAAATAAAATAAAAATAATATAAAACTACAAAGAATATATATATAAAACGCTCCTCTGGAATCTTTGGGATATAGTAGTCCGATTTGGTGGAAATTGCAATATACTATTAAAAACGTTGACCAACCAAATTATTGATAAAACTCTTACATTACGAGTGTAAAAAATTTTAAGACAAATAGTTTAAAACTATAAATATAAAAAATAAATAATATAAAAATAAAATAAAGATATATAAATAAAAAAAATATATATATATATAATACAAAAAAGTATATAAATAATGAAACTTAATGTATAAATAATAAAAAAAAATACAAATGATATATATCAATATTAATTATTAATTAATTAATTATATTAAATATCTATTAATAATTATGGTATATATAGACCCACCGCGCCAAGCGAAACAGCTCCTGCAGCGTATACCCCGGTCGTTCCGGCTCCTCGCCGTGCAGATACAACTCGCGCTCGTCCAGCTGCTGCTGCGCCTGCTCCTGCAGCGAATGCGGCAACAGCACGCCCTTCCAGTCGAAGCGCGCGTTGAACTGCTGCCCAGGCTTGAGCTCGGCCAGCTTTGCGGGTATCTCACGCATCCAGTCGAGCTTGTGCTCCTCAATCAAATTGAAGTTAAGCCAATTGCCCTGTTCGCTCTGCTGCAGCAGCTCGTGTGCCGGATTGGAGCTGGACAGCGCTATGGAGGCTGCCGGAGGGGATGCAGCAGAGCAAGCTGGAGTTTCGCTGCTGCTTGGCTTGGGGCTGGCTGCAGCTTGCTGCTGTGCCTGACGCTTCTTGGCCAGCAGTTCGACGAGTGAGGGATCTGTGGAGTTGACAGTGGATTATTATTATTATAATTATTATTTTATATTGTGCTATTGCCATACCCAAGGAGCTGAGTAGCTGCTGCCGCTCTGCCATTATCTGCTCCACGCTCAATTGACTCATAAGCTTCACATTCTCCGCGTGAATTTCCGCCGTGAGCTTGGGATCCTGCACAATTGCGCTGCAACCAGGAGCTAAAGCTACCTGATCCGCAGGCTCCGCCAGAGCCTTGTGTTGCTCTGCGCTGTGCTGCTCGCCCAGCAATTTGCGTGCAAATATGCTTTTGCTCTTGTGCTAGAGAGTAAGTTGGCATTAACTTGGGGATTGCCTGAACCTCATGGTAGTTACCTGTGCGGGCTGCGTCTGCGGCTCCGGCTTGGCAGCTCGCTGCATACCCGCTCGCCGCTCCACAAGCTCGCCCAGCACGTTGTTTATGAGTTTATGGCTCACTTTGGTGCCACGCACATCGCCCAACATGTTCTCGTGTATCTCAGCAAGTAATACTCTATTATTCTCCGGACTCTGCTCAGTGGCAGCGCGGGAGGGAAGGCTGGAGGAGGAGCTGAGCGGCGCCGGCTTTGGTTCCGCTGGTATAGTACTTTTGTTAGCCACAACTGAACTCTCTTTGCTCTGCAGCCTTGCCTGCTCTCGCTTTTGTGCGAACAGCGATTTGCCCGCAGCTGTTTATTAATTTAAAATTATTTATTTATTTATTTAATTCAAAACTTCGCAGCGAAAGCTTGAGCTACTCACGCTTCTCCACGCGCACAACTGTTGCCGCCGGCTGAAAGTTTGGATTCTTCGCACGCTCCGCATTGAACTCGGCTGCCATGCGCAGCACATCCTCCTCGCTTTCGCCAGGTTTTAGTTTTTTAAACATTTTGCGCGCTGTTTGTGGCTAAAATCAAACTTAAACCCAAAAAGCGCACAGCGAAACAAAACAGCTGACTGTGCTAGAGATGTGCATCGCGAAGCGCAAGTCACCCTGTGCGCGAGCAGCTGATAGTTGCTGTGTTGTATCGATGGTTCACAGCTTGATAATCGATATTTGACATATTTTTGTAGCTTTTCCACACTGCTTGCAATACACAGCTGCAAATAAACGATTTTTACTGAGTAGTTTTACACGAAATTTTCAATAATAAATTAAGTAAATGTTAACAACAATTTGTTTATAATTGTGCTGCTACATTTACGTGTTAGTTATATTTTGAATTACATGTACATTTAATAGTAAATTATTAATATATGATAATATTTATCGATATGACTTCAATAAATACTTGCGTGCTGTACTAAAATATCGATACTAAGTGCATTTTTGTGTTTCTTTTTAACTATAATAATACGCTATAATAATATGGGCTATGTAATAATTTATATACAAATAAATGTTATAAAATTAACATATAAAAGCAACAAAATACTGAACTTGCGCTATAACGTCATGCCAAAATATCGATACTTGATAAGCTACTGTTGCTTTCCAACACTGGCTTCAGTCACTGCGCGCGCTTATTCAAAATCAATTCCAATTGCATTACAAACATTTACAAAAAAAAGCGACAAAACGAACTTTATTCCATGGATATTACTTTCTGAACGTGGTGCCCGTGTCGGCGACACACTTGAGCAGCGACTGCTGCGCAATCAGCGTATCCTTGTGCGGCAGCGCAGCAATCTGGAAGAACAGATCGATGCCCTCCCTGAAGAGCTCAATGGCCACTTTGGTCTGCTGCGCCTGCATGGCTTCGGCCGCCTCCCGGTACGACTCCTCGATCTTGATGAGCTTGGCGACGCTCTCCTTGAGCGAAATGTTCTTGCGACAGCGCGGACAGCGCACATCCTTGGCCAGATCCTTGGGGAACTTGAGCAGATACACACAGTTGGCCGAGGTGCACCTGCAGCGAGGGCAGTTCATACAGTTGTGGGCAGAGCAAATTGGAAGTGCTACTTACCAGAATCGCACCTGCTTGTCGAGCTTCTGCAGCAGCGGCCAATTTTCCTGGCACGTCATGCAGTTGCAGCTGAAGGCATAGCGACCGCGCAGCGAGCGCTGCCGCTCCTTGAGATTCATCTTGGTGAAGAGCGGACCATAGTTGACGGCGACCAGCTCGTTGGGTCGATGCGGCTTGGTCGCCGTCAGCACCAGCCGCTTGCCCACATAGTGCCCGGCCACGCTGGGCCAGCACTCGTGATTGAAGTAGGAGCCGGTGCCATAGAGGCCCGCACCCAGATAGATGATCTTGCTGCCCTCGAAGCAGTGCTCCGGCGTGACGAGCGTGTGGTAAATCTCATGCGCATTATACTGCAGCACCTGCAGCAGGCCCAGCAGCGCGGTGGCCACTTGCAGCTCCACTGCGCTGGGATTGACGCCTTCGGTCTTGCGGCGTCCGAAGTACTGCGCCTGCTGCAGCACACGCATGAGGAAGCCGGCCATGAGGGCGCGCTGCAGATGATCGTCGGCCTGGCGCACATCCTGATGCGAGCAGAGATGCTCGTACAGCAGATTGGCCGTCGCCAGGCCCGCCTCCAGGCTGGCGGCCTGCGTGAACACGCGCAGCGCTATGAAGCACAATATGGACATGCCGGACCCAATGAAGAGATCCATGAAGGCGCACTCGAAGCGATGGTACGACTCGCAGGCCTCGCCCATGCACTGTGCCGAGCAGAAGGCAATGCCCGCACACTGCAGGCAGGGCACCGGCGTGCGCAGGCTGTGGGGGGCAGGAGCTGATTAAAGAGATCTCGTATCAATGGATGCCACCTACCGCTTGAAGCAATGATGGCAGTGGCTGCCATAGAAGCTCGGCAGCAGGCAGGCGGCAACGGGCTCCTCGCTGAGCAGCACATCGCCCGTCTTCAGGCACTCGCTGGCCACCACAAAGCGTCCCTTCTCCTTGGTGTCCACCAGCTTGACCACACTGGCGGCACCGCTGAGCGCCGGATTCTCGCCATGCGTCAGCGCCGGCACCACACCCGCCGGCGGCTGCTGGCACTTGGCCGGCTGCAGTGTGGCCAGTTCCTTGCGGCTGGCGGCGATGAGTGCGTTATCCGCACCCGCCAGCTTCTCGGCGATCTTCAGCGAGATCTCGGCACGTGCGGATTCGCCCATGGCTGTCAAAGGAAGTAGCGTTGAGCTGAGAGATTGGTTGAGTGCGCCACTGCTACTTGCCTGCATACGCCTTGGCCATTTTGCAGTAGTAGTCGACGCTCTGCTTGGACTCCAGCCCATAGTTGGCGGCCAGCTTGAGATCACTCAGCGCCGCCTCGCCCTCGCCCAGTGCGATGAGTATGCCGGCACGTGTGCGATAGGCCAGCGCCAGCGACAGTCCACTGTCGATGGCTTTGTCCACCTGCGGTGCCGGTGCACGCATTACGGCCAGACTGGCATGGCTCAGGGCCTGCTGCAGCAGCTCCTGGCGATCGGCATCGACCTCGGCACTGCAGCTCATCAGATACAGCTTGTCGGCCTGGGCGCGCTGCTGAGCTGAGAGCAGCACCTCCTTCTGCTTGTACACCGGCTGCACATGCTCCAGCACGCCCAGCACGGGATCGCAGATCTCGCGATCACTGAAGATCGACAGCACGCGCGCCGCATTCGACTTGAGCTTGCCGAAGTAGTTCTGCAGCCACTTCTCGCCGCACGACTCCTTCACGTCCAGGTAGAACTCGTTGAAGAATCCCTTCTTGTCGGACTGCACGGTGCGCGTGGAGCAGATCTGCTGGTAGTTCGTCTCGTACTCCATCTTGTGCCACTCCAAATCGTTCAATTATATAAAATGCAATATAAATATTTCCTTCGATTTTCTCTTTTTTCTGTGGAAAAAACTCAATTTTCTTCTTTGGCCTCTGCGAGCAGTGGCAACAGCTGGCGGACGGTCGGTTATCCTCCAAAAATAGACGCGATCGCCACACGTTATAAATAATTACGCCGGATTCTGCAGTGAACTGGTGCCAGTTCTTTTTCGATGTTGTAGTTGCGGCGACGCGATCCGCAGTTCGCCGGCAGAGTTCGCTGCGCGATCGGTGGAAATTAATTATGGAGTACAGTAACAGATATAGTTGATATAATGATATATTAAAGATATCACATATTCATATATATTCCTTTATAAATTCAGTTTTATCATTAGCTTCAGGAAAATATAATTCAGAAAATATAAAAAAATATTTATATAAATTTATCTTTACATAGGTAATATAGTTCAAATAAAAAAAATATATAGTATTATATATAAAGCAGATTTATATCAGAAATAAATTTCATTATAAATTAGATACAGGGTTGCCCATATTCGACGGACCCATGCAGCATTTTCCATCGTTTTCGCCAACATTTCGGCCGAAATAGCGGCTATTTCTTCACGAATGTTGTCCTTGAGCTCTTCTAGGGTCCTTGGCTTGTTAACGTAAACCTTTGACTTCAAATATCCCCACAAGAAGTCAGGCGGCGTCAAATCGGGCGAACGCGGTGGCCAGTCCAAATCACCATTTTTCGACACCATTTTCGTCCGATCGCCTTGGTCGACTTTTATTTGGCCTCTTCGGATTAGAAAGAGCCTCACCAGTCGTAAATTTTTCGTATAAACGCTTAATGGTGTTCTTAGAAGGCGCACTTTTCACATTTTTTAATTTTTTAAAAGCACGTTGAGTTTTCACAATTGACTTGTTCTGTTGAATGTAAATTTCAACTATTTCAGAGCGCTCGCGTGGCGTGTATTGTTCCATGGTAAAAATCTGCTTGGACTGACGCTTCAAACGCGGTATGTCATTAAGCGATCTGGCATCTCTGTCAAAAGTTATGGCGTCGTCAGATGGGTCCGTCGAATATGGACAACCCTGTATGCTACATAAAATAATTATTAATTAGAATATATAGTTAAAGTAATTAAGCAAGAATCAGAAAGAATTTCAAAAACCGTATAAAAGCTATTAAATATATAATATATAACTTGACTATATAAATTACAGTATAGCAGCAGCTATATATTAGATATTTATCCCTTTATATATTAGTTATATCTTTTTAATCGTAAGACTCTGTATAATTGGACTATATAAATTAGAGTATAGCAGCAGCTATATATCAGATAATTATTCCAGTCTTCAGTGATACGATATAATCGAGAAAGAATTGCAGGGAGTTTTGAAAATAATAGTACAGCAGCTATACCATATATATTATATATGAAAAATAGTAACAGTTATGGAAAAATTAGACATACTATCATGAATATATTTAATAAGGAAATTAAACACAAATACAAAATATAATAATATATAGTTTAAGCAGTCGAGAATTTATTAGGGTGAATCATAAAACCTGGAGTACAATGGATATAACAGACATCAGTTATATGTAGAACAGTTCTGTATAAATGGATGCCCTCTAATATACCATATATAGTATAAGCCCCCGCTGTAAATTGACTCCCAGTAGCTTTACGAAATAGACCATTATAAAGACAACAAACACAATAAATATAGGATATAGTTTAAGTACACATTGGAGTATGCTTCGCATTTATTATGTCGTTTATATGTTTAACTCGATTAGGGCATATAAATCACATTAAATAATTTATTTAAAAATTAGCTAAACGTACAAAAATATAACAATATATAAATATACATGTGTGTGTGTGTTTGTGTGTCTGTGTGTACCGCCCGATCGGGCAGTCATTTGTCTGTATAGTTTACGTTGATTTTATCGCCTTGAAACATTATTGAATTCAATATTAATTTACTGGAATATCTCTCAAATAGCATAGAGACTGGCATATGTATATATATATTCATATTCAAAGTCGTATAACTATATTTAAACATTTAATTACGTTCGCAACTACTGGGAAAATAACTCTCATATAGTGCGGGGGAACAATCGAAAAACCGAATTGAGCATTTTCGAAATGGGGGAAACTTCTCGCAATTCTATGACTAGAATCAAGCTATATATATATACTGTATATAGTACGTACGGGGGGGATTTACTCAGCTAGAACACCAAATATTGATCGATATAAACAAATAAGCTGTGTTGTAGTTTTAAGTTTGAATTTATTTGTTGTTGTTGTTGTTGGTTTTAAATAATGCATATGATCTTGTCTTCGATTTCCATGGATGATTTAGTTAAATAGATGCAAATGTTCATAGTTCTTTGTTTTGTTTGTTGTTTTCAATCAGAGCATGTTGATGTTGTTGCGGTTACATTTTACAAAAATGCGTAATTATATATGTATATAAAAAAAGAGGAGAATTCACAATGTGTACAAATTCAATTCAACTAACTAAAGATAAAGTACAAAATGATAAGACATACGAACTGCTTTCTGCTTTCAAGCTCAAATGAGAAATTCAACTAGAATTTGCGTGTGGTGTGGTGTACGTGTGTGTGTGTGTGTGGTGGATCGATCGATTGACAGTTTGTTTGATTAAATAAATATAATTTTGTTTGTTAGCTTTAGTCACAATGAATCTCGCTGGCAGAATACAAACTAGGAGAAATGTCACTAAACTTAACAAATAAAATGCTACAAAAAGTCTCAGCCTCGCCGTCGTTTGGAGAAGCGCATATAGGTATGTGTGTTTGTGTGTGTGTGTATGCATGTATGTGTGTGTGTATATTATAAACTATTATCATCACATTTCAAACATTAAGTGTTACTTGATATTTTTTCGGTAATGTTACGCTAAACAAATACGAGTAGTTTATGTCTTTTTTGTGTACAAGCTTAAAACGCGCCTAAGTATTTATTTATTTATTCGTTTCGTTCTCCCCCTACTAAAAATGTCAAATTCTCTCGTTTATCCCGATTTTTTTTTTCAGTATTTTTTTTAGTCAAACCTAACTCGAATTTCGCTAGCAATTCGATGCACTCGCCTAGCTCGTCCGATTTTATACTGTCTCTGTAACTGTTTTGCTTTCCTTTTTTTTTTTTGGTATTTTATAGCACTGCCACGACCACCACATACATAACTAGTCGCAGCCTGCCTACACTTGTGTACATCCATAAATAAATTAGCACTTAAAGTTACAACGGCTTGAGCCTACTGCGATCGTCGGATAAGTTAAGAGTTACAGCAGAGACTTGGGATCGTGGTTTACACTCCACACACTCGCAGGCCTAATTATAACATTTTTTTTGTTTTTTTTTTTTTTGTTGTTTTTCCATATTTATAAATAAATTAGCCATAGTATCACTTATTTTGTATTTTTAGAAAGTAACCAAAACTAATTTAACTATAAATTATAAAGAAATATACACCAAGAGCATGGAAGAGACTTGTTCTACACTTAAAGAAAGCAGCTAGTCAATTGTCTTGAGGGGACAGAGAGCCGGACAGACACAGCGGGAGAGAGAGTGTGAGAGCGAGCACACACGTGCTCCTCCCTCCCCCTACACGATCAATGTCCGTCTCTCAACTCTCTCTCTCTATGTCTCGCTCTCACGCTCACTCTCGTTGCGGCACAAAGAGAGAGCGAATGTCGGGCAGTTACTACCACTCTACTACTACTATACAAATTGGCGAACCCATTGCCACGCCCACGCGCAGACCCGAAGAAGACAGCACCATCCCATCTGCCCTGCAGACGACCGACAGACGGCAACGTAGGAAGGAGAAGTAAGCGAGTATATAAACAGATCACGACATTTTGATGCCCAGCGCTCGACTCGAGTACTCGTAGACCACGTAGCTAATGGAGACGGCCGGCAGCACCTTCAGGAAGTTGGGCGTAATGCCACGATACAATCCGGTTAGGCCCTCCTGCCGCACAATCTTGCGGAACAGTCCGGACATGGTCTCCTCGCCGCTGTGCGCATCGCTGCTCTTCAGCGGTATTTGCGTTTTGCGCGTCTGCCCTGTAAACGATTCGGCGGCTGTGCGAAAAGAGAGAGAGAGAGAGAGAGAGAGAGGATTAGTAAGATTAAAGCCAATCACATAGATGGCATTCCAACTGACCTTGTGCCTGTAGCCGTGTGCGCACCAGAGCCAGCGGATAGGAGCACAACTGTCCCAGGGCGCTCGATGTGCTGCCGCAGGCGAGCAGCACCAGGAAGCTCGGCTGCTCGTTGTTGTCATGGCTGGCGATGTAGCGTCGCTTGAGCGTCTCATAGACGGCCAGATCGATGCCGGCATAGGGCAGTATGCCCAATATATTGGGCACATAGCCGCGATAGAAGCTGCGCGCACCCTCATGCTTATAGATCTTGGCCGCCGCATCGGCAATGCCCGCATACTGTCCGGTCTTGCGCAGTGCCAGTCGTGTCTTTAATACTTCCATGGGATAGATGATCGTCTGCGAGATGCCGCCAGCAGCGGCGCCGGCATAGAAACGCTCCGCAATTGTCATCTGTCGCGTGGAGTCGTTGCCGCGTATCAGACGCTTCATCTGCTCGTAGGCGGCGAACTTGAGCGCCGTCTCCGGTGCGATTTTCAGCACATTGATGCCATTGCCACGCCACATGGAGCGCGAGCCGCCCTCCTTGAGCAGGATGCGCATGCACTCTGAGATTCCCATGCGGCATGTTTGCACCTATAGACAAAGCAATTATTTTAATGCAATTCGACATGGTCATGCGCTCCACTCACCTGCAGAAAGACCTTGACTCTGTCCAGCGGCGCTGTGCACGTGCGTGAGACGGCGCCAGCGATGCCGCCGGCCACCAGATGCCGCCACCAGAGACCCGTCTGCATTTCCTTTTGCGTGAAGTCATCAGGTACATTCATATCCTCGCCAATGTCGAGGTACTGTAACGGAGCGAAGGCAAAGCCTTGATTAATGACTGCCAACTCAAGGGACTTAGAGACTAGCGCTAAACTATCGAACTATCGTAACTAGCTAGTAACTATCGAAACACATGATGTGATGAGCAATTCGTGCTGAATTTGGCTAACTACAAAAAAACAAAACAGGGAACACAGAACAGAATAGAATAGAACTGACACAAACAAACAATTGTTATGTGTAGCCTCTGTTCAGGTGCGTGTTAGGTGGAGGCGGTAGAAGGGTTTTGTATGGTTTAGGGTAGGGTAGGATTAGGTCCGATTCACACCAGTTCCTTGTTGCTTGCATTCTTGCCCAGCACCAACAGCACCGAGAGCAGCCATGGTTGCACGCCAGCCTGTAAGTATTACGTTAGTCCCAAAGATGCAACAATGTAATCGAATTAAGCCTCTAGCCAGAGAGAGAGAGTGAAAGAAAGAGAGAGAGAGAGAGAGAGCGAGAGAGGAGAGAGCGCAGCAAAGCAAACCAAAACAAAACAATGCGGAAGCCCATTTTCAATACGCTGCAATATGCAAAACTATTCTAAAATAAGAAACTCTCCCCGCCAAGCTTATATCATAGACACTACGTGTGTGTGAGTGTGCGTGTGTGTGTGTGTGTGCATGTTGCATGTCTCTGCGCGTGTGCTGGTAATGCTATTAATTTGCGTGATTTCTATTTCTACCCAGACGTGCCTCCGGTTGCGTAATTTGGCAATTTGTCGAATTTCAAATTGTTTTCGCTTCAAGCAATTATTTTGAATTTTTTTTTTTTTTTTTTTTTGTATTTTGGAGTATTGCGGTTAAGCGGGATTTCTTTTTGTTACGAGCATTGCAAGTGTTTCCAGTGCTTCGCTGCGGCGATAAGACAGCGCAAAGCGCTGATAAGCCAAGCGAAATGTCAGCAAAAGCTGTCTGCAGGCGATAAAGACGCTCGTGATGTGCGAAAACTGAAACTTTTACCGGCACATTGGCACGACGTCTTCGTTGCCAGGTTCAAGTTTAAGATGAAACAAATTAAGAAAGCTACCCGATAGTAGCACTCGATGCTAAAATACTGTTCACTTAATTTTGATAAAAATTTAGCTTTATATTTTAGCTTAAAATTTAAAAAATCGATTTTTTAAGGCGGTGGGCGTGGCATTCCAAATTTAAAATAAACATAATCTGCATATGCTATACAGCTATCTTCATGGCAAATTTGAAGTCGCTAGCTCTTAAAATAGCTGAGTTCTTCGCATGTATGCAAACGGACAGACATACGGACAAGTCAAAATTGACTCTACTATTCATAATTTCACTTCTTTACAAAGCTGATAAACCATTTCAGCTCATGAATGGTACACGAAAACACTCGGATATAATTGCAACGCAAATATATGAACGAACCGAGCTCAAAATGGAAAAAATTGATTTTTAAAGGCAGTAGGCGTGGCATTCCAAATTTTAAATAAACATAATCTGCATATGCTATACAGCAATCTCCAAGCCAAATTTGGTGTCGCTAACTCTTGCAATAACTGAGTTCTTCGCATTTATGCAAACGGACAGACATACGGACAAGTCAAAATCGACTCTACTGTTCATACTTTCACTTCTTTACAAAGCTGATAAACCATTTCAGCTCATGAATGGTATACGAAAACACTCGGATATAATTGCAACTCAAATATATGAACGACCCGAGCTATTTCAAGGTAAAACCATTTTTGCAGGGTTCATTTGCCCCGCAAACAGAG
Source organism: Zaprionus bogoriensis (assembly GCA_035046045.1). Lineage (NCBI taxonomy): Eukaryota > Metazoa > Arthropoda > Insecta > Diptera > Drosophilidae > Zaprionus > Zaprionus bogoriensis. Next base: position 2,299,940 of record JAWNOI010000145.1, read on the forward strand.
AAATATCATTGAAATCAGCTTGATCTTAAGTCAAATTAAAAAGCAGCCAATGCGACAAACAACAAGGCACTTAAAAAATCTGCTCCTGCTCAATGCTAATTTGGGTAAATACGACAAAATGATATTATATGCAAATATGGTCGAGTTTATTAAATTTCATATTCATATTCTCAGTTGTAGTAGATGGATGCGGCCAACGGGTGAGTGACAGGCACAGGCACCGACAATTGTTATTTATTCATTCATTCATGTTCACGATTATGTGAATTTCCGCTTATTTGCATAAATTGTAAAACTCTTTAATATTCAGAGGGAGATCTAGTACATGTTTTTGTTTGATCAAGCGATTAGCAGCAATAGCAAAAGGCTAAGGCATCATGTGCCCATACCTTTTGTGCCTTGAATTGTGTGAAAACTCGCTGCATTTGGACATCATCTTGATGATTTTCCACTTGCCAAATGCGAATTCTTGGACTTTATCCATATAAATATGCCTGACTAGGCGCGTAATAGCTATAGACGAAGCACATGACAGTGAAAACATTTCTTTATTTCTTTGAATTGATCTATTTTTGGAACTCTGGCGTATTTATCGCTGGCAAATATAAAGTGGAGGCTCGTTTAGCGAAAAATACACACACACGGGAAATGAAATCGACAAGGCAAATATACAGACATACCATACACCTATATATAGGTATGGCTGGCTATTATAGTTGGTCGCTTTGTAAAACCCCCCAGAGCCCAGGGCCGAGCTGAGCTTAGCTCAGGTTTTAACTAATGCACAACACGAAGGCAAACTGGGCCAATACCAGCACCAATTGGAGGCCAAGACGTTGAGACGTTTCAGCTGTAAAGGGTAATCCAAACCGGATAAAATTTCTTGTGCGCTCACCCAATCACTTGCTCCATCACGCTGTTGACTCACAAGCGTTTTATGGAATGCGATCAGTGGGTAATACAACTATGACGCAAAGCCTGCCAGATATATGTACCTACGCGTGAACGTCAGCAAATTTTTTGTGCGAGTAAACAAGCGTGCAGGGGCCATAGTTATCTGGCTTTATATCTCTCCTCTCTCTGTATGTAAGCTGAGAGCACAACAAGTTTACAAACTGTTTACGCAGTTCACTTGTCGTCACGGCAAATCAGCTGTAGTCCAACTGTCGAGGGGGTAGGGGGACACATGACTCAGTGGCCAAGCATGGCTAAAAGTTGGCCAAGAGCACTGAGCATAATGACGTCGGACGCCGCCGGAGCGCTTAGCAACAGAGCAAGCGAAACCCCGCAAGGCGCGTACCAAGTCCGCACCTACCCGTCGCTCTAGCGTGCATGTCTATGCATGTGTGTGCGTGTTCAAGTATGTCGTCGACACGATTTGACGATCGTCAAAGACGAAGCCGAAGACAGGGGCTGGGGCAAAGCATGGACATGGGGGTTCGACCGGTTTCAAGCATATCAGCAGCAGCAACACTTGGCACTCGGCTGTTGCCATGCGCGCCGCGCCATACACTACGTAACTCCGCGCGAGATGCCACAACACACGTACAGCAGCAGACAAGAACGGACAAGAGCGGACAAGCAATAGTTGCAACTGCAGCTGCCGCTGCAGCTGTGGCACCAGCAATTTCTGGCGTATTCTCTCGCTCTCTCGATAAGATTAATCCTACGTATGAGTCAACACACATCCGGAGCTGGAACTGGAAATGCAGAGAGAGCTTTGCACTAGGCTCTAGAGCTTGGGAAATTGCACACTTCACGTTATCGCACACAATACTATATATACTATGTATTTCTTTCTGTATGGTATTATGTGGAACTGTGGACCTACCCGTCCCATCATGTCACGGAAGATGACCACGAAGTCCTCCATCATGTCGCCAGCGACTGCCATTTGCTGTATGTTATGGTAATCGACTGGCAGATTGTATTGGTATGTGCCGTTCCGCAACATGTTGGCTCCGATCGAGAGATATATATATTGAGTTGGATCACACTAGTTCTCTGATATTTCAGTTATTTTATATGGTTGTAATTTTGCAATTTTCTTGAAGCTTTCACACTAGTAGTTGTTTTGCAAAACTTTCACTCAAAGTTGTACGCGCATTTAGGTAGTTGGCTGGGAACTTTGCTTGATTCGTGGGCAAACGGAACGCGTCGCTGGGGTAAAAATCGCGTTAACAGTTGCAACGAAAGAACGCCAAAGTCGCCTCTCACTATATATATGTATGTATGTGTGTTCGCCTCGCGGTGCGAGATTATGGTTATATAATAATAATGCTACGCTTAGCACATTTGAATGATGTTGAACGCGCAACGCACAACCTACGCGTGAGCCAGCTGCCACAAGACTGAGAGCTGACGGCACAGCGATCGTGGCTGTCGGCGGCGCTGCTGCGCTTCTCTCGCTGACGTTGACGTCGTTGCGCGGGTGAGCAGTGCTGCCCACGACTTGATTTAATAGCCAGATAGCTTTAAAAAAAATGCCAAAGCTGGGAAATTCCGCAAAAAGATATGCGTAAAAATAGCTGAGCATTTTCTAAGCTTTTGAAAATATATAAAAACATGTTGTGTAATATAAATTTAAGAAAAGAAGTTTAAGATTGATAAAGCATAAATCCAGAACGTGAAAATTCCGCGAAAAGAAATGCGTAAAAAGAGCTGAGCTGAGTTTCTAAGCTTTTTTTTGTCAGTGAAAATGTCTTAAAACATTTAATGTAATGCAATTAAACAAAATTTATAAAAAAGTAATTTGTTAAAGTTTTTTACGCCTAAGTATTCATTAAAAAAAAAAATTGTAATATGCAAAGAAAAACATATAAACCTGCAAATATTTAAAAACAATATAACTATTTTATTTGCCCTCAAAAGCTATAATATGCAAATAACTCAACTTATTATTTGATTTACTTGACGAAATAAATAAAAAACTGAAAATTTGCTAAAGGTTTTTCAACCAATTATTCATTTAAAAAATGGTAAGAAGCAAAAAAAAACCATATAAAACTGAGACTATTTAAAAACAATATCAATATTATTTTCATTATTTTCCCTCAAAACCTAATAATATGCAAATAACTAAACTTTTTATTTGATTTACTTGAAGAAATAAATAAAACTGAAAATTTATTAAAGGTTTTTCAACCAATTATTCATTTAAAAAATTGTAAGAAGCAAAGAAAACCATATAAAACTGAATATATTTAAAAACAATATAACTATTATTTACCCTCTGAGCCTATAATATGCAAATAACTAAACTTTTTATTTGATTTACAAGAAAAAATAATAAAACTGAAAATTTATACCATTTAAATGTTAAATAAGTTCATTTTCACTTTTATCACAATACCCCCTCGATAGTCTATTATTTTAGTATTATTGTTATTATTTATCTTTAAACCCATACTATTGATGAACAATTAGAAGCATTCAATCAAGAACACAATTAAAAATGTCCTCTTTTAAATGTAAACTTCAAAATTTAAATAAATTCTAATTTTAATTCTTGCCCACACTTGAATTTTGAAACTAGCTTTTTCTGCGGAAAAAAAGCTGTCGTGGCAGCACTGCTCACGAGTCGCGATTCAAAGTGCAAACGCCGTCGTATTTTCATTCGTCTCGTCTCGGCTTGCCTATTATCAAAACAGCTGGCGCGTGGCTCTCTCCCGCTCTCGCCGCGTGCGTCTTCTCTTCCGATTGAGCCTCTAAGTGGCCTCCAAGCTTCAGTGGCAAATACCCAGTGCCCACTCTCCCCATACTCGCGCTGCCGCTCGCGGCATGTAAAATGCGCCTATTGTCAATTAGCCGCTGTTGTACACACGCTAAAACATACACACACACTCAATGTGTGTGTGTGCATGAGTGAAAGAAAAACAAAATCGAATTTATGACATCTTCATCGAGCGGAGTAGACAGCCCGTCCGACCCACCAACCATCTACAGGTTTCTTTTGCGGAATTTTCGCATGCTCGGTCCCGGGTTCGGCCCCGGTCCCGGTCCCGGTCCCGGTCCCGGAACCGGTTCACACCGATTTCGCACTTAATCAAGGGCAATACTCAACGCCGCCGCCGAGGGGTGACCGAGCAGAGCATTCGGCATTTGTTGATAGCCACATGACGGGCGTATGATTGACCGAGTCTGTCGCCCCGTCTACTGCGCCGTAGCGAATCTAATGTTTACAGCAAAATTCATCACGCCCCTTAGTTCCAGCCTGCCGCCGCCTGCAATTTATCTACAGCTTGCGATGGAAAGTTTACAGATTGCAATCCAACGTCACGGGTTACGCAGGTCTTTTATAGCCTATATAGGGTAGGTGTTCCCAAGGAGATTCTCGGAGCGAAGTCTGTTTGCGAAAAAACAACTAGAAGAGGGCTCGAAGTTAAAGTGTACTCGACTCGCTGATATCCAGTAATCAGTTTTGAAATTTTCCAAGAATATGACAAATAGATTAAACCTCATATATGTAGAGTAGAAAAAAGATATAGCAACAATTAAAAAACTAAAATCAATCAAATATTAAAACTTATGCAGAAATCAATCATTTTTTGATTGCAAAAATATACCCCATTTTCCAAATTCGCAGGGTATGTATATGACAAATAGATTTAGATTTGTATATGACAATAGATGTAGAGTTTAAGATGAAAAAAAAAGAAATAGCAAACATTCAAAACTAAAATCAATCAAATATTAAACCTCACGCTGAAATCAATCATTTTTTGAATGCAAAAATATACCCAATTTTCTAAATTCACAGGGTATGCCTAGCACAAGCTGTTCAGCTTATCACGGCGCAAACAAGTGTAATGCAGTCTCAAAATATTCGTCGACAAAACACGAAGCTCCTATATAGATTGATTAGGTCGAAAGTTCCAGGAACAACAAGAAAAATAGAAAACACTAAACACGGAGACACACCCATTTGTTGTGACGGAGACACAGACAAAATATTCTATTCTAGAATTGTACGTCGCCGCGGGTTGTAATAACGCAAGAGGCTTCAATCAATTAATTTACGATGATGCCACTAAATATCGGTCAATTCGAATCAATTGGTAAGTTGATCTACTAAGGGTAGAAAAATCGATACGAATTATTGTCCAGAAGATGCTAATAAATAGCAGTCAATTCTTAATATAACTTGACACGTTTCTTTAATTAGATTCGATTGCGTGATTAACTGTTGCTACAGCTAAATTTCTAGTATATTACTAATACATATTAAATACAAATTTATATATATGTGCATACGTATTAGCGTAAAGCCTGCCACATATTTCACAACTATTAATCTTTCCGTGAACTTGCGGTCATGTTCTCTACGGAATTTTCATGATTCCATCGAGTTAAATTTACCATGCAGCTCATCTGCATGGTAAGCCTCAAGCAGGTAAAGCCATTTTATGATCGTAAACAGAATAACAGGAAATACGTATAAACAACGGTCTAGACACCTTTTCCATTAGCGCGTGGTAAACTGCTGTACGCTTTGTTATGTTCTGATCATGATAATAATGAAACGAAATTGTATTTACTTGGGGTTTTTTCAAGTGTTATCAATCCTTTAGCACATTGGCAATGGCCGGAAAGGTCTGGGGTCTGTTAAATCCCAAAAAAGTAATTAGCTCGTAACACCGCAAATGTTCGGTTAATGTGGAAATTAAAAATACATTTAAAACTTGAATAACTCAAATGGAAATCTGGAAATTGTACAGTTGAAAATTCATATAAAAAAGGTGCAAAAAAATGCATATGCATGTATGGAAATTATGCAGTGCACTGATTAAGTTTCGACTTAAGACTCGAAAGAAAGACTTATTTTCCGCTTTATTTCAGCACTGTTATCTGAGTGCAGATAACGAAAGTCATTCCAGTTGAAGCCCTAATGAGCCAAATTCGATAGAGCTTGAGCTACAAACCTATAAAGTATATACCATAGTAGTATCTCTGCAGGGGTATATAGAAACTTAAGAGGTTATCACAATTACCCCTAGAGGGACAACAATTGCTCTCAAGTGAAATAAGGGGGCCTGGACTTTAATCGCCCACTGTACTTTACAACAACAATAAAGCATTTCTTCGTAAACACATTTTGCAAACGGACAAGCAGTTACTCTTATCTGCGACCAATTAGTGGACTAGCAGTACTGCTCCAATACCTTTCACTTAATTGACACGCCAGCCGTAGACCTCCCTGCCAAGTGTCAACTTAATTATGTTTGAGTTTATTAAATTCCTTGGCTGTTTGCTTTTGCATATTAATGTCAAGATATGCCAAATTCGTATTTGACATTTCATTAGTCTAATGAGCGAGAGGCAGGGCACGCAGAAGAAGCCTGCGTAGCAACCATACACAGGTACAGTCGACAACCTTGACTATGATGAAAAGTAAAAGCACCTCCCCCAGCTGACATGTGATTATGCGCAGCATTATACACTGCACACCATAAGAGCATAAACAATTTAATTAAATAATTTAAAAAAAAATGTAATATACAAAAAAAAAAAAAAAAAAAAAAAAAAAAACCATCAAAACAACAACAAATCCGTGTAAACAAAATGATCAAAGCAGACATACTGAACGTGTCAGTTCCCCCAATTTAGGTGCAGAGTGCCAACGCATCGTTAGAGAGCAAAAAAGAAAAAAAAAAAAAAAAAAAAAGACTGATAAGCGCGCTAGCACGCTGGAGGATCAGCAACGGCCTCTGACAGGCCCGACTAGACACAAGCGCATATAGAACTAAAGATATAATCGGGCAGCGTAAAACAAAGCGTGATGAAATACTCCGACAGCTTACGTCAGCCAGACGGAAGAGAGAGCGAGTGCCAGAGCGCCTCTTCTCGTAGAGAGAGACTGAGAGAGCTCCGAGCTTTGAGCTTTTCACGCTCTGCAGCGAAAGTTGCAAGATAATGATTGGGAAATTGGACGCGATATTGAATGAACATGAATTGTAGATAATACGAGTAATAATCGCATGGGGTTGTATGGGTGATTTCACGCACAATTATGCGTGAAAGCGAGGCATACTGATACGAAGAATGAGCATGGGCATGGGCATGGGGATTGTGAGAGAGGCAGATGTGCCCTGCAACTACTACACATACGAGACACTACAGTTAGAGGTAATAGAGGTATATTGGTAGTAAATTGTAATTGTTATTAGTTAACGTTTGACGATATATGTACCTTCAGGTCTTCCTCAGTTAGTCAGGAGTGTTGTGTAAGCAGGTACTACAGTTAGACAGTAGACAGGTGTGTATGTGTGTGTGTAGGGTATATTGAAAGGCAAAATGTTTTGTTTGTATGGGCGGGCGCATTTGAACGAAACGGGGAGGGTAAAAAGGTTTGAACAATTAGTCTTAAATGCGATACGATTCAAATAAACAACAGCAACTATGCTACCATATAAATAAATATATATACATATATATATATATATATAGACGTCTAGACAAAGGAGCGCAACTGAGTACAAACTGGATGTGGCTCTAATTGGAACAGACGTCTGCCAATGCACAGGGCTCCGCTTACAGTGTAAACACACATGTGCAGGCCGAGAACGCGCGTCTTGCTTTCAGTTCAGGGCAGACACATTCAGATGCTTAGACTATAGACTTATATATATATATATATATATATATATATATATAAACATATATAGATTGAATTACGAGCAACTACTGCTAACACATACGGACTACACTACAGGGCTGCACGCACGCCTCGACTTACAGTAGAGTGCCGCCAAAATTTGATCAGATCATGGATGTCCGTCGAGGGCGCCAGCAGCATGAAGTCGCGCCACTCGTTGAAGCTGATGTTCAGGCTGCCATCCTTGTCCATTCTGTGAAGGCAGGCAGGAGGAAAAAAAAGAAAGAAATCAGTTAAAATCTATTGACCAATCGAGACGTGTTCAAAGCACCTGCCGAGTAGTTTTTTCGCTTCGTCAATGTCCACCTCCAGTCCCAGGTCCTTGAATGCCGATATTAGCTCCTCCAGATCCACTTTGCCTGCAATAGCGACACGGCAGTTATATCACATACTCAATATTATATATATATATTGTACCAACTTACCATCCCGATTCTTGTCCAGGTGCGAGAACTGCAAGCAGAGATTCTTCTCGTGTTCGCGCACATAGTGCAGAAACTCGGCGAAGCCCACGTTTCCGCTCTGATCCTTGTCCGAACTTTGCAGAAATTTCTATAAAATAGACACATTTAGTTGCATAGATATATCTAATACATACTATATTATAAATGCCACCTGCCCCACACAATTGGCGACAACTGTCCGCCTAACCTTGGCCCCAAAAATGGCCAAATAAGAATGCGCCATTTGCCAAAATCAATATAATTACATGATTTGCGACACGTTGCTCTCATTGCACACTCGCACGCGCCCCTCAAAATAAATACACAATAATTATGCAAAGGCACATATCGAGACACCCAGATCGAGATACTAAGAAAGCGATACAGAGAGAGCAAGAGCCAGAGCAAGAGCAAGATCCCTGCTATTGTTGTGCACACCACAGCGTAACAGAAACAGTCAACGGGCTATGCAAATGTTCACGAATTCCCGTTTGTGCTTCAAGTTGAACACATTTAAAAAATTTTGAAAACTATATATGTACATAAAAAAATTGGAAAAATGTATGCTAATGAGACCTTTCGACTTTTTGACACACGACGCATGACATCATCGTGCCAGAGAAAAACCGAGTTAAGAAAGCTACAGTCGAGTGCACTCCACACTGAGATACCATTTATCCAGTTTTGGCTTTGAAAATGAATTCTTAGTATTAAAAAAATACATTTTCACATTTGTTCCTCGCACACGCATGCACTTTTTTCACACATACAGTCAAACACGCCTGAATTAACGCTACATGCATATGCCGTTCTCACGCAGACAGGCAAACGTAACTCTGCTGCATCGCAGCTACTTTTGCATAACGTCTATAACATCGGTTTTTATAGTCCGATCCGGCTGCAATTTATAGCGCATGTCAATACTAAGCTTAGCTACTTGTGTGCCAAATGGTCATACTGTAGTCCTAATAAGTTTCTTTATATTGCAGCTAAAAATCGAAAATGTTGATTTTCAGAGGCGGTGGGCGTGGCACTTCAAGTTTGAAATAAGCATAAAATGCATATGCTATACAGGACTCTTCACACCAAATTTGGGCTCTCTAGCTCTTGCAATAACTGAGTTCTGTGTGTTTATAGAGTCAAACGGACAAACGGACATGCCTAAATCGACGTAGCTACTAGGTACTTAGGTACTTTGCATGTTTCGCCATGCCTGCTTCTGCCCGCTATACACGGAACTAATATGCCATTTTTCTGGTCTCTCTAGCACTTGCAATAGCCAAGTTCTGGGTCTTTATAGCGGCAAACGGACAAATGGACAAGCCAAAATCTACGTAGCTATAGGTACTTTGCATTTTCCGCCATGCTTCCTTCTGCCTGATATATACAGAGCTAATATGCCATTTTGCTTGTCTCTCTAGCACTTGCAATAGCGGAGTTCTGTCTACATAGCGGCAAACGGACAAACGGACATGCCCCAATCGACTTTGTATGCTCCGCCCTGCCTGCTTCTGCCCGCTATATATACCATTTTTCTACTGGTATTACTAGCTGTAAATTTCCTAATTTTACGAGCAAACATTAGTCAATCAGGGTGGCCATAACTCACCTCCGCGTAGACGCTGGACAGGCCGAACTCATGCAGTGCAGCCGACAAATCGTGTATGTCGATTTTGCCGTCGCCATCGCGATCCAATTGATTGAAGATGCGCTCGAGCCGCTCCTCATCCTCGGCAGGTATCTCGTTCGGCATAATGGAGAGCGGCACGCTCGAGACGGGCACAGGAGTTGCGCCCGCCAGCGTCTCAACACTGTGCTCCTCGGGCGCGACAGTGTTGAGATTGTAGGGTGACGTTGACGTTGACGTTGACGCCGTTGCGAGTTGCAGTGCATGTTGCAATTGAAGCCGGTGCTGCCCTGTGGGCAGGACGCTCTCATAGCTGGCGGCAGAGCTCAATGCTGGCGCGTAGATGGCATTTGCCTGCTGCGCGTAATTGTAGCCGTTCGCACGTTGCGGCGTCAAATCGATATCAACGCGTTGCGCTTGCTCCGCGTGCTGCTGATGAGGATGTACTTCGGGTTGCTGCTGATGATGATGATGATGATGATGATGTTGTTGTTGTTGTGCTTGATGCTGATGATTATTATTTTGCTGCTGCTGCTTCGGCTCGGGCTGCTGCTCAGGCTGCTGACTTACTACTAGGGACGCGTTGTTCTCCAAACCGACTTGCCTTTTAACCATTCTCCAGATTCGTCTTAACGCTTGGCTTTCAAGTATTCCCTGCTTTTGCTGTCGCTTTGCTGTTGCTGTCGCTTTGCTGTTGCTGCTGCTGCCGCTGCTGCTGCTCTCTGGCGGGGTATGTAGGGTGATGGGCTGGGGAAATGCCCGACACAATTGTTGCAAGGTTCAAGATTTTCGTTAAGCAGGCGCTTCCTTCTATGGCTGGCACATTTTGACCGAACTGTGTGAACTGAACGTGGCAAGGCGCAGGGGTCTGTCTATAAATAAAGAGATTCGAAATTTGTTTTTTTTTTTTTTTTTTTGTTGTTTATTCGTACACACACACACACGCACACATACATGTATTGAACGGCATTGTTTTAAAATTATCGGCAGCAGCAGCATATACAGTTTTTGGGTTAAGACAGCTGCCCCCCTCCCCCCGCTCCCCGTCCCACTCCGCCCATGGACCATGGCTTGCAATCAGCTGTGACGCTGCTGCAGGCGGCTCGAACCGGTTCGCTGCGCTGCCGAAAATGAAGTCATTGGCAGAGCACTTTCTCTATTGAGAAATTTTCTAGCATGCGCCTGCTGCCAGCTGGGCAACAGCATTGATTTTGTGCTTTCCCGGAAGCAGCGGAAGCCTTGAAAAGTGACAACTCCCCACACGCACACAGGCACAGACACAGCCGCACGCACAGACACACACACACACACACACACACGCACGCAGAGAAACCTTGCGTGTGGAGCGGGTGTGGGCGTGCAGGCAGGCAGCCAGGACGATGCTGGAAGTTTCTTTTACGTTTTCTCGCATCCGATTTTGCGCACACACACACACACACACACACACACACACACACTTGCAATGACTCAAATTTCACGTTAATTAGTTCTGCTTTTGATTTGCCAAATTGGCAAAATTCAATTTCTTTTTCCATGCGCACACACACACACGCACACACATATATATGTACGTACAGCGCACGCATGCACACACACACACGCACACACACTCACTAGTGGACACGCTGTAACGCATACAAATGGGGATTCGCGAGCCGCGTACCTACTCTCGTGTCGCTCTGCTTGGTCCTGCTCCTGCGAACGGCTGGCGCTCTAGAAGATTAACTGATGAATTTGATGCAGGCTGCCAGCGGAGGTGTCTAGTTGTGTGTGTATTTAACTGTGCGCTCTGCCAGCTCGTATGTTATTAATGCGATGAAACGATAAAAACGCGTCCGCACAGTCTGTTCAAACGAAAAAGAATGAAAGCAAAGAGAAAACCACACACACACACACACACAGATATGCTTTTATCTCTATCGATATATCGATATGCGTGCAGACTGCAACGGCAGGCCACAACGATATCGATATGGCGCACAATTTGAATTAGCAGCAAGAGCATAATTTATGTAAAGTAAGAATTAAAAAATAAATACAATTTTGCATCCATTTATATATATTTTGGCTAATTAATTCGCATTGTAGTATTTTCATTTAAAATTGGTCTAACCTGTGTATGAATAGAATATAGCATATGTCGGAGAATAAGGTGGGGGCACGGGTGTAGTTGGATCTTCATCCTGCATGATCACGTTAATGGCACTTCGCACAGCAAGTCGCTTGCCATGTTCTTTGCTGCGCAATTCCAAACAGACTGACTCGCAAGCCATCGTTCTCAATTCGCCGTATTCCATTTCGCCCGTGCCATTTCATCACAACTATTCCATCATTACCTTAACATTCTCTTTATTGCATCAGCCAAAGAACTGCAAGCGCCATGCTCATTTGGGACTGTACCAAATGATGCTCTGTCCATTAACAGAATGCTACTTAACATACTTTCCGTTAAATTCAAACCAAACATCTTTAGATCAGTAACTCTACGACACGGCCTTCCTGACATTTACGCGTCCTCGCGTATCAGGTTTCTCAATATGTTTCATCATAATAATAACTTCTATTCATCATTTTAATTTCATTCATTTTCTTTGTAATTTAACATTCCATTTTGCATTACCCTACTACTAATTTCTATCTTGCATCAATAAGCAAAAGAAAAGTACTTTCCATTATAAAATGAACATTACGATCAACAACATAATTCATAGAATCTTCAGGCACAGTATTACAGTGGTGTCCCTTGCCTTGCTCAACTTTCTTTTTTTTTTTTTTAACTTAATTTCACCATACATATCTCTTGCCACAGTGCCTTTTCTCTTTATCTTTTCTCATCTCTATGTACCATAACTCCTCTTAATATCTCTTCATCACTTTACACTCTCAGGCTCTTGCTGCACACACTGCAACGCTCACACGCACACTCTGCGTACTGGTCCCTCAGGACCCACATAGCCCCTCGTCATGCAGCTACTGCGCAGATAACTACATGACACGGCTCTAGCCTTTGTAAATGATTCAATCCGAGCTTATGGTACCTACGAGTGCCTCAGTCGGCGATCTCTCGTACACATTTGCCTCTTCCTCTACGAGTGCCTCAGTCGGCGATCTCTCGTACTCATTGCCTCTTCCTACGAGTGCCTCAGTCGGCGATCTCTCGTACTCATTGCCTCTTCCTACGAGTGCCTCAGTCGGCGATCTCTCGTACTCATTGCCTCTTCCTACGAGTGCCTCAGTCGGCGATCTCTCGTACTCATTGCCTCTTCCTACGAGTGCCTCAGTCGGCGATCTCTCGTACTCATTGCCTCTTCCTACGAGTGCCTCAGTCGGCGATCTCTCGTACTCATTGCCTCTTCCTACGAGTGCCTCAGTCGGCGATCTCTCGTACTCATCTGCCTCTACCTCATTAGGCATCGGACGCAGTTCCTACGAGTGCCTCAGTCGGCGATCTCTCGCACTCATCTGCCTCTACCTCATTAGGCATCGCACGCAGCTGCTCGTGGGCATACTTGTATGTTCGTTTGCTTGAAAGAGATTTCAACATATAACGGTCACCACCTTCTCCATTATGACAAACGGTCCTTTAAACTTTGGATTTAGCTTTGTTTGGTGCCGTTCTTCACTTTTGAGCAGGACATGGTCACCTACATTGTAACTTACAATCTTAGCCTTATTCTTATCATATCGTTGTTTCTCGTATTCTGCATTTTTCTTTATGTTTTGTAAGGCCTTTGATCTAACATGTTCGATGTCTATTTCTACTTCTTCTACCATTGGCATCATGCCCATTGGTCTTGCCTCTTTACCAATTAGTAACTCTAACGGACTAAGCTTTGTGACTCTATTGGCCGTGCAATTCATGGCCAACTGCACCTCTTTTAAGGCATCCTGCCAAGATCGCTTGCTTGTCTCAACAAGTAGCCAGTTATCTGTAATATCAGCCATGCATATACGTACTTCCGCTATTTTGGTTGACCTAGTAACCTTGTCAATTTTTAGTGGATTGCGCGAAAGAAAATCTACATGTGCCATACTATTTCCTTTTCTATATTCTACCTCAAACTCAAAGGACTGCAGGTATGCCCACCAGCGATGGACCCTCGGCGTTAATTCTACTTTATTACGGCTAGCTTTTAGTGAATTGCAGTCCGTGAATACAACGAATGGACGACCCTGCAAATAATGACGAAAATGTTTCACTGCATCGTACACTGCTAGTGTCTCCAGTTCATATGAGTGGCATCTTGTTTCAGCCCCTGTAGTACACTTGCTATAATATTCTATAACTCTTGGTTTGCTGTTTATCTTGTGCATCAATATGGCTCCATAGCCATCTGCACTAGCGTCAGTATGGAGTTCAACCGGATATTGTGGGTCATAAATGATAAGAACTGAGTCACTAACCAATACAGATATTATTTCTTGGCGCACCTGTTCATGCTTCTCCTGCCACTCGAATTTGCTATTTTTTGACGTTAACAAATACAACGGTTTCATCAGTGCATCGTGCTTTAAATATTTGTCCATGACCACGTGAAACAAGATCTCTATCGAAAACTCACATATCTTTACTGTAGTAAGAATTTGCATTGAACATGTTACTGAACCTTCAACTATGCCGCTTATAAGTACAGTGTTATTCATTCTCTTACCAATGAACTTATTAGCTAATTTTTCTTTCAATAGGGAGCACTCTGCCCCTGAATCAAAAAAGTACGGAACGGGCTCACCATGTTGGTACATAATCCCCTTTGGGTCGACGACGGTGCACACATCCACTCGCTTCTCATAAGTATTGCCCTAGCTTGACGATGAAGAGGTCGGACACTTGGTTGCAATATGGCCTAACTGGCCGCACTTGTAGCAGGTTAAAGTTGACATATCCCTCTTTGGTGTGGCACTGCCGTGAGTCGAGTTGAATTTTGTCTCACTTGCGTCTCCCGGTTTTCTGCTTCGACATTCTGCCATTTTATGGCCAGGTTTGCCACAAGAGTGACACTTTCCTTGCCATGATGTTCTCTGCTTCTTTTGTTCAGGGACACTGGTATATTCTGGTGTCCCGCTGTCATTGCGCTTACCAAACGCATAGGCACGCAATTGTTGCTCCAGTTCACTTCGAGTTTCGATGTTCGTTGTAAACAATAATCGCTGCAGCCGTTTATCTATTTGCGCAGCATGCGCCAACACGACCGATACGGCAATTTCTTCGCTGCTCAAATTTTTCCACTTTGACAGTAAAGCCGTTACTTGCCTGCTAGCATACACAGACAAACACTCGCTTGGCTTTGGTTTACTGCTGAACATATTTAGCAAAATGGCCGCTGGCGTCTCTACACCATCATATCTTTGGATAAATAATTCTCGGAACTCCAGCCACTTTATTCCGCTGTAACAGATTTGTGACAGCCACTGAGATGCTCCTCCTTCCAAAGAGTTGCTTAACGCCATGACGAGAGCGCTACCCTCCAGCATGTGCTCTGCCATGATTATATCGACGGTTTTACACCATGCAGCGGCATCTGCGTTCGCGGCATCGGGACAAAACTTTGGAAGCGTTACTTTATTACTGGGCTGCGTCACTGCTCTGGGAATCTGCATCGATTTAATTAAGTCCCGAAAAGATTTGTTTTGCGCTTCAAATAATGCACGCCATTGATCGTTCGATAAATTTTGGGGCGAGGCCGATCCCACTTCTGATGTCGGAGAATAAGGTGGGGGCACGGGTGTAGTTGGATCTTCATCCTGCATGATCACGTTAATGGCACTTCGCACAGCAAGTCGCTTGCCATGTTCTTTGCTGCGCAATTCCAAACAGACTGACTCGCAAGCCATCGTTCTCAATTCGCCGTATTCCATTTCGCCCGTGCCATTTCATCACAACTATTCCATCATTACCTTAACATTCTCTTTATTGCATCAGCCAAAGAACTGCAAGCGCCATGCTCATTTGGGACTGTACCAAATGATGCTCTGTCCATTAACAGAATGCTACTTAACATACTTTCCGTTAAATTCAAACCAAACATCTTTAGATCAGTAACTCTACGACACATATATATGCCTGGAATTGGGGAACTTAAAATCCGTTAATTACATTAAATGCGCGTACAAATAATTGAGGCTGAGTGGGGTGGGGTTATAGGGGCCATAGTACAATAACAAAAATAATACAAACAAATCGTTTTAGCCTGACAAAGAAAAATACACAATTTTCTTGCGCTTAATTCATCAACAAGTTCCACGCATCATCCTCGGCGCTCGCCTTGCCGCCCGCCCCTGCCCCTGCCGCCGCCGCTGAGCCGCTCTTGGCCTTCACATTCTTCACGTCGAGATTGTCGAAGCCCTCGCTGAGCTTGTGCGACGTCTCCTGCATCTTGGCGCTGCGCCGTGTGCTCTCGCCGCCCGATGGCGTATTCTGATACGAGGTCTCCGCATTCTGATAGCTCGACGTGCTGAAACCGGACCAATCGTCGTCGTGGGTCAAACCGCTGCCAACGGCGGCATTGCTATTGCCAGTACCTCCACCGAGCTGCGTTTGATATGAGCTGGAGCCGCTGAGATGCGTCTTATTGCTGGCGCTGCCCTCGTGCTGCCAGCCGCCCCAATCGCTGTCGCTCACACCGCTCTGCTGGCCCAGGCCGCCGGCCAGATTGCCGCCCACCGAGTGCGAGCGCTGATAGGCATTGTCCTCCATGCTGGGATCGTTGTAGCCGCTCTGCGTGGACATGTTGCCGCTGCCGGCCAAATTGTTCCAGCCGCGTTTGCCCATGTCCGAGACCTGCAAGCAGCGAGGATGAAGTTAGCAAAGGCATGGCCGAATCGTAGTCTGAGATAATCAAATAAAAGCTTAGCCTGCCCACTACAGACCTTGTAGGCCACGTCGCTGACACCGCTCTGCACGCTCTCTAGCAGGGTGCCCTCCTTAATCTACAACCAAGAGGAACCAAGAGGAAATGAAATCATAGCAAATCATAAGCAGGAAAAAAAAGCAAACATAGGCGCAAGCTCAAATCTCTACAGTTTTCCCACCTTAGTCGAGGCCAGATTGACTGTGGTCACAGCCTTCTCCTTGGCCGTGCTGGCCAGCTTGGAGGCATTTGACGAGAACAGGCTCCAGCCGGAGGCGAGCGTGGTCAGCGTGGAGTCGATCAGCTCCTGAGATTGTGTCTTCGGTGGCGGATCGCGTGTGAAGCCAAAGCCCGCATACTTGCCGCCCTGATTCGGTGGCAGATTCCTAAGCAGCAATATAAATAAGGATTAGGATTAAGGATTAAGGCTTTCCAGTTTTATTAACTGCTAGATGAACGTACTCGGGCCGCGAGGCGTTCTCCATTTGACGCCGGCTGAAGAACTCCTCCTTCTGGTCCTTGAACTCCTGCGTCTGAAACTGCTGATAGCTTGTGTTGTCGCCATAGGCGCCGCCACCATTCTGATAGCCTCCTGCGCCGCCGCCGCCGCCGGCATTGGCGCCGTAACCTGTTGCATTGGCGCGCGACTGCTGCTGCGAGCTGCCGGCGTAGTTGCTGCTGCTGCTGCTGCTGTACGAGTTGTTGCCACTGCTGGCCAGACGCGCCTCGGCATCCTTTTGATTCCAGCTCTTGCCCTGCGCCAGCGTGGAAATCTTATCGCGATACAGCGCCGCCGCCTTGGAGTTGTAGCGTTGCGTAATGGGCGCACGCTCATTCCAGTCCGGCTGATCCTCTAGAAATTCGCGTGCATTGCGATTGCCGCCGGCCTTCATCTTCTCCAGCTCGATGTCCTTCCACTTGTCCATGGTCACGGAGCGCACGAACGACAGGTGCACGCCCAGACTGCGATGCTTCCCGGAACACTCGAGGCAGATCCAGATGCCATAGGTAACCGACACCCATTGGGGATTGTGTGTGCCGCACTCGAAGCATTTCTACCGCAATAAATAGAAATCAAGTTTATACATATGCATGTATGGGTGTATGGTTTGTCTGTGTGGAGTCTCTGCGTTTGTGTGTATGTGTCTGTGTGTGTGTGTCTGCCATTGCGTGGCTCTAACCTTACCGAATTCTCGTCTTGGGGCTTGAGCTCCTGCAGCACGCGACGCGTTCTTGGACTGGCCATGGCAACGGTTCACTGTGTGCGTAATTTCCCAATTTCCGATTTTCACACTGACTTTTCTTTATCGCAGTTTTCCTTTTTGCTTTTTGCTGACGTTGGCGTTGGCGTTGCTCTCTGCAAAACTCTGCGCACGCCGCAGCCATGCAAATTGCAATTGTGGTTTGGGGCTGGGGCTATCGCTCACTTAGCACATTCGATGCGAGCACTTGCGCATTTGTTGTTGCATCAAGCCCAAGGGCAGTGCATAAATATTAATTGACAATAAAATATGTTAACACCGAATTCAACTTGGAATGCTTAGCGTAAGTGTGACCGCATTGCGGCAAGCAATTCACGCGCAATTCCAATTGCGCAAGCAGTGCAATTAAATACCATAATCGAGGTTTTGCAAGCTGGTCACACTGTTTGGACTTTTTCGCATATTTTTTAGTGTTGGCTAACGCGCAAAATTATTTGCACGACATTTTGAATTTCAATAACTGCGCAGTTTGCAATTGGATTGTAAAACAATTTATTTTGTATTATTTTTAGCTGTATGCTTATTTTTTTTTGAAGTTTTACGACTTTTCATTAGTGCGCTTCATCTTTATGTCGAACAAATTCAATTAATCAATTTCGGTTTTCGCCAGGGAGCGCGGCAAACGGAACCACTGTGTGTGCGTGTGTGTGTGCGTGGTGTTATCGTCTTACAAATTATAACTAATCATGCTGATCTGATTTTCATTCATGTTCTTCCGACGGCCTCCGTAGTGGCTGCTGCCGCCGCATCGCACGCACATTTTCGCAGCGTCATGCCGAAAGTTATAAAAACAGAGATTTATCACACTCTTTTACAGTAATCAATCCCCAACTGGCGGTGGATATCAGACAGCGAAATTACATGAGCGATTCCAATTGTTGTACAGCAACAACAAGAACAACAACAACCACAACAACAGCAGAGCCACCGCCACTCGTGTGTGGCCCGCGAGCAGCAGGAGCAGCAGCCACTCAAGCCTCTGGCGCCGGGAGAGCAGCAATTTCCCTCATCCGCCATTAGATTGGGCGGAGGTGAATGCACACAGTGGCAGGCATGCTGTGTGTGTGTGTGTGTGTACAGGCATGCACTGCTTGAGAGACGAGTAGGAGCAGCTCTAATTTTGCATTGGTTAAAGCAGGACAAAACTATATGCAACTCGCTCTAATTGTTTTACATTGAGCTTGCAGAGTACACTGCTTGTCAGTTGAATAAGTACAGCTCTAATTTTACATTGGATTACATTGGATTTTAGATCGTGCATTGACCACGAGTGTGGTGCTTACACTGCTTGACATTTGAGTAGGAACAATATTGGTAAAGCTTATATAATTATCTTGACCCTGCCTACACTGCTTGACATTTGAGTAGGAACAATATTGGTTGAGCTTATATAATTAAACTACATGCAACTTGCTCTAGCTAATGTACCTAGAAAGTGCTGCTTGCACTGCTTGACTGCTGACCAGGAACAGTTCTATATGAGTATAAAGTTGTACTACAGGAATAAGGATGCTGTAAAACCATAATCAAGGGACTTTAAAGTATAACATACACCGCTTGACAGTTAAGTAGGAACTGATCTACGTTTTTTTCTTATGGAAGAAGCTAAAAATATATATTATGTGAAACTTATTGCCTCTGCCCCAGTGCACTGCTTGTTAATGGAATAGGAACAGTTCTACTATGATGTAAAAGAGATTGGACACAGAAAAGACTATATGCAACTGATTCCAATTACTTTGTGTGTGCTGTCAGCAATGTTTGACAGTTGAGAAGAAACAGGAACAGCAGAAAAGGTAAGAATCTCTATGCAACTGGTTCCAATTACTTAACCGGGAGTGTATATGGCGCTCATATGTAAAGCTTACTTTGGGCGACTGCTTGCACTGCTTGACAATAGAAAAAGTACAGTTGTACTTTTCAAGGAGGCAAGTTAGCTAAAACTACAACCAGTTCTAATTACTTTACCGCGATTGTATGTTTAGCTTACTTGTAAAATTCACTTTACGCAATTATATCCTGCATGACAACAGAAAATTCCAAGGTATACTCATAAAGCTAAAACTCCAACCAGTTCTAATTGCTTAACCGCGAGTGTATGTTAAGCTCACTTGCAAAATACACAGCATACAGCGCTGTACAATGGCATAGAAGCAGTTCCACTCTCAATAAGTTTAAGTAAGGTACCAACTTGCTCTAATTGCCTGCCCCCGAGTGTCGGTTACACACACTCTACAGCATTGTGCGGACAGCAATAAATATAGAATTCAATCCGGACATTAGCATATAATTATGCACAATATTTTAGCAGCTCAGCGAGATGGGAATCTCAGGCCGCAGACTGCTGCGCTGCGTTAATTTCAATTTCTTTTCAATTTCGAAACTTGCGCATTTATTCAAGTCGGCGCATTGCTATAATTTGCGTCACACTGTCGCACGCCCATGCGCAGCAGACGCTCGTGGGGCGTGGCCACAAGCGAAGCGAGCTGGGTAATTGGGCGGGCGGTCGGTCGCCCCAGCCCCAGCCCGAGTTGGTCGAAGGATGTGTTGAATTGAAATGCCTGGCGGGTAATCCGATCGAGCCAGCGCTGAGTTATGACGCATGCCCGGCTAAGTGAGCCCCCGACATGGTCCGGCTGGCTGGGCACTCGACGCTTTCAACAACTACCGGGAATGGGATTGGGTTTGGGCTGGCCAGCAAGTTCCAGGCCGGTGGTCTTATCAGAAGCCGCTGTGCACTCCTCGAGCTGCCAGAAATGGCATTGCTGCGCATCCATTATACCGTGCTCTGTCACTGCTCGGGCAACGGGCAACGCCCTGGCCAGCGCCACCGGCCATACTGCAGCAGGTCGTACTACACGCTGAGTTATAGCCTGGATATGATCAAATTATAGGCTATAGCTTTGCATTAAACTCGCATAGAGGGCGCACAGTGCGCGCATGTGCGTTGTTCCCACTGGCATCCGGTCGCTGGCGATGTCCATGGCGATGGCACTCATACCTCATGCAGCTAATCAACAGCTGTCCCTGTCGCCGGCTACAACAGCGCAGTCACAACGTGGCACACAACACAGTGGCACACGAAAGTATGCAAATGAGGCGAATTTCGCACGCCGCTGCCACAAAGTCTGCGCCGCGTCTGCCGAGATCGCGCGTGCAGCAACAAGCAGAGAAAGCTGCAGCGGCCAGCGCACTCGACTGTTAGATACCATGCAGCCAAATATATCTAGATAATAAATATCTAAAGGTGCAAGATTTGACGCTACATACACAGACATGGGAGCTGTGCAGCCTTTCACTGTATCGCTGCTACCTTTGAGGGAGTTTCCATCCATAACTGCTAAGTTTATTGTTCGATCGATTTGAAATTTGCAGCAAACGTCAACATTATAGTAAGCTACGCGCATGTCAATTGAAAATTTTGTAGCTGTTACACTTGGCGTAATATTCGAGTTTAAAGTTTTAAATATAGATTTTCATAAGCGGCGACCGTGGTACTTCAAGTTTAAAATAAACCTAAGCTGCGTGTGCTCTTCAGGCATATTCATACCAAATTTGATAACTATAGCTCTTGTCATAACTGAGATCTGCTTGTTCCAACGGACAAAATTGTAGCAATAGATATAGCCTAATCGACTCGACCATAAATGCTGCTCAGGAATAAATAGACTTTGTTTGCTCTACCACGCCTTCTACTGCCTGTTATACATATTTTCCACAAAACTAATCCACCATTTTTAAGCATAAATGGCATACAGAGCCGCGGCAGGCGCACAGAAAACGCATGCAAATAAAACAAAATCGTTGAAAATTGCACCAATTAAGTGGCAAAGTATACGAAGGACTGGACGGACGTAGCGGGTCGACTCGGTTCGGTTCGGTTCGGGAATCGTCGCATTTATCAGCGATATTAAAGCGTTAAGTGAATTACTTATTCTCTGCTGCTGCTCTCCGATCTCTCTCTCCGTACTCTGCGATCTCTTGGCGTTAGCTCTCATGCCTGTGACTGTCCCCGTGATGCTATTGCTGCTGCTACTCTTCTCCATCTCTGCTACTCCTCTGCTCCATTTACTCACCAGATTCTTCTCCACTTCGCTCTCTCTCTCTCTTTCTTTTGCTACTTCTCTCCTGCTCCCTCCTCCCTATTATTCTTCCTCTGCTCCTCCTCCTCCTATGTTGCCGCCTTGGCTATAAATGTCCGCGATAGCCGCGATGTTGCATGCGACAATTATATGCGCTGGGGCGACGCCAGCTTGGCTCCCGCTCCCATGACCAAATCGGCCAGCCGGACAAACGGACAGACATGCGGACAACATTTGAAGCTGCCGCTAGCTCTGCTTGCTTACACTTACAGCCACAGAGCTGCAAGTCCAAGTCAAACTCGAACTCGAACTTGGACTTGGACTGGGACTGGGACTGGGACGTCGGCTACTGCAGACGCGTCTGTTGCCGCCTTTGCCGCTTTGCGCCGATCTGAGAGCTGATCGATTTTCAATCGATCGGCAGCATCATGCAACCGCGCACAGCTACAGCCCCAACCCCCAGACTGGCTACGAGTCTGACTCTGAGTCTGTCTCAGTCGCAGTCCGCGTCTCTGGGCTCAACAAATCGTGCCAAATAACACAACATAATGACAACAAAGCCGACGACAGGAGCAACAACGTCGTCGTCGTCCTCCACTTGTCCACTTGGGCTGCTTAGCTGAGCCGCTCGCTCGCTCAGTCGCTCGCCAGGTCGGTGATTGCCATTTCAAGATTTTGCCTGCACACATTCCTGCAGAAGAGACACGCACACACGCAGGCACACACACAGACACACACACACACGTCGAGAGCGACACAGGCACACTCACTCAACGAGCTTGTGGGGATCGCAAAAATTAAGAGATATTTATAATAAGCACGAAAACCACTTAATACTAACGCCTTTGGCAATTAAGAGCCACAGCTATAGCACACGGCAAGGATGCCAATCCCGATGCACAGCAACGTCGACTTACAGACAGCTATACATATGCTTGCATATCTGCACCATATTAATTTGAGCTCTGTGTAGTATGCAGTGCTTGCAGCGTATTAATTGAATTAATTTAGCCCATATAAATACGAATCGGATTGATTGCACTTTTTATACAGTAATGATATTTATTCTTCGTGGTACTCAGTTACCGTTAAGGTTGCTGCATTGAAATTTATACCAAATACTCATTAAAAATAGCTTATCTGTAGTTTATTCAGTTTGTAGCAGTGTCACGGTATTTAATTAAATATTTTTCTTAAGCATCTGTGCTATTTCTTGACTTTGCATAGGCATAACTTTCTCGAAAAGCATGCGATTTCGGTTTGGAGTGATATATTGTTAATAGTTTAACAATCTTATTTATTGTCAATTGAAATTTTCTGTTTTTTTAGGATTGAATTTTTTTGCAAATTTTTCATACTACCCCCTGTCAAAAATATGAAAATAGTTTCAAAATTTAGAAAATTTAATTTTTGCTTGAAATCAATTAAGCTTGTTCGAATTAGTATAAAAATCCATTCGCAAAAAGGGTTTCACTTGATTTGTATATTGATTTTCGTTTGGTTTATGATCAAAGCTTCCACTCGATCATTATAGCATTATACATATGTACATCATTTCTAAAAGAATTCCTAAGGTAAACTTTTGAAAACAGCGAAAATTACCAAAAATTTTGGTGAAATTTTAACTTATTTAAAAAAAATCTAAAAACAAAAAAAAATTGTATAGAAACTGCAGATCCTACCACTCACAATAGTCCTGAGACGATCATTTCTTACAATTTACCCAAAGAAAGTTGAGCCAGGTACTCTATAGGGCCTACTTTCCAGGCATAACTACTTGGTAGGCGCCACAAGCCAATCGCTTTGGCCACAGTTCACTGTACGGCGGCACAGTTCAACATTCGTTGCGCCGCAGTGGCGCTCTTTGTAGTTGCCTCCATGTAAGTCCAATAATTCAATATTGTGTGTACTCAAACACCGTATGGCATGATGTAGGGGGGCAGTCAGGGCACAGGGGGCGTGTTACAATGCTTTTCAGCGACTCATCGCGAGCCGCAGGTATGTAAATTTCATGGGCTTAATTGTTTTCATTCCATAGAGATGATAACCCCAGCCCCCCCCCCCTCCTGGCGGTCCACAGGGGTCTTTCTTTCTTTCTCTCTATTCTTCTGTATGCATAGGAGCGCTCGGATTCGTATTCGGATTCGGATTCGCGCTGACGGTGAAGTTGACGCCTTCGGTGGCTCATTACAATCAATAATGTTCGATTGATTCTTTCGTAAATGAATATCGAGTGAGGCGAGTGAATTGAATTGAATAACTGTTTCGAGACGTGGAGTCAGCTCCCCCCCCTCCGGGCTCCTTCCTCCTGTCCGCGTAAGCGAACGATTATACAAGTGGTTTTCTGATTTGACAGGCGTTAAATTAAAATTTAATTCGGCCATCTATATAATTATAGTGATCCATCCGAGCATACGCGACAGAGGACGCTGACGCTGACGCTGACGTCGACGAGTTCGCAGCGCATGTAATTAAAGCCACATTAATCATCCAGCCCCTGAGCAGGGCCCAGTCTCAGTCCCAGTTCGAGTCCCAATTCCAGTCGCAGGCACTTGAGGCTGTCCCCCAGTGTATGTGTGTGTGTGTGTGCGCGTGTGTGTTGGCCCGTCTTGGTAGCCACAAAATTGTCAGATTTGTCCACTTGAGTTATTTTCGAATGCGCGTCGAGCTCCCACTCTCGCCTGCCCCTCTTGCTGCCCCCTTGCTTCCTCTCTCGCTCGCCCGACCAATTATACAAAACCCGTGAGAATTTCTCGATCGTCTTAAGCTTGTATTGTCTTATATATATATCGGCATATATATAGTATATACATGTTGTTTCGCTCTTTATTTGTACTCAGCACGTGTTTCGGTTATAGCATATATATTATATAGCATTATAGTATAAAGTATATATATTATTTAGTTATTATAGTATATAGTTTATAGCATATACTCACATATTATATACACTGTGTACCATAAACTTTAGTATATACCATATAAGACTATGTATGTATGCTAAATAGTATATATAACAGTTTATAGCATATACAGCTATAAAATATATATAGTTTATAGCATGAAGTATATAGTTTATAGCAAATGCTCGTATATTATTTTATATATGTACCTTGCAGTATATATTTTATACGACAATATGCTATAAACTTTATAGTATCTATACTATATAGTACATTTTTTATAGCATACATAGCAAATAGTGTACAGCGCATATGCCTGTATAACTAGGGAAACTATATACTATAATATAAATATTGCATATATATCATATAGCATATATAGTATATACCACGGGAAACGGAATAAATTAAGTAAAAATTGCACTAAGTTAGGAAACAGTAGATATTTTTGTAGTAGTAGTAACTCCCACGGCCTGCATTGCACTGCGCTTCAATTGGCCTCGGATTCCGCTTCCGTTTCAGTTTCCGTCTCGGCCTCCACATTGATCAGCTCCTCGTCCAGCTCGTTGTGCGGAGACGCCGCTGGTGGCGGCGGCGGCGGTGGCGGCGCGGCCATGTGCCGCCAGATGTACTGGCGGGCAAAGTTCAGGGCCAAGGCCGCCGATACGGAGACCGAGGCGGAGGCAGAGCCGGGCAGGGCTGCACGAAAGGCGCTGTGCTCACCGCCCATTGATAATGGAGCTGATGCTGTGTGTGAGGCAGGCGGTGGCGGAGGCGTGGCTATCGCTGGCTCGCGGCCTAGCGGCAACTGTGTGGGGCTGCGACTGCTGCTGCTGCTGGGCAGGCTCTGCTGCTGGTGGTGGTGCGGGCCCAACTCCTGGTAGCCCATGGCAGGGGAAGCAAAAGCCAGCAGACTGCTCGGCTCCGGTGCCGGCGTAGGCGATGTCGAAGCCGAGACCGAGACCGACACCGAGTCGCGCTGCTTGAGCAGATTGACCCGTTGATGGCGACGCCATTTCGCTCGTCTGTTGGAAAACCAAACCTAATTGATCAATCGACGGAGAGACAATTTGTTAGTTGATAAACAGAAGAGCGAACGTCCAGGTCGAATGGGTTAGTAGGCCAGGGGTAGGACAGGGGTGGGGGAGAAGGAAGGCATGGTGTGCGGTACGAGGGGAGGGGAAGAGAAGGAATGCAAAATGGCAACTCAAAGCTCTGTCCATCTGTCGTCGTCGCTGCTCACCTGAACACGCGCCTCGCTGAGCGCTGTGCGCGCTGCTAGCTTCTCCCTGGTGCTCACGCACGGATAGTGCGACTTCTCGAACTCCTTCTCCAGCTCGTCCAGCTGCTCCGGACTGAAGGTTGTGCGATTGCGACGGAACTTGGGCAGATCACTGTCCTCCGAGTCGCTGTCCTCGCCCTCGATGTCTGCAGATAGAGAATAATACCATATATAATAATTGGAAGGAACTGCAGTACCAGGCAACGCCTTACCGATCATGCGATTGGCGTCCACGTCGGGCGAGCGACTGTCCCTGCTGCCCGAGTCCGGCGAGAGCGCCGGCAGCGAGAGTCGCCCGCTGGACAAGCTGTTGTTGGCCGTCGCATTGGAATTGCCAGAGTTGCCGTCGCTGCTGCAGAAGCTGCTGCTGCCCGGCAGCGCGCCACTATTACCAGGCATGGGTACAGCGCTCCAGAGCGCATGATGACCGGGCAGGCTGGCCGGCCAGGTTGGAAAACTCGTGTAGGGATGCGGATGCGTCGGATGCGACGGATGCAGCGCATAGCCATAGCTGGCGGCGCGTGCGAACTCCGCTGCAGCGCGCTCTGCGGCGCGATTTCTCAAGATGCGATTGATGCTGCTGACTGACGGTGCCGTTGCATTGGTGCAGACAGCTGGAAAGGACGAAAAGAGATCAAGACAGTGAGTGAGAGAGAAGGAAAGGGAGGAGAGTACCGTAAGTTCTTGATTATTAGAATACTTTAATGCTTTTTACTATAGTACTTGTAATGCGCACAAAACATTTTTCTGTTGAATACTTTACTACGAACATTTTTTTTTAGAAAGAGAAAAGAAGAGAGGAGAGTACAGCAAGCTCTCGATTATTTCCCAGTAGTTCCGACACTTAAATTATTTATAAACCTGCCAAAACGATTTCCCCTTGACCTCATTAATCCAGACATTTTTTTTTTGATCAGTTAAAGAGGACAGTAGGTAACTATAGTAATTTTGATATTTCCATAATTTTACGGGAAAGGAAGCACTATATTTCGTGAAGTTGGAGACAAGATTTTCTAAAATAAATGCATTTCCAATGGTTCCAAGCAGAAATCCATCTACTATATAAACATTTTCCTGGGACATGATAGAATCACCAAAGGCCTCAACGTTTCTCTGTCATCAACAGTCCTGCCAACTCGAGAAAAAAATAACTAGTTCGCAATCTTAAGCCCGCGAATTTTAAATTGAAAATTCACCTTACTTTTTGCTCACAGTGCGTAGATAATTCGAAGATATTGCAGTGCTTTTAATTTGAGAGCTTATAATCCGGACACCTTTACCTTTACCTCTTTCATACGGACACTTAGTTTTTTATTTCAATAATCCATTGATATTGATAAGAACTGAATAATATT
This sequence comes from Zaprionus bogoriensis, assembly GCA_035046045.1. Classification (NCBI taxonomy): domain Eukaryota; kingdom Metazoa; phylum Arthropoda; class Insecta; order Diptera; family Drosophilidae; genus Zaprionus; species Zaprionus bogoriensis. The sequence goes on from JAWNOI010000145.1 coordinate 2,327,396, forward strand.
GAATTTCAAAATTCCAAATTCTTACGGATAAAAAAAGGACTTTCAAACTTTAAGTGAAGAAAGAAGAAAACGGAAGAAGATAGGGAAAAATTCTAAAGAATGCCGGGAATGAAACCAAAATATCTTTGATATCAAAATATTAATGTTTTTCTAATATATTTTATTGGACAATTCTATCACTAATTGTTCGCAGTATCGAGAGCAGACCGTAGTTACTCAGGCCACCGGATGCAGTGCGTCATGAGCACGACGCGACGCGACAGAGACACAAATTAGATTGACTGTAATGAGCAGACCAGTTGCGATTGGGATCTCGCACAGACTGTGTGTGTCCGCGACGAGTCGCAGTGCAGTCGCAGCACAGTGAGTGACACAAATGTGAGCACATTTACATATCAATCGAGCCTGGCCCGAACGGGACTGGCCTGGTCCAAGCTGCCAGCGGATGTTCATAAATTAGCCGAATCGATAAATCTTGCGCTGCGCTGCAAAACAATGATGTGCTTACAGCGACGAGCGGACGAGCTCTGGACGAGATCGCTGGACGAGCTGGGCTAATTCGAGTACCTGATTGCTCTGCCTACCCCCGCGCCACTCTTCCTCTCGCTCTGCCGCAGTGACCATAAACACATCACACAGTTGCAGTCGCAGCTGAAGCAGTTGCAGATGCTCGCTAATCGCACTGCTGCTGTCAACTGCGAGTCCTACTCCAACTCCAGCTCCAGCTTCAGCTTCAACTGGAGGCAGGCGCGTAGCCTGACCGCCCAGACGCAACGCACCGATCGATCGCTTCGCTGACATTGTGCAATTTCGCTTTTGGGGGTTCCCATCAGTTGCAGTTTCCCCCATTTAATTAGCTCAACTCTGTCGCTTGGCCAAAACCTTTCCCAGCTCCCCTCATCCCCCCCTTCCGTTGTCATTGTGGCCCTCAACTCACCTTCGGTAATCAGTCTCTCGCGTATTTCCCACGCGAATATCGTCGGGTTCTCGCGTTTGTACTGCTCGATCTTGGAGACAACCGTTGGCGTGGCCACCTTCGGCTTGGAACCACCGATCAGGCCGGGCGGACGTAAAGTGCCTGCAAAGAGGGAGAAGATATATTAGTAGAAGTCGAAGAAGTAGTAGAATTAGTAGTAGTAGTGAAAGTAGAAGTAAAAGGAGATAAAGTAGTAGAAGTATAAATATAAATAAGATTAAAAGAAGAAGTATAAATAGAATAAAAAATATAAAAGTAAGAGTAAAAGTAGTAGTAGAAGAAGCAAAAGAAGTAGTAGTAGAGGTAGTAGTGGAATTAGAAAAAGTTGAATTGGTAATAGTACTAGAAGTAGTAGTGGAAGTTGAAGTAGAAATAGAAGTAGTAGAAGCAGTTGAATTAGTAGTAGAGGTATGAGTGGAATTAGAATTAGAAGAAGTAAAATTGGTAGTAGTAATACTAGTAGTAGTTTAAGTAGAAGTTAAAGTAGTAGAAGTAGAGGTTAAATTATAAGTGAAAGTAGTAGAAAAAGAAGTAAAAGAAGAGGTAGAATTATAAGTGAAAGTAGTAGAAAAAGAAGTAGAAGTAAAAGTAAAAGTAACAGTAGAAGAAATGGTGGAGTTGAAGTAGTAGTAGAACTAGTAGTAGAACTAGTAGTAGAAGTAGAAGTAGAACTAGTAGTAGAAGTAGTAGTGAAAGTGGTAGTAGAAGTTTTTTTATGAGCGGTAGTATTAGTAGAATTAATACTAGTAGTAGTAGTGGAGGAGTTAGATAGAGAAAGTAGAACTACAGAGAAGTAAAAAAGACTGAGTAGAAGTAGTATTAGTGCATTTGTAAAATGTATTATCTTTTATTTAATATTGGGGGAAGAGGTAGTTTTATTTTTTTACCCATAGTTGTAGCAAAAAAAAAAAAAAAAGGAAAGAGACAGGGGTACCAAAATAGGTACAAAATAGAGTTGAGACCAACTCTTAACTAAACTTGATTTATGCAAATGCTACTACGATTTCAACTAATTTTAAACCTATTGACCCGAACTCTGCCCCCCTGCGGGCAAGCCGCATAATTTTCGCATTATCAATCGCCGTGTGGGCGTCGTCGGGCTCGCATTGTGTTGTCGCCGGTTGCCGGTTGTCAGTCGCGCCTGCTACCGCGCTGCGGGCTGCCTGAACAATTAAACGCGCGCTGATTTGAATATTTGGCAGCGACACAATTGCAGCAGCAACAGCAGCCACAGCAGCAGCAGCAACAACAACAACAACAGCAACATCAACAGCAGCTGTTGCTACTGCTATAGATCCAAGTGCAACAACAACTGTAGCTATGGCTATAGCTCCAGTCTGGTAACAACTACAGCTGCAATCGCAACTAGAACTACAACTACAACTGCAGCGACAATGGCAGCCTCCGTGGAACTCGAACGAGCTGATAATTTGTCGGAAGCGAGTGACAGGCGCGCGCTGTTTATCTTGTGAATTAGACGCTGCTCTAGGTGCTCTACACTGAGAGAAATTACTTGGTAAGAAGCAAAACTGTGCGATCAGTAGAACAAAAGTGCATAGGCAACTGTGCTATAGTAGAAAAACTATGCTACAGTTGTAATTTTTCGTTTCTTCCAGCTGAGAGTGGTGTAAAAGTAGAAAGAGATTTAGAAGCGACTGTTATACTGTACAGAAACTGTTATACTGTACAGCAACTGTATTACAGTAGAGAGTCTGGGAGGGTATTTATACAATAAAGCAGCTGTTATACTGAACATGAATTGCTTTAGAGTGGAGCAACTGTCTTATAGTAGAGACTCTGACGGGTTTAGTAGAACAGTAAAAGTGTTATACACTAAAATGATTGTTCTACACTGCAATACTGCAGAGCATCTGCAATGCATTACAGCAGCTTTACTACAGTATTCCCAGTACAGAATTTCAGTACGCAGTCAATATAACTAGAAAGTGTTATACAGGTAGCTGTTCTACAATTAGATTCTCAAGCATGTCTCTCCCTGGTCTGGAAGAGGGTATTTTGTGTTGGCTATACATTTAAAATAGTCGAGCTAATATTAATATTAATATTAATATATATAATTACATTATAATTTATAATTCATATATTTGTATATAAATCCGATTTCTGTATTTAAATTATTTAGCTTCTCGCTTCTTTCGCTCAGTGCAGTCCCTATAATCAGCAAGTGAATTTATAGCTTCACCTGCACAGGTGCAATACTTGCATAAGCATGCGCATACAGACACAGTTACATACTACCATATACATATAGATCTATCTATATGCATGTATTGTCGGCATCGTCTGTTTGCCTATGTAAATTTGATTTGCGCAAAACGGAAATTATTTATGCATTTACACAGCTCAGTTTAAATGAACTGGCGAGGAAACAGCTTCCTCTGCTTCTTCCCTGCCCCTACCCGCTCTCCTGCTCTCTGCCACTAAGTGAATGAATTCGTCGTCGTACTCGCTGCGCACAAATCAGATAATTTGCGAGTGCGATTCAGAGATAAACCCAATGAATTGTTGTGTCGACCGAATTGAGTCGTGGCTAACAATGCACTGCAGGGGAAGCGGGCAGGCCCATCAAGGTAGTCTAAAATGGGTTATAGTAGAATGAGCGGTATAGTATTCACTATAATACTAGATGATCTGGCCTACATTAAGCTGAGAAAGCTGCAGTTGCCTATTGAATGAAAATATCGTATATTTAGGTCTGATTTTAATTAGTATGTTTAGAGGGAGATGGAAATAGATGTGGTCTAGTGATCGTGCAAGAGAGTGTGAGAGTGCTTTTTGATACTGATCGTATGTAAAAGTGTAAGAGAGACAGAACTAGAGAACTTATGATCATTTGATAGAGCTCAAGTTACTAATCGTGTAAAAGAGAGATGATGAGTGATAGAGAGAGATTAGAAAAGATTAAGTAAGTGAGTGAGACAGAAAGAAAGCGCTTGTGATCGTGTCAGGCAGAAAGAGTGAACTATTTAGCGTGAGTGATCAGAGGTAGTGATGACGAGGTAAAATGATATGCAGAGCGTTTATAGTCGTATGCCAGAGAGACAGAGATAAGGAGGAGAGTAGATAAGAGCGGAAGACTAGAACATTATTGATCGTGTGTGAGCAATAGACTATGATCATGCGAGGGAGTTCATAATTTATAAAGCGACTTTATGATCGTGCAAAAGAGTCTTAATCTTGAGAAATCTATAATGGAGTGCTAGACAGTGTAAGTGATCGCGTGTGAGAAAGAAAGTTAGTGATCTTGTGAGAGAAGAGAGACATAGAGCAAGCGATTATTGTATGAGAGCGAGAAACAGAAAGTGATCTTCAGTATGTAAGAGGGAGATTTAGAGAGAGAGCTAGGAAGACTTTCTCGATTTACTTAGGTACTGCAAATTCTTGTGTGAAAGAGAATGTAAGAGAGATTAGCTGATCGTGTAAGAGTGTAAGTGATCTTGTTAGAGAGTGAGAGAGACACGGAGCGAAAGAGAGATTAGCTGATCGTGTGAGAGTGTAAGTGATCTTAGAGAGAGAGAGACACTGAGAATGCAAGAGAGATTAGTTGATTGTGTGAGAGTGTAAGCGATGTTGTTACAGAGTGAGAGATAGACACTGAGAGCAAGAGAGAGAATTCTCCCTGATTTACTTCGCTCATGAATCGCGCTGCTGCAAATTCTTGCCGCGAACCGCGAAGAATTGCAATTTGGAGCGAAAAGAGTTGTCTGGGCGGCGGGGAGGAGGCGCTGCTGCTGCTGCTGCTGTGCAGCAGGTGCAATTGAACATGCTTGGATTGCAGTGGCTATTGCCCAGGTGTCACACACATGGAGCACCAGCTGCTGCAATCAATTTGTCGTGTATACGTGACCCTCTGGCCACGGAGTCGCGCCAAATCGATTACGGACGCTTGAGCCCCTAATTTAGCGGGACACATGGCAATCGCATTTGGAGCGCGTGTTCCAGCGTCGCCGCTGATTACATTGGTCAGGCTGGACTTACGACAGTGCATGGTGGCATGGTGATAACTACAGCGTGCACCTGTAGACACCCACAACATGCCCAATGCCTGCTGCACTCTCCCTGTTCGCCCTGTGCCCTGTGCCACAACTTACCCAGCAGCTTGGAGACAGCGCCTTGTTGCGAGAGCATGTGCTGCGCCAGATCGTAGCCCCGCAAGCCGAAGCGTGAGAGTTCCAGCAGTCGATGCTGCGAGGCCAACGCGCTGAGATTTGTTGGCGGAGCTGCGCTGCCTGCGCCGCCGCCTCCAAAGAGTGCCAAACTGGGAGCGGGTGGTGTGCCGGGAGCGAGCAGCGCGCCAGGCGGGCAGTGGCTGTGCGTAAGCGCTGTAAAGAAATAGAGAGAGAGAGAGAAGATGCATAAGTGAGATGGCGCGAGATCATTAAATGCCAATTGGAATTTAAACGAAGCTGCGGCCAGCATTCCGCGCATGGCACGCAAACACCAAGAAATTTGTACAGTGTAGGGGCAAGTGATCGAGAGAGAGAGGAAGAGATCGAAGTAACAAGCTCGTAGAACAGGGACAGAGAGAGCGGATCAGTTAGAGAGGAGCAGGAAGCGTATATGCGACAGTCACAAAGAGGGAGAGAGGAACATGGTTAAGAGCAGAGGAAGAGCTTCAAGCAGTAAGAGCAGCGTCTGCGGACAGGGGAACAGGGTCAATAGCAGAGGCAGAGAGGAGCGGCAACAATGTCTGGGACAAACACAAGGCAAGAGTGGCACAGAGCCAACAGCGTGGAGCGGGAACAGGGGCAACTGATGATTGGACAAATTTCGGTCTGTTTTTGATCGAAGACGTCGGGCGCAGACACACATGACACTATACACAGTGCACTGCACACTGTCGCTGCTCCTGGCGGAAGTGTCAACGTTTATGGTCATAATGGCGTGTCAAGTGGACGTGGTGTGGTCCATTACCGTCGCCGTCGCCGTCGCAATCGAATCAGTTGCGAAGCAGCAGCAGCAGCAGCAGCACTGCTAATTTGAGCTGGAATTTATGAAATTCCCCATGTCTTGAGTCGACTCGTTGGCAATTTGTTGTCGGCCTGGAATGAAGCTGGAGTGGGGGCGCAGGCGGGCAGACGGGCAGGCATATATTGTGAGGATTGGGCTGAACGATCCCTATCGTTTGTCGTCGGAGCATCAGCATCGGCATCGGCATCAGCGTCGTCGTGTCAGCGATTAGCAATTCCTCAGATGTAGAAGCTTTTATGTTCATTTTGACATTTTATCTGATCGCGAGAACTGCACACATTTTAACACCTCTTTTTATACCATTCATGCGAGCATTGAAAGTCGCTAAAGCTGGTATATTAGCTTTGTGGAAGTGTTTGTAACAGTGCTATCAGTGGAAGTGGTAGACTAGTAAAGGTATATATAGTCGAGTCAACATGGTCATGTCCGTCTGTTTATAATAATAATAATAATAATAATAATAATAATATCAAAATAAATAAATAAATTATGAAATATAATGAGCTACAATTTTAAACAGAAGTATTTAATATTTATATTATTAAAAAATCTATAATTTAAAATTTAATTTCTACAAACACAGGTTATAATACGTAAAAATATTTATAAATGGGGTAAATGTTATCTTATAGTCAAAAAAAAAAAAAAAAAAAAAAAACACCCATTAATTTTACTATCCAATTTTTAATTTTAATTAATTTTTCTCTATCCAACTGAAAAAGCAGTAAAAATTTGTAAGCTAGATGAACGGTGTCTAACAGTCGAGTGCGCTCGCCTGCAGCTTTCTTAAGTTATTTCAGCTGCTGCTGCTGTGTGTGGCCGGGATGCATAGGTATGCGCCGGGCGTGCACTCGCGCTTGCTCACACTCTCTCTATCTCTCTCTCTCTCGCTCACACCCGCTGTGACCTCGCCGAGTCGCGCTAATTAAAGCCGCGACGCGGACTGATCTGCAGTCGGTCGACAATTTGTTGCAGCCGCATGTTGCGCCAATTGTTGTGGTCGCGGTTATGGTTATGCCTGATTTATGCTGCGATCCACACAATTGACCGACCGAACGACAGAGCAACCGGGCAGACGGAGCCTGCTGGAGAGCTGCGCTTATGCCACGGATGTCAACTCGGCCACAGTACGGCGAGGACGCGAACTTGGACACAGCGATGATTTACTAGCAGCCGGATCTGTTGGCCGGGCAATGCGACAGCTCGGGCTGCCTCGACGCGCCTCAGTCAATTGCAAAATCGGCTTAGGATCGCACGACTTGGCGCAGTCTTCCGATCGCTGCCGACTCTCCGCTCTCGCTCTCGCACGCTCTCACTGTCTCTGCTACCCGTCGACGCACTCGCACGTCAGCGTGCGACTTATAACAAGAAGCGACGCCGCTTCCAGCCACTGCCACTGCCAGTGCCACTGGGCGAGAGATCCAGATCGAGTTCTCCTCCGGCCTGCACAGCACAGAAGTGATGATCGCCTCGGAATTCAATTGATAGTTTGATTTATTGCTACCGGTGAGTTTTTGCCGCTGCTGCCAGCCAGCACTGCATATAAATTAAAGCTGTGCCTGCTTTTTGCTACAGCCGCAGCAGCTTTCCCTCTCTCTCTGTCACTCCCGCTCTCTCTGTCTCCGGCTAGCCGCGTGCTCGCTGATCTTGTTTGTCGCGCGCAGCACATTACGCGTAGTCCGCGTAGTCAGCGTAGTCTTCTAGGGGCTTCTGGTTTTTAGTGCGTAATATTGTAATCTTCACACGGAACACGTTGAAGAGAGCACAGCGAGCGTGCGCTGATCCAGTTCGCTCACTCGCTCGTGGGTTGGCCTGGGCCTGGGCCTAAGCATGGAGCTGAGCTGAGGATCGGCGTGCACTTAATCCAATCTCTCGCGCAATATAAGCATATACCGCATTCTTGCCTCGGCAAGGGCATCCCCGTGGAGCTTGATTGTAATTATTATTGCAAATATTCGATAGCTTGCTTTGAAGCATACCCTGTAAGCGAGCTGAAGAAAGCATCGAGTGACTCTCTATAACACTTTTGCAGAGTTTGTTTGATTTGTTTTCAAATATTATTTTTGAAGATCAGGTTTCTCATTTTATTATGATTATTAAATATTTAAAATAGTCGTCTGCTTGGTTTAAAGCATACCCTGTAATCGTGCAGACGAGTCCATTGAAAGTGCAAAGAATTGATCTTGTATGCAGAGATTTTATACTACTCTCTAAGATCAACATTTTAATCATAATAAATATTTCAAATACATACTCTGTAATCTGAGCTGAAAGAATCGAGTTACTTCCTCTCTCTCTCTCTCACACACTTTCTTTCTCTCTTCTCTAAGAAAAAATATTAAATCTATTATATAACTGCACTAAAGATCATTATGATCCAAAGCTGTTATTTCAAATATTTGATCACATTCAAAAAAATATGCTCCACTGAAGCTTCTTCTTCTAATAATGAAATGCGATTGAGTTTCTTTTTTTCTTTTTTATATGCAGATATATAAGCTGATCTTTCTTTAAACTGTATACAATAGACCTCAATACAATTAATAATATGATATAACCATAATTACAATCTTAAATATTGGATAGCTAGCTCCAAAAATAACTAATAATCAAAAAAAGTGCGAACTTTGTAAAAAGAATTGAGTTACTTCCTTTTACTATCCCTTTCTCTCTCTCTAGCTTCTGTCTGAAGAGATCGTTTATCTCTTTTCACTTTTACTTTTTTATTAACATTATTATTGCTATTTAAACTACTCATAAGCTTTGCTTGAAGCATAGTCTGTAATCAAGCTAAAGATCCAAAATTAATTTTAAGAATCAAGTTGCTCTCTCTCTTTTTCACCCAACGTATACGTAGCTGATCGAGTTTCGAGTGTTGCGTAATAATACCTAAGATCATCTTCAACTCTCTTCCACTTCCATAAACTTTACATCAATTCAATATTCCAGTTAATTTAAGCGTCTTCTGCTTTGGGCCTTATTAAAACTTACCCTATAATTTACAACGATCAAAATTAAGCGCTCTATTTTTCAAACTGTACATGGCAGTAGCCATAACTTCGGAAAGTGCAGTATCAATGCAATAATCGAGGCATAACTGACAGATGTGGCACTGCGTTGAGGAAGCGCCATGGGTCTCAATCGATTTCCGGTCCTGACTTCGACTGCTTTCAGCTTCGCTTGACATACATGTCTGTCTGTATGTCTACATGCCATATATGTTATAAATATGTATGGCTGTATGTGTATTGGATGCGAGCATCGCTTTGGGAGAATCGACGGCTACACTTGAAAATCATTGTAGACACCTTTTGTACGCTCGGCTTTCTAAGAATAATGCGAATACACGCACCACGAAACCCGAGACCCTTAAGTATGGTTTCTGCCCAGTGCTTAAACTTCAATGTATGCCATGTACCCGTGTTCCACATGCACATGTCGCTGTGTCTGTGTGTGTGTGTGTGTCCGTGTGTGTGTGCGTGTGTGTGTGTGTGTCCGTGTGTGTGTGCGTGTGTGTGTGTGTTAATGCTGGTTTTCCTTGCTCTTTTTTATAATTATTTATTTATTGTGCAACTTCCAACACCTTTTAGAGACAAGTCAAAGCTGTGGCCCCTTGTCTCGCAGCCGAAGCCGAAGCCGGAGCCCGCTGCGGCTGCGCTGCCGCCTGTGGCAGTAGCATCTCGTCTTGGCCGCTTTGGCCACCGACGTGAACTAATTTTATTTGACAACCCATACTTGTGCAAAACAAATTGCCACTGATGTGCGAAAGACCAAAACAGTTGGAACAGTTGCAACAGTTGCAGGCTGGAAGAGTTCCATGTTCCCGAGTTCTGCGCGCAGTCAGTTTTGCTGTTGTGAAATTTCCGAATCATTGCGCTTTTCCATCGGGCTGGCAGCCCGCTGCCCCCGTACTGCTCCAGCTGCTCGTTGTGGTCTGTGCTCTGTGCTGTGCTATGGCCTATGGGTATGGTACATATATGCCCTAACCTTACCCTACCCTATTGATTCGGGGAATTAGCCGGAATGCGTCACTCGCCGGAGCGCACTGTTTAGACGCACAAGGTGCTGATGAGCTGGCCAATTCGCGAGGCAGTTTCGGCAGGCTGACGGAGGTGACAGAATATCGCTGGTCTTTATCGATAAGTTTCGGAATTAAAAGTAATGCCAGGTATATTTGGCAGATGTACAGAGCTTATTGTCGATCAGTTGCGAAGCGTATGAGCACACCAAAAATATTGGTAATTGCCAGAGATAGGCAGAGCAGGCTGACAGCGTTGACATAACTATCGATAAGTCCCGAAAGCTTAAGCAATGCAATCAAAACGAGGAATATTCGGCAAGCTGACAGAGGGAAGCACAAAGATCTACGAAACTCAATCAAAAGTATGGGCTTATAAGACGCTGAAGTGTTCAAGATTTGTAAAACGAGCTGATTAACTATCGCAAGGTAATATCGATAAGTTTTGAAAAGGTAGAACATTAGAGAAACCAGTAAGCACGAGGAATGCTTAGCAAGCTAACAGAGGAGAGAGGCGAGTTGATATAAAGTATATCAATAATACCTGAAAAACGAGACATATTAAGCTGTTTGAAAGAGCTGATTTTGTTATCGATAATTGCAAGATTTCCAAAGTAGAACTAATGAAATCTAATTTACTGTTTAGACTCACATGGTGCAGACTTCGGCGATACGCGTGAGATTTTTCGTAGGTTGACGGAAACGACAGACTATAAAATGCCATTATCGATAACTTTAGAAATTGAAGGAAATCAAAGTGAGAGTAAAAAACGAAGTATATGCTATGCCCTAAGGCTAGCAGGCGAGCCCAATGGGGCACAATTTTTGATTCGAAGGTCATAAAGGGGTGGTTAGGTTGCCCCGTTTACCTTAATAAATACTATACTATACTATACTATTAATATATTTGATAGTCTGAGCGACGAAAATTAAGTTTATTACGCAAGATATTTAACAGGCTGAAAAAGGTTATAAACCATTGCCTGTCTTTATCGATAGATTTGGTAAGTTTAACACGTTGAGGACGGCGTGTTTCATCGGACAAATAAAAAATACAGGTAATTGCTAGAGACATTTACGTAGCTCATAGAGTTGAGGATATGAAATAAAATAACAAGTAATTTAACTCAAACTATCGATAAATTACAAAAGTTGTAGTGAAGAAATGAAAAATACTAAGCAAAGACTCACAAAGTGCTGAGCTGGACAGCTTTCGAGAAATACGGGCAGGCAGACAGATGGAATAACATTATCGATAAGTATCGATAAAGAAAAATATCAAAAGTACTAGGATGTACGCAGTAATAAGGCGAGCTTATAAAGCTAACATGACAATTTCTAATGTAGCGCAAAGTTATCGATATGTTCGATATCAAAATCGGTATCGATAAAACAAGTCGATAATTGCCAACGATAGTTGCACAGTACTAGGCCAAGAAAAGTGCAGTAGAAACCTCCCATCGAACTCACCTGCAGGCGTGGGCGAAACTCCCGCCAGCCTTGGACTCGTCGTTGCCGTCGGCTGCGCAGCGCTGCCCGTTGCAATGCTCTTGGCGGCGCTCTCCAGGCCGCTGAGCAGCGACAGATGCGGCGGCATGGGCGGCACAGCAGCCATGCCCACGGGCAGGCCCGCTGCGATGCTGACAGTGGGCATAATGGAGGCTGCTGCTGCTGGCGGTACTGGCGGTGCAATAGAAGTGGGCGTAAGCGGGCTATAGTTTGAGCCTATCGATGTGGTGCTCGCTTTGCACGAGGTCCTTGTGGGGGCTACAGTGGTAGTTGCCGCTGTTGTAGCCATGCCCCCCACCCCCCAAAACCTGCAGCTGCTAATCGAGTGCACGCGGATTACAGTTCAGAGTTGAGCTTTAAAAGCTTTACCAATAAAAACACATTTGGCAGCAGCTGCTTGAAGCCGTCGGAAAGCGAGAGAGACGAAACACAAGACGAACGCGAACGGGAAACGTTCCCGTTCGACGCGCACTCACACACGCTGTTGGCTGACGCCGACTGAGACTGAGACCGAGACTGCGACTGAGACGGCAACTGAGTCGAACTCGAGCTCTGCTGCGGCCGCTGCTGCAGCTGATCGGCGTCTGCTGCTGTCGCTGCTGCTTCTTCTTCTGCTGCTGCTTCTGGTTTGCCTGTGCCTTCGAGTGCGCCTGTGTTTTTTTTTTATTTATTTTTTTTTTTTTTTGTGTGTGTGTGTGCGTTTGAGTCGCACACAATTGAGCGCTGCGCGTTGAGTTGCTGTTGCCAAACAGTAGTAAAAGTTCTCAATTATTTATTGAATTTATTGTGTACACTTTTTCGGCTCAAAGTTTTTTCGGGCCAGTTTAATTGATGAGCGCTTTTGTTGTGTAATACCGGGCGTATGCGCGCGCTGCAAATCGCGCCTTGTTTATGCTATATATGTATGTGTGTATGTGTGAGTAAGCGGGCAAAAAACGCATTAGGCGCTCGCGCGACAGCAACGGGAAGCGCCAGGAATTTGTGCAGCGCTCTGGCCACCAGTAGCAGCAGTAACCGATTAGGCTGCCAGCTGCAACCCCATTGCACCCCCACCCCCCCCAAGCAAATCACTCGAATTGAGAGCAAGCGACAGTGTGAGCTAGCGTGAGAGAGAGGGAGTAGGCAAGAGCCCGCTGGAGTATGCGCAAAAATCATCTGTGCAGGCTACTGTTATTGGTGCGAGCGAGACAAGTGACAAGTGCAAACTGAGCGACAGCTGAGGTCACATGTAGCGCCGCCAGGGGGCGCTGCGACGCGCCTAATTGATTTATTTGCTCATTGCCATTCGCATAACACTTGCAAGGCAGACGAGCACACACACACACACACACACATACAAAATGGTTGCCCAGCACTGGTTGGCTTTAGACAGTGAGAGAGTGAGAGTTTGAGTTGAGTGGGGTTGGGGGGAGGTAGCTGGAGTAATGGCTGTCGCTGGCTTCTCTTTCTCGCGTGCGTGACACTGTGCATGTGACTGCATGTGTGTGTGTGTGTGACTGTATGTGTGTGCTTGGCGGAAACAGTACTTTGTTTTGGCAGCGTTTGGAGGCGTCGCTGCAAAAGTGTCGCGCTCGAGCTGGAGCTGCGTGCTTCCTACTAATAATCACGCACCGTGCACGCTAATTTGGACGCAACTGTCAATTTAGAGACGGGGGGGGGAAATGGTGGACTGCACTGCAATCGCCTCATGGCTGCCGCCTGCGAGATAATGCAAAATAATCAATTTTAATGGTCTATAATTTGCCAGCACAAAGCAGCAACAACAACAACAATAAGCCAAATTAAAAGGTAAACTTTACGCGGTAGCAATAACAACAACAACAACAACGACTACTGTTTGCGCCTAGTTTATAGCTGTAGTTTAAACTCACTCAAGCGCAAGCGAGAGAGAGAGAACGAGAGAGCGAAAAGTACACTCAAGTTACATAACCGTTGTCATATTTACGAGTTCCACTCAAAATTGAGTGGCATTGCGCAGTGGCGCGCAGCAGAGGCGTGCCCGTCACACCAGTGCAGCGCGCGTGTGCGCGCGCACAGTAGTTGTCTCGCTCGCACGCACGCTACAGCTAAGGCAAAGGCGCACAGCCAATGGCGCAGCAGTGTGCAGCATTCACAGTTGAATTTGTGCGAGTTCAAAATACGCTTGGAAATTCAGTTAAACTGTCTGATTGCTCTCGATTGCCGCAGATTGGCTAATGGCCAAGACGCGACTTGATTGATACTCGAGCTGGGGCCGCAGCATGATTGATTACGCTAATTACGCGCCTAATTAGGCAGTTATCAACGAGCGCCATTGCAATTGAGTGTGTGCGTGTGTGTGTGTGTGGGTGTGCGTGTGTGTGTGTTGGCCAGCGCGTTGCCAAGTTCAACGACAACAAATTATGCTTGCGCCTAATTGCGTTTTTCGGGCATGAGGAATTAATTATGGCTGACAGGCTGCCGCTGCCGCCGCCATTATTTCACTGTTAGCCAAGTTCCTGGCCAGATAACGATCTAGTATCTACATGCAAGTGGCAGCCAATGCCCAGGCCAGAGCCAAGCCCAAACCCAGTCCCGATTTCAACCCTGGCCAAGTCAAAGCACTCGCTCCCGCGCATATTTGTGGTAGCCACGCTTCCTGTTTTTGTTTGCTCGGCCCGCCTCTGACCAGCCGTCTGTCTGCCTGCCTGCCTGCCTGTCTGTCTGTCTGGCTGTCCGGCTATCCGGCCTGCCTGCCTGCCCTGTTCCCAGCCGACATAGACAAGAAGTGCCCATCGCGCGCTTTTTGTGCCCTGTGCCCGGCGCGGTGATGTTTACCCATATGCAGGCATCTGCATATGCTGATTGCGATTGCGGCTCTGCGAGGGCAAGGGGTAGAGCCATGGGTGTAGAGCTATAGTTATAGGCATAGGCTATGCCTATATGCATATGTATATGCTCGGGGAACAATGGCCAAAAAACTTGGTGAAGCGTAAAAATGAGAAACTAAAAACGCTGCTGCCGCACACCGACAAAAGCAACTCTTTCGCCCAATTAGAAGCGGCATTTCTTTTTGGGCTAATTAGTTATGCAAGTCGAACTGCGAGTATTATGCTATATACATATGTAGTTATAACTACAACAAGCCTATGTACTGTATGTGGTAGTGTAATGCATAAAAATCATAGTGGAAAAAAGTGAAGGGCATTCAAAAATTTCTCTATTGATCTGCTGAGTATTTGGGCTAACAGAGCCGCTTTCAATGTCCGCTCAGAATGATATACCACTTTTTCTTTTTGGCAAATTATATACAAAAAATAATGCTATTGTTAAGCAGGAAATACATTAAATCTTCAATTTTCTGATTGTATAAGCTAGAAACGAAGCTTTCAATCCCTTAAAGAAATACAAAATAATCTAAAATATTAAAATGTTTAAGTGTGTAGTTCCATTATTATATTATTCTGTATTCCATTATTTTAGCTGAGCTAAACAGAAATTATTTATTACTGTTTCTGAATAGTTAATCTTAAAATTTTTATATTCTTTAAAATTTGAACTTGTACAACTTTTTTAATGTCAACATAAATATGAGAATGGGGGATTCGAACCGGGGACATTTAGTTATAGAGCTGACAACTCTCACAACAATCCACTGAAGCACATATAAATATGAGAATGTATGCTAGAAAGTAAAAAATAATAATAATAATAATAAATAGCAATTTAACTTCACACATTATATAAAGTCCATGAAATCATGATCTAAGTTGAAATACTAGACTTTAATTAATTTTTAAAAAGTATGTCATTTCTTAAGGAGAGGTTCTTATTTCCGAGTAAATTAATCAATATACTATAAACATAATTAATTTTATTTATAGTCTCTCTTGAACTATTATTATTCCCAGAGGCGTTACACGAAAATTGAAAGAAATATAAAGATATACA
Source organism: Zaprionus bogoriensis (assembly GCA_035046045.1). Classification (NCBI taxonomy): domain Eukaryota; kingdom Metazoa; phylum Arthropoda; class Insecta; order Diptera; family Drosophilidae; genus Zaprionus; species Zaprionus bogoriensis. The sequence continues at coordinate 2,342,800 of JAWNOI010000145.1, forward strand.
TATTTATAAACATATTTACTTGGAAATGAGAAAAGTCTATAGTCTATATTTTCGAGATATCTAAAAAAAAGCTATGCATACCTAAAAGAAAAAGGCTATCATTGCTCATTTGGTACTTTTATCCAGCAGATAAACTTATATAAATAATAACTATATGTACATCATTTTATATATCATAAATAAACTTATATAAAATAATACTTATGTGTACATTATTTTTTAAACAACGAAATACAATGATAAAACGTGCTCCTACCAATACCCTTACAACCTTTGCCTGCCCCTACACCATCTCAACTGCTACGGATTCCTGAGTTATTACACGAATATATCACATTATTATGAGTACTGCGACTGCCAAAGGCACTAATAAGATTGGCATGCTCAAATGACCGAAATAAGCGTAATACAGGCAGCGGCAAGCTGTACCGGCGAGTAGAAACCAAGAGAGAGAGAGGAAGGATTGGCGTGGAGGAGCACGCACTCCCAGAGAGATGACCCCGCTCTCTCGCTGGCGGCGACTGCGGCGAAATGTAATGATTAACTCCTCGCCCTGGCTAAATTAAGTGAGTTTTTACTTAAGGCAAGGCGAGCGGGTGACGAGCAAGAGGAAGCCCAAGGGAGAGAGAGGGCAGGGCAGGGCAGGGGAGTGGAGCAGAGCATACACGCGGTCAGGTTCTTAATGCTGCAACGGCAACGGCAACGGCGACGGCGACAAGCTAATTCTGCCGCTGCTGCTGCTGCTGCTGCTGCAGTTGCAGGCATTGCGTGTCTGGGGCCAGAAATGATTTCCACATACCACAGCAGTTAAAGCCCTTAAGTCAGGGAGAAAATCCAATTAAATTCGGTAGCGAAAGAAATAAGTCCGAGCTGTCGGTAAAATGATTCTACATACACGTATTTGCGTCAACATTGATCAGAAGACAGAGGAGAGCACAGAGAGCAGGAGCTGCAGACGAGCAAAAGTAGTTCATGTGCATGGCGTGATTGAGGACGAAGTCGAAGCTGAGGACAGCGCAGCAGTAGTAGAATCAGTTTGAGTCTGAGGCGTGATGCGAGTTTAAGCTGCAACTGGCAACAGGGAACTGAGAACTGGCAACTGGGAACTTGCAGCAGCCGCAAAACCGTCGAAAAGTTGCGTGCCCATAGCTCTTCTGTGTAATTGCGCAACAATTGTCAGGGCTGCAGTCGCAGTCGACGGCGCTGCCTTGAAGGGCGCATTGCAGTCAACCGCAATCAAGACACGGACACGTCACGTAGCCAGAGAGAGAGAGAGCGAAAGACTGAGACTGAGACTGCGGCAGCGTGCGAGCGAGAGGCAGCATCATCCTGCAGCGAAACCTTCGTGTTTGCGTCAAACTTGCGGAAATCTGATTTGAAAATTATTAACAACATGCAATGGCTAAATAGTTTTGCATTCGATAACAAAAGACGCGCCAGGCGATGGCGATGGCGATGGACTCAAAAACATGTTGATTGTTGACGGGCAAGACCCGGACTCGGCAACGGGCACCAGGTGCGGAGTGCGGGCATGAAAAGAAGTGCGGGGCCGCCGCACGAAACGTAACGATTTCGCTGAATTTTGTGGCCAGAATTGTGGAAGCTGAAATTACTAGATTTGGGAAAATTAAATTTCAAAAATTGCTGTTGTTTTTCAAAATAATCAACATTTTCAGGGATCGTGAATACAGGGAAAATCTAAAATTTTGTCTTTTTTATTGACTAATGAACCTAATGATTTTTTTCCACCTTTATTCTGTTGATAGAGAGATTATGCAGCATATGTCCATAATTAAATTGAAAAATTGCTCAAAAGTTTAACTAAAAAAAAAGTTTATTAAAATTTTCATTTTTACTTTTTTCTAAAAATGGCTGAAAATATATTTAAAGTTACATTTATTTTAATTTTATATAGAAATAAATTAAATTTAAATTGATGACTGAAGTGCTACATTGTTAAAATTTTTATAGGTATTTACTGTATTCAAAACTAATTTCGAAATTTGAAAAATTCGCGAAAAGCCAACAAATTAAAAAAAAAAAAAAAATAAAAAGTATACACTTAAAATTTGCTAGTTTTAAAACCAAATTTGTTGAGCGTAGCTCCCTCCTCCCTGCCTCGCTTCGAGTACCCGTGAGTGCATTCACATTTGCATTCGCATTCGCAGTCGCATTCATTCGCTGTCCAGTGACCGCAACGTATAATTCACAAATTCAAATTCAAACGATCGAGAGGCATTTTTAGCTAGCGAACCGTTATAAGGTTAATTAAATGCAACAGCTCCTATAACCGGCCCTTCTTTCTCCCAATCTACCACTCGCCCTCCCACAATTGCGGCACGACAAGTAGGTACAACTACGCTTTCACGACGCCGGCGTCGCCGTCTGCGTTCGCGTCCGCGTTTCTCCTGCAATTAGAAGTTGCACAGAAAGCAGAGAAAAGCACAAGAAAAAAACCAAAAAAAAAAAAAAAAAAAAACAAAATAATGAAAATGAAGAAAAACTGAAAAACACGCAAGCGAACAAAGCGAACATGAAAAACAAAATGGCGATAAATAGCGCAATTTGCATATAAATGGACGTAGAAACGTCTTTAGTCACCCGAATCTTGAGCAAACCATAAGACCGATTAACATTGTTGTCGACAGAGAGCCCCCGACATGCCGTCGACTGTGTGTGTGTGTGTGTGTGTGTGATTGATTGTGTGTGTATGTGTAAGAGTATGTGGGAGGGAGGGCTAAGGAGCCGCACGGCCGACCGTCTAGTCTCGGGGTGGGAAACAGCAGCAGCAGTAGCAACAACTAGTAAGAAAAGCTAAAGTCGCGCGACTGAAAAATACCATGCACCTACTTCAATCTACAGAAAGTTATTCTTAATATTTCAGCTACAACACAACGCGTCGTGTGTGCTAAATTACAATATTCTTACATATAAACTTCGAGTATAAATTCGAAAATATTGATTTTCGTAGGCGTGGAGCGTACTACTTAAAGTTTGAAATAAAGTTCATATGGTTAAGCTATACATCAGCTTCTATACCAAATTTGGTGTCTCTAGCACTTACATTAGCTAAGATTCTTGCGTTTTCACTGACAAACGGACAAGCGGACACGCGAAAATCCTCTCGGCCATTGCTGACGACAGTACAAATTTAATTTGGGTGCGCTGCCACGCCAGCTTGGCCTATTACATAAATTTCCACAAAGTCAATATACCAGTTTTGCGCATTCTAAATATGTGCAGGGTATAAAAACAACAACTACTTCTTGTTACATTGTTACTAGTTACGAGCAAGCGGAGAGCAATTGCCACCAAGCGAGCACTGAGCACTGCTGTGCAGAGCACAGTGAAGAGTGCCGAGTGTGGCGAGTGTAGACGCGGCTTCGGTCACGGAAAACGCAGAAAAAATGGCGGCGGCGCAGCCGTCAGAGCGTGGCAGCGACAACGCGGCAGCACAAACACCCGGCGAGGGCGACGGCGACTGTTAGTGCCATCAAGCGTGTTAGCTATTGCCGGCGGGCACAGCGCAGCCTATTGAGATGCGCCTGGTGTCGCTGCTGGCGCTGCCTCAGTCGCTGCCTCGGCTTCAGCTGCTGCCTCTGCCTCGGCCTCTCCCTCTGCTGCTGCTGTAAGCTCTGCCTACACCAATGCCGCCTCCACTGCCTGCTGCACTGCTTTTTCCTCTGCCTCTTCTCCTACTTTAGCTACTGCTGCTAGTGTTAGCTGCTGTACCTGCCCCCTCCACTAGCCAGAGTGTTGCCTCTGCTTCTTCCCCTTCAGCTGCTCCCTCCTCTAGCTCTTCCTCTAACCCTGCCTGCACCTTTGCTTCAGTTGCTTCTACTGGTGTTAGCTGCGGCCTCAGCTACTGCTGCAACCCCTCTGCCTCCTCCTTTAGCTCCTCCTCTTCCACCTGCTATGACTCCTACTCTGCCTCCTACTCTGCCTCCTCCAGTACCTCCTACTTCTACTCTGCCTCCACCTGCAGCTGCAGCTCTAGCTCACTCCTCTACTCTACCTCCTCCACTCCAACCATCTTCCCTACTTCTGCTTTTTCCTCCTACCTCACCACCTTCACCTCCTCTCCCTTTGCCACCCTTCTGCACGTAATTGCCAAGCTTTTTTGTGCCCGCAACTCCATATGAAAACGCGGCCGACTGAACTCGCGCTGCCACCCATTGCAGCAGGGGGGGAGGTGCAGCTGGGGGGCTATCGTTGCAGCTCGGGGCTATTATGCAAATGCCATTCACAGGTAATTACCACGTTGCACCGTTATAATTGCGCTCGAAGCCCAACTACGAATCACGATGGCAGCGCCAGCTCCACCTCAACTCCAACTGCAGCTCCATCTTCAACTGCGACTCCGATTCGAACTCGCAACTTCGTTGCGCTCTTTGCACTTTTTGCCCACTGTTTGCCTTGCCCTGCCTACGTGTCTTGCCCCTAACTAAACGTGGCAACAAGCGCGGCAAGCTGGCAACATCGACACAATGTGCAGCTTTCCCATTGCCAATCTTGCGGATTGCTTCAATTCTGCTGCAAATCTCTGGCAGCTGCAGTGCCATAAAGTCATAAGCGAAAATCGCTGGAAGAGCGTAAGGGAGAGGCTTAAACTGTTGACAACTTTTTTTTCGGGTGTGTGGGAAACAGTCGAAGAAGGTGGATGTCAGAAGCTGTAGAGTAGAGGAATATATTGCATCAAACAGAACAGAAATGAGAGGAGCAGCGCGAGGCACTACTGAAGAAGGTAGAAGCAAGCAGAAAAGAGCAGAAGGTTGGGCAGGTTAGGACCCAGAAGATAAAGAGAGGAGCTAACAGTGCAAATAGTCCTAGTCTGGTTAAGGACTACAGAGGAGGAGGTTGGAGAAAGCTGAGGAGATCGTGAGAGGAGCGCAAAACATCATAGGGTTAAGGCAAGCAGAGAATTCAACTATACTCATACTAAGTAGACAGTCGCACAGTGATAAAAGGCTGCACAGAAGAAGCTTGGAGAAAGCTGAAGATTAAAGAAGAGAAGGAAAGACAAGCAAGTATATAGTTCTAAGCTCAAGGCTAGCGGAGAAGAGAGCAGCAAACCGAACAGATAGTCGCACAGTGGGAAGATGCTGAACTGAAGATGGTTGTAGGACTTTAAAGATGGCAGAAGAAGGTATCAGGTAATAGAGAAGCAGTGGAGAGAGAGCAATGCAGGAGAAGAGACAAGACAAAGCTGGGCGAGAAGTAGAGCAGCAGCTCATAGAAGAAAAAGTCTGCATACGCTAAGGCAGGAGGAAGCTGAAGCAGTAGGATAGGAGACTAGAAAAGAGGATAGGAGAGCATTGACGACAACAGAGAATCTACTTTCTTCTCGCGGGGAATCTACCTCTTACTAAGAAGACTTCTTTCTGCTTGTAGAGAATCTGCTCTCTTCTCAGGCATTCTCAGTTCTCACAATCCCTTCTTGCCGTCTTCTCCCACAATACTCTCGCGGATAATCTGCACTCTTTTCTCTTTCCGTCCTCTACCACAAAACTCTCCAGGAGAACAGACAGTCGCACAGTGGGAAAAAAGCTACACAGAAGAACCCTGAAGCAAGCTGAGAAATCCCGAAGAAGAAAACAGGCACAAGGCAACAAAGAAGAACAGAGAGAAGGGAAAGAAAGTCACACATTCGTCGCAGGCGCTGGCAAATTAGAACAACTTAAGAACGCGCCGGCAGGCATTAACGCCTTAATTTGCCTGCCGGCCGGCAGTCCGTGCAGCATCTGTGCATCTTGCCATTCCCAGCTCCACTCAGCGCACTCCCAATTCCGCTGGCCATTGCCTGGTCCACATTAGACGCTATCAGCTGCCTGCATCGCCGGAGCAGTCGCAGTCGCGAATCCTTGCACTTTTCGCTCGCTATCAAAAGGTAATAAATCTGCGCCTGATCTGTCGTAAATCTCGATGCACGATGCCCGATGCGCGGTGCCCCTCGCAGGGATTTACCCACATAAATCAAAATTATCGAAAGCGTCGCGACGTTCGACGTACCGAAAAACCCAAAAACTTGTTAACCGCCAAGTGTTAAATGGCAGGCGTCCCGCTCCCGATGTATTCCATCCTCTTCAGCTCGTCCTGGAAATCCGTCTAGGGTTTTTTTTTTTTTTTTTTTTTAATTTTTGGTCATTGCGTTTAGCGCTGCAATTATCGCCTTAGCCTTAGGTCTGGTCTGGTCTGCTCTGAAGCTAAAGGCATTCCAGCTGTCGGCATCGCGCTGGGCAATCAAGTGGATCAGCCAGCGGTGACCTGAGCGACTGCCTGACGGACTGGCGGCGGGTCACGCAGCGCGGCGCGGCAGAATTTTGAGAATTCGTCACATGCAAAGTGAAATTAACTCGACGGCGGCTAATTTCGTTTAATTTTCGGAGGAGGAGGAGCAGCAGAAGAGCAGTCCAAGAAGGGGCAGTGGAGGAAGCCACAGCAGAAGAGCGACCGCCACAATTATAGCATATTTTCCCCAATTAATAATTAATAATTTGTTTGGGTCACGAAACACGCCTGTGTGTGTGTGCGTGTGTGTGTGTGAACTAGCGATAGAGAAAGGCCAAAAATTGTAGATACGTCTACTGCTCGTAGTTAATTGCTGTCACAAAGTCTTGTCCCGGGATGAATGGAAATCTGCCGCTGTCGCTACCTCCTCCTCTGCTACCTCCGCGCTCTTCTCCCGAGCAACAAAAAACTGGCAACACGCAAGCCCAGCCAGAGGCGCAGAACGCATTTTGTGTGTGTGCGTCGCTTCCTTCCTGCCCTGCCCTTGGTCGGACCCTTCCCTCAGCCCTGCCTGCTTCTCCCGGGCGCAATGTCACAACTGCTCCGTCAGTTGCTTGACGGCAAGCGCTCAGCTGTGCGCAGAGTCTCTGCGCTCTGATTTCACACACATGGCAGACAGTGCTGTGTGAGTGTGTGCGTGCGTATCTGTGTGTCCTTCGGCAACAATTTGTGCTCCTTGCGCAGCCATAAATTAATTGCGAGCTCTCGGCCTCAGCGTTTCCCTCACTGTCTTCCTCTCTGCTTGTCCTACATCTATTCTCCTTTTTCCACTCTCTCTCTCTCTGTCTTTTTCCTTCACTGCCTCGTACCTCCTCCCCCTTCTCCTTCTCCTTCCCCTGCATCTATCCTTCTCCTAGGTCTCAACTCTTTCGCCTCTGGCTTCCACTCTCCTCTACCCAACTCTTACCTCCTCCTTTCTCCCATACCCTGCCTGCCTACCTTCCTACTCCGGCTCCTACTTCCGCTGTCTTCCTCTTCCATCTCCTCGTCCAGTGCCTTCCTTCTCCTCCTCTTGCTCCCTCAGTCGTTGCCTTTCTGCCTCTTAGTCTCCCTCTTCCCCCTCTTCCACCTCTTCCTCCAGTGCCTTCCTCCTTCGCCTCCTACTCCCTCTGTCTTTGCCTGCTATTCCCCAGTCTCCCTCTTTCCTCTCCTCGCCTAGTGCCTTCCTTCTTCTCCTCTTACTCCCTTTGTCTCCCTCTTCCACCTTCTCGTCTAGTGCTTTCCTCATCCCTCTCTTACTCCCTCTGTCTTTGTCTTTCCTCCTCAGTCTAACTCTTCCACCTCCTCCTCTAGTGCCTCAATCGCTTAGCTCCATCGCCCGCTGCAGGCTGCCAGGCAAATTGCGCTAAACTTCTTTTATGCCAATAGAGACATCAAGCAAGCCTCCAGCCCCGCTTCCTGCACTGCCCGGTACCCTTCCCCCCCGCCAACGCCCCCACCGTTCACGCCAAGCTGAGTTATGCTCGTCTCAGACGCGCGCGCGCGCTCGCTGGCTGTGAATGAAGCGCAGGATTGGCTAATGTACAGCGTCAGAGTCGGAGCAAGAGCACAAGCCCATGCCCAAGTCCAAGCCCAGGCCCGACAACGGGGCCAGTCCCAGTCTCAGTGCCACTGCCCACTCAATTCCCGATGCAGCTTCAGCTCCGGCTTCGGTATCATCAAAATTGTCGTTGGCTCGCAGTTAAATTAAGTCATAAATTCAGTATTTATCTCTCGAATGTAGTTTGTTGTCCGGTCATCACTTCTGCTTTTGTCGCTGTCCAGCTTCACTTCTTCTCCCCTCTGCTCCTTCTCCAGCGCCTGCTGCTGCCCAGCTCCGACTCGGCGACGACTGCTCTTATCCACGTAGCTGCTTTTATAGCAGGCAGATAGCGCGAGTGGAGAGCAGGAAAGATTGGGAGGCCAAACGGGTGGAGCAACAGTGTGGGGCATGTGTCCACAAACACACTTACACTCACACACACGCTCACACACCCCTTAGTTTAGCTCCACTTAGCTCAGTCGTAATTGGTTTGCCTTGTCGCCAGCGGCATACAGGCGAGTTCTGAGATACTTCTCTCTCTCTCTCTCTTTCTTTTTCTCCCTGTCTTTCTTTTTTCTCATTCAATTGCCTTACCTATATATCTTCTGTCTCATTCTCTTTACATTTTAAATTCTTTTTTTCCTTTCTCACAGTCTCCCTTCTCTGTCTTTTTAAGCAGTTTTTCTCTTTCTCTGCCCACTCGCAATCCTGTCTGTCTCCTGCCTTTTTTCTCCATTTGTTCCGTCTCCCTTTCTCTCTGTTCTCCCTGCTCTACTTCTCATTCTCACCAACAATTCCTCTTCTTTCTTTTCTATCTCTATATATACATATATTTTCCTATCTCCCCAAACTGTAGATTTTGGTATACCAAGATTTAAAATTAGATCGGATACTCTTCGGACAGACCTCGTATATATATTTTTTAATTTCCATATATATTTTTTTCTCTTTCCTGCCCTAGCTCTGTGTATCCCTCCTTCTCCCGTCTATTCTCTCTAATTCTATATTAGTTACTCCTGTTCACCTTTCTCATTCTATCGCAATTCTTCTCCCTGCGCAATTCTGCGCTGTTATCGTTCTCTTTCTTTCGCTCTGTCGTCTCTATATTTTGCTTTCTTCTGCTGTTCATTTTTTCCTCATTCTCTCAGTCATTCATTCTCTCTCCCCTTTCTCCAAGCTTGTTTTCTAATTTTTTTCTCTCTCTCTTCTATGATATTGCTATCTCTCTCTCTCTCTAGTTTTATATATCTCTCTCTCCTTTTGTCTCTAGCTCATTCTCTCATCTCTTTCTCAACGCTGCTTTTATTTATTTGCCTTTCTCTCTTCATCTCACGTTTCTACCATGTGTTTTTATTGCTGTCTCTTCTTTTTTTTTTCTCTCTAGATTTTTATTTCTGTCCCTGTTGGTCTCTAGCTCTTCTCTCACCTCTTCTCTGCTCCCTCTCCTTTTTTCTCTCTCTCTGGATTTTTATTTCTCTACATTTTTTCAGCAGGTTTTATCTCTCTTCAGCCTTCTCTCTTTTCCCTGGTCTTCCTTAAACATTTCCCCTCTCTCTCACTGCTCCTTCCTCCCACTCTGCTGCGCTCCCTCTTTACCCTGCCTATTCCCAGTCTCCTCTCAATTCAGCAGATTTATTATTGCACATCAATTAGCCTGCCTCTCACAGTCGCATCCGCTGCACCTTGAGGCGAGCTGGACACACGTAGCACTTCATACAAATCGCTGATAATTCAGATCAATACGCCAATGCGTACAACTGACACTTCGTTCGACTAGACAGTCAGTCAGTCAGTCTGTCAGTCCAACTGTCCTACTGTGCCTCTGTCTGTCTGTCTGCTTGTCCGCCAATTAGTCAGCTTGACACGCTGCTCACGGACGCTTTATCGGGCCTCATCTCGCAGCTCACAGCTCGTAGCGCTCATCTTCAGTTCGCAGCTCGCTTCGCTCTTCGCTCTACTTGTAGCTGTTTACTATTGCCGCATTGTCTCCTTGGCCATTTATTGAAACATAACGCATTGTGGGCATTTTTTAATGTCAACTCGCAGTCGCAGTTGGAGTTGAACCTGCTTAGAAGCAGCGCAGCGCATCTCCTCGGGCTGTGAGTCGCACAGTTGCAGGTAGCCGAGTGCTCCTCGATTGTCACTGTGCAATTGTACTTGCCATACACAGACAGACTGGCAGGGAGACAGACGGACAGCGGACAGACAAGTTGCGCTGGCAACGCCAACGCTGATGTGATGCTGACACCGCGTACTGATTACTTGCCACAGGCAGCGGCACAGCGTACCCCCGCCCAACGCTCACGTGCGACTCTGCCAGTCTGTCTGACTGTCGGGCTACCCCGCTCTCCCTCTACCCCTCCCACGCCTGCGTGAAATATTTTGACAAATCGCCGACGCTTAATCAAAAATCATCATCGAAAAGCGATCGATGTTGTCGCTAGACAAAGGACGCGCCGGCGGCTTACAAGTGTGCGTGTGTGTATGCTGATGTGTGTGTGTGTTGGTGTGCTGCTGTGAGAGATTTCCGCCGTAGCTCTGACAGCAGGACAACCTGCTGTGCGCGGCGTTGCCTGCAAATGGAATTAGTCGCTTTAAAGTCTTCAGCCGCGCTTGAGAGAAGGAGACACAGAGAGAGACAGAGAATAGGGCTTTTTATGCGTGTGCGAGCGAGACGCAGCGCGTGTGTAGTAATGACAATTCATTTATGCTACCACATTATTAGGCTTTATATCAATCTTCATAAAGCCGCTGCTTATGAGCTACGTGACACATGCAGCCATGTGTGTGCCGACTAGGGTTGCCAAGCATACTGTGGAAAACGGTATAATACTGTTTTTGACTACATTATATTTTTTTATTGTTGAAAAAAAAAAGTTTACAAAATACTGTTTTCAGTGTAAGAATTCGTAACACTTTAGGTATGTATATATTTTTACTTAAGAAAGTTTATTAAGGATAAATTAGGATTGCTGATATTTAAAATCTATCGTTAAAAAAAAAACAAATTTTCTGGAAATGAATACTGGTAAAAAATGGAACTATTTATTAGTAAGCAACTCACAAGAATTTAAAAATGTTACTAAAATTGTAGCTTTTCGACTGTATTTCTCTGTATTTATTGAACAAGTTTTTTCAGTGGCGAGAAGAAAATAATTTTTATTTAATAAAAAATAAGCTATATATATATAGTATGTATTTTATTTTTAATTGTGGAGAAGCATATATATATAATATAATATATAATATAATATATAATATAATATATAATATAATATATAATATAATATATAATATAATATATATATAATGATTGTAAATTAATAAATTGTGCGAAAAGTTCTAAAAAAATATTTTAATTGAATTGAATTTAACGAGAAAATAAAATACTGTTTATTTTCCTAAGAACTCTTCAAAATTCTTATCAGATCGAAATATACTTTTTATCTTGTAAGAAATAGTTGGCAACCCTTGTGCCGAGGCACACACACACACATACACGCATATGTTAACTAACCGATTGACGTTGATTACAGATGGGTCGCGCGACTCTGCCTACCTCGCTGCGCCCCCGCGCCCGCTCACTCGGCCTACTCAGGCTTTGGCCTGGTCTGGTACTCGGCTCGATCGGCTCGTACCGCGTAAATTGACAGGCATTTATCATTTAGTCGCAGACGTGACGAATTAACAGCATAAACAGGCCAATAAATGGCAGGTAAATAAGTTCTCATACGTGTGGTTATGTGTGTGTGTGTCTGTCTTTATCATGTACTCCCCGTGCACTGGGAGTCCATTAAGAACTAATGCCCGCTGTCGAGTAATAACTTCTGCGGCAGTCAAATAGCTTAGTCAAGTCGGGACACAGCACAGCGAAGTTATTTATGACACTCAGACGATAGACAAATAAAACAAATTCGATAACGATAATTCGATTTGAGAGTATTACGCGTGTAGTCTGTCGGGGATTGAACAAAGTAGCAAAGCTAATGACAGATTGAGAGAGTTGACAGTTTCTTTCGAATAATTATAGTGTATATTTAGCAGAGTGAATGAGTGAGAAGTGAGTGGAAGCACCAGTCAGAGTAAATAGTATTATTTTCATGCTTTTTTAAAAATCTCATTAGTTAGTTGAAGGAATAACTGATGTCTTGATAATTATATTACATCTAGATATATTATATTACAATAAAAATCAATATTATATAGTAACAAATACAAATATATTTGTGTTTGATTTTTAAATATATAATACATATTTATATAACCTATTAACCTATTATAATCAAGTACGATTTTCAATTAAGATTTTTTATTATTATTATTATTTTAATATTATTTATATTTTAATTTACGTATAGTATATAAACTATTTTTATAAAATATGTAGATTTTTAATGTAAGCTACGTATAAAACTTTGAAAATGTAAATAAAATATCATATTTTACGGCAGATAAAATATAACATATATAACATAACATATTGAATAGATATATGGGGCATTTAAAGCATATATTTCGGGCTATATTGAACATATTGGGTATTTTTAAGTGGTATATAGAAAATAGGCTGTTAGGATTTTGAAATTATTGTGTAGATATTATAAAAGATAAATAAAAAGAGTATTTAGAGTATATATTCCGTGTATATTGGGCATACAGAAAATTTATAATTGGTATGTGGGTATAAAAACAAGGAATTTGCTAAATATAGTCGAGATATTATAGATGATAGTATAATTTAAGTGTATATTGTGTATATAAAGAGCAAAAACAAAACGGTCTATAGAGTATATAGATATTAAAGATGATGGTATAATTGTAATGAATATTATGTATATATAGAGTTAAAATAAAGGTTTTAAATAAAATAATAATAAAAAAATAACAATTTAAAAATAATAAAAATTTAAATAATTTAAATTTAAATAAAGGGCATGGAGCATGATATATGGTAATGAAGGTATCAAATCAACTCCATAAAAAATATATACCTAGCGAATTTATAGTATATATTTGTAGCTTATAAGGTATACAAACTCTACATGTGTAGCAGCTTATACAGGATATACCAATTACGCACAGAATTCAACGTATTACAGTAAAAAACTCATCGATCTTTCGCAGCTTATTGAATACCATTTCAATGCCGTCTGCGATCTGAGCAGTTGTTACCGCAACAGCAGCAGAAACAACGGAGCGGAGCGCCGGCCAGATAAACCCATAATTAAAGTGTATCAGGAAACAAATGCCTAAATCACGCGACGCAAACTCAACAGAAACAATCTGCAGCAGGGGAGCATGAGGCATCCACAAAGGTCGATTGCTTCATCCGACAGGCAGGTGATGAGCCGTCATGCAAGGCGAGCAAGAGACGCATGGCAAGAGGAGAGAGTGAGGTAGGGAGACTGACTTGCTGCTTATGCATAGATAGGTTATTAGAGCAAGCGCAGGAGGAGCTCGAGCAGCAGGCAATCGATCGCGCTCATGTCGCACGCTGGAAGCTGCCGGCGGCACACGCGATTGCAGCCGCTTGGCGGACAGCGCAGGCGTAGGAAGAGCGGGATGGGAGTATGAAGGCGGGGTTTAAGGTGCTGCCTAATTTCCATCGCAAGCTGAACACGCGCTCGCTCGCCCAGGACACAGATCGGCGTTCGACAAACTCACCTGTCCGCCGCACTGGCATTTCCGCCGGCTATGCCAGAACATAGAAAAAACCATGTTGTTGCATCATTATCGAGAGAACACAAGTTGTCCGCTTCGCCTTTTTTTTTTTTTTTTGGTATTTTTTTGTCCTGCTTCTCATCACAAATTTATGCCATATTGAGCGCGCTCTAATTCTCTCCGCTGGTTATCTGCTTTTTTGTTTTAATCAGCCGAAGCAGCTCCTGCTCCTGCTCCTTGCTCCCTTTGATGAATTGATGACGGGGTCTGCTGCTGCCGTAGCTGTTCCTGTGGAAAGCGTTCGCTTTCTCGCTGCTGAAGGGTTGCCGCGCGAGTTTTTCTTAATTTGGAATTTATTTAAATCCACAAGCAAAAAGGATGCAACGACGACGAGTCCAAGACCGAGTCCTGTCAGTCGAACGAGGCACCTCTGGGCAGGTGCAACGCCACGCTAATGCATAAATAACGCGTTCGGGTTGCAGCTTGGAGAGCTGCAGTTGCTGCGGCTTCTGCTGCTGCTGTTGTTGCACCCTTCCGACTTGTCGCTGGCCGAATTTTAAAAGGCGTTTAGCTTGTTACCTTTTAATAATACCATTTAATTTCTTCCCCTTGACCTCTTGCCACCGCAGCACCTTGCACCCTTGCACCCTTTCTCCCGGACTCTGCTGCGTAGGTGCGCAACCATCAATCAGCTCGAAGAGTGCTCCGCCAGGGCGCCTCTACACACAACACATACATTTCGACATTCGACTCTTCTTTTTTTTTTTGAAGTGCAATTCATATTTCATTTTTCGCTTTTTTTTGGTGCATCACCCTGTCTTCATTTTTTATGCCTAGAGAAGCAGCGAACGGAGACAGCTCGAGATACGCATCAGATCGCATCGCCGTGCAGAGTCTCGCCTTTTACTTAGGGCCAATTAGCTGGAATAGCACCCGCTCTTTTCGAAATACGCACTATCATATATATGAGAGTCAACACGTAACACTTCAAACAATTTTTATGATACCATATATCTTACAAGTAGTTACTAATTATTTTCTTCTGTAAGACATTAGAATGTTTCTAGCGAATTATTTTGTGAAATCCATCTAAGATTTACATAAAATAATTTAAAGATATAATATTATAAAATAATAAATTTGCTTTAATTATTAGATTCTTAAGAATACTTTTCTTTGTTTTAAATTTTTTCAAAACGTCAAAGAAATCTCCATATTATTTTTAATTTTCTATTTTGTTGTGACTACACAATTTCCGATATTATATAAGATATAGGGTATATAACTGGATTTCAAAATAATTTAATTTATGTATTTAATCATTACAATTCTAAAAAATGCAAATGGATATCGTCAATTTTATATGATATCGCAAGTTTCAGTTCTGCTTACCTCACAGTAATTAAATTTTTTCGAAAGCTCCAAAAATTGTATGTATTTTCTATATTTTTCTGGTGTAGATACCTCAAAGTATTTAAATTTTTTTCGAAAGTTTCAATGAATTGTATGTATTTTTCTCTATTTTCCTGGTATAGATATAGTTGCATAAAATATCTTTACGGTATTTTCAGATAAAACCGTATCTATGAAGTAAGTAAGTAAGTTATACTTGAAGTTCTCAATTGAAGTTTTTTACCTATTTTGAAAACATACTGTATATACTACTTATGCATTATATTATCAAATTATTAATCAATTCATTAATTAAAATATTATGTTAAAGATACTATAGCATGATTTAATAATACTAAAATACTGTATATACTACTTATGCATTATATTCACAAATTATTAATCAACTAATCAATTTAAATATTATGCTAAAGCTACTTTACCATGATTTAAAAATACTAAAATTTATAAAATGTATAGCATTATATATAATGATATCAGATATGATATTGTATATTTTAACTCTAGACTAGAAACCAGTTTTAGGTTTCCTGCTATGTCTTGCAGTTTTATAACAATTTTCAAAAGCCGCAACTATGGTATGCAGTTCCGCAATAGCTGCACTACAATTGTCTGGACTTGCCTCGCAGGCAAATTACTGGATTCCAGCAGAAACATGGCTGACGCATTCTAATGGCCGGTATCAGTGCCCGCACCCGCACCACCCGTTCACACGCCCACACGCACACACCCGCACACCGGCAACCCCGCTGTGGGCCAGCGAGGGTGAGTGGGCGCCTTGTGGCTACTGCCAATGACCAGTCGCAAAGCAGCAGCAGCAGTAGAAGCGGCAGGGAGTAAAGGAGGTTGTGAAGCGGGGAGCGGGAAGCAAGGGAGCTGGCGTGACGTGGCTGCTCGTCGACCAGCTGGCCGCCCCATTTACAAATAAATTATGGCACAGCGAGCGGGCGAGGCGAGCAGATACTTCCGCTGCCATAACATAACCATAATCCAGTCGTGTCGGCAGTGAAAGGCGCCGTGTGAGCATCAAATGGGGATCGACAATGGGATCGGGATCAGAATTGCAGGAAACCAAAGTCACAAATTGCCGGGTAGAGTCGAGAGTCGAGCGGGAGGCAAAGAGTATGCAGAGAGCACGAGAGGTAGAGGTAGAGGTAGCGGAACGTGGTCAAAGACAATTGATCGGAGGATCGGGCGGCTGCAGGAGCTGCCTGTGTGTTTATGAAGTTGTGCACTTTTCGCCGGTTTCATTTTCAGCCTGACTGCAATTACAAGCCGTAAATTTGTCAAGGCGCGATAAATCTGCAACGTGGTCAGAGTCGGAGAGAGAGAGAGAGACGGCGGGGAGAGGGGTGAGCCTTTGTAGTGGCAGCCTAATGCATGTAATCTGCCACTCAACACCCTGTCCGATCCGTCCGCGATGTCCGAGTTAAGCAATTTGGCACGCCTGCAGGCGTACAGCAGCCTCGGGTGCAAGTCTGTTGCTGCTGCCGTTGCCCCGAGGCCAAATCAAATTGTTTGCTCAACTCTGGCGCGGCACAAGGCGCTGAGTGCGAGAGCGAAACGAGCTTGTTGGGCCATTACACTCGCCATAACCATAATCAGCAACAAACTAACCCAAAAGGATGAGCACAGGCAAATGGGATTGTGCGCGCCTGGACAGCGCCAATTCAAGCTCACATTTTGGCCTGGTTAATTAAATACGGATTTCATTTTAATGGCCGATAAAACTTGATGAGATACTTTAATGGCCGCGGCGGAGTAAAAGCTGCGGGAGTAGTAAGTGCGAGAGCAGCAGGAGAGTGGAGTAGGCTAAAAAAGTAGTAGACTGAGAATGAGCAGTAGGATGTGAGAGAATCGGGCTAAAAGAGTAGTAGACTGCGAGTGAGCAGTTGATTGAGAGAGGAGCAGATTGAAAGAGCAGTAGACTAAGAATGAGGAGTAGACTGAGAGAGCAGTAGGCTAAAAGAGTAGTAGACTGTGAGGGAGCAGTTGACTCAGAGAGAAGTAGGCTAAAAGTAGACTGAGAATGAGGAGTAGACTGAGAGATCAGTAGGCTAAAAGAGTGGTAAACTGTGAATGAGCAGTTGAATCAGAGAGGAGTAGGCTAAAAGTAGATTGAGATTGAGGAGTAGACTCAGGTGCACCAAACTGAGAGAGAAGTAGGTTGAGAGAGTAGCAAACTGAGGAAGGATAAGCACAGGAGAGGAGTGAAGGAGTAGTCTACGAGTAGAAGACAATGATGAGTAGACCGAGGAGCAAACTAAGTAAGGAGTAAACTAAGAGCGGAGTAAACTGAATATGAAGCAGGATAAGAGAGGAGTTGACTTAGAGAGAACTAAGACAGACTAAGTGAGTATTAGACTGAGATGGAGGCGAAGACTTTGGAGCAGGAACCCCAATAAAGCGTAGACTTAATCATAAATAGACTGAGAGAGGAGCAGAAAGAAAGTGTGTAGACTGCGAAAAAGGAATAAACTGAGGAGAATGAAGCTGAAGAGAGATGCAGCTGAAGAGTATGAGAAAAGACTAAACTGAAGCTGTAGTAACATAGAAAAGGAGTAGACTTAAAGAGCAAACTGAGGGAGAAGAAGAAGAATTTTGAAGTAGTAGTCTTAACCAGGAGAAGGCTGAGGTGGAGCAAACCCAATGAGGAGTAGACCAAGCGGTGAACTGAGTTAGGAGTAGATTAAAAGATAAGCATGGGAGAAGATTGGACTCCGAGTGAAGCAAATTGATTAAGGAATAGGTTAACCTATAACAGACTTAGTAGAAGTAGACGCCGCTGGAGCTAAGCTAAAGAGCATCAGTAGACTGCAAGAAGAAAAGACAGACGGAGATGCAGCTAGAGCTGGCTTGACGAAGGAGCTCAACCAGAGAAGAGTAGCATGAGTGAAGAGTAGACTTAGCTGAAGCTGGCTTGACGAGAAGAAGAAGCTAAGCCAAAGAGAAATAGCATGAGAGAAGAGTAGCATGAGAGTAGG
The DNA here is from genome assembly GCA_035046045.1 of Zaprionus bogoriensis. NCBI lineage: Eukaryota > Metazoa > Arthropoda > Insecta > Diptera > Drosophilidae > Zaprionus > Zaprionus bogoriensis. Next base: position 2,360,668 of record JAWNOI010000145.1, read on the forward strand.
AGTAGATGGCGGAGAAACAAACCATATGAGTAGACTCTGAAGGAACAATACATTAAACTCGAATAGAAATACGCTGAGAAAGAAGCAGCCTGAGTGGCGAGTAGACTGAGAAAGGAACAGACTGGCAGACTGGCCAACTGAAGTGGCACTTACTGAAAGAGTAGTAGACAGCGGCAGAGCAAGCCAAATAAGTAGTAGACTGCAGTGGCGCAATCAAAATGAGTAGTAGATGGCGATCAAGGTGGTGTAGACTGCGCCAGAGGAGCTCGCTCGCTCTTTGCAGTGCTAAATCACCGTTAAAGCGATAAGATTAAGACAGCCAATAGCCGCATCTATGGCAGCATCTGCAGCAACAACAACAACAACAACAGCAACGAGCTGCGTTTTACGAGCCAATTGGCAACACAATCATCAGCGCCAGACTGCGACTTGGAGGCAGCATCATGTGATGCGCTGCGTTGCGCTACATTGTTGCCGAGGCGCACAAAATTAATTGCTGATGAATGTCAATCCTCCAGGCGGATGCGAGCGAGCGAGTGCTGCGAGCGCAGGCAGGCGACCCCCAAACGGCAGACGGCAAGTGGAGCGTCTCAAAGTCATTGGCAGAAATGTGGTAAGCCTATTGGCAGCGGCCGCATTTGCCACATTCCCCCCCACCCCCATCCCCTTGCATTTCCCTCCTGCCCCTCGCCGCTGCGTTGCTTTCTTTAGCGGCTTACAGCGCCGTCCGTCGCCGGGCGGCCATAACCATTCGGCCAACGGGGCATAAAATTAAAATGTTGCACTGTGCTGGTGTCCCCCTTCCTCCCCCTCCCGGCTTGACTGTCTTCCCCCATGCCTCCCTGAGTCATCCCTCCTACCGCGCTCATTAAAAACGCCATAAATGCAATAAAACGTAGAGCAAACATCGATTAAACAATATTTATGGGGCTTCACTTGCACATTGTTCGCTGGCTCTGCCCCGAGCACGTCCGCGGATATACGCCCAGCCCTCGGCACTACCAGACCTCCCCCTCAGCCACCTTCTGGCTGCCTGTGCTGTTTGCCAAGCGCTTTATCCATGTTCCGCTTTCGCCTCGCGTTTCTTTTGACCTCTTCGATTTTATGCGAGCAGTTGCGAAATGTTTAGCGATTCTTGCAAATGCGCTGATTTCCGCTGCTGGCATTTTTCGATAACAATGAGTAGGCAGTCATCGATTCGATAACTCTCAAAATTGTGCGCTTTTCGATTAAAATAGTATTTTAAGAATTCAAAGGCTTATAATAGTTTTTAAAAAATTATTAAACTTCATAATCGTAGTTTAACAGAGGCAACCTACTTCTATTATGGTAAATAAGGGGTCTACACTTATCGAATAAAATATTAATTTTAAAAATTAAATTATAATCGTTTTAATTTTTAAAATAATATTTTACTTAAAGAACTTCAGAATCGAATTTTTGCAGCTACCTACTACTATTAAGTGGTCTAAACTGCCCGCGTATTGCTTTAAAGCTAGAACTTTAGTACTCATAAAAAATTTGATTTTTACCTAGTTTTGTTCCAAAATTGATTTTTGACACAAATCCCTTTTGATTTTCATTCGAAATTATAATTTTTGGACTAAAATGTATGCAGCAGTTCGACGTTTTTGAAAACACCTATGCTCTAATTAATTTTGACGAATATTTTTGAAAATAACATGTCTGAAACTCAGTCTAAATGTGGAATTAATACTATATTTTCAACTGCCATAACTTTGTTAATAATCGCTCGATTTTGGTTTGGCATGACATTTTGTTAATGATTTTGTCCCATTAATGAAATTGTATTAAAATATTTTTGAAATTTCAATGGTTTCAAAAATTCAAATTTTTCACTTTTTTTGCATACTACCCCCTTGCTACCTTAATACTAGATTTTCAACTGCCATAACTTTGTTAAAAATCGCTCGATTTTGGTATGGAATGACATTTTGTTAATGATTTTGTACCTTTAATGAAATTGCATCAAAATATTATTGAAATTTTAATGATTTAAAAAATTCAAATTTTTTACTTTTTGCATACTACCCCCTTTGTTTCAAAATGAAAAAATTTTCAAAAATTTAAATTCTCAGTTTTTGATTAAAATCGATTAAGCTGGTCAAAATAAATATAAAAATCGATTCCAAAACAGTTTCCAAGTGAAATTGCCGAAAATATATCGATAATATGCCCTATTTTCCAATGCCCTTCGTAATCTACAAATTAATAACATAAATTACGAACAAAACCGAAAATTTGTATACTAAACCCGCACAATTAGGGCCAATTTGCAGCAGCTTTGCGATAAGTTTAGAATTTAATAAACATGGTCGAAACTCGATGGAACATTTCAATTTGCGATGGTGCGGCAATTTAGCAGACTTTGCGGTTTGCCAAACGCTTACGAGGACGGACAGCTGCTGCTGCTGCTGTAGCTGCTGTTGGGATCACGGATGAGGGATCACGGATCTGCCGGGGCCAAGTGTTGAGACAATGGCAGAGCGCGGCGCTCAATGAATAACAATTACAGCTATTAATCTTGGTCCAAACTGGCAAACGGGCTGCTCTTTTGGGCCCTTGTGGTTGGCCCTTCTGCTGCTCGCAGTTCAGTTGAGTTCGCTCTGTGTTCTCGGTTTTTTTATTTTTTTTTTTTTGCCCGGTAATTTGCGGCCCATTTATTTATTTGTTAAGTGGCCGTAAAAACGGCAACGCTCTCTGTCACCTCTGCGCTCTCTTTTCCACTTGTTTCGTTTTTTTTTTTTTTTTTTTTTTATTTCACTTTTCGAAATTTATACATATTGTATAAGTAATAATTGTGCGGAAAACGGAAACAATGGAGCTTGTGTAATGCGTCAGGGGAGGGGCCCAACTCGACTCGCTTCGACTCGAGCGTCTGGCCATCTGGCGCTGCACAGGCCCGACTCAGGCAGCCTGTGGCTCTGCGCGCTTGGAAAGGAGTGAAAATTGCACGTAATTACCCGCTTTCACACACACGCACACACACACACACACAGCAGTATGGTGCACATTTACCATTGGTAAATGTGGTCATTATACGCTGCATACGCGACCGCCAAGCGACCACGATTACGACGCCTTCGTGTCCGCGTATGCAGATCCGCACACCTTGCCTCTGTCCGTACCCCTGTCCGTTAGCACAGCACCTTCTCCCTGTACGCAAACTCTGCAACTTGCCACAGCCTATATACCCAGCTCGCCTCCCATTCGTCCATTCTGTGTGCGCTGCAGTTGGCCATAATAGCTTGGCCGGCACAGGAAGCACTCGCGATGGCGATGGCGATCAGCGCGCACTTAGCTCCATGGGCAACTGCCACTGCAGTAGCCGCAATCCAAGTACGAGTTGTAGTAGCTGTAGTTGCACAGCCAAGTGCAATCATGCGCCAGCCATTTATTTTGGATTTTGCTATTCATAAATTTCAGCTCCCAAGACCATCAGCTCCAGCGCTCTCCCTCCATTTGGGCTAATTGTGCCGTCATCCAGTGAACCGCAACGGCTTTTCAACTGACTGACTGTGCTGCCTTCCCAATTGACAATTAGCCCAGGCACGCAGTCGAGGAAAATTCGAGAGGTGTTGCCAATGACCCAAAGGGTTGACGGACCGACCGACCGCTCGCTGACCAAATTCTTCAAGCGAACCACCGTCTGCACCACAATCCGCCCCCTCAACGCAGCCGAAGCGTATAATTGAGGCGCTGGCAATGAGAAACCCGAAATGGAAATTCGAAATGGGGAAATGCTAACACAACAACAACAACAACAACAGCAACAACTTATGGACTGGACTCATATCTGCAGACCACAAAACGAGACACTTTTCAATTGGCGTTTTGGTTGGCTTAATTTTGAGGACCCCGACCCTACGCTGGAGAGTTTTTACCACAATTTAAACTTAATGGTTATTTGCATTTCGAATTCAATAATTTGCATTTTCGAAATCAAACCAGACGGCGGCAGGGGGTCGCACGTAACGTCCAACGATTTTTGACTGTACCCGCCCCCCTAAGCCTTTGGTAGAGAACAGAACTACAATTGTAGCGAACACATCATGGGTATTTTTTTTTTTTTTTTTTTTTTTGGACAGAGCCACAAATTATATAGTACTCTAGGCTACTTAGTTACATACGTAGGCAGGCAGGTAGGTCAGACAGTCGTTCGGTCGGACCACGCTGGATGTGGATGTGGCTTCAAATTGCCGGTTATCGGAGTCGAGGGACACACTCAGCTGGCTTCGCCTTCGAGACGGAGACAGTGTTGCCCCACGCGATGCTCTTTTACCGTCAAATTTGGCTATCGAGAGGAATTTTAAGAAATATTCCACCTTCTTAAGGGTTATATTTCGGGGTATTCCGTTTGCTTAAGTTTTATCAAATTGTGGTTTTCATTTAATTTTCCAACACATGCATATTATGCAGGTGCCTTTAAAAAAAATATCTTTAATATTTATCTTAAAGACTTACCACTTTGAAGCTGGTCTCTTCTGGCTGTTAAATGTGTTCCAAAACGTCTTTCACTTTTTCCTGCTTCAAAATCATTTTTTAGCATTTATAAGTGTTCCAAAATTGCTACAGCTTTTACAACACTCATATTTTATTTTCGTACTCCTTTTTTTTTGCACTAAACTTTGTTCCAAAATTGTTATAGCTTCTTTGTTTCAATTATCAGCTTTTATTATTCACTTATCACTCCTCAGGGTTTTTAACACTTAAAAAAAAAATAAACAAAATTGCTACAGTCCCAGAATTCCAGTTTTATTTCCATTCCAGCAATCCCATATAATTTTCCTCCTCCAAAATAGCTTTTTTAGCAATGAACTGTGCTAGAGTTCTAGTTCTTTTAATTGAACTTTCCTTCCATTGTAGCTTCCATATTCTCTTTTTCCTTCTCCAAGCTAGCTTTTTTCCTGACCAACACTGGCAGAAGCTAACTTTAAAATATTCCACGACCTTCAGACGCGACTCCACTCAATCCTATAATATAAAATGCAACTTGTATTTACACAAAACTGAAATATTGATAGCCTTAAACCAAATTATACGTACGTTCCCGTCCATTTCCCAAGGGACTTGCGACTAATGTGACTCACTGGCTCCATATGGTTAAGCGAAAGCTATCGAGAGTCTGCGAATGGATGTTTTCCCATGGATATCATTGTTACGGCCGGACCGAGGTGAATCTCATAGATTTCGACATCGGCGATTCACTCAAATGAGCAAATGAGCTCGCACTCGGCACCACTTCTAAGTAAAGAGTGAACCCAACCGGAGCCCGAGACGAACATGGAAAAGTCGGGGCTTGACTTTGTTTTCGATTTCATTGGATTTATTTAATCCAATTAGGCTAGCTGTGCAGTCGCAGAGCATACGAGAATTATGGGAAAGCTTTTGTCATCGTTCGAAACGTTTGATCTTTGGGATCTTGCTGCGCTTCGTTCTGCCCGCCTCGCTGAGCTTCAGCTTGAGTTCCAGCTACGGTTCCGGCTGGAGCTTATCAGCTGCAACCGCTGCACATATTTAATAAGCGTCAGGGCTGAACATGAGCACTCATCATTCAGCTTTGAGCGGATCATTCATCAGCGATCGATCGCATGAAGAAGACATCACAAAAGCGAGCGGCCAGAGAGCACTGGGGTCAGAGCTGGGTCAGCTGCGGCCATGGTCTGGCCGGCTCTCTACCTGGCAGTCCAGTTGAGGAATTGCAGCGCAGTACGCATTTAATTGAATTAAATTCCAATTCCTGTTGTTCTCCCTCCTGGTGGTGCTGGCTGTCGTCGTGCTTGTTCTGCTTGTCCGTCCGACCGTCCTATCGCTTTGATCAGTCAATCCAATTATTTGCAAAATTTTGTCACATAAATAACTAGGTGAACTTGCGCTCCAGTGCGTCCAAGGGAGGCAGGGGCGCCCCTAGAGCTCGCTGCAGCGTTCCATGCGTTTCCTTTAGTTGTTTCACCTGTCGCCCTGTCGCTGTTCTGGTCGCGGTTCTTCCCGGTGGTCAGCGGGTACAGCGTTGGCGTGCCGATTACCCCAATTCCTCTCTCTCTCTCTCTCTCTCTCTCTCTCTCGCTGTTGTTGTCGCCCGCTGCGCTGCGTCCAATCCTGATGCCGACAAGGGTGACGAAAGCAGCATAAGATAGAGAGAGAGACACAGACAGAGGGAGAGAGACCTGCGTGCTACCGCGCACAGCATACGCGACGCGCTGGAGTCCAGTCGAGAAGGGTTTATGCTTTATGCAGAGGTGTTAATTGAATTCGTTTTGCATAAGTGGCTGAGCCGCAGCGAGGACGCGCCGCCAGGACCACCTGTACACGGAAGTGGCAAGCGACTGCGGCGAAGCGGCAACCCTCTGCCTCTGCCTGGCATTGTGTGTTAATTGTTGCAACAATAATGCAAACAGGGCCAAGACAAAGCGAGCGACCAATTGTCAACATGACAGCAACAGACAACAAACAGTTAGCGATCGTTTGTGTTGCAGTTGTTGTTATACCATTGAAGTGGCTAAAAAATGGTATATTAGCTTTGTGCAAACGTATGTGACAGGAAGCAGCAGGCCTGGCAGCTCATACAAACGGTGTTTGTTTATGTTGCCATGTCCGTTTGTCCGTTTGTCGTTTTAAACTCACAGTACTCGGCTATGACAAGAGTTAGAGTTACCAAAATTGACATCAAGATTACTCTATAGCAAATGCAGCTCATGTTGGTTTCAAACATGTGGTATCACGCCTGGGAAAATTGATATTTTTGATTTTTAGCTAGAAAAATAAAGTATTTAATGTTTATTATAAGTTCGTAAAGCAGAGGAATATGTATATGACAGTCTTACAGCTCTATTTGATTAAAAAAAAATATATGACACGTCCACCGCCTTAAAAAATCGTTATTTTTTATTTAAAACTCGAAAATAGCAAAAATATTGAGCAAAAATGCTCGAATAAATTTATAAAGAGTGATGTAGGTGAAAGGTCTGTAACAGTGAATTAGCTCAAATTTATTTTATATATTACCTACTTTTAATGTCGATCTTTTCAATTTTTTACTCGAAAATAACAAAAATATTGAACAAAAGTACTTGTTATTTAGAGAGAATTCATAAATAGTGATGCGGGTGAAAGGTATCTAACAGTAAATTAGCTCAAGTTTATATACTACACTAACTGCCACGCCCACGTACTTTAAAAGTCGATCTTTTCAATTTTAAACTTGAAAACAACAAAAATTATGAACAAAACTACTTGATATTAGAAAGAATTTATAGAGTGATGTAGGTGAAAGGTATCTAATAGTCAACTCGCTCAAGTTTATATTCTACATTAAGTGCCACGCCCACCTACTTTTAAAGTCGATCTTCTCAATTTTAAACTCGAAAATAATTAAAATATTGAACAAATCTACTTGAAATATCAGAAAGAGTTTATAAAGAGTGATGTAGATGAAAGGTATCTAACAGTCAAAAAGCTGACGTTTGTATTAAGCATTAGGTGCCACTCCCAACGCCTCTAAAAAAAGATAATAAACAAAAATGTTGTGCTATGCAAAAGAAACTTACAAAACAGGTGAATGGTATTTGGCAGTTGAGTGCGCTCGTCCACTTCTAGCCCGCCTCACTTGTTGTTTATTGTTTGCTCGGCGTGATCTTTATCGGCGCATACTATTTGCATATTCCACAGCCAGAGGCAGTGGCAGTGGCAGGCAGAGGGCCCCGCAGCTTTGCCATTGCACATTGTTGTCGCCGTTGTCGACTTTATTATGTCATTGCATCATCAGCAGCAGCAGCAGTAGCAGCAGCGACAACTACTTCTACCACTTTATCGCCATCCGTCATGCACATTGTGTTGGAATTAGCACATAGCCCAAATGTGTGGCATACACGCGTGTAAATTAATTGGCCGCAATTAGCGGCGGAAGGAAGATAGTGTACGCTCCGAGCGAGCAATCGAAATTGGCCTGGCCGGCAACGAGAGTTGGCTAATAGAGTCGGCAAACGGGCAGCGCCTCGAGCGGCTTCGGCGCATCTCACAGGTGTCAGGCTGCTGCAGCGAACCTGACAGCAGAATGCCCTTTAATGTCGCGACTGGGGCGAGTGGCGATCCATGCAAATGTCACTCGCCGCGATTGTCACAGCGCAAATAAAACATAAAACGGGCCGTCGCTGCGATAAATCATGGCCAGAAGGATGCATAGCCAGCGTCAGAGCCACATAGTCGTGTCGTCCGTGGCTGTCGAATTCGGAACTGATTCGGCTGCAACTGCAGCTTCAGCTCCAGCTCCAGCTTCAGCTCCAGCTCCATCTTCAGCTGCAACGTCCGATCGCATAAATTAACAATCTAATTACCACGCCGTAGCCGCAGCCGCTGCTGCTGCTGCTGGCGAAATCTGGCCGGAATCACGAAGCGCAGCCGACACTGAGCACGAGCATTCACCATTTGTATGCAAATTACTTGGCCGCAGTCGACGCCGGCGTCGCTGCTGCGCGCGATCGCTGCAATCATAAACGCCGTCATAATATCGTTACGGTGCCGTCGTTATCACCTGGTCGCACCTAGCCAGTGCTACCAGCGCCGGATTGAGCCTGCTGCTAGGGTTGCCAACTCTTTTTTTTTACAAAATAAAAATATATTTCGATCTGATAAGAATTTAAAATTTTTTTTTAGGAAAATAAACAGTATTTCATTTTCTCAATAATTTCAATTAAACTAAAATATTTTTTAGCGCTTTTAGCATAATTTTTTAATTTACAATCCTTTTTATAAATAGCATAAACTTCACCACAATTAAAATTAAAAAAAAAGAATTGTAAACAGTATTTTTAGGAAAATAAACAGTATTTCACTTTCCCTTAAATTTCGATTAATTTAAAATATTTTTTTGAGCTTTTAGCATAATTTTTTAATTTGCAATCCTTTTTAATATGCATATACTTATCCATAATTAAAATTAAAGAAAAATTTAAATAAAAATAAATATATAGTCGCCTTATTTCTTTCTTCTCACTTAAAAAACTCGTTTAATAAATGCAGTAGAAAATCTACAATATTTCAGTATCGATAGTTTTGAAATATCAGAAATCCTAATTGATACTACAAAACTGTCATTAATTAATTTTCTTTAGTAAAAATATATACTTATTGTGTTAAAAATTCATATCAGTATTTTGTATACTATTTTTTTGTTCAACAGTAAAAAGTAAAATACAGTCAAAAACATAATATATTAAATACTGTTTTTAACAGCATGGTTGGCAACCCTACCTGCTGCAGTCTATATACACGTACGTATATAAATTTGCATATAAATTGCGGCGACTGCGCTGCCAGCGTCGCTGCTGCAGTCTGCTTCCATTCTGGAGCCTGCGTTCCATTTAAATCGATGCGCACCGTAAGCAATTTTTGAATTTATGTAAGCATTTCGTTCGCAGATTTAATTGACACGCCGTGCAGGCTCCTCCAGTTCCCCCAGCCCCCGCCGATGTCGATGCCACCGCTATCCTGCCTCTGCGCCGTAATCCAATTAGCCCGCGCAGCGTTTCGTACAAGAAAAAGCACTTGCCGCAGTCGCGCGCGATCGCAGTCCCATTTCCTAATGAAGATGTTTTCGCTTAGCGTTTCGCGGCTTCGGGGCGTTTTCGCAGCTCACTTGCCACAAGAAATAAATGCATATAAATTATAAACCGAGCACGTGCATTTTTCGTTAATATCGCATCAATTAGCACTATCGATTTAGCAAAGCTCCCACAGCATATCGATTAATTGTAATCGACTAATTACTCTGCAGTATTCAACAGCCATAAAGGATTTGCGCTTAACAGAAAATACTGTTTGATCTAACAGCAGACGTCGCTCACGCATGATATCGATTACATTGCAAAGCTCACAGCCAATATCGATTAACAGAGCAGTTTTATTTACATTACAGTGCACTTATTACAGTAGTATTTAAATGCCTTAACAGCAAATACTTTTTGGCTTATCAGCAAGCAATCAATGTAGTGCGGAGCCAATCGATATAGTAAAGCTCACAGCCAATATCGATTAACAGCGAACTATTTAACATAACAGTAGTATTTAAATGCCAAAAAGGATTGCGCTTAACAGAAAATACTTGCTGGCTTAACAGCAAGCGCGCGGAAATCACTGCAAAAATACCGATCAGTTCTAATTTAGTGTAAAACCAATAGATAAAATGCTCGCTTTAATTCATTTGCATGTTCGTCTTCCAATTGAATGGGCAATTGTGGATGGAGTAAGTACCGTTCTCTTTTTCTCTCGCTCTCTCCCTCTTTCTTTCAATCTTCTGCTGTTGCGGCTATTTTCAAATTCAATTTCATTCATTTTGTTCGAAGAGCATTATCGGACGATAGCAGATAAATGGGGATCGCTTCACGCTCTTAATAGGAATCTGAAAGCCGGCGCAGACGCGGAGCCCGCAGAGTGCGGGCAGGCAGGCAGTCAGGCAGGGGACGGGGGCAGCGGCGGCAACGATGCGACAGAAGCAAAAGTAGCCAAACATTGACACTGCTACAGGTGACGCTACGTCCGCTGCGATGGCATCGCAGAGTGAACAGTCACCGGTGACCGGTGCCAGTTGCCAGTTGCCAGTCACGGCAATACGAATGAGTGGTCAAAAAGGTGAGCACAAACGACATCGCATGCGCACAATCAGTTCGGCAGCAGCATCCCAAAGAGTGAGAGTGATGCAAGCTAATGAAGGAGTCGACAGCTGGACAAAGCGTAAGGGAGCGAAAGAGACGGAAATAGCGTGAGGGAGCGGTGGCAGGGGTGCGCGCTGGCAAGGTGTCGAGGCAACGGCAACACGAAAACTACGGACTGGGACAGCGACAGAGCCAGAGTCAGAGCCAGAGTCAGAGCCGATGCTGATGCCCGTTTGCCCAGAGAGATATCACAATAAATTAGGAAACGAAATCTTTACTAAATAAAGACATAAATTACACTCAGAATCGCACTATGGGTACGACGACAACGACGACGTCGAGGCTCTCGAGTTCCGTCCCCGTTCCCGACTCAAATAAAAAGCAACCAACTATGTGTGTTGAATGAAAAATAAAAGCGACAACAACAAAAGCAAATAAAGACAAGCGAGAGAGTGCACTAGCCGCCAGAGATCGGTGCAGAGATACCCTGTACATGCGGTATAATTCCATAAGATAATCCATAGTTAATTAAAAAAAAAGGATTACTGAATAGACATACATACCTATACCGCTAGGGAACGCGTCAGTTACCAGAGATCGATCCTGAGCTACACGGTACCTGTGATATAATCAAATTTTTACATATATATACTTTTTATAGAAGGATTTGTAAAGGATACTAACATTTTCGACTTGTTTACACTCCAAAAAAACAATAAAAATGTACTGATTGCACACCAATTGCCAGAGATAGTTGCAGAAATACCCGGTACCTGTGTATAATAAGATTATAAAATATATACAGAAAGAATTCTGCGGGATACTACTTACCTTCAATAAGTCTACCTCACCAAAATAATTTAAAGCCAGTAAAGCAATCCAAAAACCAAAAAAGTTGCAGAAATACCCGGTACCTGTGAATGATGAGATTTTAAAATATATATAGAAATAATTCTGAAGTATACTACTTACCTGTATCTCTCCAAAATAATTTAAAGCAAGACAACAGCACGGAAAACACGAACTAATCAAATTCTAAAACAGTAGGATTTTTATATAACGATTTCTGACTGGAAGACCTTAAGTCCAACCTCTCCATTACAGTCCTATACAGGGTATTATACCAAAAGCAAGACAGCATCGAGAGCGCAGCGACATGACAGCCAAGTGGAGAAGGCTTATAAAAAGCGAGAGAAATACAAATAATCAAACGAAATGTATTTTATAGGGTGATAAGAATCAATGAAGCCACTGAAATCCTATAGAGACATATTGTATGCATTATGAGGCATCATTGCCACATCCAATCGCCTCGCACTGGATCCCAATCCCCGTTCACATTTAAATGAAAGGTTTAGCCAACGGCAGCTCGCTCACATGAGGTTCTTGGTCGAAACCGAAGCCCGACTTTGATTTGGATTCGGACTCGGCATCGAACGCGACCCTCTTATCAGTCCAATTGGTGCGGTGTCGGTGTCGGTGTCGCTGGGTCAATTAGTGGGCGAAGTAGGCGCATGAATACCTTAATGTTAATGTTAACGTTCACGTTAAGGTCCCTGTTGATGCTGAAGCAGATGCTGATGCCGATGTTGATGCCGATGTTGATGTTGATGTTGGCGTTAATGCGTGCGACGACTTCGTTTATGCGTGATTTGCTGGACCTGGAGCGCTGAGTGGCCTTTGTTTCGGTTTGATTTGGCCGCGCCAGCAGCAGATCCAGTAACAACGGGCCGTATCTACAACGGTCTTCTGTGATTTCGGGGACAGGCAATAAATCTTGTGTCAATGCGACCCAAAAATGCCATTTAACATTCGAAAAATGTCGGGTAGTAGTCGCGCCTAAAGACGACCGACCCGGGCCAAACAATAGGCGTAGTTTAAACTTTAAAGACCGATCGGGCGTGCATTTTAATTACTCGCACTCGAGACATAACTTCAGGTTAATTGCAATCGAGCCCCGCGGGGAGAATGCCGAGGTTTATGTGCCTGCGTTAAGTGGTCCAAAGTGAAGTGTCTCCATCATTCTGATTGGGCATTGTCTGACCATGCTATAACATATTAATCCCGCTAATAACTCATTGGATCGCCGGCTCTTATCTGTCGTATCTCCGCCATTCTTTAGTTAACCCGCACAATGCTGCGAAATACAATAGACAATGGGAGCTGGATATCAATTCTTGCCGCTTAATAATTGTTCATAATTCGGTAGCCGTACCCTAATTGGAGGCCCTGGACAATAGCACGAGAATCGGGCACGAGTTCTACGATTGAACAAAATATGAGCGCAGATTTATCAAATGCAAATCGGGCCGCATCAATAATAATGATCGGGAGAAATTCCTAGCATGGACAAGAGAACAGAGACAATGCGACTTTAATTCCGATGATCAACTTTGACCTTTTACAGTCACACAATTATTGTTCTGTCTCCACTCGCTGGAAAGTGTCCAAGTGGCTGTCCTAATTAAGCCCACGGGAATGCATAAAACCTCTCACTCGCTCGCACTCTCTTCGGGGCACTATCAACACCTCATTACTCTTTTGATCACACTCCTCGTTAATGAAGATGTCAGCGGCAGCTGCCGTCGCACCGGGGCAAACCAAGCCGATCGCCGAACGCCGATGTCCGCACCAAAACCTTACCTTACCCTACCCTACCATACCCCGAACCATTTTGAATTCAAAATCATTGCTTAGCATTCCGTTTTTGTTGTGGTGCTGCTTGTCGCAGCGAAGCGACAAAGATTAAATATATAACTCTTTTCGGTCGACCGCTTGAACTTTCCAACCCAAAGGCTAGGGGTCGCACCGGCAAATACCCTGCACACTGCTACGAAGAACTAACTGAGTGCATAGATCAAACTGATATCCCCTTCGCTGGACGGCGATCAGGTTGAACACTGGAAACCTGTATCTGCATAAAGTTATAAACAAAGAAAACAAATTTGTCTTATCGCCCGATTCCTAATGAGATGACAACGAGACAAAATCACTCGCAGCGCAGCGCGTTGAAAGCGCGAGCTCATTTAAGGAGCGGACAAATACAAATGCACACATTTTAATCACTTTGCTCATTAATACACTACGGAGAAGCAGCAGCCGCAACAGCAGCGTCGTCAGCAGTTGGGAGCTGAGGGAGCAGCCGCCCGGCAGAATTCCCTTTGTCTGCTTTCAAATGATTTGAAATCGAACCCAATCAAGCGACTGAGAGGGCGGATCAATAGCGATCGTTGACTATTCGAGTTGCCCAAGCTCCCGATCGATCGATCGATCCGACTACTGTCTCGATTCACGACAGAGAATTGCGTTTCGTAGAAACGAGTTTCTTTCTGAAAACAAATTGCCAAATGAAATGAGTTAAAACTCACTTAGATATGGCAAGCTTGATAGATCGCTGACTGATTGTCAGAGCTGATAATGTAGGCTATCGAATAATGTAACCTGTTCATGAAAGATCGGTGATTTAAGAGTTCTGCTACAACAGTTATAGCTAGTCAAAGCAGCTAACCGAGCAGTCTAACACAATTCCATAAATAATGGTATCTGTTTTGTTGACACTGATCTTGATAGATCGAAAATACATTATTATTATTGAAGCTTAAAATGTGAGCCATGGATTATCGTAAGCTACCTCTGAAAGATCGGCGATGTATTAAGTCTATTAGAGTTTTAGCTCTAAAATTCACTTTATAATATTTTAAATTTATGAAATGCACAGATAAAAGTGCGATCATTTCGTAGATCCACAATAGTTACAGCTTGTCAAAGGAACTTGCTAAAAAGCACAGTACGCATCCCTACAAAATCAGCTAAGTTCTGCTTAGACCGTACGCAACGACTCGAGCATACAATATGGCGACTGGTCAGGCCCGTCAATCAGCGGACACCAAGGGCAGGCAGCTAAACGGACAGGCAGGCAACATTGTTGTCGTATTAGTTAACGTAACTAACTTTAGTTATTGCGCGTGTTGCGATTTCGCACTTTTATGGTCCATTTAAGACTATGAGATGGAAATGTTGTGTCGGCGTTCCCAACAGATTTATCACCGGCGGCCCCTGGCGGGTGGCGAGCTCTCGGCCGTCATATACCCGAGAGGACCAAGATCGCCAGAGCGCCACAGGCAAGTAGGAAATGAGCGACAGGAGGAGAAGGGGGAAGAGACTCCACTCACTAGACGCGGTGCCCAGACGCAGTCCCAGCTCGAGCTCGAGCTCGAGCCCAAGACCGAGTATAGTTCATCGATTTGAGCCAGCCCAGGTGATAAAAACTGTGCGCAGTGATCAACCGAGGAATTGCAAAAGATCTTTCAACATTGTTGCCAGCGCTGAGCAATTTTACTGTAAAAGAAAAAAAAAACACATCCTGCAACTGCGCGAGCGATCGTAAAAATGTTTGACTGCGATTATATGGCGCTCATGAGAGCGCCACTTTGTCAGAGACTGAAGCGAAGCCCTGCCAGAGGCTGATCGCCTGATGGACCTGGGCTCGTTAATCCAGGGGCGTGCACAGGACCTGCGAGCGCTCGACCAGGGGGGCTTGCCGGAAATCACGAAAACAAACTCTGTTCAGCCAAAAACAAATTGGGAATAACAGCAAAGCTGACACACACACACACACACGGACAAACACACCTGTCACACATACTCAGTGTGTGTATAACGCTGGTATAATTTATGGAGCGCGAGGTGAAAATATTTTCAATAGAAGGTGATTTAAATTTATTAAAGGAATGCTCACGACCAGCCCAGCACTAAATTAGAATAAGCCAGCGACGTCGTAGCTGGAGTCGGCTGCGAAGGGCGGGGGCGGAGGGCGGGGCAGCTGCGAACTGGAGGGGGAGTTGGCTCATAAAAACGCAAGCAAATTGAATTTGTGTGTGCGACTCGACGCACGCTTCCAGAGCAGCAGCAGCAAACGTAACGAAACGAAAGGAAAGGAAACCGCAACAGTATCTCAATCCGAATCCAAATCCGATACAGAATGCGACAATCAGCTGCAGCTTCATCACCATCGACAAGACGGAGCGAAGCGTAGCGCTTATCAGATTCGAATTTGGACTCGGGCGCGACTCATTTAAATCTCGACCAGTGTCCCAGCACCTATGCCGGTGCCAGTACCACAACTCGTACCCGTTCCCGGTCCCGAAGAGCAGAGCAGAGTGCACACGATCCGAAGTCGAAGTCGAGGCGATGCTTGTGATCCCCGAACGCGCCGAGTTCGCCTTTTGTTAACACCATAATTTACATTGATTTATGTGCTTACTTGACTCTGCATTTTTAATCGGTTAGCCGCACCGTCACCAAAGATACCCTACCCCCTTACCTGTCTGCCGCGAGACAGAGTTCCGTGTGTGTGTGTGTGTGTGTGTGTGTCGGTGTGTGTTTGTCTGTGCGCGGCTTCATTTGGTTATAATTAAAATGTCGATGTTATCAACCCGATTTGGACATATTGGCCATTACACTCGGAATTTAAGCGTTTTCTATGCGCGTATTTTGATTTCGATTCGTTTTCGATTTCAATTTCATTCGCCTCTAGTTCTGTTTGCCGCGCTCTCGCATGAATATTGATTAAATTAATATTTAATAACGTCTTAAGAAGCTTTTGAGTGTTAACTGTTTATTTATGCCCATTCGCCGTGCTCTTTTGCCTTTGATTCGATGCGGAATACCCGAGCTTCTCTTCGCCTCTTAAGTCGTGTCTCTTGTTAGCCTGTGTGTAATCACTTAATAAATCAATCGATTTCCTTATCTGGCCTATCGCTGAGTTTTATGTTTCGATTTGGGGTACCATTTCGAATGTAACTCGTCGAATTCAATACCATTCCGCACACATATATCATATTTTTTACGACTTATCGATTACAAATTCTCTTGAATTGCTAAGATTAGAATAAAATTTGTTAGATTAGTCGGCGATTGCTTTTCGATTTGATATTATCGCTAGTTTTGTATGTCATTAGCTTATCGCAAGCCTGTTGCGGAAAATATATATATGTATAAATCCGAAAGCAATGCCAAATTTAGTAGGCATGGAAAGCAGGTTTTCTAAGCTCATTGGTAGTCGGAGCTCTGACGAAACTCAGACTGTTCTATATAGCAGATACTCGTGTGGTACTCCTTTGAATTGTCTAAGTTTATAGATTTTTATCGGCCTGATCAAAAATCTAGTTAGGTCTTATAGACTCATTTGGAGCTCCTTTTAACTGAGTTTACTCAATAATATTTCCATCCGGTTGCTCATTTAAAAAGTCCTAACTCAGTCAAAAACTTTATTAAATTATATATAACCATTTTAACTAACTCTGTGTAGAGTTCCTTGGATCAAATAGGTCTTATAACATTTTATGGATTTAATCAAAACTGTTTTATATAATTTATATTCGCTTTATACTCCCTAGAACTGATTCTATATCAGCTTCTTGGTTGTTTTTGCACAGTCCACAAGTCCATAACTCTGTTGAAAACTTTTTCAATTAGTAAAAATACCGCTCTACATTGATAATCTCTTTGCCCCTTCCAGTTAAAACCAAACAATTGCAATTTTTTTTCAACAGTTTATTATTGCATTTCTGTCTCTCTCGATGTCGAGAGACTTTCTTTCTTCGCTCGTATCAATATCAGTTCGAACGCAACCAAAGACAACCAGGCGTGAATACCCTACAGTGCACAGGGTATATGCACGCACGCACACACACTCAACTGGGAGACAGTCACTCTCGCACTGGTTTAGCTACAGCTATACATAAACATATATATATATATAGTGTATAGACTATATAGTATAGTCGTTCGCACTTAATGGGCATACATGGCTAAGCTTAAGCCTGGGCTAAGTTAGGGCTAAGTTACAGATAAATATTGCATACGCTATAGCCTTAAATGGTGATGAGGTAAGCCGGCGACGGGGCGAGCTGCGACCTGCCGGCGTTGAATAAATAAAGTCGCATTGTTCCGACGTAATAGAGATAATGTGCACGATGTGGGGCAGAATGCGCCCCGGCTAAGTATTAGTTACAATTTGAGTTTAATTTTAGGCATGTCCACACACAAACACACACACACACACGCACACACACGGGCTAACTTGACTGTGTTGCAATTACAGTGGCAGTTGCAACAACTTAATACAACTCGGCCAGCGAGCGCGACTCGCAGCGGCCCGGGCCGGCCCAAACAGTGTTGCCAACAATTTGATGCTATGATAAAAATAGCTAAAAAAAATTATAAAATTTGTAATTATATAAAAATTAACTATTTTCAAAGTGCTTGTTATAAAGAAATTCTGCAATCAAAAACATATAAAAACTGAAATTTTAATTAAGTTCGTATTGAAAAAAAAAATGGTATTCATTATTAATAAACAAAAAAATAAAAAATTAAAACGAGTAAAAAAACTGATAATATGTTGCATTTTTTTCATTTTAATTTTCCATTCATTTCCAAACTTAAAAAAAATGATAGCAAATTGCAGAAAAATAAAAAATAAAATATTAGAAATATATTTTATTCTATTTTTTGCACTTTCGAAAAAAAAGCTATTTCTGTCGCGAATAAAGCTAACTTGGCAACACTGCCGCCCGGCTCGATCCGCAGCCATGTGGGTGAGCAGCATTTTAACTTTGGTTTTCGATTTGTTTTGCCTACGAGTCGTCGAGTCGCGTCGCGTTGCGTTTCAGGTTTCCAGAGCGCAACATGCACGGGCACGCCCCCTCGGCCCCCTGAACGCCCCGCTCGGCCTCGGCTCGGCTTGGCTCGGCTTGGCTCGACTGTTGCTGTCAATCACAAACGCGCACACAACTCAAGTATTAAATTAGACGCTACCGTCGATGTGTACCTCCACCTCCAGCTGCTGCCCCCTGCCACGCCCCCCCCCCCCCCCTACTCTAGCGGTCATGCTTTAGAAGCTGCAGCGTTGCAGCGGATGCATCGGAGGATGACAGGCGGGGCAACTTTGCCACCGGCGACTCAATTTCAGCATCCGAGTCGTCGTGCACATTGATCTCTTCATCCGAATCCGCCGACGACGAGTTGTCCACGCTGACAGTGATGCCTGCGCCCGCTGCCGCGCCAGCGCCCACACCCGCTCCCACTCCCACTCCCGCTGCAGCGGCGGCAGCTGCGGCGGCGGCACACTCACTGGCATAGTGCAGACGCGAGCGCTGCTCGGCCTCGGCGACGGTCAGCGAGGCGGCCACAGCGTATTGACGCGCCAGGCCCAGCGCGAAGGCCGCCGCGGAGGGTGAACCTACCAAGCTGCGAAAGGCGCTGCGCTCGCCGCCCATGGACAGCGCGCCGGCAGCGGAGGGCGAAGTGGGCGAATGTTGCTGCTGCTGTTGTTGCTGTTGCTGCTGCTGCTGCTGCGCCTGTTGCTGCTGTGCCTGTTGCTGCTGCTGTTGTTGCTGCTGCTGCTGCTGGTGATAGTGACTGAAGAGCTGCAGCGCTGCAGGATGCGTGGGCAAGTGATGATGATGCGCCGCTGCCGCTGTCGGTGGCAGCGTGTGCAGTGGATGCAGCGCATGCATTACGGAAGAAGGCGGCGACTGCGCCGACGACAGCGGCGAATCGGCAGCGCAGTGCACTGCGCCGGGATGCACGGCATGCGGTGTCGTTGGTGCCGACGTGCTGCTGTGTGTGCTCGGCGTGGGCGAGCTGGTCGCGGGGCCGTCATTAGACTGCTGCGAGTGCAGCGGATTGGCGGGACTCGAGCGTTGGCGCTTGAGCAGATTCATGCGCTGATGGCGACGCCATTTGGCGCGGCGATTGGAGAACCACACCTGTTGGCGGAGAGGAAGAGAGAGAGAGAGAGAGACAGATTTTAAAGAATGAGATAGGTAATGAGATATGGGTGAAAAACAGTGAGAGAGAGAGGAAGTATATGTGATGGCGAAAGAGAGGAAGAGAAAGAGTTTGGAAGAGAGAGAATATAAGAAAAATATAGAGGCAGCTAAAGCAAGACAAAGAGAGAGAGAGAGAGAGAGACTGAGTGGGAGATAGGAGGAACTACATAGAGACAGGAAATACGAGAGAGAGGAAGAAAATGTAAGAAAGAAAGATAGGAGCAGATATAGTGAGCGACGAAGTGAGAAAGAGATAGAATAGAGAAAGAGGAAAAGCTAAAGAAATATCGAGAAAAGTGAAAGGACAGAGAGAGAAAGGAAAAAAGACTAGTCCCTCTAGTTCGGAAAGAAGGAAACGAGCGAGAGAGAGTAAGGAAGAAAGACCTGTCTCTCTTGATTCCTTTAGAGAGAAAGGGAGAGAGGAGAAGAGACTTGTCTCTCTTCTTCGAAAAGAAGGAAACGAGAGAGAGAGCGAGGAACAAAGACCTGCCCCTCTCGTTTCTTCCAGAGAGAAAGACAGAGAAGAAGAAAGACCTGGCCCTCTCGTTTCCTTCTTTTCGAACAAGAGAGACATGTCTTTTCTCCTCTCTCTCTCTCTATCACTCCGGTATACATATAGAGTGTGAATATTGAGAAAGGGTACCAGAGAAAGAGGGAAAGATAAAGCGAGAGAGGGAGAGGAAATAGTAGACTGCGAGGAAGTGATGGAGAGATGGGAAGATCAAGAAAGAGATAAAGATTGCGAAAGACAAAAAGAGAGAGAGAGCAAATGCGAGAGGAATAGGATTAGATAGAGACTAAGATAGGATAAATTATAAGCAGAGATAAAAAGCTGGAGGGATAGGAGGAGAGATGGATAAAGAGAAAAATAACCAAGAAACAGAAGAGAAAGAGAAAACAGATGGGAAGGAAGAGGGAGAAAAGAAATGAAGGAGATATAGATAGTGATAGGGGAAAAATGAGACAGAAGAGTTCTCTCTTCTTCAAGGGAGAGATAGAGCAAGAGAGACAGAGAGAAACTCACCTGCACACGTGCCTCGCTCAGGCTGGTGCGACTGGAGAGACGCTCACGCGTGCTCACGCACGGATAGTGCGACTTGTCGAACTCCTTCTCCAGCTCCTCCAGCTGCTCGGGACTGAAGGTGGTGCGATTGCGCCGGAACTTGGGCTCATCGTCGTCGTCCAGATAATCCGAATCGATCTGTCGATTCTCGTCCGCCGACTCCAGTGTCTCGTGACTGCCCGAGCCCGGCGAAATGGCGCGATTCAGGGATGCAGCTGCTCCAGCAGCGCCGCCGGCGACACTGCCCAGAAGATTCGCTGAGCTAAGACTGAGACTGCCTGGCGTTGAGCTTGCCGAACTTGGCGGCAGATTTGCCAGCGTAGGCGCTGCCACGGGCCAGAGCGCAGACGGTGGGGGCGGCGGCACTGGCGCACTGCCACCCACCTGCCCCGGATGCCAGGTGAAGCTGCCGTAGGGATGCGGCGGCGGCGGATACAGCCCATAGGCGGCGGTGCGCGCAAATTCGCTGGCCACACGCTCGGCGGCGCGATTGCGCAGGATGCGATTGATGCTGCTCACCGACGGCGCGGTGGCATTCGTGCAGACACCTGCAGGGGCGAGAGAGGGGAGGAGATGCACAATTAGCTGAAGTCAAAAGCTGCCGCCGATCAGTGATCTGCGATCAGCGATGTTGATCATGTTGATCATCTTCCAGCTTCCAGCTGGGATCATCGCGGGCGCAATTATGCGCATCTGCAGCGCGGCACTTACCTTCGGAGATTAAGCGCTCGCGTATCTCCCAGGCGAAGATCGTGGGGTTCTCGCGCTTGTACTGCTCGATCTTGGAGACGACCGTCGGCGTGGCCACCTTTGGCTTGGAGCCACCAATTAGGCCAGGTGGCCGCAGCGATCCTGCGGGAGTGCGAGAAACAACACAATGTTGAGTTATGACTTATGGATTGTGGGGGGATTATGTTGGGGCATAATGAGACGGGAGCAATCAGCTGCAGTCAGGCAGGCAGGGGAGTCAAGCTAACAGTTAGTCTGACAGTTAGTATATCTTTCGGTCCGTCAGTTTGTCTTTCTCTGAGCTTGACTGTCTGCCTTTTGTTCGGCTGTCTGTCTAGCTGCCAGTTAGCATATCTGCCAATTAGTCAGTTTGTCTGGCAGTTGCTCTTTTGTCTGGCAGTTAGTTAGCCTGTCTATTAAGCCAATATGTTGTTCTGTCTTTTAGTTAGTATATCTGTAAGCCAGTCTAACTATCGGTTAGTTTCTGTAACGGTTAGTCCTATTGACTGCCTCTCGCTCGGTTTATCTCTCAGTTAGTCTGCCTCTCTATTAGTTTGGTTTTGTCTCACAGTTAGCCTGCCTCTCTGTTAGTTTGACTCTCTGTTATTCTGCCTGTCAGTCAGTTAAGCAGTCTTTCTGCTATACTTACAGTTTGTCTTCCAGTTAATCTATGAGTAAATCGATCAGTTGGTAGGCTGATTAGTCTATCTGTCAATTAGTCAATTTACTATTAAGTCTGCTAGTTGGTTAGTCTGCCAGTTAGTTTGTCTGTTATTTAGTCTATCTGTCAGTTAGTTGGTTAACTAATCTATCAGTCAGTTTTTCTGCCTATGAGTCAAGCTGTCTGTTGTTACCCTATCTGAAAGCTAGTTTATCAGTCTACTAGTCATTTGGTCAGTCTAACTGCTTGTCAGACTATCTGGCAGTTAGTAAGACTGCCTATTAGTCTGTTGCTTAGTCTGCTTAACTGCCAGTTGGGTTTTCTATCTGCCTTAAGTCTGTTGTCTTATTTTCTATAACTGTCTGTTAGAGCGTCAGTAGGTCAGTAGGTCTCTATCCCTATCAGTCAGTTAGTCCATCTGTCTTTTAGTCATTTGGTCAGTCTAACTGCCGGTAAGACTATCTGTCAGTTAGTATGGCTGCCTATTTGTCTGTTGCTTAGTCTAACTGCCAGTTAGGTTGTTTTTCTGTTTGTAGTCTGTTGCTTAGTTTAACTGTCAGCTAGAGAGTCTGTCAGTTTATCTGTCAGTTAGCTTGTTAGCTTATCTGTCAGTCAGTTACTCTCTTTATGATACCTTATCTGTCAGTAAGTCTATCAGTCTATTAGTTATTTGGTTAGTCTAACTGCTTGTAAGACTATCTGTCAGTTAGTATGGCTGCCTATTTGTCTGTTGCTTAGTCTAACTGCCAGTTAGGTTGTTTTTCTGTTTGTAGTCTGTTGCTTAGTTTAACTGTCAGCTAGAGAGTCTGTCAGTTTATCTGTCAGTTAGCTTGTTAGCTTATCTGTCAGTCAGTTAGTCTCTTTATGAGTAAACCTGACTGTTGTTACCTTATCTGGCAGTTAGTATGACTGCCTTTTAGTCTGTTACCTAGTCTAACTGCCAGTTAGGTTAGTTAATATGTCTGCCTTTAGTCCGTTGTTTAGTTTAACTGTCAGTTAGAGAGTCTGGCAGTATGTCTGTCAGTTAGTCTGCCTGCGAGTTGCTCTGTCTGTCAGTCTATGCCTCAAACTGTCTGCCCGTCTGTCCAACTGTCAGTTAGTCTGTCTGTCAGTCAGTCGCTGGTTTCCTCTCCCCTCATTTTCGGTAGTAACTGCGCTGCAGTGCGTCAGCTCTCGCTCCGCTTATCGCGCACACTTAATAGCTTTATCAAGCCTCCTCATCGACAGGCAACAAGGCGCAGGGCACAAGGCACAGGGAACACGCAGCACGCAGCAGCTACCCCCAGTGCGAGTCGCGAGTGGCGAACCCGCGTCGCAGTTATGATTAATGAGGCAGTCGTTCGAGGCGTTTATGCAATTTTAAGTGGCCAAATTACGCGCAGGCGAAGGCTGGGGCGACACCGGGCTAATAGCATTGTACATAATTGTGTTTATCAGGGAAATATTGGCAAAACAAATCGAGCACAAAGTGAGGTGTCTTGATGCTGCAGGGGCAGGGGCAGGAGGCAGGGGGGGTAAACGGATGTGCTGTTTGCGTACTTACCCAACAGCTTGGAGACTGCGCCCTGCTGCGTCAGCATGTGCTGCGCGATGTCATAGCCGCGCAGGCCGCCAAAGCGCGAGAATTCCAGCAGGCGGTGCTGCGACATCAAAGCGCCGAGCGTGTTGCCGGTGGCCGCTGCCGCTGCTGCTGCTGCCGCTGCAGCGGCCGCTGACGTTGGCCCCGCAGCAGCAGCGGCGGCGGCGGCTGCGTTGCCGGCAGCGGCAGCACCGAAACCTGGCGGTATTTGCACAGTTGTTGGCGCTGCTGTTGCTGTTGTTGACGCCGCGGACGTTGGCGAGGCGAGCGCTGCGGCTGCCGCTGCAATTGAACGAATTGAATGATAATTGGCCATTGTTATCATTATGCGTGTAGTTGTAGCTGTAGTAGTGGTAGTAGTAGTGGTTGTTGTTGTTGTTGTTGCCGCTTCGCTGTCACTCACAATGCTTAATTATGATAAATTAACGGTTAATTGTGTTGACGTTGTCTGAACTGAGCGGCAGCCGCTCGACTGCTTGCTCAACTGCTTGCTGCACTGCTTGCCCGATAACAACAACAACTGCCACAGCAATGGCGACTCTCAATTGCCAATAGTATTACGCGCATTTCACTCAATTTTCAAAATAAATTAATTAAATAAAATACTAAAAATACCAGCGCTACGTCTACTGAAAATACCAATTTCAAGCTCGCAGCAGCCCCATCCCCCTCACCCGCTAGCCAGATTTAAATATACTCGCAATTGCCAATAGTATTACGCGCATTTCACTCAATAAGCACTAAATAAAATACTAAAAATACCAGTTTCAAGCTCACAGCAGCCCCATCCCCTCACCCGCTAGCCAGACTTAAATAGACTCTCAATTGCCAATAGTATTACGCGCATTTCACTCAATAAGCACTAAGTAAAATACTAAAAATACCAGTCTACTAAAAATACCAGTTTCAAGCTCACAGCAGCCCCATCCCCCTCACCCGCTAGCCAGATTTAAATAGACTCTCAATTGCCAATAGTATTTAGCGCGTTTCACTCAATTAGCACTAAATAAAATACTAAAAATACCAGTTTCAAGTTCACAGCCCCCATACCCCTCCACCATACCCCTCACCCGCTAGCCAGATTTGAATGGACTACGATTTAGCGGTTTTCGCCGCTGCCATACAATTTAGCGCAATAAAAAGCGAAATTAAAATATTTAAACAGCTGCGCGTTCGCGCACACACATTAATCGCGCTCATGTTTAAACGCGTCTATAGCACAATTTATTATTATTATTCTTAGGCATTGTCGCCCTCCTACCGGTATTTCCCCCAATTGTTAATTAACGGTAAATACGCGCAGCACATGGCTAGATTGGCAAATATTTTCGAGAAACGCGCACATCTTTTGTCGTCGAACTAGCTGAAACCATTGAGCACTCAAAGCAGTTTACTCGGAAAAAAAAAAATTTATTGGCTTCTTATATAAGTTATTTGATTTATGCAAAAAAAAAAAAAAAACTATAAGCGATGTCATAGCACAGCTTAAATATTGCCTATATTTAAGCTCTTAATTAAAATGCCATCACTAATTGATCATCATTCAACTTCTGATTACTGCGATGTATGCAAGGATGCGATGAATGCGAGCAATATAAACGATGGCATTCTATACGATTATTAGTGGAGCATATCGAACTAAAGCTTTAATTTCTCTAAGTTTTTTTTAAATATTTTTAATAAATTAATAAAATCCAACTAGAACTTTGCATTAAACTATAAGCGATCAATAGCGCAACATATGATATTAAGCTTAAGACTTCTATACGATTAATAGTGAAGCATATCGAACTAAAGCTTTCATTTCCCCACATTTTTTACTAAAATATGATAAAATCCAACTAACAGCTGATACAACTTATGCATTAAACTATAAGCGCAACATTTTAAGCTTAAGGTTTCATATCGCTAAATAAATTAAATAAATCCCTATTCTATTAACATTAAACTTCGGCTTCAAGCGATTATTGCATGTTTTTTCTTCTGAAATTTGATCGCTGATAGAACAACATTGGAATAAAGCTGAAGCTTAAAAAAAAGAACTATTACAGGATCTCACATTTCCAAGCCTACGTCAGAATTGCCATTCTTTATAGATAAACATTTAACTCCAAGCTGATACGATTATTGTATAGGAATATGGTGTTAGCACACACACTTCGTAATCCATAATCTTTCAGTTAAAACGTCAAATTTAATAGATCAACAATAAGATGCAAATTATGCATCACGATTTATAAAAAAAATTACATAAAGGAGTGTAAAAAAAAAGCAAAAAATTATAAGCTATAGCATTAATGGCACAGTATATGAGGCACAAGCTCTCACATCACTAATCCCCATTGCTAATTGATAAACTACTTGACACCATTTTTGTATAGAACTAGAAGAAATGAAATTCTATGCGATTAATAGCACAGTATTTTCATGAGACAAGCACCATTACAAATAAAGCATATCGAATATAATTTCGCACAAACTCAAGATAATTCCAAGCGAACTATTTGCGATTTTTTTATATATTTGCGATTTATGTATAATACTCTAGTGCAAGCTAAAAAAATCCCTAAACTATATATATTGAAATGCCATGCCTAATGGATCTACAGTCAACTACAGCTTGATACGATTAATGCACAGTACTCTAAACGATTAGTACTGCACATCGTACGCAAGCTCTCACATCCCTAAGCTTACTGCTGCAATGCCATCGCTAATCGATCAACATACGCCTGCGACTTGCCGACGGCAAATTCTAATTAGCAAAAAAAAAAAGAAAAAAAAAAGAGAAAACTTACCACTGGACGCGTGGTGCGCTGCCAGCGATGGCAGTCGTTGGGGATGCGGCTCCATTTTCCAGTGTGCGCTCGCGATGCCAGAACCTGCAGCAGTTAGCGAACCAAAGTCACGGTTCAAGCTCGGCTCAATCAACATGTCAGCAGCTTTTTCTCAGCTCCCGTCTGACTTTTTTTCGATTTATGTTTTGTTTTTTTACTTATTTCTTTTTTTTGCGATAGTGAGAGTTTGCACAGTGTCAGCACTAAGTAGTAGCACAGTAGCACAGTTTGGGCAATTATCGATTACGTGGGAACACGCGCGACACATGCAAATCACTGTAGATGGCGGCACTCAGCAGGCGCACAGTGGGCAAACATAATGTGCAGCCGCGCGCATTGCACATTGCACAAAAAGGCAGCAACAATAATAACACAGGCAAATGATTATAATATTATTAAGCGCTTGCTACGCCTGCCTACGTCCACTGCTTCGACTGTGTTCCGTTCCGTTTTAACGTTGTTCACGTGAAAGCCGCTCTCAGCACACTGAGTGCCAGTCGCAAGTGGCTTGAATTTCACCTGGGCATCTCGTCACTCGCTCACACACACACAGTCATTCCACTCAACGGCGCGTCTCACTCAATGCGCATTGAGCACATTTTGCGGGCCAACCGGTTTTCCAACAACGTCGCACATTCATAATGGCGGCCGTTTGCGGGCGAGCGCAATGCGCACGAGCGGGACAACAGCATGGTGTGTGCGCACACAATTCCACAATGCATGCAATTACACATAGCCAAACAGTTGCTCTCCCCCTCACACCGACCGCATCGAATCGCAACGCAACGCAACGAACCGGGCCAAGCGCGCTAAGTAGGCAGTGGCCAACGCGCTCATGACTGCGTCTGAGCGTATAAACACAGGCAGCCGCAGGAAAAGGAGGAAAGCGCACAGACACATACACACACAGACATACGCGTGTGTGCATACATATGCAGTTGCGTGGCAGCAGAAGGAAATACTCGACTACAATACAATAATCAAAATATTTTAATAACTGCTAAAAGAAAAAGTAATATAATTGTTCAATCCTATAGAGTACACATGGATTGAACACTGCAGTTGAGATGAAGTTTAGAATGCTAAGATTAGTTTCTTGCCGTTGTCAACTCATAAACAATGCACTAGAAATAAGTTTTTGACACCAGCAACGTTTAGAAGGCAATGAACTTTCTGAATCGAATAAATACTTTGTCAAGCAGATGAGTTCAAAAGGTTAAATATAAATCAGTCCAACACTTGAGATAGGCCTGACCAAAGCAGCGTGTAGGAGTCCGCAGCATATGCATATGACAGCAGCTGGACCCACGCAATGCAACATTACACATTGTGACCCTAAATATAAATACACACTTATCGCTTAGGGCGCTCATGTAACCCCCCGTAGCTTAATATAGAGATAAGTTAGAATAAGATTTTGATATAAATAAAGGAGCCGTGAAAGCGGCTCATCAGTCTGTTTTGGAACTCGTGTCGCGTACTTCATTTCTGCCGTTTTCATTTTGGTGACCCCGACGTGATTCGTGAACATTGTGAAGTAAAATTTAAATTTTATAAACAATTTCGGTACGCGTGTGTTTAAAAAAAAAAAACCCGTGTGTTTGTTTTTTTAAATATATATAAATAAAATATATTTAAAAAAAAAAAAAATTTTCGTGCGTGTTGTGGAAAAATGGAGACAACTATGGAGTTAATAGAAACCCAGAAGGCTCTAGGAGGAGCCCTGGAAATCCTCTACAACACCGCGGCGGCAGAAGCGAGTCGGACAGACTCGGTACAGCTAGGGCTGTACAAGGAGGAGTTAACTGCCATCACTGAGCAGTTCGAGCTCAACGACAAGAGGTTGCTCGAACTCTCAGCAGAGGCAAAAAAGACGCCGTACTTCAAGGAGAAGTACGGCGAGCAGGTACGTGGTTTAATTTATAAAACACATGTGCTATTAAGTTCCATTAACCCCTTAGGGAAGGCCGGGAAGCCTGACTCTAAGGGTGATAAACGCACGAAAAATGTGTGTAAAAAATTCTCATATTTGCTGGGTGAATATCGGTCAGCCTTAAATAGAGTTAAGGCTGGACATGAACCCATGAGCGAAGTGAGACAAGCAAAGAAAAACTGTCAGGAAATTTTCATCACGTACATGGATGAGTACGATGATGATGATCTGACAGAAACTTTTTTCTCGCTTAACGAGGCCTATGAGGAACTTGCCTCTAGGTCAAGAAGCGAGAGTCTTCCATTCACTCTGCCTAGAGTCGATATTCCGTCGTTCTCTGGCAAATATGAGGAATGGAAGACTTTCAAAGAGTTGTTCCAACAACTGATAGGATCAACTATGATTCCGGACGCACAAAAAATGTGCGTCCTAAAAACAAAGGTACACGGTGACGCAGCTGCCACCATAGCAAGTTTGGCGCCGACTGACGCAAATTACAAACTTGCATGGTCCTTGTTGGATGCTAAATTCAACAACAAAAGAGCAGTGCTGAGTGTGCACTTGAAAAATTTGGTCGATGCACCCCATGTCGGGGATTCAGCATCGACCATTAAGGCTCTTTTGGACACGATCCAAGAAAATGTCCAGGCTATAAAAGCCATGGGCTTGAAGAATGAAGATATTCTTCAGAGCCTATTTAATTTCCTCTTTCTACGGAAATTAAGTGACCCATTGAGGTCAAAATATGAGAGCGGTCTCAGCAACTCTAGGGAAATTCAGTCGCTAGAGCCGCTGCTCAAATTCCTGGAGCACGAATTTTTCGCTCTAGAAGCGAGTCAAATAAGGCCCAGTAGCAATAATAAACTCCGAAAGGACGAAGCATGCATACTGAAATGCAAAGGTGCTCATCCTTTGGAGAATTGCTATAAATTCAAGGCTTTAAATAGCCAAGACAGATGGGAAACGGTGGTTAAGCATAAGGTATGCGGCCGCTGTTTAGGCAGAGACCACCAATACAAAAATTGTAAAAAGGTGTGTTCTGATTGTAAAATGTCCCATCATGTCTTACTGCATAAGCCTTCTAACAAAAATGCGAAAAATGCCACAGTCAGTAAGTCCAGTAATTTAGATAAAAAAAAGTATATTTTACTGGCCACAGCCATAGTTCAAGTAAAAGATAAGGACGGAAATTGGCATGACTGTCGAGCTCTGCTTGATAGCGGCTCGCAGGTGAATTTTCTTACTGCAGCTATGCAGAAGAAACTGGGCATTAAAGGAAGTAAAATTCAAACTTCCATTGAAGGAATTTCTGGAGGAACAGCACATATAAAAGAGTGCTTAGAAGTTCACATAAGATCCAAAAATTCCAGTTTCAATACACAAATTGAAACGTTAGTAATGAAAAATATTGTCTCTGAGCTACCGGCTCGCCGGTTTGAAATAGGAGAAGTGGCTTCAGATTTAGGCTTAGCTGATCCATCATTTAATATTCCAAAAAGAATAGATATGCTGTTGGGAGTTGAGCAATTCTATGAGACCTTGTTAGAAGGTACAACAACTCTGAATAATGGTCAAATAAGACTAAATAAAACAGAGTTGGGATGGGTAGCCACTGGTCCGTTGGTGATAAAGGAATCACCAGCAGTTTGTGGCACAGTAACCGAAAGGTTAGACAGCTTAGACGAGCAACTTCAGAGATTTTGGCAAGTTGAAGAAGTCAATATAAAGGCTCCGAAATTTACTAAGGAAGAAATCCTATGCGAGGATATCTTTGCGAATAATGTAAGCAAAGGCTCGGATGGGAAGTTCTTAGTTAAATTGCCTTTTAAGTCTAATATGATGCCAGATATTGACAAGTTTGCAATAAAATGCAATTGGGAATGCAAGCTAAAGCCAACTAAGCGAAATATATTGTCCGATATCTCAAGACTTTTTGATCCATTAGGATTAGTCAACCCAGTTACAGTAACTGCCAAGATTTTAATCCAAGAGCTATGGAAGGAAAAAAAGGATTGGGATGAAGAGATTTCCGGAGATATACTAGAAACATGGGGTAGGTTACGATCTGATCTACCCACACTTAATAAGATAATGGTACCAAGAAGACTAATTGGGGATAATGTGGACCGTATTGAGCTACACGGTTTTTGTGACGCATCCACCAAAGCGTATGGAGCCGTCATATACGTAAAATCGTGTAGTGCAGACGGAAGAACTTTTATTAATATAGCGACCTCAAAATCGAGAGTCGCCCCCACAAAAGTCTTATCTTTGCCTCGCTTAGAACTATGTGCGGCAACATTATTGACTGAATTAATAATAAAGGTGAAGGAAAGCTTAAAAATGGAGTTCGACACCATACAATATTACTCTGACTCCAAGATTGTCCTATGCTGGTTAAAACTTGAACCAGCAACACTTAAAACATTTGTTTGCCATAGGGTAAATTATATTCAAGTCAATTCCGAAGTGTCAAACTGGAATTATGTGGATACAAAACATAATCCAGCTGACATAATATCAAGAGGCGCTTTCCCAAAAGAGCTAGTAGGGAATAAGTTTTGGTTTGAAGGGCCAGACTTTTTACGGCTTAACCTCCCAAGGGCAGCATTAAAGTTTGATGAAACATTTGATGTACCAGAAAGAAAGGGAAATTTAAAGGCATTGGTAAGCAACTCAGCTTCAATGTTCCGGAAAATTGACCACAAAAATAGTTTTGAGTTTCTACAAAATGTTTTAGCCAATGTGCTAAAATTTATAGCTAAATGTAGAAAAATTGACACAACCAATTGGGTGGAATTAAAAAAAAGAGCATTAGTTACTATTGTGAAAATTATTCAAAAAGAACATTTTCACAGTGAATACAAACTCTTGAAAAAAGGAGAATGTTTGCCCGGATCAATAAACATAAAATCATTAGCTCCCATTTTAGATCATAACAATATTATTCGTGTGGGAGGGAGAATTCAGAATGCTCATCTGAGTTTTGACGCGAAACACCCTATTTTATTACCATATAGCGATGAATGGGTATACCTTCTCACTGTGCATTTGCACGGGAAACATTTACATATAGGACCTCAAGGGTTGTTAGCAATAATGCGACAACAATTTTGGCCACTGCGAGGTAAGCAGCTAACGACTCAAGTTGTGAAACGTTGCTACCGATGTTTTAAGGCACAGCCCAGGTCGATTCATCAGATGATGGGTAATCTACCGGAAGATAGGGTAATACAGACCAGACCATTTCTAAATGTAGGAATTGATTTTCTTGGCCCCATAATGGTTCATCATAAAATAAAGGGCAAAAGAATAGATAAAGCTTATGTATGCGTGTTTGTTTGTTTTGCAACTAAAGCTGCACATTTAGAAGTGGTCTCGGATCTGTCAGCAGCCGCGTTCATAGGCGCACTAAAGCGTTTTATAGGTAGACGAAGTTGCCCGAGGAAAATATATAGCGACAATGGCACAAATTTTATTGGGGCAGCAAACTCACTGAAGGAGATTTATGAATGTTTCAAGCAGCAGCAGGGAGACATAGAACAATTTTGTACACAACAACAGATCGAATGGGTGAACATACCAGTTCGATCTCCACATGTAGGAGGATTATGGGAAGCATGTGTTAAATCAGTAAAAAAGCATTTTGATAAGGTGTCAAACGGTGTAATGACGTTCGAAGAACTCACTACGTTAATGACACAAATTGAAGCTATTTTGAATTCTAGACCTTTAACACCGTTGTCCGACAATCCGAATGATTTGCAAGTGTTAACACCTGCCCATTTTATCTTAGGAGAAGCTATGTCAACGATAGTTGACGCAGATAATAATAAAAGTTATAAGGGGTTCCGAGACCACTGGAAGGCAGTCCAAGCAAATTCGGAAGAATTTTGGAAGCGATGGTCCGTGGAATACTTGTCCGAGTTACAAAAAAGGTACAAATGGGCAAATCCAAAAATGAACATCGAACCTGGCACCCTAGTTCTCTTAAAAGATGATAATTTGGTTCAAACCAATTGGAGGAGGGGCAGGGTGACAAAGTCCATCATAGGAAAGGATGGACTTTGTCGAATGGTAGAAGTAAGGACAAGCAATGGAGTGGTTATGAGATCCACACACAATGTTTGTCCTTTTCCTACGGAAGAAAATGAGAAAAACATTTCAAATAAAAACAATAATCGAAACGAGATACCACATAAGGTATCCGCAAGTAGACAAACAAATCCAAGAAAGG
This sequence comes from Zaprionus bogoriensis, assembly GCA_035046045.1. Classification (NCBI taxonomy): domain Eukaryota; kingdom Metazoa; phylum Arthropoda; class Insecta; order Diptera; family Drosophilidae; genus Zaprionus; species Zaprionus bogoriensis. The sequence goes on from JAWNOI010000145.1 coordinate 2,393,214, forward strand.
TTAAGAATAAAAATTTAATACTTTGTATCTTAGCATTTCTAAGTATTTTTAAGAACACAAATTGTCAAAATGTAACACAAATCAGAGATAAGGCAGGGATATTTTACGAAGATCAGGGAATTGTCGGCCTGTCAAGAACATCGTGGGACATAATTATACATGCGGACATGGAGGACTATGACGCGTTCAAATACCGAGTGGACGAAGCGTTGGCAGCGACACAGGACATTGGCGAAACACTGAAAAACGATGCACAAGTGAATTCAATGATATCGACATTGGACAGCAAAGCAAAGAGGCTGTTACAACATGACGATATCATTAAACACATAAGGACACCGGGCAAGCAGCGTCTACCAAGGGCGCCGTTGCAGATACTTGGGTCCATCTATAGTGCGGTCTTCGGTCTAATGGATGAAGAGCAGGCCGAAGAGTTAATGCGGAGGGTGGACCAAGGCAGGGAAAATGAAGGATACCTTCTGGACCTACTACGCAACCGGTCCTCCGTACTAGACGCTACTCTGGAGGTGCTCGACAAGCAGAACAAGGCAATCTGGGGAAATTTCCAGAGGATAGACGACAACATATTGAAAATCAAAGACGCCACGGACAGAGTAGGCGATGAGCAATTGTTTCTACAAGCTTTCGAAACGCTGAATCAGGCTATGGATGCCTTCGAACATCTCCAGCAGGGCATCATCAACCTGATGTGGAACAAGAAGGGAAATTTCCTGGACAGCCTATTACCCGTTACCCAGTTCCAGAAGCACATTCAGGAGATTACGCTCAACATGCCATCTGGACTACAGCTACCTACTTTGGATCCATTAGAGCTTGGAAGGACTGCTAAAGTGAAGGCCCGGACAACAAAGTCAGCCATTCTGTTCCACGTAAAGATTCCGCTGATCAGCCAAAACATTTTGCGAGCATATCAAGTATATCAGCTGCCTGTGGTACACAGTGGGCGTTTCGTCAGCATAAATCCCGTGTATAAATATATACTAGTGGATGAAGCGAGGACTGTTTATTATGGCATGTCTGAAGACAATTGGGAGCACTGCCAGAAGATGGAGGAACTAACCATTTGCGAGCAGCGTCACCCTCTCTTCAATTGTAACAAGGCGACCAAGTGTGAAGTCCTTCTACTTGCGAAAAGGTCACCCATTATCGAAGAATGCTATGTAAACGTAATGATGCCTGAGACAACCTGGCACCAACTACATCAACCGAACTCTTGGTTATTCTCCGCCTCAACCAAAATAATTGCGGATGTGTTCTGTGCAGACAAAACAAGCACATTGGAACTCACTGGCGTAGGAATACTGCAGCTTCAGGCCGGATGTTACCTGCATTCTGAGCATGTCAGTCTATGGGCTTTCGAGGACCGGACGTCAGATGTATCATTTTGGATACCAAGGATAAACCTAACGGACCAGCTTCCAGCGATGAACCATATCGAGGTAAAAGGAGGTATCCAGGCATTCAAGATTCCAGAGCTTCCCCGCCAAGGTCGGATTATGGGTTTTCCGGTCGAACTGGAGTGGCACCATGCAGCTCACTATTCTCTTAGCATCACAGCAATGATCTTGATCGCTGGGGTCGTCGTGGGACTTATCATCCTCATCCAGCGAGTATGCCGCATGCCGTCACAATTCTTGCCAGCCACAATTGCCCTGCCCCGCATAGCTTAGAATAATGATATACAATTTAAGATATTTAGAAGAAATGTCATTTTATAAGTAACGGTCGTTTAGCAGGGCCAGATATATTAAGACATAAGAAATATATGACTTATGTAAACAACGGCCATCTAGCAGGGCCAGAAAACAAGACATAAAGAATGTATTTTTTTGAAAGGTACACCTTTCAACAGGGCCAGGATGTTCAATCCTATAGAGTACACATGGATTGAACACTGCAGTTGAGATGAAGTTTAGAATGCTAAGATTAGTTTCTTGCCGTTGTCAACTCATAAACAATGCACTAGAAATAAGTTTTTGACACCAGCAACGTTTAGAAGGCAATGAACTTTCTGAATCGAATAAATACTTTGTCAAGCAGATGAGTTCAAAAGGTTAAATATAAATCAGTCCAACACTTGAGATAGGCCTGACCAAAGCAGCGTGTAGGAGTCCGCAGCATATGCATATGACAGCAGCTGGACCCACGCAATGCAACATTACACATTGTGACCCTAAATATAAATACACACTTATCGCTTAGGGCGCTCATGTAACCCCCCGTAGCTTAATATAGAGATAAGTTAGAATAAGATTTTGATATAAATAAAGGAGCCGTGAAAGCGGCTCATCAGTCTGTTTTGGAACTCGTGTCGCGTACTTCATTTCTGCCGTTTTCAATAATAATAATAGAAATAAATGAATTTCCCATAAGTTGCATGGGAAATATGTATGATTAGATACAGTCGTGGGAAAAATAATAAAAACGCAGCTTCATTTTCATTTCTAATCTTTTTCCCATGACTGTAAATATTCTCCTAAAATTAAAAAAATATATATTAATAATAAATATAATATTTTTTCCATGACCGTAAATATACTCTAAAACTATTTAAAAAATAAAATAATACGCAAATAATCACAGTTGAGATAAACCTCCACATGCATGGGAAATATGTATGATTAGATACAGTCATGGAAAAAATAATAAGAATACAAATTCTTTTTAATTTCTTATATTTTTCCCATGAAGGTCAATATTTTCTTAAAATAAAAAACAGAATATAAATATATATAATATAATATATATATATAAATATATATTCTCCTAAAATAAAAAAAATATATATTAAAAATAAATATAATATATTTTTCCATGACCGTAAATATACTCTAAAACTATTTAAAAAATAAAATAAAAATACAAATAATTACAGTTGAGTTAAGTCTCCAGATACAGATAGATACAGTCATGGAAAAAATAATAAGAACAGAAATTCTTTTTAATTTCTAATACTTTTCTCAAGACTGTAAATATTCTCTTAAAATTAGATAGAAGAATGCCACTGTAGAGTATGCGACTAGCTAATGTCTCTATTTTCCAACTGCTCAGTTCGATATGAATATCGTAAATACTGAGCTGCGTAGTGTTATGTAATTTAGATCTATTAGGCAAGCAATAGGTACATTTAAGTGTAGATTGTGCCAAGTATATTTAGAGGCCCATTAGTTGCCTTTGGCTCTAATCAACACGCCATGTGAATGTCGATTCAGACTTTGTAATCCGTGCCTATGATTGATTTACATTCTAAGTACAAATTCTGAAGAGCTGCATAAGTATTTGTCTAGCAAATGGAGGTTTAACTCTGCTGTGATTATTTTTGTATTTTTTTAAATTATTTTTTGTATTTTTAGAGAATATTAAAAGTCATGGGAAAAATATTATATATGTATTATTTACATATATTTTTTTAAATTTTAAAACAGAAGCCTTTATATTTTACTTATTTATACTCTAAATTATATCAATTTTTTTTTTAAATAAAGCGCATAAAACACTTTGAAAATGTTGAAGTTCACTGGACACAATTAAAATATCTTAAATATTCCTGCTTCCTCTACAAAACAATAATAAAGCTCCTTCAATAGAGAGATAGAAAACAGTTGGAAGAATTATATAGACAAGTCGAATATATTCCAGAAGTTATTCAAATAATTTAAAGATATGGCAAAGAATTTATTATATTATATTTAGTATATTTACTGACAAAAGACAAAATTGTATACATATTTTATTGAAGCATCTTCTAACTTCCTTATCCATATCAATATTGGATTATGGCACAATAGTTGAATATATCTCGTGATATCATATATATTTTTAATATTATTATGTTATATTATTAAAAAAATTTTATATGATTGTATCATGTAACACAATATATTGTATATTATATGTTAAATTATATTGTATATTTTAATATACTGATTGTATTATATAACACCATATATTGTATACTATATATTAGACTGTATTTTATTATATTTTAATATTTATTGTATTATTATTTTATTATATTTTAATATTTATTGTATTATTATTTTATTATATTTTAATATTTATTGTATTATATAACACAATATATTGTTTATTATATGTTAAATTATATTTTAGCTCATTTTTAAATAATTAAATTGTAGTTATAAAAACGATCATTATTATTATTATCATTTTTCTTATTATTATTTATTAATTATTTATTTATTAATAATATATAGCATATATTGCACTATTTGTTATGCTAACTTCCTGACAAAACAATATAAATATCGGGCAAATCGTTTCCCCCAAATTGCCCGATCGCAGCAGCGGGTTTTACATAATTGTAATTGCACACAGCGAGAGCTATATACAAATATATATATATATACATATATATATGTGTGTATGTGTGTGTGTACAGGTTTGCGTACTGTCGCTGTCTGCGGCGTGGCGTCGCCTCGGCCTGGGTGTGCGTGATGCATGATTGATGCGCTGCCTGTGCCCGTGCCTCTGCCTGGGCAATGCGACTGACTCCAGGCTGAGTCGAAACTGCAACTAAGCTACACATGGCGTGATTGGCGAACCACACAGCAAGCCTTCAGGCAGCAAGGAGGGGCGGGGGCAGGAGGCTTGGTGCTGGCTACACAGAAGCCAAATTGCAGCGAGACAGCGAGCTGCACGGGAGCAGCTCCCGGCTGTGCAGCAATTATCCGGTTCCTGGATTAATAGAACATAAATCTGCACACACACACACACTCACACACACACACAGATAGAGAGAGAAATGCTTGAAATTGATAACAAGATGTCTCACTAACGGATCTCACATATCCGGAGCAATTGCACACGGACAAAGGCCCACTGTGCGTGTGTGCAGGTGTGTGTGTGTGTGTGAGTGTACATAAATCAAATTGTGAAAGGTAAATCATGAATGAACTCGGACGAAAGCTGACGATGACGCTGAAGTGCTTTCATGCCAGAGATCCAGAGCAAACGCAAACAATCGAACAGGAATAATTTACTATGTAAATAAGACGTGAACTGGGAGAGGGGGAGGAGCGGGAGCGGGAGCGGGAGGCACAGGTACGAGCCGTGGCTGGAGAGTAGCGTGCGCCCTCGCGCCATCGAGTGGCACTTCAACAATCAAGCATTCACACAAGCAGATGGTTCGCAGCCGCAGCCGCAGCCGCCAGCGACCACCTAAACGAAATTTCATTTAGTTTTGGCCTGTCATCACGGCGCAATCGCAATACTCCCCCCTTTGGTCCAAGCACAGGCCCGCTGCTGACTCGCCTGAATGCGAGCAATATGCAAGCATGGCATGCCCCTTGCCCTGCTTTGCATAGCTGTGTGTGTGTGTGTATGTGTTTGTGTGCATTTAGCTACACACACACACACACACACAAGGCACACTCGCTTCATGGAGTGTTTGTTTACCTAATTCGATTACCGATCGCGTCCGTTCGCCATAATCCACAAAACACTTGACCATTTGGGTGGCACATTGGAACGAACATACACAAATATGCAAGCGATACACACACACACACACAAAAAAAAAAAAATACACACACACACACACTCAGAGCGGATCGTGGTCTGCTCGAGCGCGCAATCATTACGGAGTAATAAGGTTGCTGCCTTAATTTAAGTGCTTCCAAGTGCTTGAGCTGGGTATGCACGGATGAAGATACCTCTGAGCTGTTGTGCCTGTGCGGATGTTGTGCGGCGCACAGCGTAATGCGATTGCAGTGAAGGCAGCAGCAGCAGCAGCTGTGCGATCGTGCTCCACATTTAAGTCCCTCACATAATGACAATTAAATTAATTAACATATAGGTACATTTAATTTGCACAGTGAATACGCAGTTTTTTTTGCTACAAAATAGAGCAAATAATAGCAAAAAATTAATTATGCAATAAATTAATATAATTAATAATATTAACGTATATGTATATATATAATAACTCCTACAAATATTATATTATAGCAAATAAACATTAATTATGAAATATATTTATATAAATAATAATATTAACATATGTTAATATATAATAACTCCTACAAATATTATAGCAATTAATAGCAAAACATTAATTATTAAAAATATATTTACATATGGTAAATAATAATATTAACGCATATGTTAATATATAATAACTCTAGCAAATATTATAAGCTATATTTCGCCTCAGACAAACATTTTTTATTAATTTGCAAGCAAGCCAAATTTGTAATTTAAAGTTAACTCAACTAAAAGCAATTTCAATATATTTTCAAACTTTCAAACTGGCGCGCTGCTCTTCTTCTTGCGCACTTGACGAAACTCAATTTTTTCATAGAATTATCGAACTATTGCAAGCTGCGCGATGTTTGAAACAATAAATACCAACACGAAGTGTGTTGCAATTAAGTAATTTATCGATACACAGCGATTTACGCTGCTTCGTGTGTTTGTATGCTACATAATGCAAAAAATAAATATTATAAATATATTTAAAGCAGACAATTAACAACAACAATATTCCTTTAAATCAGTAGTTTTTAAAACAATGTTTCGGGCAATTTTTTCTAAAATCATTATAATTTTCAAGACACTCGTAAACTCAAAAAATAAATATTATAAATATATTTATAACAGACAATTAAAAACATTAATATTCCTATGAATCAATAGTTTTTAAAACAATGGCAGCCTTTTCTATAATCAATTTGTATAATTTTCAAACTATCTAAGTGGCGCCAAGACACCCAAACTCAACGAAACATATCGAACTATCGACAGCTAGCGCTCAAACGATGAATATGCATGGGAATGCATGTCACTAGCAAGCATATCGATACGCCATCAACATCGCTGGCAGCCCGAGTCGCTCGGCTACACTGTATTGTTTTGTATTTGTTGAGAAAATAAAATACACACTGGAATAATGCGCACGGTGCTGCTGAGCAAAGCCGACGAGGTGTATCTGGAGAAGTGCGCGCAGGAGCACAGTTTCTCGTATGGCATCATCGTGGGCCATGTGAGTGCAACGGCAAATAACTGGCTGCAGCGCCACGTAGGTTTATCTTGTTGATTGAAATACATTTCTCCCTCCCCCACCCACTCCCCCTGTACGATAGCAAGCGGACCTGAGCAAGAGCATTGTGGTGCATCTGGCACGCAACAGCGAGGAGGATGCCGATCTGGAGGACTTGTCGGACGTGCAGCTGACCATACGTGACATCAACTCGCAGGCGTTGGCCTCCCAATGGCTCAGCGCAAGCAAAATGTGCCCCGGCTCCTTTGACGTCATAGGTGAGGCATACGCCCACAGCGCAGCGCGTTGACCCCCCCCCCCCCCCAAGCTGATAACTCCCCATTCCTCTGCAGGCATTTTCATAGCATCTGTGCGCGCCGAGGTGGTGGACGAGAAGAGCGATGAGCTCAAGAACGCCAAGAAACTGTTCTCCGATGTGTACGAGTGAGTGCAAGCCTAAAACTATTGAACTCTGACCTCTGACCCCTGCCCTCTGCAATTGCAGCCTGTTGCTGAAGAGCAATGGATCGTACGGCGTCTACACCACAGACGTGGCCCAAACGGACTATGTGTTCCTCTCCTACTCGCTGGCCGACAAGCGTCTGCTCTGCAAGAACTTCACCTACGGCAAGTAAGTGACCGGAAGTAGGCGGAATCTATTCCTTCATCCACTCACATTTCTTATGTATTGTCTGCTCTCTAATCGATTATCTTAACACACTCACACACACACATAGACATTGCAAAAAAACGTATTTTACGGCAAACATAAAATGCATCATCTGGTAAATAATTAATAACAATTGTAATCGTAACTTAATTAACATATTTAAAGCCCTAGAATGTTGTGAGCTCTTGCGAATGTTTAGCGAACGATTCCTAACTATATTTAATTTTTTTATTGATTGCATTTTATGTTTCAATTTAGCTCTATATATTATATAAGTATTTATTTATATATATTCAGCTATTCAGCTATAAATATATATTTATCTATATACATGTATTTGCATATAAATATATATTTATCTATTTATATGTATATTTTTCTGCATATTATCTGTATCTTTCTTCAAGCAAATATTTATGTATAAACATATATTTATCTATCTATCTATAAATATATATTTATCTATTGCAGATACATGTATATATAGCTTCAAATATACATTTATTTCTGCATATTTATCCATGTATAAATATATATGTATTTCTAGCAGATAGATGCATATATACTTATCTTTAAATATATATTTATATACTTATCTCTAGCAGATAGATGCATATATACTTATCTTTAAATAAATATTTATATACTAATCTATATGCATATGTACTTATCTTTAAATATATATTTATATACTTATACATCTGCAGGTAGATGCACACATATTTTTCTTTATTAATTTATCCATATATTTCTATTTATCTATGGCAGATAGATGCATATATATTTATCTATATATAAATATACATTTTCATATCTGTATATATTAATCTATCTATAAATGTACATGTATCTATTGCAGATAGATGCATATATATGTTTTTATATATTTATCCATCTATATATTTTTATCTATAAAGGATATATGCATATTTTAACCAGATAGTTGCATAAATATAAATATATATTTAAATACTTATCCATCTGCAGATAGATATATATATATATTTCTTTATAACTTTATCCATCTATTTTTATTTATCTGTAGCTGATAGTAGATGCATTAATATTTATCTTTATATATTTATCTATCAATAAATATACATTTATCTATTGCAAATAGATGCTTATCTATATATATTCATCTTTATATATTTAATTATCTATAAATAGACATGTATCTATTGCAGATATATTTAATTTTCTAAACATATCCCTCTATTAATATATATTTATTTATATATCTACCTATAAACATATATTTATCTGCATAAATATTTAACTTCAAATACATATCTATATCAATACTATACTATATTCTTATCTTTCTGTTGTGCGTAGAGCTTCTCGCAATTGCTATGAAAATCTTTAAATTAATCCGTATATCATATCCCAATCTCTTAGCGGCGGCACCTTCTCCCCGCTGGAGTATCGCTTCGTGGAGAAGCCCTTCGACTGGATACAGCTGGAGTGCAGCTACGATCTGGACGATGTTATACCCATTGTGGATTCCTCGCGCCGCATCAACATCGAGGAACAGTTCCAGACCATCATAGTGACCATACGAAAGTATCTCATTGCCAGCGAGGTGTTTCTACAGAACGAGATCGTCGACGACACACTCGATCTGCAGGCGTACATCAAGAAGAAGAAAATGTCGGATGACAAACTGAAGACGGCATCGACATCGAACTCCAGCACGAACAGCAGTGCAACGAACTCAACGGTGCCGGCGTCTGCGCTGCAATTGCTCTCCAGCGCCAGCGAGGCCGGCAGCAATAACGGGGTCATACGGGCCAGCATCGTGATGCCCGTCAAGTGTCAGCTGAACAGCCAGAGCAACATCAAGATACAGGAATTCAATGGCACACTGCGCATGAGCGGACTGATCTTCTCGCGCATCTACTGCAATGCGCGCAACAGCATCGCGGACGTGAAGCGTTTCCTGCGCGACGATGTGCTGCGCTCGCTGATCACACGCATTCAGGTCTATTGCGATGGACTGACGGATCCGCATGTCTCCAGCGAGGCGGTCTACATCAGCGAACCGCCGCGTCGCGTATTCTTCAGCATTCCCACCGAGGGCGCCGCCAGTCCCACGCACTCGGTGCAGTTCTCCGAGTATCTGTTCCGCGGCGAAGCGCCCACCGTTGCCGTGTCGCAGGCCAAGCAAGTGCTGGACATTGAGCTCGATCCGGAGGCGATACTGCTGGACGCCGAGGGTCTGCCCGAGGATGGCAACTTCAATAGCTTCCAACCCGACTTGGAGCACGCCGACGACGGCCGCAGACTGAGCAGTTCGATGCCAAAGCGTGAGCTCTCGCGCAGCCTCTACATGGTGGGCATTGCGGTGGCGCTGCTGGTGCTGCTTGCCTCCGTGGCGCTGCACTACACGATGAGCGGATGAGTAGACGACGACGACGACGAAGGCGTTGCTGGGCTGCCAGTTGATCGGGAAAACAATACACGCACTCAAACACACACACACACACACACCACAACCCTATATACATTACATTGCTTGTATGCATGCATACAGGTGAATCTTGTGATGGTTTTTTTATTATATGGTAAAGAATTCTGTACTCCTATGTCTAGTAGAGAAATGTAAAAATGTCCCGTTGAATAGTTGTATTATTAGAGCCTGAACGGGCAGCATTTAATACTTGTGTAATAAACCAAACGAAACTAACGATAGTTTGCAAAGTTTTACTTTATTTTATTAGTCATAGTTTAGTCAATTAGTTAGTCAGGGTTGTGAAGTGAAGAGACAATGGCTGTTAGGCTGAACAAGACTAAATATATACGAATTTATCACTAGGAGGATTGCAGTGGGATAGCGCAAAGATTGTGGTGGGAGTATAGTATGATTATAATGGAATTGCTTCCAATTTAATAATCCAAAAATTTGGGTACTTGAATTTCGAACTTTTCTTTAGGGCATTGCATTAGGATAATAGTGAAATTTTGGTTTGGTAATTATATTATGGTTTTCAATTAAGTAATCCACAAATCAAGGCTTCAGATATTCGAGTCTCAAACTTATTACTATTAAGTAAAGAAGGATTGTTGAGGGAATATAGAATAATTGCACTTACAGTATAGTATTTCTATAGTGAGATAATTTTTAATTAAAGAATCGACAAATAAAGACAAGGGATTGTAGTAGTTCAAGAGATTGTAGTAAGTCAAGAGCTCGTATTAAGTCAACACTAGGACTTTAATAGGATTTCAGATGTGGATAACCTCCAATTAAATAATCCACACATTGAAGCTTCAGATATTCGAATTTCTAACCAATCATTATTAAATAATAATGTAGTAGATTTATACTAAAATTATAGTAGGATTATCAGCAATTAAACAATCCGCGCATCGAGTAAAACTATGCCTCATAAAGGCTTCCGTCGGAGTCTAAACTATTTAGCACTATCTGCCAAATTGTTGGCCAGTTGAAACGCCTTACTTTACACTATATTAACTTAGTCTATTTCCATTTGGTGCTCTACGCTTAAAGCTATTTACCAACACATGCCCAAGTACAAGTTTTGCATAACTTTGGATCGTTTTGAACGCAAACAAGTTTAGTTAAGTTTCGAGTTAGTATAGTTACAGATCTGACAGGATCTCAAGTTATAGTATGTATGCTCTATTTACAGGATGATGCGCCCGGCACGGGCCGACTAACAGTATTTTAAATAACTCACAGCCTCTGCGACATAACGAGCTTAAGGCTAGACTATATCTATGATTACTCCTGCGGGGTGCTACTGCAACTTGCAGTTGCCGTTGCAATTGACGACAGACCACACCCAATCAACGTAGTTGGACACCTTGGCGTAGATGCCGAACTTGTTGCGCTTGGCACAGCCATCGCCGAAGGAAGTAATACCGAATATGGTCCATGGATGATTCGGCTTCGTCGTATCGCGGCAAAGCAGCGGCCCGCCCGAGTCGCCGGCGCAGGTGTCGATGCGGCCCTTACGATGGCCGGCGCAGAACATGTTCTGTGGGGTGGAATGGAGTAGGATATTATTGTGTTCGAAAGACGTGTCAAAGATTACATAATCTTGCAGATGAAGCGAGGGTAGAGACTAGTATAAGCTGCAACAGACGGACAGATAGGCGATGGATAGATAGAGGCGCAGGCAGATGGTAAGGCAGACAGAGTGACAGACCATGGACAGGCAAACGGACAGACAAAGAGATAGGCAAACGGGCTGTCTGCCTGTCTGTCTATAGACAGAGAGACAGGCAGGCAGAGAGACCGACGGACAGACAGAGAAACAGACAGACAGATAAGCGAAGGATAGATAAAGGGATAGGCAGATGGTAAGGCAGACAAACAAACAGACAAAGAGATAGGCAAATGGACAGACAGCCAGACTGAGAGACAGGCAGACAAAGAGACAGACGGACAGACAGAGAGACTGACAAATAGAGAAATTTATAGAAAGCGTGACTGTCAGACAGAGAAACAGAGAGACTGGCAGATAGAGAAAGTGACAGAGAGTGACTGTCAGACAGAGAGAGAGAGAGAGCCAGACGGATAGACAGACAGACAGAGAGACAGACAGGCAAAGAGACACAGAGAGAGAGACTGCCAGGCAGATAGAAAGACAGTCAGGAAGACAGACGGACAATAGGCAAATAGACAGACAGAGAAACTGACAGATAGACAGGTGGACAGACAAACAGACAGTCAGTCGACTCAGCAGTTGATGCTGATCTACAACATGTTATAAAACTTTTCTAAGATCGCAGCTATCTGCAGTACATAAATATAGGTACTATTATAATCTATCCAAATCTTACCTTCGTAATCGTTATTTCCTTGTAGACACTACGACAGTTGTCCATGGGTATAATGGGCACCTCGGCTTGGTGCAAGATATTCGTGCCGCCAGCATCGCGATAGCGTCGCTTGCCCCAACCGATGACGGTACAGTCGAGATTCTTGGGCAGCTGCTGATAGGGACGCGGCAGGCAGGAGTAGCCAATCCAGGTGGAGGCGTTGACAGCCTTGGGCAGTCTGCAAGAAGATGATTACAAGGATTATCAAATATTTTCTCACAACCCACACGAACTACTCACCTCAGCAGAGCCACATCGCTGTCCACGGTGGGCTTGTCATAGTTGGGATGCTTGTAGCTCTTGAGCACGCGCAGCTGCATCTCAGTGCCGTCCTCGTACTCCAGATTGTGCTCGCCCAGCCGTACGTAGAGCACCTTGCGTACACAGTGCGCCGCCGTGAGCACCCAGAGCGGTGCAATTAAGGTGCCACCGCATATGGCCTCCTTGAAGCGATTCACAATGGCCACCTGCCAGGGCCAACCGCCCTTGCGCGCCGGCCTGCCGCCAATGATCTTCAGCATGTTGTAGACGCTGCGATGATTCGCACGCGCCAGACCGCACTGCAGCTTGAGCGGCGAGTACTCCGGACCGCGATAACCCTTGCCGTTCATGATGACACCAACGTTGTTCTTGGCCAGCGCCGCTGACGCTGCCGCGTCCTGTTCGCTGTGTATGCGTCGCATGGCATTACCAAAATTCGGTGCGGGGTGTGTCTCATACCAGGGACTCTTGTTGACCTGCGTATGCAGCCACTGCTGGCAGAAGCTGCCCTCCGTGTAGCAGTAGGCAATCTCGCGCAGCACCTCACGTCCACAGTGCTCGGTATTACGGCACTTTCTGCAAGAAGGAGAGAAAAATTAGAGCATAGGATCACAGTCCTAGCCCAACCCGCTGCACCTACTTGTAGCGCCGCGTAGTGCATTTCGGCGAGCACTTGCTCCAGCGACTCCACTTGGAGTAGATGCGTCGATGACGCAGTCCATCGGGCGTATTACGCTCTTTGGTCCCGCTCGCATTGCGATATTCCGCCGACTCCGTAGAGTCCGCATATACATTCTCTGGCTCGAAGTCAAAGTCCTCGTACTGAAAGACATCGCCCTCGGGTCCTTCGACGGCTGCCTCCGTGCTGCCCAAGCTGCGCTGCTGTGGCCTAAACGATTTACGCTCCAGATAATCCTCGAAATCATCGTCTATATAGTCGTGCTTGGGCTTCTGCTGTTTGTTGCGTTGCCGGTAGTGCGGCCTAGACCTGGAGCTGTAGTCCTGTCTCTTCCGCTGTCTTTGCGTTTGCCGCTGTCGCTTTCTGTGTCGCTTCACCACAAAGAAATCACCCTGATCGCTGTGGTAGCTCGAGTCATCCAGGTCGTCGTCTGGCTGCTGCTCCTCCAGCTCGCCTAGGTCGTCCAGCTCATCCTCCTCCTCCTCCTGCACTGGGCTAGATGCATTGGGTGGCTGCTGCTGCAATCGTGGCGGCTTGCTGTGCACAATCTCGGCGGAGTCTATAACCGGATAGGGCTGTGTTGCCGCTTGATGTCCGCTGGCAGCAGCTGCCGCTGCGTTTATGATGATTGACGGCGTATTGGAGCTGTGAGCCTGACGCTCGGCACCCTGGAAGTGCTGCGTGGGCGGCAGGTCATGCCACTTTAATGCAGGCGTGCAACTGCAAGGGAATTCGGATTAGGTTATAGTCAGTTTGGAAGCTTACGACACTTACTGCCGGCACTTGCTCTGCTCCAGGTGCTTGGTATGTCCACACTTGCGCTTCGCCTTGCAGTAGCGCTCCCTGTGCCTTATGCACTCCTCGTCGCACTTGCTCCACTGTGTCCAGCGGCTGAAGGGATGCTGATGGTGTATGGAGCGCCTGCGTCCGCTCCAGCGCTGCTGGCTATGCGGCATGTGCAGGCGATGCACACGCTGTCCGCTGTGCCAGTGCGATCCATGATAGCTCGCATGATGCTCGAGCGCCTCGTGGAGCTCGGCGCGTAACTGACGCTTGGCCTCCTGCACGTAGCCGCACTGCAAATGGCAAATGGAACACATTGAACTTAGCATATGTTGGCGTTAAACGCCCGCGCCGTAATTCAATCGCCGAGCAGACAGCGAAAAGTGTCTGCTTTTATGTTGTGCCAGACTTATCACTTGGGATAATTCAGGGCATGCACGATGCGAGAGATCTCACTGTTCGGTTCGGTTCGGTACGGTTTGAGGTGTCATTGCTCTCTGCCTGTCTGCCTGTCTCTCCGTACGTCTGTCTGTCTGCCTGTCTGTTTGTCTGCCTCTGCGCATTGCGGTTATGCTTCCCTCTTTCCAGGCGCAGAGAGCGCCGCTAAAAATAACATAAATTTGCTCTGCACCAGCCCGAAGACAGCAGTCGGCGCTGGCGGCAGCGGCAGCGTCAGCGTCAGCGTATCCCTTCTTCCTGTCTCATTCTTATCGAAAATAGGTTGCGACTGCAATTTGCCGCCGTCGCAATTGGCCCAACGGTTCCTTCTACAGTGGTGGCATGCAATAAGCGGCCTAGTTACTTTTACAGTGCAGTTCCAGAGCGAGCTATACGAGTGGTGCTAGCTCTGCCTTCGTTTTAGGGTTAAGACTTTATTCTACAGTGCAGTCCCACAAAGACCACCGCTCTATCTACGCAATACGCTCAAGAGTGCCATCTACAGTGCAATACAATTGACCCAACCACTCTTTTTACTGTAGGGTCGATCAATGTAACAGATCCTTTTACAGTGCAGTCTTGCTGCAAGCAGCTTAGTCGCTTTTACAGTGCAGTCCCAGTGCGAGCTCTCTCTACAGTACAGTTCCAGTGCGAGCAATACAATTGGTTCAACAGTTCCTTCTACAATGGTATGCCACAGCAAGTAGTACAGTAATCAATCAAGCAATCAATTTGCATAACAATTTCCTATACAGTGCCGTCCTAGCAATATAAATACAACTATCTCACTAGTTTCTTTAACAGTCAGCAGCTTAACAATTAACTTAATAGTTCTCTCTACTAAGATGTTTTACTGTCAACGCAACAGAACCTATTATTATATAGTTCCATAGTTTTTCCAAAACAAATAGCATAGCTAAGACAACTCAGTGCCTTCTATATGGTGCAATCCCATAGCAAGTTGCCTATATCTGTCAGCGCTATTGCCTTAAACAGTTCCTTCTACAGTGCAGTCCCTCGCACTTCCTTTAACAGTGCAGTCCAACAGCAAGTAACCTCCCTCTGTCAACACATTGTCCAAAACAGTTCCACTGAGAGCAGCCCAGCCTTGTCAACGCAATTGGATCATAAAATTTGCTCTAGTGGAGTTCCGCTGCCAGCAGCCTAGTTCAACAGTACTACAAGTCTACATGTCAACGCTACTTCAACTGTGCGGTTTTACTGTGAGTTCCTTTTACAATGGAGTCCCACTGTGATCGTTCCAGCTTTGACAGCTCTGTCATGTCAGAGCTCTGTCGTATAAGTATAAATCATAGTTCCATTTACAGTAGTGTACAAATCTGAAACCTACTTGCACTGCAAGTTCCTTTTACAGTAGTGTCCTAATGCAACTAGCTTAGTTGTACAGTGTGCACTATTTTTATTAATTATGAGAGCCGCGAAGTATTTTAGTTATGCCAAAATACTTTTTTTTTTTGAATTTCTATTCTATCGCTTCTACAGTGCAGTGCCAAGCTCTAAATCAAGTATTTCTTGCACAGTGGAGTCCTATACGTCCATACTAGTTCCTTTTAAAGCAGTGTGCCTACTTGAAACCGGCTTCGTTGAGCATAACTGCAAGTTACTATTACAGTAGTGTCTGTTTAGTAATGCCCACTGTTTATTATTCATACGGATGGTATTCTATTTTTCAGCCCTGGGATTACTAGGGATTTTGTGTATCACTTAATGCATTTCTCAGGTTTCTGCTTTCAATTAAAATGTGCAAATAATAATTACAAGTGTGTTGGCAGAATAAATTAGTGAATTTTGTGTAACAGGCACTGTAGACTACAAACAAACGGTATAAACGTGGAAGCATTCATACGCCTGAGTCGAACTTGTCAGTCTGCTCCCCCATTTGTTTGCTTTGATCATACACACACACACACACATCACAACATACATTTGCCTATTTGAATTCTTGTGCATGTTTGTGCATGTCTGTGTATGTACATATATCGATAAGTAAATAATTGACTATCTAAAATGAGAATCGCGAGCCTGGGTCACGGCAGAGTTGGCTAACCTTCCCGGCTCTTGGGAACCCGTCGACCACGCCGACGACGACGACGACGACGACGACGACGACTAACTGTAACACTCACTCATGCGGAAATAGAAAATCGAACTGCACGAAAATCATTCAAGGGCAGAGATACCGTTCCGTTGTTGTGGGGGTCATGTGGCGGTACATGCGATATCATTGAATACGGAATAGGCTACAACAAATGCGATTGCTTAATTTGGATATACAGATAATTGTTGCACTACTTATTTACAAATTTGTAAATTATTCACAGTTGCCAATCGTCGAGTTGACGGCAGAATTGTATTCGATTGACATCACGATCTGTCGGTGTCAAGTGGGATCGGTCGGTCCATTATGTATTGCGTACTCACCTGACTTTGGGCCAGCAGCTGTAAGAGTGCCAGCCATTGGAAAAAGCCGCAAATTAGCCACATTCTTTGTCGGTTTTATTGCTTTCTATCCGATTTTTATTGAAAACTATAAAAGAACTTGTCAGCGCTGTAATCTGCAAATATAGAATGGAATGCGGTTTAGAGAAAATAAAAAAATGTCGATAGTATAGACTAATCTAAATTTAGGTTCCCTCTATTATTTATAAATATATCCATTTAAAATTTGCATTAAAAATGGCCAAAGAAAAATTATTTACTTATAAATATATACAATTTGCATTAAAAAAAAATCTCTCTAGAGTATAATCGGAAAGAATTTCTCTTAAATTCAGTTCATCGTCCACATTTAATAATAATACTTATAAGGTGTAACCAGATCTATTTTACTATTACCCATTTATTTACAAATAACTCCTCCTATCAGATTAAAATAAAATAAGCAATTCGGTATAGGAAAAGTATTGACTTATCGGAATACCTCTGCAAAATTCTATGTTACTCCATATTACAACAACTGAGCGCAGAAGATTTATGTAGCCTGACCTAATTTACTTTCACTCACTTATTTACGCATAACTCAGATGCAGCGACTATTTATCTTCCCTGCTCTGATTCATCGCCATAAATTACCGAAATCTATTAGCTCGAGTCGTGGGAGTCTGGCGTTATTTATTTAATTGTAGAGCTCACTAAATATGATCGCAGCGTATACGAATCAGATGTGTAGTAGGTGGGCCCATTCATATACCATATAGATCTGCTCTCATATCCCAAATGCCAATGCTATTCAAAGCCAATTAACTTGTTTAATTTACCCCGACTAAACGGGCCATTTGCGTCAAAGTACAAGAGAAGTACACAATCGGATAGTCGGGTAGTCGCATAGTCGGATCTTCGGGCCGTGCACAATTAAATAATACCGTTGCTGATTTTGAATATGTTTCGAGACTGACAGACTGACGCCGTCTCCACTCGGAATCGGGATTGGGGTCGGGGATATCGGGCCTGTGGCAAGTACAAAGCAAAAATTTGAACTTGTCGGAGACCTTAAAGGCCTGCGCGATCAAACGCGTGGGCCGAGTGCACGCACAAAAAGTGAAATTAATTAGCTACATGTAATTACAAACAGACGAGCAAAAATTCAAAACATAAAGATAGATTATTTTTGAAAAAGCAAAAGAGCACAAAAAAAAAAAAAGAACTCAAGACGAGAGCGACTCTTTGTGCAGCGGCTTATTACGGTCCGATATGATCCGATCCGGTGCGGGTCTCCATTAAAATCAACTTCAAGTTGCACCGAGGAATTTAAAGTGGCAACAGAAAGACAGAATGAAGCACTCGGTAAATGCCAAAAACAATGTACGATTTTTTCCCCCCATTTTTTTTTTTCATTAACCAACGCAATCGATCTTACGTCAACGTCGAATGCTGACCAAATTCAGCAGCTGCGAGTACCCGTTCCATAGCCGTTCGAACTCAATCACGCATGCATTCGCCTTCACAAGAGGTTCTTAATAAGCGAGTTCCTGCATATATGGTCATGGGTCGGGTTGTCCCTTTAAGGACGCGACAGTTCGAGCTGATTGAAGGGAAAGCCATGAAATATGGTTGAAACGATCCTTGACATTTCGAGGTTTTTTTATAAATTTCCATAACGATCAATGTATCAGCAGACTAAGTTATAGCGAATTGGAAAATAATAAATAAGCAAATCAGGTGAATAACTTGGAAATATGCTAAGAATGATCACTGTTCCTTGATAATGCTACTGATTGCAAGATTTTCATGCGAATTTCAGTAAATCCGAGTAACGATCATTTCAATGCATAAATAGTATAGTTTTTCCCCTTTTACTTTTTAAATAGTTATAGAAAAAGCAATAAAAATGCATTTTCTAGGCAAATCAGCTTAATATCTGTGTAATTTTGTAAAATCAAACTCTTTTTATTATTGATTCCAATGCTATTGATTGAGTAACGTTCATTAAAATGTAATTAGCTATTGCCATATAGAATTTTGTAAAATCGATCACTGCTTCATGTTGATTCTGCAGATAACACGAATTTCACATTCCACATTAATTTCTGTAAGCTTGAGTAATGCTCGTAAACAGAAGAATTTCTACTGCTTTTTATAGATTGATTGGCAAAAAAATCCAGTGTATATCTTGATATACACGAGGTCTATCCGAAAAGTATATACACTTGATTTTTTTCGTATGTATATTTTTTTTAATTATATTAATGTCAAGCTCTATTGCTTATCAGGCATACATATTTATTTTAAATGCGAATTTCTACGAAGTTAAGTGTTGTTTATATTATTTGATTTTTTATTTAATGCATAATGGAGGATGAAACTTGAAACATCAAGTGAATTTATACAGAAATCATGCTATAAACTTTTATTGAATGTCACCTTATGTTGTATGGTTTTTCCTCAGCTAAAATATGCGTATTAGTCACTCGCTATTTGATAGTTGTTTACTTATTTTCGAAAGTAAACATATTTGCCAAGCTTAATCTCCGGGTTCGGGCATTCCTCATTTGATAAACACCCTTGACGGGGGCCGTAACATTTGACGGCGCCTATCTGAAACGCGTAAACTTAATAACCTTTGGTTTTGAGGGACTGTCACTCTGGATTGCGTGTGGAATATATTCAACAAACCACTAGAAACTATTCTTAAACACCTGACGACATACGCATACACACGCCATACAGATACATACATATATATGCGCACACGCATAAAACCAGCATAGATGTTGCTTCTTAATTTAGAACGCAACGCGGCCGCAAATCACCCAAAGCAGCTACGCCCCGTCTTCAGTCCTCAGTCACGCTGTCCGCGTATAAACAAACCGTTCGTCAAAGCGTCTGGCAGTCGGGCAGGCCGCATAATACCCCACCTAGACCAAGTGCGATTAAAACTGAGCCACAATCTGATAAGCCGCATAATTTCGCTTGTTCACCAAGAAGTTTATAACTCGAACACAATTTTGTTGTGATCTGTTTATCGAATTTTGGATTGTAATAAATTGTTAAACATACTTATGCGGTTGATAGCAATCGCCTGAAATTACTGCTTATAAATCAAAACTAAGCGATTAGGCCTTTAGCTTATCGAATTTACAATTCAAATGACGCTACGAAAATGAATACGTTTTATTTTTGGATGCCATATTAAATTTAATATTTAAACGAAAGCTGTCAAACTTTTGGAACCAGATCTTTTACCACGCACTGTGGTTATTCAATACTGTGAAGACATATATGACATATATAATACATATATAATATGTATGTATGGTAGATATTTTTTGTTGAGAGAACGAAGTATAGTAGACTATAGTAGAGAGTATTTCCCAGCTAACACTTACTGGAATTTATGAAAAATTGATTTAAAAACTATAACAAAGCGTTAATTAAAAACTCCATTTAATATTCAACTAAATATTGAATATAGTAATTTAGAAGTAATTGTCAAATATGTGAAACTAGATCTTTTGGCTCACTGCGTGAATTAAATTAAATTTAATTAATTAGAGCGTATTTATAAGCGCTGCAAAACTGCTAAATAATGCGGTAGTAACTATAAAAAAAATATGAATTAAAAGCTAAATTTAAGTAATATAGAGTCTTATAATATTAAACTGTCAAATATTTGGTACCAGCTATTTTAAAATACAGTGTGAACTTGTTCGAAAACTCGCCAGCGAAGCTAAAGCTCTTAGAGGGTATTTGCTAGCCCTGGCTAAATTTTTCGGTAACTATAGCAAAATATAAATTAAATGCTGGATTCAATATTTAAGTAATATTGAGTCTTATAATGTGGTACCAGATATTTTAGCATGCACTGTAAACACACACACATACAGTGGCAAAATGAGTGCTGAACTCGGCGAAGCTAAAGCGCTTAGAGGGTATCTGCTAGCCGTGCATAACTGCCAACGTCGACATGAATGAACGCGCTTGTGAATGAATGCGAAAAAAGTGTAACAACGCGTTAGTTAAACGCTCGATAGTCATCAGATTGGCCGAGCAGCCACAAAGTCTGGCGCTGCCAGCAGACGTAGACGAACAGGAGGCGCAGGCGCAGGTGGAGCCAGAGGGGGGAGGGGTACGACTGTCTGCGGGGCAAGTTGAACGAAATGCAATTTTAATGCTGCTTGCGAGAAATCGAAAAGCGAATCGACGGCGGCCTGCGCTGCGGCTGCCGCTGCTGCTGTGTCTATGCCCCGTGCGGGGTTTGTTGTTGTTTACGTCTCGAGTGGGCAGCGCCAGTGCTCGTGGGCAGTTCTCGTCTTGCGACTCGTGTTTACAATGTCTGCGTGTGTGTGTGTGTATGAGCAGATGGGCAGCGGCCACAACGGAAGTCGAAAATGTCAAGTTGTCGCACAGATTCACAGTCGGGCGTCTGGTTTATTTATTGGTCGTTCTGCTTCTTTTTTTCTGGTTTTCAACAAACAAAACCAAATAAAACCCAATTAACGATTCGATCGCTGTTGTAATACGCAAATCGTGAACACACACACACATATACATACACTGGCGGATGTGTCGCTGGCCATAAATCATGCTTCGTCTGCTGCGGCGGCGATACAATCGCAAAGAAGCTGTGATCGCAGCAGTGCCACCCCTAACGCTTGCACTCCCCCATAAGCTGCGCCATGTTCTAAGCACATGCACTGCATATCGATACAAATGTGCACATATCGATATGTGCAAGCACATCCTTATTTACTTAACCTTATCGATATGTGCTAATACACATCGCTAAGCACAGCCTTATGCATGCGTGTGTGTGTGTGAGCTTTGCAATTGACTTTATCCTTATGCACACACAAGCACATTTGTATGCATGTATGTATGTGTATATTTGATTTACTTTATCGTATCCTTACGCACATGCCTGTGTATGTATGTGTGTATGTGTGCATGTATGTCATGTAAGATTAGTATGGCGCGCAGTAGGCGTATTCAATTCGATTTTTATGAATGAAACATTTGTTGTGTGCATAATTGGCGCACTCTGCTTGGCACCCACAATCGCACACACACACACATATACTGTATGTATGCATGCATGTGTGTGCTATGTGCACGCAATGACGGCATCTCGTAGAGGCCGCCCGCCCGCCCCGCTGGGCTTTTGTTGCGTTTTATCGCCTTTCGATTGAACAGTTTGAATGCGCGAATGCTTAATGATTTTATATTGTTATTATTTGCATGTTAACCGCGCGCAGGCACCTTTCAATTAGAGGCTACCGTTTCCATTTACCTGCTCAGCGTATAAATACAGGGTGTTCGATTTAGCGCGCACACCACACTTATGCTTTAACGTGACACTCAGAATTTGTAGAGACGCAGGCGCAGCCTCAGTGAAAATCCCGAGACTGAGAAACACAACCGATCGCGTCGACGTCTTCTCGAGAACTGAACGCCAACGCTGTCGAGCGCTTCACACACGGCCGCAGCAGCAGCAGCAGCGACGCCACAACAACAACACAGCGAGAGCAGAAACGTTTTTCCAAGCACACACGCATACACCAATACAACGACACGCGCTGCGCTCGCACAGTGGGACGTATGCGGTGAAAAAACCCTTGAGCATGAAATTCTCAATTTCGAACTGTTTACGCAGGTCATAAAATCCGCACATAACGGGAAATTCAAGCAGGCAATAAAAAATACTCAGAGCACTTTTTTTTAGTTAGTATTTGCTTTAATTTAATAATCATTAGAAAAACGTTACTAGTTGTTTTTTTGACCTAAACTTGAGCATAGAAATCAATGGCGCTCGGCACTCGCTCTCTCTCACTCTCCCGCTCTCTCTCCCTCCCCCCTGCTACTGATAACAGTGCCAGGTTGCGACTCGCTCATTGGGCGAAGAGTTCTGCAGATGCCGCAGCTGCGCCAGTCCCGTGTCCGAGGCGCCTCTTCCGCCTCCAACTAGCACCGTACCCAGCACCAGTTTCTTGCCCATCTTCAGCTTGGTGGCCAGCGTAATCCTGATCACGATATTCTCCAGCTGCTCGAGCGTACGCAGCGGCACACAAATCGTCGCCTCATCGCCCCCCGCGCCATCCCACTTGGTCGACAGCGAGGGATAGAACACGGGCGATTTCCAGGCATCCACATAGATGCCATGCTCAAAGACGGTCGTCTTCACATAGACACCACCACTCGCCGTGGCCTCCATCTCGTCCTTGACCTTGCTGGAGCAGCGCATGCGCGCTGTGGTCACACGCAGCATAAGGCTGCCACTCGCTGCACTGGACGCCACGTTGCTCATGCCCATTTTGCGCTTCACCTCGGCGCGCATGCGCAGCCAGTTGTTCGTTCCCGCTTCCGTTCCTGTTCCCGATCCCGTTGAGAGTGTTTGCGATGCAGTCACTGCGTCCGGCTGCGCCTCCAGTCGTCCAGGCTCATGCTCGCTGAGATCGCGCACCTCCAGCGACAGCTCCACCACGCCCTTGGGTGCATTGGTGAGCTGCGAAAACAGTGGAGCAACAGCGAGAAACAGGGCAAAGGGTCAATCTCGGTGTGTTGTAAAAATTCAACTTTCACTAGTCTCTATTTCTCTCTCTCTCTCTCTTTCTCCCTTGCCGCCCCGTGCTAAACGGGGGTTACGACATCTCGCATTAACGTTAACTCATTGTTGTTTTAATTTTCTAGTCTAATTGTCACTTTTGCCACTTGTTTTCATAACTTACATGATTGCTGCTGCCACTGCCACTGGCACTACCATTGTTGTTGTAGCCGGGCGTCGTCTTGAGCACCGTCGTCGTGATATCTTTTATGGGCAGCCAGAGCTCCTCGGTCGCATAGCTGCCGGTGCGAGCGTTGCGCTTGAAGAGCTTCGGCTCCAGGTAGCAGGTGACTGAGCCTGTGTAATGAAACGAAATTTCCATAAATTAAAAAAAATATTAAAAGAACATATAAATACGTTTTTTAGTTTTTGAAAACTGGTCCTGATAGTTTTCAACAACTAAATATAATAGCAAAGGGCTAGTTGGCTTGGGTATATAGTATTATGTAGTAAAAAGTATATATTAAATATTAATAATATAAAATATTGGTAATTGATAATAATAAATATACTATTATAATATAGTGTTATATACTGAAAAGAATATATTAAATATTAATAATATAAAATATTGATAATTAATAATATTAACTATTATTAGGTATGGGATATAAAAAAGGAAACAATTAACCAACAAAAAAATAATAATATAGCTTACAATATTTACTCAAAATTTAAGTAACCGGAATAATAGATATCAAATGTATTAGGTATGGTATGTAAATAAAAAATATTTAAATAACATAAAAATAAATGATAATATAATTAAATATGAAGTATTTACTATATATATCATAATACTAGCCTTCTTTCTGTCTTAATTAAAAAGCTACTCTGCATAAAAAAGTATGAATAGAGAAAACTTTAAAACTTGGGCATACTATTTAGACCAATTTTAGAGAACTATTCGGCTCAAAGTTTTTTTTTTTGCAATTTGAAGTTTTTGGCTATGTTAGAGATAAGATAAAACTTTGTAGACATGCTAATAGTTATACTGTGTTGATCAGCAAATAACTCTGTCCGCTTACAGCGACTTAGAACTGAGCATACTATATACTCAAATTTTGGAGATCCCAGACCACATAAATATTACATATGTGTACTAGAGAGATAAGATAAGACACTAACGATAGAAGATAAGTTGATCAGAAAAGCCATAAATAACTCTAGAAGTAGTACTAGTTTTTTCTAAGATACTCCAAATAATCAATATTTTGATATTTGAAATTTTTTAATATTTTCAAAAATTTTAAAAAAGACTATATATAAACGTAACTGTTTTTTTTTGTTGATAGAAAAAAAAACACTACCGATTTCACCGACTAAGAACTGCAGAAAGCTTGAGAGCTTGAACATACTCCAATTTTAGAGGCCCCAAAAAGAACGCATATACTAGATATACTAGAGCGATAAGATAATACTCTATAGACATGCCAACAAATGTTCTCTGTTGATCAGGAAATACAAAACACTGCAATCAATATCCGGTTTTGGTAACTTAGAACTGCAGAGAGCTTGAAAGCTTCAGTATATACAGTATATGTACTGCGATTTTGGAGACCCGAAAAACCCGTATGATAAACTTGTTGACTTGTCATATCTTGGTACTGTCGCAACTCACCTATATTCCTGCGTGATTCACTTATGGTCAATGGCGGCATGGCGTCACGTGGACTCTCCAACGATTTCTTATTCTTGACCTTATTCGCAGCACCGTTTTCAGTCTGGCCCTCATTGTTGTTGGTGCCGCCGGTCGAGAGTCGCTGCACAAAGTTCGTGCTCTTATCTTTGAGGGAGCGATACGTCTTGTTGAACCGATTGAAGCTCTGAAAGAGTAACTATAATACAAATATATAGGTATAAACAGAGGCCGCTTACTGCGGCAGGTAGCTCGAGTAGTGCGTAGACGGTGAAGACCACAAATTGTCCGGTAAAGAGTTCGTCGGGCGCAGAAAAGTCGCCATTGGCTTGAGTCTTGGTCTGACGACGAAACACAGAGCCGTGCTTCAGCGAGGGTCTGTTGGGGGAGAATTTTAATAGATATTAATTGTCGAAAATATTCAAAAAAATGTCATAGCACCTACTTGATGTCTGGCGCCAGCGGGAACTTGAAGTTCTCATTGAACTTGGGCCAGGAATTGGTCTGTATGCTGCTGTCCAAGCGCTTTGTGCCGGGAAATAGTTTTACCTGAAATAAAATAATATGTATTGCAGTTTTTTTTTAAATTTATATAAAGACAATATTATTTTTTTTTTTATTATTTTTTTTAGGTAGCGTAGCAGTGGTAATATTTTTCATTTTTTCTTTGATTCTTTTTTTTTTGAGTGGCGTAGTAGATGTAGTATTTTTCATTTTTTCTTTGGTTCTTTTTTTTTTGAGTGGCGTTTGTTTTTTAATTTTTATATAGAGACAATATTATTTTATTTTTTTTGAGTAGCGTAGTAGTGGTATTATTTTTCATTTTTTCTGTGATTCTTTTTTTGTGTGGCGTAGTAGTGGAAGTATTTTTTATATATTTTATAGACATATTATAGTTTTTGAGAAGTATACTTTGCATATACTTATAGACAACTTCTGTTTTTTTTTTAGTTTTTTTTTATACTTTTTCATGTATGATGTCTTTATAGCTATATATTCTCTAAGTATAATGTTATTTATGTTCATAGAGCCATATTCATTTTTAGACTAGCATTGTTTTTATATTTATATTTTTTTTCAGCATGCTTTTTATATTCATATTTTTTTCCAGTATTGTTTTTATATTTATATTTTTTTCAGCATTCTTTAATATTTTTTTTTTCAGTATTGTTTTTATATTTAAATTTTTTTTAAGCATTCTTTTTATATTTTTTTTCAGTATTGGGTTTATATTTATATTTATTTTTTTCAGAAGTATAGTATATTTTTATACCTTCCAGTTACTGTTATTAATAAACTTTGCTATAGATAAGGTTTGTTTACGCGCCGACTATTATTTCGTAGTTACTTTCACTGTCTCTCTCTCTCGCACTGGGGAGCTTTCAATTACCTTAATTAAATAGCCCTGCACGATCTTGAAGCCAAAGAGAGACGGCAGATGGCGCGCCGCGATCAAGTGCACATTCAGCTCTGGCCCTGCACTCGACGCGCCGCCGGCGCTGTCATGGTTCTGGCTCTGACTGTGGTGTGACTGCTGCTGCTGTTGATCGCGCGTCTCGATGGTGATCTGAAATCCAATCTCGGGCTCAAGCGTTACCGCGTGTCGCGTCGGATCTTTCGACTGCTGCCCCGGCAGCAGTGAGCGCAGCTTGTTCATGTCGCTGTCGATTTGCTACTGCACCTGCTGCGTGTCGGCTGCGGAGTTTGCCATGTGTGATTGTGTGATTGTGCAAAGGAAAGAGTGTGATAAGTGATAATTTCAGTAAATGCTCTCCGGCTGCTTATCTGCTCGCATTGATAAACAGCGGGCGCGACACGACCTCCCACACCCAATTAGCAGACACTACGCTACTGGCACCACTCCCTGGCTCTCCTCGCTTGCGCTCTCGCTCTCGCTCTCTCTTTCGCTTGTCGCGTGCTCGGTGAGAGCGCGAGAGCGAGCTTACGTCCGAACAGCTGTTGGGCTGAAGCTTTTGCGCTCTCGCGCGCGCACGCTCAGCCGTCTGGCACTGCAAGTGCCCAGTAGCCAATTGGCTGCACGCTTGAACTTTAACGTGCTCAGCTGTTTGTGCGGGGCACACACACATATGCATACATGTATTTAATTATTGAAAATCGAAGGGGCTACCATTTCTTTTTTAGTGTCTTTGACCCTTGTCACACACATATAGTATACATATATAATATATGTATGTGTGCTGCTGATGACTAAGCAGCAATATCGCGTATACGCAATGCGGGCCGCCTAATCGCAACGCACGTGTTTTGCACTTGAAAAGTAGCAAAGAAAATTCGCATAGCTGCGCGCCGGCATACCAAGAGTTTCCCGGACTCCAAGTGATATGTGTATATGGTATATGGACAGTGATCTACACTGACATGCTTAGAATTCGAGCAGCTAGCGTAACACTTAGCACTCTACAATTAACAGCTCCGACACAATGCACGATCGCGACGATCGCAACGCTCGCGTTCTCCAGCTGATCCGACGCTCAACTGAAATGTAAACTTGGAAATTATTTCGTTTGCGGCCATAATAATAAAGCGTACAATCATAATGCCGACACACATTCTCACCACACACACACACAAACACACACCAAGACACACTGCTGTACTCGCAGTGAAGAAGTATGATACACACACACACACACGCGCACGAACTTACGCTTTTGTACTTCGAGCTTTGATTGTCGTCGCTTTCTTGCTCAAAAATGCAATAAGTTCTCTCACCGTCGTCTCTCTGTATGTGTGTGTCACCGTTATCGCGTTGCAACAACAACAACAACAATTACGGGAATCACAATGATCGCCGCGTTGTGCCATACGCGACACTCGCATGCGCTACAGCAGCACAATGAACTGCTTTTGTTATAGATTCCCATACGATTGGACGGGGGAAAATGCATGTTCATGTGGAGATAAGGCTTTGAAAGCTCGAGAAAGTCATAAACTATGCTTGCGAAAATATTTATAGCACACGATCAGTAACAGAGTGTTCAGAAGAATCACGGAATTTTCCTAGAAGGTGCTGGAAGAATCTTAGTTTGACTGTAAAATGCCAACAAAATATGAAGTTAGGATTGAGACACAATTTGGAGAGAACGAAAGATCATTTAGAATAATATATATAGTAACTGAATTTTACTTGAAAACGTATACTATTATCTATGTAGAATCCAAGTAAAACTGGAAAATGCCTATACATTGCAAAACTTAATGTTGACAATTGTAATAGATCGAGAGAAATATAAATACTACTCTTTTTTCTAATCATCAAATTTTCACATTTCTCGAATACAAGACTGGTAAAATTGAATGAGAGGAAGAATCTTAGTTTGACTGTAAAATTCCAACAGACTACAAAATATTAAGTTAGGATTGAGACACAATTGAGAGCGATGGAAAGATCATTTAGAGAAATATATATAGTTACTGAACTGAAAAAATATTAAGATAATCATTAAATTTACTTGAAAACTTATACTCTTATCTATGTAGAATCCTAGTAAAACTGGAAAATACCGATACATTGCAAAACTTTATGTTGAGAATTGTAATAGATCGAGAGAAACATATAACTCTTTTTTCTAATCAATATATTTTCACTTTTTTCAAATACATGACTAGAAAATTTGAATGAAATTGGAAAGAAATATAATATTTACAGATTGAGAAAGCCATACATCACGTTTTAAAAAAAGTATAATACGCTAATAGTATCAGTAATCAAATAATCTACAAATTAGCAACGACTCCCTAAAATATGCATGACTTTTCCCATAAATGATCCAAGTAAGACTGCAAAAAAATAGGATGCTAGGAATAAGACAGAATTGTTTATACAAATGATCTCAAAATAATCAGCGTTTTTTATAAAATTTATGTGTGGAATCCAAAAAAGTATGAAAAACTTGTTGTTGAAAATTAGACTGAATCGTGACAGTTGACAAAAGTAATATAATAAAATTATAAAAAGATTAATGGTGTCTGCTTGGTATCAGCAATCAAATAATTTTGAAGTAATCAGAAAAGTTTCACGGAATTTTTGTACTTATCTATATCAAAGACTGGGAATTTTATGTTGTGAGTGCATTTGAGACTGCATTTTGATAAATGAAGAAAAGTATTAGTATATACTTTAAACAATATAGTATACCCTATCTGTAGCTATTATCTGTAATTTCTTAAGAATAGCCAGAGAATTTTCCTCGTAAATGCACGTACTTATCTACACTCCTAGTAATATATCTGAAGGCGAAGAGTACCTTCCCGTCGCAGCTGCCGGCCGTTGGCATAAATCTTGGCCTTTTTTATTATCATTCTACCTCTTAGCAGTTGTAGCAATAAAGGCAATTAAAAGCTAGAATACCTTTCAGCTGGGTCATTTACCTGCGTGACATCGAGACGACAAACAATTCACTTAACCTCAAACCGGCGTACATTAGACGCATGTAGATAGTTACATTTGCCCAGATATGCCCTATAATGCGCTATAAAGAACACATATGTGTGATAATTCAGCAAACTACTGTAAAATATACAGTAGCAAATTCTCTAGGGTTTCTATATATCCATAACGAGTTTTATTTCTGCAAAAACATACATACCTTTCTAAATTGATAGTGTATGGTAATCGAATTCGGGAAACTTGTTTCTGGAATCAATAAATAGTCGCATGTTTGAACAAGAAGATACATACATATACGCGTGTGTATATATTTAAATAACATCCATACATATGTAAAAATAACTCTAGAGCTCAACTACAACTTCAGTTTCTGGTACCTGTACCTGTGTAAGTGCGTATGTTGGGTTGTTGGGTGCGTGCGTGTGTGTGGGTGTGTGCCAAATGGGAGGAGGGCGGGGATGTGTTAACTTTATTTTAGGTTATAATTTAAAAAACCATTTTGATTTGCCGTAGCGTGTGTTGTCACTTGTCTCAATGGTATTCTGACCTAGCCTAGCTTAAACTAAATATAGATCGAGTGGGTAGAGCTCTGGGCTGGCCTGGGCGTCTAGTCCACCTCCAGTTTCCTAAAGCTGCCCACGACGCCGGCGTCGATGTCGCCAATGTCATTGCCCGCAAAGTTGGCCGCCTCCTTGGTTATCTCGATCTGCATGTCGTCCAGCGCGAGTATGGCCGCCCGGCGCTGCTGCAGCTTCAGCTTGAACTCGCGTATCATGTCCGCGATGGGAACGGTGCCGCCGTACTCCTTGGGCAGAATGGCGGGATCGATCTTCGACTTGAGAGCCTCCACGTTTTTGTGCACCTGAAAGGGAGGAAGAGATTGCGTTAGTAAAAGGATTTTTTTTTCATACTTTTAAGCCCAGTTAATCTAGTCTTGTCCGTTTGTCTGTCCGTTCAGCTTTTGCAATGTCAACTAGTCGCTCAGTTTTGAAGCTATCTTGCTGAAACTTGGTACATATACTACTTTCTTCTGCAGGCTGTATATAAATCGGAATGAGCCACGCCGGACCGATATATCGTATAGCTGTCATAGAACCTATCGGCCGAATTTTGTGATTTTTCTAGTTATCACTGCCAAATTTACAAGTACTTATTTTAAGAGTGCTCCTAACGTTTTTCCATATTAACAATAGCTTGATAACTGGATAACTATCTATAGATATATCCTAACTGAAGCAACAATAGGTAACAAGGGTATTTTAACGTCGGCATGCCCAAGCCAACGCTTCCTTCCAGCTTCGAATACTCACAATGATGCGCTTCTTGAGCTTGTCGCTGAGCATGGAGACGCCCAGCTCGATGATGCGATTGGCATAGTGCGGAATGTTGACGAAGTGCGTCTGCTTGTGCCGCATGGGCGTCGAGTTCTGAATGCACTTGATGATGCTGCGCAGATCGGTGAGCGACCAGAGGCTGACGAAGCCCATGTTCATGCCACTCTCATCGTTGACGTACACATAGCCCGCCACCTGGGAGTCCTCCTCGTCGAGCAGCGCCTCACAGATCAGACTGTGCACACGGGCCATTTGCACGGACGTGAACTTGTACGGATCGAATTTGCCGGCAACGGAGAAGATCACCTGTCGCCCACTCGAGTCGCGCTGTGGCAACGGCACCAGGTAGCCCGCCTTGAAGATCTCATTGATGGCCGGATCGTTGATGTCCAGATGCTGGAACCATTGCGGGAACAGCTGGCGTATGGTCAGATAACGTTCGAGCATCTCGCAGGCGGCCGGCACGGAGAACTTCTTGGTGCGCAGGAAGCGCAGCAGGAACACGGCGTCCGTGCGGCACTTCTTGATGTGCGGATGCTTGGCGATCCACTCGCGGAACTGGGCCAACGCCTGCCGCCTAATGTTGTCGTCCTCGTGCAGCTCGTCCTTGGCCACCTGCTTCATGGCGGCGCTCAGGCTGCACGCATACGGCGGATAGTCATAGTCGGACGTGCTGGACACGGGTCCGTCCAGTTTGGGTTGTTGCAGCACCTCGGTTTCCAGCACTGCGCGAGAGAGTGAGGCAAAGCGTTATTGATAGTTGGTAGATCATCGTAAGGCATAGAATTATCAGTCATTATCGGTAATTGATAAATTTATGGCGCACACTGAGCGCTAGCAGTTAACGGACAGAGCTAAAGCGAAGTTTTGGCAACAATTAATTGGTGCCAAAATTGTAGGTGCAGAACTACTGTAAACACTACTAGTTAGAACGATTCGAAAGCTAGACTAGTAAATACTCTATATGGTAAATATTTTAAATTTTTCTTTAAATTTTAATATTCAAAATAAATTTGCATATATATTTATAAGAATAATATAATACTCATACTGACACTGACATGAAATTCCCGCCAAATGTCATCAACAGTCCTGCCAACTCGAGAAAAAGAAACTAGTTCGCCATCTCAAGCCCGCGAATTTTAAATTGAAAATTCACCTTACTTTTTGCCCACAGTATATACAAAGAAGAATACCCTAAACTACCTTTTCCAACCAATTAAAAAAAATTCAATTTAAGCTACTGCAATCTACAGTCATCAAAAAAAAAACTTGTACCAATAAAAATCTCAACACAATCGAACTGAGCTTTATGCTTGCAATTACAGAGCAATCGCTGCAAATTGCAAAACCAGAAGTTCTTTATTGCCAAAAATCTTAGCAAACCAATCAATTAAGCCATCAAACATGTAATACACACTCGCAGCTTTGCGAAATAACTGTTTATTACGTATACGAGGTGCAGACTTGGCTAATTGCGGCGTTGGCCTTGGCCAAAAAAATGTTAAAATTCATCGAACTCGCGGTTTATTGCTGCCTACTTATTTTAACACCGCCGAAGACCATCTGAACAACAGCCATACATAGCCATACATACAGCTACACTCATGTATTTTGCCTATGCAAATGTGTACGAGGTAAGACCATTCGGACAGCTCATTGTCTCCGGAGGTGGGCAGGGGTTATTGGCTTTTAACGCTGAACGCTGAAGTCCGAGTTCGAGGTGGGTATTTCTTTTTTGTGTGGGCCTTCCACACCAAGACCAAGTGCAACAGCCCGCTTGATGAGCATTTATCGACTCGAAATGGGGCTGTATGTGTGTCTGTGTGTGTGTGTGTGTGTTACCTCAGCCAGCTCATTAGGTTTCCAGTTACCGGTCCATTGACCATGACCCAAAACCAAGGGCTATTCCGTTTTGCATATGAACACGTAGACCGGAGACTGGGCGCAACATCGAATGATCGTCATGTAAATTTCTACCATGACGAAAACCCATTTAGCTTGTCCGAGAAGGTCAGAGGAAAGATAAAGCGTGCAGCGTTACAAGTGGATCACTGCAGACGCATTATTGCGCGCAGCCACTGTTACCAATTAAACGCGTGTCCATATGCAGATTTGCCTGTAGATTTGTCCGTATGTCTGTCCGTTCATTTGGCTGTAGATCTATGCGTAGATCTGTCCGTGTGCATATCTAAAGAACTGTACGTTGGCCTGTCCATAGGCCTATCCTAAGGCCTGTCCGTAGGCCTGTCAGTAGGTCTGTCCGTAGGCCTGTTCGTAGGCCTGTCCGTAGGCCTGTCCGTAGAACTGTCCGTAAAACTGTCCACAGACTTGTCCGTCGGTTTTCCGATTGATATGTCTGTGAGTTTGTATACAGGTCTGTCTGTAGGTCTGTCCGTAAATTTGTCCGTAAGGCTGTCCGTAGAACTGTCCGTAGGCCTGTCCGTAGAACTGTCCGCAGACTTGTCCGTAGGTTTTTCGATAAATATGTCCGTGGGTTTGTATACAGGTCTGTCTGTAGGTCTGTCCGTAAATTTGTCCGTAGAACTGTCTGTAGAACTGTCCACAGGTCTGTCTGTAGGTCTGTCCGCTGGCCTGTCCGTGAGGCTGTCCGTAGCACTGATTGTATGTTTAGTAGTTAGATCTATCTGTAGCTCTGTCTGCAGCTCTGACTGCAGCTCTGTTTACAGGTCCGTATGTAACTCTCTGTATGTCTGTCCGTCAATTACATATCGAGTTATGTGCGCTGGCGTGATGCAAGCCCTTCCGAATGTACGGGCTGTACAGTGAAAGAAAAGCAATCACGTTTGGTCAACAAACTGTTTATGACCAGAGCATCATCAACGTGGTCGGGTTCGATCGACGGCTTGATCCATGCCCATATAACTCTGGTCGTTCGTCCGAAATCAGGTTTCTTTTTCACTTTCATGGCCTTCACACAGATTTTAATGGACGGGGCAGACGTTGCTGTTGCTCGAAATGAAATTGGTAACTTGCCCTGCTTTGACTATGCCCGTATTACACACACAGACACACACTGAGGGAGTTACAAGTGTGCACATATGTATTCGCAGCGTATTGTCGATTGCGTTATTGGGTCATACACACACGCACACCTTTAGGCAGAAGGAGAGAAGGAGAGAGACAGAGAGAGCGCGCTTCGAGCTGGGCTTGAAACGTGCAATTTGTATTTTGTTTTCCTCGCTCTTTCTGCATCCGCTCTGCCAATTAGCCCAGCCGACGGTTACATCACACCCAAAGCAAAAAAAAAAAAAAAAAAACCAAGTACAACAGCAGCAACATTGGGCAGATAAGCGTAAGGAAGCAGCATAAGCAGAGTGAGAGAGAGCGAGAGAGAGAGAGAGAGGCAGAGTGTGAAAGAAAGAAAACACTCAAAACTGGTTTCAAGTTGGAAACTTGAGAGCTTTCCCATCACTCACTCGGAGAGTTTATCGCTTTGCGTTTGTTTTGGTTATGGTTTTTTTTTTTTTTTTTTTTTTTTTTGCCTCTGAATTTTACACAATTTCTTTGCGGAAACTCATCGAGCTAATGTCAAAATAAATATATGTTAGACGAGTATACGAATAGATGTATACCTCTACACGATATTCTATACGAGCTCGGTAGAATGCGAGCGATATATGAGGGACTGTCCGTAAATCGCCATTTCTACGGGTCTCTGATTTATGCATGTTCTCAACGCCCACGTGATCAATTAGACCAAATTCCCATCGTTAATAACGCTCAAAATTGAACTGTCATCGTCATTCGTCGTGGCGAATGGGATAATTGCAAATGCGCTGCACGTTCGTACGGCTTACTGGTCAAGATCGTCACTCCACACGGATATATACCAATACACATCTATATATACATGCATATACCTAAGCTAATGATAAGCCAGACGAAGACCATCGCCGCATCGAGAGAAATACGAAATGCTTCATTATTGTTGAGGTCCATTCAAATGGTGTCCGCGCGTCGAGGCCAGGCCTGACCGTTAATGCAGTTGCAAAATTGCGCTGGCTATGAATATTAATAAAGAATAAACAAACTTAAAGTGTGCACACACACAAACACACAGCTGCTACAGTAGATATCGAGTAAATATGCCAAGAAGTAAACAAATTCAAATGGAGTCGAAAATCAAATAAAAACGAAGAAAAACATTACAGCAGTTTCAACGCTATACCTACTGCAAGTTGACTGTGTACATTATTATGGCCTGCACTGTTTATTTTAATTAATATTTGACCAGCGCAAAGTTCAGTATACAAGAAATTATAAAAAAAATGCAGCATGCCCTTTATTTTTGCCTGCACTGTGTATTTCTCTATTATTGCCTGCTTCAAAAAAATATGCTCAAGCTTAACTATGCGCAGTATTTGCAGTATATGCAGTATTTGTCCTAAATATAACTTGACCATGCCCTTTATTTTTGCCTTGACTTTAGCCAGCGCTAAGTTTAGCATACAAGAAATAATAAAAAAAAAATGAAACATGCCCTTAATTTGTGCCTGCACTGTATATCCCTTTATTACTGCCTGCTTCAAAAAAATATACTTTATGCCAGCTCAAGCTTAACTCTGCCCATTATTATTGCCTGCAGTATTTGTCCTAAATATAACTCGACCATGCCCTTTATTTTTGCCTTGACTTCAGCCAGCGCAAAGTTCAGCATACAACTGTGTATCCCATCATTATTGCCTGCTCCTTATAATTTATCCCAGCTCATGCTTAACTGTGCCTATTATTATTGCCTGTAGTATTTATCGTAAATAAACCTTGACCATTTTTTTTATTCTTGCCTTGACTTTAGCCAGCGCAAAGTAGAGCATACAAGAAGTGGTAACAAAATTGCAGCATGCCCTTTATTTTTGCCTGCACTGTGTATCCCTTTATTATTGCATGCTGCAAAGTTAAGCTTAAGCTTAACTATGCCCAATATTATTGCCTGCAGTATTTATAATAAATTTAACTTGATCATGCCCTTTATTTTTGCCTTGCTTTTAGCCAGCGCAAAATGGAGCATATGATAAATAAATGCAGCATGACC
The DNA here is from genome assembly GCA_035046045.1 of Zaprionus bogoriensis. NCBI lineage: Eukaryota > Metazoa > Arthropoda > Insecta > Diptera > Drosophilidae > Zaprionus > Zaprionus bogoriensis. The sequence goes on from JAWNOI010000145.1 coordinate 2,429,415, forward strand.
TTTATTTTTGCCTGCACTGTGTATCCCTTTATTATTAATAAACTTTACCGCAACTCAAGCTTAACTATGCCTAATATAATTGCCTGCTGTATTTATCCTAAATATAACTTGACCATGCCCTTTATTTTTGCCTTGACTTTAGCCAGCGCACCGTAGCTGCCTAAAACAAAGACCGCCCTCATTGTACTAATTAAAAGCCAGCTTTATTTTTGCCTGCACTAAATATGCTAAATGCAAGCCAGCTACGCCTTTAATTATTGCTCGCAGCATGCCCTTTATTATTGCCGCCACTTTAGCCAGCGCGCACTGTAGCTGCACACAGCTGTGTCTAAGCACACAAGACGCGATTACACAGACTTTATGAACACACAAACACAAACGCAAACACACACACACACACACACATACAAGCGTCGTACGCTTTTCATGTACTTCGTTTTATGGTGTTAGCCAACTTTGGTGGACGAGACCTTGCGCAGCGGGCCTTAAGCTTCAAGCTGAAAAACTCAATGCAAGCAAGCAGCGTGCGTAATTTCGATTTCGAATTCGAATTCGAGTTCGAATCGCGATTGCTGCAGTGCAAGAACTCTTGCACAATGAGCGAAAGCTCTTCCTGTCACACTCCAAGTTAACACCACCCCCCCCCCCCACCCGCTCACGCTCGCTACCCCCAGAAAAGCTCGTGCAATGTGATAAACGGCGACGCATGCGCTTGTTGCTTGCGGTGAAAGCGAAAGTTTTTCTTCGGCAGCAACTCGCTTGAGCGCTTGAGCGCTGCCTGCGTAGGCGTGCGCCGTATCCTTTCTCCGCGTTATGCAATTGCACTCCAGCTGTGGCCAGGGCTGCAATGGTATTAACTCACTTTTGTTGTTGTAGTTGTTTTTCGGCACACACTCAACGGATCAAGCGCGATCAATTTCACAACTCGCAAAACTTATATAAAACTTATTACAATACTTTTGCGTCGCGGCGGCGTTGCAATATGCCCGTTTTTTTTTTTTTTAATTTTTTTTTTGGTTTTTATATGTGTATATGTTTTTTAATTTTTTTCTATCAAATTTGGACTATTGGCTTGAACGAGACTCGAGCCTGAGCTGCAGCCGCCGACGACGTTGTGAACGTGCTGACGCTTTGAGCGAAACTGCGCGTTTTCGGTAGATGAAAACTTATTTAAGCCTCGCTCGGGTCTAGTTGCACTCAGAGCAGCTGCTGGGCGCTTTGAGTGACTTTGCGCGCTGGAGCTGTGCAGGCGTGCGCTACCTTCCTCTCTCTCTCTGGCGCTCTCACAAACGTAAGCCTCGCAGCTGCTGGGCGCTTTGAGTGACTTTGCGCGCTCGAGCTGTGCAGGCGTGCGCTACCTGCCTCCCTCTCTCGCGCTCTCTCAAACGTGTAGTTGCCTTGAGTGAAAAATTATTGAAGCCCCGCTCGCTGTCGCCTTTGAGTGCCTTTTGCGCTTGAGTTGCTCTCATTTGGGCTCTGCCGCTGGCGTTGGGCTTTAAATAGAGCCTATGGTAAGTGCTGGCTTCCTGTTTCTATTCCTGGTCTTCGACCTGCCGACTCCCACGGGGTTAGCCACGTGACGTATATGTATCATTTGTATATCAAGACAGGGCCAATTAGACACTTGACCCGGCTAAATACCATATGCGGCTTCTTGTCCATACGCAAACGTGTATGTTAATCAAAGGAATTATCTAAAAGAGGAAATTGAAAGTTAAGAGCTATTTCTAACCAATTAGAGATACCAGTTGCAATTGCGCTCTGGAAAAACAGTTTATGTAAGGTAAAGATAATCCATGCTATACATGGATTTTATAGCAAGTACTACATTCTAGCAATTAATTATATAGTATGTCGTCATAATACAAACTAGATCATACTATGGTATAATTCTATAGTCTTTACTTATGGTAAAAAATAGCATAAGGTTAAGAAGCATATAGAGCTGGATCCTATTATAGCTCGATTATGTGTGTCTTATACCTGAGTTGATCTATAAGGTACAGCTACTCCTTGCTATAAAAAAATTAAATAATACAAATTAGGAAAATTAATGATAATTCAAATTGTGGCAACATTGTCTGGCATAAATCTATAGAACTATCTGAGATATATTATACTATAATTAATTTATATAATATATAACTCTCTCTTTATGTCAGACAATGTTGCCATAATATTAATTAATAATATTTATCATACTATAATTAATATAAATAATATAGAACTATCTGAGATATATCATACTATAATTAATTTACGTGATATAGAACTATCTGAATTATATCACACTATAATTAATTTATATAAAAAATAATTAAAGTACAATAAGAGACAGATCAGATAATCTGACTATAATATGATATATTCATATACAGTATGTAATTATAGTACAATCAGAAATAGATCTTACCAGTTAGATCTTATAACACAAACAGGTATGATCTATCAAGTAAATACTGCAAACAAATACTCAAGTTTAGCATACCATATTAACAATAAAATCTATATACACATAACGTACAAGCAGAGATAGTTTATAGCACACATATGTATATGCTATATATATAATAATGTACCCGGTTCAAAGACCGATGGCTTCCGGCATAACTTCAAACTCTACAATGTTCCTTCCTCTACGCGAATTTTGATACGAAATGTCGAATATTGAACCCCAAACCATATAATGGCACAGCTGAAAGGTTTGTCAATTAACCCGACCGGCCAACCTTTAGCCAGGCCGTAAAAGCACACACGTCTCTCTACTAAAAAGAAGAGAGCTCGCTTGATTCTCGGGTGCTACAGCGCGTCTTGGCTTCTTGCTGAATTAAGTCGAGCCGCAGCTAAGCATAGGTCAATTATACTGCGAACTTGGAAGAGCTCAAATGAAACGGAGTGGGTACTCAAAATTGTGAGCACTCTCGCAGAGAGTAAATGTGTGTATTCTGATGTGATATATGGTATATACCAGAAATTTTAGCACACGTATGTATAAATATAAATTATTTATATTCTTAAGGATGTGACATAGGTATAAGAAATTTTAGTATATGTGTGGGTGTATCAAAAATTATGGCACACATATATATAAATATATATTCTTTATATTGTTATGAATTATGGCACCTGTATATAAGTGCTTGTATATAAATTATTTATAATCTTTGCGTCTACGTAGAACTGACCACTCCTTAATTAAATTAGCTAATACGATATATGGTATGTACTCAGATATAATAAAAAATAGGTATGTTCGTAAGAGTATCAAGAATTATAGTATACATATATATCATATATACGTATAAAATGGTATAATAAACGTATATCTATTTTATATATAAGCTTTGGTGCAATATATGTAACTGACCTCTCCCTAATGACACTGGCTAGTACTTTATATGCAGTCTGATATGTTATGTCATTGGTACGTGTATCACAGATTAAAGTTTATAGTATGGGTATATATGTATAGTATTTATAATCCTTGATGCTATGTACCTAACTCAGTTCTTCTTCTTAATGCCTCTGATAGGATATACCATAGGTAGGTACGCATGTATATCAATTATAGATTATATCACATGTATATAGTATATTATTTATAATCTCTGCCTTTAAATAGACCTGACCTCTCCCTAATGACACTGGCTAATTGCGGCTCAGATGCCAATTGCGATGCGCATCTGCAAATAATTGGCTCGTGGTGGGAGGCACATGGAGGTACTTCATGCATCATTTCAGCTCTTAGCGCGACTAATCGCTGCCACATAAAATTTATCGGGTCTTTAATTCGATGCACAGAAATTTAGTACAACAGAGATTTATGTGGTTTTGTTTTTGGTGTAGTTTTTTCTCGTCTTTGCCTCGTCAATTTTTGCCCTCTCTCCCTTCTCTAGCTTACTCCTCGGGCGCCGGCTCCGGTTCCGCGGGCGGCTGTTCCTCCGCTTCCTCGCCCGTGGGCGGTGCCTCTGGCGGGGGCTGCGCTGCTGCTGCAGGTGCTCCGCCACCTTTCTTGGGCCTGGGACGACGCGCACGCGAGCGCTGATGCTGCTGCTGCTCCTCGTCCTCGTCCTTCTCGTCCTCGCGCTCGAACGGATAGAAGGGATGATCGGCGACGGCGTCGTACTTGAACAGCCGCTCCTTGGGTTTGATGCCGCGCAGCGCACGCGTGTCCACCTCGTTCAGCTGGAAGTCAAATATATTGAGGTTCTCGCGAATGTGTACGGGATTGCCAGCCTTGGGTATGGGCACTACGCCATAGTCAATCTAAGGGTAGACGCCGGGTTAGTGCACTTGGGTTGGGTTAGGTTAAGAATGGTGTTGGGTTAGACGTCGGTTTAGTGCACTTGCGTTGGGTTAGGTCAAGAATGGTATTGGGTTAGGTCAGCAATGAAAGTTGGTTTGTGTAAGCACAGGGGTTGGGTTAGATCATTATTGTGTGTTCGGTTAGGTTCTAACCCAACTACTAAAGGGACATGGAGAAGGAGGAAGGTGTTGTAATATACCAAGTAGCGCAGCACTATTTGCGATGCGGTGCGCTTGTACTTCTTCACGAGACGCTTCATGCCCTCAGAGAAGAAGTAGATCGGCGAGTGACCCTCACGATCCGGACGACCCAGAGGTGAGTAGGCCATTACAACGATGCCGTTGTAGCGGCAATAATCGACCATGTCCTTCTGCATGAATCCCGGCCAGACCTCCACCTGGTTGACCACCGGCTTCGATGAGCTGCACTGTATGATGCGCTGCACCTGCTCCATGTTGAAGTTCGACACGCCAATGCTGTGCACCAGGCCCGCCTTGACGAGCTCCTCCATGGCGCGCCACGTGTCGATGTAATCGATGTCGCTGTCGGTTATCGGCGGAGATCAGAATCAGATCTACGTGGATAGGTGGTTATCTCATTGACAGGCCCAGTACGTACGTGGTCTCCATCTTCTCGCCCTGCAGGGGGAAGAGTATCTCGTCGCAGACGTGCTTGTAGCCCACGGGAAAGTGCATGAGATACAGATCGATGTAGTCGAAGCCAAGCGCCTCGAGTTGCTTCTCGCAGATGCGTCGCACGTCGCGCGGATCGTGATGCGTATTCCAAAGCTAAGGGGGGAGAGAGAGAGAGAGAAAAGAAAGAGGTAGGGGTGGAAAGAGAGGGAGAGAGTCGTAGGGCCAGATAGAGGGCGGGTTAGAGAAGGAGAGCAAGAAGATGGGAGAGGCAAGAGTCAATATGGAGAAAGGTACAGAGAGAAAGAGAGACAACAGGGGAGAGATACAAGAATACAGAGAAGAGAGAGCGATAGACAGAAAAGACGGAGACAAAGCGAGAGAGGACGAGACACAGAAAGATGCAGATGGCGAGGTAGATACAGAAAGAGAAAGATACAGAGACGGAGAGACAAAGACATTAAAAGATAGAGACAGGGAGAGAAGTGCAGCCAAATCAACGGAGAGAACGACAGAGCGAAAGTGGGAGTGACCGACGCCCACTCACCTTGGTCGTCAAGAAAATATTCTCCCTGGAGACATTCCCCATTTGCATCTGTGTGCGAATCGCCGCGCCCACCTCCTTCTCGTTCTCATAGCAATAGGCGGTATCGAAGTGCCTATAGCCCGTCTCGACGGCGCAGTGCATGGCCGTCAGGCACTGATAGCCCCGCAGCTGCAAGAGAAGAAGGCGTAACCGATTACTTCCCACTATGTCGGATAGAGCTCTTCCTCCCCCTCTTACGCCATAGGTGCCAAAGCCCAGGACGGGCATTTCGTAGCCACTGCTCAGCTGGATCTTGGGCGCCATCAGTATGTTCTTGACGCCGCACACGGGCTTTTCGCCCAGAATGAGGGCGACGCGCGAGTTGTCCTCCTCCTCGTCATCCTCACATGTAGTCAAACAACGTGCCGGTATCATAATGAAAAAGATTTTCGACTAAAATCCGATGAATTTTTTATGGTGTGACAAAAGCATCAAATTTCGAAACGATTTCGAATGAGTTGGCCGAGTTCTCGGAGCAGGGAATCGTCGTATCGTGTATCCCAATTCGTATCAGATATTAAAACTCAATCAGTCGTGATGCAGTTGCTCCACAGCGGTTAATACATTTATTTCATAGTATCAGCAGTTGATTAAAATTCGATGGCAAACGGGAAGTACTTGTGGTTCTCGGCCTTGATCAGATTCAGGGGCACCATGCGCTCGCCCGTATGGAAGCCATCGAGCACGCACTTCTCCTCCTCGGTCAGCTCAAAGTCAAAGATGTCGAAGTTCTCCGAGATGCGTCCGGCATTCGAGGACTTTGGAATGGGCAGCACGCCCAGCTGCACCTGAAGGCGGAAGATTTGCAATTAATAGTAAACCCATGTCATTGTCTCTCCCTTCCTATCCCTACCAAGTAGCGCAGCGCCACCTGCGCCGTGGTCTTCTTGTACTTCTCCGCGATCTCCTTCACCTTGGGCGAGTAGATGAAGTCGGGCTTCTGCTCGTCCGGCTTGGGCTTGCCCAGTGGCGTGTAGGCGGTTATGGTCAGGCCATGCTCCTTGCAGAACGCCGTCAGTGGCTTCTGGTTGAGTGCTGGTGAGCACTCGACCTGGTTGGTCACCGGCTTGATCTCGCAATTGTCGAGCACACGCTTCACCTGCTCGCTGTTGAAATTCGAGACGCCAATGCTGCGCACCAGGCCCAGCTTGACCAGCTTCTCCATGGCCTTGTACGTGTCCAGGTAGTCAACGTCGCTCAGCAGCAGCCTGCCAGCCTCGTCCTTGGGCAGCAGAGTCTCTTCATCCACGTACTTGTAGCCCACGGGCATGTGCATCAGATACAGATCGATGTAGTCCAGCCCGAAGTTCTGCAGCTGCTTGCGGCATATTGCCTCCACGCGCTCGGGATCATGGTAGATGTTCCATAGCTGCAAGACAAACTACAATTAGCAAAGGTCTTGATAAGGATGGAAGTGTCTCACCTTTGTCACCAGAAAGATATCCTCACGCTTGACCACACCCTCGGCAATCTTATCGCGTATGGCCTTGCCCACCTCGGCCTCGTTCTGGTAGAAGTAGGCGGTGTCGATGTGCCTATACCCTATATCGATGGCGTGCTTCACGGCCTTTTCGCCTTCGTTGTCCTTGGACTGCAGGCAATAAATTAAAAAAAAACCAAATAAATTATTAAATTTTAAATAATTTCATATATTACAAAAAATTAAATATTAAATTTTAAATAATTCAATCAATTCCAAAAATTTAAATATTAAATTTTAATTAATTCAATAAATTACAAAATATTAAATATTAAATTTTAAATAAATCAATAAATTCCAAAATAACTAAATATACAATTTTAAATTCAATAATTTTCAATAAATACAAAAAATTCATTATTAAATTTTAAATAATTCAATAAATTCCAAAAAATTAAATTTTAAATAATTCAATAAATTCTAAATAAATTCAACAAAAATTAAATATTTAATTTTAAATTACTTTACTTTGTGACGTCATAAAAATAAAATATCTCACGTTAAAATTACAGCCAGCAAAAGATTTCGAAACTAGAAAGTTCCAATTACAAATAGAACAGCATTTTTATGTCGAGTCATTTATTTTTGAAATTATAGTGACGTCACAAAAATACGTATTATCTCACGCTGCCTTATCAGCCAGAAGGGACAGGCTAATTAAAGCCAATCAAGCAATTGCTGGAAGGGGGCACACACCTATGCAGCTGCATAGGTATATGTGAGCGTATGGTGAAATTACAAGCAGCCAAGGAATTCGAAACTGGAAAGTTCCAATTACCGGCGACGCCCATAATTGTACCAGGAATATTAAATTTAATATACAACTTGTTTATGCACGCACACACACACACGCGCACACACACACACGCGCACACACACACGCGCACACACACATGCAAAAGCGCACGCACACAACAGGTGCGTGGGTGTACACCGTATTCGCTTATTGGGTATTTACTTATTTATTATTTAGCGAACTACCACTTACATTGTAGGTGCCCAGGCCCAGGACGGGCATCTCGTAGCCATTGTTTAACTTGACGGTAGGTGCGAGCTTCATGCTTGTTCGACAATCAATTGAATGCAGTCTAACAATTGACAATAATAATGGCAACTTATTTTGCCGGCAGAGCCTAGGGATGAGCGACAGCATCGATTGGCGAGTAATCGATGTTTATTCTATTATCGGAAGTGCTGCCACTGCCACTGGCGTATAAGTCAAATCATTCACAATTTCAAAATTCAAAATTATTTAATTTCGTGTGAGCTGAAATGCAAAGCTGTCGATGTCTTTGCATTTTTTAAATATTAAAATATATGCAATTCTATTCAGTTTTAATTTAAATACTTATTATTTATTTCAGAACAAATAGTAAGTGGAGCATAATTGTGCTTTTTGACGTTATTCAAAGTGCAAGTTTTTTGCGGACTGAACGATTGCTTCGATAGTTGAACTATCGATATTTATTTGGCAGCTGTTGAGTAAGGCACGATTGTTGCGGCAGTTATCATTCACAATTTAAAAATGCAGATTATTTTATTTTATCTGATTAAAAATGCTAGCTAGTTTTATTTACAGAAAACTAGTAGACAATAATATTATTGAAGCAAGCACACAATATAGACATTAAGCATTCTTTCAGCGGCATTCCTTGCATAGCTCAAATCATTCACAATTTAAAAATTTAGAATTTAAAATTGTATATTTTCAATTATTTTATTCACAATTATCTCAAAATTATTCAATTTCAAGTATATATTTTTTACTATAAAAACAGAGTTCAAAATATGCAGAATTTAAAAGTTCTGCATTTAAAACCAAATGGCAAATGGAAAATACTTGTGCTTTTTGGCATTATTCAAGGGCACGGTGCGCTCACCAGTGTGAAAACCGCCGAGCACCAATTTCTCCTCTTTGGTCAGCTCGAAATCGAATATATTCAGGTTTTCAGCCAAGTGCTGAGGATTGCTTGACTTTGGTATGGGCATGACACCCGATTGTACCTGTACAAAAAAAAAAAAATTAAAAAAAATGTAACTAATTTATTATTTTTTAATACTTACCAAATAGCGTAGCACCACCTGAGCAACTGTCCTATCGTACTTTCTAGCGATATCCCTCACTTTCGACGAGGACAGAAACTTTGGCTTGGGTTCATTTGGTATAGGTTTGCCTAGCGGGGCATAAGCGGTAATGGTTATACCACGCTCCTTGCAGAAGGCGGCCAGTTCCTTCTGGTTTACCGCTGGCGAGTACTCCACCTGGTTGGTAACCGGCTTTATCTCACAGTTTTCGAGCAAACGCGTCAGCTGCTCGCTATTGAAATTGGACACCCCAATGCTGCGTACCAGACCGAGCTTCACCAGCTTCTCCATGGCCCTGTAGGTGTCCAGGTAGTCAACATCGCTCAACTCCAGCTCTCCATCATCATCCTGGGGCTGCAGAGTTTCCTCGTCGATGTACTTGTAGCCCACTGGCGTATGTATCAGATAGAGATCTATGTAGTCCAGTCCGAAAATACTAAGCTGCTTGCGGCAGGCAGACTCCACGCGCTCGGGGTCATGGTAAATGTTCCATAGCTGCAGAAGTTAAAAAAATAAGCAATAATATTTAAAAGAAAACAAATTAATCACTTACTTTTGTCACAAGGAAAATATCCTCACGCTTCACTACACCTTCGGCAATCTTATCGCGTATGACCTTGCCCACTTCAGCCTCGTTCTGGTAGAAGTAGGCGGTGTCTATGTGCCGGTATCCAATATCGATGGCGTGCTTCATTATCTTTTCGCCTTGGGGGCCTCTCAACTGCAAGTAGAGTAAAGATTTTAAAGATTTTTATTATTATTACTATTTTATTATAGCTTAGACGGACAAAAAGTCGGACAGGGAGATGGACAGACAGAAGGACAATAAGACAGATAGACGGACAGACAGGAAAGTAAAGATTTTAAGATTTTTAACTATGCTATACTGAAATCTGCATGGCGAACTTGGTATCTCCAGCTCTTGTAATAGCTTAGGCGGACAGATAGACGGACAGAGAGACGGACAGACTAACAGACGGAAAAAAGACAGGCAGACGGGAAAAAATACAGATAGACGGACAGACAGACACATAGAGAGACGGACATGTAGACAAACGGACACCCAAAAGGACAGACAGAGGGATAGACAAACGGACAGATCAAACTGTCAGTCCAGTCTGACTAGCAGACGGACAACTAGGCAGACAAATAGACAAAGGGAAATGAGCAAAAAAAAATATAAATGAAAAATACGCTTGGTATTTTTCACGCTCCTGTCACGCTCCTTTTGCATGATACAAAAAATTTTTCCCACAAAATTTTCCCGACCTACAATGGCTAAATGGCATCAAAATCGTATACCGCCATTACTCATACGCAAAGTATTTGAAACATCAACTTTTTGAGTGGGTCCAAATCAATGCCTAACGGTCAGTTAATGTCAAGTGCTTACTATCAATACTTGTTGACAACGCTGAAGACTAAATCCTTATCTTCCGCTGTGCAAGTTTGATAACTCACACTTGCAGTTTTATAATGCTTGCAATTTACTACAAAATTTAAAAAATTCATGCGTAGAATAAATTAAGTTTACTATTATAACTGCATACTTACGGTATTTGTGCCCAGTCCAATAATTGGCATATCGTAGCCATTGTTCAGATTTACAGTGGGCGAGACCGGCATGTTGGTGCGAACAGTCAAGAGTAACGGAATGCGTGTGGTTCAAGCGCAGCTGAAAGACTGCGGTCAGTTGCGCAGCACTAACGAAACTTCGATAACAAGAATGTATCGAGAAATCACAGTTTGTTTACTTGCGTGAAGCAGTCACGCAGTATCGTTTGCCCACACACTTATCGATAACAGTGAAAATGTTGCAAACTTTTTTTTCTTGCTGCGTGTAAATTATGGAGGATAATGCAGACACAACGCCCGATGTGGAGTCTTTCAATGGCTATGGGTACAATAACTACACAGCGGCAGAGGCCTTCATACAGGGACTGTCGGGCATGGTGAATCAGGGCGATGTCGAGACTATGATAAGGGCACAGAAGCAAATGTAAGTTGTTGTTGTTCTTGTTGTTGTTAATGCTCTTGTTGTTGTTGTTGCTGATACCCTGCACTGTGTGTGCCTGCAGGCTGCAACGTTTCGAGAAGACCAATGAGATGCTGCTCAACTGCAATGCGCTGTCGCAGAGTCGCCTGAAGAGCGCCACGGATGACTTCAAGCGGCACGTCAAGCTGCTGAGCGAGATGAAAAAGGATCTGGACTATATTTTCCGCAAGGTGCGCATAATCAAGCAGAAGCTACAGCAGCAATACCCCGCAATCTATGCCGAGGTGCAGCCACAGCGCAGCAGCCTCGCCGAGGAGGCAGAGGATGAGACGGAGGCCGCCAAGGCGAAGGCCGCAGCAGCTGAACCAGCGCCTGCGCCCAGCAAGAGGAGCGGCGGCGGCACGACGGCGGGCATTGAGTACGTCCAGATGCAGGAGGCCATCGAGAACGGCATCGTCGAGGTGGAGAACGAGCTGATCAAACGCGTCTGCTCCGTGGAGACAGCGAATCCCAATGACTCCTCCGACTGCACGTCGGAGGACACGGGCTAAGCTTTAGCTTTATTCTATAGCATAATTAATTAATTAATTATTTATATTAATTTAATAGAGCAAAACATAGGCTAGAATATAATCTGATACTTGTACTGCTTGGGCACCTTTGAGATTATGACGCGTCCGTCGTAGCTGAGCGATGCAAAGATCCAGGGGTCCACGTTGCTCCACTCGGCACAGTAGACGGAATCCTCGTGCTGATCGAAGCTCTGCAGCAGGCCATCCGACAGCACCTTGTGGCGTTCCTGTGCGCCAAGCTCCGTGGTGGTGCTGGGTTGCGCCTCGGAGCTAACCGAACCGGCGCAGGTCAACAGCACTTTGCAGTCACTCGAGCTGGAGAGGATGAGCTGATCGTGGAACGTATTGAAGCGCACACACCACACCCAATGCGAGTGATCGTTGCGCTCGTAGACGGGCGCCTTGACCATGCGACAGTCCCAGACCTTAACGCAGCCATCGTCGCCGCCGGTGACCAGATGGCACTGCTTATTGGGATTACAGTCGAGATCACGCACCAGCTGCCCGTGTGCATCGTCTATGCTCCAAGCGCAGTGCTGTGTGTCCCGCACATCGTAGGCGCGCACGCTGGCATCGTGCAGCAGCAGAAACTGATGGCCCTGATGGTGGTGCGACCACTTGCCAGTGGTAAAGGGCGACAGGTTCTTGGCGCCACTAGAACCACTCGCGCCACTGGCTTCAGCCACAACACGTGTGGCGGCTTCGGCGCGCTGCATGATGGCCAATTTATTGCCCACCACACAGGCTATGGTCTGCTCCTGGCTGGGATGGAATTCAATGGTCTTGACGCGCTCCCCCAGCTCTGCCGTGTCCAAGACCTCCTGCTGTGCCCAAGGTATGTACTCGCTCTTCAACTGCTCGCTGCTGCCGGCGAGCGCATCCTCGGCGGGCAGCGTCAGCAGCGCCGCCTGGGAGAGCACCTGTGCGCCCTTCTGCACATTGTAGACGGAGGCCAGCAAACGCGCATCGTTGGGGCAACTGTTGAGCTTCCATACCTCGCCCAGGGCGTGCTCGAAAATCTTATAAGAGAAATATAAGAGAATTACTGGCAATGGCAGTATAAGAGCTGCGCCCTACCTACCTTTGACTGTATGGTGCCCTGCTCCTCGTCATACTGCAGCAGATGCAGCTGATTGGTGGGCTTCAGCGAATTGGTGGCTATGAAGAAGCAAACGTCGTTGCTCTCGCCGTACTGCGGCGTCAGCGCACGAGCCTGCAGCTCCAGGCCGTAGATCATGCTGCTCTCCTCCATGCTGGAGCAAGGCAAGCGCCCAAAGCTTTGACAGCGGTGCAAAATATATATAAATAAATATGTATGCTCTACTTATAACATGCTCGACACCAAAGCACTTAATAATTATAAAAATCAATGCTTAGTCAATAAAAACAAACTGTAACATAAATAAAGCTATATTTTTATGCAAAATACTGTTTTTGCGCTGTTTATTAGCGATGCGCGCTGCACAAAGTTATCGAACGATAACTGTGACTGTCACTGCATCGTGTCAATATTATTATTGATATTATTTATTTATTTTTTTTTTTGTTTAAATATATTAATTGCTCAATTAATTGTATTTGATATTATAATTTAATTTAGTCATAGTCATAGTATTCGCTCTAGCAATTACCTGGCGCAAACTGCTCGTGTTGCTTTCAGTTGTCATCGAATACAACCCTGCGCACGCTGAACAACACTGGTCGATTGTCTCCATCCATTTTGTTTCAGTGAAAAAAGATTCTCAAAAGTAACAGACGCGCATTAACAAAATTCACATTGCAGTATAATTAGTGAGACATTTAGCATATTCCGCAAAACCAACTAAATTCCCAGAGTGTAACGCAATGGCACAGAACATCAGCCCGGAGCAGAGTGGTGCTGGTGGCAGTAGCAAACACAACGATGACTCGCTGCCCGTCAAAGACAATCATGCCGTGAGCAAAAGGTAAGGCGCCAAATTTCGACGCATCCCGTGTACAGATGTGCACATACATACATAGCCAGCCTGCTATATACACACATGCACACATCTGCACACCTGCATCTATGTATATGTATATGTATTTATGTATTGAGCTAACAAATGATTTGCAACATTTCACGCATACACACACACACACACACACACACACGCGCGCGCATACCACCACATGCAGACTGCACAAGGAACTCATGAATCTGATGATGGCCAACGAGAAGGGTATATCGGCATTTCCGGACGGCGAAAACATCTTCAAATGGGTGGGCACCATTGCCGGACCCATAAACACTGCGTACGCGAGCCACACATATCGCCTGTCACTGGACTTTCCCAACTCGTATCCATATTCAGCGCCCGTGGTGAAATTCCTCACACCATGCTTTCATCCCAACGTCGATCTGCAGGGCGCCATCTGTCTGGACATACTGCGGGACAAGTGGTCGGCGCTGTTCGATGTACGCACCATACTACTGTCCATACAATCGCTGCTCGGCGAGCCGAACAACGAGAGTCCGCTGAATGCGCAGGCCGCCATGATGTGGGACGATCAAAAGACGTACAAAGAATTCATAGACAGCTTCTATGAGAAGCACAAGGACACCTAAGCGGCAGCAGCAGCAGCAGCAGCAACAACTATAACAACAACAACAACATCAACTGGCGGTGATCGTTTATCCTGATTCTATCTATGCTCATATTGCGGCGTATTTATTTACAATTGAATGCCTGAGTGCAGCCCCTACCTATAGAGCTACACTTCTTTCCCTACCCCCCTTCCCCAACCTACCCACTATATACCTCTCAACACACACTCTCTCCACTGCCCCCAGGTACCCGCTCTATATTAGTTTATGCTTTGCCCATTGCCAAGAGCGAGAGAGAACGAGAGAGAGAGAGAGAGACACACTATTCGATTTTTTTAATTATTTTCCAAAACAAATTAATTATATATCTATAATGTATTGGTATATGTATGTAATTCTCAAACCGTCTGTTTCTTTAAGCTTAGTTAATTGTTTTTATAAATGATTTTTTGAAATATGTAAGCGGGCTAAGGCCATCATCTTGTACTGACTCTAAGCAATTGTGCAGGCCCCCCCCAACCAGACCTTATGTGAATGTTAGCTAATTTTATAGTAACCAGCCAGAGAGATCCCAACAACTCAATGCATACACACACGAACACACAAACACACACACACATCTATATATATATATAAATATGAATTTAATTTTCAAATGCAGCCGTTTGTGTCGCCTAACTAAATCTATATAACAGTTTTGTATACCCTGCACCCAAGCGGCATATTAGCTCCGTGCAAATGTATTTAAGAGACAGCAGCCACGCCTGCTGCTGTACATAGTAAAAGTAAAGAAGACAAGTAAAAGTAAAGAAAGCAAGTAATAGTATATTTATTGCATTTGCACTTGTCCGTCTGTCCGTTTGCCTGTTTAAACGCGCAGAACTCAGCTATTGTTAGCGCTAGCGACACCATATTTGGCATGCGGCTTGCTATAGCGCATACGCAGCTCTAGTTTATAGCAAATTTGGTGTACCAAGCGTACTCCCTGCTATAATAGTGTATTTATTGCATTTGCACTTGTCCGTCTGTCCGTTTACCTGTTTAAACGCGCAGAACTCAGCCATTGTTAGCGCTAGCGACACCAAAATTGGCATGCTGCTTGCCATAGCGCATACGCAGCTTTAGTTTATGGCAAATTTTGTGGTCTAAGCGCACTCCCTGCTATAATAATGTAAATGCGCAGAACTCAGCTATTGCTAGAGCTAGCGTCATCAAATTTGGCATGCAGCTAGCTATAGCGCATACGCAGCTCTAGTTTATTACAAATTTGCAGTAACACGCGCACTTCCTGCTATAATAGATAATTCTTCTTTTTGAACTTAAATATTAAGCAAAGTTTTATTGTTACAATATTGTCACTTGGTCTACACGTAGCTAGCTACAATGTTGACATTCACTGCAAAATTGAATATAATCGCATGATAAACAAGGAAGTTATAGATATAAAGAGCAGCAGCTGGGTGCACGGTATATGACAGTCGGGTGCGCACGACTGTTGCCTTCTTTACTTGTTAGTAAAGCTCCTTAGTTCTTTCATTAGCGCGCAGAGTTACTGCAATCTTCTACAGACACACACATGATATATATATATATATATATATATATATACATATATATATATAATATAAATAAAGCGAATAACTGAACAGTTGCCCGCTCGGCTTGGATGCGAAGTGGAGTCAAGTCTAGGAACACAACTGTCTTTATACTGTGCGGTGCTTCTTCAGATGCTTCTTTGTGTGATCGGCGAGTGCGGCGCGAGAGGGAAAGATGCGCCCGCAGCGGCGACAGCGGTAGATCGTCGTGTTGCCATGGCGCCGTATGTAGTGATCGTTCAGATTTTGCTTGGTATAGAAACGCTTGCCGCAGCCATCGCACTCGAAGCTGGACTCGCTGCGATGCACCAGCTGGTGGCGCGTCAGATGCGCACGCCGGCCGAAGGTCTTGCCGCACTTGTCGCACATGTGGCGAATGGAACTGCTGGCAGGCTCCGCCGCTCCGCTGTGATGCCTTCGCACATGGTAGTTGAGACTGCGCAGCGCGCTGTAGACCTTGCCGCAGCTGGGATGCTCGCAGGTAAAGCTGCCGCTGCCGTTGCTGCTGCTGCTCTGCGGCTGATGCACCTCGCGCAGATGCTGGGCCAGCAGATTGGCGCGCGCGTAGCTCTTGCCGCACTGCGGCATGCGACATGTGTGCGGCTCCTCGCCGCGATGGCGCTGCATGTGCGCCTCGTACAGCGACATCTTGTAGAAGCCGCGACTGCAGATCGGGCAGTCCATCTTGTGGCGCACCGAGCGCGGCCTTTTGGCAATGCCAGCGCTCGGCGCGTTGGCCGTTTTCTCCGCATCAAGCGATTGCTTGGCGCTCTCGTCCTCCATTATGTAAACCTCTTCCTGTGGACGAGCAAAAAGCATGGAAAGGTAAGAGAAAATCGTACATGATAAAAATATTTTTATTTTTTCAGTTTAATAATAAAATAAAATGATAAAAATAACGTATTACAATTTTCAAGTACTACTACTTTATCTAATAATATTTCCTAATACTTTATTAATATTTCCTACTTATTTTTATACTTTTAACTATATTTTTAATACTTTATATTCTTTCATTAATTTCTAAACATTTTTTTCTACAACTTTTTTTTTTATTTCTTAGTGCTCTATTAATCCTTTTTAATTATCTGCATTTTAAAAAGTTCCTTTTTAATTAATCTATACTTCTTTTTTTTTAATACTTTATTTTACTGCTTTTCTTAATACTTTCTACTACCTTTTTTTAAATATTTTCTTTTTATACTTTCTATTAATTTTCTTAAAACTTCTTTCTATTACTTTTTATTTATACATTCTAATCCTTTTTTGTAGTATTATTATACTTTCTATTATTGTTTTTAGTACTTCCAAGTAATTATTATACTTTTAAATACTTATTTTTTATACTTTCCTCTAGATTTGTATTCAAAATATTTCTATACCGTTTACTAAATTTTTTAATACATTCTACTACTTTATTGTAATACTTTTTACAGTGTTTTATATTTTCTTCTACTCTTGTTATACTTTTTATTTTATAGTTAATCCATGCTGCTTTTTGTTAAATATTTTCTACTACTTTTCCATATATTTCCCACTACTAATTTTATACTTTCTTTTGTTTATATTTTCTACTACTTTTTTATACTTTCTACTAGAATTTTGTTTTTACTTTTCACTTCTTTTTTATTATTATTACTATCTTCCATTTGTCAATTACAACAGCAACAAAATGAAGAAACTAGAGAACTACGTTTATAATTAAAATAAATTAAATAAAATAAAAATAAATAAATTAAATTTTGCAGGAAGAATAAAATATATAATAATATAACATGCAATTTAAATGCATTCAAATAATTAAAAACTATATAAATTCATAGCAATACATAACTATGTATGTACATTCTCACACGCATTTAAAAGCTGTTGCCCCTGCCCAACACTGGCAGCTATCAATCTTTTTGAAAAGCGCGCTCCCAAAGCTGAGAAAGCTTCAGCGCGGCGGCAAACAATGCCCCCACGCTTTGTTGTTTATGTTTATAAAAATATTATAGGTATATATACATACACCTCTATATATTTATATATAGGCCTATCAAATTGATAGTCGAAAATACATTTATATGAGCGCCGGCATGTGTATGCGTGTGTGTGTGTGTGCGTGCGTGCCGGCAAATAAATAAAGTGTTTAGTGTCATGTCTGTGTGTGTGTGCGTGTGTGTATGTACATGTTTGTGCGCTTCTTCCGTATCCAGCATTGCACACACCTGCGCGTGTGTGGGTGTGTGTGTGTGTGTGGCAGATAGTACGGTTAAGTTACGAGCACAAACACTAATCAAATGAGTCTGATTAGATTGCGCCGAACTTGAAGATAAAACAACAACAACTGCAGCAACTACCACTACAAGCAAGCGCTCAAGTGCACACATACAAACAAACACACTTACAATTTCCTCCATGGACTCCGCTGCAAGGTGCAGCACTTCCTTCTCTCTTAAGTCGCTCTCTTCGTAGTGCTGCTGCTGCTGCTCTCTTAAGCTGCGCTCTTGCAGCTGCCTGCCGTCTGAGTCCACTTCCAGCATCAGCGTGCGGAAGTTGCGCCGCGACTCCTCGCACATGCACTGGAAGTCGTGGAATTTCTGCACCAGCTGATAGCAGCACTCGCAGATGCACTGCAGCATGATCTGCGGACTGCGCTCCTCCGCCTCCAGGCTGTGCCAGGCCTTGCGCCATTCCCCCTCCTCGCGTGCGCCCATGCAGCCAAAGAATTTGCTGGCCAAGTCCGGCTCCGCGTACAAGTCGTGTGCGCCGGCGGCGGCATCCTGCGTGTCCAGCAGCACCAGGCAGGCGCGGCACAGTGACATTCTCGGCGCTGGCGTCGTGGAATCCGCAAGTGCTCGGCACGCGCCTCTCTGCACGTTTGAATCGAACATCGCGTCGCGTCGCGCCGGCAACAAATTGACATCAATTACTGCCCACAATAACAACAACAACAACAACAGCAGCAGCAATAACAATAACAATAACACTGCACAACTAACGAATTTCTCTCTATCTGCCTGCGTGTGTGTGTGTGTGTGTGTGTCTGTTCGTTTGTCTGTATTGTCCAGAGCCAGCCGCAGTGCGGTCCGTGGCGAGCGCCGTGCGGGCTTTTACTGTGTGTGCTGGATAATAAAAGCTCGCGGCTGCTGCGCTGCCGTTATGCTGCACAGGGTGACGCGGTGTGGTGAAAAGCTTTCGACTCCTGCAGCGAGGTGAGTTTAGGCTGTTTTGAACTTGGCGCCAGTTGCAATTTAAAAACAAGTGAAGAAGTAGTCGACAGTAAGATACCATTTACCTTTTGCTGCTAAAAAATACTGCTTAATATTAATTACTTTTATTCGGCGAACTGACAAGAACGCATCGCATATTTCTCGATCCGATCGGATCTAAATTTTTAGGGTTGGTCAATATTATTAAAAACAAAACAGATCTAAAAAACAAGTGAAGCAAGCTACAGCCGATAGCACTCGACAGTAAGCTACCATATATCTTGACCGTTAAAAAATACTGCTTTAAATTAAATACTTTTGCTAACAATAACGCAAATACACATGCACGACGACTGTGCGTGCGCAGCCTCTGCTAAGTCTCTGCTGCTGTATGAGAAACTTGTCGCGCCTATAACTTCTGTGTTTATTATCCGATCGTATTGAAATTTATAGGGGTTGATCAATATTATTAGTAGCTACAATAATACAGTAATACAAATTCTGTAACTTGTCTACTTTTCCTATAATTCGATTTATCGATTAACAAAATCGATTTCTGGGGGCCGTGGGCGTGGCATGCAAAAGTTGAAAATACGCATTCTGTGTAATGTTACCAGGTACCTTAGTACCAAATTTGGTGCTACTAGCTTTTCTAGTTTTCTTATAATTCAAAAAAATCCTTTTAGCTTCTAGCTTTTTTAGTTTTCTTATAATTAAAAAAATTCGTTTTATAGGGGCAGTTGATGGGGCATCCAAAAGTTGAAAATCCGCATTCTGCATAATGTTGCAAGGGACCCTTCTACCAAATTTGAAGCGTTTATCTCTTACTGTTATTGAATTATTTTTAATAAATCAAAAAACGCATTTATCGATTTGCGGGGGCGGTGGGAGTGGTACATCAAGTTCAAAATAAACTTCTTGTGTGTATTGAATACACGCACACTACCACCAAGTCTGGTGTCTCTAGCTCTTTTACTAGCTGAGATCTGTGTTCATACAGACGGACATGACCAAATCGACTTGGCTATTGATGCTGATCAAGAACATAAATACTTTGTATGGTCTGCTACGCCTCCTTCTGCCTGTAACATATATTTTCACAGAGTTAATATATAATTTTTAGCCAATTTCAATGGGTAAATGGTATAATGAGTAGCCTTTTGCCTTCCTTTTTAGCCAATTCTTACTACATAGAGTCATACAATAAATATAATTATTTTTAAAAAACACGAACGAGTATGCTTTTATTAATACGAAATATTCAAATTACATGTATGATTTGGATTTATTTTGCAACTTAACTGAATAATCCGTGCTAGACACTATAGCTATGTATAGATAGATACGATACACATAGGCGTGTATTGAAAACCCTAAAGACTGTTCGCTGTGGTCGTCGAGCCGAGCGTCACGGACGTGCCCACCGACGAGATGGTCTCCATCGAAGCGTTCAGCTTCTTTCTGAAGGCCTGCAGTGCGTCCAGATGGTAGAGCTGCTGTGTGCCCGCCTGCTGCTCGATGCACAAGGTGTAGACGTTCGTCTCGCCACTGGCACTCAGCAGCGTGGGCATGTAGTGTGGCAAGTAGACCCGCTGCAGTTCCGGCGCCTCGCTGCCCTCCACATGGGCGCCGTTGGCCAACTGCTTGCTGTAGGAGCGCGGCAGGCGTATGATCTGCACGTACTGATAGTGTGAGACATAGAGGAAGGGCTCGCGGTACATGAAGCCCGTGGGCGCGTATACCCAGTGCAGATCGTAGGGACGCGAGCGACACCCGAACTCATCCACAAAGATGCCGCACTCGGCGAAGCAGAGCAGGAACTCCTGCCGCGATATACGCACCGCCACAAAGGGCTGGCAGTTGGCGGTGTGCTGCAGCGACTTGTCCGCCAGATCGACAAACTCCTCGGCGCCATAGTTATCCAGATCGATCTCGTAGAACTTGTCCGAGCTCACGATGGCCGAGTGCCGTGTGTAGAAGATCGACGTCACCGGCGTAGCAGTGTCCAGTGCGCGCAGCGGCTTGAACTTGTGCAGCTTCAGATCGTACTTGAGTATGACAATGCGTGACGAGGTCGCCGCTATGGCCACCGAATCGATGGCATTCTCCGTCTCGTTGGACACCTGCACGAGCTTCCATTTCTCGTGCATCTTGCGATTGGCGAACGGCAGCTCAATGACCGACGTCTCCAGCGTGGGCTTCGCACACGGTATGGTGCTCTGGCAGCGCGACTCGAGCTGCCGGTAATCGCACTGGTAGAGCTTCTCCCCATCGGCGCCCACCATAATGGCCTTGGCCAGACGCGGCGAGATGGACAAGCAGCTGACGGACTCGATGCCGGCGATGTGCAGCAAACGCTGCATCTCCACGTGGTAGGCAAACAGTCCGCTGTTGCAGCCAAACAGCAGTATCTTCTGCTCGGCAATCTCGTAGGCACAATTGATCTCGATGGACGCCTCGCCGGTGGAGGAGTAGGCAAGTGTGCCCATGTAGTCGCCACCAATCGCTGTCACATCGCTGTCCAGCGTGTCCAGGCTGTTGTGACTCGAGGCATCGGATGTTGCCTCCAATTTGTTGTTGCTACTGCTGCTGCACTTGTCGCTCACTTTGGCGCGGCACTTGCGATGCACCACTTCCTTGCACTCCTTGCAGCGCCAATAGGGCGATCCGGCCAGTATGCAGTCTCCACAGGCCAGACAGCTGGATGCGTCCTTTTTCGTCTCCTGCAGCGCCAACTCAAAGCGATGATGTGTAACTTGCTCTGCACTCGCCTTAGGCTTGCTCTGCTCCGGCGACTGCTCTTTGCTCTTGGTCTCCACTTGACTTGCGGCACGCTTCAGCGGCGTTGGCTGCTTGCTCGGCGAGCGTGGCAGCGTCACAGTCGCAATGCTGACGGGACGCGGCTTCTGCCGCTCCGCGTCGCATTCGCCATTGGCAGCGAGCGCCTTGCGCGGCGAGCGAAGCGTGGCAGTGCCTGAAAATAAAAATAAAATAAATACATAAATATTTATATAATATATAAAGCGAGCAGGTCCAACCGTTCAACTGATCCAGCTGCTCCTGCAGCGACTTGGAGTGCTTCTGCTCGCGGCGCAGCTCCTCTTTGAGCGCACGATAGAGTATGGAGGACTCCACATCGCTGGGCTGTATGTTCTCCTTGGCATTGTTGCTGCTGCCAAAGAGCTTGTCGGCCAGCGTCTTCTTCTTCTTGGCCGACAAATCCTCCACTTTTAACTGCAAATACAAATATTAAATTAAATTATTACTGTGAGCAAAAAGTAAGGTGAATTTGCAATTTAAAATTCGCGGGCTTGGGATGGCGAACTACTACTGTGAGCAAAAAGTAAGGTGAATTTTGAATTTAAAATTCGCGGGCTTGAGATGGCGAACTAGTTCTTTGTTTCTCAAGTTGGCAGGACTGTTGATGACATTTGGCGGGAATTTCATGTCAATGTCAGTATGAGTACTACGTATATTTACGCTTTTGTTTACCAAACGATCAAGAGTGCATTTGACGATTTTTACAATGTCTGATTTAATTGAGCAGAGAAGTGCCATCATATTTTGTTTGCGGAATGTTGAGGAAGTTTGGGGATGGCCTTTGGTTTGATTCTACCATGTCCCAGAAAAATGTTTATAAGTTTTACAAAGACTTCAAAGAGGGTCGGGAACGTGTTGATGACTAGGAGCGCTCCGGACGACCATCGACATCAACAGATGACCAACACGTCAATGAAGTGAAGGAATTAGTGCTCAAAAATCGTCGGTTGACTGCTAGAGACCTCACTGATATGATCGGAATATCAGAAGGATCTGTGAAAACCATTTTTAAGACCGTTCCCAAAACTCAAGAGACCACTCCGGGGAACGCGTTTCGAGTTGATTGAAGAGACAAAAGAAAAATCTAAAAATCGAGGGCGCTCATGGCTATACCGGAAAGGGAATATTTGACCTGTTTCGAGGATTTGAAAAAACGTTGGCATAAGTGTATTTTATCGGGAGGGCATTACTTTGAAGGGGATGAAATTGATTTGGGAGAATTAATAAAGTATTTTGACTTTACAAAAATATTCACCTTACTTTTTGCCCACAGTAGTATAATAAGAGTGTTTGGAGGATTTTAAAAAACGTTGGCATAAGTGTATTTTATCGGGAGGGGATTACTTTAAAGGGAATGAACTTGATTTAGGAGAATTAATAAGAATTTTGACTTTACAAAAATATTCACCTCACTTTTTGCCCACAGTAGTAACTCTCAAAAACCTTGTCTAGAAGAAAGCGAGCGGAGGCAGCACTACATTCTAAAAGCTTTAAGCTCTTTCTTTTCTTCTTTCCTTACTTTTTGCCCACAGAAGTATAAATCATTTTTTTTTTTTTTTAATTTGCTTTACCTGCAAGTAGTCGATGAGTTTCTTGTGCTGCGCCAGCGTTGCCATCGACTTGATGTCGCGCTGCATATAATACTGCTCCTTCTCCGTCAGCGTGTTCTGCAGCTCATCGATTTCCGTGTGCAGTCCCGCCTGCACGCTCTGCAGCCCCTTGATCTCGTCGTGCAGCTGCGTAGCCTGCTCCTTGTGGTGGAACAGTTCGCTGAGTATGCGCGCATTCTCCTCCTTGAGGCTGAGCAGCTCACGCTCGTATTCGGCATTCTGTGCCTGGTAGCTGCCACTCTGCGTGTCCAGCTGCTCGGCGCGCTCCTGTGCACCGAAGAGCGCATTGGTCTGCTCCACCAGTTGGCCCTGCTGTGAGATTAGCTTCAGCTGCAGCTGCTTGAGATTCTCTTTGAGTTCGTCCAGCTCCACGCCGAGTAGCTCTGCCCGCTTCTCGGCCATGCGCTTGCCCGCCTCCTGCACGGACAGCTCCTTGCGCACTGCGGTCAACTGATCGTTGCGCTCGCGCAGCTTCACATGGCATGCGTCCAGCTGCGACTGTTGCGTCTTGTTGCGCTGCTGCTCCGTCTCCAGCATTGTTTCCACTTCGGTCAACTGACTGTCGGTTATGCTGCACGCATACTTCAGACGCTGGAAGTTCTCCGTCAGCTGCTTGATCTCCGCCTGCAGCGTCAGCGTGCTCTCGCTCGCCGTTGCATTGAGATTGCGCTCCTCCTGCAGTTCGCGCTGCAGTCGCTTCTGCTCCAGGTTCAGGCCATCGCAGCGCAGTTGCGTCTGATGGAGCTTCTGGCGCAGCTCAGTGGCCTGCTGCTCGAGCTTGTGCACATTCGCCAGATGCTCGATGATCTCCGACTTGCACCTCATGCGCTCCTCCTCGGCCTTCTCCCACATGCGATGCTCCTTGAGCACATCGCGTTTGCTCTGCGCCAGCTCCCCCTTGAGCTCCTCGATGCGTGCATCGCGCTGACGCACCTCATCCTGTGCGGATTTGAGCACACGTTGCGCCTCATCGCGATCGGAGTGCGCCTTCTTCACACGATCCTCGGTGAGTTCCATGCGGCGTGCCAGCAGCTTCTTCTCGGCCAGCGCCTCCTCCAGTTGCTTCTCCACCTTCCAGAGCGACAGATTGGCTGTGCGCGCTGCCTGGCGCTCCACAATCATTTGCTCTCGCACAGCGTTTAGCTTGTCCTCCAGTTTCTCGTTCTGACGCTCGAGCATGTCGCCCACGGCGTTGTTGTGGCTTGGACGCGGCTTCCTGGGCGATGGCTGTGGCTCCAACATCTTCTCCAGCTTGGTGACCATCTCCTGCAGCTGATCGGCGCGTAACTTCTGCACGCATTCAGCCTCCTTGGCGGCGGCCAAGTCCACGCGCAGCTGATCCTCAAGCACATTGAGTTCCGTGAGCGAACCTGGCGCAGTCTCATAGGGAGAGGCCTGGGAGGCCAGCGAGGAATCGGCCAGATTGCCACGGCACTCGGCAACCTGTGGAAAATATTAAAGATATATGAGAAAATCTATAGGATATATGATAGGTCGGACTGTCAACCTGCAGCTCTCGCTCCAAGCGCTGCAACTCCGCCTGCGCCTCCTGCGCTTCCTTCCTGCTCGCATGCAGCTGCGATTCTAGCGATGCTTTGGCTGTACGCAGCTCGTTGTTGGCGCTAATCTCCGCATTCAAACGCTGCAGCATGTCCTCGATGCTGCGCTCCGTGGCGACCTTCGCCTCCTGCGTGGATTTGCTCGAACTTATGGACTCGTGCAGCTCGCTGCGCACATCCTGCAGCTCGAGCGTCATGCGGCGATGTGTGTCCTGCGAGTCGCGCAGCTTGTGCCGCAACTCGGCGAGCTTCTGCTCATAGGATTCACGCAGCTGATTGCGCTGCTGCTCGTAGTTCGACTCAGCGCGATTGCTCTGCTCCTTCAGCTGCTTCAGCATCTCCTTGTAGTTGTCGAGCTTGTCCCCCAAATGCTTGCACTCATCGCTCTTGGCATGGAACTCCAGTTCGCGCGCCTCGAGCTTCTGTGTGGTGCAGACGAGTTCCTGCTTCTTCTCGGCCAACTGCTTCTCGTACTTCTGCTCCGAGGCGATCTTGGCCTCCTCGTACTTCTGGCGATTGAGACGTAGCAGATCGGTTATGGTCGCCTCCTTCTTCGACCACATTTCCTCGTCGATTTTGGCCGAACTCTGCAGCGTTTTGATCTGAGTCTTGCAGCTGGTCAGCTCCATTGTTTTCTCCTTGATGATTTGCTGCAGCTTCTTGATCTCGTGCTTGGCCTCGAGCACAACTTGTGACTTGCTGTCCGTCTGCTTGAGCGACTGCTGCGCCCGCAGCAGATCCTGTTTAAGCATAGCAATTTCGGTTTCCCGCGACTTCAGCTTTTGCTGCAGGCTCTTGAGTTTGTCCTGCAGCTTGGTATCATCGGAGACCAGATCGTTCTCCATATGCACAAAGCTATAGCCTATAAAGGGCAAATCCTTGCCACTGAAATCGTTCGATTTCATATTCGAAGTGAGGGACTTTTTGGCCTGTTGTTCGCGTCGCGCCTTGTGGCGTATGCCATCCTCGAAATTGGAGATATCATCGTCCGACTTGATAGTGGGTATAATCGGTGGCACCTGCGAGCGCACACTGCTCCACTGCACGCTCTCGAAGAAGGGATGCTTCACAATCTGATCGTAGGACAGACGATTCGTTGGATTCGTTACCAACGATCCGATGAGGTGCTTAAGATTACGCGAGATCTTCAGGTCGCTGGGAAAGTTAATGATCTCCTTCAGTGTGCTCTCCTCGCAGTGCGAGAGTATCTTCGAGTACGTTTCGTGTACGTTGTCCTCGTGGAACGGTGTAATCTCGCAGATCAGTTCGTAGCCAATGATGCCCATCGACCAGAAATCACAGCTCACCTGAGTTAATATTGGAAATGGAAACGATTAGATTTAAGCAGCTTTGAGTGGAGTGCAAATCATACAGTTAAACTCACGTCATGCATGGATTTGGAGAGTTTGTACGTCGAGATGGTCTGCAGCAGCTCGGGCGCAATGTAGTCTGGTGTGCCCACGGGCGAGAGACTCAACACATGACCATCACGATCCAAGGCAGCCGCATTGCCAAAATCAGCCAGCTTTATGTGGCCGAAACGATCGATCAGTATGTTCTCGGGTTTAATGTCCCGATGCACGTAGCCCATGGTGTGCAGCGTGTGCAGCGCCAAGGTGAGCTCGGCCAGATAGAAGCGCGCCAGCTCCTCGTCGAAGGGTCCATGACGGGACATTAGACTGAGCAGATCGCCGCCTGGCAAATACTCCATGATCAAGTACAAGTTGTCGTTGTCCTGGGGAAGCACAAGAAATTATTATTGTAAGTACTGCAATTATTATATTTTTTATTGCATATTAAATGAAAATTATATAGGAAAACAAAATAAATTATTATTTTAAGTATTACAATTATTATATTCTAAATTTATATATTAAATGAAAATTTATGGAAAAATAAAAGAAATTATTAATGTAAGTACTACAATTATTATATTTTAAATTTATATATTAAATGAAAATTATGTGGGAAAATAAAATAAATAATTATTATAAGTATTACAATTATTATATTCTAAATTAATATAATAATGAAAATTATATGATATTATAAATTAAATAATGAAAGCAGTTTACTTGTATAATTAATTATTAAATACTTAACTTATATATTGAATGAAAATAAAATAAAATTATAAATAGCAAAATAAAAGTATTATAAATATATAATAAATTAAGTATAATAATTAATTATTTAAGCAATTATTATCTTTTAATTTTATATATTAAATGAAAATTATATGGCAAAATAAAATAAATTGTATTACAATTATTATATACTAAGTTTATATATTAAATGAAAATTATAGGAAATTATAATTTAAATAATGAAAGCAGTTTACTTGTATAATTAGTTATTAAATACTTTATTTATATAATGAATGCAAATTAATGAAATTAGATTATAAATTGCAAATAAAAGTATTATAATTACATAATTAATTATTAAATTACTATTACTATTGAACGCAAATTAAATAACATAATAAATTGCAAATAAAAGTATTATAATTATATAATTTATTATTAAATACTAGTGAATGCAAATTAAATAAGATAATAAATTGCAAATAAAAGTATTATAATTATATAATTAATTATTAGATACTACATTTATATATTGAATGAAAATAAAATTAAATTACAATTGCAAATAAAAGTATTATAATTATATAATTAATTATTAGATACTAAATTTATATATTTAATGAAAATAAAATTAAATTACAAAACGCAAAAAAAGTATTATAATTATATAATTAATTGAACATAATAATTAATTATATAGCTAATTATTTACATTAATTAATTACACCGTTTATGGAAAATATTTAATTTAATATTATATATTTTCGAGCTTACCTGAAAGGCATACTGCAAATTCGTCAGCCACTCGGAGTTGCGCTTGGACATAATGTCGCGCTCCACTTGTGAGGTGGTCACCACCGACTTCTTGATCTTCTTCATGGCATAAACATCGGATGTCTGGCGCTCGACCACCAGGTGCACATTGCCAAAGTAGCCCTTGCCAATGAGCGCCTTGATAACAAAATCATCCGCATTGACGCGCAGCTGGCGTGTCTCCTCGACAATGGGACGAACTGCAGCATGGAGTAATATAATTATTTATATTAATTTATAGTAGTAATAATAAACAAAGGCTCGCCACTTACACTTGGTAACAAAGTCGGCAATGTTGCGATCGCGCTTCTTGAGCGCCTCCTTGTCGCACTCGTTGTAGAGCAGGCAGAACGCGTCCAGCAGGCCCTCCCGGCAAATGGCCTCGGCGACAGCTGCACTTGTGGTGCTGATCGGGACAATGCTGCGACGCGTTGCGTTCGAAGCGCTCTTCTGCACGGCGCCAACTCCCTTGCCCAATATCAGATTATTGAGGCGCGTCGTGCGCACACTAATGGGATCGCGTTGTGGCGGCATATTGCTCAACTAAACAATATTGTACTGTTTGTATTCACATATAATTAAAATTATGCACTATAAAACTGAAGCCATTGAGAAGGAAAAAAAAAAAACAGAAGCGACGCGCTGCTTGGAATCGAACGTTTTGAAATGCTAAACGCGGCGAGCAACGCAGGGTTGCATTTACTGCTGCCAGAGTTGCTTTGCACGCGCAATTAATTGAAATTTATTTATTTCGAAATCACATTTTCTACTTTAGCATAATTGATAATTCATTATTGTATGTATTTTATAAGAGAACAAACTTTTACATTTGTAGCAAATTTAATTTTTAATTGTTTGGCATTTTTTTTTTTTTGTTGTTGAATGCAGCCCCGGCTTGCGCTGTTTTGCAACACTGGCCGGAGCAGCGAGTGCTGCCGCTCGTCCGAGTTTCTTCCACTTGCGACGGGTAGGTTTTTGCAGACGGAAGGTGAAAAAATTTTCCACATTACGAATTGCAAAAATTGTACATTTCAATTAGTTTATCCATTTGATTTAATTCATTTCTCAAATTGTGCTCTATTTTGGCCGTATGAAAAAACAACTGCAAAAAACAGAAAGTAAATAGCCTGAACATTTGCACTGGAACCTGGAAGGGGTTATTGCGTGCTTGTCAACGTCGTCGAAAGTTGAAACAACTCGCTCGCTCGCTCGGCAACGACGGCGCAACGTCGCGCTCGTTATAATTGTTTGCCTTTGATTGGGATTCAATCGCATTGCTTGAACAACATACAAAAAAAAAACTTTGGTGAAATCTCCACAAACGCGTGCAACAGTGCAACAAATAAATTAGAAGCGCGACCATGAGTGGGGGACTGCCGGAGTTGGGCTCCAAAATCAGCCTGATTTCGAAAGCTGACATCAGGTATGAAGGCCGCTTGTATACCGTGGATCCACAGGAGTGCACCATTGCCCTGTCCAGTGGTAAGTAATATCCCCAAATACACACACACACACATATATATATGCATACGTGTGTGCATGTGTCTATATATCATGTATTTTTACTTTTCCATACACACACACACACACACGCGCATGAATGTGCAATACTGCCCACACATAGAAATGTGTAACGAGTATGCATGTGTGTGTGAGTGTGCTGTAAAACTACAACGGTAAATTGCAAAGGCGGCGGGTGCTAAAAAGAAAATGGTTTCTTTCAAATTTTTTGTTCACGTTTTTTTTTTTTGGCTGCTTCAGTTAGTTTTTACAGTAATTTCGCTGCCCCGCAAAGAGCGGACAGACACTCGGCACTCGCTCGCTCTCTCGGCAACACTCACTCTCTCTCGCTGGCCATCGCTGCTCTCTCTCTCTCTCTCTTATGCTTTTTGTTTGTCATGTTGTCGAAGCTCAGATGCTGTCGGCACACAGATAGAGCTTCGGGTTGTACAGTGTTGCTCTTGCATCCCCATGCAAGCGCAAATTACATTATGTATGTATATGTATGCAAGCCATTGCATGTGTGTGTGTAATGCATGTGTATGCTGTATCAAATGCTTCAAAATAAATAAGTACATAAGAACACACGCACATACACCCACACAAAGCTGCTTGAGCTTGTGTGTGTGTGTGTTTAGTTGGCAACAACAATTCGCAGAAGCCCGAAACTTTTTGGCGCCAGGGCCAATTAACGGATTGTATGGCAGCGCAGGCTGCAGTAACTACCGTTAGTTAGCACAGCGGTAAAGCGCACTTGGTATATGTGTATGTGTATGTGTAAGAGCGTGAGCGCTCACGCACGACATGATCTGCAGGGAAAATGCAAATTTTATTTATTTTTTTTATTTATTTAAAATTTCTAGAGCTTTATTAAAATTATTCCGATTGATCAGTTAATATTTTAGCGCTGTAAGGGGATTTTTTTTTATTAAAAAAAAAAGTTTACTTTATATATTTAATATTGTTTGAGTTTTATTACAATTATTCCGATTGTTCGGTTGATATTTTAGCGCTGTAAGGGGATTTTTTTATTTAAAAAAAAAGTTTACTTTATATATTTAATATTGTTAGAGTTTTATTAGAATTATTCCGATTGACCAGTTGATATTTTAGTGCTGTAAGGGGATCACACAGCACGTTCATCGCTAAGGGCAGCCATGTGCCTATATGTATATATATATGTATGTATGTACCTATATATGTACCATGTTCATTTACATAAACACTCGCAAATTGAGGTTATAATGCAAATAAAATAGTTTTTTACTTTAAATAAATAATTAAGTAATTTAATAATTTGTTGTATGTTTATCTACTCGCAGTGCGCTCCTTTGGCACGGAGGATCGCGACACGCAGTTCCAGATAGCGCCGCAATCGCAGATCTACGACTACATCCTATTCCGTGGCTCGGACATCAAGGACATTCGCGTCGTGAACAACCATACGCTGCCGCATCACAATGATCCGGCTATTATGCAGGCGCAGCTGCAGAATGGCCCACAGGTGATGCCGCAGCATTTCCCCATGAACGCACCGCAGCAGCAGCAACAGCCGCAGCAGCCGCAACACTCGGCCCCAGGGATGGCTGGCGGCGGCGGCGGCGGCGCGGGAGTAGCCGGCGCGGTTGCACCAGGCGCTGCCTATGGCAATGGTAATCCGTTCGGTGCTCTGGGTGCACCCAGCTTGGGTCCCGGCTCGCTGGCGCCCGGTGCCGGTGCACCTGGCAATGGGCCGTTCATGAATATGGGTGGAAATCAGCAGCAGCAGCAGCAACAGAAGCCTCAGCAGCAGCCAAAACAACCAAGTGAGTAGCAACAACACATCTAAACATACATACATTACACCCATACACACACACACACACACGCACAACATTAATACAAACATACATATATGCACGCGTGCGTCTTCTCGCCCCTCGTCTATATGCATAGTTTCCGTTTTAGATATGCTTGCGAGCGCTTCGCGTTCGACAACGCCCATTAGCCTGATCATCAGTCCGACCGCCGATCTGACCCAGCAGCACTCCCAGCAGCAGCAGCAGCAACAATTGCATCAACAGCAGCAGCAGCAGCAGCAGAATTCAGTACAAGCTGTCGGAGGTGGCAATGCGCGCGATGCCGGTCATAAGCGCCAGAACCACCAGCAGCAGCAGCAGCAACAGCAGCAGGTACATCAGCAGCAGCAGCGATCTGGACAGCAGAATCTGCCCCAGCAGCAGCAGCGGAACAACAATAACGACTTCTACAATCAATCCCACCCCCAGCAGCAACAGCAGCAGCAGCGCGATCGACGTGACTCTGGACGTCAATTGGATAATAATTACAACAACAACAACAACAACTACAATAACAACCAACGCAATCGTGGCTCCGGCGGTGGCGGTATGCAGCAGCGTGGCTCCGGCGGCGGCAGCGGCGGCGGCGGAGGCAATCCTGCCTGGAATATGCATCGCGGCGGTCCACAGAATTCCAACAACATGATGATGCGCGGCAATCGCGGCATGGGCACACGCGGCCCAATGCGACCCAATCAGGTAAATGCAATGAGCGGATTACCAAATCCCATAGTAGTATTATCTTAGCCGCAATCGACGGTACTATCAGTGCACTTCAAAGTCGATAAACATAGAGGGAATTGATTGTAGTTGTAGCTTGAAGTGCTAAGCATTGAATTGCAATACAGGTAGATAATAAAACCTGGAGTACATATCAATTTATGACCACTGCTGCAATTATATTACAATTAATTGCTGATTACAAATAATAGCATATAAAATAAATATTAGCTTATTGCTGCTACGGTATAGAAATAATATAATATAGCAGGAATATTTATTTAAATCCTATCTCTGAATAGAAATAGAAAAATAATAAATATTGTTTTTTATATATTATATTATTCTGTTTCTACAAATCTCTGAATATAATTAACAGATTATATAATTAAGTAATATAGTTAATTAAAGCTCAACCGCAACTAAAGAATAATTAATCTTTTGATAGAAATATAGATAGAAAATATATAATAGCATTAAAATTAATTTGATTACTACCGCTCTAAGTTCATACTAATTAATTAATGCATAATTAAAGCAATTAATTAATTAATGCATAATTAATTCAATTAATTAATTAATGCAATTAATGGAATAATGCATAATTAGTGCAATTTATTAAATAATGCAATTAATTAATGAATGCAATTAATTAAATAATGCAATTAATTAATTAATGCATAATTAATGCAATCAATTAACTAATGCATAATCTTAAAATCATTAATTAAATTAAAATAAAATAGAATAAATATATATTTACCATTAAATCTCTGAATAGATATAATATAATTGAAATGAATATTTAAATAACAACTATATAGAAAATTTATTTATTTATGCATTTTTGAATAGAAGCAAATCTGAATTGAATCCCTCTACTATAAATAATATAACTTTAAATCTAAAGGATAGAATATATTATATTTGCTATTATCATATATCATATATCAATTTCTGATTAGTTCTACAGCTATACTTCATAAATCTCAGAATAGAAATACTAGAAAATGGAAAAATATCAATTTACAATTAAGCAGTCAGTAACTTCTGAAAAGCGATAGATTATAAACCCTAATAATATAAATAATATAATTTTGAATCTATGGATAGAATAGCATATATAATATTATATATATTATAGTAGTAGTAATAATCATAAATTGATATATGATAATATTCAATTACTACTACATCTATACTTTCATAAATCTCAGAATAGAAATACTAGAAAATAAAAAATATCAATTTACAATTAAGCAATCAGTAATTTCTGAAAAGCAATAGATTATAAAATATATCAATTTACAGCCACTACCGCAAATATATAATCGTTAATCTCTGAACAGAAGTAATAGAATATAGAATGTAAATAATAGTATAAGTATTAATTTACGAATAATATAGTATACCAAAAAATAATATACATAATCATTAATCGCCCTTATCTGTTGCATTGCAGCAGGGCTATCGTCCGAATTCGGCCAACCAGAATAAACCTCGCAACAAGATCAAGTTTGAGGGCGACTTCGATTTCGAGCAGGCCAACAACAAATTCGAAGAACTGCGCTCCCAGCTGGCGAAACTTAAGGTGGGCGATGAACCCAACAACAAAACCACAACAGCTACAACAGCAACAACAACAACAACAACTTCTACCACAACTACTGAACAGGTATACGTTTGTTTTCTTTATTTGCTGCCGACTGTTTTTTCGCGCTTATCACTCGCTTGCACGCTCGCTTATCGCAATTGCATTCGACTCCCTCCCGGCTTTGATTTGAATTTATTGCCCACACTGCACACACAGTAAACACACACACACGTTGAAGTAGTGCACCCAGTAGTAGAGTGATGCCAGGCACTAATTGCTAATTGTGTGTGTTCTTTGCGCAGTTGAACGGCGAGACCGACAAGAAGGATGACTCTGGCAACGAGACCGGAGCCGGTGAGCATGAGCCCGAGGATGAGGACGTGCATGTGGGCTATGATAAGTCCAAATCTTTCTTCGACACCATCTCATGCGAGGCTGCCCAGGATCGCAGTAAGAACAAGAAGAATGACTGGCGTCAGGAGCGCAAATTGAATACTGAGACATTTGGAGTATCGTCCACCAGGCGTGGCAGGTAAGTTGTTGCGCCACAGTTCTGGCAATTTTTTTTTTTTTGAAGCTATAGTTTAATGATTTCTCTCTGTGATTAGCTACCGGGGGCGCAACCATTACTACAACAATGGCAACACGATGGGCGGCGGCGCCGGCAACGGTGGCATGAACTCGGGCTACGGTGGTGCACCGGGCTACAATCGCAACAACTATCGCATGGGAGGCGGCGGCGGCAACTATCGCAACCGGAGCAACAACCGCAACAATAATGCCGGCAATCGAGGCCAGAATAATATAACCAATGGCAATGGCAACACCGCCGCCGCCCTCAAGGCAGCTAACAATGCAGGAGGAGCCCCCGGTGCGGGCAATAATACAGACGCCACGGCAACCAATGTGGCCACAACGAAGACGGGCGCGTCCACGCTCACGGAGCAGACGCAACAAGTGGCGGCAGTTTGTAAGTTGTTGTTGTTGTTGCTTGATGGATTCTATGATAAGCTTTCTAACCGGATTCTTCTATTGCAGCTCAATAATGTCGCACCATTGGAGTTGTTTCCTTGCCCAAGAAGTTTAAAGATAACAAACGAAAGAAAAACTGTCCTACTCATTGCAAAACTATTAACCCGAAGGCAACCTAATCAAGCGACCGATCGACGACAAAAAGGCTCTTATCATCAAGAATATCGAGTTATGGATCTAAAACAACAACAACCACAAACAACAAAAAAAAAAAAACAAACAAAAACAAAACAACGGCATAAACAAAATAATTGTAAAATTTTACTTAGTGTTGTAACGCTCATGACGTCCTGCGCGCACTCTGCCCGCCCACCGTGCTGCTCTGCTTCGGCCATGGATCAGGAGTGATACCGAGAGAGAGCGGGAGCAGCATCGTTTTAGCAGCCAAATATGATATGATGATGATATATAGGTACTCTGTGTAAACTCTTGGCATTGGCATGCACATAACGACCACAGCGAGGCAGCACATGATAGTGAGAGAGAACATACACACCTCTACATCTATATTTAGTAATAAATGTGAAGAAAAAATCTATTAAGCATAAGTCTATGAAAAGTTAAAGAAAACAAAAAAAAAGAAACTCTAGGAGTCGCAAAACTATGAAATTAAAGGAAAGAAAACTAAAACAAAAAAAAAAAACAAATCAACCAGCAAAAACAAAAAACACATTAAATCCATGGAATTCCCAAAAACAAAAAAAACAAATACTTAAATAAAAACGCAATTCACATGTTTATATATATATATTTTAAAAGAGAAGTCTACAGCTATAATTGATGTGTGGGCAAACGACATAAATAAATTAATTCAAAGCGTTACTAGCATTTAAACTTTTTAAGAACATTTTAATGATGGGGAGAACCTGGAAGCAGCGAAAGAGAAAGCCGACAGCATAGAAATACTGAGAAATACATGCGTATATTTAAATTAGCAGCAACAACAACACACGTATATATACAGATATATATCGTATCCAAAAATTGTAAAAATCAAGCCAGCCAAGCAATCAGCAGTAGAGCTACAGATACAGCTAGCTAAACTGAACTGTTTATATAAAGAGAGAATCAAATGAAGGCAAAAGAAACCCGAAACCAAACCACAATTATATCGCATTAGTTGAATTTACAAAGAAAAAAAAAAAAATAAAAATAAAACGAAAAAGATAAAGAGAAAACTTCAGTGTCTATAGCCAAAACTGTCTAATACTTAGCATGTAGAATGTGTTTCGTGTGGGAGCTAAAATACGAGTATATTTTTAATTACGCTACTTACATACATATATGATAGGTACAAAGTATGTCTACTACACTAATTGTGTATTTTCCACGGCCTTCTACAATTGCAAAACGATAATAGAGAGATATGATGATAGAGATGATGATATGCGGGTTGTTTCCAGGAATGCACAATATACCACTAACATTATACACCTCTATATTTGTCTCTCATATACCACGATTTTAATTTAAGGCTTTCGATTGTCAGCGCTAAGACCCTAATTTTAAACGATTAATTTAAATTTTAAAACATTTGTAACGCTTAGTTGGAAAATCAAGAGAAAATGAAAAGTGTTTTTTTTCTTTTTGTAAATGTTTCGTATACCATAAGCCATACACCACACCACACCAATCATATTAAATTCAGAGCAAAATAACTATGGTATTACTACTTGATCAATGAGCACGTTGGGTTCGAGCGCGGGAGATCTTACGTCTATGTTGAGCACAAATAATGTATGAAATTGTAATAAATATATATATATATATGTATATCTCGCTAATAAGTAAAAACGAAAAAAAAAAACTAAAAATTAAGTCATATTTTCCAATAGATACAATGTTTCTGCAGTTGATCTCTGTTCATGTTTTTGCATTTTTCCGATAAATTATACCAAGCTAAAATTGGTAGTATCGTTTGGTCGCAGTTCTGAGAGTCTTCTGAAATTGTGCCTAGAGTTAGGGTTACTTTGCGTCTCGAGAATTTAGCGATCTGCACACGAGCCGAACCTACATATCAATTTTCAAATATATCATATCATATCATCATATACCTATGCCGATCTGGATCGATCCACAGTCCAACATTATGAATAAATCAATATTTTATTGTTTACCAAAGGAGGAATTAATTATTCTACAATAAATAGGAATTCCGATATAGTTACAGATCAATAGTGTGCAGACTGTAGAATAACTCGCGGGTGTAAGTTTTTCGGTTTTTTTTTTTTTTTTTTTTTTTTTTTTTTGGAATTGGGTAAAGCAGTCGAAATACTTGCAGACTTTAATGCAGTAGATTCATGTTCGAGCAGGCAAACGAGTGCAGGGGGATGGAAGGGTGGTATTGGCATCGCTGCACTATTTGTCCCACAAGCCCAGCTCACGCATCTTGGTCTGAAAGTAACGCTCCAGCGAATTGGCACAGCGATAGTACTCGGTCTCGGGCGAGTTGTAGAAGCGGCAATTGGAAAAGATGCGCGCCATGTCGGCCATGAACAGGCGACGTGTCTGGTAGTAGCCCTTCTTGAGACGCTCCCCCATTGTCTTCAGGTCCATGGGATACTTGATGTGATCGTAGTAGTCCGGCACCTCGGCTGCTGTGACGGGTCGCAGGAAGGGCCAGGCTGTGGCATGCTGGCGCACCGACTGCAACACCGATGCAAACGATGTGGCCAACTTCTCCGGATCGGTGGACTCCTCTAGCGGTCGCGAGGCACGCACCGGACGCATTTGGGGCTTCCAACCGATCTCCCGGAGGCCTGGAATCGATTCGACGGGAATCGAGGGCACACCCTCCTTGAAACAGGTCAGACCCGGGCGCACCTTCTGCACCTCGTTGTGCCGCTGTGCAATGAGCTCCTTGAGGATTTCGCTCTGGTTGCGAATGACTGGGGAGGAGGAGGAGGTAAAGAGGTATAGAGCATTTCAATATAGTTAAATGCCTTGTCGCACCTGCTATAAACTGTGTATTCACTATGCTCGGATGCAGCTCGCAGTGCATGAGCGTTGCGCTGTCGTACTCCTTGATGTAGCCCGCGTAGACGGGACGCGCCAGCTTGATATCCTTGGAGAAACCCTGCTTCTTGAAGTAGCCAATGGCATCGCAGTCGGCAAATGTGAGCAGATGCTTGATGCCACGCTGTATGCTATAGTCCTTCAGATGATTCATCAGATGCGTGCCATAGCCCTTGACCTGCTCGGCCATGGTCACAGCGCAGAAGACAATCTCCGTGAAGCCCTGCGGCGGAAAGGGCCGAAAACAGATGCCCCCAATCGGCTGGTTATCCTTGATGAGCGCCAGGGTCTTGTGCTTCGTATCGAAGACCAATTGGCTAATGTATTCGCGGGGCATTTCGGGCAGCTGATGGGCAAAGACCTGCTGCAGGCCAATCAGCCAGAGAATCGTCTGCTTGTCGACGGACTTGGTCAGGGAATTGCCCACCACATGGAACTCAATGGCGCGCTTCTGCTCCTCGGCCTTGACGTTCTCATCCCGCGACACATTGACGGGGAAGAGTATCTCCGCTTTGTTCGTCGACTTCGACTCCGAGACGGACTTCATGGCACGCAGCACGACCTCGGTGGGCAGATCCTCAAGGTTTTCGCTAGAGAAAAAAAAGCATTGATTAATATGATGAAATAGTTGCATCACAGCCATGAGTACTTACCCCGCGAAGCGCTCCACGCTCTCCTTCTTGACGCGCTTGTGCAGCGGTTCGCCGACCGTGGAGGAGCGCTTGTTGCCACTGCCCGTCGCCCCCGCCCCCGAGCCGGCAGCAGCAGCGCCCGCTGTCGCAGTCGACAGCGTTGTCGGTTCGGCCTGATGGCGTTTGCGCTGCTGCATGACAAACGAGTTGGGCGGCCTGTAGCTGGCATCCCAAATGGGCGAGTCATCCTTGAGCAGCTCGGAGCGCAGCGCCTCCAGAAACTTGGGCATTTGTGTGATAATCGAACGCTTGTCCTCGGGAAAGCGATCACGCTCCGAGATGCACTTCTTCTTCAGCTGCTGGGACATGTACTGGAACACGGTGCGCAGCAGTGTGCGCCCGAAGACCAGCGACGTCTCGAACTGGCGCAGCGAGTTGCAGAAGGCGGGCACATGGCAGAAGACCAGCCAGCGCGTATAGTTGATCTTGTACGTGGAGGCATCCTCGTGCGTCAGCGTCAGATCATTGCGACGCGCCGACGGCGACTCGAAGTTGTAGTGATTGAGGAAATTCAGAAAGGTCTTGGCCACCTCGGTCATGGTCTGCAGTTCGCTCTGATGCAGATGATTGTATTTGTAGAAGACCAGCGACAGCACCGCCTTCGTAATGCAGGGCGACTCGAAGGGGGGATCCCCCAGCGGACCACGTATAACCGGTTGCTGGCGCGTCAGCACACACTGGCGCAGCAGGCGAAACAGATACAGATATACCTTCTTGGTGTCCTCGTCCTCGACACGCTGCATGGACATGAACAGATTCTCCATGTCAATGATGGCGCCCAGCAGATCGTCCATGCTGCTCTTCGAGATCTCCGTGAGATGCGCAATGTGATTGCGCAACGGATGGCGGCAGCTCACGTTGCGGCACTCCTCGCTGAACTCCGGACAGTACGAGGACTCGACGTCACGATGGCGATTCTCCTGCGGCGTCTTCCAGCCGGTGCAGCGACAGCCCTCGGCCTGGCAGGCCGAGTACATGGAGAGCTTGGCCAGTTTCTGTGCCTCGGGCAGATTGAAGACCTTCTGCTTGCGCTGCTGAATGCGCTGCAGGCTGTTCTGGCGTGTGCCCTCCTGTGCGGGCGGCGCAGTGCCTCCGGCAGCAGCTGCTGCTGTCTGCCCCGACGCCGCTGTGCCCGCGGCGCCAGCAGCGCCGTTTGCAGTCTGCTGCTGCTGCGCAGCGGCGGCAGCGGCCGCCGCGGCTGCTGCTGCATTTCCCGTATTGTTTCCATCGATCGGTTGGCTTTTCAGCGTGATTGCCGGACCGCCAGACATGCCTTTAGTTTTTGGTACTGCTGCGCTTTGTTTCGCTAGCTACTCCCAGTTCACAATTTCACAAGACGCAAAAATAATTACGAGGGATGGTGAAACAACGAGACAATGGCAACCAGCAGGTTCCATCAGGGCTGGCGAAATTCCCCACAAAGAGTGCGTAGTGTGTGTGTGTGTGTGTTTTGCTTGTGTACTTACGCTAAGTGTGTGCCAAATGCAATTGCAGCGAAAGTAATTGTTTTTTTAAGAATTTAATAATATTTAAATTGTTAAGCCACTTTATCGCTCTTTTATATGCTCGCACATATACAACGTACAAAGTTGCAACTGTGTGTGACACATGCGAGCGAATGCGTAAACACAGACACACACACAGGCACACGCGAGCGAACCAGCGTGAACCGATTGTGAACTACTGTAATCGATAACAGTCGCCTTACTATCGATACGGAATGCGTTTCATTTTATTGCCTGATGCATGTAATAAACAGCATTTTATTGAAATACAAATATTGCACAAATTTAGCTAATTATGTCGAGCTCCAGCCAGCATGAGGATCTCGAGGATCAGCTCGATAATTTCATCATACGCAAGCCGGAACAGCAACGCGCGGCGTTAGAGGCGCAAAGAGCAACGAGTAGGGGCGAAAGGGTACACGAGCACATACCCCTTATGGTTGCCGATCTGCTGCGCTCCACTCCAGCTGCCGAGCAGCCAGCCGTGTTCAAGCTCATCCAACCCGCTGCACTGCGTTATCGCAGTTGTTTGGTCTATGGCTATGTGGCCGGTCGCTGTGTAAATAAT
Source organism: Zaprionus bogoriensis (assembly GCA_035046045.1). Taxonomy (NCBI): domain Eukaryota; kingdom Metazoa; phylum Arthropoda; class Insecta; order Diptera; family Drosophilidae; genus Zaprionus; species Zaprionus bogoriensis. The sequence goes on from JAWNOI010000145.1 coordinate 2,469,780, forward strand.
AAATCATTTCACAAATATTTGCTTGACGATGGCAGCGGCACGCTGGAGTTCAGCATCTTCAGCAGAGCCAAGGAGCTGCAGCACATTAGGTGCCTGCACGGCGAGGCAGCGGCGCTTGTGGGCATACCCGAGTCGCAGTACGAGCAGCTAGCAGCGAGCATGGTGCGACTGCTGGCCAAAGCCATGGAGTATCTGGATGGCTCGAGCATTCAACCGGGCAGCAATATACTGCTCTGGGGGCGTCCCAATCTCTATAGAAATCAGATCAGCCTGAGTGTCATCTCATTTCTGGTGGACAACGAGCCGTCACGCCAGCTGGAGATCTCATTTCTGGACAGCCTGATCGAGTACTATCGCAGCCGGCAGACATAATTTTTTTTGTTTTGTTTATATTGAAATTTTAATGGTAATAAAAAATCCAATTTTAGTTATATATATATATATACGCGCACATACAGATTTTATGTGGTTTTTGCTCGAATGGCGGCACGCTTGCCGGTGACGGCTTGGAAACCAGACTTAATGCTAGCGACGGAGCAGCGGGAACCGCACGATTCGCACTGCAGGAAGAAGAGGCGCGTATCCTTTTGCAATATCGTTTCGGGCGAGCGGCAGGTGTGACAGGTGACATACTCCTTGATGTAGCGACGCAGCACATTCTCGATCTGTTTGGGCTGGAAGCGACCCTTGATGATCAGCTGCTGGTTGCCGTCCATTGAGCCGCTGGTGCCCAACTCGGCCAGCAGGAAGTCCAGCAGATGCTTGGGCAGACGATGCAGCGTTTTCGCAATATCCATGAAGTTGGCAAACGAGGTCTTCTTGGTGCCCACACGCAGCACCTGGGGCGGTCGCATCACGAACTTCGGCTTGCGTCCGGCGGCCATGTCCGGATTCTTGTCCAGTATGATTTCAAAGACGCGCTTGAGCAGCTCATCGTAGGTGTAATCGCGATCGGAACCAGCCCAAGTCGTACTATTATCCTCAACTGTAATAAATAAATATTATTAATATTTTTTTTTATAAATAAATAAATATTATTAGTATATTTTTTTTATAAATAAATAAATATTATTAATATATATATATATATTTTTTTATAAATAAATCTGTTGATGCATTGCATCATCCGCACTTACAGTTCTCTTTGTCCTCGCTCTTCTCATCGTCCAGCTTGTCGGTCAGCAGCTCTTCCAGCTCTTTCCTTCGGTTCTTCTTCTTCTTTTTGGTGATCGAGAAGTCCATGTCCAGATTGATCTCCTGCTCCTCGGGATCATCGGCTGTTGCTGCCGCCATCGTGACGTCTTCGTCGGGCAAGGCACCCTCCAGTTCGTCCAGATTGAAGGGCTTCTTCTTTTTCTTCTTCTTCTTGCCGAAACTCTCCAAGTCGAGATTGTCGTCGAGCTCAGCTACTGTCGCGTCAGCGGTGCCCTCGTCTTTGAGGTCCTCCTTCTTGGCGGAATCGTCAATGCCCAATGCGGCGTCCAAGTCGAAGGTGGTCTTCTTCTTCTTCTTCTTTTTCAACAAACTGGGATCGAATACCTGCAATTGAAATGCACAATGTTTAATGTGAAAATATATTAAATGTGCACACACACACACACACACACACGCACGAATGGAGCACCACCATATGCACACACATAACCTCAAACAAAGGAAAACAATGCACGATTTGCGTATTTGCGCATGCAATTAATTGTGTTATTGCAAAAATATATGCTGCATTCACCGTAACTTACTTCTTCACCTTCCATTTTTGCGTGTTCTTTTTTGATAATGAAATTTGAATTTATTGTACGCTCTTTATAGCTACTTTTGCATCAGAAAATCTTCACTTTGTGACAGCGGGGCAGTGTTTGACAGTCGTCGGCGCTTAGCAGTTCGCTGTAATGTTAACTAACATTGAGTTCAACATTTCATCATCTGGGTGGGGAGTTACATTAAAGATTAGTGTACAAATAATTGTTTAATGGGCAGCAAAATATAATATATATAAATATAATAAAATAAAATAGCAAATATGATTTCATTTCAAGAATTTAGCTGCTGTCGTAAAGAAAATAACAGTAAGTAATTAATATGTAACATTACCAATTGAGTATTCGAGAAATTGACGGGTAAATTCTGTTATCACCGATTTTGTTGTTTTCCTAAAACAAAAACTAGTTACGGAGCATGCGATTTTGTTATTTTAGCTGTTTTACATGTTTGTCAAGGCAATACTGATGTTATAAGGCTATCAAATTTAAATGCAGCTTGTTGCCGGCAAGTTATGTTAAGTGATAAATTAACAGCAATGTAATGCTGTAATGAAGCTATTAGGAAACAGGAAACATAACAGTAAGTAATTAATATGTAACATTACCAATTGAGTATACAAGAAATTGACGGGTAAATTCTGTTATCGCCGATTTTGTTATTTTCCTAAAACAAAAACTAGTTACGGAGCATGCGATTTTGTTATTTTAGCTGTTTTACATGTTTGTCAAGGCAATACTGATGTTATAAGGCTATCAAATTTAAATGCAGCTTGTTGCCGGCAAGTTATGTTAAGTGATAAATTAACAGCAATGTAATGCTGTAATGAAGCTATTAGGAAACAGGAAACATAACAGTAAGTAATTAATATGTAACATTACCAATTGAGTATACAAGAAATTGACGGGTAAATTCTGTTATCGCCGATTTTGTTATTTTTCTAAAACAAAAACTAGTTACGGAGCTTGCGATTTTGTTATTTTAGCTGTTTTACATGTTTGTCAAGGCAATGCTGATATTATACGGCTATGAAATTTAAATTCAGCTTGATGCCGGCAAGAAATGTTAACTGATAACTTAACAGCAATGTAATGCTGTAATGCAGCTGTTAGGAAACAGGAGACATAACAGTAAGTAATTAATATGTAACATTACCAATTGAGTATACAAGAAATTGACGGGTAAATTCTGTTATCGCTGATTTTGTTATTTTCCTAAAACAAAAACTAGTTACAGAGCATACGATTTTGTTATTTTAGCTGTTTTACATGTTTGTCAAGGCAATGGTGATAATATACGGCTATGAAATTTAAATTCAGCTTGATGCCGGCAAGTAATGTTAACTGATAAATTAACAGCAATGTAATGCAGCTGTTAGAAAACATAGCGCACTTTTTTGGTATTTCTGTTAAATCGATAACGATAATTAGACTAAGTCGCGACATTATCGATAAGCTATCGCTTTTGGTTTGGTTGCTATGGAAGCTTTTGTTTGGACCAAACAAAACCCAAATAAAATGAAAACGAACTCAAGCATGCACTTAAAATAACTATCAAAATGCGTGGTGTGCTCAAATGGGTGGAACGTATCGAATTTCCCAACGCCAAGGATGAGAAGACAAGGTAAGGACGTGGAGATAACAGGGAACACCTGTTGCTTATCGAGTTGTTGTTTTTGTTGTTGTTGTTGTACAGTGTGCACTGCCTGTGCTACGCCCCCGATGGCAGCCAGTTGGTGGTGGCCGCTGGAGACCGACTGCTGATCTACAATCCCAACGATGGCGCACTGCTGAACACCTTGAAGGCGCACAAGGATGTTGTCAACTCGGTGGTCTACTCGCGCGATGGCAAACGCTTTGCCAGCGGCGCCGCCGACAAAATGGTCATCGTGTGGTCCCCACAGCTCGAGGGGCTGCTTAAGTACTCGTAAGTCAAGGGGGGGGGGGGAGAGAGAGAGAGAGAGAGAGAGGAAGAGAGTCATCTTCAAGAGTATTAACTTGCTCCACTTCCACAGCCACGGCGACTCCATACAGTGCATGTGCTTCAATCCCGTCTCGCATCACCTGGCCTCGTGCTCGACGTCGGACTTCGCCTTCTGGTCGGCGGATCAGAAGGCCGTGCAGAAGTATAAGATTGGCTCGCGTATCAATGGCTGCGCCTGGACCAATGATGGTCAGTATCTGATATTGGGCCTGGCCAATGGCACCATCTCCATACGCAATAAACTGGGCGAAGAGAAGGGACGCATTGATCGTCCCGGTGGCTCCAGCAGCTCCGTGTTCAGTGTGCAGTGCTGCCCCATTAATTCGGCCGGCTCTGTGGACACCATTGCCGTGGCGGATTGGGGCCAGACTCTGTCCTTTCACACGCTCAGCGGCCAAATGATTGGCAAGGAGCGACCGCTGGGCTTCGATCCGCTGTGCATTCAGTACTTTCCCAATGGCGAATTCTGTGTGGTTGGCGGCTGCACAAGCAACTTGCACTTCTTCACACGTGATGGCGTACGCCTGGGCACACTGGGCGATGGCTTCGACTCGTGGATCTGGTCGGTGGCCTTGCATCCGACGGGTCAATCGTATGCCATAGGCTGTGAGGATGGCACACTGGCGTGCTTCAACATCGCCTCGAGCACGGTGCATGCGCTCTATCGCGAGCGTTACGCCTTCCGGGAGAACATGTGTGACGTGATCATCCAGCATCTGATGTCCGGCCAGAAGGTGCGCATCAAGTGCCGCGATCTGGTGCAGAAAATCGCCATCTATCGCAATCGCCTGGCCGTGCAGCTGCCGGAGCGTGTGGTGCTCTACGAGCTCAGCTCGACGGAGAACCAGCCGATGCACTACAAGGTGCGCGAGAAGATCCAGCACAAGTTCGACTGCAGCCTGTTAGTCGTATGCGGCCTGAACATTGTGCTGTGCCAGGAGAAGCGGCTGCAGTGCCTCGACTTCGGTGGCGCACTGCAGCGCGAGTGGATCATGGACTCGTTCATACGCTACATCAAGGTGACCGGTGGTCCGCCCGGCCGTGAGGGTCTCATGGTGGGCCTGAAGAACGGCCAGGTGTTTCGCATCTTCCTGCACAACTCGTTGCCGCTGCTCATCACGACGGCCGTGTCGGCGGTGCGTTGCCTGGACATCAATGCGAATCGCAGCAAGATCGCCGTGGTGGATGATGCCGGTCGACTGGTGGTGCGGGATCTGGTCAACGATACCATACTCTATCAGGATGTGGGCGTCAACAGTGTCACCTGGAACACACATCTGGACAGCATGCTCTGCTATACGCATTCCAGCGGCGGTCTGAGCGTACGCGTTGGCAATCTGCCGCCGCGAGCGCCGCAGAACATGCACGGCGTCGTCGTGGGACTGTGTGGCGCCACCGCCTTCTGTCTGCGTGGCAACATCATGCATAATACACCATTGGCGCTGGGCGCCACCATGTGGCAGTTCGTCGAGGCGGGCTTGTTCGAGTGAGTAGAGTAGAGCAGCAGGAGGAGCAAAGAGGCACTAACTAATCGCTCGCTTCCTTCACCTTACAGTGAGGCCTATCAGGTGGCCTGCCTGGGCGTGACCAGCAGCGATTGGGAGGGCCTCGCCCAATCCGCACTGGAATCGCTGCACATCAACATCGCACGCGATGCCTACGTCAAGGTGCGCCATCTGCCCTGGCTGCAGGTCATCGGCGAGCTGCGCGAGCTGCAGCAACGCGCCACAGTGCCCAAGGAGGTGCTGCTGGGCGAGAGCTGCGCCTTTGCGGGCAAATTCAAGGAGGCGGCACGCCTCTTTCTCAAGTGCGGCCAGACGTCGCGTGCGCTGGAAATGTACACGGATCTGCGCATGTTCGATCTGGCGCAGGAGTACCTGCAGGATGGCAGCGAGCTGGAGAAGAAGGAGCTGGTGCGCAAGCGTGCCGAGTGGGCCTACTCCGTGAAGGAGCCACGTGCGGCGGCCGAGCTGCTGCTCTCCGCCGGCGAGCACCAGAAGGCCATCGATATTGTGGCCGAGCAGGGCTGGGCGGATGTGTAAGCGGGAGCAGTTTCTATAAATATAAATATATATAATTATATATTTTATCTACTCCCCCACAGCTTGTACGACATTGGCAGACGCTTGAGCCTGAGCGAACGCGCCGCACTGCAGTCGGTGGCGCAGAACCTCAAGACGCTTAAGGCTCTGCCGCTGGCTGCCGAAATGTTCAAGAAACTGGGCGACGAGGCGCAGGTGGTGCAGCTGCATGTGGAGGTGCAGGACTGGGTGGAGGCCTTTCGCCTGGCCGAGGCACTGCCGCAGCTGTTGCCCATGGTGCATCATCAGCATGCACAGTGGCTGGCAGAAACGGATCAGTTCATTGAAGCGCATCAGGGTGAGTTACGGGGGCATACTACTGTGGGCAAAAAATAAGGTGAATTTTCAATTTAAAATTCGCGGGCTTAAGTTGGCGAACTAGTTGTTTTTTTCTCGAGTTGGCAGGACTTTTGATGACATCTGGCGGGAATTTCATGTCAATGTCAGTATGAGTACTATATTTACGCTTTTGTTTACCAAACGATCAAGAGTGCATTTGGCGATTTTTACAATGTCTGATTTAATTGAGCAGAGAAACGTTGAGGAAGTTTGGGGATGGCCTTTGGTGATTCTACCATGTCCCAGAAAAATGTTTATAAGTGTTACAAAGACTTCAAAGAGGGTCGGGAATGTGTTGATGACTTGGAGCGCTCCGGACGACCATCCCAAAACTCAAGAGACCACTCCGGGGAACGCGTTTCGAGTCGATTGAAGAGATAAAAGAAAAATCTAAAAATCGAGGGCGCTCATGGCTATACCGGAAAGGGACTATTTGGCCTGTTTCGAGGATTTGAAAAAACGTTGGCATAAGTGTATTTTATCGGGAGGGCATTACTTTGAAGGCGATGAAATTGATTTAGGAGAATAAATAAAGAATTTTGACTTTACAAAAATATTCACCTTACTTTTTGCCCACAGTAGTATAATAAGAGTGTATTAATATATTTGCTATATTTCCCCGCCAGCTTATCTGAAAGCCGGACGCACCAAGGATGCAAATCGCCTGCTGAAGCAGCTGAGCAATTCGGCCATTGCCGAGGAACGTTATCTGGATGCGAGCTATTTTTACTGGCTGCTGGCCAAGCAGTATCTGGATATTTACCATGAGAAGGCGTAGGTTAGGTGTAAAGTAGCTGTGGACTTGCTATAACTACTGTTTTCTATTGCAAGCGAACAAAACGCCATCGATCATCACCTGAACGAGTACAAGCAGCATTTGCGCATAGCAAAGGTCTACTACGCCTACAGCGTCATCTACAGCTATATGAAGGAACCCTTTACCACGCACTCGCCCGTCAGTCTTTTCAATGTCAGTCGCTTCATTTTCAACGAGGTGGAGCACAAGGGCGTGCCCAAGGGCGTCAGCATGTTGTAGGTGCCGGAAACTCTATGTAACTGTAGCTGTAGCTAAGCTTTGCTCCATTGCAGCTCTGTGCTCTTCACGCTGGCCAAGCAGGCCAAGCTGCTGCAGGCCAACAAGCTGTGCCTGCTCGTCAACAAGCGCCTGCAGTCGCTCAAACCACCTGCCGGCGTGCAGGAGCAGATCGATGTGAGTGCCAGCGAGTGTTTGCTGCCAGTGTCAGAAGCTCTAAAAAATCTACAATATTTTTTCCAGCTAAATTTCCTGAACAGCAAAGCCTGCAAGAGTGGCTTCAATGATCCCGAGGAGCTGCTGCCGCTGTGCTACAAGTGCTCCAACTACAGTCAGCACTTGAATAACAATACGTGCCCCACCTGCCGCCAGGACTACATATTCTCCTTTGTTTCTTTTGGTTAGTGTATGAGAAAATACTTCTAAATATAAGCTACTAATTTATATACTTTTAGAAATCCTGCCCTTAGTACAATTCCATCCCGAGGTGGATATACCCGATGCGGAAGCTGAGCGTTTGCTTTTGGCGCCCACTAAAAGTGGCGAGGATGCGGATCCTTTCAATGAGGATGTTGCCAGCGCTTTACCCTTGAGCTTGGATCGCACGGCGCTGCGTGCCATCGATCCCAATCATGTGCTCATACTCAAGCGCCAGGACAAGCACATACGCAACGTCTACTATCGCAATATATTGCCCGATCTGCAGGTCACCTACTGCTCGGAGTGTCTGCTCGTAAGTATTCTTCTGAGTCCCTTTGTAGTGTACTCTGAGTTTTATTTTTAAACTTGTCTTGCAGCTCTTCTATGCGGAGGACTTTGAGCTGCAGGTGCTGCAGAAAGGCCACTGTCCCTTCTGTCGCACTTCTTCGGATAAACTGCTAGAGGAGTTTTGAGTATTACCTGCTCTTTGATGGAGGGATTGAGTGCTATTGCTCGTTGAGATTGTGCTGGTTAAAAGAAAAAGACGCTTGAATGCAGGTCTCTTAATTGTTCTGCTTCTTCGGAGCTCCTACCGATCTTCACTAGAACTTCTATTGATTTTTTATAGATTTTTTAATGAAACTATTGAGTTCTACTGATCTGCAGTTGGTCCTTTATAGAATTTCAGTAATCTTCTATAACATTTTAAGTGATCTACTATAGCACTTCAATTAATCATCTATAGAATTAAAATTGGTCTTTTATAGAATTTAAATTGATCCTCTATAGTACCTCAACTGATCTATAGGGCTTCAATTGATCATCTATAGAGCTTCAAATGATCTGTAAAATTTTAAGATATTTCCTATAAAACTTCAATTGATCAGCTAATAGCAATTAGTCTATTAGAGAACCTCAATTGATCCTTTATAGAACCTTACTTGATCTATAGAGCTTCTATTGATCATATATACTATAGAACTTCAAATGATCTTCTATAAAATTGCAAGTGATCTTCAATTGATCCTCTACACTACCTTAGTTGATCTATAGAGCTTCAATTGGTCATCTAAAGAACTTCAAATGGTCTTCTATAGAATTTCAATTGATCAGCTATAGAATTACAATAAATTTTCTATAGAACTTTTATTGATCCTTTATAGAACCTCAATTGATCTATAGAACTTCAAATGATCTTCTATAGAATTTCCATTGATCTTCTATAATCTTCTTTTAACTAATCTTCAACCGATCTGCAAATAATCTTCTACTGATCCTCGAATTGTCGTACTGTATAACTTCATCTCATCTTCTATTGATCTTCAAAAATTCTTCTATGAATAGAACGTCGATTGGTATATTATAGAACCACAATTGATCATTTAAACAACTTTAATTGATCTTCTATAGAATCTTAACTAATTTTCAACTGATCTGCAAATAAGCTACTGATCTTCGATCTACTGTGGAAATTCATCTCATCTTCTATTGAGCTTCAAATATTCTTTTAAAGATAGAACTTCGATTGGTCTATTATAGAACTTGATCCTTGATTGATCTTTTACTGATCTATATGTACTTAATTCGATTAATTTAAAATTAGCTAAGCACTAATATTTTAAGAAATGTTCAACTGATCCTCGAATCGACCTACTGTAGAACTTCATCTCATATTCTATTGATTGATCTCCTATTGATCCGCTACTGATCTACGTATACTTAATTCGATTAATTTAAAATTTGCTAAGCACTAAAGTAATATTTTAAGCAATGTATTTAAAATATACGTCCACAAAATATAGAAACTAAAAAACCTAACAAATAATTTGAGTTCAACTTCCCCGGAAATAGTAATAACGGTTATGCCCACGTTTCCTCCTGGTAACGTCGTTGTTTGATCAGTTGCTCTATGTAGTTAGCATCATCGTCGAGCGCCTCGATGAACGCCTCTCTGACCGCTTTTGGCATGTTATTGGAACTGCCCGCCACATAGACATAGGCATTCTGTTCCCTGATGAGCTTAGCCAGCTGAGAGCCCTGCTCCTTGATCAAATGCTGTACGTAGACCTTGTGCTCCTGGTCTCGCGAGAAGGCCACATGAACTGCTACCGTTTGATTGTCATGCCACGCTCTGAAGTCTTCCTGGAAGTGATAGTCTTTGTGCCTGTTGCGACAGCCAAAGAAGAGCACCAGTGGCCCGATCTTGTCTGCCTGCAGCTGCAGGCGATGCTGTATAATGCTGCGGAAGGGCGCCACGCCGGTGCCGGGTCCAATCATGATGAGTGGCGTGCTCGGCTCTCTGGGCCAGCTCATGGTGCCCGGTTTGATGGCGCCGTGCAGGTGTACACCCGCCGGCAGGCTCTTCAGCCAGTTGGAGGCGAGTCCCAGGCGCGGCGTATGCATTATGGTCTTGTAGTTGACCACGGCAACAAGCAGATCGAGCGTGCCCGACGAGCTATCCGAGGCGATGGAGAAGCTGCGTGGCTGTATCAGCGGCATCATTTCGAAGAGCTGCTCCAGCGTCAGTTTGGCCGTTGCATGTCGGAAATCCTGCAGCAGCTCTAGCAGCGTGCGGCGTGGTCTGTTCACGTAGGCGATCAGATCGTCGAGCCCTTCGGCTGTACAGAACTCCAGCAGTTTCTCTCGCTCCAGTTCATCGGCGCAGTGCTGGGCGAGCACCTCGAGAAAGCGCTGGCGCGGCTTCGCGCTCAAATCCCAAACAAATGTGGCCGCCTGCAGCAGCGTAATGGGCGCTGCGTACGCGTGGGGCAGGGGCAAATCCTTGTGTGCGCTGCTCACTTCCAGCCGCGTGCTGGCATCGAAGTCCAAGTTGTGCTCCTGCAGCAGCTCAAAGAATTCCCTGACATTTTCGCTGCTGTTGTGCGGCTGCACGTCGAGCACATCGCCGGGCTGCCAGCAGGGCAACTCGCCTGCACTGCTGCCCAGTCGGAGCAAGCGCACATCCTGGAAGTGATCCTCTGCTGTGGTGCGGGAATTTTCAAGTAATTTAAAAACATGCGCGGGTTGTTTCTGTGTCCACTGCAGGCGCTCGTCGCTCGCCGCACTGGGCTGCTGCTCCTGCTCCAAAACGCGCACCTGCCATCGCTTGACCTGCTTGGGCTCCGTGGACTTCTGCAGCGCCAGCGTGCCGCTCAGCGTCTGCCACAGCGCTGCTGTCCAGGCGAGCGATGTGCCCAGATGCCCGTAGTCATGCTGATCGTCGCACAGTCCAAGCGGACAAACTGCCTTGGCGCCCAGATTAAGCAGGCGCTTGTGCAGCTTCTTTGCCGCATAATTGAACTTGGAGTAGCTGGAATCACCGAGTCCCAGGCAGGCAAACTGCAGTTGCTCCAGCGAATTGCTGGGCAGGCTGCGTTTCAGTAGAAAGCGCCACGCCTGCTTCATGTTGTCCGGCTCCATGCCATCGCCGGTGGTGGCCACCACGAATATCACCAGACGCTCCTCGATCAGCTGCTCTATGCTGTAATCCTCCAGCGCCAGCACTGGCCCCTGGAAGCCCCACTGCTGCGACTCGCGCCATATCTGCTCGGCCACGTCCTGCGCTGTGCCCGTTTGACTGCCATAGAGTACCAGAAGACGCATTGTTTAATTTATGAATTTAATTTAAAAGAATTTCGAAACTAAATTTTAATTGAAGTGAACACAAGAGCGGCTTATCAGCTGTCAGCTGATGGTAGCAAGTTAACAGCAGTGAAGGTAACGCTTAACAGCAGTGAAGAGCGCAAAGTAAAGAGAGAGAGAGAGTTCGAGTGCTGAGAAAAGTTTATAATACTTTACTATATAAAATAAATATATAATAAAATAAAAATATGCCAAAAATGCACTTAATTTTATGCTTTTAATTAATTAATTAATATTTAATAAAAATAAAATAATATTTACTATTAATTGGTTAATAAATATTAAATAAAAATAAATTAACAGGCACTTCGCTTGTCTCTTGTAGCTTCAGCGACGTCACAGCAAATGTCAAAAGCGCGCCTTTGTTTTCTACCTTGTCATTGCATGCGCCATGCATCAATAACACGCGCAACATACGTAATCGATAACAACATATTTACATATACGCTACAGCCCACAAGAATATTAACATATTAAAAATAATTTAACAGGCACTTTGCTTGCCTCTTGTAGCTTCAGCGACGTCACAGCAAATGTCAAAAGCGCACCTTTGTTTGCTACCTTGTCATTGCATATGCTATGCAACGATAACACGCGCTTCTACCGTGACATACGTAATCGATAACAAAATATTAACATAAACGCTAACAGCCGACAAGAATATTAACATAGCAAATCGATAGCTCGCATGATTTGCATATACGCTATCGAACTATCGACAATGATTTTCGCTAAATTGTTAAATGTTTGGGCATTAAAAACAATAAATCACCACTGAACCAAGTGAGTAACGTTTCCAAATTGGCGCTGATGTCACGCAAGCAGTCCGACACGCAGCTAAGCAAGCAGCTCTCCTGGCTGCTGCGTCATGGCGCGCAAGCCGAAGGCCTGACCATACAACCAGATGGTTTCGTGTCCGTTGCGGAGATTCTGCAGCATCCGCGCTGTGGCAGGAGCTATACACTGGCCAAGCTGCAGCAGCTGGTGGCCGCGGATGCGAAGCAACGCTACACACTGCGCACGAATCCGCTGACGGGCAACGCCGAAATACGCGCCAACCAGGGCCACTCGCTGGCCGCTGTGCAGGATGAGGCATGCCTGCAGCGTATACGCAGCGTCACGGAGCTGCCCGAGCCGGTGGTGCATGGCACCTACCATCGCCACTGGGAGAGCATCAAGCGCGGGGGTCTGCGGCGCATGCGACGCAACCATGTGCACTTTGCCATACTTCCAGGCGAGGATCAGGGCGCCGCTGTAAGTGGATTTCGCAGCGATTGCGAGCTGCTCATCTATCTGGACGTGGCCAAGGCACTGGCACAGGGACTGCAACTGTATCGCTCCAGCAACAATGTGCTGCTCTGTGCCGGCGACGGCGATGGCGCCATACCGAGCAGCTGCTTCCAGCGCGCTGTCGAACGGCGCAGCGGGAAGGCCTTGACATTGCCATCAAATCGAACTGAACCCAACTGATTACGACGACTGTGCTGTGCTGGCTAGAGAATTTAGTTTTTGTGTGTCCTGTAAATAAAATGTACTCTGTGTTTTAATCTGTTTTTTTTCTCCCACAAATTTGCTTTTAGAGAAATGAACGACTTGGAGACTCGCACCATGCCGCCCGCGCAGGAGAACACCTCGTCGTCATCGTCAACCTCAACGTCAACGTCCACGTCGTCAGCGGTGCACTGCAAGGTGTGCGATGCGCCGTTCAACACACTGCAGGACTGCCTCGCCCATGAGCTGCTGAAGCATACGATCAAGCCGCAGAAGAAGCTGCGCAAGTGCCTCGATGCCATCACGAAACTCTTTGCCAGCGAGCAGATCCAGAGCGAACGCCGTACGCTGCAGGGCCGGCTGCTGCAGGCCCAGGCCGGTCAGCATCTGCGCGCCATCCTGGGCTACTATGCTGGCAATTGTAATGCCCTGGCCGAGTGCTATGCCCAGGTGCGCGAGAGCATACTGAAGCAGTGCCAGGGCAGGCTGAAGGTCTATCCCTTTGGCTCGCTGGTGACGGGCCTGGCCCTCAAAGGTTTATATGTCCAATATAAATAAATATGTATAATGTATATGCTAATGCTTGGCCTTCTCCTCCTGCAGATAGCGATATTGACCTGTTCCTGGAGCAGATCGACACCAGTTCCAATAGCATGACACACCGTCAGCTCTTCAATAAGATGCACAACTTTCTGCGTCGCTCGAACTGCTTCACCGATGTCTTCGCCATACGCCACGCCCGTGTGCCCATCATACGCTGCAAGCACGTGCAGAGCGGCCTCAGTCTGGACATCAATATGTCCAGTCCGAATAGCACGTACAATTCGCGCTTTGTCGCCGAGCTGCTCAATCGCGATGTGCGTCTGCGCGAGCTCTTCCTCTTCCTGAAGATCTGGGCCAAGAAGCTGAAGCTGATCGGCAGCGGCAGCATGACTAGCTATTGCCTGATCACCCTCATCATTTATGGCATGCAACAGAATGGGCAGTTGCCCACCATTAAGCAGCTGCAGGCCCGCTGCCCCGTCCAGGATGTCCTAGGCGTCAATTATGCCTATTGCCTGCGCCATGTACGACCGCTGCCGGCGGGCCTGACCACACTGGAACTGATCGCCAGCTTCTTCGAGCTCTACAGCCGCATGGAGTTCGAGAAGCTGGTGCTGTCACCCTATCTGGGCTGTGCTCTGCCCGTGGAGACGGCCTTCACGCAGCCGGGCATCTTTCCGGAGTATGAGGCCCAGCTGCAGGCCATGCAGCTGGCGACAGGGGAGCGGCCGGAGCATTTTCAGTATCAGCGCTGCGTCTGCGTGCAGGATCCCTTCGAGCTGCAGCATAATGTGGGTCAATCCGTGTCGCAGACGAATCTGTGCTATCTGCGCGAATGCTTCATACTGGCCGCACAGGCTTGCAGCGATAAGAAACTGCTGTCGACGCCCGGCAAGTTCTATGACTACTTGCTGTTTGGCTTGGCCGAGAAGCTGCTGCAGGAGCAGCGACTGGAGCAACTGCGTCCGGCCAAGCAGCGTAGGCAAGCTCTCGTCTTGCGGCCAGAGCAACCGCCGGCGGTAGTGGAAAAGTCCATGGAGACGACTGCCATCGAGGCGGAGCCGGCAACTTCGTCGGCGTCTAATCCCACGTCGCCGGCAGCCTCGGAGCTGGGCGCCAGCGAGCCCGTCGTTGTCGTTGCCGAGAAATTGACATGCACGAGCAGCAGCAGCACAAGCAGCAGCACCACCAACACCAACAGTCCACTGGAGGGCAGTGCTGCACCGCTGATGCACACGCACACACTGACGCCCACCAACAACGATCTGAAGTGCTTGCGGGCGGACTTCCTCAGCAAGCAGCAGCAGAGCACAAAGCGCACGATCTACTATTACTGGGCCGAGTGCTATGTGGATGCCATCAAGGATATACTGGCCAACATATACGCGCTCAACATGAAGCTCGTCGAGGCGGAGCCACTGCAGCAGCAGCAGCAGCAGGAGACGACGTCGACGGGGTCGAAGGGCGGCAGCGAGCAGCGGCTGCCGCGACAATTGACCTGGTTAATTAGCACCACGCTGGACACTTGGAGCGCACGCAGCTTTCAGCGCAGCACGAAACAATCGTTCTTCGCCCAACAATTGCAGCAGACCATCGAGTTCATTAAAACACGACCGCAGACAGCGGGCTACGTTGTCAATCTGAACGGTCGCTTCACGCTCCACATTGGCCCCGATCATCGGGAGCTACGGCTCGAGCTGCAGCCCATGCCGGGCGATGCGTTGGGCCTGCAACGACAAAGTCCGCTCACCAAGTTCTTCAAGTCCCTCAAGAATATGCTGTGCAATTACAACTTCAAGGAGAAGGTCATAAGTCTGCAGTATGAGCGTTAAATTATGATTATGAGTGTGTACCCCCCGCCCCCCTCCCTCGTCCCCATTCCCATCCGATGCCCTTGTGACACCACCACCACCACCACCACCACCATGCCCCAATCATAATTTTTGAACATCGCGCAAATGCGTTACGTCGCCACACGTACAACTACTGCTATGGTCGATATACATGCATATATATCCTATATATATATATATATATCTATATATTCAAATTTTAGGTTAGTGACACCATGACTTTTTCATCACGATGCTCACGAATAAATCTCTGGCAATTTTCGAGTTGTTTAGGAATGCTTTATACTAGAAACTTTGACATGATTTTAATGCAGAGCTGCAGCCAAAATTTAATTATAAGCAAGGATTATCAACCATTACTATGTTCTCTATATATAGTGCTTATATCTGACTAATTTTCAAGTTGTTTGGGAATACTTTATACTTTTACAAATATATTTTAATTGAAACGAACTCCTCAATGTGCAGAGTGGCAGCTCAAATTTAACTATAAAATTATCGCATAGATTTTGTATATATTTCTAATGAGTTGTATATAGTGCTTAGCATATAGAAATATATATTATAATATAGAAATTGTAATAGGTTTCCTGTTCAAGTCTGTTGAAGGAATTTTTTATTTTACAACCCAAAAATTGTTGTTTTTTAAGTTCCAAGTTTATACCTTTATATTTTGAATAATTCAGAATATTTTCTGTATTATATTAATTATTATTAAGAAGACACTTTACCTATATATTTGTATATATTGCTCTATATTTAATATTTGGAAGAGTTTCAATTTTTTTTTTAATTTAATTTTATTTGGATAGTTCAGAGTGTTTTCTGTATTATATAAATTAATAATAAGAAGATACTCTGCCCTAGTCAAGTGGATCCTAAGTCTTGAAACTCTAAATTAAATATTTGGAAGAGTTTCTATTTTTATTTTTAATTTTATTTTATTTGGATGGTTCAGAGTATTTTCTGTAATATATAAATTATAATTAAGAATATACTCTGCTCTAGTCAAGTGGATCGATCTTAAGTCTTGAAACTCTATATTAAATATTTGGAAGAGTTTCAATAATTTTTCAATATTATTTTAGAACTATAAGACTATCAGTTATTGCATTTTGTATATAGTTTCCTAGAATAAGCATTCCTGTAATATATAAAAATTATAATGAGTTCCTATGCCTAAGTTGATCCCAATATTTTGTAATTTTCTCTAATTTTCAAAACAATAATTGAATTCTTGTCGATTGGTTTTTCGAGTTATAAAAATTATAGTTTAGATATTATTTATTATGTATAGTTGATGAAAAATTATAAGTTTATTATTATTTATTTTATTATATTTATAAATCTTTTTCCAGTGAAAAAAAACTTGAAAATATATAATTTCAAATAGTTTATTTTCTATTGATGTATGTAACAAATACGCAACTATAGTAAACTATTATAAATAAATCTACTTTAAGTGTTAGAATTAAGTATTGTATACTTGTGGCTTAAGCCTAATTCAATTGGCAATTCTTGTAAAGTTGGGATAGTAGTAGTAGCTAGACCTAGGGATATGAATGGGAATTATACAAGGTCTGTACATAGAAAGAGAGAGAGAGAGAGAGAGAGAGAGAGGTGTGAGCAAGAGGAATGCATATGGTTGCCTATGTATATAGATTCAATTGTCTAGGGTTTTATAAGTACGATCTAGGTTCGCATTGAGTATATGCTATAAATATATAATATTTATATATATATATATATTTGTAAGTAAATAAATGTTATCACGTTTCTGCTGCGGACTTTCGCCGAGGACTAAGTTCAAGTTGAACAACTACGCCTACTCCTACTACTAGATATACATGCTATACACTTGCTATAACGGCACTTGGGGCACTTAAGCCTAAACGGAGATGGAGGAGGAGGAGGAGGAGGACTAGGATTTGGAGGCATTGGGCCGACAGTAGCAGTACTTCTTGATCGCAAAGTCATTCATGCAGTCCGCCTCGCCGCTGTACGAGTTGAGGCGACTCACGGAGCCCGTGACCTGGACATTGCGCTCGTCCGGCAGGCTCTTGTCGTACGTCACGGTCGCCTCGTACAGTGCCTTGTTGGGTGCCGTCACAAAGTTGATGAAGTAGATCTCCCTGTGGCTGGAATCGGCCTCGTTGCGATGCGCCCGGTACGCGGCGTTCACGCTCTGCAGCGAGAGCGGCTCGCAGAGATGCGCCAGACTGCCGTTGCGAAAGCTGCTCACATAGTGGTTGAGGTACTGCACCACACGGCGGCCCAGATGTCGCATCTGTTTGGTGTTCTTGTACACGCGATCGTAGGCCCAGCACGTGCACCAGTGATCCACAATGGCGACGTCCTGGCACCGGCGACCTGGCGCCACGGGCGTCAGCAGGCTCTGGCACTGTGGACAATCCTGCGCTCCGCCCAGTGACTCCAGACTGCCGGTACGACCGGACAGCGCCAGTATATGCTTTAGCGTTACGTGCAGATCGTACGGTGTGGTCAGACGATTACGATTCTGACGCAGTGCGTCCACGAATTCGGGATGCGCATCGCGCACAAATTTCGGCAGCCAAATGAAGAGGAAGGGCAAACGCTCCTCGTAGTGGCCCGACCAGGTGGAGCGTGTGGGTCCAAAGCGCAGTCCATGATCGCTGAAGAGCACCACAATGCTGTGCTCCAGCGTGCCCTGGGCGACCAGACGCTGCACATAGTCGCGCAGGTAGTCGTCCATGGAGCTCGTCTGCGAGATGTCGCTGTGGCTGTGCGTGTTCGTCCAGAAGAACCCGAAGAAGCTCTCGTTGCGAAAGCGTCGCGCAAACTCCAGCGCATAGTTGTACACGTGCTCCGACTCCGTCGCGTAGCCCACGCAGTGGGGCAGGCCGAGCACAACGTTGCCCTCGAGCAGCTTCTCGCTGGCCGCCAGATACGGACGCAGATAGTAGTCCACCGGCGGCTGCTGGAAACCCTTCTTCAGGTAGTTGAACGTGTTGATCTTTACCGCATCCTCGCCGTAGGCTGTCACGTAGCCGTACTTCTGGTACAGCTTCCAGATCAGCTTGCACTTGTCCAGGCCGTCCGCGTGGTAGGGATTGCACTGCTTCATCGCGCTGTCGAGGTTGTAGCCCGCCATTACGGCCATGACATTGGGAAAGGTGTTGTCATCGATCTGGAATGGGGAGAGAGTTGGTGTTAGAGAGAGGTTGAGATAGAGAGATAGAAGAAAGACGTTGACAGGAGAAAGTGGGGTGAGAGAGGCAGAAGGGGAAGATAGGGTGGGGACGATAGAGAATATCACTTCTGAAGTAGAGAAGAATAGGTGGAGAGCGAAAGGGAGATAGGGGCGTATAGAAGAGTTGATAAAGACAAGAAGTTGAAGTGGAAGGTAAAGCTGAAGAGGTAGACCGGGAAGCTAGAGAAGGGTGGTTGCGAGGGGGAAGAAAAAGTGGGATGATAGAAAAAGGGGGGAGGTTGATAGATAGGTGGGAAGACAGAGAGGTGGGAATACAGAGAGGTGGGTAAGAAGAGGCTAGAGAGATGTTGGTAGAGAGTGGGATGGTGGAGAAAATGGGAAGAGTGAGGGGTAGAGAGAGAGGATAAAGAGTGGTGATAGACAGAGGGAGTAGAGATAGGCAGGAAGAGAGGTGGGGTAGAGAGAGGGGATAATGAATGGGTTGGTAGAGAGAGTGGGTAGAGTGAGGGGCTAGAGAGAGGGGATAAAGAGTGGTGATAAATAGAGGGAGTAGAGATAGGGAAGTAGAGAGATAGGATGAAGAGAAGGAGGTAGACCCCCCATCGAAGTGGGTAGTGAGAAGGCGGTAAAGTGTAAGGTAGATCAAAGGTGGGAAGGTATGGGTGGTATGGAGAAGGTAGAAGACAAAAGGAAGGAAGAGAGGGGATGGTAGAGAGAGAGAGTGGTAAATAGTATAAGTGGAAATAATGGAGGATAAGGAAAAAGAGAGATAGAGGGGACGAGAAGGAAGACGGAGGCTCTAAAAATAAAAGGCAAAGAAAGAGCAGGTGGGGGAAAACACAAGGGAATGCAGGGATTGAGAGAGAGGGGAAAGTATGGTCAAAAAAGCGTTCAGAACAAAAGAGAGAAATAAGAGTATGAAAGCGAGAGCACAAGAGTCGATAGGCACGTCGCTGAGACCTACCCCAATCGTACTCACCTTGTTGTAGCCCGCCAGCTCGAACCAATCGTTGTCGTACAGATACTGCGCCGTCTTGGGCATGGCACGTATGAGATTCAGCCGTGAGATGCTATCGATACCGATCATCAGTACGCTGGGCACACGCCGGCCAGCATCGCGACGCGCCCACTGTGTCAGGCGCTGACGCACCTCGCTGCGCTCCGGGATCATGGCATGGCCATTGATGTAGATCCTTCCCTTTTGCGTATGGCACTCCACGATGATGCTGTCCGTGGTGTTGGCGATCTGTGCGCGACTCTTGAATTTCTCGCAAGCACTGTACTTCACCTTGGCATCGCTGACCCGCTCCACGGCCTTGTGGCAACAGCTTAGCGAGGACTCAATGGGGTAGCTAGGGAACGCCGTCGAGTTGATCTTCAGCTCGTAGCGCTGTGTCTTCGCATCGTAGTGCACGTAGGTCAGCGGTGTGCGGGTCTTGCAGGGTTTATAAGCGACACGTTTGAAGTGCTTCATCACCTCGTGCTTGTACGGATCCAGATCCACGATCCGGCAGTGGTTGCTGTACACGAGATATCCTTGGGGTAGAAGGTCATTGCCCTGATTAGTGCTTAGAGCTAGAAAAGTTGCTGTTGGAATCTCAGTCTGAGGTGGAACTGAAGAAGCACATACAAGTGGATTGGAACGGATCATGCAGCACAACCAATAAAGTTCACACAAAGTAAAATGGCAAATGGAATGGAAAAAGAAGAGAAAGAAAACAAGAGTAAGAAAACAAAAGATTTATCTACAAGTATCTCAAATAATAGAACACAAAAGAAATATCTCAAAATATCTAAAATAATGATTTTTAAAGTCATGGAAATAATCAGAAATCTAAATATATTTACAGTATCTAAGTTTTAATAACAGTAAGAAAATAATTGAAAAAAAGACAATATTTTAAAAGAGAAAACAAAGTAGAAAATTTTAAAATAATTTGTAAATTCACAGAAATCATTAGAGAATCTATATAGCTGAAATCTGTCCAGATTAAAACACAAGTAAGAAAACAATACAAGAAATATCTTAAGCTTCAAATCAAAAATACGTTGAAAGTAAATATATACCAACTTTTATCTCATTATCCCGCATTATCCCCTTCTATAATGACCTAACGACAGAGCACATGTACGTATAAACCCGACTTTAAAATACCTTCCATATCCTGCACATTGGAGCGATGATGCACCGGCACTATGTTGTCCATGTCCAGCTCGAAGACGTCGGCTGGCCCGATCAGGAAATAGGAGAATACGAATATTACGCCCAGAATGAAACATATTTTGCGGCGCAGCAGTAACTGACGCAGGTACCAGAGGAATGTGGGGGCATTATTCGATTTGAATGAGATTCCTGCGTGCAGCGAGGAATCCTTTGTCATTGGCGCGATATCATCGTAATCGCAGTATTCCGTATTACAACTTGATCCGAGAAGCGGACGTTTGTCCGACATCACAAATCAGACAATTTGCAAGCGATGTCTGGTATTGGCTCAGCTTTGAAATCTGAAAACAATGAGAAAATGAAAGAAATCAGAGAGTAATAAATAGCTCTAATGACGTTTAAATTGGTCTTAGAGAGACAATCAAAAATGCTCATTAAATGTTGCCAGTATAATGTTGAAAACTAGTTATCTAACTCTTTCAAGGTTGTTAGCAAAAAGATAAAAATAACCAAAAATCGAGAAAAAATTTATTTTTTTGAGGTTTTTTTTTAAACTCTAATACTTGTTAGCAAAAAAATAAAAATAATCAAAAATCGAAAAAAATGTATTGTTTTTTAAACTCCAATATTTGAAACGTAATTGGATAAGTGAAGATAATAATAATAATAATAATTTTAAAATTCCTTTAAAATCAGATTTATTTCGAAGTATAGCTATGCATTAAATGTATCATATATGCAACATAAACAAAATTGCAGCTGATTGATAAGAGTATCAAAATTCGCGAAACTCGGTAAAATTTGAGGTTTTGTCTCTGGTTTTTACTACATTTCTCAATTCTCAATTGTGAATACCATGCACATTCTACATTAATTTAGCTATATGCAGTTAAAAAGTATCTCGCCGTACGGTTTCATTACCTGACAACAGTTTTTAGGGCCGTCAAAATAGATTTGTTTATTTGTCGAGCAAATAATTGTTTTCTGACTACCGCGTACTGCTCCGACAAATATTTACTTAAATTATATGCTGTGCGAGAAGTGTTGGCATAAATCGCAAAATTATTGCACTTTTAGTATTTTCCGCTGATGCTATGTTTAGATCGGCGACACACTGCACGTTCACTGCCAAGAACAGAAGCAGGGGAATACTTGCTGCATTTAATTAGCTACGTTTTTTTTTTAAATATTTAGGAATTTGTTTTTTTTTTAGCGTGGACAAATTAAATGCAGCGGATGACAGTTCCACTTGCTCTTCCGGCTCTTTCGCCTGCCCCAACTGACATATCCAATTTTGTGTACTAATGAAAATTGGCGTAAATGGATATAGACAATGTGTACAATAGTGAAGTATTCGGCGAATCGGCGCAACGAAAGCGAAAACAGACCGAAAAATGACGAGCGAACCGAACTAAACACGACGCGCCGCGTCGACTGATCGGCGAGCACTTAAAAATATACGCAAGACCGGAGAGTCTGGTGCACTGGGAACTGACGCCGTGTGGGGCCGACATACTATCGTGCTCGCTCTCGGCTCTCGGCTTGACCAAGCACGAAGGTACATTCGGTTCGGTTTCGGTTTCACACCGTGTATTTACCTGTACTCGTAGTTTTGCCTATAAGGTTTACAGCCTATCGATTTGCATTGCATTATTGAATCATTGTCACTGTGGGTTTACTGCAGTTTTATTTCAGCTGGAATACCCTACAAGGTGTGTGTATTTCTTGGGGTAATTAGTGGTATAGTAATATGTAAATATATTTTACTGAAGGCTTTCACATTTATTCAGCACTAATAAAAATAAATATTGTAGTTATAAAACTAAAAATTTTACTTGGTAGTATGAAAATATATATGATATTTATATATAGAAAAAACTTGAAAGTAGTTTTATGCTAGCTGAAATACACTTTAGCTAAGAAACATGGTAACTTTTAAAATTTGAATGACATAATACCAACTCAGTCTAAGTTTTTTTTTTAAGTTATTAAAATAAATATACAGAAATACACTTCAGAAAGTAATTTAATATAATATAAAAGAGCTCATAGAAATTTAGACAGATATTGTAATTTAAAAGGTATAAAATTAAATAATTGAGTTAACAACTACAAGAATATAAACAAAAAAAATATATATATAAATTTGAAAAAGTATTACAATTATATAATATTTTATAGTTGTAATGATAAGTATTAAATGAATTTATAAGTATTGAAATTATATAATATTTTTTTAATTTTAATACTTTAAAATCAGTATAAGCCCAAAAAGTTTCTATGATAAAAATTTCTAAAATAGAAATTCAGTCAACTATCAGTGCAGGGTATTTGCCTGGTGTACTTCCACCGCACACCGAAGTTCTTAAACATTTGTTGCTCGCAAAGCCAAATCGCAAAGGCAACAATTGATGGATTGTGCAATTGCGCAATGTAGATAAGTTGATTAGCATCACGATTTCCGACTATGACACAATAAGTCGTTGTCCGCGAGATGAACATGAGAGAAAAAATAAATTACATGGAAAATTGACTGCCAGCAGACGAAGACGCAATCTATCAACGCGACTGGCGATGAAGTAATGCCCAGCCGGAGCTACACTCAGGTGTACAAGCAAACATATTACCAGGCGTGGCCATGTATGTACAAATATCGTATTCATTTACCTCTCGATTTTATGCTTATTGTTATTGCTACTTAGCATATTCCATCTGCTGTCTAACTTCAACAAGTTCTTGACTTCAGTGTATTCTCGAATCACTAGATTCTAACTTATAAAATTTGAAATCTGCCATTGGATTCAATAGATTTCAGCAAGAAGAGAAATTTATATTTATTTTGACAGCTTTTGCTAGGCTAAATGTTAACCGAAAATCAATCACAGTCTATTTTAATACCCCTAATAAGCTCGCAAGTAATTTTGACTCGCTTTATCAAAGAAAACGCAAATATTTTAGTGTTTATAAAACAAAAAATGACAAATATTAATGGGAAAATTGCGCAAATTTTACAAAATAATAGAATATTTCCTAATATTTTGTCGCAAGTAGTTTTGAAATAGTTTTGAATACTAATATTGACTCGCTTCATCAAAGAAAACGCAAATATTTTGTTTTTTATATAAAAAATATGACAAATTTTGATGGAAAAACTGCGCAAATTTTTAAAAGTAATAGAAATCTTGATAATATTATGATGCCGAATCATTAAGAAAGTTAAGTCATTAAACTGCCATAGGTTTGGCAGTTTATGAGAGTTGAAAGTCTGGACTGAGCACAATACGGACAACGGACAGTTTTTCTATGCGATTTTTGGTGCGAAAATTTTTAAAAATAGTTTGAAACTTCTCAATATTTTTATGACGAATCATTAAGAAAGTTAAATCATTAAACTGCCATAGGCTCAGCAGGTAATGATACTTGAAAGTCTGGACTGAGCACAATACGGACAGCGAAACGGACAGTTTTTACATGCGATTTTTGGAAATTTGACTAGAAAAATGTTTGAAAATGTAAATTTTTTATAGGTATCGGCATATCTTTCGATTTAGTACAAAAACATAGATATAATTTTTGAAAAACAAATTTAAAATAATTAAAAAAAATAGAAAAAAGTGAAGACTTTTAAAATAGCTATGAAAATTGATGAAAATTGATATTCCAGGCGCGAATCGCTAAAATCGCTGTTGCTATACCTGATAATCAATGCAACCTGGTATCAATATAAGTTGCCCCCGTTATTTTCCATATATATAAATATATATATATGCATCGCTCTCTCAGCTGTCACATCAAAAACTAATCATAGTCGCGCTGTGTGTCAATCGAAGATTTCGTTCCCGGAATATTGTGTTTGCCAACGATAACATGTGTATAGTACCAGTAGTAGTATAGTATAAAATGTTATCTCTTGCCAGAGCAAATCAGAGCGTGCTTTGGACTAGGGGGCAGTTAACACATGTCCGTCGATGGCGTGCGGACAAGCTCGATTGCATCTGGCATTAGGGCACTTAACAGAAACGCCCGATCTGCATAGCTATAGCCCAATACAAAGCATTTACGGATTGTAGACAAATTGTATGGGCGTTATAAACAAATTACCGAGATAAACAGACTGCAGGTAAATAAATACAAATACAAATGCAGCGACTGCATAAAGTACTTTTTTTTATTGACTATAAACACACACACACACAGACACATACATAGCACTATGTGAGGGAATTATAATTGCAATGATAGTTTGCTCGAGCTGCAAGTGAGTCACTCGAGCGGATTTGATACTGCAATTTGCACGCTGTGTGTGTCTGGGTATGTCGAGGACGCTGTGACGTAGTAAAAATAGCACACACACACACTCACACTTGCCGCGAAGTGCCATTGAAGCCTGCTCGGTTGCAGCGCCAGCGTAAAAATTGCAAATAATCCGTGTGCCACAATAGATACTAACAAGCTGCGCGCACACAGATACACACACGCACACGCACACACACACACAAGTGTAGAGAACTTTTCGCTGGCGTTTTTTTTATTTTTTCGCAACGCCAAGGACCTCTGCACTCACTTTGCAAGCCTTTGTGCAGCCTTTTTATTGATTGCAACAAAAAAAATATTTTGGAATTTGATATGCGACTCTACGCACACCAGCAAATATTTACATAGCGCACACACACACACACCCGCGTACTCACACTCACGCGTACTAGGCCGAGGCTCGCGTGTCCTGCTGCAATGGCTGGCAAACGTATAATAATAAAAGAAAATATTTTGCACGCTGCCGCCGCCGCCTGCGACGCTGTATGACAGTATGAGTGAGTTTTCACACGTTTACACATTCGCACAGGAGCACGCACGCACACACACGCACACACTAATGCGCTCTCACACTCAGTGGCAGCAGCAGCAGGCGGTCGCCTTGCATTTTGCGAGCGCCGCCTAAAAGCATGCAATGTTTATTTGTTTGTTGCTTCTGTGCTCACAGCGACTGCGCCGAACGACGCTGCCGCTGCTGTCGACGCCGACGCCGACGCTGACGTTTGCTCTCAGCCACAGCCACAGCCGCAGCCACTTGTTGGATGCCCCAAATATTTGCCTGTAGGTGAGAGCAGCGCGTGTATGAGTGTTGATGTGGAATTTTCGGCACGTGCTTGGCCGCAATGAAAAACAAAAACAAAAACAAAACCCACACCAAAACAAACGAAGCGTCGCTGTGACGCTGCGCCGCGGCGTTGTTTACACATGCAGTGGCGGGTCTGAGCTGAGAACACCCTGTGCTAGTTTGCAGTGGCAGTGGGCTGAGAGCTGAGTTTGAGGTGATGATTATTAATACGCTGTGCATATGATTAGCTGATTAATTGAGTTATTAGCATTATTCTTCTTTTTAATTTGTTTTTATGGGGCTTTGATGCGAATTAGCTTTATTTTTATTATTTTTATTTATTTGTATTATATTATAATTATTTTTAAATTTATTTTTTGTTATTGTTATTAATAATACTTTTTTATTACTATTTATTTGTTTATTTATTATTTAATTTTAATAATATTATATTAATTAGCTTTATTAATATTATTTTCATTTATTTGTATTATATTATAAATTTCTTTATTACTTTTATTTTTTTTAATTTGTTGCTAATGTTAATAATAATATTTTTTTATTATTATTTGTTTATTTATTTATTTTTTAATTTTAATAATATTATATTAATTAGCATTATTATTATTATTATGTTTATTTATTTTATTGTATTATATTTTTCTTCATCACTCTTAATTTTCTTTTATTTTTTGTTAATGTTATAAGTAATATTTTCTTATTACTATTTATTTATTTATTTATTATTTAATTTAAAAAACAAGTTTTAAAATAGTACTGTTTTTTTTAATCTGATTTACTTCTTTTAATTTAATTTTCAATCATTTCGATATATTTTTTGGTTTTATAACTTCATTAAACTGTAAAATGTTTTAGTTATCAATTTAAAATATTTATTTTGAGTAATTAAATATTAATATTTTATTTTGAAATTTTTTATTTTACTATGTTTTTTTATTTTCGCATATTATTTTGTACTAATTATTTATTTAGTATTTTCCTTTTCATACCTCGTAGTTTCCAATGAAACACAAATTTCGTAATTTTTGACACTTTTTATTTTAAAAATAAGTTTTAATTATATTTAATTAATGCAATTTTCATTGTCTTAACTTGTCTTTTGTTGTTGTTCTTGTTGTTCTCATTGATGTTCTTGTTGTTGTTGTTGCGATGCCTTTTGACTTGAAGAAAGTTCTGTGCGACCGTTATGCGGCCTCACACTACATAGACGTAGACGTAGACGTGTGTGTGTTTGCGTGTATGCATGTGCTGTATGTATGTATGTGCTTGTATATAGTAAATCAGGGTTTACAATACGATCGTTAACTTATTTACAACAAATTAATAGATAAAAATGCATCGTTTCTTTTTCTTTACTCTTTTCCTTTTCTTTTTCCTGTTCTCTTTCATTCTCTTTTCCATTTTGATTCGTGATTCTTGATTCGTTTGCCTGGCCATAATTTAAATAAATTAGATAATTTCATAAGACTAAGCTAAGCGAATGAAGATTATTGTCTGTGTCCTCTTCCTCTGCTTTCCTTTAGGTTAGGGTGAATAAATAGACGAATGGGGGCGATGAGTAGAATAAATAGATTGATGGGGCGTGGCGATATATGTATAAAGTTGGATAAGTTGGGAATAGTTGGGGTGCAGCGCGCAAAGAGCGCACAATTGTCGGCGTCGCTGGGTCAAAGGATGCCCGGATGGGGGCGGCATCCCTTGCTAGCAAGGCGGCAATTGGGCGTGGCATAGCGCAGTACAAAAATAAAAATAATAAATAAATAAATAAATAGCGTAAGATCAACTTAAATGCTAGGCGAAAAGTGTCCGACATGGGGGGAACAGCGTGAAACAGTGTTGCAAAATGTTGCAAAAATGTTGATCGATTGTAGATCGATTGTAAATCGATTACACATCGATTTACCACAGCGGCATGGGGCGATTTCTGGCCATAAATGCTGGCACACTGGCGGCCTTGGGCGCGGGGCAGCCTGCAAAGATAGAGAGAGAGAGAGATAGCGAAATTGAGGTTATGTCTGCATTGAGGTTATGTTCGCGGTACTTACGGCAAACGGAGCAGGTTTGTTCGTCGGTTCCATCGCCGCAGCCATCGCGTCCGGAGCACACAATCGCCGTGGAGCGGCACAATCCGTTGCTGCAGCGATGCGGACAGTACGCATCCGGCTCGTTGCGACTGGCCAACAGGCCACCCGCCTCGATCAGGCGCATGAAGAGATTCGGCATGGCGCGTGAGCCGCACAGATGCGGCGGCTCATCGCTGCCGTCCTTGCAGCTGACGATGGCGTTGCAGTACTCGTACTCGGGCAGGCACTCGCCCGACTTGCAGCGGAACGTGTGCGGTGGGCAGCTATTGCCGCCGCGCAGCTGACCGCTGCATCCGAGCTCATCCTCGCCGTGCGGGCACTGCTTGCGCCCATCGCAGAGAGCGGCGCGTGAGATGCAGCGACCGCTGCGCTCGCAACGGAACGCCTCAGCCGGGCAGGTCTGGTTCAGACGCGCGTTGTGCGTGCACTCCTCGTCCGAGTCGTCGTTGCAGTCAGCGCGTCCGTCGCAGACGAAGAACCACGAGATGCACACACCGCTGGAACGACACTGCAAAGGGGGTGAGAGAAGAGAGAACTGGGATTAGTCTTTGTTTCTTTCGTGGAATAGAAGGAAAAGGCTCAGTACTTATGTCTTTAGAGGATTGAGCTAGGTACATAGCGTTAGGCTAGGATTTTTTAGAGAAATTGCTTTGGAATAGAGTTGGACGATGGGCCTTAGGACTTTAGACAATTAACTTCATCACAGAGTGCTTGTTTCTTTCGAGGAATGGCTTAGGGGTTGGGCTAGGACTTTATAGAAGATTAGGTTTAAGTTCAGAGTTCGTGTCTTTCGAGGATTGAATTTAGCTTAGAGATAAGACTTTGCTTCTAGCGAGTTTCGACAGAGTTTCGGCTAGGAAACTTCAAAGGAAAGGCTTTTAAATAGGGGTTAGGCTAGTCCTTTACAAAGATCAGTCTCATTTCTTTCGCAGAATGACTTCAGCACTTAATAGTACTAGTCTAATTACTAATGAGGATAAATTTATCCTTATTGCTTACCTGGAAGGTGCCTGGACTGCAGCCCGTGCGCTCGGCTCCGCACTGTGCCTGTGTCTCCTCCGTGGCGGCGGCAGCGCAATCACAAACTCCTCGCGCATTGCACATGGTATGAGGATCGGCCAGCTGGCACTGACGATCGCTGGCACAGGGCAGACCCAATGAGATGGCCTCAAGTCCGAGATCGACGCGCTTGCGTAGCTCAGAGCCTGCCTTGTTGCTGTTGGCGAACAATGGCAGCATGGCAACTGCAGCGGGAATCTCGGAGGTATAGATGGGAGCGGGTTGTGGTGTTGCCTCCTCGGCGGCATCCATCAGTGGCTTCAGCGTGGTGACCACAGGTGCAGCAGGTTCCATCAGGGTCACACGACTGGCCAGACCAAGCATTGTCTGTGTGGTAATCTCAACAATGTCCGCCGGATTGGGCGTGGCCTCCTCGCTGGCAACAGCTTCGGGCACAGCCTCGACGGGTGCTTCCTGTTCCAGATGATTGTTGTGGTCCAACAGTGTATCCAGCGTTGTCGACTCCAGTATCAGGCTGTCCGATTCGAGCTCCTGCAATCGCACTGGTGCCGAGTTGTCGCTCAGGTCGAAGGGCAGCTCCTCGGGCGAAAGCGTGTGCTCGGGCTCGTATGAGATTTCGGCTTGGGATTGGGATTGCACTGGAGCTTGGGCTTCCAGTGTGGCATAGTCTGGCTTGGCAGCAGCTGCAGCCTCTGCTTCGGGCGTGGCAATTTCCTGTTCCACTTCGGGCACTTCAGGATAGAAAGTGATCAGCTTGTCGTCGTATTCCGCGCCTGCTGCTTCGGTAGCGATTTCCTCTGCCGGATGTTCGGGTTGCTCTGCCTGCTCCACCTGCTCAGGCTGTTCAGCTGCCTCTGCGAGCAGATCGGGTATGGCGGAGAAAGATGCCTGTTGCTCTGGGTGTGTCGGTTCCTCTGGCTGGGACTGCTCTTCGGGCTGTGACTGTTCCTCTGGCTGTGACTGTTCCTCTGGCTGTGACTGTTCCTCTGGCTGTGACTGCTCCTCTGGCTGTGACTGCTCCTCTGGCTGTGCCTGTTCCTCTGGTTGCGACTGTTCCTCGGGCTGTGACTGCTCCTGAGGCTGTGATTGTTCTTCTGCAGGTGCCTGTTCTCCTGACTGTGCCTGCTCCTCTGATTGAGCTTGCTCTTCCGCTGGCGCCTGCTCTTCTGGCTGTGACTGTTCCTGATCTTCTGGCTGTGTCTGCTCCTCTGACTGTACATGCTCAGCTGGCTGTGCCTGCTCCTGTTCCTCTACTGGTGCCTGCTCCTCTGGCTGTGCCTGCTCCTGTTTCTCTGCTGATGCCTGCTCCTCTGCTGTTGCCTGCTCCTCTGGCTGTGCCTGCTCATGCTCCTCTGCCGATGCCTGATTCTCTGGCTGCTGATGTTCCTCCTCGACCTCCACTGGCATGGGCACTGTCTCAGCAGGCTGTTCGCCGAATGGCACTGGTGGCACTGTGCTGTCTCCCTCCAGCATCAGATCGCTTAGTATGTCCGCAATGCTCTCGCTCTCCTTGAAGTCATCCTTGGTCTGCTCCTCGCTGACAATGGGCACTTCGGCGGCCAACTCGGGCTGCAGCGTAGTCTCAGCATCGAAAGCGATCTCTTCCTGTAGCTGGGCAGCCTGTGTGGCCGTCTCCAGGGGCAGCTCATCGGACTGCTGCACTTGCTCAAGGGTTTGCTCGGGTTGCTCTGGCTGTGACACTGCTAGCTCTTGCTCAATCTCTGGCTGAGACTCTGGTACCGGCTCTACATCGTATTCCGCCTCTGGCTCCGGTTTGATTGGCTCTTGCTCCACATTTGGCTCCGCTCCTTGTATGATATTATCGTTTTCATTTTTCTCCATTTCCATTTCCGTTTCGACGCGCTCTCCACTTTCACTGACGCGCTCGGTGACAGTTTCCGGCTCGGCGGCCGCTTCGGTGGTTTCCTGCACTGGCACTGACTGCTCCTCCTCCAGCTGCTGCTGCTGCTCCTCCGCCTGGTTAATTGCCAGCAATGCGGCCTCAGTGACAGCTACAGCCGCACCCTCATCATGATAGGCCTCTGGCTCGGCTTCGGTTTCGGTTTCGGTCTCGGGCTCGGGCTCGATCTCAATCTCCGTGGCAGTCTCCGCATGCGACACAGCTTCAGCTTCGGTCTCAGCATGAGCCTGAGCTTCGCTCTGCTCTGTTGTCTCCGCCTCCAACTGATTGTCTGCCTGCTGCTGCTGCTGCTCCTCAACCTCCTCCGCCTCGGGCGCTGCAATTGTTTGCGACACTTCGGGCGTCTTAATTGCATTTGCATTCAGCTCAGTCGTTGCCTCCTCATCCTTCTCCTGCTCCTCCTCCTCCGCTGCGAGCACCTGCTCTGTAGTCTGCTGTGGCGCCAATTCATCATCATTTGTTGCCGCTTCGTGTTGTGCCTCCTCCTCCTCTGGCTGAGCCTCTTTTTCAGTCTCACTTGCAACAGGTTCGCTCTCGGCTTGCTCCACTGCTGCCTGCTGCTGCTCCTCATCGTTCTCCTCCTGCTGCTGCTGTTGCTCTGGCTGCTCAGTTGTTGCTGTCTCTGGCTGGACTGGTTGCTCCTCGCTCTGCTCTGGCTTTAATTGATTGGCTTCATTTAAATCATCTTCGCCACTTGTCGGCCCCACGTCGGCGCTTTGTACAGCCTGATCGGTTACGCTCGCCGCCGCCGCCTCCTCCTCCTCCTCCTCGTCGTTCTCCTGTTCTGGGTGCTGCTGCTGCTCCTGCTGTTCCTCTGCCTGCTGTTGCACCTCTTCCAGCACCTCCTCGTTGTGCGTCTCAATTTCAACTGCATTCTCTGTGGCCTGCTCGACTTCTGCGGCTTCAGTTTGCTGCTCTGCTGCTGTTTCTGGCGCAGATTCGGGTTTCGCTGGCTGCTGCTGCTCCTTCTCCTCCTCGTACACTGCTGTTGTGGCTGACACTTCATCTTGTTCTGGTTCTGCTGCCGCCTCCACCTGTTGCTCCTCCTGCTTGACGTGTGTGACGTCAACGTGTTGCTGTGACTCGGACTCTGCCTCCGGTTCTAACTCAGTCTCTGGTTTTACCTCTGCTGCTGGCTCTGGTTCTACCTCTGCCTCTGCTGCTGGCTCTGGCTCAGGCTCTACCTCTGCTTCGGGTTCCACCTCTGCCTCTGGTTTTGCCTCAGCCTCTTCAACTGCCTCTGCCTCCGGCACAGTCTCGACGGCCTGCGCTTCAACCTCATGATCGCCCGATTGTTCCAGCAACTCCTCCTGCTGCTGCTCCTCGGGCTGCTCTGCCGGCGCATTTGTCACACTTTCAGTTTCTGCCAGCTCATCGTTATGCACGGGTATCAAATCATCATCCGCTGCCGCCGCCGCTGCTGGCACCTCCTCCTGCTGCTCATCCTCGTCCAGCTGCAGTTGCTCGTAGTTCTTTGTCGCTGTCTCCTCGGCCACGTCTGGCTCAATGATGGCAATCGCGGGCGTCGTCTCAACTGGCTCTTCTACCTTCTCCTCCTGCTGCTGCTCTGCCTCTGCCTCGGGCTGTGGCTGCGACTCCTCCTCGACGTGCGTTTCATAATCGAATTTCATGCTATCGTCGGCGGCCTGTGCTGCAATCTCCTCATGCGCGCCCGATGCCTCCTCTGGCTGCACGTTTGTCTCCGCCTGCTGCTGTTGCGCCTCCTCCAGCTGCTGCTGCTTCACCTCGTCTTGGTTCACACTTGCTGCTGTTGGCGCTGCCTGCTCCTCCTCTGGCTCCACTGGCTCCGCTTCGGGCTTGATCTCATGCTCTTCGGCGTATTCCTCGTCGATTTTGTAGGGATAATCGTAGGCGGGCACTGCTTCCGTTTCCTGTTCGACGGCTTCGATAGCTTCTGTGGCCACATCGGCGGGTGTGAGCAGCTGCTGGGCGCCCGTGGTGGAGGGCTGCTGCTGCTCCTCAGCTGCGACTGGTTCCGACTGCTGCTCTACGGGCTCAGGCTGCTGTTGCTGCTGCTGCTCCTTCTGCTGCTCTTGCTGCTGCGTCAGCTCCGTCTCCTCGTGCGCCATGTCCAGCTTCTCGCCATTGTCCACCTCGGGTACGAAGGGCCTCAGCTTGACCGCATTGCCATCGTCCTCCTCCAACGTCTGCTCCTCCACGCTGGCGGGCTGCTCATCCTCCAGCACCACAGTACGCGCAGTGGTTGTCGTTGGCGCGGCAGTGGTTGTTGTGGTTCTTGTTGTTGTGGTAGGCGCTGCAGTTGTAGTGGTTGTAGTTGTCGTCGTGGGCGTGGTGCGGCGTGTGGTGGGCGCGGGCGTTGTCGTTGTCGTTGTCGTGGTGGTGCTCTTCACGCTGGGCTGTTCATCTGCTGCTGGCGCTACACAGAGTCCGCCTATCATTTTGGTGGGGCTGGTGCACTGGCAGCGTCCAAAGAGATTCGGGATAAGGAAGTCACAGTGCGTGCGCGTATCGAACATTTGGCAGTGGGCGTGGCTGTAGCAGACGGCGCCAGGATGGGCGGCTGCAAGAGAAGAGTGGAGAGTGGAGAGATGAGAGATGAGAGAGGCAGCTAGATTCGCATGCTCCGCTTTGGAGCTGCTGCACGTTCTGTTATTAAGCTAACCGTAAACTGTGCAACAGCCCCGCCGAATGCATATTAAAAAGCCATCATCATCATCAACCAGAACAGCGGCAGAACATCGATGTGAACAACCAGAGACAAGAGCAACAAACAACCAGGGGCAACAACAACCACAACAGGGAGACAACAACAACAACCACCAGTGAGGTTAGCCAGAGTGGACAACATACGACTGTTAAATACCTTTCATCTTCTTCTGCATTCGAGCTATGCGTTTAAAAGCTATAATTTCTTTATTTGTTGTGCGATCGTATTTAAATTTGCAGTGAATATTAACATTATGCTAAGCTAAGTGTGTGCCAAATGATAATATTGTAGCTTATAAACTTTGCTTAATAATCAAGTACAAAAACTGAAATATAGGTTTGCAAAGATTGCGGGCATGGCATGTCAAATTTGAAAATAGGTAAACTTACATATGCTATTCAGTCAGCTTCATGCCAAATTTGGTGTCTCTAGCTCGTACAATAACTGAGATATGTGCGTTTAAGCAGAGATACGGACAAACGGACAGTGAGACATGGCGAGACATGTCAAATTTAAAACAAGGTAAACTTACATATGCTATTCAGTAGGCTTCATGCCAAGTTTGGTGTCTCTAGCTCCTACCATAGGTGAGCTATGTGCGTTTAAACAAAGATACGGACAAACGGACAGTGAGACATGGCCTTATCAACTCAGAAAATGATGCTAGAAATGCCAGCCTGTTGTATACATTTCTACAGTGCTAATACACCTTTTTCAATGGCTGCAAGGTATAACAACAACGGGAGACAACAACAGTCTGCTGTTTGCCATTATGCCAACAATCTGCAAGGCATTAGCCCGCCTTCGACATGCCTAATAACCGTCAATGGAGTCGAGCGCATCAACTGCAGCCACATCCACCACGACGACGACGACGACGCATCACTGCTGATGACGTCGCCCATTCCCGTTTCCCTGTTCTTGCCTTCACCCTCCGCCCCCCTCCCCCCTGATCAGCATTCCGATATGGCGCGGCTACTGCATACAACAACGCCAATCTCAGCGCGCTGCTGCTGAGCGCTTCTCGCTGTGACTGTGACTGTGACCCACTTTGCGGGCCACGCTGCTCCCGCTCAACTTGTTTTCACTTGTTTCGCTTTGGCTTTTGGCATGCAACTGCAACAGCAACTGCAACCGCGACCGCGACCGCGACATGCCACAGCAGCCTGAGCAGCGGCTGCACCTGCCTGGCAACGGCGACGGCGACGGCTCTGCCCTTAGGGCTGCGTCTGGCTGCGCTTGCTCGGCAGACACGACAACAACAACAATGGGCCATTTGACGCTGCAAGCTCGCGAGCTTGCCCCAATTCCGTGTGCTCGCATTGCAATTAGACGAGCCAAAGTCGCGGTTACTTGGTGGCTTTAACTAAAGTTGGGTTAAGTGTAGCTTGATATTGCCCGCAGCGAGGCTGAAGGTTATGGCATAACTTGAGCGCGGCCTGGGAATTCAATTGCCAGCGGAAACTCATCAAATGTGAGAAGAATGAACTGTAAAATATAGTATATAGCTTGATTTGCAATGCTAAGCAGTCATTCAGGGATATAGTTTCTTGCTACTTTCTGAGTTTTTATGAGGCTGTTCTTTGAACTGCTTTTAAAATCGCATTATTATAAATGAGCTCTCAATACTATTATTCTATTAATAATTAATTGCCAATAATTTTAATTTTAGATATGTTTTTTTTATAATATTTTTTGCGATTTTATAAGATTGATTTTTTTTTCTATATATGCTTTTTATGTAAGTTTAATTTATTTAAAATTCTCAAAAATTTCCCCTATAACCATTACATATTTAGTCTGGCAAATTAAGATAAGATTGGATAATAAAATTTAATTTCTTGAGAATTAATGCAGCTTCCCTCAGAATTTTAGCATTTTTGTAAAATCTCAATAATCCTCTCATATTTATTTCTATTAAATCAGCTGATAGACTAAATAAATCTTATATATTCAATATTTTCTTGAAGCAAACTAGATTTTGTAATTATTATTAATATTAATATTATGATCATTTCTTGATCTGCGTTCACTTGGAAATACAATTTCAGAAAATCTATATATATATAATCTATATATATTCTTGTCCAGCTGATTGATAAAATTAAATAAATAGTATTAAAAATTTTTTTTTTAACCTAATGCTTTCATTATTATTATTTTCTTAACGTCTCCTCAAAAATTCCATTACTTTCATTTCAGAAATACACTCACTATATATATTGATAAAGTACTCATTTTATTCAACCCAAGAGTACTCTAAACTTTATATTCATGTCAAATCAGCTGGCAACAATAAAGCCTAAACGAATTCCCAACTACTGCCAAAAACAAAAGTAAAAGACTGCGGAAAAGAAGCCCCAGGAATGCTGCCAAAGATCGCACAAGTTACCCGCGGGAGCACAGCTGTGCAAAGGGGAACGGTGGGGGCGGGGCAAGGTACAGAGAAGGGGCTGGCGCTGCTGCTGCTGCTGGTGGTGCTGCTGCTGCAACTGACAAAGAGTCAAACGTTGTCGGCTTTTCACAAAGCCGGAACCGGTTGGCCTGCAGCAGGCACTTAAAAGGCGCATATGTACGTGCACACGCGGCGTATACTTAACGAATGCGCCGCTGACACTGACGCTGAACCTGGCTGGCAGCAGCAGCGCAGCGACTCCCCGGTCTGGGCAGACAATGCGCCATTCCAAATGCGAGTAGCTCTAACGTGTCTCGTTGCAGTTTGACACCAATATGCAGAGAGAGAGAGAGAGAGAGAGAGAGGCAGAGAGCGAGAGAGAGCGAGCGGAAGAGAGATCGCAGATGAGCGAGCGGCAGTGAGGGGCAGAGGAAGCTGCTGCCAGTGGCAGGGACGGAGCGGGCACCCTCTTTCACTTTTAAGGCCGTGCCCACCCCGGGCGACAACGACGACCATGACGACGCCTCTGTGCGCTGATCGATAAGCTGGGGCAATGCCATGGCCACTTAGCAGCAGCGACGACGGCGACTGCGACGGCGACGCCGACTGCGAGTGGCGCACCGGTGTGACAGGTTGCATGCGAATGCGGCACGACTGCATCTGGTAACCCACTTCGATTACCGCTGCCAGCGGCGGCGCGTGTGAAAATGTTTTGAGTCGCATCGCAGCTGGAGATCACCGCGATGTAGACGAAGATGGAGATGGAAATGGAGATGCTGCTGCAGCTCCCGCTACTCAGCATAGACAAAGAGCAAGAGCTAGAGAGAGAGAGAGAGAGAGAGAAAAGACGCCGAGGAAGCGCAGCAAAACCCACAATAATTTCATTGAAATCAGCATAAATTGAATTTTTGCGCCATGAAATGGAAACAGAAATGGAAATAGAAATAAAATCGTGGCGGGCTGTAAAAACTATGTCAAGCTGCAGCATTCAGTGGCAAGTGGTAGGAAGTGCGCGCATTAGGCCAACATTCCTGCGGCTTTAATAAGTCAATTTGTGTTCATTTCGCTGGCGACTTTCATTGCGAATCGCTCGCAATAAACAAATGAGAGCGCAAGCAGCGAACCAGCGCGAAGATACCTCAACTTTTATTGTTAGTACTTTTCTGTTCACTATGCGATTGTCATTAAATTTGTAGTCAAGTTTTATAACGTGCGTAGGCATGTGAGTGCCAAGTTTCAGCTGCATAGCTTGAAAGACGTGCATGCTATGCGACTTTGAGTTTACTTTCTACGTTTTGCGGAGAAAATTCAAAGCTAGAAAAAGTTTGAAAAAACCTAGAGCTGCATATATTACATAGCTATTTATAAACCAAATTTGATTACTCTAACTCTATCAACTGCAGAGATCAAGCTATTTGTTGTGATGAACAGACGGAACTGGCAGTGTGAAAAATATTTAAAAAAAACCATGAGCTGCGCATGGTATAGAGTTATCTATATACCAAATTTCATGACTCTAACCTGCGTAACTCCAGAGATCTAGCTATTTATTGGTATGCACAGATAGAAATCGCAATGGTTAAGAAAAGCCTCAGCTAGATATAATATTGATTAGTCTATCTATCAAGTTTAGCAGCTCTAGCTTTTATAGTTCCAGAGATCTGGCACTTTCAAGCAGTGATACGGTTTCCACGCCGTCAAATGCTCGTTCTAATTAAATGCAGCCATTGAGAGTTCGGTTTCGTTTGGAGTCGCTTTGCTGCCGGTTTTCCGATTTCAGTATGTTGTCTGTCAAGTGCGTCCGTTGCGAATCGTCGCCCGGTCGCCTCTTTCTATCTGCGCGCAATTATGCATTTTCTTTTCTATTTTTTATTGTTATGGCATTTCTTGTCTTATTGTTTGCGGAAGTGGGTCCAGCTGAGTGGAACCGAAACTGGCTGTTGGACCATTCCATTCCTCGCCACTACGAAATTGTGTTCCACATAATTTGCATGCAATTTGGCTTCTGGCGCAATTTGGCCAAATGGCCACTGCGAACAGTTTCCAGTTTCCCCCCATAGCGCAAATTAACACAGTTGTCCTATTGTCGCTTTTAAATTATATTTTCGTATTTTTCGCTTTTTTTCTGGGTGAGTTAAACGCGGTCAAACGAAATGAAATGGAATTCTTTTTACTACGTTTTTTTTTTTTTGTTTTTCCTTTTGCTCGAAAGCATGGAAAGTGTTTTGCGCTGACCGACAAAAGCCCCAAATGCTTAAATCAAAGATTAATAGTCGAATGCGAGGCCAGAAAAGTGAGAGGAGTGCGCAGCTTTTGTGTTCGCGGGGAATGAATAGAAATGAATATGATTAATGCGAGGGCATTCATTCACGCTTTAGCCGCTTCACAGCATCGGCGTGTGGGAAGAAATACGGTTTTTTTTTTTCGGAGTGTAGAGTGAAATGGTTCTTGTAAATGTGATTAATTGCGAATAATGGAAGAGTTATTCGTGGTTGCATGTACTTCGGATCACGAGTAGAATGTGGATGCCTTGGAGTGTGCTGTGAGAATCGTAGAGTCTGGGAAGTATGTAGAAGCGAAGCGCATGGGAAAGTGATCTATCGAATGGTTGATCTTTTTAACGATGTTTATCTATTAATATAGAATATCTAGCTATTTAACCATTGCACTACAAAGTTGTGTATTTTGCCTATTTACTTATCAGTTTTTATATAATCTATTAATACAAATTTTTAGTTTTCTATTTAACTTTATATCTTTTCACTTATTAGTTAAGTATTTATCTATCTATCTAACTAATTGAATACCTATTTACCTATTTATATTATATTTCTTTATCTATATATTTGTATGTGTATTTTATATAATCTATTAATATACAACTTTTTATTTTTCTATTTAACTATCTATCTTTTCACTAATCAGATAAATATTTATCTATCTAACTAACTATTTGGAAACCCATTTATCTCTTTATAATATATTTCTTTATCTATATATTTGTATGTGTAATTATTCATTTATCAATTTTTTTTATATTTATCTATTTATCTGTATATTTATCTATTTATACTATATTTCTGTTTATCTATTTATAATATATTTCTTAATCTTTCTATATATCTATCCAACTATTTATACTTTATTTTTAAATCTTTTTTTTATATCTATCGATCTATTCATTATATTTTTTAACTATTATATATAAATAGATTTATCTCTCACCTATTTTATTTTTATCTATTATTCAAAATTTCTATTTATTTATTTACCTAATTATCTGCCTATTCAATTATCAGTTTATCTCTCTTTTATATTATTTATATTTCTA
Organism: Zaprionus bogoriensis; assembly: GCA_035046045.1. NCBI lineage: Eukaryota > Metazoa > Arthropoda > Insecta > Diptera > Drosophilidae > Zaprionus > Zaprionus bogoriensis. Next base: position 2,508,839 of record JAWNOI010000145.1, read on the forward strand.
TCTATCTATTTAAATTTCTATCAATTAATTATAAAGAGTAAGAAAGTTTGCTTACCATTTTATTTATCTTTGTATTTATCTATCTATCTTTATACTTATCCATCTATCTATATCTATCTATCGTTATATTTATCTTTATATATATACACATATTTATCTTGACTAACTTTCTATATCTATATCTTCCTCCGACTGGTGTCTCTATGAAGCATCGTATAGAGGTTCAATCCAACTCTCTGAAACCAGAACAGATACAGCGAGCAGACCGAAGATAGCGTAGAGAAGAGAGCTGCATCGATTGCTGGTAATCAAGCCCCGATTGCAATTCATTATCATACTGATTCTCATTCTCATTCTCGCATTTGCCAGCACAAACATAGATACACACACACACACACACACACACACACACGCACACACTGCAGCTGCAACTTTGTATGCAAGCAGAACGCTGCAAGATCTCAATCTGCAAATTTCTCGGGCTCGCTTGCCCATTTAACTGGCGCTTCTTGTTGCGCACATTGGCACCGCTTCCCCACCCCCCCTCCCGCCCCACAGCGACTCCTCCCTCATCCGCTGCTGTGTTTGCCGTGTGCAATCTGCGATCTGTTCATTATCTGTTTGTGGCATACTTTTCCCTCGAGCGCAGTTGGACAAGCGCGCCGCACATTGTCATATGTGTGCATAACTCATAAAGCCGGAGTCGTGGCCCAGGCGGCGGGACTGGGGACTGGTGTGCTCCTCGCACACGAACTCCCGAAATGGGCTTGGGCCATGCTTAGGCATTGGGTTAAGGTGCATGGGAAACTGGAACAAGTGGCCTGGCGACAACAGCGAAAGTCTGCACAGTACCAAATCTGGCACAGCACTTGCTCAACTTGACCCAAGCAGGGAGCGGCAAAGAGACAGAGAGAGAGAGAGAGAGGAAGACAGGGAACTGCAGCTGGCGACAAAGTTCTGGAGAGGCTGAAGCTGCTGCTAATTGGACTTTCTTTCGTCTTGCTTGATTTCTTTCCACTTAATCAGTGCAATTTAATTACAAAAGCAGCTCCGCGCGGGCAATTAGGCATGTAAAGCAGCAGCAGCAGCTGGAACTGGAGCTGGAACTAAAGCAGAATTTAGAGTTGCAGATAGAAATCGACAAAAGTCGCTGCTGCTGTCACAGGACTCTCTGCCGCTCTACCTCACTCTCTCTATCTCTATCTGTCTCTCTCTCTCTGTGTCGCTGTTTGGCCCGGTGAAAGGTTCTGCTCATTTCTTTTTGCCTGCGCTGCTTTTAGTTTGCTTTCTTCTCGCGCTGCTGTTGGTTTTTGGTGAAAGTATCTCATAAATGCATGCAACTGCAACTGCAAGAGGCAGCAGCAGAGTCTGCCAGAGCCACAGCCACAGCTTGAGCTGGGTAGATACCCAGACCTAGCTCGACTGCGACCTGACCACATGTCATTAAAATTATTTTAATTAAATATTAAAGCTTGCCACTGTCAGCTGGCAGCTGGCGTGCCACGCCCACTGGGCGGCAGCCGGTATTCAGTGCATTTTAAATGCGCTATAATTATGTCGCCAGCAGTAGCAGAGCAGTCGCTGCCGTAGCAGAACAACAGCAACAGGTGAACGGCAACGACACGAACCGAACGAACTCCAATTCCAATTCCCAGTGCAGTTCAGTTTCGTGTCTGTCCCACTGTCTGTCCGTTTGTCCCGCTTGTCCGTTTGTTCGTCTGCTAAGCAGCAGGGCAAACAAATGTACCGCAAGTCGGCAGAGACAGCAACTCGCAACTCGCTACTCGCTTCTCTCGCGACTTCCAACTGAACATTCTAATCAGATTAACGCCATTAGGCGCCAGTCGGGTATGTGATCCGAATCGGAATCGTCGCCAGAGTTCGTCGCGCAGCTGAAAGAAGCTGCAGCTACAGCAGCAAAATGGCATTTAACTAATGGGAAAATCACACTTGAAAATCTAGAGCTCTATGCGCTGTGCGCTGTGTGCTGACTTTTCCATTTAGTGCAAGCTCGGCGAGTTCATGTTTAGCCAAGTTGTTGAGGCCTCGGAAATGCCGAGAAGAATTAGCTTAAAGTTGAGCAGGCACTAAGTACTCGGTACTCTAATTTTACTGAAAATAATGAAGTTCGTTCTAATTGTGCATGTTAAAACTCACGATCTGCGGAGTTAATGCAGCTACAAGTCTGAATTTTCTATATTTTATAAGGAAATTGTTTTAAGAAATTATTTTGCTAGTTAAAAATGTATAAAAGTTACTATAATATTATATAAGTATTTCTCTTAATCAAACCCTTCTTTCTATTTTATATTTTTAGCAACTCATTTTCTAAAATTGTTAAAAATGTATTTACAATAGTATAAATATTTCTTTTAATCAAATTTTTTATTTTATAACATTTATATAGTTATTATCTAGCATTATAGCATTCAAAATTGTTTGTCTTGTTAAAAAAAATTATTTTCCTAATTCCTTCCCTCTATAAATTTCTAGATTTTTAAAATGTCGAATATTTCACTGGAAAATGCATGCGGTACTTGCTTTAATATGTTCCTACAGTTATAAAAACTTCTTATAGCTTTTATATTGATTTTTCTCTTCTCTCTTCTCTCTTTCCCAATTTTAAATCCAACTGATCGTTAAAATTTGATTTTCTCTAAGTCTTAAGTCTCAAGAAGTATTTTTTTTAGCAGCTCATAGAGCTTTCTTATATCTAATATTTTAAAATATAGCTTTTATATTTTTTATATATATTTTTTAGCTAATTATAAAATTTCAATTTTTCTAGCAGCTCATTGAGCTTTCTTATATCTAATATTTTAAAATATAGCTTTTATATTTTTTTATATATATTTTATATCTAATTATAAAATTTCAAATTCCTGATTTTCTACTTTGAATTGAATCTGTTCTTAAGAGTTTTGAATTTTTACATAACTTAAATTTTAATATTTCATAGTTAAACTCCCTAAAAAGTTGCTTTACTCTACCTAAGCTGATATAAGCAGCTCTTAGAGCGACTATATCAATACTTCTACCCATCTAAAACTCTCTGCACTTGCCTTTTTCTGGCTATCAATTATCGACTTCAAAACTTCAGTTGTACAAAAGAAAACTTTCAGTTGTTATAGGCCCAAGTCAAACAAACGCTTACAAACCATTGAGAACCCAAAGGGAAACTCAAGATTTACATTTACATATTCGATTTTACGATTTTCAATGGGGGGAAATATTTATGATTCGGCTGTTGGATTCTCATTACGGGTTTCTGGGAAAATTAACCAATTATGCGTATAATTAGTGACACGATTGTCTTGTTAGAGCACAAGTAGCAATTGCTATTGTTGTTCCGCCCCTCGTCGAATGTTATTGTTATTGTTATGACCATGTTAATTGCTTGTGTCAAGTGGCGGCAAAAGAAAGGAAAATTGTTATAGAAGTGTTAACGAACGAGAAAACAATCAACGGAAATGAGCGAGATGGTTAAAGCTGGATAGAGGGAGATAGAGAGAGAGAGAGAGGGGCTTATATGCTAGATCTGCTTGCGTGTTATAATCAATCAAAGTTCCATTCTTCAGATTTGTTTTTTTTTTTCGAGCATTTATTGCAATTTTGCCAAACACCAAAACGAGTCGAGGCGATTATTATTGATAACGATTACGATAACGATAACGATAAGGATAATGATGATGTAGTTATAATGGAATTCCATGCAATTAGGGCCACAATTGATCAACAGTTGCCTGATACTTACGTCCCAGACACGTGTGCTTGCGGAACTGCAAGAATCCCTCGACGCAGCGGCAGGCACCGTCCAGGCAGCTGCTGTTGGCCACCTTCATCGAGCACTGCTCGCTCAGCTGGCAGTCGCCGCCCAAGAGTTGAGCTACGCGGAGGGGGAGTAGACGGAGAAAATACTTTGTATGAGTAACGGTTCTGACTGCAAGTTCTATCTGCGTGTGTGTTTAGCAAACACAACGCACAACGCCAAAGCGGGTTAGCCAAAGATTGACTCTGGGCCTCGAACGGGGCTACTCACACGACAGACAACGCTTCGAGTCCAATTGGACAAAGTAGGGCGCACACTCGCAGTAGCCCAGAGCCGAGCAGCTGCTGCCCTTGATGAAGTCCGTACAGTCCATGTCATGCTGGCACTTGTCGCCCAGCTCCAGGGCCCCAATTGTGTTGAGCAGTGTGAAGAGCACGCAAATCTGCAAGTAAGCAAAGGCAAATACGTGAGTTTTGGGATCAAAATATTTAATAAAACTAAAGTTTCATATTCATATTTCATATTTCTTGAAATTCTGTAAGAATTTGCTCTCTAAATTTGCAATGATTATTTATTATTATTATATTAAATCTGTATATTATCAAAAATGTGTAGAAAAAAAATTATGATAATTTGAGACACACATTTTCGAAGATAGAATCAATCACAATTTTGCATAGTTTTTATATATATTAAAATTTGTAAAAATATTAAAATAAAATATATAAATAAAAAGTAAAATTATCCTCAAAGCTTTGTTTGCATTGAAGAAGTTATCATAGAATTGCTATGACCATATAATATTATTTTAATAATTATGTTCATCTTCAAAAACCATATGTTCTCTAGAAAACTATTAGGAAAAACTTAGAAACACAATTTCGATGATATAAAAGACTTTGAATATCACTTAAATATTTTTCTAGAAATTTTCAATATTTTTTCTCAGCTTAACAAATTTTTGATCATCTTCAAAAACACTGTAAACTCGATGCAAATTCTTACAAGATTATTTAAAAATCCTTATCTATATGTTTGGTTTATAATTTCTTTTACTTCACATTGTCGGAGTTAAATTTTTATTATATATTATATTTTAATAGCTAAACAAAACTTAAGAAAAAGCTTAAACACATTTTTACAATAATCTTGGAAATATCTTAAACTATTTTCCTAGAAGTCTTCAGCTCAACTCACAGAACTCTTGAAGAACTCCAATTAATTCAGTACAAATTCCTACTATACCACTTCCAACTACTAATTTACATGTGGATTATGCTTTATTGTACTCTGCAACGCATAGGCCTGGCCATTCTAATGTCTACACGATGTGCAGAATGGACATCAAGCCGCAGATAGCGAAGCGTAACTGCTGCCGGCTTGCATAATACACGTGAGATTGAGATTCAGCTGTTATATCACTGCAGCGGATGCAGATGATATAAGAATTTGCGCTAATAAACAATTTAATGGGCAGCAGAGCGTTAAATTCGAGAATGTGCTAGCAGAGAGACCAAGAGAGACAAAGAGAGAGAAGAGCGCTGAGCAGAGCTGGAAAAATGGGGGGGCAGCAACTAATTGTTTGAGCACACGAAACTGCCGTTAGCCGAAAGTCTTGGCCATAAACAACAATTCGCAATCGCAGCAGCAGCAACTGAAACAACAACAACAACAACAATAAATCTGCCGCTGCAGCGTGTTCATATAATTAATTTGTGTAGTCGAAAATCGCACGAGATACAAGATACCAGCAGCAGACACAGGCGCAGCTACAGATACAGATAGAGCTACAGCTACGGCAAAGCCAGGGCCAAGCAGGCTTTTTATGAATGAAAAGCTTTCCGCACACACAGCAAAGGTTGTGTGTGGAGTATGTGTGTGTGTGTTACGTATGTGCCCGGCTGGCGGTTTGTAACTGACAGTTAACCAGATACGCGAACACGTTATAGATGCTACAAAGATACTGAACCCAAGTTGTAAAACAAAATTAACAGTTGCCTGAGCACAACACACGCCCAGCACAACAACGACGTCGGACTCAGCCCAGATCCAACTGCCAACTTCATGGCAGACTGAGGCCAATGGGCTCTATAATTAAAAAAAAAAAAAAAAAAAAAAAACAGAAAAAAGAAAAAAGAAAAAAACCCAAGCCAAAGGGAGTCGAGTCTTCAGTCTCTCGCGCGGCGTGTGTTCTATGTCTTTTCGGCGTTTGCAGTTAGAACGAGCCGAGCGTTTGCTACACAGACACACACACACACACATAAATAAGTATATATGGCTATATATCCAGTCGCTGGCTCCGACTTCTGGTTAAGAGTACAATGCACTTGCCACACGCCATTAATTATGCCCCCGGCCCGAAACTCGACTTGGATTACCTAAGCTCCAGCTATTTGCATACTCTACCTCCTGCTATCTCTTTCTATCTCATTCCTCGTCTCTTTCTCGCTCAGAAAACGGTACTGTGACGTCTGATTTGTGTAATTATGTATTTAATTTCCTCGTCGAATTTGTTGAGCCATCAAATTCAATGACAACATTAAATTGAAACAGATATTCCACTAGGCTACACCGAGAGAAAAATAAAGAGAGAGAGGGGCTGGAGTGCTGGCAGGGGTTTGGGGAACCCCCGCACGCAAAGTCAAGTTCTCGTATGGTTTACTGTTAGCTGTAGAAGCCGAACCTGATTGCCAGGATTGATGATAATGTCGATTATAAACGTATTTATAGCAGGCGCAGAAAAGAGTCAGCGTTTTATAGTAGAGTATTTTTATATCGCTATAAATTGAGTGCATATTTTCATATTTTATAACTCTGTTTTGCCAGAAGTTGTACTTGTTGCGGAACATTTTTGCACTCACTGTGCTTGGTATACTATATAAAATTTCACTGGTTTTTGGACTTGGTTTGTCTAAGATTTAGTTTTATAGCAAGAGCTGGAGATTGTTAAATAAGTAGGCAAAGTTTTATAAAAAAGGCATAAACGTTTGACTGCGTAATTCGACTAAGAACTATTACTAAATTTTAAGAAAAAATTGAATTTTTATTTTCAAGTTTGACAGAGTAATTTGGCTAAGCATTTTAACTAAATTTTAAGAAAGAGAAAAATTTTTAAATGGAAGCACAGTTAAGTTTGTCTAGAAAATAGGTTCCTTTTTTATTAAGTTTCTTTTTTTCTTATCTACATAAAGCTATTTAATTCATTATACTTAAAATTCGAAATTTCATAAATTTTTTTGGGCATTTTCTTTGACTTAATAGTCAAATAGGCATATTTATATGCATAATTTTGACCATTTATTCAGAATATGCTACAATATACCCCAAAATTATATCTGCCAAAAAAGTAGAAAATGCAAAATAATATTAAATATTTTTATAGTAGAAAATTTCACATAGAAAATTTCCTCCCATAAATTTATTTAGCAAATTCTAAGAGCATGTTTAATCAGTTGCTTTCATATTTTGCCCACTGTACTTTGTATAAAAAATTTCAACAATTGATCTGACATTTTCTAGAGATATAGAGAGAGAGATACAAACCATATATAGGCTTGTAGAAGCAATAAAGCTATATAGGATTATAGAACTGCTGCCGCTAGTTTTGCATGGCAATAAAAAAGAGAGCGAAATAAACAGTTAGAACTTGGCCCCGTGCACTTTTGCAGCAGCAGAACCAACCACACGCTCAGCGGCACCACCAGCCGCACAATCACTTAACAACCACAATTTCTACTTATTTCCAATTGGATTTTTGTTGCCGCAGAACTAAACGTGGGCACAAAACAACAAAACAGTCCGAATCGATGGCGAAAGACTTTGAAGCGAAGAATTGTAGAATCGAAGAATCGTAGAAGACAGAGAGAGACAGTCTGGCGCAGTTGCCGTTCGCGGCATCGATATAAAAAAAAAGTCAATAAAAATTGTTTAATTATGCTTTCGAGTGGCTTTTAAGCACGAGCAGAGAATGTGAGCATTGTTGTTGTTGTTGTTGTTGGCCCATTAGAGCGGCAGCATATGAAGCTATGAAGCTATGCCAGCATCTCTTTCATCTTGGCGAGTTGACCCATTAAGAAGTCAAGTTACTTTCATTGCCAGACGCCGCTATGTTGTTCTACTCCTAGTGAAGGGGAGGGCAAACCCCTCTAAATAGCCCGAAAATTGTGATTTATTCAGGAGGCCAGCAGGCTGCTGCCGCTTAGGCAAATAGCTGAAGGAGTGCAGCTGTAATTCATCTTCTCACACACACACACACACATGCAGTGCCTTGCACTTTTTGACCGCCAAAACATCAGTCATCAGGGGGGGGGTTTAGGCCCGCCGTCTCGAGTGATTTATGCTTTGTTTATGGCAGCTCGACCATTTTGCACTGCGGTTGCCGCTAATGAAGTTGCTGCTGCCCCTGCCCCTGCCACGCCCACTTTGGCGGCACTCGTAATTTACGTGCAGCATCGTAAAAGCAACAGGACGAACCATTAAACAAGCAGCAGCAAATCGTTTTCGGGCTTTAAACAAATTGCATGCTGGCTTCTGGCAACAGCAGGCTCAGCGGTCAAAGGTCAAGCTGAGCTTGACGAACAAACAAAAAAAAAATATATATATATATATATATTTGTATATAGAAAACTGCACAGTCGCATGATTAACGGCGGCCATTAGCCAGCGAACTAGAGTCCATTAATCTAGCCCTAGAAATCCGTTCAGATTTGTAGGCTATAATAAAAAGGCAGAAAATAAAGCGCTTCCTTTGGCTAACGATCGTAAGTATTATAAAGTGTTCTGGAATGGTTCTCAGGCATTCAAATGCAAATGCTCGGGCGACTCCCACCTTTTTTTTTTTTTTTTTTTCATTATTAGATTAATTTGCCTACATTACTCAGCGCGCTCAAGTGGCGGCTGCCTGCCAGGCCATAACAATAACAAGCAGTGGGAAGCAAAGTGGGCGGGGGCGGGGCGATGCGGGGGGGGGGGGGTTTGGTACGACAACAGAACATCATCATCGACGCCTAGACATCTATCAGCTACAGTTTGACCCAATGGCCGACTTCACAGCTCTTTCACACACACACACACACTCGCTTGCAGCTGAGAAAAACTTGGCCAACGGCCCACGAGCTTAAGCAAATGGCCCACTGTGCTGGCCCACGCCTAAAAATAAACGAAATTTCTAAATAATGGAGCACTATATATCTTGACGATCTGCCGATGCGAGCACAACAATAATAATAAAAAAAAAAAAAAAAAAAAACAAATAAAAACTGTTGACAGCTTTTGGGGCAATGCGCATTGGCAACGCCCCAAAAATTATGTGCGCGATCAAAGGGATGCGCAAGAAGTATATATATATATATATACAATATATATAGTCTATATGTATATATATTGTTGGTATATATGGTGGACTTACCGCTAAAAGCCGCTTAACCGTAAAAGCCTCGCCGCGTCGCGCGTTATTTGCAGGTTGCTTTCTCGCCGCTGCCGCTGCCGACGTCGGCGTCGGCGTCGCTGTCGCTGTCATTGCTGCTGCTGTTGTTGCTGTTTTATTGTCGCTGTTGTTGTTGTTGTTGTTGCTGCTGTAGTGCTTTGCTCTTGCAGAGCTCTGGCTGCCAAGCAGAATTTTCCAGCGATTTCGTTGTTGGTATTTCTCTAGATGGCTTTATATCTATGTGTACAGTGTGTGTGTGTGTGTGTGTGTGTGTGTAGTCACAACCTTTGAACTTGAGGGGTCAAAACGGAAATGAAACGAAAGGAAACCAAACGAAACATTTAATGGCTGTAGAAAGAGCACAAAACGAAACGAAACGAAACGCGATGTGTGCGCGCTCCAAAAACCAAAAACAACAAAAAATACTAAAAAAAATAATAATAACAATAATAAAATACGCGTGTGTGTGTGTGTGTGTGCGTTTCGTTTTTACGTTGGCTTGCCGGCCGGCTCACACGCCCCTCATTCGCATGCAATGGGCGCGCGCTGTCATTGCGCTCCACTTTAAAAAACGAAAGACTTAAGCAACGAACTTGCTATTAACACCTGGCGCGGCCTATAATTGTTGCCACTTCCTACTGCCCGTCTCTCTCTCTCTCTATCTTTCTCTTATTGTTGTTGTTGCCTTGTCGCTATTTTCACTTGCTGCAACGACCTTTGTCGAGAGCCAAACTCTCTTTTGTCGCCGGAATGTGTTTTTGGGCTTTTCTTCGCTGTCGCGCGTTATAAATTCCCATTTTATTGCAATGCCAGCATTTCGGCCCGGTCGCGACTCGCTTGGGAATGTCGGCTGGACCGTTAGACGTAGCATTGAATTTTTTTTTTTTTTGGTTTTTGGGCTACAGCTACAGCTCTACAGCTCTATGCAGTTCATTCCACTGCCTGTTGTTGCTTTTGTTGTAGTCTGCTTTTTATAACTTAATAAAAAGTCAGAGGCGTTGCCTGCTCTTGAGTTCCGTTCAAAGTGGGCTGAGACTGCCGCAAGCTGTGCACATAAAAATTAGTGAGCATCGGACGCGCAGCTCAGCGAGCTGTCCGTCTGCCTAGTCCGTCTGCCTAGTCTGCTGTGTGGCCCATTAAACTGCAGTCTATGCTAATGCCCAGAGGCGCAGGGCACACACACATACATAGACAGATATAGACAGACAGACAGGTACACACACTGACAGCCAGTTGAACTGCGGATAGTTGGCGGTAACCTATTGACCAATAATGTTCTTGTAAATTATAGTGTTAGGCACTGAGAGAAATTCTGGAAAATTCTAGCAGAAATTCTTGCATATTTTGCTAAGCCTTCGGAATGTTATAAATAAAATTTGTAAAAGTAATGGAAAATATGCAAAAAAGTAACTACTTTAATAATAATATATATTTTCGCAAAATATTTATTGCAAAAATTATGAAAATTTTGAAGAAAATGAAGAAAAACTGTTATTTTTTGAATGCTGATCTTAAATTGAAAAATATATGTTGATCTTTTCTACGCACAACAAATAAAATAATTTGTAGATCAATATTACAAAATGTATGCAATTAGTGCAGAATTTAAGAAAAATTAAGAAAGTTTTTTTTTTTAATACTGATCTTGAAGAATATATATTAATCTTTTCTAAGCCCAACAAATAGCTAAAAAAATGTATAGATCAATATTTATTACAAAATTTATGATGGAGAATTTTACACAAATTAAGAAACTTTGTTTTTTTTTTAATACTGATCTTAGATGGAAAAATAAGTATTGAACTATTTTGAATGAAGTATTTGCAAAAAATATGAAATATATCTTTATATGGCTTATGTATTTATTATTCTATATAGCAAAATTTGCAAATTTTTTGTAAATATGAGAAATTTAAAAAATATGGTATTGCTTCTAATGCTGATCTTCGATCGAAGGATTTAAGCTGTTCCTTTTATGGGATAAGCAAATCACAAAGTATGTTAGTATGTATTTTATATTCTTTATAGCAAAATTGGCAAATTCATGGGAGATTTGAAAAAAACAAAATTGGAAGAATTCATGGGAGATTTGAAAAAAAAAAAAACAAAATTGCTAAAATTCATTGGAGCTTTGAAAAAATGAAGACAGAATGTGTACTTTGCTTGATTTAAAAGAAATACGCTGCTGCATTCTAAGAAAAACACAGAAAATACTGCAAAACTAGCTATATACGATTCTGCAAATAGTAAATTTCGCATTTTTTTCGAGAGTAATTCGAATATATCACGAAAAATAGATTTTACTGCCGATCTTGATTTGGAAGAGATAAACTGCTATAATCTAGTAAGGATTAAGCAGACTGACGACGGCTATATAGCTATATATATATTTTGATTTCGTTAGAATTATTTGCCAGCCAAGCTCTACCCCCTTTTGGCTCAGTGCAGTCACGTAGCGAGTGCTGCTAGCGGTTTATGTATTTTTTGCGCTCGTCCTGCAAATGATGATTATTTGCATTGCGGTCAAAGTGCAAGCGTTGTGGGCGTTTATCGCCGTGTGGGCGTGGGCCACCGGCTTGGGCCACTTGCAATCAGGCAGGGCAGCAGATTGATTGCTGCGCTGACCCACTGACAGGGCAGGCGGGCAGGCAGGCCGAGAATGAGTTGAGGAGTAGAAAGAGTAGAAGGAGTAGAGGCAGCAGGACAAAGGATGCAAGTGCAGAATTTATGTGTCTGCCACGCACAATCGATCAGCATTTTGCGGAAAAGTGTTGCGCACAGACCGCAAAACTGCAAATCGAGTTGCAGGCAGCGAGCAGCAGGCAGCGAGTGCATTTTTCTGCAGCTTCTTTCTCTCTCGCTGTGTGTGTGTGTGTGTGTGATTTTTTCCTTCTATATTTATTTGCGGTTTTCGCTTGATCGCACTTTGGTCGGCGGTGTCGGTCGATCGGTCGCTGGGTCGTCATCAATGCAGCAGCCGGAGCCGCAGCCAAAGCCAGAGACATAAAAAGCAGCACAAGCACAAACACACACACAAACACATGCACACACAGGCAGAGAGACAAACACACAAACACAGCGCCTCGCACGCTGCGCTGAGCAAAAAGCAGCGCGATTTTTGCACCGTTATGCGCCCAATATGGCGACGCAGCGCAGCGCAGAGCGCAGCGCGCAGAGAGAGAGAGAGAGAGCGGGGGCAGCGCGCGCTGCAGAGAGCAACAGATAGAGAGAGAGAGCGAGAGCGCGCAAGCACATGTGCATCTGCATCTGCGCCCAAACTAGCCATGGCAGGAGTGTCTTCATCTGCCTGCCTGACGCTGCGCTGGCAACCCCCTCGGCCCGAGCTGCCGCTGCCACTGGCTGCCTGAACTTGTGCTGTCTTCACTTGACTGCGTTCCATGTTTGTTTGTTTGTTTGTTTGCTTTTTCGAGTGTGTGTCTCTCTATCTGTCGGTCCCGCTGTCGCCGTGTGAGTGTATGTGTGTGTGTGTGTTTAGAATGCGCAAGACAGAAATTACAGTCGCCGCTGGCCGCGCCTTGGACATGGAACAACTACAACTGCACACACACACACACACACAGGCAGACGGAGATAACTAACTCCGCTCCTTGCGCGCTGCCCGCGCTGGACATGCACAAAATCAACGCCGCCGCCCCAAACCCATTGAGAGCGCGAGAGAGAGAGAGGGTGATCGCGGGGAGATTGCGGGGAGCGTGCGGCAAAAACAACAGCACAATCAACTTGGAGAAATTCTGGCATTCCGCGGCCGCGGCGCGGCGCAGGAACTTCAGCGCCTGGCAAAAATGTTAAGAGCTTCATTTGCAGGATCGACACGCACACACGCACTCAGGGCTATTATTATTATTACTATTATTGAAATGATTATTAATTTTACAATTTATTTTATAATTATTAATATGTTTATATTTAATATTTAATATTTTTAAGTATTACAAAATTATTTTTAATTTTGTTTAATTTTATTATTTTCTATATTTCCAAATTTTAAATATTGCAAAATTATTTTTTTTTAAATATTTCGAAATTTTAAATATTGCAAAATATTTTTTTAGTTTTGTTTAATTTTATTATTTTATATATTTCGAAATGTTAAATATTGCAAATTTAATTATTTTATATATTTCGAAATTTTAAATATTGCAAAATAATCTTTCTATTTGTTTAATTTTATTGCATATTTTTAAAATTTGTATCGAAATTTTGTTGAATTTGTGGCAGGTTTTTGGATTTTTCGCACACGCGTCGCGCACCGTTTTGTTGCTTTGAAATTTTTTTTGTAAATTTCTGTTTCTGTTTACCGTTAAAAGTTAATTTTTTTCGCTGTATTTTTGTCTGTGATTTTCGCTGCCCGTTGTAGCCAGCGCACAACTGAAACACGAAGTTTTTGTCCACTATTTTCCTGCTTATGCTTTCTTTCCGGCTGTGGAGGGGGCGAGCTGGGGGCACGTCCGCACGTTACGTTGGTCAGCAACGAACTGAAGAGGAGCACGCCAACAACGGACTTAAGAACTAAGACAGCAGCCGCGCGCAGACACGAAGAAGTTACCAACGCCGGCAGCGGCAGCGACGTTGCGTCGGCGCCGGCGCACAGCCAGCTTAAAAGCTCTCAAGCGGGCCAAGGCAAAAGTCAAAGTCAAGGCAGCAAGCAGCAGCAAGAGCAGAGAGCAGCAGCAGCAGTCGTACAACAGCAGCAGCTCGAAAGCTCGGCGCTGACGGCGCAGTCGACGCTGCGCAGGCGCAGACACGACAAGTGCCGTCGCTGTGGTCGGCTCGTCTTCGTCTCGGCTTCGTTTCGGCTGCAGCGGCTTCGTTATCGCTGCTGCTGTGCTGCGGCTGCGACTGCGACTACTATGTTGTTGTCTTGTTGTTATTGCTATTAGTTGCTTGCACTATGTTAATGTGGACGCTGCGACGTCGCGCTTGCTGTTAATGTTGCTGCTGCTCTGCTAATGCTGCGCTGCTGCGGCTGCTGCTGCTCTGCTGCTGTTGTTGTTGCTGCGCTGCTGCTCTGCTGCTGCGTCGCTGCTCTGCTGCTGTTGTTGTTGCTGCCGCTGCTGTCGTCTGCTTTATTTGTTTCTTTAATTATGAGTGTCAGTTGGGGACAGTTGTAAGCGCAGATTGAAGCAGATAAACATAACCTGCACACACACACACCTACATACACATACGTACAGCAAGTGCGCTTCAGTTTTTCACTTTTCGCGCTGGAAATTAACCGTTCTCGGCCCGGAAAAGCGTTCTGTATGCACTCCAAAAATAAACAAAGCGCGCAGCAGCGCTAATTGAATAATGCGTTTGCAGTCGACGCCAACAGCGCAGTCGCAGCGCAGCATCGCCCGCGTCGGGTGTCTCTTGTGTTTCTTCGGGCTGCTGCTCTCCGGTCAGTTGAGAATTTAAAATTATAATTTAATGGCTTTAAATTGGTCGCTCGGGGTGTAATTTTCGCATTTGAGTTCATTTCGAGCACTCGACAGCGTCGCGGCCCAAGAAATTGGCGGGCTTTGATTGTGTCGCTGGGTGGTACGAGCAGTTGCCCGTAGGCCCAAGATGGGCGATGGCTCTAATGCTGGAGTTATTGAGACGTTAGCGCTGCTCTGAGGGCTCTAATAGTTGAGCTAAGTATAGATCAGTGACTCGAGGGGTATATAGAGACGTAACACGATAAAGTTTCAATCCAAATATTGGTAATTCTTGTTTCTGTCAAGTTAATGAGGAATTAATTATTACTGAGGTATATAACTAAACATATATCTTCTTGAGCATTAGCAAAAGATTATTCTATAGCTAAAGCGTACACTTCCAGATTTTTAAATCATATTTAAAATCATATATGTGAAGAACCTATGATTCATAGGTCATTATAGACAAACATATAACTTCTTCGGCAATTTGAAAAATTTTTTCTATAGCTAAAGCGTATACTTCTCAATTTTTAAATCATATTTAAAATAATATGTATATAAAATCTCTCCTTCATATATCATTATAGACAAACATATAACTTCTTGAACAATATAAAAAGCTGCTTGATCTTAATATTAATTTATAGGTAAAACGTAAGCTTCCATGTTAGCTAAAACGACCAAGATATTACTGCTTATTAGGAAATCATACCCACCCATAAAATTTCTCGATCAGTATGAAAAACTGCTTGCTTACTACATACTCTAGCGTAAATTTTTAAATACTATAGGCTCTTAGCCTAGATTAGAGTGGGGCTGTCATACCTGTAGTATATAGACATAGTACAACTACTCAACCTTTATGATAAACCATGCGATCTAATGCTTATCTGCAGCTTTTACTGCCAATAACACAAGATATCAATACTATAATAATTTAAATAAAAGCATATCACTTCCAATTAGATTAAATAAAAATATAACTTCTTGATCCATACGGTTAACTGCTCGATCTATAAATTTTTCTATTGCTTCCACTTTTAAGAGTTTTTTTTTACACTCTAGCAACTTCTCATACCACCCACGCACGCACACACTCAGTATCTGAAGCAATCGTCATCGCACAAAAGCGTAAAGATCTTTTTTCACATTGTGCCAAGTGGGCACTTGAAAGCGTTGATCTTTTCTGATTTCGTTTTCTTTCTCAGCTGAGACTTGCGTAAAGATTGCTTCGATTTTGGTGAATTTCCTCGACAAACGAAACGAGGCAGAACAGAACTTAATTTGAAGATTTATATCGAGCACCGGAAGGCGTAAGACGCCCGCTTGATTGTCTCAAAAGCCCAAGGCAAAGGCGTATGTGTATATAAATATATATATATATATATATGGTATGTATAGTTAGTTATATGGCTGTGTATTTCGATCGATACGGCATTTGGGCACAGCATAATTGACGCTGATTGACGGAATGATCGGGAATTTCATTGTCCGCAAAGTTGAGGGAACTGCTGAATATGCAAAACAATGAACCCGAATATATCTAAATCTAAATATATCTCGGGGTTTACAAGGGGATCAAGCAATTTGCAGCACGCTGATTAAGTTATCAACACAAGGCACCTCGTGCACATATAATATATTATACTCAAGTGGGTCTGCGATAAACATCGGTTTCTAACTAGTTAAGAGAATTTTAGAGCAGCATACTGGACTGTGTGATACCATTCACCCGTTTTGACATATTATAATATTCTTTTGTTACATATTACTTTTTTATAAGCTTTTTACATCATTTTATTTTGTATTTTTGTTGTTTTACTCATTGAAAATAGGAAAAAATTGTGTATAAGATTTGTACAAGTGTAACACGCAGCAGCAGTAATGACAGAACATACAAAGTTTACCAAAAAATAAGTTTCTTAAGCAGCACAGTTGATTTTTCCTTGTCCGTCTGTCCGTTTGCCTACCTTTTTCTCTGTCTCTCAGCAACTACTTGTTCTAGAGCCACAAAATTAGAGATGAAGGTACCTTATTACCAGACGCAGATATAGTTAAAGTTTTTTTTTTTGTGGGCGTGGCTTCCACCGCCTTCAATATAGATATTTTAAATTTCAATGTCAATTGGCTGTCTATAAAAATTGTATGCCGCTTATATACATTCGTATAGACGTAGCATACCATGTTCACTTATTTTAAATGAGAGCATGGTATAAAAATGTAAGATCATTTAGTTAATACGAAGAACAAACGCTGTAGTAGCGTTGTAGTAGCTAAATTTAGTCCGATAAACTGTGCAGCTTATCAGCATCTGTAGAATTCCACTAGTAGCCTTCATTTTAGTAGCACTCTTTAAATTCTTCACCTAGTTGTTTAGTTTATGGAGTACAAAATACTCTTTGAATCTGTCAATTCTTTACTGCTGGCCAAAAGTCTTTCTTCCCCTGCCCATTCTACTGCTGCCGTTGCACTTAATGGGCTTCAACCCAAACGAATTGCGCGCTAAAAACCATAAAATTGTTATTAAAGCCTTAACAGCGAGCCAACAAATGCCCTTTTCTAGTTGCAGTAACACCTGCACTCCACACACCCCACCCCCCCCCCCCCCCCCGGCGATCTTCTTGAGGCAACAACAACAGCGCCATCATCATCATCGCATTGGCGGCACTTTAAACAATGAAAAGCAAAAGTAAATCGAAATCAAAGTAGCCAGCGCGCTGCACTGGAGAAATGGAGACTGCTCTACGACGGGGGCCAGTTGCCGCACTCCCCTCACCACTCTACATCACTGTACTCCCCCCTTTTCGCCTAGAGATGCAGCTTCAGCTGAACAATTGAAAATTGTTTTTTTTTTTTTTCTCATTGGCGGCCAACACGTGCCGGGTCTGGGTGTATAGCAGCTGGCGGGGGGCAGTGGGGGCATGGTCAAGTGCTGGTGTACCTGTCGCTGTCGCTGCCACCGTTAGCTCATATCAGCTGAGGCGCACACGTCTGCCCTGCCCCACAAACACATAACGCAGACGAAGATCTTAAACTTTCATTTATACAATTGTCTTCAAACTGTGCTCACTTTTGTGTGTGCGAGTGTGTGTGTGTGTGTGTTGGTGTGTGCTGCTCCGAAATGAAAGTCGGAACAAAATGGATTTGCTTTTGGAATTTTTGTTCAAAAAATACATTTGTGTAGTTGCTGCTGCTGCTGCCTCCGACAGTTGCTGCTGCCTCCGACTGCGCTGCTGCCTCAGACTACGCTGCGGCTCATTCGTTATGGGCCACAAGCGTCAAGCGTTTGCTTTATTGCAGTTTTCATGTGCTACTGTGCCAAAGGAAAGGCCACGCCGGACGCGCAGCAACTCGACGCGACTTGGGCTTGGGCCCAATATCTCATTAAATCTAAATGGACTTTTTTCCAGTTTTTTTGTTTTTTTTTTCGTTTTTTTTTTCGTTTTTTTTTTTTTTTTTTTTGGTCGAAACCGTCGAAAACTTTCGCCCGCAGAACTTGGCTTGAAAAGACAGGCCGCAACTCCCTCCTGGCCGGCCCGCGCTCAACTCCTGCTGACCTTGCTGCCAGCAGCGAGAACAGCGCATCGCGTTCAATCAGTGCTGACAAATCAGCTGTAAAATAGCTGTTGTTTAAGCTCATAATTAATACAAGCAAAAAGCATGCATTTAAAAGAATCAAATCGAATTCAAAGCAATGCATTTTTTTTTTTGCACAAATTAACAACTTAAAATTGTTATTTTTTAAATTATAACTATATTATTTTCAACATATTTAATTGACTGTTATATCAATCATTCAGCAGCTTATTCTTACCATTTGAAAATTGTATTTTCTGTTTTCCTTTTCCAAAAATATTTTCAGTTTTAAATAAAGAAAGCTTCTAGCCATTTTAAAGCAACCTTTATCATTAATTTAAATTATATACGAATAAAATTTACTTTGTACTACAACAAAAATGTATTTTTGTGGCCTTTCCCCAAAAAAAAATGTATTTTATGATGTCTAATTCCTTTGTGAATTTATTTATGAATTAACTATTATGGCATTATTATAATTCTGTAGTTATTAACTAATTATTAATTATAGTTATTAGCTAATTATTAATTTATTATAAAAGTATTAAATATAATAGTAAAGCTGCAACTTTTAGCAATTCGATCCATATTTTCAGCAGTTTTCATTCCAAAATGTTTCCAAATTTTTTTCCAGTAGCTCCTGGCAAAAATGCTTTCAACCACTCTCCCTTTAGATAGCTTAGGCATCGATCGAATTTGTAGTATAAGACATAATATATATATATATAATTTACGATCTAAACTTAAAAAATTTCTAGTAATTACCACAAAAGTTTTCACAATTTTTAAAAAACGTTTCTTCTCCAATTCATTCATTTTTTCCTTCCCAAAAGTTGGCAGCACTACGTACATACGCTCACTGCCCTCCGTACAGCTTGCAGCATACTTGTGTTTATGTATATAAAAAGATCAACAATTTCTAGCAGTTTCCGCAATTTTTAAAAAATTTTCCTCCCTAAATTTAGCCATTTTTCCTCCCAAACTGTTGGCAGCACTGCGTACGCTCACTGCTTCCACCTCCCTCCAGCTTGCAGCACACTTTGCAGAATTTTCGGGGGCCCTTCGCTGTGCTGCGCTGGGTCATTGGCCGGCGGCGGCGACTGCCAAAAACGCTGCGCGACTTTAAACTGGTTATTATAATTTTCGGTTTCGCAGAATCCACGCAGCAGGCAGCGGGCAGCAGGCAGCAGGCAGCGGGCAAGCGACCATTAGTTGGCCTCATTCTTGGCCAGGAAATCTGCCAGCCGAACAGGCAGAGGCAACAGGCACATAAGCAGGCAGCACGGCATTCGCTTCGTGACAAATATGAATATTTCGAGCTTATGAAAACGAGCCGCAGCAGCGAGCAGGTAAGCGCGCTCCTCTCCAGCTGCAGCTACAGCTTCAGCTTCAGCTTCAGCTCAACTGCCGTCTCGCAACCTCCTCCTCCTGCTGCTCGTAGTTTGTTGCAGCATGCGGCTGCAACGCGGAAGTATTTAACGTGTTTGTTTGTCCATGCCAATTCTGTGCCTGCTGCAGCTCCAGCTCCAGCCTCAGTCTCAGTCTCAGTCTTGGTCTCTATCTCTGCCTGCAACGCCCTGCCTGCCTGCCTCCCTGCCTGCCTGCCTCCCTGCTACTGCGTCGCTTCGTTTCTTGTTGTGTGTTTCGTTTGGTGAAAAGTGTTTTGTATGCAAATCATTGAAATTACATATTATGGCCAGTTGGCAGTCGTAAGTAGCAGTTGCCCGCTTGCTCGCTCGCCTGACATGCACCAGAACAGAGCGGACACGGGGACACGGACGGACACAGCCAAACCCTGGCAACAAAGCTGCATTCAAATGTTGCCGGCCAACAGCTGAAACCGAAGTCTTCTTCTGCTTCTACTGCTGCTTGTGCCCGGGTGCACTGGGTGGGTCGCGCCCGTCTTCTATCTACCATCTCTAGCATCTCTCTAGCAGCTCTCGCATCTCTTCCGACTGCTGTTCAAAGCTCCCGCCCGGGCTGCTGCTGTGCTCGCTCCGACAGCTCATAAATTCATTAGAGTTGGCGGCAGCTGCCACGCACAGGCGCAGGCGAGGCCCACGCGCAACGCCAAGTGCAGCCGGCAATGGTCCTGATGAGGCCCGCAATTAGAACCGGATACGCCGACCAAATTGGCTGACTTTTGTTTTCAGCTGCAAATCGTAAGCAGGAGCCGATATTCAATAACTCTATGAAAAAAGGGAAACAAGGCCTAAGCTAATTTGAGAAGAGGAGTAGAAATCGATTAAGGGAACGAGAAAGTATATGAAAATAAGGCAATCGGAGGAAAAGTACCAGAAAAAAAAATAAAAGCATAGATAAAGGCAAAGAGAGATATAGTTTCGCTATGTATCTATCTTTCTATAAAGCGAGATTTAGGAAAAAAAAATAGAGAGAGCAAGACAGACAGTCGGCGTCGGCGTCGGGCCTCTGCTGCTGTAAAGGAAACTTCTTACGCCTATAACTTCTGTGTTTACTGTGCGATCAGATTTAAATTTATAGAGTTGTTCAATATTATTATTATCTACAATAGTATTTAAAACAAATTCTGTAACTTTTCTACTTTTCGTTAAATTTGAATTATCGTTTTACAAAATTGATTTCTGGGGGCAGTGGGCGTGGCATCCAAAAGTTGAAAATCCGCATTCTGTATAATGTTACCAGAGATCTTAATACCAAATTTGGTGCTTCTAGCTTTTCTAGTGTTCTTATAATTAAAAAAATTCGTTTTTTACTTTGTATTGTTTGCCATTTTCAATGGGAATAAAAAATAAAGAATTTGGAGATAAAGTATACAATATATAGTGATATAATTATAGTGATATAAAATACTCTCTCCATCAAAAGGACAGGCAGAGCTTCAAATATAAGAAGATAATAAGTTTTATTACTATAATATTACGACTGTGAGAGAGATTGAGAGTAAGGCAGAGAATGAGGCAAACAATGAGACATATAATTTGATTAGAACGTCAAATTCTGCATCATTCGCCTTTCAACATTACAAAACCACTAATTCACCGACTTACCACATTCCACGGTACTCCCCTCGAAAAGCGCAGCGTTAAGTTGGCTGCGCTCCCCCTATCTCCATGCGCATCGCTCCCGATTCACGCCCAACCTTCGTGTGCTAATCGAATTCCCGATACGCTCTTGCACGCATTTCGGCTGCGAGTCGTGAAATGAGTTAGCAGAAATCGCACGCTGCTCGTAAGACAAGTTGGGCAAATCGGTTAAATAAGCAGAACTTGAACTCGTTATTTTTGGATTAGGCGGGCTGAGCATGTACGGGATTAAGCTTGCAATAGGTAAAGCTTATAGTTAAGTTTTGGTTCGTTTCGATTTCAAATATGAAATAAGAACAATCAGGGGAGTCCGTCTCAACTGAAACTAGAAAATGTTGGGTTATTTGGGCGGGGTTTGAGTAAGGATTAAGCCAACAATAATGCAGAAAAAGAATAAAATTCTGTTTTTTCGTTTTCTAAAAAATTTGAAAATCAAAAATCTTCATAAAAGCACTTTTATCTGGAACTCCTTCTTTTAAATAATTTGGACTAAACACAGACAGGATTAATCCCACAGTAGTACAGCTTATAGTTTAGATTCAGTTGATGTCTTTATGAGCAGATTTCATATATGAAATTGGAAAACCCATAAAAGTTCTACCAATCTGCAACTTGAACTAAAAAATTAAAATTTAGTTTTTTTTTATATTTAAAAGATCTATAAAAATTATTGACCTCTTACTCGTTTTTCTATTACTATTACTGTTTGGGCTAAGCTTAGATGGGATAAATCCAGGTTATACTTAAGATTCAATTCATCTCGTATGACAAAGCTAAAATTCGACCATCCATTTGGAGGACTTTCATCTGGCCCATAACTTTCATGCTTCTTGCTTGATTGTACACCAAACCGAAGCATAATAGAAATTGCTTTGAATTATTTTCGCAAAGTTTCCCTGACCAAGTTTCATCGTTCGTCGCCTCAATCGATGGATTGAACTGAAATTTCGCCTGACTTCTGTTATGTGCAAAAAAAAAAGGCAGGTGGTTCTTTCTCTCAGCCTCCCCCTCGCGTCGTCGCTTCTACTTGTCAAAATCTCTTTTCGAGGCAAAACAAAAACGAAGCTGCAAACCGAAAAGAAATACAAATTCCACGGGCCGTGACAGGCGTGAAGTTTGGGTAAACCCTTCACGCCACAGATGGATGGATGTGCCTGCCTAGCGCGATCTGCCAGCCTGCCTCGCTGCCTGCCGGCCTGCCTGTCTGCCTAGCCGGAGGATGACTTTTAACTTGCAGGGTGAAAATCGAAAGAAAAGAAATTTAATTATAGTTTAATGACAGCACGCAAATAGTCGACAAATGTGAGTATTACAGCCTCAGTTCGGTTCAGTTCGCTTTGCTTCGGTTCAGCTCTTCCGCCTCGCAGTTGTATGTGTGTGTGTGTGTGTGTGTGTGTGTCTCTCCCGATTTTTTGTCTATTTTTTGGTCGTCGAAAGTAAAATTTCCAATTGATTTTTGTTGTGCTTTGCGACTTTACACGCTTTTCGTTTTTATTATGCGCATTGCGGACACATTTGGCGAAAAGGCGAAAAGTAACTGCCAACATCATTTGACTAGCGCGACAGGCGGGCAGACATGGACAAACGGACAGATGGGCAGACGAGCAGACGAGCAGACGGACAAACGGACAGACAGGCAGCGTCAGCAGCACTTTCATCGGCGCTTACGCAGCATGAGATTCAGATCTATACTGAACCATTCCGTTCCGTTCCGTCGTGCCGAATCTGCTGAGTGCAACTCCAGCTCCAGCTCCAGCTCCAGCTCCATCTCCAAGTCCGACTGCAGCTCCAACTCCGCCGGCAACTGCAACTGCGAACGGTTTCGTTTTTCATTTTTGAAAGCTCATCGTGCACGAGGTCAATGGAGAGCAGCGCCAGCTACAGCTACAGCTACAGCTCCCGCTACAGTTTCAACTCTGCTCCCGCTCCAGCTCAGCTCACTCTTCAGCTTCCTCTCCAGCTTCTCCTCTACAGCCAGCTCTAGCTGCCTGCTGTTACCTCCTTCCGCCTCCTCCCTGCTGTGACGCTTTTCTACGCTGTGTGCGAATTTCACAGTTTTGCTTTCAACACGGCGCGTGTTTCCGAGAATAGACTGAGAGCGGACGGGCAACCAGCTAGCAAATACCCTGAAAAACAGTAGAGCATACTTGTAAGAATATAATAAAAAATACAAGAAGTACTAATAAAAATAATACTAATAAAAACAAGTGAAGAAAGCTACAGTCGAGTGCACTCGACAGTAAGATACCATTTACCTTTCGCTGTTAAAAACTAATTCTTAATATTAATTACTTTTATTCGGCGAATAACAACGCATCGCATATTTTCGAGGATAAATTCACATGCATTGACGCTAATGGCACATGCCGACTGCACACTGACTACACGACGACTGTGCGTGCGCAGTCGGCGTGCGCAGTCGGCGTCGGCGTCGGCGTCGGGCCTCTACTGCTGTGAGCGAAACTTCTCGTGCCTATAACTTCTGTGTTTATTGTCCGATCGGATTGAAATTTATAGGGTAGATCTGTACTATGGTAAGCTACAAGAGTGTTAAAAAAAATGTTTTGTTATTTCCCTACTTTTCTTAAAATGCAATAGTGTGGGGGCGGTGGGCGTGGCATCCAAAAGTTGAAAATCAAAAATTCTCCGTAATGCTACCAGGCACCTTACTTTCAAATTTGGCGCTTCTAGCTTTTCTAGCTTTCTTTTAAACTATAAAAATGTGTTTTTTAGAGGCGGTGGGCGTGGCATCCAAAATTCTAAAATCCAACTTCTGCATAATGTTGCAAGACAACTCCCTACCAAATTTGGTGCGCTTATCTCTTTTCGTTATTGAATTATTTGGAAAAAATCGAAATACGCATTTATCGATTTGCGGAGGCGGTGGGCGTGGCACATCAAGTTTGAAATAAACTTCTTGTGTGTATTGAATACACGCACACTCCCACCAAGTCTGGTGCCTCTAGCTCTTTTAATAGCTGAGATCTGTGTGTTCATACAGACGGACAGACGGACAGACGGACAGACAGACGGACATGACCAAATCGACTCGGCTATTGATGCTGATCAAGAATATATATACTTTGTATGGTCTGCCACGCCTCCTTCTGCCTGTTACATACATTTGCACAAAGTAAATATACCATTTTTTTCCCATTTTCAATGGGTAACTGGTATAAAAAGAAAATAATAATAATGCTCTTTTTTTTAAAAAAAGAGACTTAAGTTATAATCGTAGGATTAGGATTGTATGGCTATATCCAGCTACCAAATGCCCAGCTAAATATACAAATAATAAATTGAGAAATCTGAGAAATATGTATATAATAAATTAATTGATAAATACAAAATATTTTTTCCCCCAAAATTACAAAATATGCCAGATTTTAAGCTATAATCGTAGGAATAGGATTGTATGGCTATATCTGGCTACCAAATGCCAAGTAGAATGTATAAACAATAAATTGAGAAATATATAAAAAATAAATTAGGCAATACAATATATTTTATCCCATAAAGTTAAAAAATATTTCAGATTTTACTCTATAGAAAATAATTTTACCGGAATAATAAAGAGATATTTACACCCTATAAAATTTGCAACACATATGTAAAGAAAAACCTATGAAATAGGCCAGATTTTTGGCCAGAAAAATTATATATAATTCATATTAATAATACGATGACACTCAAAAAGCAGATATTTTTTTAAAGTAGCAGTAAACCAAGTAATATTAAGAAAACGTAGAAAATATTAAAAATTTGGGTATCTTTTTTATGCAAAATAAATAAAATTCATTATAATAATAGTACTGAGAGACTCGAATATCAGATTTGATAAAAAACAATTAGCATGAAAGACAAGGGATCAACGTTAATAATAAAGACCATACACTAAATAATCCCTATTTTACAACTCGCTAATACCCTGTACTAAGCAACGTTATTAAAAGTAAAACCTACTTACGATCTCTGGCAGGTCTGCCCCGGGGGCGCGTTGGACAATGTGTTTGAGCTGTAACTGGTACTGGAACTGGTACTGGCACTCAAGCTGTATCGCTCTCTCTCTCTCTCTCTATCTCTAACACATTTTCGCCTCTCTCTCTCTCGCCCTAATGATGTGCTAATGATGAGCGCCCATTTTGCCCAGCAATTAATCTTCTAAATTTGTTCAAAGTTGCTCGTTGTGTGTATGTGTGTGTGTGTGTATTGGTGTGCCTGCTTGGCTGTATGGGTGCGCTGCCTCGTTAATTGATAGCAAAATTACACGAAATTGAATGTTTTAGGCACTTTCACTTGTTCGCCTCGCTTGATGCATAGTTACAGACTACGGGGAGACTCGGGAGACTGCAAAATACGCTGAAAGAGCCGTTTAAATTGACAGATATTTCTTGTCTAATGACAGTTTTTTTTTTATGTGTGCTTCTTCTACCTTTTTTTTTAGTTTTTGCCATTTTTGCTGCACAGCAGCCACAAAGCCGAAAGTGTCAGCTGCAAAGATAATGATAAATGGTGCTTCAATCCGAGTGGCAGACAGAGACAGCGAGAGCGAGACAGTGTGAGAGAAAGAGAGGATGGTGGGGGAGAGAGTAAGCGGAGACAGCTGTAGGTGTTGCCAGGTGAAGTTCGGAGCTTAATGGAATTCACAGTGAAATATCTTTCAAATTAGCGTGAAATATCGAATAATTTTCGTGAATAAAAAATCCAATTAGAAATTGAAAAGATTATGCGAGGTAAGGAAGTAGCAACGTGTGGGAAATTAAAATAGATAGCGTCTTAAATCGCTGACAGAAAACTTAGAAATGTCGAAAAATTTAATTGGTATTGAAGAGATTCCCGGAAATTGGCAGTAGGTGAGTTTCTTGCAGTATACAAATTTCTAGCAACTCTGAAAATATTCCATATACTCTACCAATGAAATTCAGCAATATTATTTAAAAAAATTTCAAATTGAAGAGATGTGATACAAATTTAGAACTTACTAGTAATTAATATTATAGATTTTTTAAGCATACAATTTTCTGGTAATTTCAGAAATATTCCATGAAATTGACGGCTGCTGAAATAATTTTTAGTTATTCAGCAATATTATTAAAAATTCTATATGCACTAAAAATTTCAAATTTAAGGTATGTGATACGGCTTCAGAGCTTACTAATAATTATTATTAAATTTTGCAGATATTTTAAATTTTCAATTTTAAATTTAATCTCTTTTGTAAAAATAATTTCGAGAGACTCTAGAAAAATCTCTAAATTAAATTGACGGGCTATAAAATATTTTTCAGTTTATGAAGAATATTTTAAAGAAATTCTATATACACCAAAAATTAAAAATGACCTTTTTAAAAAGTAATTTTATTTTAGCATAATTGAAATATATTTTTAAAAAATTCTAGCAATACCCTAACTTTATGCTCTACCATTTTTCCCTCTCTACAGCACAATTCGCTGACTAATCGTCGCAAGACCCAGCGATTTTCCCTCTCCAGCGAGTGCTAACTGGCCGCTGTCTGCTTAGCTCATCAGCAGTTGCTGCTGCAGCACAAACAAGATCATAAGCTACCGTTAGGTAACATCATCGCCGCTCCCCCCACACTCTCTCTCTCTCTCTGTCTCTCTGTGTGTCTTCTGGCAAAATCTGCATAACTTTCTTGGCATAACTTTTACTCGTAATCCTTCTAAATGGCGCTCAATTAGCATAAGCCCGGCTTTGGGTATTATCAAGCGCGAGCGCGAGCGCGAGCGCGAGCTATGCAAATGGCCGACAATAAGTGAAGCGTTTAAACGATCAATTAAAATTACGTATACGCAATTTGTATTCCATTTCTGTCGGGCTACGGCTGCTGCGGCATTTCTATGAATGACTTTTTACATGTTTTCACTTTTAATGCACACACACACACACAGTCGTACACACACTCGACTGATAGTGAAACCAAACACACAACAAAACGAAACGAAACAAAACATTCGAAACATTTGAGTTTTGCCTTTGCCATTGCCATAATTTGGCTCTGTCCGTGGAGACTCTCTAGCTCTGTTGGCATTTTTTGGCATTTAATGATCATCGCACATTCACCGTGAGTGGGTCTGAAGACCCCTCCCGCTCCCCCCTATATCTTTAGAGATTCCTGCTGCGCCCGCCCTGACTTCACACACATTTACTCATGGTCTCGTAAAAAGCCTTTCATAGCCTGACGCTGTTCTGCTTCATTTTGTTTAATGACAATGTGAGAGATACACACAGTCACACACACACACACACACACACACTCACACACACCTGCCTAGTCTTTACATTTTTGCTTTCGTTTATGAACTTTCACGTGTGGCGCGCTTAAGTTGTAGAAAATTACACTGAAAGTGCCCCTGGCCCATGGAGCCGGTCGGGCGGTCGTACGGTCGGTCGAGCAGTCGGTCGGAAGTTGCGTTCGCTTCGAGAAGATCTTTGTACGCTTAAATGCTCTATGGCATTACCTAATTTCGGTTACGAAACAAATCAATTAATGCCCAGAGAGAGCGAGACAGCAGCACAGTTAGCTACAGAGACAGAGACAGTATGTGTGCTAGAGAGAGAGACCCCGAAACAATTCTTAAAAATAAAAAAAATCTTAAAAAACTTTACCGTTGAGTATATGGAAAGCCGCCGAAGACCACCAACTAAAACTCCCAATTCTGCCAAATAGTGTCATAAAACTATTCGAAACTCCGTTGATCATGGGAAACATGAAAACTTGTCGCGTTTTATTGCTAGTTTCCAATTCATTTACGACTCTGACTTTCCTCTCTCTTTCTCTCTCCCACGCTCTGTCTCTCTGTCTGATCATAGCGTAGATCTTGATGTATGCTCGAAGCCTTGAACTGATATTAATGTCAACTATTATCAAACATCCGCTTCAGTTGACACTCGCGAACTAAACAACTATACAGATCTTGAGATATCAAAGTTGTTTCCTCTATAAATCAGTTGTGTGAGCTTGAGTTGAGCTATTGAATGTTTGTTATATTTATATCTGCCATTATCTAGCCTTAGCTAGTTTGTTTTAGAAGTTTTTAATGTGTGCAGATATCATCATTTGCTCATTTCTAAAACGCATAACTCTATAGTTTTTGAAGTTAGTTTCTTAAGATTTGGTAGTTATTAAGCTTAGACTATTGTATATAAATTCACCAAGTTTCAACACAATCACAGAATTACCAGCTAAGTTATAGCCAAAGTTTGTTATGTCTTCAAACGCTCAAAATATTATTAAAAGCTCATTTATACAACGATCGTTTTGGAGAGTTATTAATTTTAATTTGACAGAAATTAAGTTTAAGCTATTTTTTATAAATCCGCTCAGTTTAATCATAATCATCGAGCTATTTTTATTTGTATGTCTTCCAGCGCTCTAGATACTATGAGTAGCTGTTTCTAAGACCTGTAACTCAATGGTTGCTGAAGTTAGTTTGTTTAAATTTGGCAGAAATAAATTTTAAGCTATTGTTAGTGATTCTACCAAATTTTATCTTAGCCAAATAATAATATGTTGAGTTATAGCAAAATAAGTGAAGCCTTTTGGCTTTTTAAGTCTTTGATTGTACTAGTTATTAGCATTAGCTCATTTCTTAGTCAAAGAACTCGAGAGTTAGTTTATTTAAATTTGGCAGAAGTAAAGTTTAAGCTATTGTCTATGATTTTCCCAAATTTTATCTTAACCAAATAATAATCAGTTGAGTTATAGCTAAAAGAGTGAAAGCTTTTAGCTTGTTATGTCTGTGTTTGTTTCAGATATTATCATTAGCTCATTTCTAACTCATAGAACTCCATAGTTTTTGAAGTTAGTTTATTTAAATTTGGCAGGAATTAAGCTTAGACTATTGTCTATGAATATACCAAGTTTCATTATAGTAAAAAATTTATTAGTTGACTTATGGCCAAAACATTGAAGCTAGCTTAGCATAGGCCACATAAAATACATTATAGTAAGCAAAAAAAAAAATATTTTATAAGTGCAAGAACTGCAGGTTTTGGCAATTTAAAAGCTGCAAGTCACACTCAAGAACTTCACGAACTGCCCTCGCTGCAAATGCAAATAGAAAAACGCACGCTGGCGCTGCAATCAACTGGTCGCTTGTTGCCTGTCACTCCGTATCCTGGCGGCCTGTCCTGCTGCCCGCATTGTCCTGCCGCCAGCGTACAAGCCTTGGCATTAGTTACGGGGGGGAGGCAGGTGGAAAAGCTAGTGGGCAACATTTCCGCGGGCGGCAACAGCATTTGCATATTAACAGATGCGCCAAGGAATTAATATTTGGCTATTGGCCATATTTAGCTGACAAAACAATAGAGTTGGGGAACTGGGAACTACTGTGTGCTACCTGTTTGTGAAAGCTGCAATTTGGCCAATTGCGAACTGCGAACTGCGAGCGCATTAATGATTTCGGACCGAGGGGGGGGAGGTGCGGGGCTCTGCCTGGAGCTGTAGCTGGATGCGTGCACGATACATTGACCCAGTGGACATTTGGTATGCAGCCGCGTCGCTTGGCAACAGCCACAACAATTATGGCCACTGCCGCTGCTACTGCTGCTGCACTTCATTAGTAAAAACGAACTCGGCTCAGCGTCGCCTGGCCTCCCCCTTGCCCCCTGCCCTCCTCTCTCCCCAACTCGTCTTGGCTTTCGTTTTTGCATGTGTTGTTGCTAGCTTTGCAGTTATTGTGGCTTGTGCTCTTAGTTTTTTTTGGAAAGCCATTGGCAGCTAGTTATTGGCAAGGTTTCCTTGCCCGGCCCCGCCCTGCACCGCCCCGCTGCGGCCGCTGCCCCTCCCAACGCCTTTCACTGTGATGGACTCAACTCGACTCGACTCGCAGCTCAAATTGTCTTAACAATCAAATGGGTGAATCGGTAGCCCTAACCCACATCTCACTCACTCACACACACACACACACACACGGGCGAGCTTAACATAAATTTGCATAAATACTAAAGACGACATAACTGTAAACATAATCAAATCCCAGTTAGTGTGGCCTGTCTTTGGCCCTGTTGTCGCTGATCGAGAAACAAGCGCTAAATAAATAACTTAAGAGCCAAGATTAGGAGTAGTTTTAGAGCAAGTAATGACTGCCGCATACCCTTACTTCTAAAATCAAAAATTTTTTAAATAAATATGAAAGTTAAGGCAAGAAGTTACAGAGCAAACCGCAAGATTTATTTGAAGTGAAAGCCTATAGCTTATTGGAATAAATTATTCTAACAGAATAGGAATATATATAGTACATATATATATATATTTTTTTTTTTTCCTGGCAGATGCTTAATGCTGCTGCTAAGTAAACTTGCCTAAAAATTGTCCATGCTTAAGCATGCTGAACTAAACTGAATGAGAATATATATATTATATAGGTAAGATTTCATATATACAAGTTATCTATATAGGTATATTTTTATTGCAATTTTAAAGAGCATCCGAAAAGTGGGAAGCGGAGAAACAGACAGAGATATATCTAAAAGCCTAATGCTCTTTATAGTAGAGTCTACCGATTCGTTGGGAATAAGAATATAGAATATATATATATATTAATCTAAAATGAATTTCCTTTTTCTATTAGTCCACTCTATAAATTATTGATAGGGTATCCACTGCTGTCAGAATTTAATCCGAGATATTTGAGCTACAAGCTTAAGGCTATGCATATTCCACATCACTGATTTAAATTGAATAAGAATATATATATGACGTATATATAAAATTTTATAGGCCTACTTTTTTCTCTTGTCCTATCTTTCTTATCAGTTAAGACAGGTATTTAAAACCAAAGACTTTCAACGGAACAAGAATATATATAAAATATATATATATTATCTTAAAGGCTGCTAAACTATCAACTCTGCACAAAAATAGTGCATTTCAACGGAATAAGAATATATATAAAATAAATACATCATTTCAAAGGGTTCATATTTATTTTCACTGTCTCTCAAACCATTACAGGGTATTTAAAAGTAGCTCGACTAAAGTCGCACGCTGGCATTTGCATTTGGTGAAATGAAAACTTCACACATGTGTGTGTGTGGAGTGTAGTGTGTGTGGTGTGTAGTGCGTGTGTGTGCCACATGCCACATGATCAGCAATGCGATTAAAATATCAAGTGTAACCAGAGAGCAGCGCGCAGCATCGTCTTCAAAGCGTCGTCTCCGAAGAATGCGACGCTCCACAAAGATAAAGCGAAGCAGTTGAAATGGAAACTGGCCAACTGACTGAGAGACATACTGACTGAGTGACTGACTGACTGAGTGACTGACTGACTGACTGAGTGACAGACTGCGCGACTGACAGCTGCGTCTTTGGAAATGGCGCACAAAAGCGAGTGAAGCCGCTGCGGCTGACGCGGAGGCTGAGGCCGCGGCCGAGGCTGACGCCGGGCACTTTTGACGAAATTGACTTTCTCCATTCAATATAATTAATAGTAATATTTCTGCTGCACGTCTTCAGAATTATAACGACTCGTCAAGTCGGCGGCCTGCTGCTGGCCAGGAAGTAATTTATTATTGCAGTAAAGAAATATCATGCTCCACTCGCTCACACGTCATCGCTCAGCGTTCGACGTGCCGCCGAAAATGTGACCAACTTCTCACCCTCGGCTTGCCCCCCAACCGTACCCCCTGCCTATGTGGTACTCCTGCAGCACGATAATTCATTAGTTGAAATTTGCAGCGCACCACGGGGCGTATGTGTAACAAGTGAAAAGTCAAAGTCAAAGTCGTCGTGTGTGGCAGACCCTCGAGACAATAGGAAGCAGCGAGTTGCTACGTGGCACGACTGTGAGATACCCTACAAAGGTAAAATGAAAGTCAAATAGACAGCAGATGTGAGGGATAGTTAAGCATACTAAGGGAGAGCAGAACAGACAGGCAAAGAGGGAGATGGATAGACATACTGAGAGGCAGAGAGATCAATACAGACAGACAATTAACTAACAAGATTGAGAGACAAGCAAGCAAAAAGCGCAGCAGACAGACAGTTAGAGAGACAGACAGGCAGACAGATTAATCGGCTTAGAGACAGGGAAAGGCACAGGCATCGACAGACATACAAGCAGATATGTTAGACTGTCCAAGATCAAGAAAGACAAAAAGAGAGACATCGATAAAAATAGATAGGCAGACAGAAAGGCAGACGGAGAGGCAGAAAAAAGGCAGAAGGAGAGACAGACAGGCAGTTATGGAAAGAGGCAGACAGATTGCGAGAAAGACAGACAGAGAGAGACAGACAAACAGACAGTAAGGCAGGCACAGAGGCAGACAGGTAGTTAGGCAGAAAAAGACAAAAATATATAGAGAGACAGAACATAAGGATAAAGAGACAAGCCGACGAAAATACAATGAGATAATCCGACGAAAAAAGAGACATAAAGGCCGATGACAGACAGTCAGAGAGGCAGACAGCCAGAGAGACAGACAGTCCGAGAGACAGACAGTCAGAGACAGATATACATAGAGAGATGCAGACAGAAGGGCTGAGTGAGAAGCAGACTGAGAGGCAAACGGGTAGGCATACAGAGAGGCAGACAGATTGCGATGTAGAAAAACAGAGAAAATGAGAGAGAAAGAGAGAGAGAAGACAGTCAGGACAAAGAGGAAGATATACAGACAGACAGCAAGGAAAGAGAGTAAAGAGACAAATCAAAGAAAATTCAGACAAACAGGCGAAAAAATAGACAGACAGACATATAGACAAGACAAGCAGACAAGCAGGCAAACAGACAGACAGACAAACATATAGATATACAGACAGATATAGTGACAAACAGACAGACAGACACACAGACAGATAGACAGACAAGCAGTTTAGCATACAAGCACCCAAACAGACAGACAGACAAACATACAGATATACAGACAGACAGACAGACAAACAGACAAGCAGACAGAAAGACAGAAAGACAGTCTGTATGCCTATATAGACTTACAAACAAACAGATAATCATACGGACAGACAAACGGACAAGCATACAGACAGACCTGAAAGAACAGACAACTCTTTCTATATATAACTTCAAGAGGTTATACTTTTATATACATACATATAACCCTCTTCAACTGAACTGAACCAACTCCAACACATATACCCTCTACGACTGCCCTACACAGGGTATCCGAGCGTCAGCTGCAGCACTTGTCGTTTGCTGTGCTCTTTCGGTGGTTTATGCAAATGGCTTTTCGGGGGCCTCGGCGCAGCTTCTTCGACTTCTGCGTCGACTTTCAAAAAGCCAAAAAAACTATTTTTGGCCAACATATTGGGCTTGAGCTTCTGTCGCGGCTTTTACTTTTCATTTTGGGCTAAATGCGCTGAACTGAAATTTAAATTAGTTTACTTTTTACTGGCCAAGTCTTTACTCGCTTCTGTTTCGCGTCATTTTCGACGTGCTCTTCTTTTTTTTTTTGTTTTATTTTTTTTTTTTTTTTTTTTTACATAACAATCAAATTAACAAATAGCGTCGAAACCATTTCAGAAACAAGACACGCACTTTGTGGGGTAGCTCCACGGGCTGCATGGATGTGTCGTACATTTCACGTTCGTTGACATGGGCTGTCCGTCTGCTGTCCGTCTGGCTGTCCGCCTGAAGCGCTTGGCGTCAGAAAGTTTCGCCGGCACGCGCGCATTTAGCGCTGTGTGAAGCACAATAACTTGAATTTCTTATTCGATTTGCTACGAAAATGTTATTTAATGCAACTACAATTGTGTGTGGCGATTAAAGCTGCTTATAATTAGATTATATAACTTCTCGTTTTGTCCGGCGATTATCTAATTGCACAAAAGAAAGCGACACTACCAATTAGACAAGTTGCTGCCTAGGTTTACTTCTGACTCTTGCTTCCCAACTCGTATGTTCAGTAAAAGCCATTTTTTTTTTTTTTTTTTTTTGTAAATCCTCATTTCCATATTTATGCATAAGTTCATAATTTATCGAAATTTGTGGGCATTAATGCCAGCGGAAATGGTTTCTTGACACTTCAAACACAACTTTCGCACATAAAAAGAGCGTAGTAATCATTTTTATTTGCATATCTATTTTTAGTTCCATTCAAGATTCATTTCATTTTCACTTTTACGCATGGAAATCAAGCTGGAATTAATAATCCCAAAAAATGAGACTATCAAAGCTTGTCGATCTGCAGTTTGAGTTTTAACGGCTCTGGCGCGCACGCCAACGAAAGCTGGTTGCTATGCAACGCGGCAAGTAAAAGCTAGCTGCGCAGAGTTGTCGCGACGAGCTTTCAATCGTGACAGCGAAATCAGCTGTTTTGCTGAAAACATGTATTTATCTAGCGCCTTATCTTGCACACACACACACGCGCATTCGTCAGGCCACTTGCTGCCGCTTACGGCCATTGTTTTCGCTCCCCCAATCAGTTCTGCATTGTGTGCGACTAGGAGTGGTTCGCCATCTTGTCGTCTGCCCA
This sequence comes from Zaprionus bogoriensis, assembly GCA_035046045.1. NCBI lineage: Eukaryota > Metazoa > Arthropoda > Insecta > Diptera > Drosophilidae > Zaprionus > Zaprionus bogoriensis. The sequence goes on from JAWNOI010000145.1 coordinate 2,543,546, forward strand.
AAAAGAAGTCCAGTGTTACGTTACGAACTTAAGTGTTTTTTTGTCTTGTCTACTCAAGCAACCGGCGTTTCAATTTTAATTCTAGAAGGTGAGTGGAACAAGCGCTTATGTATTATATAAAAGGTGTCGGATGACGTTGCTCTCGTGAATTAATTAATTGTTTATGCATATAGCTGCTTATATACAGATATCTCAATAGATTTATAACGATGACTTTTGGTTTTTTTTTCTTACTGCTTGCAAAAAACACACATACTTACATACATGCATGTCTGTCTTTGTATGCGTGTGAGAGGCGCAGTTAAATATAGTACTCGATTTGGAGGTGTGTTTAACTGAATAATTTGAGATAATTAAAGCTACGAGTCATCCCCATTGACTTCGACTTGGCTTTTGCGGCCCGCTGCCTTCGCTCGTTCGTTCGTTCGCATTGAACTTTCCCCAGCAGACACACACACACACACATACACGCGCATACCAATGCAAATATGCATGCGCATGTGTTTATGCACAGACTGACACCAATACATACTTGCAGTTCATCTGCTTGTTTGTTTTGTTGTCTGTCTCCGCTGTGGAGACGCAGCCAGCCGGTTTGCCTGTCGACCGGCTGGCAGCGCTCAAGAGAGTGCAGAAAAGAGAGCACACACGTTACACGTAGCCAGTTGCGCGCTCTTGCTCTCTCTCTCTCTTTTGCTTGCTCAGTGCACTATTCACCTTGTTGCGTTAGTTTAACCTGTCAGTGCAAGCACTTCATGCAAGTGTGTAAGGCATGAGTGAGTACACACACATGCATATATGTAAGACATTTCATGCAAGTGTGTAAGACAAGAGTGCGTACACACACACATACATACATACATGTGTATTGCGTTCCTCATTAGATTGTTCGAGCAATTGTCAAGTTTATCAACAGGGGCTCGAGTCGCAGGCAAAGTCACTGCCAAATCTAATCAGGCGCCGTAGGGCCTAGGGTTGCCAACTTTTTTTTTGCAAGTAAAAAAGTATATTTCGATATGATAAGAATTTTAAACAGTATTTTACGAAAATACACAGTATTTCATTGATTCGTTAATTTAAATATATATTTTTTAGAGCTTTACGCACAATTTATTAATTTACAATCATTTTTAAAAATAGCGTATGCTTCTCCACAATTAAATTTAAAATTAAAATATATAAGAAGCTTATTTTTTATTAAATTTATAGTAGCCCTATTTCTTTTTTCTCGACACTTTGCATTTATAACTGAAAAAACTCGTTCAGAGAGTAGAAAAGCCATAATTTTAGTAATATTTATGATTATTTATAATATATGCTCACAAGAGTGAGCTTACAACTTCTTACGTAAAAATATGCATATTTATGGTGTTACGAATGCTTAGCCTGAAAGCAGTATTTTGTATCCTTTTTTTTTTTGTTCAACAGTAATTATAACTTTTACTGTTCAACAAAAAAAAAAAAAAAAACAGTATAATACTGTTTTTAATAGTATGGGTTGACAACCCTACCGGGTAGGGCCCTCACATTTGCTGCTGATAACACGCAAAGTTTCTACTAAGCAAACTTGACAGGCAGGCAGGCCGGCAGGCTGCTGTGTACGTCGTCCATTTTATTGGGTACGCCCACTTCTCTAATTTATGGTGGGCGCGCCTCGGATTTACTCCATGTAGCTATGGCGTGATGGACGAAATCACGCCATCAGCTGCTGCGCCAGCTTGATAGTAATTATCGTACGGAGCTTATTGGGCTGTATCGGATAAACATGTTAATTTGCCAGCATTCAACTGGACTACAAGTTAATTACATTGACGCCGTTATCTATAGAAAGTCTTAAGTTCTTAATTAAATTCTACGTTGCGTAAGCTCTTAAGCGCAATCTGTTGTGCAATGTTTTTATTGATAAGGCATGGCAATTGCCTTGAAAGCAGCACAGACAGCAGACGCTTCGGCGCCAGATTCAAAGTTCAAATTGGGCTGTCTGCCAGTGCTGTATAATTGCAATGTCAAAGTGTCAGCTATTGTTATCGATAAGCATCGCCCAGCACTAACATAGTAGTGTTGTGAAGTGTGTGACCATGAACTTAGCTCTGTAATGGAAAAGTTTCGAGCACGCGCCCAGCAACAACAGCAACGAGAGAGAGAGAGAGAGAGAGCAAGCAAGAGTTGATTGACATTCGATTGTCTGCGACCGGCGATAACCGATAAACCTGACGCATATGTTTATCCCCATAATTATTGAGCATTTTGTTGTTAAGAAGTTGCAGCAAGCGCGCTCCAATCTAATCTGATAACGCGACAATTAAGTGTATATGTAGTCGTCCCAGCCAGATAAGAGAGGGCCGATTGCGCAACAGATTTGAAATTAGTGCATCACAGATTGCCATGAGCCTGGCGAATAACGGGCTGCTCACAGTTTACAGTTATCAGTTATCAGTTGTGGCGCGGCGAGCAGAGCGTTAAGCATATACACGAGCATTTCTTTGTAGTGATTTTTGCAATTCGTTTTTCGATTTTCATACGCTTTTATTTTTCTCATGTGACACGAGCAAAATTCCATAGCATCCCAACAAAATTCATTGATCAAAGCGAACGGGCGAGAGAGAGAGAGTGAGAGAACAACAGCAACAACAACAAACCAGAAGGGAAACACTATGTTCGCTCTGCGCAGTACACTGAACCTGGTCCATGGGCTGTCGCTGTCGCCGGCGCAGCTGCCGCGCTCGGCACTGCGGGCGCATTTCGCCACAAGCTCCTCTCTGGTAGGTGAAGTCGATGCCAAAGGCAAATTTTGTAGCGGGATCAAAGTTCACTTTGCACTCTTTCGTTTTGTCCCCCCAAACTCGTTTCCCAGTTCCATAGTTTATTCAAAAAGAAACTGTGCGAGAAGTCGGACGAAGTGGACAACGTTAGCAATATGGAGAATCCAATTAGCGAGGTGATGGCACCGCGTCCGTCCCCATGCATCTGTCTTAATCATTAATCTCTATATCCATCCATATATATATCGCCAAACACTTACACATAGAAATCGATGGTTTGCAATCCCCAACAGATGGCCCAGAAGATCAATGCCGGACCCGTGGTCGATGTGCTCGGCGATGAGATGACCCGCATCATCTGGCAGTCTATTAAGGATAAGCTCATCCTGCCCTTCCTCAACATCGAGCTGCACACGTACGATCTGGGCATTGAGAATCGCGACAAGACCGCCGATCAGGTGACCATCGACTGTGCCGAGGCCATCAAGAAGTACAGTGTGGGCATTAAGTGTGCCACCATTACGCCAGATGAGAAGCGTGTCGAGGAGTTCAATCTGCAGAAGATGTGGAAGTCACCGAATGGCACCATTCGCAACATACTCGGCGGCACGGTGTTCCGTGAGGCCATTATTTGTAAGAATGTGCCACGCCTGGTCACCGGCTGGAAGCAGCCCATTGTCATTGGCCGTCACGCCCATGCCGATCAGTACAAGGCCGTCGACTATGTGGTGCCTGGTGCCGGCAAGCTGACGCTCACCTGGAAGGGCAACGATGGCCAGGTCATCGAGGAGGTCATCAACGACTTCAAGGGACCCGGTGTCGCCCTGGGCATGTTCAACACAGACGCCTCCATTGTGGACTTTGCCCACGCCTCGTTCAAGTACGCGCTGGACCGCAAGCTGCCGCTCTACATGAGCACCAAGAACACCATACTCAAGAAGTACGATGGACGCTTCAAGGACATCTTCGAGGAGCTCCACACGAAGACATACAAGAAGGACTACGAGGCAGCGGGCATCTGGTACGAGCATAGGTTGATCGACGACATGGTCGCCTACTGCATGAAGTCCGAGGGTGGCTTCGTCTGGGCCTGCAAGAACTACGACGGTGATGTGCAGTCAGATTCAGTTGCTCAGGGCTACGGTTCACTGGGTCTTATGACCTCCGTGCTGCTGTGCCCCGACGGCAAGACCGTCGAGGCGGAGGCCGCGCACGGCACTGTGACGCGCCATTATCGCCAGTACCAGCAGGGCAAGGAGACGTCGACCAATCCGATTGCCTCGATCTTTGCCTGGACACGCGGCCTGCTGCATCGCGCCAAGCTGGACAACAACGAGCCGCTGAAGAACTTTGCCGAGACGCTGGAGCAGGTGTGCATCGATACCATCGAGAGTGGCGCCATGACCAAGGATCTGGCCATTTGCATCAAGGGCAGCATCAGCGCGGTCGAGCGCAAGGACTACCAGGAGACCTTCGAGTTCATGGACACGCTGTCCAAGAATCTGCAGAGCGCACTCGCCTCCGGCAGCAGCAAGCAGGCCTCCAAGATCTAGACGGCATACCACTCTATGTAGCACCATAACTCTAACTCTAACTGTAAAAAAAAAAAAAATACTAACTGTGTGTATGTCCCAGCCCCGTGCTCCGTGTTCATTGTCTCTGCGAGACCGAAAGCAATTCCCGTAATCCCCCCCCCTACCCGTGGCAAGGCATTCTAAATGTTGTGTATTCCTTCCGTGAAATGCGAAAATTTTAAATAAACATATTTTTATACCGTAACAAGACTTTGATGTGTTCGGGTCTTTAACCTGTGCCAAGTAGAGAGACAAGCAACCACTCAACCATCCGCCTGCCTGCCTGTTATGCGCACCACTTGAGTGGCTTCGGCCTGGACATGGCCAGAGCTTATTGGATTTGCGCGCCTCAGTCTCAGTCTCGAGGCGACGCTCGTGGGCAACGCATCAACGCTGACATGCTGCACTCTGGCTACTGCCTGGCCTTTGGCCTCGCGCTGCTGCTCGCCGTGGGCGTCGTGGCCTATCCGACCAACAGCTATAGGGATCTGGATATATGCAATCATTGGAATGGCCGGCGGCATTTTCTGGAGCTGGGCGAACGTGGCGAGCTGCACGCTCGCAACGTCAGCACCACAGCGTTTCGCGTGAGCTGGCGAGGATTAGCCAGATTCAAGGGTCAAGCACTACTTACTCTCCTTCCACTCTCCTAGAGCTCCTCGCAGCTGGGCCTGAAGGGGGAACTCGCTGCCTTGGATGTGTGGTATCAGTGCAACCTGGAGCTGGTCACCTGCGCCGAGTGCGTCATCCGCGTCACCTTCACGCATGCCAATTTCTCGAAGAGCTGCAGCAGCAACACCGGCGCCAAGTCCAACATGTGTCCCTGCGAGCACATACAGTTCTCGGAGCCGCCGTATGACACCACCATTTCGGGCCAGGAGTTCTGCGGCGACGGCAAGGTGTTCCGCAGCAAGACGCGCACACTGCAGCTAAAGTTCTTCTATCGCGCGACCAATGCGCACGTCTTCTCGCTGCAGTACTTCTCGGAGCGTGAGCATGGGGAGGCGGGAATTGCCAACTATGGGTACTCCAACTGAGCTTCACTTGCAGGCAACGTCAAGATTGTGAGTGGTTCGCCCAGGCAGTCGATTGTGGGCAGCGGCGTGGCTGCTGTCGTGCCGCAGGTCATATCGACGCCCTACTTTCCCATGGCCTATCCGCGTGACTATGGCATCGAGCACATACTCACCTGCGAGGCGGACAACTGCCAGGTGCGACTGGACTTTACCGACTTCCAGCTGGGTCTGGCCTCCACGCTGGAGATCTTCGACTCCAATGGGCAGATGCTGGACTCGTACACGGGCGAGCACTTCCGGCCGCCCATCACGGTGAGCAGCGGCAAGTCGCTGCTGCTGCAGTTCCGCGGCAACTCCGCCAGCGGCGTTGGCTTTCGCGCCGAGGTGAGCTTTGTGTCCTCCAAGCAGCTGAAGGACGAGCGACTGGTGCCGTATACGGGTGAGTAGCAGGGCGGGTCAGGGTGAGATCAAGGCAGGGGGTTAGGACCCTTGAGGGTTTGGAATTGTCCCAGGGCAATTTTCAGGGGTAGGGACAAAAATTTCATTCATAAACATTTTGCAATACACAAAAAGTTCCATCTGCAGCCCTATAAAGTAGTGTAATTATTATTAACCCGTCTAAATAGCCGTGGCGATTTAGCCATGCCTTTTTCTTTGTCCGTTTGTCCGTCAATTCTCTTGAAACGTGGATTACTCTCGCAGTTTTGAAGCTATCTAATTGTAACTTGGCAGACACACTTCTTTTTCCAGCACGCTGTGAATAAGTCAGAGCGAGCCGCATTGGTGCGATATATCGTATAGCTGCCATAGAAACTATCGGTGGATTTTTTTTATATTTAAAGATATTGTAGCCAAACTGGCTACATCATAATATTTCCTAGAAATTTCATAGAAATCCCACTATTATAACCTGTAGTTACCATAAGAACAATCTGTGGCATGTCTTTTTCTATGAAATGATAAATAATTCATCAAGTAATTATGGTTGAACTCGACATGGCTTAATCAGTAGCATATGCTTTCAGTAGCATATTAAAATTTTATATTAAATTTAAATACTATATTTTATTTAAATATTTCATTTTACAAAACATACTGCAATATTGTGACTCTATAATAAATTTGCCTATTCAATACTCTAAAAATTATTCCATTTTACAAATTTACACACTAATATTGGAACTCTTGAGAAAATCTTCATAGTCTCTAAAATATGAAATATTTAAAATTTTCATAAGAATATTAGAACTTGTTGGAAAATCTTCAAATTTATTTTATTCTAGAAAATACTCCATATTTTTTCAAACTTCTTGAGAAAATATTCATATTCTATAAAATATAAAATATTTAAAATGTTCACAATAATTTTAGAAATTGTTAGATAAATTGTCGTATTGAATATATTCTATAAAATATTATATTTTTTTTATACTCCTGAGAAAATCTTCATACTCCTCAAAATATGAAATATTTAAAATTTTCATAATAATTTTAGAAATTGTTAAAAAAAAAAACTCATATTGAATATATTCTTAGCATATTTTTTCTACAATAATATTAAAGCTTTTTGAATCTTAAAAAAAATCAAAATGAAGATTTGCTTAAGAGTTAAAATGTTATAGTGGATATTTTATGCTTGCTGGAAAAACATAAGTCTGAAATCATGCTGCACATGTAGTATATACTATATATTATATAGTAACTGTAGGACAAATCAGCTGAAAACTAACTGCAAGTGTATATAAGTTTCGGTACGCTGAATATAACGTTTTCTCTTAAGTGCTTTAATTTTTCAATTTTGTGCCGGGTTGCCTTTTCCCATATTGATTTGGGGGCGGTACGAGAGGCAGAGAGAGGTAGAGAGTAGGTGTGGGCCAGGCCAACGTGTCGCTGTTGTATAAATTTCAATGTCAAAGAAACTGCACAACGTCTTGGTTTGGTAACGCAATCGATATGATTGCGGTAGGTTGTGGTACCCAAGGGGTGGGTAAAGGGTTTCAGTAATGCCATAAGAGCTGAACATAACTGTGACTTACGCTACGCTTGTGCTGCCCCCCCCTGCAGACTGCGGCGGCATGGTGACGGGTCCCGGCGGCGCCATCACCATGATGAACATGATCGAGAATGCGACAGATGTGCGACTGTTCGACTGCATTTGGATCATTAAGCCGGGCAACAACTACATGATGATGAAGACGCACATCTCGCTGCGCGTCGATGATTTCTATGGCATGGCGGCGCGCTCGGAGCTGACCATCAGGCAGGGCAGCACATCGGATGCCCCGGAAATAGAGACGGTGCTGTGGCCCAACAATGCCCTGAGCAAGGAGAGTCACATAGCGCCCATACTGACGGGCTACTACATACGGTTGCGCGGCGTCTTCGGCATGTCCTCCAAGCTGGCCATAGTCTACAGTGTCTTCAACTATCTGAGTGGGTGGAGTGATGGGTAGAGAGACTTATGCTGTTGCCTGACTAATGCTCTCTCACTTCATCGCAGACTGCTACATCGGTTCGGAGTTCCTGTGCGGCAACAATCACTGCATCTCCATCAGACTGCATTGCGATGGCTTCGATCACTGCGGCGATGGCAGCGATGAGCCCGACTCCTGCGAACAGGATTGGGCGCATCTGCATCACGATCGGCGCTGGTATTCGCACAAGCCGAACTACTACTTCCCCAAGATCGATCAGTATCCGGATCTGAAGACGGCCACGGGCATCTTCATCATCAGCACGCTGGGCATCTTTGGCGTGCTCTCCGGCTGGATGGTCATACTCTATCGCATGGGTGTGCGTGCGCGCCATCAGCGCGAACTGCAGAGCCATTTGCAGACGATCAGCGAGTTGTTGGATCGCCAGGATGAGGATCGCACGCCCGATGAGCCGCCCAGCTATGAGGCGCCGCCGGACTACGAGGAGGTCATCAAGGTGGGCATGCAGCAGGAGCTGCGCGAGCCGCGACGCCAGCGCCAGCAACAGCGTCAGCGTAATGGACGCACACGCGGCTGCAGTCGTGCGCCCAGCAATTGCACCATGCAATCCATGCTGCCGCTGCAGCAGGATCTGGAGCAGCCCAGCACCTCGGCGGCGGCCATGACGCGTGCCGTTGCCTCCACGGATACGTCGCAGGATGCGACGCAGGAGCAGCAGCAGCAGCAGCAACTGTCGCAGCGCGTACTGCTGGCCACTGCCATCTGTGGTAAGTATTGGATTTGGTTGCTCCTGCTCCTGCTCCTGCTGCTGCTCCCCCCTGCACACGCTAATTTACCCACAGAATCTCACTTGCAGGCGCTGCAGGCGCGTCTGCGCCGCCAGCAGCGTACGCCAGCGGCAGCGGCAGCAACGCCCTGGGGCTTCCAGCGTGCACGGCAGCGTTTCCCGCTGGGCGTGAACTATCCACAGCCGCTGGAGCGGCGCCAGCGCCAGCGACGACGCCCAACAACAGTGCGACGGACGACGCCACCGGCGACACCAGCTTGCGCGAATCCTCACTCGATATATCACTCACTCTAGGCCTGCCCTCGACCACGGCGGGCACGACGACAACGACGACGCCGCTGGCGTTGCCGCTGACCAACCAGAGCCTGTCCAGCAACTGCACGGAGCACACGTATCTGAAGCGCTCCTGGCTGCTGGTGCTGCAGCAGCCGCTGCCGCGTGGACGCGTACAGCGTCTGCGTCATACGTTCTCCTCGCCGGAGGCCTTCAATGCGGACACTGCACTGCAGCTGCCGTATCCGGATTTCCTGAGCTACGGCACGAATCTGCCGCACGAGCGCAGCAACAGCAGCAACTTTGGCTCGGAGCTGTCGCGCGATGCCTCCAGCTACAGCCTGGCGGGCAAGCGTGCGCGTCTGGCCGCCACTGCCGCCGCCGAGGCAAGCGTTTGCCCCACGCTGACGCCCAGCAGTGACACTGGCGACAGCGAGGCAGAGCAGCAGGTCTCCTGCTTTGGCACGCGGCGACGCAGACAGCGCAGTCGCTCGCTTAACGGCGGTGGCGCCACGCGGAGACGCCAACTACCGCGCAGCAGCTCAGCGGATCTGCTCATCTATGCGACGCTGCAGGCAGGCGGCAACAGCGAGCGTTTGTTCTTCATATGAAGGTGTAGTAAGGGAAGGAGCTGAAGTAGGGGAAGAGCCCAAGGAACGATAGTATTATGCCGAGTGTGATGATGCTGTGCAGGAGCTGGTCGTTAGTCGTAATAACTTAATATATACTAGACTACTGTGGGCAAAAAGTAAGGTGAATATTTTTGTAAAGTCTAAATTCTTTATTTATTCTCCTAAATCAATTTCATCCCCTTCAAAGTAAACCCCTCCCGATAAAATAGACTTATGCCAACGTTTTTTCAAATCCTCGAAACAGGCCAAATAGTCCCTTTCCGGTTCCGGTATAGCCATGAGCGCTCACGTCGATTTTTCTTTTATCTCTTCAATCGACTCAAAACGCGTTTGACTTTTCGTAGGCCCAAACGGTCTTTCAAAATGGTTTACACAGCTCCTTCTGATATTCCGATCATATCAGTGAGGTCTCTAGCAGTCAACCGACGATTTTTGAGCACTAATTCCTTCACTACATTGACGTGTTTGTCATCTGTTGACGTCGATGGTCGTCCGGAGCGCTCCAAGTCATCAACACGTTCCCGACCCTCTTTGAAGTCTTTGTAACACTTAAAGACATTTTTCTGGGACACTAAAGGCCAAAGGCCCAAACTCTTCAACGCATATCGTTTCCGCAAAATATGATGGCACTTCTCTGCTCAATTATCTTATCATCTCAAGCCCGCGAATTTTAAATTGCAAATTCACCTTACTTTTTGCCCACAGTAGTATATAATATATATAGCATCTATATATGCCCATATAGTGAATAAAAGTCCAAGCAAGTTGCTCTGATATTTGCATATGTATTGTATATATATATAGCGTTAATCTCAGTGCTCGCCAAACCCAAACCCAACTGTACAGTTTGAGAGGCCTCGGTGCGCGCTCTGGTGCAAAACGAACGGGAGGGCATTGCCATATATGGTAGAAACCAAGGAATGCACTGCTGCTATGCATGTGTGTGTGTGTGTGTGTGTATATAATAGTACACTATAGCTATGTATATATGCGGCTGTGTGTGGGTACATTATATAATACCAAGGCTAGTTAGGGATAGTAGCACTGTCTGCTAGCCTCACGAGTAGTAGTAGTAGTATGGCATATAGTTATAGGTAATATATATATATATATATATATATATATCTATAGCGTAGTATCTATGGCTGCGACTGCAGCTGCTGCTTGAGATTCTCGGCCAGCAGCGACTTGCCCGTCTCCAGCGGCCCGACAATGTTGCGCAGGCTGTCGATGCTGTTGCGCAATTTTGTTGCCTGGAATTTGCTGGGCAACTTGGGGGAGCCGCCAGCTGAAGCGAATGCGAATGCTTTGTACTCCTGCAAGTTACAAAAATATTTAGTATATATATCAAGCTAGTAAATAACGTATGGTTATGTGTGTGTGTGTGTGGGTTTTATTTGCAGCAGCAAAAAATGATTATCAATAAACAAAAATAAACAAAAGTCAAGCAGGCGAGCCGCAGTTAAGGTCAATGTGTCAGCTACAACTAAATATAGTAGGCGCTGCTAAATAAATTCATCGAGTGTGTAGGTGTGTGTGTGTGTGTGTGTGTGTATAAATAAACTGAAGTGCTGCAAATGGCAACGCAGCTGCTTTTGAAGCAGGCAAATCAAAATCATAATAATACTCCATTCGAGTGGCTTACAAACTTAAGATAATAATAATATTAATAATAAAAATAATAATAATAGTGGAAAACGTAATGCATGTGCTGCGAGCAGCAAGTCGTCATGGCTGCTGCTCCGTTGGGTTGGGCTGGGGATGCACTCCATCATCAGGTTACCTGATTGGCGCTGGGCGAGCTCGCCTCACTGACCGTCGCCGGCGCTTGGCCCATGTACGACTGGAATGTGGCGCCGCCGGCATGTTCGCCGCGTTGCGAGCCTGCCGCTCCGCGTGTCGTCACCTTCTCCTGCAGCGAGTTGAAGGTCTTCGAGAGCCAAGGCTGCCAGCTGTTGCGATTCGTCTGCAGTTCGCTGAGCGTATTGCTCAGCTGATGGTTAAGATCCTGATTCTTGCACTCGGCCTCCACCTGGGCGAGCTTGGTCTGCGCCAGCTCCAGTTCCAGTTCGCGTATGCGCTGCGAGGCTGCATTCAGTGGATCCAGTGGTCCCAGTGGCGCCTCGTTCGCATTGGAGCTGCCAGCGGCTGTCGAGCCGCGTTGCTGCGCATTGTCGTTGCCCACGTCGATCTGCTGCAGGCAGTGCGAGCACTTGGAAACCGTGTGCTGCGTGCAGAGAGAGGGAGAGAGGGAAAGAGTTACCATATATTAGTATTTATAGTATTTTATACTATATTCCCGGCACTCACCATCACCTTGCCGAGCGTCTCGTTGAGCGTGTTCATGTCCTGCTCCTGGCGCTGTATGATCTGCTTGTATTCCTGTATGATGCCCGTGTGCTTCTTCTCCTTCTCGACGGCACGCTCCGTTGCGCTCGCCAGCTGCAGTGCCAGCGCATCGATCTCGGCCTGCAGCTTGCGCCGCTCCTCGCCAAAGCGACTCTCATAGATTTGCGCCTCCTTCTCCAGGCGCTCTTTGTGCTGTTTCTTGAGCAGAAACTCCTCCTCGTATTGCTTCAGCTTTTTGATCTTACGCTCGCACGCCTGCTTCATCACCTTGCGCGCCTGACTCGAGCTGCGGCACTTCTTGGGCAGCGTCACTCGGAAATATTTGAGTATACCCTCGAAATCGAGTTGACGTAAATCCGATTCACATATCGACAACAGGGTCACGGCCACCTGGAACAGCACGGGCAGGCCGTCCAGCAGGAACACGTCGAGCACATGGAATACAAAGCAGAGCGGAAAGCGTGCCGTGTACAATGTTAGGAACCACTGCGAGGCATACATGTGCGTCTCAATGCCGCAGGCGGTGAAGTGCTCATGCAGCTTGGGCAACTGATCCTTGATGAGCCGCTCCAGCTGATAGAGCCGCAGGTAGAGCACCTCGAAGCCAGCCTTGTACAGATCACGCAGGCCGTACTCGTACATGAGAGCGACCAGCACGCAGAAGGCATCCTCCTCGGGCATCTATAGATTGGTTGAGAAAGTGTGCGGTGAGTAGGCGAATACTGCATACGCTTACTAATAGTAGTACGTTTTTAATCTATTTTTTTTTTTATTTTATATATTTATATAATTTTCAATAAGCTTCAGAAGAAAGCATCTGCTACCATATATTATATATTATTGATCTGCCTGATTTAGTCTTGTCCGCCTGTCCGTCAAATCTATTACAATGCGAACAAGTCGCTCAGTTTTGAAGCTAACTTAATGAAACTTGGCGCACATAGTTCTTTCTACTACATGCTATAAAAAAGTCGAAATCAGCCAAGTTGGCCCCATATATGCCATAGCTGTCATATAAACTATAGGTGAATTTTTTGCAATTTTTCAAAATATCAAATATAAAACATGCCACAGCTTATTTTAAATGTGCTGCTTATTTACTCCATATTAATATAATACATTAATAACCATTAATAACAATCGGTCCAATTATGAGTTTTTCTATAAAAACAAATAATTATTCATGCATATTATAAATACATATTATTTAAATATAATATTACATAGTCCACTTATGTTTTAAATAGCATATTCTAATTTATAAAAAATCAACTGACTATATTCTAAAGCAACCTTAGAACGATCGGACCAAAATTGAGCATTTATCTTTATAAATTAATTAAAAATATAATTTCTATAGTACTGCGCTTATTGTTTGGGAGCTGAAAATATACATGATTGCAAATCTGAAATATATATCAACTGCATTATAGCTGAATAACCATATATAGATATATTTTTTCATGTCATCATATGCCAGCCACTGCAAGAGTATGCAGCCTTCGGTGCTCCGAAGCTAACGTTACGTTCTAGTCTCTCACTCACATGCAACAGCAAGCTGGCTGCTATGAAACTGAGGCCCTGGCAATAGCCAACCTCGCTGTCATGGACGGCATACGCTTTGGACACCTTGAACAGGGCATCCTGACCAGAGCCGCCGCTCTCCTTGAAGCATTTGTGCGCCGGAAACGTGCGATGTATGTCGCGCTGTATGACTGTCTCGCACTTGGTTTCCTGCGATAAATATAGATGATATACATATAAACAATTATTAATCAATATAAACCACACGGCGCATGTTACTCACTTTGGTGATCAGAATCTTGTACTTGTCATTCATTTCAACTTTACCCTCGACATTCGCCAGCTTCTGCCAGATCTTCTCGCGCAACGCCTCCGGCACGCCCAGGCGCACCAGAGGCGCCAGATTCTTGGGCCGCTTCTCGCCATCCCATTCGCGCAGTATGGGATCCCACTCATCGAGCGTGTCCTGCGAGCAATCCTTGGACACTTCACCCGTGCCGCTGAGCAGCGGCTCATCGCCATCGCTGCTGTAGTCCGTGGGGCAATCATCCTCGATGGAGGCTATGGACGAACTGCGCACAATGCGCGACAAATTATTCATGCCGAGCTTGAGCAGCGAGGCGGAGCCCTGCTGCCCGCTGCCCTGATCGGTGATCTCCTCCGAGGGATCGATGCTGTTCACCTTCCAGTTGAGCTCATCGGTGCGCTTCAGATGCAAGTAGAAGCGCAGCGTCATCGGCCGCTTGGACATGAAGTGATCCATAATGCGCATCTCACTGGCCGACTGAATCGTCACCGGCGTCTCGATGACGAAGCGCACCGGCTCCTCGATGCCGCGCATCACAATGTCGACGGCAACAGTAAGATTCGTCTTGGACGTCTCCATGTTCAGCTGCTCGAATGCCTTGGCCTTCCACTCGGCACGTATGGCATAGGCATTGAGGCAGGTGCTCACGCTGTCCGCCTCGCTGCCGGTGCCCTGTGCCTGCGGCACGTAGCTCATGTTCAGCATATCGATGAGATGCATATCCTTCTGGGCGACCAGCTTGCCCGGTGCGACCAGCACGCCGAAGCAGCGCTCAATGTACAGCGGCTGCAGCACATTCGAGGCGGTCTGCTTGACTGTGATGCACACCTCCTTGTCCGTGTTGGCGCGCAGCTTGAAGCAGCCGCGATCGCGCGGCACAGCCGCGAACGAGTTCTTGGCCACGCGTTCGCGTATCTCCAGCGACACGATGAACTCATAGCCGGCGGTGTTCAGTGGATTACCGCTGACATCCGATGTCACCGAGTTGGCCATGTCCACGGCGGAGGTCAGGCTGCAGCTCATGCTCGGTGCGTACGTCTGAAAGGCTTTCTGAAAGCAGGCTGCAGGCAAAGAGGGAATATGGTCAGACTATCTCTCCCTGTGTGTCTGCTATTGCTACTCACCGCTCACTTGGTTGACCGCCTCGGGTATATGGCAACGAAATACATGGCACTGGAACAGCGCATCGCCGTGCAGCCAGGTAAAGGCGAAGCAACCATTCTCAACGGTGTCCACGGGCCCGCGATAATACAGTATAATACTCGATATCTCATATGTGGCAATTATCGTATTGCTCTCGGCGTCGTGCAATCTATAATAAGTAAAACAATCAATTGAATTACAATTGCCAATATTTGTTAAAGGTTGAGCTGAACTATATAACTGATCCGGGGGGGTTTACCTAACAGGTGTTAGAGTGCACAAAGCTGTGTAAACAAGCGTTAACAGTGTTACAAAAGACTGTAAACTGTTAAGGTAAAGGCAAATTGCAACGACTTGTTTACAGTGGCTAAACATGCCATGTTAACTCTAACAGCAGCTACTAGCTTAAACAACTAAATAAAGGCAGAAAAAGAACTGTGGGCTTAACATGCAATGTTAATACTAACAGCAGCTACTAGCTTAAACAACTGAAGACAGAAAAGAACTGTAGAGTAATTATATATAATTATTATATATGTAAATGCACAGCAGTCAGTCGGCTTAGCATGCAAAATAAAGAGAAAAAATTAGAGTAAACACTCAATAGCGCTTTAACTTTAATTTGCCAAACAACTGTAAGAATGCGCACAGCTGAATAAACAAGGGCAAAGATAACTTTACAGTATGTTAACTCTAAGTCTGCAAATGTCAGTCGCATACAGCGGCTTAGCATGGCATGTTAACTCCAGCAGCAGCTACTAGCTTAAAGAACTAAAAAATACAGACATAAACTTTTTAGTAATTATATGTGTAAATGCACAGCAGTCACGGCTTAATATGCAAAATAAAGAAAAAAAAGTAGAGTAAAAAACTCAATAGCGATTTAACTGTAGTGTGCCAAGCAATTGTAAGAATGCGCGCAGCTGAATAAACAAGAGCAAAGATAAATTTATAGTATGTTAACTGCAAGCCTGCAAATGTCAGTCGCATACAGCGGCTTAGCATGGCATGTTAACGCCATCAGCAGCTTTTACGCTCTTATACAAAATCAAAGCTGTTAAACATGCCTACGGACATGCCTTAGAAATGACTGATAAAAAAAAACAACGCAAAGCGTATATAATAATAAAGCGAAAATTAGATATGCTATGATTCATTATGCACTTACACAACCAGGCCATCGGAACAGTTGGGTATGCTGACGGTAATCTTGAGGCCGACGGATTTGGAGCCGCTGTTAAGTTCGCTCATGATGCGATACACATCTGTCTCCGACTTGGGCGCATTTATGTTGGCTGCACCCAGGTAGGTGACCCCTGCGAATATAGTGCAGCCCTGGTCGATCTCTGAAACTGGCGAAGGTAGGCAAATTAGAGAGCAGACCAGGGGGGATACTCACACTGGCACTTACCCTCCTCATCGGTTGTGTCGCCCTTCTCAGGCTTCATGGCGTCCTGCTTCTCCTCAATGCACGCCGGACTGGCATCGATGCAGTCATAGAAAACGGACTGACCCACACGATTGTGCTCCGAGTTGGAGGCATCCTCCGACTCGTCGCAGGCCTTGGGCGAAAACATGCATTTGAAGCGCATCTCGTCGGAGTCGCCGCCTGCCGCTGCCGTTTGCGTTTTGCCTGCAGCCAGCGGCAATGTTAGCGATTTCTGTTGTTGCTGCTGCTGCTGTTGTTGCGACTGTTGTGGCTGCTGCTGTTGTTGCTTTTGCTGTTGTGATCGCGTCTTATCGCTGACAGCTGCAAATGTTAATTGGCAATTATGACAATGTGTTTGCTTCGAAGTCGAATTCGAACTCGAATTCGAATGTCGTATGTGAAACGCAGTGGTGGCAAGCTTAACTCTTTTGTTTTTGTTTTTTTTTCAGTTGTTTTTTATTGCTGCTTTTTGTTTGTGTTGTTGCCATGACAGCATTGGCATGCTAGGCAGCCGCACGCCACGATAAGATTGCGCAAGGGGCTTACCGGGAAGAGGCTTTAAATGGCGCGCGAGCTGCGCCCTAACAGTGCCTGCGTCTGTCTGCGTCTGTTGCGTGTGCGTGTGCCTGTGCGTGTGTGTGTGTGTGTACAGCTGGCTGGCTACCGAGCAACTGCGCGCTGGCAACTTTAGCTTTTCTTTAGCGCATTCTATGCATGCTTGATTGGCTGTGGCTGTGGTTGTGCTTGTGCTTTTGCTTACTCACCGCTTCGCTCCAGCTGCAGATCCCGCAGTGCGTCCGTCATTTCGTGCTTGATGTCGCTCAGATTGCGATTGTGCGCCATGTCCAGCGTGGGCGAGCGATCCCCACCAGCGCCGGCAGCGCCCACTGCCGCTGCTGCTGCCAGCGTGCTCAGCGTTTCGCTTACTGCGCTGCTGGCTGCAGCGGGTGCCAACTGCTCCAGCGGTGTGGCCACATTGCTATCGGTGACAATTTCGTACTCGCCGCTGGTGGTTATCGATGACTCCGAGGACTTGGTGCTCAGATTATCATCCATTATGCAGTATGTGTGTGTGTGTGTGTATGTCGCTCAAGGTTGTCTTAGGTCCGTGTTGTCTGTGTGTGTGTGTGTGTGCCACGAATTTATTTCGTCTTGTTTATTTGTTTATGTATTTGTTGTTGTTGTGGTTTTTGTTGTTGTTGCTGGCTGCTTACGAATTGCGCATTTTGCTGTCGTTGCTATTTTTATGTATTCGCAGTCGATGCAAGATTTTCGTCAATTTTCAATGCAGCTCCACTCCATTGTTTGGCTTTTGCCTTTAATCGATGACGAATCGGAACGTTTCTGGGGGGCGTCAATTGGACTGCATCAGTGTGCGTGCTTGTGTGTGTCTGTGACACAAAAACTACACTACACTCTCGCAGGGTGGCGCTAATGTCGTCGTTCTGTTGTATTTGGGGTCAATAGTTGCCTTCTCTCCGCACTATGTATAGATTTTTTTTGTTTACATATTTTCGCCGTGTTGGTTAGCGCTGCGCATTGCGCAAGTGTTGGTAGCTGTTGCAAAAACTAGTGTTGCTCTTCAGCTGCAGCACGACAGGACGAATGAAAGGATCTGCTGCATTTGCAGACGCATACATTATTGACATAACTTGATATAAGCTATGCGTGTCACAATGATTTCAGAATTATGCACTATATTTGCACTCAAATGCAGCTATTGTTGTTGCTCTGCAGCTTTTGTAATCTGCAGATTACTTCACTTCACTTAATCCCACAATTTATCGGGTCAACTGTAGAATAATCGATACGGTGACAGGCACTTTAGCAACACTGCACGCACTTTTACAGCACTCAGAAAAGCAATCGATAGTTGCGTTGCAATAACAAGCGCTGTGCAGTTCTTGTAATCTACTTTAGATTACTTCACTTAATCCCACAATTTATCGGCTCAACTGCAAAATAATCGATAAGTCGCCAGGCACTTTAGCAACACTGGTCAACTGCGCGCACTTTTACAGCACTTGGAAAAGCAATCGATAGTTGTGTTGCAATAACAAGCGCTTTGCAGTGCTTGTAAACTGCTTTAGATTACTTCACTTAATCCCTCAATTTATCGGCTGAACTGCAAAATAATCGATTAAGCGCAAGGTACTTTACCAACACTAGCCGTTTGCGCGCACTTTCACAGCACTTGGAAAAGCAATCGATAGTTGCGATAGTCTTACCGCGCTGCCTGACCAAAAAAACGTGCGCGTGCTTGGTTTCGTTGTGATTTTTTAACCATTTCCCAAATTCCTATCAACTTGTCAGACACAATTCCAACCGCTGCACAATGTGGCCCCGATTTGGCATTAAAATTGGTAACAGCACCCTCTGCATTGCTTATGTAAGGGCCGACGGCAAGGCCGAAGTAATTGCGAACAAACAGGGCGATCGCGTCTCGCAGGCCTGCCTGCTCTGGAACGGCGATGCGGAAATCGAGTGCGGCCTGACGGCCAAACAGAAGATGGCCACGCGGCCCAAGCAGGCCGTGGCGCACAGTTTCCAGCTGCTGCAGCCGCAGTCGGCGCTCGGCGAGGACAAGCTGGCGAGCGCGCTCAAGGAGGTGCCCTGCGACTTCGACAAGGAGGCGTTCGTCTTTCGCATGGAGCACACGATACCGTCCGAGAAGGAGGATCAGGACGACAAGATCGTCAGCCGGGAGCTGAGTGCATTTCAGGTCACCGAACAGCTGCTGCGCGCCGAACTGGAGCTGGCGCGGCAATACCACAGCGATAACGAGCAGGCGCCCATCGCGGTGCTCTCCATACCGAGCTACTATCCCCCGCAAGCCGCGCAACTGCTCTCGGATGCGGCCGCAGCGGCCGGCTTCCATGTGGCCCAGGTCATAGCCGAGCCCACGGCCGCGGTGCTGTGCTACAAAATCGGCGAGGAGCCGCTGCTCGAGCAGCCGCAGCCGCGGCGCCAGCACGTGTTGACCATCAAGTGTGGTGGACTCTATAGCGACTTCGCGCTGTATGCCGTGCAGAATGGCTACTACATTGAGCTGGCCACCTACGGACCGTACCCCATCGGCGGCCGACAGTTCACCGAGGCCCTGGTGCAGTTCATCTGCGAGGAGTTCAAGCGCAAGTACAAACTGGATCCGCACGAGTCGCGCCGCTCGCTGGCCAAGATTCGCACGGCGGCGGCCAACTGCAAGCACATACTGACGACGCTGCCGTCGACGCAGCTGTACATCGATTCGCTGATGGACGGCGTGGACTTCAATGCGCAGATGTCGCGTGCTCGCTTCGAGAGCCTCATACAGCCCGTGATCAATGGGTTCATGCAGCAGCTGGGCGAGTGTGTGGAGCGTGCCCAGCAGGCGCATCCGGAACTGCAGCGCATCGATGACATTGTGCTGCTGGGCGCCACCATGCAGATACCCAAACTGCAGGCGGCAGTGGCGGCACGCTATCCGGACGCCAAGCTGCACAACAGCCACTCCACGGACGAGGTGGTGGCCATTGGCTGTGCCCGCCAGGCGGTCTTTCTGCTCGATCCGCAGCAGGCGCAGCTGCAGAAGGCCGACGAGTGTGTGCTCGTCGAGGATGATCTGTATATCTGGCATGGCAACGACGAGTCCAATGCCAAGCTGGTGCTCAGCAAGGGCAGCATACTGCCGGCCAAGATCAAGGTCGCATTGCCGCAATCCGCTGGCGAGGGCGACGCCATCGATGCCTTGGCCTCGTTCAAGCTGCGCACCGGCCAGAGCGAGATACTCGCACGCCTGCCCGACACGACGCCCACCATAGACGACGGGCTGTTCCAGCTGGAGGTGGAGGTCGACTGGGACGACAAGGATGGCAACATTGTGCCACTGGTGCGACTCCGTTGTATGTGAACCCGATCCTTTAGTCTATTTATTGTTGGTAGCCCAATACACTTACGTACGTAATAAATTCAAATGCTCTTCAATCAAGCACACGACGCTGCTCTTCTCTATTTACTGATCCTACCGAGACTATATATATATATAGAAACTTATGCTAAAACTCCATGGATTTGCTCTTGAAGTTGCGCTCGAGCTTACGCAGGAACTCCTCGAAGACGACGACGCCCTTGAACATGCTCGTCTTCTTGTAGTCCTTGATGCGACTCTTGTCCTCGGGTGCATCCATGTAGCTCTTGGTCTTGTCATCGTACGCATTGATCTCCTGCAGCAGCTGCGAGATCGTCGGCACCGTCGTCGGATCAAATTTGGCCGCTGCACTGGCGCTGAAGGGCAGGCAGACCTTGCCCGTCGACGGATGTATACAGAAGGGTGACTTCAGCAGATGATTGAAGCCCTTCGTAACGTTGATGTCGAGGCGCGGATAGAGCAGGCACAGCTGCACCTCCTGCACAATGTGCTTGAGCTTACGGCTCCAGGCATTGGCGGCGCTGGTACGCATCGAGTTGGCATAGCGCACGAAGCTCTCCCAGATCAGTCGGGAGTGCGTGCCATCCTCGTGCGTCTTCTGCAGATACGCCTCCAGTTCGCTGCGTGCGCCCTCGTCGCCGATCATCTGCAGCAGTTTGCCCACGCCCTTGGGCGTGCCAAAGAGATTCTGATCCTCGAGCACAATCTCCTCGAACATAGGCTCCACGATCTTGAGCGCGCGCCGCAGACTGTGATGCGGTCGATCGCCCAGCTGCACGCGTGCTGCATTGTTCGTGTAGCTAATCACGTTCAGGTACTCCGCCACAGCGGCACGAGCGCGTGCATCCAAATGCCGTGCCGTATGATCGCACACCCAGCAATGTATGCCACGCCGGCCCGAGAAGATCCACAGCATGTGCTCGAAGCCGAAATCCTCGCGCAGCGCTGCGTCCAGCACACGCGCCGCCAGCACCATGAACTTCCAGCACTTGAGGCACATGCCCGCGCCCGAGCAGCAGTTGCGTATCTCGTCGTAGTCCGTCGCATCGATATCGAAGACCAGCTCACGCTGCACCGGCGTCAGGCCACCGGGCACAGTGCGGAAGTTCTTCGGCCTGGTCGAGAGCACGGCGCCAATGTCGATCTTGTAGGGATTGCGCGAGCAGATCTCCTTCTCCAGCTCGGCCTGCGTCTCGAAGCACAGATACCGTATGTAGATGTCGTCGTGCAGCGTGAACGAGATCTCACGGTTCACAAAGATGTTGTCCTCGGCTAGGGTGGAGAAAGGTTATAGGGTTAATAGTACTCGTGGGGTTAGAGGGTTAATAGTACTCTTGGGGTTAAAGGGTTAATAGTACTAGTATGAGCTCTTAGTATGAGTACTAGCTACTCACAGTGACCGTAGTTAAGCCAGCGATAGAAGGGCTCGTGCGGAAAGAGGCGTCTGTAGTAGACGGGCAACATGTCGGGCAGCATGTTGGCATCGAACTCGGGCACCTTCTTCGGCTCCGGCGCCTGCGGTTCCTGCTCTGCGTTTAGTTCCGGCATTTTGAGCTGTCATGGGGTAGAGGGAAGAACTATTAAAATCGGTCCAGCATATAATACTAGATAATTTAGCTATAGTCTATATAAACTGCTGTAGTTGGAACTCTAGCTATAACCAAGTCTAGTCTATATAGTCTAGCTGAGTCTAGTCTATATAGTCTAGCTGAGTCTAGTCTATATAGTCTAGCTGAGTCTAGTCTATATAGTCTAGCTGAGTCTAGTCTATATAGTCTAGCTGAGTCTAGTCTATATAGTCTAGCTGAGTCTTCACAGTCTAGCTGCGTCTATATAGTCTAGCTGAGTCTAGTCTATATAGTATACCTCAGTCTAGCTTATTTAGTCTACCTCTATTCCATATAGTTTAGCTAGAGTTTAAATAGTCTAGCTATAGCTAAGCTAGAGTGTATAGTCTCTGTAGTTTAGCTATAGTCCATACAACTTAGCTATAGACTATATAGTTTTACTAGGCTACAGTCTAAATAATTTAGCTAAAGTCCCGATAGTCTATGTGTTTCAACTGTCATGTATACGAGGTCTGTCCGAAAAGTATCCGACCTGCAGTTATTTTTCGGCGCCAGTGTTAGTCTTAAAATTTTCCAAAATTTTGGTATAATAAGACTTTATCAGTCGGGTACTTTTCGAATAGATCGCTATTTTCTATAGTATAACGTTTATATACAGTCTAAGCTAAGCTTAGTATAGCTATAGTCAATATGTATTAGCTTAATAGCTTAGCTATAGCTAGAGTTCATAGCTTAGCCAAAATCTACCATATATAATTTAGCATATATAATTCAGCTATAACTTAGCCAAATTTTATAAAATTTATCATTATTCTATATAGTTTAGATATGAGCATGTGTCTATATAATTTATTTATAGACTATAGCCTCGCTGTAAACCTGTTCATACTCCTCATGCATTAAACAGGGTTATATTAACATGCTGCAAATGTATGTAACAGGCAGAAGAAGGTGTGGCAGACCATAAAATTTAAAAATATGCGGTAGCCAAGTCGATTTCGGCTTGTTTAACTGTCCGTTTGTCCGTCTGATTGTAGAAACGCCTCGTTCTCAGCAATTTGAAGTCAAAAAGAGACCAAATTTGAGTTTATTTTTTATTATATACAGATATGTTAATAGGGTGAATGGTATCCAACAGTCGAGTGCACACAGCTGACGTTTTCTTTACTTGTTGCGCTTACACTTCGCTCACGCTTCTTACTTATGCCAAGTCCAATACGTCGCACTATGCGTCATACCCCTAGTAAAAACTCAAATAAAACCCACTGGCATTTGTCTTTTTTTGGAAACCTTATTACTATATTTATATAGATTTTTTTTGTTGCTTTTTGTTTCTTTTTCAAAGAGAAATACACGTTTTGAGCTTAAAATATTTAGATATTTTAACGACATGCAATTGAAAAGTACTTGGCTAATTAATTGTCAATAATCGAATGGATCGCGAGAGCTAACACAATGGAATAGTGGATAGTAGATCGCGGAAAGAGAATATATATGGTATATATATATATATATATATAATATATGTATGGTCGGTGATTTTGATAAATTTGCTTAGATATAGAGAGTCTGCTATACATGTAGCTGTGTATATATAAATGTGTGTAGGTGTGTTGGTGTGTGTGTGTGTGTGGGTGGCTGTTTATAGCTAGATGTAAAGTAACTACTAATCGTTCGTATCTCTAATGTTAGATCATTTTTGTTGTTGCCTACAGCTAAATATATATATATATATATATATATGTATATATGTAAATCAAGCGGCACACGCACACGCAGACACAGCAATCACGCACACATACTAAACTCTAACACACACACACACACACAGTGCTGCATTAGGCGACAGTCAGGCGTATGTCCTGCATCTTGTGCTGCTGCCAGGAGTGCGCCGGCTGTCGCGGCGGTGCAGTGTTGTAAAGCGTCACAGATGCAATATGATTGTTGGGCATCACTTCGAAGATCAGATCCTGATAGCCATAGCAGAAGGTCGAGCCAAACGGATTTGCCGTATTCGTTGAGCTCGCGCGATGCAGCACAACGGGACGCTCCGACGTGGCCAACGAGCCGCTGATCTCATCCCATTTGGTATAGGCAGTTATATTGACATGATCATGCTTGCTCTCGCTGCCGGCATGATGATGATGCTGCTGCAGGTGCTGCTGGTGATCGGTCTGCAGCTGGAACTGAAACTCACAGCGATGGTACATATTGAAGTTGAAGTGGCCCGGATAATTGGTGTGCAGTATGAACTTCTTGCAGGTCTGGGTGCGCGCATCGAACAACACATCGATGCCGAGCGTGAAGTAATTGAAGAAGATGTCGCTGCGCTTGCTCTGCACCTGGCGATTCACGCTCGAACTGTGTATCTTCATCTTGTCCTCGCTCTTGAAGAAGATGCGATTGGGTGCACCCAGACTGGTGGCCACATCCTCGCAGCTATCGCCGAACAGCAGCTCGCGCGTGAAGCACTGGCGACGCGGTTCCAGCGCACGACCCGAACCCTCCGTGAAGAGTTTCAGCTTCAGACCCTTCGTATGGCCGTACACGCTGCGCAGCACCGTCGCCGATTCCAGATACATTTGCCGATAGTAGCAGGCCAGCGGCAGTGATGGTGCACGATTCTCGGCAACATTGCTGCCTGCATACAGTGACATCTTACAGACAACGGGCGAGGCGCCATTGAGGAAGACCAACGAGCCGAGGCCATGGCCATAGCCCGAATGCAGTTTGCTGTCGACGGGAAAGTAGAAGCTCAGGCCACGAAAGTGCAGAGCGAAGAGCTGCTTGGCCGCATCGTAGACACCCGGATGGGTGGCACCGAACGAATGCTCGATCTGCTCGATGCTGGGCAGCACTTCGGGCGAATTGAAATAGACGCCGCAGTATTTCAGCTTCACCAGTTTCATGTTGAACACTTCGATGGTTTTCAGACGCTGCACAACCGGATCGTAGATCAGACGCAGTCCGTCCTGTGGCAGATTTATGATGATGTCCACGCCCAGCGGATCCTTGTCCGAGTACAGCACCTGTACGCCCTTGATGATGCCCACCTGCGACTGGATGATCGCAATGGCCTGCGAGAAGTGCATGCCCAGCACGAACTCCCAGGCATCGCAGCCCACCGAGATTTCGGGCACTATTTCCAGGTCCAGCATTTTTTCTCCTGTGGCAAACAAACACACACAGACACACACACACAAATTTAGACGCTGTTTATGTTGCGTATATTTTGCCACCTTACTGACCTTGATATGTGTGAAATCAGCTGCGACCCACGAAAATATGCGCAATTTCGTCTTGTTTTCGTGTTATTGTTGTGTCTGTTATTTGTGCGAGTCCGTTGTTACTTCTCCTCTTCTCTCCTTTGCTCCCTCCTTCTGCTTCTTCGTCTGCGTTGTTGTTGCTGCTGCTGCTGCTGCTGCAAGCGCTGTTTATCGTGTTTTTATTCTTGCTTTAGTGCTGCACGTTGCGTAAACTTGTTACTTTGCGCGTACTACAATTAATCGTGCTGTTTAGCGTTGTGTTTTTTTTTTTAAGTCTATTGTCGTTTTCTAATACACACTCCGAACAAAGGCAAAAAAAAGGCAAATGCGCAGCAGAAATACAAATGTAATGTAATAACAAAGTCACGGTGTTGCCAGACCGTCTGAACAGCTGTTCGCTCTGTTTACAAAAGCTGCACAGCTTAATGACTTTGTTTATCTCACTTAAATTAACTATAGTTATAACTAACTACATGGCCATACAATACGTAGCCTTTTAATGTTTAATAATAACTTTAATTCGCTTGCTACTGCCAGGTGGCAACACGCTGTTAGAACGCAACAGCTGTGCGGAGCAGCTGCCAAGCAGTTTTGGCGCGCTTTTTTTTGCTATATTGTGTGCTTACCTTGCGTGCTTTATTCGGTATGATTTCGCTGTGCAAACAATTTGCGGTAGCGCACTTTAACTTTAGCTTTCAATAGGTGCAGTTTATAGCAATTATAACAAGATAATTAACAAAAAACACTGTTTCACAAAAAGCTGCAAATTCACGCGCTGCGCTCACAACTATAACCAGTGTGACCAGAGCAGATTTGCTGCGAAAATGCTAAACTGTTAAGTAACAGCGCGCCAAAGTGAGTAGAAAGCAGTAGTTTTACAGAATTCGCTCAGCTACAGCGCGCCAAAAGTAATAAAAGCAAATTCGTTTCGCTGTTTTGTAAAATTTATGCAGTAATACTAATTACAGTTTACAGTATACAAAATCACACGCATTGAACACCCTTCTCCGGACAGGGTGCACCGCACTTGGTGCACGTAAAATTTGCGTCCGTCTGCACATTCGCACTTAAACAGTAGTAACAATAAATATGCCCACAGCCCATGTGATGCGGCAGCGTGGGACGCTCGCCGCAGTAGGTGCAAGTGGTATTCGCCAGTAACTTGGCCGCCACGGGCTCGCGGCTAATGCTCTCGCGTCGCCAGCCCGCCTGACCCTCGCCAAAGAAGCCCGACTTGAGCAGCCTGTGGATCTTGCGGAAGTTGATGATTGGCAGCAGCAGCCCCAGAATTTCCTGTAAGTGTAACTGTTAATACTCTCACACGGTTAGGGCGCTGTTAGCACTCACCATAAAGCCGCCCCAGAGCAGCTCACGCGTCAGGTACTTGTAGCCAATGTCGCGTCTTTGGTTATTGCGCAGACTAATATAGTCCAGGCCCAGCATGAAGTCTATCAGTGTGGGCTTCCGTCCCGTCTTCAAGAAGCGGAAATAGTTGAGCACGTTCAGCACCAGTGCGCTGTTCTCAGCCCACGTTATGGCCTGGCTGAACCATTCGACGCGCCGGGAGAGGCGTCGCTCCTCCCAGCTCTTCACATAGCCTGGCAGCACAGTGAGTGCGAAATGCAGCACCAGGCGCGACACCGTCAGCTTTTCCGCATCGTAGGCGAGCACCAACAGCTGCTGGCCAAAGGTGGAGCAGCGTTTGCCAACGGAGCCGAACCAAATGGCCGATTGTATAAGCAGGTCCAGTTCTGGTTGGATTTTGATAAACAACACGGGCTAAGGTCGAGATAAGCTACATATATTTAGGCCATCGTTTTATCGAACTGCTTCTTGACCTACCGATATGGCCTGCAGGTTCTCCAGCAGATTATCGCGTATCATGCGCGTTATGTCTTTGTTCAGGTAAATGGCATCCACCTGCGAATTGCATCAACTATAAGCTTTATTTGATGCACATATTCGTTGGCTTACCTGATTCACGCGCGGCACATATTTATTCTTGGCCAGCATTTTGTTTACTTGCGGCCTCTTCGCATTTGCCCGTTTGTACTATGCCCCTGTTGTTATCATAGTGTCTATGCAGTTATGTTGTGTGTACACACTGTCAAACGTCTGTAAACTAACAGTGTTGCTCCACACGCAGGCATAGCGACTCCACAGTCTTCGGTTAACAGCTTATGCAGTTTGAGAGAGTAGCAAAAGTCTGTAAGTTAACAGTATTGCACCACACGCAGCCATAGCGACTCCACACGCACCGATTAACAGCTTATGCAGTTGGTGACAGTAGCAAAAGTCTGCAAACTTACAGTATTGCTCCACACGCAGCCATAGCGACTCCACACGCGCCGATTCACAGTTTATGCAGTTGGTGACAGTAGCAAAAGTCTGTAATCTAACAGTGTTGCTCCACACGCAGCCACAGCGGCTCCACACACGCCGATTAACAGTTTATGCAGTTAGTGACATCAGCAAAAGTGTGTAAAATAACTGTGTTCCTCCATTTACTCTGATAAAAAGTTTTCCCTGCTCTATTTCAACTTCGTCAGACAGTTTGATCTCATTTGCACAGTATTATTCAGTCATATTGCATTTTCCGTTTGTACTATTCGCATTTTTTATCCTGCTGTTGTAACAGTCTGTTAACCAATTTTGTTACTCCACACGCAGCCCAAGCGACTCCACACTGGTCGGCTAACAGTTTTAAATACACTGCCAAACAGTATTTCGATTTTGTCAGTGACTTTGCTCAGAGTATTTTGAACTCACGTTGAATGCAACTTGTTAAGCTCATTATTTATTTCAAATATAGTATTTGTTTTTTTTTATTTGCTCCTGACCAATTAGGAAGCAATGCGCATTACGCAGCCTTATGCAATTTCAATCGCAACAAATATCCAACCCGTTCCGAGGCGGAAAATGTGTCTGACGATTTCTTGTAATAGCTTTTTATTGGCCTGGCGCCGCGTAAACCTGTTGGACATGTCAAAAGATTTAGACATAAAAGCATAAATAGAGGCAAACGTTCGCAGAGTGCAAGTTCAATGCTTGCCATAACCATACAGTGAAATTTCGCAATTTGATTTGATTTTATAAAAAGTACATAATTCACGTTTTTTTATTACACAATTTACAATTGATTCGTTTGTTTGTTTTTGTTCTCTGTAACAAATTTTAAACATAGATGAAGTTTCATATGTATGTATGTGTATGGTACAGATGTACATAGATACTCGTTAAATTCGTTGTCTGAGTGGAATGAACTAGCGTTAAGTAGAGATGGAATTCCTAGCTAGATGCTGACTAGGAAATAGATTCAAGGAAACAGATTGTAGATTGAGGTGACAGTATTTAGAGTATTAGCATTAGTTTAAGTGGAAAAGTATATTCGCTATCACAGAAATAAAATACGATATAAGAATGATATATGAGTATTATGAAGTATACAAGTATAATGCAATGCCATTATATAGTGTCGAGTGTCCTAATTACGAGATATGAAGCTGATTTACACGGATCGATCGTTCGTTCTTTCATTCTATCTTTCTGGGTGAAATGTGTGTGTGCTTGTGTGTTGGAGATGAAAAGCTCATTTTCTTTCTTAGCAAATTTGGCTAACTCTAGAGGGCATAGTCTTGTGCGATCGCACCTAGTAGTGATGATCGTGATGCTCGTGGATTTCCTCGTGATGGTGCACTGGCGCCGTCTTGTGCACCACGGCGTTGAAGCCATTGTGCTTGTCCGCGGTGTAGTCGACGGTGCGAATGGAACCGTCCGGCTCAACCAGCGAGTACTGACCCTTGACAGTGTCGCCGTCGCGGGTCTCGTGCTGTGACTTCACGTCGCCGGTGTGGAAGTCGTTTACGCCGTACTTGAAGGCATATTTGGGCGGCGCCTGCGATAGGTATGAGAGAGAACGAGAGGGAGACAAAGAGAGGGTGATCATTAGTAAGTTTAGTATGTCCGTTTGTCCGTTTGTCTGTTGCAACGCAGACAGGTCTCTCAGTTTTGAAGCTATCTTGTTGGAACTTGGTACAAATAGTTATTTATGCTGCAAGCTGGGTTGGACCCATGTATCGTACAGCTGCCTTAGGACCTATCGGCCTATTTTTGTTATTTATCAAGATATAGTAACCAAATGCATCACATTAAATTGTACTGCTCCTAGCATTCTGTCAGAATTTAATCGAACTTACGTAGTAGTCGACATGCTCGTCCTCGTGGTGATGATCCTCCACCTCGTAGTGGGGGCTCTCATGTCCATGCTCTTCGCCCAGGGAGATGCGCTCAATCTGATGCTGATGCTCGTGTCCATAGTCGTGCACGGGCTCAGCCAGATGCTCGTAGCCGCCGTGGCTCTCCTCGTAGTAGTGATGCTCCACCGGGTAGGCCAGGCTCAGGCACAGAGCCGATGCGAAAATCAGATACTGAAATTGCATAATTGGTTAGGCTAATTGTTTGTTAACATATCTCGGTTAACTCTGGTAATTAGCGTTCAGCAACCACAACAACAACAACAACAACGTTCGTGGAGTGTGCGAAAAACCTGCCCGCATAGACGGTTTTCCTTTCTTTTATTTTTTTGGGGGGCTTATTGAATACTTAATGAAGTGTTAGTTGAGCGCTTGCTTAGCGGTTTCTCTGCTTCTTTCGTTTTGCTACTTGTTTTAATGCCTCGTTGCCTAAACCAACGCATTTACTTAGCCTGTGGTGGTTCATTGTGGTTGCCCGACT
The DNA here is from genome assembly GCA_035046045.1 of Zaprionus bogoriensis. NCBI lineage: Eukaryota > Metazoa > Arthropoda > Insecta > Diptera > Drosophilidae > Zaprionus > Zaprionus bogoriensis. Next base: position 2,573,252 of record JAWNOI010000145.1, read on the forward strand.
TTCGACTTGCGATTATCTTGCAAAATAGAGAAGCTTAACTATAATCGTTTCGTTTGCGTGATCTTTAAAAAACTATTAGATTCTTATGCAATACTGATTGTTGGCTCGATTTGAAAAGTTATGGACTAGAAAGTAGTTTGGAGTTTTTTACAGTTGTTTACTATAACTGAACTGAAAAGGGAACTATATTTAAAAACAAAAAAAAAACGATTAGATTTTAATGTGGTACTGGGAAAGTAAACTGAACTCAATATAAACATGAAAGAGAATTGATTAAAGTAAAGAAACAGTTACAAAAACTATAATTAAACCTTCTACCTACAATCAAATATATTTTAATACCAATTTTTGAAAATCTCTAGCTTGTTTGTTAAATTTATGAGCTCAAGTGGAGTTTTAGAGCTTTGTTTTTTTTTACCAAAAATAATGAAATATTGTGAACTTCAACTAAAATTTTGGCAAACTATTGATTAACTTCGTCTAAAAATTTTGAAATTTTGAAAAGAAAAGCTCAGAATAATTACAGTAAATAAACATAACCTCTCTGATATTAAATACTTAAAAAAACATATTTTTTTTTTTGAAAATCCCTGAGCTTCAGATCAAGGACTTAGGATAACATTTTCTATTTTTCTGAATAAACTTTTCACAGCACTTTGAGGATTTGGAGATTGATTATAGTTTTCAAACACTTGCACAATTGTTTAAAGCATCCTCGTAGGATACTCTTGACACTATCGTTCATGGTCAACACATATTTCCTCGATTTGTTATCCTTTGAAACTGCATCCTTTGGAAACGCTGCGCTCACCTTAAAGGCCATTTTAGAGTATGTGTTTTTGTTTTATTTTGGGGGTCTTTAAGGTGATCACCAAATGATTTTTGATTTTTGCTGGACTTATCGACGTTCCACTAGCTGCACGCAACGGGATTCCACAACTGAATAATGTGCTTGCAACGAGCCGCGGCCGCTTTTATATAGTAGGAAGAAAGTCTGTCGACGAAGACGGCGACGCAGTCGACGTTGCGGCCCGCTGCCGCAGTCAGCGCCGGCAGCAGCAACAGCAGCAGCAGCAGCAATAGAGATCTGAAATAATGTAAAACAGTTCAGTTCAGTTCAGTTCAGTTCAGTTCACTGCAATTGGGTTCAGTTGGTAACGGTAAAGTTAGGTGACGCATGCGCCAGTTAACGTTGCGAATTTTGACAGCGACAGTTTGACGTTAAAACGACGTTGGTTAATACTATTATGGCATTTGCTACTTACCCTAAGACGACTACATATCTGTATACCTATCTCTCTCTCTCTCTCCCTCTCGATTACATTGTCTTGCTGCGCTCCTCCTCCGCGTTGATCATCAAACGCAATTTGACCCAAATAATGGACTGACTTTGCCGTGATTTTGACTTGCATTGCGGCTGCTGCTGCCGCTGGGCCTGTTTGTTTTTTTTTTTTATTTCTTTGATCTTCTATCGTTTACTCTTAATGCGCTAATCGTAAATTGTAAATTGAACAATAAAATTGAGCGCAATACGTAGGCAACTTTTGTAATATTTAAGTGTTTTTCGGGCCGTTTTCTTCGCATGGATTTGAGATTTTCATTAGCTTTAGATTGTATGTACTTCAAATCAAAGTTAAGTGCAGCCAACAGCAACAACAACGACAGTAAATGAGCAGCCGCATTGAGAAATTGACCAATTATTTCGCGTCAATTTTCAATTGAATAGTCTTCTCCCCTCGCAGGGGATACCAAGTGCTAATTAGGCAACGGACCGTGTACTATGCATTTTCGGCCTGCTCTAGAAGTGGTACATATTTTCGACGATTTGTAGTCACTTTGAATTACACACATATCATTTTGTTATTTAGGGTAGAGTATACACTGACGAATGTCTCGCCTGCAATTGAGTTAATGAGCTCGTAATGCGCCTGCAATGAGTTGCAGGCCTTGAATGTTAACAATGTAAAAGTTTACAGTGTATTAACATTGGTTTCAAGCTGACACAGTCACAGGAACTGTAAGCTGATAGCTATCACTATGCTTTAATTTGTTGACGATTTTTTTAAGGCTTGAGAGAATACGAGAGCAGTGCTAGCGCAAGTACATGTATACTAAAATTTTAGAAATCGCTGCTTATATTGCAAAATTCTGGTCTTTCACTTTTCTCTCTTTATCATTTATTTACAATTTCACTGTTAAGTTTATTGTGTAAGCTTAACAGTAAATTAACAGTGCAGTCAAGCTGGAAGTTTAACATGAACTGTAAGCTTGATACTAAGCTTTGTCCTCTTGACATGTTAATGCGTCTGTAATGAGTGGCAGGAATTGAAGTTTATGCTGAGGGCTGGAAGTGTGATCTAATTAAGAATAAGATTAAACTGTGGAGAGCAAAGCTAAGCTAGCATAAGTATTATATACAGTTCTGTTGTTTTTTTCTTATTTGTACATTCTTTTTTTTTCAACTACAAGCATAACAATCACAGTCACTAACAGCGCAACCTTTAATTTCACTCTCTTTTCCATTTCTTTACAGCTCGACTGTTAAGCTCACACATACACATGAACCAACAGCTGACAGCTCTCAATGAGAAACTCTCACCACACATGTATGCATGAAAGAGAAAAGAACAAGTTAACAGCGAAGCAAATGCAAGGAAGAAAAGCAGATCATGTGCTAATGTTATTGTTGTAAGCTAACAGCTCTCACTATGCTTTGCACTGTGAGCACGAAAGAGAAAGGAACACACTAACAGCGTGTTAAAAGAAAAAGAACAGATCACGTGCTGCTCGCGCTTTAGTTTGCAGCTGTAAGCGAAAGTGTGCGTGTGTAAAGTGCGTTAAAACGAATAAAAATAAAAAAATATCGGGTTAATATTTATAGTGGTCTAAGCAAAATAAATCTAAGCACTTTATAAAAATATGTGTGTAACAAAAAACAGCAACAACTCGCGCTTAACCAACCTTTCTTTGCAACATAATCATCAGCATCTGCAGCCGTTCTCAAGCTTGAACTGAGTTTACCCTAACATGTCAGTCTGCAGGTTGATGCTCGATTAAATGCAGGCACATTTTTTTTAATTGCTATATTTAATGTCGACAACATTTGACAACGTTGCAAGGCATGACAAGCCAAACAAGCGTGGAGAGAGGGAGACAGACAGAGTAGCAGAGCGGGAGCGCGCGCGCCACTAACAGTTGAGATGAGAAAAGCAACAGAAAAAAAAAGACAAAAAAAAAACATTTTTCACGATGATTACCAATCCGCAAATCCCGAAATCAAAAAGTATTTGCACGTACCACAAGAAATATGGCGAATCAAATAAATGCTTAATTATGGTCTGTAGAGTGCCCCTACATACATATGTACATACGAGTATGTGTGTTGGCGTTGCGGCAGGTGGAAAATATAACGTAAATCAACATGCCAAAAACTCGACTTCGAGTTGAAGTTGGAGTTGGAGCTGGAGCTGGAGCTGGAGCTGAAGTTGGAGCATACCAAAAAGCCAACGTCTCTTTTTTTCCAAGACATTTTGCAATTTGGCGAAGCGACGCAAATTGAACGCAATGTTGATACAATTTTCCAGTGTGGAGTTTTATTTTCATTTCGTGCCAAATACAGCACTCCAGAAATAGTAGCTGCCGCTGCGTTGACCAGCTGAATGCCCTGCATTTTTTCTGTATGCCTGCAGGTATGTTTAAATTTAAATTCTCTTTTGATACTCTGCCTCACTGTTAACGCAGCGTCAGTGTTAATGTTAGATTAACAGTGTCTGTAAGATTTTCCGCTGTGTTAAGTTAACAGAGAAATGTAAATATAAAACTTGGCAGTATTTAGCCAAAAACTCGCCAAATACTGCTGCAGCTAAAACCGCCAAGTGAATTATTTATTACTGCACTGTTAACTTTACAGAGTCTGAAATGCCAACTTAAAATATGCAAAAACCGCTAAATACTGTTACGGCTAAGACAGCCATTAATTATGCTACCAGCAACTTATTACTTATTATAGCTATACAGAGTCTGAAATGTTAACTTAACATTTACCAAAAAACCCGCTAAATACGGCTGTTACGGCTAAGACCGCGAATAAGTATGCTATAATAAGCTAAGATTTACAGCCACATTTAGGAGCCATATGAGGTTGAAAAGCCTTGCCCCTGTTGCAGCTCGCAGTTAATATGCCCGAAAAAACATTCGAAATGGAGCGCATAACAATAACCACAATTTTCGGCTGATTTTTCTGTAAGTTGTTTGGTTTGCTGTCTATGCAAAAGTTGTCGTCATCGCCGCTGTAGTCTGTGCTCACATATTTTCATTTTGTTTGCTCATTGAAGCGTTGCACGCTGTACGTTGCCTCTTGCTGCTTTCTGCCTGCCTGCCTGCCTGCCACAGCAGGTGTTAATATTTGGTTCGATTTTTTTTTATCTGGCTTGGGCCAGCGCATGGTTAAGCTTAGTTTAGTTTAATTTTTTCTGCTAGCCACTCAATCAATTTCCACTCGCCTGAAGCGCACGAAAAGTGAAAAGTCAAAAAGCGACTTGCAACTCGCTGCATTGTGGGTATGTGGCACAGCTGCCGGTGGTGCTGCTGGTGCTGCAGTTGCTGTGGGTTGCTGCTGCTGCTGCTGTCGTTGTTGCTGCTGCTGCTGCTGCTGCTGTGCTGCACGGCAATTACCTAGTAACTCATATTTACCGTTGGACATTTAGTACATGCATTAAGTGCGGCTGCTGTGCATGTGCAACATCGCAACTTGTACCCGCAAGCAGGCAGTCAACTGCCTTAGTAACAGGAACAGCAGCAGCAACCACAACTTTTGTCTTATTGTTTCATATTTATTTGGACTCTGGCCTCCTAACGAGCCCCGCACAGACGCGTGCATCTTTCCAAAGTTGTCGTGGGAATCGTTGCTGTTGTTGTTGTTGTTGTACTTGTTGCAAGCTTATCCTTTTATGCAGCCAGCTTGCGCAACAGCAACCATTGTTGTTGTTGCTGTTGCTGCTGCTGCTGATGTCGTTGCACGTAATTGAAAATTGCATTTTGGCTGCCTAAGCGAGAAAGCCTTCGAGCCATGGCATAATTTGATTGGCTGCAATTCATATTCATTTATTTGAAGGCAATGCACATCAGCAGCAATTGCTTTTTTTTTCTCTTCGCAGCACACAGCACACGCAACGTTAATGAGCCCGCTGCTGCCCCTACGTCTCCCGCCTCTCAGCGGCACGCAGTGTCGAGTCGCTGCAGCACATTGAACTTAAAATATCGCCTGCGGCTAGCGGCAACATCAACCAAGCAGCAAGCAAGTTGTCAGCGTGAAGTGCGTGCGAGTGCTGCGGAGAGGTAGAAGAAGCAGCAGCAGTAGCAGCAAGCCGCTGGCTAACGTGGCGTATGAGTGTTAGAGTAGAGAGAGGGAAGTTGGAGCTAGAGTTTCAGAGAGGGAGAGAGAGAATGGAAAGAGGTAGAGATATTTTTAGATTTAGAGTGGTATTTAGGGATGGCAAGGGATAGCAAGACAGAGAGAGAGACAGAGAGAGATAGAGAAATAAAGAGATAAAGAGATATAGAGAGATATAGAGAGATAGAGAGATATAGAGAAATATGGAGATATAGAGATATAGAGAGATAGAGAGATAGAGAGATAAAGAGACAGATAGAGAGATATAGATATAGAGAGATAGAGAGATATTGAGATATAGAGATAGAGTTAGAGATAGAGATAGAGATAGAGATAGATAAAGAGAGATAGAGATAGAGATAGAGATAGAGATAGAGATAGAGATAGAGATAGAGATAGAGATAGAGATAGAGATAGAGATAGAGATAGAGATATAGATAGAGATAGAGATAGAGATAGAGATAGAGATAGAGATAGAGATAGAGATAGAGATAGAGATAGAGATAGAGATAGAGATAGAGATAGAGATAGAGATAGAGATAGAGATAGAGATAGAGATAGAGATAGAGATATAGATAGAGATAGAGATAGAGATAGAGATAGATAAAAAGAGATAGAGATAGAGATAGAGATAGATAAAGAGAGATAGAGAGATGGAGAGATATAGAGATATAGAGATATAAAAAAAGAGAGATAGAGATAGATAAAGAAAGATAGAGAGATAAAGAGAGAGAGTGAGAAAGACAGAGAGAGGGAGTGATAGAGAAAGAGGGAACGGGAAAGAATTAGGTACAGTGCAACTAATAAATGTAAGAGCTGAGAGATATTAGGTGAGAGAATGGAATAGAGAGTTTGCGTAGAGAGAGAGAAAGGAATTAGAAATTATTTGGGTTATTATATCGTATAATATATTTAAAATTAAATATTTAATTTTTAGAGTAATTACTAAAAAGCGAGACAGGGTAGAGGTAGAGGTAGAGGTAGAGGCAGGGTAGGAGAAGTACCTAGGAAGCACCTACCAATCTCTAATGTTTTCTGTTAGCTGTAGGAAACTTGTGGTAAAAAGCTTTCAAATCAAGTGCGTAAAAGCGAGTTGCTTCTACTATATAATGGCTACGGGAAGAATTTTCCAAAAGTAAATTTGATCGCCCAAAGATGACCTGGCGCCGTAAAGCACTCCTAGAAATGTCCCGGGAAAGCATCAGCTTGGAATATAATAAAAACAAACAGCGCCAAATAAAGTTAGGTGGAAAGCGCTTGTAGAGGCCCTGAGCTCCCGAGAGGAGTAATAAGGAAAAAAAAAAGAAAATTTGATCGTATAAAATTCTATGATTTTCCTAAGTTACTCTAACAAATTGCGAGCTTGATCATATAATAACTTATATACTAAAAAGTATATCAATTGCTGCCGCAACTGCTCTCTTATCCAAGCATCTATCTAAATGTCTCTATAATCCGGTGGAGCAAGCCTCGTAATCCCTGAGCGTAACAATAAATTGGATGCGGTAGTTAAGTGTTTGAGTTCGCCTTCGCGTTCGCGTTCGCGAGTCTGAGTTTGAGTTTGAGTTCGAGTTGGAATTTGAAGTTTTTCCACGTCGTCGTCGTCGCGTTGTCTCACAGCCTGTCAAGCCGCTGCGGCTCTCTGGGGCTGTCGTCGTTGTCCAACGTTGACATAATAAATAGCTGCAGAAAATTAATTAAATGCAAATTGTCAAATCACATAATCATATCATATGGCAGCTATAAGTCCGCGTGTCTCTGCTGCAATACACGGAAAAAACGTGCAGTACTGCGCCTTGGCAATTCGAATGGGATTGCGAGTACCTGGGAGCAGGTACTACTTACTACTTGCTACAATTGCCCAGAGATCTTATGAATGAATGAATGAATGCAGTTCGCAGCGACACGCTGCGTGCTAATTATGTGATTTCGATTGGGGCAAATCTTTACGATGCCAAATCGCCAAGCATTTTAATTTGCGACGAATGCACACATTTTCACACATTTCACACGAGGAAACTGGCAGCGGGCAGGCAACTGGCAACTGGCAACTGGCAACTGGCCACTCGCCACTCGACTCGTTGGCCACTGGCGACTTCCTTGGATTTGCTCGATTCCAGCTGAGGCTCATTAATTAGTCGCCGTGGCGATTGAAATCTGTAAATCCGCGACGCGACCGCATCGATTTCCTACAACGAAATGCGCTTAAAAGTTGTGGCGCCGCAGATCGAAGTAGGTTAAATACTTTTACCTTATTTCGGCCGGCTGCCAGTTTGGCTAATTGCCGTTAGTTTGGGCAGCAGCAGCTGTTTTCTTGTTTTATCTATTTTTCTTTTTTTTTTTTTTTCATATTTTCCCCTCGTTTGCTGTGTGTTTATATGTTTTCTTCGTTGTTTGCTTCTTTTTGTTTTTCCTGTTGGCATCCCCACAGCGTGCGCGGGACAATTAACAACTTTTCAAGCGCGCTCCAACCGGATGTTATGAAATTGACCAGTTTGCCGCCGCAGCCCCGGTCCTGGCCATATCGAGATTATAAATTTTGGTGAATTTATGCAACCGGCGAGCCTGGCGAACTGGTTGCAATGCCCCAAGAGTTTCTTGGCTTTCTTAGCGGCGGCTAATCAAGTTGTCAACGTCGTCGACACATTTCTGGCAAATAAATTTTTGGCCAAGAGACATAGAGAGAGAGAGAGAGATAGAGAGAGAAGTAGAGAGAATATGCAATGGTCACGCGACTAGCGTGCAGGGACAAATCCCCCTCAATGTTAAGTTGAAGTGCGCAGCATGCGCCGCAGTTGCTTGCGCTGCAGTGGCCCACTGTGCGTATACGTAATGCGTGTACGCCCCAGCGCAGAAAACGTAAACGTAAAAGAAACACTTTCACAGTCTCTGGGCAGCTCGTTTTGCAATTGGGTAGAAACTAAGCCAAGAAAAAAAAAAGGTGATTACCTCAGCGGCCCGCCAGCAATTAGTTAATGACCAAATATGTATGCCGAATAATGCAGCACAGCAGTGAAATGAACGTGGTAGCAACAATTTAATTAACATACAATAAAACACTTGACTGCATATGAAAGTTGGCAACAATGCAACTCCCAGCGAGTGCCAGACACCAGACACTTCTCCAGCCGCCTTTACTCACTCCTCCCTCACTCTCACTCTCGAATTGCTCGAATTGCCACTCGTTGCCGCTGTCAAATTGAGTGCACGCGCGCGCCCCCTGGCGGCCATACTGAGTGCAGTTATGACGAGTTTAATTGGCCCACAGGGCGGCAGGGGAATGGTAGCAGGAGACACACTGCGAGAGGGAGCAGGCTGAGCTGAGCTGTGGTGAGGCAATCGAAACGAAAAGAAAATAGAAAAGTAATTTAAGTTATTGAATGGACAGTAAAGTTTCGGAGGTCTGTGAATGGACAGAAAACTGGAAATAGGTTGAACAAAAAGTCTCTGGAGTGGGAGGCAGCCTGAAAGTTATTTTCTATAAATATACCATAATACAATAGATATTGCGATATAATGTATTTAATTATATCAACATATATTTAAATATTATTTATTTATTTATTATTGTTATCATTTAATTATATAAATGTATTATATTATTACATAAATAAATACATATTACATATTTTTTTGTTTTGTATTTTATATTTTTTTTGTATCCTATATATTCTTTTTTTTAATGAATTTGTAATGGAAATAATACGAATTATAGTTTATAATAAATATCAATTTTTTGAATATTTATTTATTCTAGTTTTTATCTATTATATTTATTTTAAAATATATTCATTCGTTTCCCAATCTTCATTCATAATTTCTATTATTGTTATTATATTTGGAATATTTAAAAAAAAACTTTAATCAGATTCAAATATTTCTTCTTGCTTTTATACCCATTTTCAAAAGTTTTTTATTTATATAAAAACTCTTTACCATTTAATATATCGTAAATACAACGTCACAAAAAAATACCCCATCTATCAATCAACATGCTGCAAGCTGCAACAACTTGTGGCAATTAGAAATCATTTCTCCAACGAAACGAGCGATAAAAGTGAATGCACGCCAAGAAAACAAAGAAAAGCAAACACAAGAAAAGAAATGCAAAGCAAACAAAACTAACACATGGTACTTACCATAATTTGCAGTTAAAAACCAAACAAAAAAGAAAAAATCAGAAAAAAACACAAGACATAAAACTGCAAAATGTATAAATATCGAATAAAAATGTTGCTGGCCGTTGTTGCACAATCCGAAGCCAATTGAAGAAAGATAACGTACTGTACGGGTTCCGTACCGGCTAAGGCCCCCCCAAGGCGGCGGGCCCAGTGCAGTCGATCGATGTGCGTGTTACAAATAAAAGTTGCCAAGAAATATAATCATAAATCAGCTTAAATATGCATGAGGCGCCCCCAGGCATATGGCAGAGAGTGAGAAAATCAAAATGCAATGCATTTCCTTCCGTTTTGGCAGCAACAAAGACAGCAAAGAAAGAGAGATGGAGTAATAGAGAAAGAGTGTCAGGCTTCCTGATGGGAAGAAACAAAGACTTCTGCGCTTTTCGGCTGCGAAACTCGTTTCGCTTGTCGCGCGATTAACCCCAAGACACCAACGCACACACACACACACACACACACACACACACTTCAAAGGCGGCGAAAAACCCATAAATATTAGGCCTGATCAACCCGGAAGATATGCGAGTGAATTTTGCTGCACCAGTTTTTTTTTTTTTTATTTATTTTTTTTTTTTTTTTATTGGAATTCTGGCTCGAACTACTTAGGCAAATTGCGCGAAATGGCAAAAAAAAAAGAAAAAGTGAAAGATGTTTGCCGGCTGCCGCTTGCCGGGGCGGGGGCCGGGGCTGGGGGCTTACCTAATGTTGATCGCGGGGCGTGTCGGCATGCTGTTGCTGTTGCTGTTGCAGTCACCCAGTTTCGCGTGGAGTGGGCCAAAACGCGCGCTGTACGCGATTATAATTTTTGGGGGGCGCTGCTCAAACATTTGCTCGATTCGCAGCCGTATGCAAATTGGGCAAATGCTCGAGGAATTCGCGACGATTTGCTTCAATGATTCGCTGGTACCAGTCGCCCGTCGAATTGCCTTCGGAGTTGACCAATGGCCTGGGCGGCGGCAGTGTTTCGGCCACTAGCGGTGCCGACTTGGCGCTGTTGTATTTACTGGACGATAATTCAGTTAATGTTGTTGTTGTTTCTGCCTCTGTTGTTGCCATTATTGTTGTCAGCAGTTGCTCGGCCGGCAATTGGAAGGGCACAAGTGGCAGTCCGTTGTCGGGCGTTTCAAAGGCCAAACTGCCATTGGGCTGTTCTCGCAGCGCTGTTTTGCCATTGATTATGTCCAGCAGCTCGGGCTGCAGCAGATCGTGCGCCACATCGATGTGAAAGAGATCGAAGCCGTGTGCTGCTTTCAGCTGTTCGGCCACTGCGTCTTCCACTTGATGCACGCTTACGTTCAGATGCGATTTGGCATCCCAGCTAACATTGCTGGGCGCTTGTGGTGCCCGCTGGCCCTGGCCCCTTAGCAGCTCGGGCAGTGCAGTGGGCCAGGCGGGTTGCGGTATGCGTGCATCGCCAGGTGCATAGCTCTGTGTGTGCGCCGTGTAGCCGCCCTGGGCGTCGGCCTGGTAGCGTGTTACCTGTATGCGAGCATCCGGTCGCAGATAGCCATAGCTACCCTCGACACTGCCATTGAGGTATCTGCGCTCGTCGCGGAACTGCACATTGCCAGTCGCGGCGTCCTCAATCTCATAGCCAAAGGCGTAGGTGTTGGGGCCTGTGGGTGGAGGTGGGGGTTATATCGTTATATCTCAGAGTTATCTCATATCTCATGCCTACCGTAGGGCTGCTGCAGAAAGTAGCTGTTTGTCTTGCTGCGGTTCGTGTCAGCCGTTGGGGAGTATGTTGCATCTGCAGTGCGCAGCGGTGTGGCCAACACGGCGTATACTTTTGCGATGAGCAGCAGCAGCTGCAGCTGCAAAGTTGAACAGAAAACAGAGCATACTTTTAGGCTAACAAGCAAGCGCTTAGCAAGGTTTCGTTTAGGAATGGAAAGCTCTATGCAGCTTGCATGCTTTAGACGTACTAAAAGCATCGTTTTTAAGCTCTCAAGGCAGTAAGTTTATTGTGCATGGTAGAGAAACTTTGGCTTATACCATGCAGTAGTCAAGGCGCGATGTGGACTGGAAATTGCGCATATTTTCGTTATTTTTGAGAATTTTACTTGGAAAACTACGCAGATCGAATTTTTTATTTATATGAACTTACTTAATACTAAAAATTAAAAAAAATAAAGTTTTTAATTTTTTCGAAAAATTTGAAAATTTTGAAAGGGGGTAGTATGGAAAAAATCGAAAAAATTTTAAATTTTTTAAATTGAAAATACTTGAATGCCAAATCAAATAATTGATAAAATCATGAAAATAATGACACTCCGAATAAAAATCGCTTGATTTTTGACAAAGTTATGAGAGTTGAAAGTTTGCACTTGGGTGTGTTATTGCTAAGAATATGGTATAAGCCGAAAGCTGTGTTTTATGCTATATATTAGTATATATAGTAATGAAGCAAAATGAATACTTAGAAAAATGCATGAAAATTTGGAATCGTATATTTTACAAAATTATGAGCTTTGAAAGGAGGTAGTATGGAAAACTACAAAAAAATTGAAATTTTGAAATTAAAAATATTTGATTTAAAAATATTATACTATATTTTAGTATATATGCTATATATAGTATATAGTGAATATTAGTATATAAACGACATTAATAATTTATGTAAGAATTTAAATGTTTTGCGAAAATTAAATAAGAGGCAAAAAAGTAATAAAGCGAAATAAATACTTAGAAAAATGCATGAAAATTTGGAATCGTATATTTGACAAAATTATGAGCTTTGAAAGAGGGTAGTATGGAAATATTTTAAAATTAAAAATATTTGATTTAAAAATATAATACTATATTTTAGTATATATTATATATTAGTGTATCAACGACATTAATAACTAATGTAAGAATTTATATGTTTGCGAAAATTATATAAAAGGCAAAAAAGTAATGTAAAGTAATTCATTTCGCTTAATACCAAAAAAAATGCGGGAAAATTTAGAATCATATATTTTACAAAATTATGAGCTATACTTAGGTATTATAAATGACAGATTTTTAATGGTATTTGGTTTTAAAAATGTATTTTATCGATGAGTGATGCACACAAAATATGCAGTTTATATACAGAACAATGCGAAAAGCTGCTGGAATCAGATATATTAATAACAACACTCCGCTTATAAATCACGCACTGTCAAACACATCCGATATATGCGAATATTCAATAGACTATACATGCTGAATTTCAATGAAGCGTCAGTCACATTTATGGTATTTCGTTTTGATATGTTTTCGGCTATGGAACTTCTCGGCAGCCGAAGACCTGCGCGCACTTTCGTTGGCAGAAGCGAACTGAAGACACACTCGAAGTTCCCCTTAAAAAAAAAACATAATTGCGGGCTGAGCAGAAGTCCAATTAGAATGACGGCGATAGCGTGCTAAGTAATGCCAGGGATTTCGGCAAATTCATTCAAATTAATTTTCAGCGAAGAGAGAGAGAGAGATGAGAAAATATACTGATAATCAGCTTGACCTTTTGCTTGGTATAGAAAAGATTACGAGGCGTAGGCAGTTCTTTTTTTCAATAGATTTTTTATTCATTTTTTTGTTGGATTTTTTTTAATACATTTTTACAATTCGATAATAACGTTTGCTTGCATTTCGTTTGCTGTTTGTTATTGTTGCTGTTGTTGTTGGTTTTCTGTGTCGTTACAAATGTTTATAGAGAATTTCTAAGAAAATTAACTCAATGAGCGTGAGAGACTTGTGAGAGTTCTTCCATTACACAGAGACAATAAAGTATGTTGTTGTTGTTTGTTTGTTTTTTTTTTGTGCTTTTTTTGTTGGTTTACATTTTTATACGTATATACATAGACATATTGGTATTATAATTAAGCGGCATAATTGTTTATAAATACAATACACACAAATTGTGAAGAATACTAAATGCAAAAATGAAACTAGATACAAAAGAGTCAGACTGAGTGTGAGAGAGTTGTGATGAGATAGTTGAGAGGTGTCAGTTGAGTGAGAGTTCACACTGAAGAGAGTGTGTAGAAGAAAGCGAGAGAGACAGTGAGAAGAGCGAGAGTTCGATTGAAGTGAAGAGTACGAGCGTGAGATGGACAGTCGGAAGTGAGCGCGACAGTTGAGTGTAGACTGACTGAGTGAGTGATAAGTTCTCGATAAGAAGCGCAACTGAAGAATGGATGAATCTAAGGCAAGCTTCGAACGCCTCTTGCGTGCTTTCCAATCCCTCAATGGCAGCTGTTCGTCTTCTTCTGCTGCTGCTGCTGCTGCTGCTCTGTTGCTGCCCAGTGGCTGTCAAACTGTGCGCCAGCCGAAATGGCACACGAAATGCTCCCGCTTTGCATAAATATTAGGCAACGTTGTCGGAGCTGCTGGCACACCCCAGCTGCTTTTCATTTTTGTGTTGGTGGGCGTGGCAGTTCTAGGGCTGGTCACAGTTTGGCAGCGGCTCGGGGCCAAGGCATCTGCGCGTAGAGTCGGGCTATGAGAGTCACATAAATATATTACAAAAGACGAGTCTGGCGGGGCGCACAGTAAGTCAGTAAGGCTGATAGACAAGTAGTTGGAATTTTAAATGTGGTATTTAAGGGGGGTGGGGGTAGATGCCTTGTGACAGAGTACAGCGCAGCCAGCTGCAGTTTCGCTTTGGGGGTCGGCGGTTCGCGCTGCCAAGTGAATGAAAATTATTGCACAAACAATATATGAAAATGTTGATAAAAAAAATATACAAAATATCCATATACATGTATATATATATAAATCGTATGGTTTAAGAAAACAGTGTACGCCTAATATCAAACATGATTATCGTCCACTAACACCATCATCGTCATCATCATCGTCTGCGTCGTCATCATCTTCGTGGTCAAACTGTGATCAAGATCAAGTCGATGCTTTTGCCATGTTTTGCTTTCGGTTTTCGGTTGTTTGTTTGTTTGTTTGTTTTTATTTTCTGTTTTGTTTCGTATTTCCTTCGTCCATGCCATGCCAGATCAGCCGGGTGCCGGGCACCCACTAAGGTGCCCGTGTTTCTACTAAACTTCTTAGCTACGTTTTACTTACACTTACAAAAAATTTACATGCATTCTTTTTTTTTCAATGGATCTGTCTTATCTGCCTGTTGTTCCTATATATTGCTGTTGTTGTTGTTGCTGTGGTTGTTGTGGTTGAGAGAGAGCACCTTTATGACTCGTCAGCTCTCCGTGCATTTAGTAATGATGCAGCAGCGGAGCATGTGCCAGCACGGGAGCGTGCACAACGGGCGCATGTGCGATGATCTTGGGCGCGGTCTTGTGGACGACGGCATTGAAGCCATTGTGGTCATCGGCGGTGTAGTCGACGGTGCGCACAGAGCCATCGGGCTCGACCAGCGAGTATTGGCCTGGCAAGTGGAAGAGTATTAGTTGGGTCAAGTACTAAATGCTAGCAAGCTCTACACCCAAGTATTTTTTACTGGGAGAAGTTTGTTGCGCAGGTCTTTGATACTTTGTCAAGCTTGTGGCTTAAATGTTTTTTTTTTAATTATAATTTTTTTTTTTTTTTGGGAGAAATTTTGTTTAAAGAAATATTTTTGTGTATTAATCAAGTTAAATATTTCTTCTTTATAAGTATTTTTAGTTGGAGAAATTTGTTGCTCAGTTCTTTTACGCTTATTCAAGTTCGTTGCCTAAGTCTTTTGTTTTTCAATAATTATTTTTCATTGCGAGAAATTGCTAGCTCAAGTCTTTTATTTTAAGTTAAGTTTGTTGCTTAGGTCTTATATTGTATTAATTTAGTTTTTATTTTATTTAATTTTATTTTTTACTGAAAGAAGTTTTTTTTTACTTTTTCTTTATTTTTGAGCAAGTATTTTCTGCTGGCAAAAATTCATGCTTTATCCTAAGTCAAGTTTGTTGCCTAAGTCTTTTGATTTTGTGCAGGCTTTTTGCCCTAGTCTTTGTCGTATGCATATAAAGTACTTATATATACCTATGATATGCTTGATCCCCTCAACTTACCCTTTACAACATCACCGTCACGCTCCTCAGCCTGAGACTTGATGTCACCGGTATGGGGATCCTTGATGCCATAGTTGAAGGAGTATTTGGGATAGGCCACCGGCTCCGCATGCACAGCATGGGCCAGCACGGGCGCGTGATGCACCTGCACCAGCGGTTGGGCATAGTGGCCCAGCTCAATGGGCACGGCTTGGGCGGCAGCGAACAGCAGAGCGATGGCAACAAAGTACTGTGTGTGTGTGTGTGTGTGTGAGTGAGTGAGAAGAAGAGGCAGAAAATGAGTCCTTGCTGTGGCTGCAGTTATGGCTGTAGTTGTTGCTGCACGTTGCGTACCTTCATGTTGGTTTTGTCGAGCACAATTCGAACACACGACGCGAACAAAAGGACGAAGGATTCGTTTGTTAACTGAACTGAACTGGCACAGTAGAATTTGTGTGTGTGTGTTTGTGAGTGTGTGGGCAGGCGGCACGTTTAACTAAGACGAGCTCTGGTGGACCGTTTATAGCACGAAATCGTAAGCTGAACTGATGTCTGCAACGATGACCAAAAGTATTTATATACGCGCAGGCGCAGCAGCAGCAGCAGCAGCTGAGCAGCGACGTCGCGTCGGGTTGCAGCTGCAGCCGGCGTCGGGTTCGGGTTCGAGACGAAGGCAGCGAGACCCCATAGAGACCACGCATGTGCCGGCTGAGCTGAGCTCAGCTCGATGCTGCTGTTGTTGCCGCTGGGTGCGGCATTCGCTTGGGCTGAGAAGGCGTTGCTTTTGCTTGCTGACTTGCTTTTCGGCAGTTGTGCGAGTGTGTGTGTGTGTGAGTGTTTGTTAAGGACAGCGAACGCAGCAATTGAAAGTGTCACTTTGCATTGAACTGTTTTTGTTGCTGCTGCTGCGCTGCTGCTGTTGCAGCCAAAAACCTGAGCTGTTTATTTATTGATCGACTGCGGTAATTACGATGCCATTTTAATAGTGCCGCAAATATTATTACCATATCTGTGGCAGTCGACGGGTGGCGTTATAATTACTGCAACTGCAACTGCAACTTGACGCAATTTGTTGCAAGTCATTTTTTGTCACAGAACTTTAGCGTGTGTGTGTGTGTGAGGAATTTCGTTGTTGGCAAATTTGCTTGCTGCTGTTGTTGTTGTTGTTGTTGCTGTTGCTGGCTACGCATTTTGAGCAACCCGCTCGTTTTTCAATCAAATTTTTTTGCCATTGCTGTTGTTGTGGCACATGACAGTTGCAATTTGTTGTCATAAGAAATATGCGCTTGAATGGGCTGCGCTAAATTGAGCTGAACGCGTTCAGGTATCTGAGCTATTCCGCGCTATTTCTGATGCGTTTCGCAAGATATGATTATGATTAAAAATAGGCATATTATTATTTATTTAATGCATTAAATTGTGGGGTAAACTATGTGGTTTTAAGACAAAGAAGGTTTTAAAAAATAGGTATTTATAAAATAAAAATTATAATTTATAAATTGAACAGATTTTTTTTTAGCAATTTTATCGGATTGCTATACTTTACGCTCGTCGTTCTACTCACAAGATTTTGATAAGAAAAAGGCATGTGCATGTATTTTAATTTATATATATATACATATTATTTATAATATATATATTTATAATTAGTAAATTATATAATTAGTAAAAATAGTTTAGTAAATTAAGGTATTCAGGCTGTAAAAAATAGTAATTTATAAAATACAAATTATAATTTATAAGCTTAACAGATTTTCCTGCTCTGTTTTAAGCTCGTCGCTCTTTTTACATTATTTTGTTTAGGAAAAAGCATTCAAATATTTAATTACAATATAAGTATATTTATAATTATATAATCATTATTTTATATATATTATATTTTTTCTATAATATTAACAATAAGAATTTCTTGGTGCAATAATTTTGCGCTGCCGCGTCTAACACCTGAGATTAACTTAAATGATTGCAATATTCTCTATTAAATGTGAATAATAAGACAAAACAATTTGTAACTTAAATTAGGCAATGTTTGTTCCCACATGCCTCAAGCAATACTAAATAGATTTAGGAGAATAAATAAAGAACTTTGACTTAACAAAAATATTCACCTTACTTTTTGCCCACAGTAGTATATATAATTTTTGTTGAGCAAAACTGGTAATTTCCAAGTTAAACAATTCTACGCGCTTCCCTCATCAATCATATCGCACACTACTCTGTCCAACACTCACTCGCCCCTACCCTCATGCTCCCACCCAGCAACGCTTGCCCAATTTACGCCCACATGGGGGCGTGCAATGCTGCTGCATGTCACGGCTGAACACGTTGCCTTTAAATTTCGCGCGACACCCACGCGGACAGACGCGGCAACAATGGTGCAGCTTACAGCAACACAGCAACACACCAACAACAGCAACGAAATGTTCTTGCATGACATATCAGAAAATTATTATTATATCTTGTAGGCAAAAGAGCACACAAGTGGCCAAAGCAGACAAACAGACAGGCGGACAGACAGGCGGACGGACGGAACGTATAGGATGCAAATGCTGGGAAAAAACTCTTGTTTGTCGCTGACAAACAAAGGTGCAAAGAAACTTGGCCAGAGAACTGCACTAAAAGATACTTAAAGATCATTTTGCGGCTGGGAAAAAGACAGACAGACAGACAGACTGGCAGACAGACTGGCAGACAGACAGACCAACCGAAAACAGAATCGACTTACATAAAATGGCTTTAAAGGCGACACATTTACACGGCGCGCCAAAAAAGTTTGAAACAATTGTGGCCGAAAAAGAAAATGCAAACATTTGCTCGACAACAACAACAAAGCAAAAAAAAAAAAAAAAAAAAAAAATACAACAAAAGAAGCAACAACAATAACAACGTTAGGCTGCAGGCTGGCAAACAAGTTGGCCACGTCACGATCGCGATCGCACTTTGGCCGATTTGACAGTGCAGCCAGACGAAGACGAGAGTGCGGCGACACAGAGAGCTAGATAGAGAGAGAGAGAGGGGGAGGGAGGGGAGGAGAGGGGGGTCTCTTAGGGGGAGAGCCTCTTGCAGTTTAGTTGGTCAGCAGCAGCGGCGACTGCGAAATGAGTGGAACACGCTTTGTCTTTGTCGACGAGCGTGCAACGTTCGATGCGATTGCGCAATGCAATGCGGCGCAGTTTGAGAGCCATTGCAAATGTCCACGCTGCTGCTGTTGCTGCTGCTGTTGTGCGGGGGCGACCGCAATGACTGCGTTAATTGCTGTGCGCGCAACTTTTACTCGCTCGCACAAACTGTTGACGCATGCCACAAAAATGCAAACGCGCCATGCATCACGCCGCGTCGGCAGCCAAGTTAAAATCGCAGTTAAAATCGTTAGAAAAATTAAAAAAAAAAAAGAAAAAAAATCGTAGCTGAAATCAAAGCCTATTGCCAATTGGCAATCGCAGTTCGCAGATCTCTGCGCGCTGCTAAGTAGAACAGCGTCGAGCGTTGAGCTTGATTTATGCGCGCCGCATGCAAATATTTGGACAATGCTTTTCGCTTTTGTTCTTTTAATGACTTGTTTGTCGGCGACATTGATTTATATGCGGCTTTTAGAAAGGCCTTGTAACTGGAGCTCAAAGGAAAAAGCGTGAAATTTAGCTTTAGTCAAAGCTATGCAAATTGTTGCACAACGCTGCGTATGCGTAATGTGGCATTTCCGCTTGCAGATGCTGCAGTTCCGTTCGGTATGCATTACAGTCGAAACTCGACACTAGGGGGAATTGAAATGCGAGTGGAATTTTTTTTTTTTTTTTTGTTATAATATGCATTACGCATACGCCGCGTAGCTGCACACAATAGGAAGCTCTCGACTTTAACTATGTTGCTCTTTAGTTTTCCGTTTTGGCAGCTAATTAAAACATTTTCGCTTGACATTCTCGCACGTTCACAGGCACAGAGCGCGCCCGTTTTGGCCACTGCTGCTGCCGCTACTGCCGCGCGTCATTCTTAGCGGCACGCCATAAATCTCTGCACACAACTGTCGCAACTGTCGACTCGGGGGATGCTATTAGATGCCCAGATATCGCTGCAGATATATCGGGTATATATCGAAGTCGCTTGTCAATTAGGCACAGCGCACGGCAAATGCCAAAGTGCTGCCTGCCTGCCTGCCTGCCAGCCCAATTATGTCGCCAACTCAATTGTGAGTTTACTAACTGCATTTGGTCACGCTGCCTACGGCTCCTTCGCTGCTGCTCCTTCTTCTCCTACCTCTTCTCTTTCCTCTGCTCTGCCCTCTTCTCCTACCTCTCCTCCTTTGCTGTCTTCTTGGCCATTTCGGCATCATTACCGCATCAGCCTGACTCTGCACAAACCCGACGCCGTTTGATCCACTTTCGTTGCGCCAGTTACCCTCTTCCCTCTCTGTCCCACTTCTACCCCCTTCTCCCTCTCTCTCTCTCTCTCTCTTGCCTTGTCTTCCCACCTGCTGCGATTTTCGCACATTTAATGCGATTTTGCGCATTTGCGCGTATGAATTAAGCGAGTGACGAAATGGCATCGCCGCCAGGCAGTCCAAGTGCCAGCTGGAGCACACACACAAGTGGAGCAAACACGCAGAGGCTGTGTGCGGCTTAACTTGACTGTGAAATACCCTGCATTTTGGCGAGCAATTAAGCATTTCTGTGGCGTGCTTACAGCGCATGCTGCTTGAGAACTTAGCTTTTACATGGCTAAAAAAGTAGCTTAAGCTGGGGCTGTGTGCAGCTAAACTTGACTGTGAAATACCCTGCATTTTGGTGAGCAATTAAACATTTCTATAGCGTGTTTACAGCACATGCTGTTCCAGAATTTAACTCTTACATGGATAAAAAAGAAGCTTAAGCCTGCTGGCGCAGTGTATATTCCGTTTTTAGCCTGACTTTGAGATACCCGGCACTTTTAACAATGATTGTTTAGTCATATATTGTCTGTATAGCGCATGTTAGTCAAGAATATATTTAGTTAGCAACAATTGGTTTTTTTTTTTGCCGGCTTTAGTGCGACTGTCAAATACCCTGCACTTATTTGTTGCTATATAGCAACTCTACAATGTCTGTATACCCAATATTAATTAAGCGTCTATATGCTATCTAACAGCATAGCAGCTTACCGTTGCTTATATATATAATAGCTTCATTTAAATGCGACTGCGAAATACCCTGCACTTTTGTGTACACCACAGCAGCTCAACAACAAATATTTACAGCAAATATTTATTTTGAATTTTTATGTTACATAGCATCAAAGCTGCTTATATTGGCTTATACTTAGTCTAGCCCACTCATAGTGTGACTGTAAGATACCCTGCATTTTTTTTTATTTAAGAGCAAATCTACAACTTCTGTACAGTTTTGTATTGAAGAATATGTATGTTAAATAGCTTCAAAATAGCTGTGTCGTTTCTTATATCTATAACACTTAAATTGCAGTGCGACTATAAGATACCCTGCACTTTTGTTTACTCAACAAAATTTGTACAACACATTCTGATGTAGAATATGCACACTATAAAACAGCAATGTAGCTTATCTTTACATGCACTCACTATACCTTATTTGCAGTGCGACTATGAGATACCCTGCACTTTGGCTTAGGCAAGAACAACTCAACCACATTTTTAAGACACAAGAAAATGCAAATACCATGAATGTAGTTTACTTTTATACACACTCAGCATACCCCAATTGTAGTAGAAGCCTGCGAGGTATACTGCAACAGATTTCAGTACGTTGCAACAAAGTCGATGCCTGGTTGAGGCAATTGCCAATTGCTGCGCCTGATTGATTCCGATCGAACGCAACGGCAACGGCAACTGCAACGTCGACTGCGACGGCGACTGCGACGTCAACGCACACGCTTCACTGACAGCAGCGACGTCGACGACGTGGGGATTACGCAAAAGCATTCCCAGCACCACAAAATCGAACCGACAAGACAGATATTTCAATTAGCTTTTGCCTTAGATTTTGTTTATTATGATCTTGCTTTGGATTTGCAGCTTATGTAAAGCGCAAGTAAAATACCAGAAACATACCATAATTTGGTATATTTTAGTATATCACAAAGTTGACAAGGAAATGCCAAGGAATATTGTATACATGTGTTAATTGGTATTTAGCTGGTATTTTGTTGGTATTTTAATAATCCTCGCCGCTGTCCTCTTCCTCCTCTTCGGCGTGCTGCTTCTGCCTATGCGTTTTGGCATCCTCGTAAGCATCGTAGCCCTCCTCGCTGCTGCCCTCGTACTCCTCATGATCGCCGCCGCCTTCATTCTCCTCGCCTTCATCATCCTCTTCCTTGCCCTCGTCGTGATCCTCGTGTACTTTGTACTGTCCGCGTGGTGCTTTCGGTACTGCCTTTGCCTGCTGCGGCGGCTCTGCATGTGGCTGCTGCTGCTCCACTTCCTCCTGCTCTTCTTCCTCCTGCTCTTCAGCCTCATGTTGCTCCTCTTCCTCCTCCGCCTCGTCATGCCCTTGCGCTCCGTCATCATCATCATCATCGTCATCCACCTCGTTGCGCTGTTCATGCTGCACTTGCTCATCCACTGACGCAACGGCAACGCCCTCGCTGCCATGTCCATGCAGGCGGGCGACGCCATTAGTGATGACCTCGGCCTGAAAACCATTCGCATCGTCCGCCGTGTACTTGACCACACGCAGGGTGCCATCAGGATCGACTACGCTGCGTGTGGGTTGTATGTACATTAATTGACAGCTGTTATGCCCCTACCTCCCCCCTCTCATTTGCTACACCTCTACCTACCTGTAGACGCCACGCACCTCGTCGCCGTTGCGCGTCTCTTTGCGATTCTGCAGCACGCGCGTGTGTCCATCCTCCACGCCATAGGCGAAGCTGTATTCGGGCCGCGCCACATAGTCCGAGTGCGTGCCGCCGCCATAGGCGTCGGGCACTTGGACCAGTTGCTCCGGTCCCACCACCGGCCCCTCGAAGCGTGTGTACGAGTAGCCCACGGCCGAGCAGCGTCCCGCGAGCGCGGCGAAGATGAGCAGCAGCAGCAGCAGCAGCAGCAGCTGACGACGCGCGACGCGTGCCAACATCGAAATTGCTGTCGCTGTCGATGTGGACGTAACGCGGAAGCACAAACAACTGGACAATGTTGTTGTTGTAGTTGTTGTTGCTGCTGCTGCAGCTGCGTGGCAGGTTACGCGTTGTCGCTTCTTCATTGCGTTTTATTTTTCTCGCTTGTTCGATTGATTGAATTTCAATGTTTCTTCTTTTTATTGTTTGTTTATATTGTTGTTTTTTTTTTTTTTTTTTTGGATTTTGCTGAGTTTCGTTTCGGCGTCGTCTTAATCCTCGACAGCGGCGTGTTTGTACTAAGCGTGAAATGTGGCACTTTTCAGCTATTTATAGGCCCCACTCAGGGAAAGGTTTCTTGGGCCTGGCCGCAGCCCAATCATTTTGCATATTTCCGCAAATTATGCGCTTCAATGGTCACCGCATCCAAGTGGAACTCTCCAAGCCAAGAGCCATCACACTTGGCGGTCGCACGGGAGCCTCAGGGCAAATTGCACATTTCCTAAATACCAAATGAATAAATCAAAGTGTTATGATTGGTATTATAAAATTTTAATCATGCGAATTTTGTTATATATTTTGGGGGGCAAAGGCGAAGCCTTATAAAATTTTATAGTTGTGTTTTAATTCAAGATTGTTTTTTTAAATATTAAAATAAAATTTATAGCGTACTTTATGGCTTCAAAATAATTGCATTAAACGTAAAAAATATTTGGTAAACTTTGTGTCAATTTTTAGAGCACAAAACTAGTTGAAAAAAAGTATTTAAAATATTAAAATCATAAACAACTTAAAGCTGAAAACTATAAAAATTATTGAAGCCTAATTTTCAAAATTTATTCTAAAAAATATTGAACAAATTTATATATTATTTAAAAAAATATATATTTATCACTAAATTAAAATATTCAAATATTATTATATATTATATTGATGGGTATAGCTTTTTTATAGTTTATTTTACGGCTCAAATTTGTTATGAAAATTTTTAAAATTGCTTAAGCATAATGTACGTTATTTACGCTTCAAAATATTAAAAAATTTAATATATATATTTTTTTATAGTTTATAATTTAAAACTACACTAAATCTATCTGTACTAAAAAATATTCATTATTATTTAATTATTCTTCGCTTAAAAGTGCTGGCTATAGCTATTTTGTAACTTATTGTTTAAGTCTAATTTTCGTAATTTAATCCACAAAATATTAAAAAAATTAATTTATTTTTTCATATAAATAATAATATAATTTATAACTACACTAAATCGTGTACCAAAACATATTCAATATTATTTAATTATTATTCGCTAAAAAGTATAGCTATTTTATAGCAGCTTTAACAGTCGCAGATAACGCGTAGTTATAGTTAAATTTATAGCTAAAAACGCCTCGCTGTGAAACATACGTTTCCAATTGATAGCTACGCAGTAGCCATAAAAATTATTCAGCTAAAAAATAGTAACTACTTAATTTAAGCTGGCAAAAGTGCCAAGTGAGCAGATAAGCTATATAATTATATATGCTAAAATAGCTAAAAGCGCACGCAAATGCAACTGCGAATGTTTGCACCAAATCAATGGCTAATGAGTATTTTGTTTATTGTTTGCTGCTCATCATCATTTAATGCAAGTTGGTCAACAAGACGCGGCACACCTGTTCAGCCAGTGCAACAACAGCAGCAACAACAAGTGCGACACGACAAGCGTTCGTCAATTTGCTGAACATGGAAATCGCTTTAAGTGCGTTCAGCTGATTAGCCAGCGGCCCCATGTACAGATATATATCTTTGTCTCTCTCTCTATATATATATATATGCTTATACCATATATACTGATCGCTGCAGCTGGGCAGGCTTGATAACGCGCGGCCCAGGGGCCCAGACAAACTTGGCCAGGTCTGGCCGGCAACGACGCAGCTGTGCGCGCCGCGATGCTTTGACCTTTTTCCTATGCGAGGGTTCCGCCAAAAGAAATATGGCTATTATTTTGACTACTTCTAATTTATAAGCAGCGCGCGTTGTTGTTGCTGCTAGTGTTGTGGCTGCTGCAGCGGGTACAACTGTTGTTTGGCATGAAAAATGCATATATCATTGGCCTCTGGTACTTGGCGGCAGTTTGTTTGGGCCTTAAAGCGCACGCGCACACACAGTAGCCCAGTGTCGGTGAGTCTCACTGCCAGCGTGGGAAAACTTGTTGTTGTTGTTGCTGTTGTTGTTGCTGTTGCTGTTGGCCGGGGCAAGCGGCGGTGCAACCGGGCGCTTAATTACCCATTACACAAATGCGGCACAGCGAGAATCGCGCATTGCGAATCGCGATTCGCAGCTTTTTTGGCTTTGGCTATTAACGCTGACATCTATTACTTGTAATTAAGACGCAGTCGCCAGGGAGTTGCTGTGCTCCCAGTTCGTTGCCTAAGTCTTTCGTTTGTGCCCTTTGCTGCTGCTGCTGCTGCTGCTGCTGCTGCACGCAATCGTCTGTCTGTTCGAAATGTGCCATTGCATTATGACTGTTGTTGCTGTTGCATGTTGCAATGCAAAGCGTTGTCATTGCAGTTGTTGTTTTTGTTGTTGTAGCCATTGTTGTTGTGTTTGTTGCTGTCTGGAATGAGGGACAACGCGGCAATCAAAGTCTATTAAAAGCAAAACTAAGCCACATGCCAAAAAGTCATGTTGTTGACCAAACAACAGACAGAGCGAGATAGATATATATATATATTTATAGAGAGAGAGAGAGAGAGAGAGAGAGAGAGCTGGAGAGCCAGCGGGATCTGCTTTGTAGATTTCTTTCTTGAGATAAATTGCAAATAATGCTCGGGCCAAGCGCTCGACGCGCTGTGCTCTGTTTCTACTTGCGATTATGTAAGTCAACATCGTTCCAGTCGCACTCGCAGTACCAGTACCAGTTGCCCCCACTACCCTGCTGTCCTCTCCCGCTCCCGCTCCCGCTCCCGCTCCCGCTTTTCACCATTAAGAGGCTGACTGCTGCTCTGGTTTGTCGAGCTTTGATTTGGTTTTCATGCGGCTCGTCTGGTCAGCTTTCGATTGCAACAGACACACACACACAGACGCTCGCACACACACACTCGCACACACACACTCGCACAGTCACTCTCGAGTGCCTAATGAAAATTGAAAAGCGAAAAGCGAATTCAAGTAAAAGCGGTTTCATTAGGGGCGCCCGCTCTGCGTCTGGTCTTGTTCTATATACGTATGTGCGAACGAAATGGGGCTATAAACATATTTGCCAGATAATTGAAAAGTCGAAATTCGTGTGGATATATTGAGCAATTGTTTGCGTTGTTGTCATTATGCCGCTTAATTGTTCGTTATTACATATAGAGTTATAGCTATGATTAAGAGCCTTGCTTTAATTTTCGCTTTTATGGATGGGGTTTTTTTCGCATTTTTAACGAGTTGCCAAATCAAATTTAAAGTAGCTCAACGAGCTGAGGCGTTAGCTAACGTTGAAGGTGTTTCATATTAACTGACATTTTGATTTTTTTTTTTTTGCATAATACTGCTTATCTTTTGTATTTTTATCTTTTTATAAGATATAGAAACTACGTAAGCTTGACAACAACTTTGATTTCCGAATAATTTTTTGAATATTTTTAGAGCTCATTATCTATAATTTAATATTAGAAATTCTGACAGCTGGCTATATATATAGCAACTCATTCAAGATTAGATTATCTGTAGAAATATACAGAAAGCAGAGCTGCAGATTCTTTCACAATTTATTCTAGTTTGATAGCTTGATATTCTTTTTATTTAGAAATCAAAGTTTTTATTTATATTAATTAAATATAGCTTGATTTGATATTATTATTTTTTAGGCTTTAGTTGCTGAATATAACAGATTAGAAATTGTTCAATATAATGTACTTAACTTAACAACAACTTAACAATTTAATATAGCTTGATAAAATATTATTATTTTTTTTATTTGAAGGCTTCGATTTCTGAATATAACAGATTAACAGAATTGTTCAACATCATGTACTAAATTTATTATATTACTGTTATATAGCTTAAAATCCCTTTTTTAAGTCAAAGCTGTAGCTATATTCCAAGCTATTAATTTATTTTAGAATTAATAATAAATATTATGTTTTTTATTGTAAGGCTTTAATTTCAAATACAAATTTAATAATTTATATTATAATTTATTATATAAATTCTGTTAACAATTAATGAATTTAATTTGTTATTTATTATTATATATAGCTGAATATTTTTCTACAGCTTTTATTTCTATATATAACAGTTGGATTCTTTTTCAACATAGTAAGCCTGCTAAAGATTCCCAACAACTTCAATTTCTAAATATTTTATTAAATATCTAAAACAAAAATACTTTGCAAGGAGTTAACGATTTCTGTTAATTAAGATTGATTAATTAAATTAAATTTTTAATTTATTTCAATCTAAAATAAATAAAACTAGTTCAGGATTAGCTACAGCCTTGATGGCCAAATATTTCCAAAGATATCTACCATATAATACTGTAACTCGATACACCTTCGCGCTTGGCTTGCCTAATTGCCATAATTTATTATGGCAGCTTATCGAATGCGATCGGTTCTCGTTCTCGCGCTGCGCATGCGTAACTCATGTCAGTTGGCGCTGCGTGCTGCGTTGCTACAGCGGATTCATACGTCACGTAGCCCGGTTATGGGCCCCAAAACATGTTGGCAATGTGCGAAAACAAATGCAACATTCTGACAATGCGCAAAATGCGTGGCGCACATTAAATCTCGCAGCAAGTGTTGTATCCACAGAGTGTTGTGTGTTGTGTGTTGGACTGTCTTGTATGTTCCATCAAGTGCACCCACGCACGGCAGTGTAGGTTGCAAGACTGGACACCGCAGTTTGAGTTCAAGTCGCATTCGATTCGAGGTGCCAATTAATGCGCGCTCGTTGCAGCGTATCGAATCGCTGTGGGAGCCGAAATGGAGCAGCGAGCAGCTCGCAGCTCGCAGTCCGTTATGCACCTTTGACATGCAAGTCGAGCTGGAGTTCGACTCGATAGCAGCCACAGTCGCAGTCGGCACAGTTTACACGATATGGCTGCGGGGTAGAAAAAAATAAAAAAATAAACCCAGACGAAACCGAAGATTACGAAATTTGTCGTCTGACAAAAAGCGCAGCTAGCGATATAAATTAAATGTACTATTTTGGTGCTCATTAAAGATCGCTGGATCGTTGTTGTTGTTGTTGTTGTTGTAGTTGTCGTTGACCAAAATTAGAACATCGCTTTGTGAAATCGCCAAAGTGCCGTTAATTGTTTCGTTTTCAGTTGGGTATTTATTTTGAGGCGCTTGCAGTGGGTATGTCGAATTGCTTAGGCAAGTTGCTATAGTGCTTACAGGTGCTTTAATATTGTATATATGTTAAATAATTATTAATCATATATATATATATAATTTTATATGATTGATCAATATAATAAACGTTAAACATATAATTAAAAATATTGATGCATATTTGTGGGTATATGCATATATATTCTTGTTCATTAAGGCAAACTAAGCTGATATAAGCTGGTACTTTATTGTGTTGCAGCTTTGCAGATCAAGCTAGGCATATTTATGCATATATTTTCTTGTTCAACATATTAACCAGAGCTAATTTGTGCCCTAAATGTATATATTCTCGATCTACAGGCTAAACTGTGCTGATTTAGGTAAATTATTTATCGCCTTCAAGATCAAGTTTAGTTCATACATGTATTTGTATATATTGTGTATAGTTTTAATTATATATGCTTAATCAACACGCTAAACTGAGCTGATTTGCGTGAATTATTTATCACGTTCAAGACTTCGTTTATTGCATACATGTATTTGAATTTATTATATATAGTGTATATTATATATATATATATATTCTTGATCAACACGCTAAACTGAGCGGATTTAGGTTTATTATATATCGCGTGCAAACCAGCAAGATCTAGTTTTGTACGCAAAAATATATATTATATTTTTTTAATATATTTATATATTCATGATCAACACAGCAGATGGAGCCGATTTATTTATATATAAAAGTGTATGCATTTTCTTGACCCAAACAGGGACTTATCTGATTTAGCCGGTTTGTCTTATATCTTTTTACCTGCTCTGTCAGAGCAACTGCACGTCGGCTGGCGGCTCATCTATAAGTTCTCACTGAGTGTTTTTTTCGACTTTTTGCTTTGTTGTTTGAACGTTAAAATTTTCTCGCGATTGTCACAAATTGAATAATGTCTCAATTGAAAGAGAACAGCAACAACTGCAGCTTGCAGTTAGCCGCACAGCTAATTACGAGCTGAGAAAAGAGCAGGCAGACGGCGAGTTTTTTTTTCATTTCTTGGCCTGTCATTTGGCCATTGTATAATCGCAGCATATACATATATAGACTATATTCGTATCCTGCCAGCTGGCGCTATAAAGTGAAAGGCGAACATGCAACGCCCACTGGTGGCACTCAGGCAAACAAACACACTCACACACACACACACTCTTAACTCGATTCTTATATAATTTGCAAGTATTTTGACTAATTTGCCTGCCTGTGCAAACGAATGACTTACATACATGAGCGGCCGAAGAAGCCAAAAAGGCAGAAAATAGAGCGAGCAAAGTAAAGCGAACTAAGCGAGTGACTAACTTACTAACTAACTAGCGTGTAACTAAGCGAGCCCAAGCCAGCTGGCAGGGGACTGGCAATCTGGCAATCGCACCACTGACCAACATTTGCGGCAACCGGCTGCTGGCGCCGAGATCGCTGCATATATGGGTCATATGGCATATACAAACATACATACGTATACGTCTATGTGTCTTACAACTAAGCACGTCGTGCACGTAGACATCTGATAATCTATGCCGGCAAATGCAATTTTAATTGCCAATCGTCAATGGGCCGAGCGTTGTATAAGTGCGAAGCAACAAGGCGCATAATGACACTTATCGTGTGTATATCTCGGCTTAATCAGCAGCGTAAGGGTATAGCATATCATATAAAGTATGATTTTGACTTATCAGAAATCTGACTGTAGGGTAAAAAAATATAAATTAATTATAATTCATCAATATTTATATTTATAAATAATTATTTCTGCAAAATTCGCAAAGAAATTTTTCAAAATATATTTTTTACACTTATTTTCACTTGCTAAAATATTTCAAAAATTTTATTTTTAAATTAATGTTAAATATAATGGCATACTTGTGTTATTTGTGATTTTTTGTGGGGATACTTTTTGAAATTTCAATCAATTTAGCATAAAAACTGAAGAATAAATTCTTTTTATTTGCAAATTTAAAATTTGAAAATTTGTTGTAGAGTAAAATATGCGAAAATTTAACATTTTTTTAATAAGGAAGGAAGGAAAAATATAAAATATATAGTATAAAAAAATATGTGTGTATTATAAAGAGAGAAAAAAAATTAAATATAGTTTAAAATATCAATTATGTCATAATGAGGCTTATCGTTGAACAAAATGATATTCGTTAGATTTTTAAAAAAGTAGTGTCAATTTCTTGTCCATATGCAGGGTATGCCGACAGTCTAAACTCATTATTTCCGAGAATATGCCACAGAAACTGCTGGGGAAGCAATTTGTATGCTAATGTCGACTAGCTTAATCGATTTTAATCAAAAAATAAAGTTTTTAAATTTTCAAAATATTTTGAAATTTTTGACAGGGGGTAGCATGAAAAATGTTGAAAAATTAAAAAAAAAATGAATTCTTAAAAACAGATAAAATTTAGATGCCAAATGAGTGCAGAGTCAAAACCATAAACAAAATGCCATGCCAAACGAAAATCGCATGATTTTTGAGAAAGCTATGCGTGTTGAAAGTCGAGGAAGGGTAGCTGTCAGTCGTGCATGCCTTGCACACAGTTAATTAAACAAATGCTGCCAGATCGAAATCGAGATTGAGACTGTTGATTCCTTGGCTTCCAAGCGTCGATTGCGCCCCAGAAATGTCTGCAATTATCTAGGAATCTTGCGTAGCGCTGCACCCTGTGGAGTCACGCATGTGGGACCTTACCCCGCAGTTGTTACTTCCCCCACCTCATGGAATTCAATGTTCAATAACTTAATTAAGCGCTTGATTGAGGCTTGAATTTGCATGCAAATTGGCAATTGCATTGCGTTTGCGGGGGCGACGCGAAGAGGCTGCAACTGGCAACTTGCAGCGAATTCAATCAATTACTTTGCTATACACGTCCATGTGGCATACTCGTATATATTATATATGTACTTGGTTAATGACCCGGCAATTAACTAGTCTAGTTGTGCGTATTACCGCTAAGACGCGGCACAAATAATTGCGGGTAATTAAACTGTGCCAAAAGGCAAAGCTAACTGACATTTAAGGCGATGCATGACTTAACGATTGGTAGGAAAAACTATATCGAGAACAGATTAGAGTGAATAGTCGAAGCATAAATACTCTACTCTATAGCGAATTTTTAAGCTTGTCCACAGATTGTATATACCGCAGCGACTTGGCTCAGCTACCCACTGTTAGGGTATACATACATACCTGCAGCCGAAAACGTCTGCGGGGGCTGCTATGGATTTGGGCACAGCTGTCGCGAAATACCAACTGAGGACAGCCAAAAGGCAATTGCTAATTGCTTTGACTGTGTGCACCACTTTTGTTGGAAATGCATTTTTTTCACAAGATTTTGCTGTTTTTTTTCTACTCGAATTTACATACGAATAGGTTTGTGTGCGGCGCCACAGTTCTCAGGCTTGAGTGGACTGCAGTGGGGCACTTGTTAGTTGCAGCAATTAATGCTACATGCGGACGGGCTGCATAAATCAGCCTAATTGCTATATTTAAATTCTAAATTTGGATAGGTTTTTTGCGCGTTGTGTACTTTATGCACGAATTCAGTTTTATTTTATTTTTTGTAAGTATTTGTGCAATATAGGCTTAGGAGTTGTTAGCTGCTGTATTTGAATTGCGCGCGCAGCGTCATCGATACACTGTTATCGCTGTGAGTGCTGTAAAGTGTCTGCTGGAATGCTGTTACAGTCACTGTTAAGCTATGGTGCTGTTACTGTTAAGGCATGTGTACAGCATTGAGTAATAAGTATTAATAATATATGTTAATATAGTATAATATTAAAAGTATTAATAGCTTATTAATAAAAAGTAATAAGTAATTGCTTAATATGTGGTACATAAAACAAAAAGATTAAAATAAATGTGAATTCTAATGAGCATAATGACAACAGCTTTTTTACATAAAACAATTTCTTAACATAAATTGCTTATTGCGCTATATTCTTTTACAGCGTACCAGCCTTGTCTATCGCTATCTGCTATCGATAAACATATGTTTTGCGTTTATCGCGGCAAACAATTAGCACAGCATTTTTTTGTTTACTTCGACGCGCAATGCCGTTGGCCGAAAAAAAGATGAAATTGTCGCAAGCGCAGGAGGAAGATGCCGGGGTAAAGAGTGATACTGCCACAGAGCCAATGGAAACAGATGTGCGGACGCCAGATGCTGATGCCAAAGCCTCGGACGCGACGCCCTACGACGCCGACAGCGAAATGCACGATTCGGCGGGCGAAGGCGTCAAACCACTGAAGAAATCCGCCGCTTCGGTGTCCGCCAATGAGGATGATAAAGCCACAATTGTGGCACCGCCGCATCGCACGGCTGCCGACGCGAAGCATCGCCACAGTCTCAAGGGCAATCTGCGCGTCATACTCTCCAACCTGTACATGCGGAGCGAGCAGCGTGTGCCGGGCGCACGCGTGCCCAAGTGCCTGCACAACACGACGCTGTGCGTGAGCAAACATCGCTGTGCCATGCTGCCCGATGCGCCGGGCATTAGCATTGCGCAGGAGCTGCGCAATAATCTCTATAGCCAGCACTACGACACGTACCTGGACATGCTCGCCACGATGGCCGCGCAGTCCGTCTACCCGGACGAGGGCGTCTTCGATCGACTCTTCGATATGATCATGGTAAGTGTTTGTATACCCTTGCAGCGGGTATGCCGATTATGGCCAGAGGTTTGCAACGCAAACTAGAAAGCAGCTTGGACTCCATTAAGTATATATATTATTAAACAACTTGAGCCATAGTGTTGATCTAGGCATGTTTATGCTTCATTTTGCTTGTCCGCTTGTCCGTTTGTCCATTGCAATGCCAATTAGTCGCTCAGTTTTGAAGCTATCTTGTTGAAACTTGGTAGAACTACTTCTTGCCTCAGCACGCTGTAAATATGTCGAAGTGAGCTAGCTCTGAGCGATATATCGTATAGCTGCCATAGAAACTATCGGTATATTTTTGTTATTTTGCAAGATTTCGTACTGAAACTCGGCACAACTGATTTTGACAGTGCTCTCAACACTGTCTCAAAATTTAAAAAAAATCGTTGCACTATAACATATAGGTGCCATAGGAACAATCGGTCTAAATTAATTAATTTTTATTATTAATTAATTAATTAATTTTTTCTAAAAAAAAAGACGTTAAAAATTATAATTTATTTATTATGTGTTAGCTATAGATATATAGCTAAAGCTTAGTCCAGCAACGATTTCAATATTATATTCTAATTTTCTTAAAATCTGACTACTATATGCTATAACTTAAATATGAGCGATTGGATGAAAATTATGTTTTTTTTTTTTAAACAATTTTATTTAATATTAAAATGAATTTTGTATGCGAGCTTAAAGAGTAAAAGTTTAAAAAACTATATATAATAACTAAATATCTAAAGGTATATATAGATATAATGTAATAATAATAATAATATATATATAATATAATAATTTAATAATATATTGAAACCTCTGCAAGGGTATGCAAGCTGCGGTGCGCCGAAGCTATCACTTTTTACTACTTTAATTTAATTCTAACGCTTTCCGCTGCAGATACTCACGACGAAGAGCCTGACCATCGCAGAGCTGCAGAACATCTACAGGAATGTGCGGCGCATCTTTTATCTGCTGCTGGACGCCTTTCCGCCCTGCTGGACAGCATTGCGTCCGTATTACTTGGACTTTCTGGGCGTTAGCACTGTCAGCGCGGAAAAGCCACAGAAGCTGCAACTGCTGCTCAGCCTGCTGGAGGATTGCCTGGCCAAGTGCAGCGCCGAGGAGCTGAAGGAATACACAAGCTACTGCGAGACATTCACGCATGACTACGACGAGGAGGAGCAGGCCAACATGTCGCAGGAGTCGGTGCTGTTGCGCCACGTGCAGGACTACGACTGGCAGAACCCGAAGCAGTGGCTCGACGACTTCAAGAAGATGTCGCCGGGTGTGCGGCTGGCGCGTGTCTGCGATGCGCTCGATCTGATCTGTTGGGTGCTGGAGCGCGAGTTCATGTCCTGGCTGGATCACAATCGCCTGCAGCAGGCCGAGCCGGACATGTTTCAGGAGGAGACGAAACCGTTTGTGCTCATCGCCTTTGGCATGACGCCCGAGAAGCGCCTGACGGATCTGACGCGCAAGCTGCTGCGTCTGTATAGTCGCGGTGCAGCCAAGTGCTTGTATGCCGATCGACTCAATATACTGCAGGTGGGCTAAAGGGGAAGACTTGCTACTGTATTGTACTGTATTATTGATGCTTTGCCTATCCCATTACAGCGCCTCATCACGGTCGTCATGGAGGCGAGCAACACGGCGGAGCTGCAGTATGTGGAGGGCTCGCTGGTCTATCCGCAGCTGGGCGCACAGACACAGCGTCTCATTGCCGAGTTCTTCAGGCTGTTCAAGCTGGAGAATCCCAAGCACATAAGCACCTACATACGCATCATACCGCAGCTGCGGCAGCCGTATGTACGCTACGCGTTTGCCAATCATTTCCTGCAGCTCTTCTACTTCTCCGATCTGTCCTTTGCGCCGGCCAAGCTGTGCGAGGAGTTCCGCACGAAGCAGTGGCTGAAGTACAAGCCACGCAACGCCATCGAGCCGGATGACGATGAGCAGTTGTCGCGCGAGGATTACATGCAGATCATGCTGAATGCGCTGAGGGACTACTGCACCTGGCTGGACCTGGAGCCCTTCTGGAAGTTCATGAAGACCAAAGTGCCCATTCAGCCGTTGCAGGCCAGCACCACCAGTCCGCTGGCCACGCCCGTGGGCGTTGTCACCGGCGATGTGGGTAAAATCTTTATGCTCGACGAAATGCAGAAGGAGGCGCACACCTGGAAGGAGCGCATCAATGTCAATGCGATCGTGTACAAGCCCAAAGTTAATCTGCCCGTTGCGCGCGTCAGTGTCAGCAAATCGGCCGAGAGATATGGCAATGATATACGCCAATTGCGGTATCTGCGGCGCGTCCTCATGGCCGTCATGCGCTTCGTGGATGTCACGGCTTTATTGAATTATCTCGACGATTTCCTGGGCGAGGACGAGCCCCCCGTTTCGGCGAGCAGTGCACAGAGTGATAATTGATACCAAGTCTAGAGATAATTATTTTACTATAATATCTATATATCGCCAAACAAAATTTCCGGCTATAAGTTGAAGGAGTTTATCTAAGTTTTGTGTTGCTTGAGATATGTTGAAATATCGAGCTTAATTTAATTCGTTGAACGAAGAGAGTATTCAAAATAAATATGTTATAATTATGAACATAAAAAAATATATATAAGATAAAAGAACAAAATTTAATATTAATATATAAAAATTAAGGATAAATACTCTGTAAATATAAACCAAATATTATTATAAATACAAGTAAATATAAATAAATTATATAAATATCAATATAAATTTATTAAGATATCAAGAAATAATATACAAAATATAATTAATATAAAATATCGGTTCATTTTTAACATAACTAAAATATAAATGTAAATAAATATAAATTGATGCTTATTATATGCATAATTAACATAATTAAATACATAAAATATTATGTAAATATAAATAAAATTATATAAAAGTAATAAAATATATAAATATCCATCAAATATAAAAATGCAAGTGCTTTTTTAACATGATTAAAATGTAAACATAAATAAATATAACTTGCTGCATGTTATATGCGTTTTTAATTTGCAAACATGACGAAATAAAAATAAATATTGTATAAATATAAATAAAATTATATAAATATCAATATAAATGTAATAAAAAATATAAATATCCATAAAATATAAAAAAATACAAGTCAATTTTTAACATGTTTAAAATATAAACATTAATAAATATAACTCGATTAATATTATATGCGTTATTAATTTGCAAACATGACTAAATAAATAAAATATTGTAAAAATGTAAATAAAATTATATAAATATAAATATAAACTAAATAAAATATAAATAACAAGAAATAAATATCCATCAAATATAAAAAATACAAGTCAATTTTTAACATGACTAAATGTAAACAGAAATTAATATAAATTAATACATATTTAATTTTCAATTTCAAATAAATTACAAAAATAAAACACAATTACTACGTAAGCAGCAATCGCTAATTGTCGTGGACGTAAACGCAAAGTGAGCAACGTGCGCGCAAAATGCTCTACGCTAACGTACAAACTCCACCGGTTAACAGCGTGCGCTAACAGCAAGGCCATTTAACAGACGACTTATTGCAGGATAATATCCTTGCTGGTAAAAAAATACTTTTAGTTGATTTTAGCAGCACAACCCCGTCGCCAGCAGCAGCAGCAGCAGAAGCAGCAGCCGTAGCAGCAAATGCTCAGCGTCGCGATTCACACGCATTTTGTCCAAGTGTTATTCACAGATAAACTACAAATCGCAAGTTGTACGTGAAAGCAATAACAAAAAAAAAAACAAAATGTGTTGTGCAAAATAGTGTTAAAGCAGACGCAACAACAACAACGGCAACAGCAACAAACGAAACGGGCAACAGCAACAATAACAGCAGCAGCAGGAGGAGTAGCAGCAGCAGCAGGAGGAGCAGCAGCAACAACAACAACAGCAGCAGCAGAATAATAGTAAAGCACACGGCAAAAAAAAGTGTTGGCAAAATGTCGACAATTGTGGAACAGGTGAGAAATAAAAGAAAAGAATAGTCAAGATTTCGAAATTTATGTAATTTTTAGGCAGAGCTTATCAGCGCCAGCTAAAGTAACGGCATATTTATGGTGTGTGTGTGTTGGGGGGCGGGGGGGGGGGAGTTTCGGCGAAACTGCGTAACATTCAGTGTCAGTGTCTAACAGGCGAGGGCGACAGCGACGCCGACAGCGGCGGCGGCAGCGGCGGCGGCTGACTGTCTGTCTGCCAGTCTGTTAGTGTGCGTGTAGCGTAGGTGTAGCCATCTTACTTGCTCTCGCCGTCGCGCTCTCTTTGCAGTCATGTGTGTCTGTGTGTGTGTGTGTGTGTGCGCTGACTGTTTTGCATTGCCATGGGCAACGGCAAGAAGCGACGTCGCTGGCACTTCCTGTTGGGCTGATATTGCCTCGATTTGACAGTAAAATTCGATTAATTTCTAATCTGCACATCAGCGTGACAAGTGCCGGTTGCAGGCCTCTCTACCTCCTACCTTTCGCTCGCTCTCTCTCTCTGTCTCTCTCTCCAGCTCAATCAAACTGAGGCTAGCTGCGCGACTTGCTTAAAGCTCACACGCCATGGCTTTACTCTTACTCGATTTATTCTATTATTTAATATATTTGATTATCATTTGGGGCAGAACTTGCAGCTGCCGGTTAAAGTTTTCTAATTGTAACTTAATTTTATGTAAATGATGCGTCAGTATCTGCTGCTATCGCTCTCTCTTTCTCCCTCTCTCTCGCTTCCGTCAAAGTCAGTGAAACTTTTGTTGCATATTTCAAGGCGCGCATGTAGCGCAAGTCATTACGTTTTATAGACTTTATAAGAAGTTCCCCGATGCAGTTTGGTCAGAAGTTTCCGGCGTTCCGTGCCGTGCCATGCTGCGTTGCCAGGTGACTGTCATATATATATATACATACTTAAAATATATATACGCTCTATATATATAGCAAGATATCAGGTGAATTGTGGAGAGAGCGAGACGGCCACAGACGGCAAAGTAAAAGAAACTTTTAGCCAAGATTAAAGTCGTGCAGAAAGTCACTGAGTACAAGCAGCAGTGGAAGAAGAGAAACAGGAAGAAGCAGCAGAAGCAGAACTGGCAGCAGAGCAAAACAATTTGAAGCGTTTACGGCGAGTGTCGCCGTGTCTTCAGCCATATAAATATTATTGTGCTTGTCTTCGCTTTCTTTTGGTTTAATTCTCCCAAAATGAGTTTCAATTTGCATTTTTATACGAAACTTGGTTGCAAGTTATGATGTCATTTAGCACAAAGAAGTTTCTTTAAACTGGGATATTATGCACAATTCTATTATAACTTTTCTTCAAAAAATTGCTTAATTTATTTAGTTTCCTTAAAGCTTTTGCTAACTCTTTAATTTATTTTGCTTTTACAATTTTTTTGAAAGTTTACCCATTGAAATAATTAAAATTATTATTATTAGCTTTGTGAAAATGTATGTAACAGGCAGAAGGAGACGAGACAGACCATACATTATATATATATTTTCTTAATCAGCATTAATAGCCGACTTGGTCGTGTCCGTTTTGTCTGTCCGTTTGTAAGAACACACAGATCTCAGCCATTAAAAAAGCTATAAACACCAGACTTGGTGGGAGTGTTCGTGTATGAAATACACATAAGAAGTTTATTTCAAAGTTTATGTGCCACGCCCACGGCCTCCGCAAATTGATAAATTCTTTTTTTGATTTATTGCAAATAATTCAATAACGAAAAGAGATAAATGCACCAAATTTGGTAGGATGGTTCCTTGCAACGTTATGCAGAAGTTGGATTTTAGACTTTTGGATGCCACGCCTACCGCCTCTATAAAAAGATTTTTTCGAATTATTAGAACACTAGAAAAGCTAAAAGCGCCAAATTTGGTAATAAGGTCCCTGATAACATTTGTTGTTGTTAGTTCGCCGAATAAAAGTAATTAGTATTAAGAATTATTTTTAAACAGCCAAAGGTCGACTGTAGTGTTCTTTACTCATTTACCATTGTAGGAAATAAATGAATTCTGTTTACATTCCGTAAATTGGAAAGTAACGAGCATGAAAACTAGATTTTCTCTCTAGAAAAAAAGGTTTTTCATAATTTTCTACCCCTTTAATTCGCTTAGTTTTTCTCTTCAGCAGTTTCTATCTCATTAACTGCATGTATCAATGGCCCATATATCATTTGACAACATTACCCCCCCACCGCCGGGCGTCTGTCTGGCTAATTAACGGATTTATCATGATTGATGCGGCATTATGCTGAACATATAGCACACCGATTTGTAACGGTGCATTGGGCTAACTAACCATAGTCGCAAACAAGCGCAGATAGACAACGAGCACACACACACACACTGGCACTCACACACATTTACATAGCTGTCAGTGTTACGTGCGAGGTTTCCTGCTTTTTGTGCAGCATTTTGCCCCAGCATAAATTACAACTTCAGTGCGGCGGAGCCTGGTGACGCCTCCAGCTCCACACGCACACACACACACACACACTTAGAGAGAGAGGTAGGCAAGTAGGTGCGCTCTGGCTTTAGGGTCGTCACGCTGCGCGCTGTTGCTGCGTCCGTTGTTGTTGCTCCTGCTGTTGCCGGCCGGTTGGCCGTCACCGTCGCCGTCACCGTCACCGTCACCGTCGCCGGTTGTTGCTTACATAATGTTAATGATGCTGCCGCCTGTGCTGGGGCTCATTTCATGCTGTTTGCAAAAAACAAATGTCAAACACCAACAACAGAAAAGGGGAAGGGGGTCGGAGCGGGCGGAAGGAAGCAGCTGGAAGCGCAAGAAAAAACGAAACACTTAGCAGCGCGACGGGGCCAACGGCGTGACCTCCGCGCGCGCACAATGGACGCACTGCATCCTGGGCTAAATTGTTTTGCCGCCGTCGCCGTTGTTGTTGTCATGTTCATGTTTATATGCATATTATTTCAATTTGGCGGCATAATAAAGTGCTTCCGTTGTAGCTGCTGCGGTGTAACGCTGCAGCGCTGTGTGTATGTCTGTGTGTGCGTAATGCGCAGCTCCAGCTGAATGCAGCAGCATCCCCAAGGATAATGTGCTGCTGTTGCGCTGCCTTTGCCTTCGTTATGCTTATTTGCCCCGCTGCACATGCACAAAGCGCTCGAGATAGCAGCAGGAGCAAAGCGTTGGAGGGGAAAGCGGCATGCGGCATAACGTTGCCCCTGGGCACATGCATGTGCGCATATGGACAGGATGCTTCACACAAGTGACCGTCAAATGACAGCACCCCGCTTCTGCCTACTTCATCTCTCTCTCTCTTTCTTTTTTTCCCTCTCTCTCTCTCTCTCTCTGCTGCTGCTGGCGGCGCCGCGCTGTCCTGGCCAAGGTCAAATTTAACTGTTTTGATTTAATTTATTGTTGCATACATTTGAGCGCTCATAAAGCGCCTATGTCCACACACACACACACCAACACCAACACACTCACACTCACACCTGCGCCAGCAACACTTCTTTCTGCCTACTGCTTCCCCCTTTGCTGCGGCTAGCAAAGCCAATATTTTGTTTGTCTGCCTCTGTTTATCTTTGTCTTTGTCTTTTCCTACATACGTACGTATGTGTGTGTGTGTATTTTGATTGCTTTTGCCCATACCCGAAAGCCATTGGCATTGCCATTCGCCCCTGCCCTGCCCGCGCGAGGTGACTCAATGTCTTGCTCATTTCCTTCGCCTGGACGAGAAACTATATGCCACACAGAGGCAGCCGCAAAGTCTTTATGCCACAGTTGCACAGTGGGGCGAGTGTGGTTTAAAGACGGCAGCGGGAGCGACAGATACATTCTCAGATTGGTGTATGTGTGTGTGTGAGTTGTTGGCCTAATGTCGATGAAACCGCGCGCGCTGCTGACTTCAAATGACTTTCGTCTCTCAATTTGCAAATGAAAGAAATAACAATTGTTTCTCTACAGAGTCTGGGATTTTCTGCTATTTCTTTTTTTTTTTTTAGTTAGGCGAAAATGTCGATTATTCCAGGGCAAGATAGAACGGGACTGTCTGCAAAGTTACCATATACTCGTATTGAAAACATGTCGTAATCTTTCAGTTTCTTTGCACTGTGCGGAGAGTGCAAGCATTAAGCGTTATCTCCAGTTACTGTTCCCTCTACTGTATTCGGTGGGCTCTGTTCTTCTCCGTTTCTGTTCAGTGTCTGTTTCTGATAGTCGTATTTATGATACTCTCGTAGAGCTCTGGCATAAGCTGTGAGCACTTAGCGCTGGCGACGGGCGGCTGGAACACGTTGGGGAAACTCTTTAATTTGCCTATCGTTCGGTTAAGTGGCAGAAACTGTCTAAGTAACTGCTATTTAACTTTATGAAAACTGTTATATAACTGTTATACAACTGTTATACATTTGTTATACAACTTTTATACATTTTTTTAATAACTGTTATCTGTTATGCAACTGCTGTATATATATGACAGATTTGTTCTATGTATATTTATATATATTTATCTGTTATAAATCTGTTATATGCCGATTATACATTTCAAAATTAAATAATTGCGATAATCTATCTGAGATTATCTTTAAATATTGTGTCAAACACTGAGTACTCTGCCTGACATGGTCAATCGATCTGTTATACAGCTGTTATAAAGCGAATATACTTCTGTTATACATCTGTTAGCTGTTGTTTTATCCATATATCAGTTATCTGTTGTTCTATCGACGCAGCCCACATTCATATCCAACAGTTATACATCTGTTATATATCTGTTATACATCCGCTAACTAATTTCAGCAGCATTTGCTTTGAGGAAGTCATTCCCACTGTAGTTCCGATTGATTTCCAATAGCTATGTAGTAAATATAAGCCCCGCTATAATCGCACAGTATGCCAATCTCTTCGTAATCCTGAAACTGTTATACATCTATATGGAGTTCAGCCTTCGATTGGCATATTATTTTTTAAAAATTAAATTCCATTTATGTTCGATCCGTGGCGAACTTCTCCAGCGCATTTGAATATTCATGCGCCTCGATTTATGGCAAATTCGTATATTAAAAAACAGTTCGGCAAGGGTAATAAAATATTCGCGCATGGGATCAGACTTTCCATTCGTACGAATATATATCGCATATATATATATATATATATATATATATATATATACGCCTTTTCGCTCATATTATCGGGCTTGTATTACGCGACGCGTATGAAGACATTGAGAGGCAACTGCGTGTATGAGTTGAGGCTATTGAATGAGTGTGTGTGAGTGCGTGTGAGTGTGTGTGTGTAGCCGTGTGTATGGGTGGCTTCTTTTCTCATTTTCTTGATTTTATTACTTTTACTTTTTACGATTTATTTGCTGAAATTGCTTATTTCC
Source organism: Zaprionus bogoriensis (assembly GCA_035046045.1). Lineage (NCBI taxonomy): Eukaryota > Metazoa > Arthropoda > Insecta > Diptera > Drosophilidae > Zaprionus > Zaprionus bogoriensis. The sequence goes on from JAWNOI010000145.1 coordinate 2,615,214, forward strand.
CTTTGCGCTGAGAAGGAGAGAAAAACAAGAGGGAAGGAAATTGGGCGTATTGTTATTGGGCTCTTGTTTTCCCAGCTACTGTTGCTCGAGCTTGAGCTCGAGTCATTGCATTGTCTCACAGCCAGCAAGGGCAGGAAGGAGCACTATTCGACCCTGCCCTCTGCTCTTGCCTCTAACTGCTTTTGCCCCCTCGCGATTTTGTGGCAAATTCAATCAACGTTGTTGTTAATCGATTCTGCATAGCGAGGTGCTGCTGCTGCTGCTACTGCTGCCCTCTTTGCCTCGTTGTTTTATCAGTTTTCTCACAGTCTTCTACGCTGCTCTGCTGCGTGTCTATGTATGTGTGCGAGATTTTTCATTAATCATACGCCGCGTTGCACCCACACAGGATTCAGTGGAATCAGTGGCTTGCAACTGGCATTGCACACGGATTTTCCAAGCTTCTGCACATGTAGTCAGCGGCAGAGGCAACAACAGCAGAGCAGGAGGGACAGTAGAGAGAGAGAGAGAGAGAGAGAGAGAGAGAGAGAGAGAGAGAGAGAGAGAGAGAGAGAGAGAGAGAGAGAGAGAGAGAGAGAGAGAGAGAGAGAGAGAGAGAGCGAGCGAGACAGCAGACTACGTGCTGCATATGCTGCATATGCTGCATATCCATCGGAATTATCACGGCAATTTTCATATTATTTTCTGTGGGAGCAACCAATTTTTATTTATCTCGAATTTCGCACAAAAGCGCATTGGAAAATTTAAATACGGTTTGATTTCGTTAAAGGCAATAATTGCACAGTATCGTTGCTCGTATAGTTAAAGTATAGACAGATTCGCTGCACGGCAATTGTTGACTTTTCTCATTAGGAAATTAGCTCGAAATTTGTCGAGCATATTGACACATTGACATCGCCCCCAGTAGTTGCACTATATGCACTGCATATATGTTTATATTATTATGCGCTCGATTCGCTTCATTCGCTTTTCACATAATTTCGTGCAAATTGCAAATTGCATGCCGTGCGGCAGACTAAAAAAATTATATAGAGAGGGAGAGAGTGGAGAGAGAGAGGGAGAGAAGAGGGCAGCAAAAGGGCGCGTGCGGAGCGAGCGATGGCTGCCTAAAAAGGTTATCTAAATTGCAAATTTTGAGGCTGGCGTAATTGAAAAATAACAATAAGCTGCGAGAGTATGCGACTGGTTAATACCCTGCACTGGAGTTGTGAATATATAGCAAATTTAAGATAAACTTTTGGTAAACCTTCAAGCATATTTAAAAGTAGCAACTAAACGCTCTTAGAGCAGGCGAAAGCAGCCTAACTCGAAAATACCTGGTACCTACAAAGAAGGACAAAAATGTAGAATTGTGGTTTACTTCCTACTAGCTGCGTTTTATGAACGTTTTAATTTCTTATTGTATGTAGAAACAAGCAGTACGACTAGCAGATACCCTGTAATCTATAAAAAGAAAATATAAAGTTAAGCCTAGAAGAGGGTCCTGCTTTTAAAAGCTTCTACGACAGTTTCTACGATACTCACTATGCTAACAAGACATGCAAGCATACTCTATGCAACTAGCAGATACCCTGTACCTTTTTTAAAGTTAAAATAATATAATTTTTTGGCAGCCTGCCCACCTAAAACTCTTAAGGCTGGCTCTGCTTAACTCTCAATGCTTACAACGCATGCTGCACAAGCTGTGCGACTGATAGATACCCTGTAAATACTCTTTGTGCACGCTCTGCTTTTGCAGGGTATAACAACACAAGTTGACAGCATGGTACACCTGCTCTCTCCTCTCCTCTCTCTTTATGTCTATCACCTGCTATTTCTCTCCCTCTCTCTCTCTCTTTGCTCCTCTCATCTTTCATCTCTTGCGGCTACCGTGCGCCATTTTAGTTATGCCGCATGGGCAGCAAATTAAATGAAAATGATGCTAAAAATAGCTGACTGAATGTGTCGCCATCTCGCTTGCTCCCGCTGTCTCTCTCTCCCTCTAATGCAATTACAGTTGAGCTGTGTGGAAATGCCTCAATTTACTGCGAAATGGCTGTCATCGATTTCCGCTTATGTGTGCTATTCGATATTTTAGCGCGCGCGTGTGTGTGTGTGTGTGTGTGTGCTGGCGAAATAATTCGAGAGTTTCGACTGCGCCTCGATTTACTCTTTCAATTCACTCGACTTTGCGCTCGCCTGCCCTCGAGCTTGCCCTCGTTTTATGTATTTGACATTCTCTGTTATGTGTTCAAATTGTCATCAAAATATGCATAAATTTGCGCGAGTGTGTGTGTCCGTGTGCGTGCGTGTGTGTGCGTGTGTGTCCCTCTGGCAGGAACAGCGCGCTAACTGCCGCATGGAGTTCAATATTTGCCCGCGTTAAACCGTAGATGTATTAACATAATGTGTCAGCACAAAAAGCACAGTGTGCACGCACACACACATACACTCATAGCCATGACTTACAGCGCAGACATGTGTATGTGTATGCAAGCATAGACTCGCGCTGCGTGACTTTGTGCACAGTGAAGCGAAGCTAAGTAAATGTTTAGCTTGGATTAGGCAAAGTAAGTGTTAAATATAAGCCGATTATAGCTTGTATATATATTAGATAAATATCACGAATATATAGTTTTTCTGTAGGCTCGCAGCTTTAAGCTGTATCAAGCTTCAAAATACGTATACTTCATTTCGATTTTTTTTAGTAAGTTTTCAGTTTCAAGACAGCTTCACCTCAAAAATTTAGCAACTCTTACATGAGTTTAGATTTAAGAAAATACTTACCGTTATTTCCTGAGTTAGCTTTCAAATTCGTATATAACATTTCATTTTAATTTTAAATTTCTTACAACAATTTCCCTCTTTAATTCAATTTAAAAAAAAAAAATTAAGCTTTGCATAGGCTGAGATATATCCACACATATTTAAAATATAACTTTCAATTTACTTGTTCTCTAAGCCACATCTAGCTATAACAACTAACACTTCGCTTCAATCGTAAAATGTATTTTATCTTTATTAATGAGGAAAAGTCTGAAAAATTTCTAAATAGTGCGTTTATGCTTTAAGCCATCCACATTTTTTCTAAGCTGCTTAAGCTAAGTGCAAGTTTCAAATTCTCATAATTCAAGGTGATTATAAATTTCCCATTGTAATACAAAATATTCCAGATTATAGCAATTTAGCTAAATATCATGCATATATTTATAATTTATCTTACTCGTATATAGTTATTTTCTTTAAAGTAAATCTTCATTTGCATTTGCTTAAGTTTTACCAATTTGCAGTCTAAATTATGCCACAATTCCCCTCGCACCGCAGCCCACTGTGCGCTCTCACTCTCTTCCTATCTGTCTCTCTCTCTCTCGTTTTCCTTGACAATGATGACAACTGTCAGCAGCGATCCGAGAGCAGCCATTTTTCCAGCTGAAAGATCTGAATTGGCAGCAGCAGCAGCAGCAGCTCCTGCCGAGTGCCACGACTGGCGACTGCTTGCGACTGTCAGCCTGCTTCCTTTCTGCCGTACTCCATGGCGCTTCCGCTGCTTAAGCAGCACACACAAACACAGGCACATGCACTCTATCTCTCACACACACTCACACTCACACACACTGACGCGCAACGAGGCACGTCACGTATGTTTGTGCCCAAGCATTCGCATAAACACATTCCGTCGCCAGCCCTGCCTGCCGGCTGGAGCCTTCGCCTCAGTCTGCTGCCCTCTCCCCCTGCTGCTGCTGTGCGCTGCCTCATCATCTGCAGTGACAACACTTTGGCATTGACAAGCGCGCATCGTTTGCGTTAAATGTCAACGGGCAGGCGAGCAGGAGCGCGCGAGCGAGCGAGAGAGAGAGGGAGAGAGCAGGAGCGCTTCCCTGCGCTGGGGTCACAGCAATTGACCTTCCATTCATCACTGGCGCATATTGTTTACAAAGCATTTGCGGGCTGACCCAGCGCACCGCACTCCCCCCAACCCCCGTGGTTAGTTAGGCCACCGAACTCGACTCCTCGATTGATGTTTACAAAATTCATTTATTGATCACAAGCGTTTCGCTTACTAAAACAACACCGCGTGTTCTGGCTTTGGGCTGGGGGCTGTTGCGCGCTGCTCACTGTAATTATCCACTCAAATGAGGCTGAAAAACAGTTGAAGCAGCAGACGCGTTGTAACTGCCACTCTGCCTCCTGCTTCCTCGCTGCTTGCCGTTTTCCGGAAGATAATGATGAGCATGCAAAGTTTTCCATATGGCGACTTCCTTCTGTTGCTTTTCTTGCTATTTTTTTTTATTTTTTAGTCCTTTGCAGGCAGTCAAATAACTGTAAATAAGCAGGTTGCCGAGGAATGCGACGGCAACGTCTGTGTCCCTTCGCCAGCACAAAGGCGAGCAACCAATGAAAGACGAAAATATTTTGTAATGAAAGGACGCGAGAAATATAATAAATAATGACAAGTCTCGTGCAGCCATCAGGAAGAAGATACAGCGCTGCTCGCTCTTTTTGGCAGCATTTCTCTGCTGTGCTGCGATGACAATTAGAAAGAAAAAAGAGAAAAGGCAAAAGGGTTTTCCAGTTTTCCTTGTTCATTTCGTGAAAAATGAGCAGCGCCGTAAAAACAATGGCAAAATCCCTTTTGAGTTGCATTCGAGCGAACAAAGATTTCTGCTCGACTCGCTGAGTCTCTTAATTTTCCACTTTCCCATATTACTTTCGCAATTCATTGCGAATCGAAAATTTTCTCTTATTGAAAATCTCGTCGTGAGTTTCATTAACTAATTGATACGGCACGGTGCCCTCAGTGTCATAATCATTTATATCTACTATTTGCATTGTAAGTTTCCAGAAAAGTCCATTAAAACTCTTTGGGATTATCGCAAAAACAAAAAAAAAAAAAAAAAAAACAGTTCAAGCTTGCAGAAAAATTCATTTTTCATTTTCCATTTACACTGCTGGCCAAAAGTTTTGAATTGTTGTGAATTCATTTTAGTTTTAATGGAATTCTGTGCTGAGTTCTGTTTCAAACCGAATTTAATACACACGCAGCAACGTGCGTGTTAGCTTTGCCTCTCGTTTTGGCAATCAAAAAGCGTTTACTGAATTATTAAAACACGGGCAATTCGAGAAATACGAAAAAAAAAAATGCTGACAACGGAAAGAAGCAGCAGAGGAGAAACATAACATAACAGAACAGAAAATGTAAAACACGGAATTCATTTTATGATGAAAATCAAACAAAACCATGTGCAACGTTTAGGCCGGGCTTGAGCCGACGGGCTGCTACCCTGCATAGATAATGTTGTGTGCTTTATCGTAAATCATAGTTTAAATTAAAAATTAACGTACAGACGGATAGATATCCTGCATGCTTGTACAGATAGTCGCAGTCCCTGCTCTATCTATCTCTCTTTTTTCCTCGCTCTCCATATTTCTCTCTCTCTCTCGTTTTTCTTAGCCTCTACCGTTTATATACAAGTTTCAGTTCCAGCTATATGTCCATACATACGAATAGATACCCTAGAGAGAAAATTTCGATTACTCATATGTAAACTATAATAATTTACGTTTGTTTTTGCTTGCTGTCTCTTTCACTCTCAATGTATCTGAAGCTATAACTAGTCAGACATTTAAAATAAAATATATATTATAAAAGCTTAGTACCTATAATTTATGCAGAAGAATAGTTCTACAAATTCCTTTTTTATTAGCTCTCTCTCACGCTCACTTAGAAAGCTATAGACTGTCAGATATAAAAAATATATATATATATAAAGTTAAATAAAATTTTAGTAGAATAATGTGTCTAACATAGAATTTCCCTTTTTTTCTCTCTCAAACTGTGACTCTTACTTTCACATATAAAGCTTTAGAATGTCAAAGATTCAATAGAAAATAAAATATAAAAGCATAATTAAAGTAGAAGAATATAGCTACAAAATTTCTTTTTTTTTTATTTTCTCTCTCTCAAACTGAAATTGTGCTTGAAATTCTTAGAATAAAATTTCAGAACTCTATAAATGCTCCATTAATGTAGCATATCTCTGAAGCATTCCCTCTCACTATCCTTATAAATTTATTGTGCAGGGTATTTACCAACTGTCTGCGGCAGATGGCAAATCAAATGCAAATTGCTTGCATTCCAGGCGAATTGCACGCCATTTCTCCTTTCTCTCTCTCAATAACGCTCTCTCTCTTACTCACTCTCTCTCTCTCTCTGTCTCAACTGTTGCCTTCTGCTTGCGCATTTCTTTGTTCGATTTGCTGCCTAATTTAATTAATTGCTTTACCACGCCCATCGAAAACTATAAATTCAATTTCAGCCCACACACACACACACACTCACACGCACAAGCTCAAAGAAAGGCTGAATACTTTTGCTGGCGTGGCAGAAGACGCAGATGGGAGTGGGGGGATAGGGGCCAAGTCAGCGAAGCCGGGCAACTTTTGCCAGCCCGAAAATCCTTTTTTAATTAAATTTTCTGTGCATTTTGCAGTTTTTAGGTTTGAGCAAGGCGACGACCTCAGCGTCTCATATATGACAAGCCAAGTCCTTTGACTCGCTGCCTCTCGCTCGCACCCAACTGCCAGCCCTCTCTCTCGCTTTCTCTGTCTTTCTCTATTGAGGCTTCTTGGCGTTGGGTTCGTTGTCTGTGACTGTAACCAAAGACAAAGTTTTAGCTGCCAACGTTCTGCTTGCTCCTCTTCTGCTTCTGCTGTTTCCCCGTTCTTCGTCTTGTTGTTTTCTGTCAACTTAATCCAATTACATACACACATACATACGCACACACATACATATGTATGTAGTTTGCACTTTGATTTGAGTCTCTCGCCTTTTGTGGTTAAGTCTCCGGTTCTTCTTGCAGTCTCCCGCTCTGACAGGATAATAATGAAATTGATAAGGGCAATGCGAGTGGCTATCGATAGAGCTGGAAGTAGAGGCGGGAACAGGGACGGCGGCAGTCTCTGATTAAAGGCAATTAATAACGAATGTCCTGTTCGATTATGTGCAGGATTGAACAACTCAATTGGGATCCATTTGATTTAATTGATAGTTTTTGTAGTAGTTTTCAAGTTGTAAAATTGTTTGCGTTTGTCCGAGTTTGTCTGCAGGGAAACTTAATTTTATTATGTGCAAGTTTGAATTTGATATCGGCACTTAGTATTATTTTACTCTATATATTATGACTTTATGTATTCGAGCTTAATTATGTGCTCAGCTTGTGTTTGTACATTAATATTTAATTTCATGATGATCGCGCGGCTGCTCTCTCTCTCTCTCTCTGCATTTAGCGATCTCATTATCTTTGAGACTGGATTCTCTCTTGCTCTCTCTGTGTCTCGTCTGCTTATCAATTGCTGACCTGTAAAATACACAAATGAAGCGGCAGAGATAGAGCTAGAGCGAGCGTGAGCTTCAGTTCTCCAGTTACGTGGCCAAGCTTGTATACCCTGTAATTTAGTGTATAAGGCATATGCAATGATTGAGAAAGTCATTGAAGAACTTTTTATAAATGTATTTCTTAGTTTTTACTGAGCCTTCAGCTTGTCTCAATTTTTGCTTAAACTTGTTATACCCTGTAAATAAGATAAGAATGTTACTGGCATTTTTGCAGGATATCTTACCTCTGAGCAGATGATATTTAGTTGGCAACTTACTTTATGAGCTCTGCTTAATTTAATCTAGTTTTTCCCTAATTTTTCCAATAATTTCCGATCTTAAAAATAAATAAATAAAGTATTTACAGGGAATCTACTCGCTTATAGCTACGCTTACTCAAAGGACTTACTTTATCTGCTCTGTTAGCTGTCGCTCAGTCTTTTCTTTGAATTCTTTTTGGTGTGGAAATCTATAAGAAAATATTTTGAGTGTTTCTAGGGTATCCACTCGCTTATAGCCATGCTAACTGCGCTGTTAGTTGTCTCCCAGCTTTTCCTTTGTACTTTTTATCATTTTTAACCCACCAGAAAGTAAGTTGAGTTTTTCCAGGGTATTCACTCGCTTATCACTGTAGTTAACTCACTTTAGCTTGTCTTATCTCTGAGCAGATGCTGTTTGGCTGAAGCTGAAACAACATTGTACAATTCCAAGGCGCGTTATCAGCGCGCTCTTTACTGCAGAGCAGACAGTACTCCCCTAGTACGCAGCTATCAACCCGTTCTATCTGCCTTCTCTCTCTCTCTCTCTCTGTTTATGAGCATGACGTGCAGTTTATGATGTGAGCACACGCTGCAAGCATTTTCATTATATTTCCAAAGAGATCCCCCCGCACAGTAATATGAATGGATGCTGTCGCCCGTACGCTCTCCGGGTCTTTTTTACAGTCGAAATTGTGTGACACTTGCGTGCGGAATGCGCGGAAGTAAAATTAATTACGAATTTTCGCATTTCGCTCGATAAATTCAACGCATTTTTTTTTTGCACTCTGTAACCCGCAACATCGCTTCAATTGCAGGCGACCAACGAAGCGCACACAGCGGATGCCCTGACAGCCACAGCAGCAGCAGCAGCAGCAGCAGCAACCACAGAAACAGCAGCAACAGTTGCAGCGACAGCCACAGCCTCCGCACCGCCCACAGAAGTCGAGCAACTGCAGCAGGCGCTGCTGGAGAAGCAGACACAGCTGTACGCATTGGAGACTGCGTGCCTGCGCGAAACCGAACGCCAAGTGGAGCTCGAGGACAGCGTCATCGCGTGGCAGGATAAATACGATCGACTCTACGAGTCGCACAAGCGTGTGCAGAAGGTCAATCAGAGTTTGGAGGACAAGATGCTGAAGCTCGTCGATCGCAATACCAACGAGCGGGCGCAACTCACCAGCGATGTGGCAACACTGAGCGTACGCCTCGCCCAGGCCAACTTCAATATTGCCAAGCTGCAGCGAGAAATCGTAAGTACTGCAACTTCTCTACGCTATAAACACTACACTTCTATACACATACATATACATATACACAACTGAAGTTGTGGCTTAGTGGGAAGACTTCTTGTCAAAGTATTGGGAGTCCTGCATGTCTGTGTGTGTGTGTGTTTCGGACTTAGAAACTTAAAAACTTGCGAGAGGCAACAGCTTAAGTAGTTCCCAAGTTTCTGACAGACTTCAAAGCGGCTTTTGGCGCGAAACTTCGAGTGGAACATGTTAAGAAGTGGAAAGTAGTTACAAGAAAAGAGTGTAGATAGTACTGTCATGCTTAGTATGTTTACTGTAATGTGCAGCTGAGTTATAGTATGATATGATATGATCAACTGCAGTGTATAGTATTACACTTTACTGTACCGTTAACTTGACTAATCAAACCAGATTATGTCATACTATGCCATCTTTGTTAATATACCATAATTGCTATACTCTAACATATGTTTCCATGCCATACCTCTCAATTCTATACTTATGCTATAGTACAAATATACCATACAATATCATACTTCATATATACTATACTATATCATACTATATATACCACATGATACCATACTATATCATTCTATTCTATACTATGTCATAACACCTTGATATATCATACCAAACCGTACTATACCATAGATTACCACAAAATATTATACCATACGTAACCATACAATACCTCAATATATTTGACGTTACTATAGCACAATAATATACCATACTGAACCATACAATACCTTAAACTACCATAACATACCATACTCTATCATATCATACCAAACTATACCATACCCTAGCATACTCTACCATAGTCTTCCGTACTTTTCCATACTCTATCATACTGAAGCACAATAATATACCATACTGAACCATACAATACTTTAAACTGCCATATCATACCATACTCTATCATATCATACCAAACTATACCATACCCTAGCATACTCTACCATACTCTTCCGTACTTTTCCATACTCTATCATACTGAAGCACAATAATATACCATACTGAACCATACAATACTGCCATATCATACCATACTCTATCATATCATACCAAACTATACCATACCCTAGTATACTCTACCATACTCTTCATACCATACTGAACCAAACTGAACCATACTGAACCATACAATACTCTACCACATCATACTACCTACCATATACCACACCATATCATAATACCTAGCATACTCTACCATACTCCAGTATACTATTCTATCATACTATATACTATATTATACCATACTTTACCATACTATACCATATTAATGTACCAAACTCTACTATTATCTGCCATACTATACCATGCTATATGACACTATACCTTACCATACTATATCACACTATAGCATACGATTCCATACTGCCAAACTATGCCATACTTCACCATACTCTCCCATACTATGCTTAGCCTTAAAAATATAACTATAATTGATATGGGAAGGTTATCTTTATAGATCTTTAAATTTTTAAGGTAAACTGTTGAGTATTAAAGAGAGTAGACTTTTGCTTGCAAAAGGAATGATATATTCGAATGTATCTACACTTAGAGCCATTTCTCTAAATCAGATAGAAATTTTCTGCAATTTCTGCCGCAACATATGGCCAAACTGCTCGTAGTTCATGCTCTTTAAACGTGCCCAGCTAAATTAATGGTTGTTGCTGGCACGAGTTCACAACTGCAACTTTCCCAAGTCACCGCAAGTAACTAACTAATTTCGAACACTGTCGTACACTGTCGAACAAGAGTGCAGCAAGTGCCACAGTTAAGCACTCGCAAGCAGTTGGTTGCTCATCGAAAATGTATGCTTACCTCAGTAGGGCGCGGCTACTCTGCCCTACGCTGCTCAGCACCTTCCACCTCCCTCCCTCCCTGCCTCGGCACACATGTTGTAAGTACAAGCGCTTAAGCGCAACAATTCGCATGTTTTGTCAATTAGTTTTGCCTGCAAAAAGCTGTCAGCGTCGAGCCGGCCAAAAAGCGTAATGCGCTTTGCAGCAGCTGAAGGAGTTGCTCCAACTAATTGGCCAGCGTAACTTTCTAGCGGGTGCAGGACGAAGGGGGTGGGGGGGGGGAGGTTGAAAACGGAAACTTTAAGCCGCTCAAAGTCGCTTAGCAGAGCTAAACAAATGCGAGCAGGCGCCAAAGCGTTAAAAACTAGAGAAACTTTTCCAATTCACTTTGTTTTTTCGTATATTTCGAAGGCAAACACAAAAAATATCTGCGCAAAGTTTTCAATTAAGGCAAACACTGTGCAACACTGGAGTGAAAGGGTGGGCAAGCGGGGCAGAGTAGGGAGTCTGCCTTCAAGTGGAAGCCTTTTAACGCACTCGACGTGCGGCGTGTGTTTGTGCAGGCGATCGTCCATGTTGCCAACAATTAGTGAGCCATTGGCCAAAGTAATGGGAGAGAGGCGGCAAGGGGTAGGGTGGCAGTAGCGTTGCGGGGTATTGGGTAGAGTGTGCGACACAATCGACGCGCTGCAGCTGTGCTTTATTAACTTGTTCTCAGCTCGCGTTGCGATGCTGCTGCTGCTCTCGCTGCCTGCTGCTACACCTGTTTCAGCTGCCACTGCTGCGCTCTCGGCCCTGATTGTTTGTGCAAATTGATGCTTAAAAAGCGTTTCCACCTTTTTGAGTACTTGCGCTATTTTGCCATTTTGTTGCGACTCTGTTTCCCTGTACTGCACTGGCTGCAAAGGGTTGCTTAGTCTATCACAAACTGAGGGGGGAGATTTTCTATCTTGTCTCGCAGTTTTTCAAAATTTGCGCTGATTGCAGTTCTCTGTTGCTCTTTGTTGCTTTGTTTGCGTATTTTTTTTTTTTTCTATTGCTTTTGTTGTCTGTTTGACGACAATGTCAATAACCTTTTGTCGTTTTTTGTGCGCTGCCAACAAGCTGCCGCCCCCAAAGCCAGCGTTGCTTCTCTTGGCCGGATGAGAAATCAGCACTTGGTCATGGACTGTCGCTGCGTCACGTGCCAGGCTGAATTCGTTGTCTCCTCCCACACGCTCTCTGCTGCTCCCACTCCCTCGCTCTCTGTTTTTCTCTCTCTATCGCTACTCTGGTTATCTATCTGCATTCTGTGTACCTTGGCATGCTTTGGCCATGGTTCGTTAATCTGCCGCTGGCTTTTTGCATGATAGCTTGGCATTTCCGTTGCAAAACACTTAAACGCCCCAAACGCTGCTCCCCTGCACCGTGCACCATACACACGCCGTATGGTATACTGTGCCGTTTACCGTTAGCCGTAGTCTGCCCACAGACAGACATGCAGACGGGGCTCCTTTGTACTGTAATCGCCTGCCATCCTTGAATTGCTGTTGCTGCTGTTGTTGTTGTTGTTGCTGTTGTTTTCGCTGCTTGTTATTGTTTACTGCCAAAGCCGATAATGTCGATAAAAGCTTACCGGCAAAATACCCTGTACTTAGTTGCCGGCGATGCGCAGTACTTAGCATAAGTTATATGCTCATAAATGTTGGCAGTTTTGTGTTTGATTGAGCTGGAGTATTAGCAGGAAGAATTCTAAATGAGCGGAAAGGTAATGGAATCCCAAGGAAGTGTGTATATGGTTTTGTTATAATTGAAGATCTTATGTGTTGTATGTTGCAGGTTGGCTTAGGTAATTATAGTATCAGTATCTTATTATTGGAGTTTACTGTGCGTAATTGGAAAAGTTTTGCCAAATTTTCTCTGTAAAAATTTGATATTATTAGACTGAAGTCCCAAAAAAGAACTATAAAAGAGATGAGAAAAATGGGGAAGGTATAAATAAAGTTTGCTGAAGAATTGGCATGGCAAAATAATCAATAAATAAATAATAAGTACAATAAAAACAATAATGTAATATACAAATAGTCTCCACCTATCCGAGTTTTCCTAAATTTAGCTGTAGCTGCTTTTCTTTTAAGAAGATTTGAGTTTATTTTAGGGTAAGCATTGGGCAAAAGTCTCTTAAAGTATCCTACAAGAAAACAGAAGGCAAGGAGATTTATTTAATATGGTATTAAAAACAAATTGGTTAAAGCTTTTTCTATATAATAGTGAAATTAATCACAAATTAAACGTACTACCTAAACGAAAAAAATAAATCGAAGCTCAAAGTTTATATATAAATATCTGCTAGCTATATTACCAGCTGCTTTATAATTTCTTTGATATATAACTGAATATTTTTAAGATAGTTTAATTAAAATTATAGCAGTATCTCCTGCCCACTCGACTTTCCTTATAGAAAACTACATTAAAATTCCAAATTCACCTCTCTGATTCCTTTCACTAGTTGCTCTCTCAACCTAGTGACCCAACGCCTAGACGCCTTCTTCTTCTAGGGTATTTCGTGCTGCATACTTCGGCGGCACACCCATTTCCTCATTCAGCCATATTCTCGGTTCGCTTCGAATATTTTAAGCGTGCTCGTGCTCCCATTCTGATGCGCAACGCGCTCCCAGCGCCTGCTACCGCTGTTCCATTGTAATTCCCACTTGCATTAAATGCCGAGTAATTGTAAATATGCTACGCCTCTTGGCGAGCCTAGTGCTCAGCTCTCAGCTCTCAGCTCTCCTGTTCCTCTCCCTCGGGCCAGTGCAATTGGAGCAGACAAAATGCAAGCGACGGGGGCGCACAGTTCATGGCGCGACTGGAGGCTGATGATTGTCAGCATCGGCGGTTAGACACGGCCAGGATGCTCGAGCTGGGCATGGGAATCTGCGAGAGGCTTCCGCTTGTTGTGCGAGTGTGTGTAATTAATGTATCGTGCCTCGCACCTTTCTTTTGTAACTTTTGGGCCGCCCTGTGCAACGGTGCGTATAAGTGATTGTGCATTGTAGAGCAGCAGCCAGAGCCAGCTCCAGCTTCAGCTACAGGCCTTCTGCAAATCCTCAGCTTAGAGTTTGCTTTTCGGGGGGGCCTGTGTGCTTAATTTCTTAAAAGTTATTTACATATTTGGCCCGTTGCGGTTGCGCCCAAGCAACTTACTTGTGGGCGTGGCACGACGTCAACGTTGCTCTGTTGACGGATGTGCTTAGAGTTTGGTTGACTGGAAATAGGCTGTGGATTTGACAGCGGCCGCACTGACGTCAGTTCCCACTGTATTTTTGGCCATACTTACGCAAATATCCGGGCTTAGATAACAGCACGAAAAATGCTAAAATAAAAGGCGAATTATAGCTGGCATTTGTGTGACTTAATTTCTAAAGTTTATTAGAAGGCGATAGATAAATATAGAGATATACTCAAATATAGATAAAGAAAAATAAATATAGATAAAATATATGTAAAAATAAGAAGATAGACAAAGAGGGATAAATATAGATAAATGCATGATGCATGAAAAAGGAAAGAAAGCTTAATACAGATAAACAGATGAAAAGAATAAAGATAGAAATATATTGAGATGCACAGGAGTGGAGACAAACTTAGATAGATACAGCTAGATGTATATAACTATTACTAGATACATTTATAAATTCTGATAAGAACAAATATAAAAATTAAGTTATAGAAAAAAATAAGTAGAAGAATAGATAAATGATAGTTATATAGATACAGATACATGTAGATTAATGCTGATAGATACATATATGTTTACTTTTAGATACAAATAAATAAAAAAAAAAAAAAAGATAAAAATATACCTATATGTAGAAATACATATAGGCTAAATAGATAAAAGTAAACCTATATGTAGAAATCTAGATGAAAATAGTTAGACCTAGATAAAAGAGGGAAAGGAAAGGGAGCTGAAAGTTGGCGTAGCTCATAACTCAAACGGATTGTCTGTAAATCTGCGCATTCCCCCCCCAAAAACTATTCGAAGCCAAATAAAATCAAATGAAAGTCGGCGCAAACAAATGGCCAAGCCCACGCCACGCCCCTACCCGCCTAATCCCAGTGAACTCTTGGCTAGTTTTTAATTTGTCTGCACAAACAATGAAAATTGTTCCGCTTGCATGTCAAATGAACTAAAAGAACAACAGAGACTCGCAAATATGCACGCAGAAAAAACGTTAGAATGAGAAAAAGAGAGAGAGAGAGAGGGAGAAATAGAGAGAGAGCGAATGAAAGAAAAACTGTTTCATATTACAGCAATAACAGTGCGGAAAATCAGAACTGAGTTGATGTTCGACCATGATATGAATCGCAATTGTTTTTTATGTACGAAAAAACGCAAGCTTAAGCGGTTGCAAAAAATTCCAAAATTTCCAGGCAGACAGAAACAGAGAGAGAAAGGGATATAGAGAGTGTAAGAGAGAGAGAAAGGGCATAAACGAGTAAATAAAACCAAGGTAACCGTCGACTCGCTCGGCATTCGACCAAACTTCTGGTCTATAAATGTCTACCTATACGCACACATTTGCATACCGCACACACACACACATTCGCACACAAACACACGGGCCGTAAAACAAATACAAAGACAGACAGGCGGCCATTGTGCTGTGGCTCCAGTTTTTATGCTACAGTCTTAACATGCCGTTAAAGGGATCTAACGACTACGTTATTTACAATGTAACGGCCGGTGCAGGGGGCGTGGCGCAGGGGTTAAAACCCAAGCCAACTGGCCAATTTACATTTTCCATTTACACATTTCCACACATTTTCCACTTCCATTTCCAGTGTAATTGCGTTTGCGTTTGCGTTTTTTGAACACTTGCACATTAAATGGAAGTGTGTAGGGTATGCGCAAGTCTTTATAGAGAAAGTATATGCAAATTTATTGCAAATTGCTTGCTTGAGTTTATTGAACCCAGCGGAAAAGCTATCTCTCAGCTTTTAGTCTGTTTGTAGAGCATTGCTCAGTCGACTTGCTCGTGCGCCCGTTGCCCTTTAAGTGGCAGACTGTTGCTTTTTTGGGCGCTTTTGTGCGCCGAATAAATCGATATTTTAAGCATTTTAATGTCTGCGCCAAGCGCAAAATGTTGGCGCCACTTGCCGAGTCCGAAACGGACTCGAGCACAGAGCCATGTTCATGTCCAGGCCCGTTTCCGCATCCTTGTTCGTGTTGCCAGTCGTCAGTTGCTTTGCTGGTGGTGTGTGCACCCATGTAGTCGGCCCCCCGCTCCGGCCCGTTCTCACTTCAACCCTGCTTGAAATCGGGCAACATGTGCAAGCTCATATTTTTCTACAATTAGCCAGCATTTTGAGTAGTGTAGTGTATCAATCATGCACAACATCAGCAGCATTTCGTACTACCCCTCAACTTGCTTATTTATAGAGCTGCTGCCTGTTTTATATTTAGCAGGAGAGTCTGCCCCGGCCCCCGCCTCAGCTATAGACAGTGTTAGTTTAAGGGCCACAGCAATCTCAGTAGATTGCGGCTTGATTGTGGGAAGCAGAGAGATAGAGAGAGAGCGAGAGAGAGAGGGGGAAATGGAGTGAGCGCTACCCAAATTAATGACCGACAGCAGTGAAAACATTGAAGCACACTCGAGATATTTGAATGTAGCCAATTTTGGTTAAGAGCTGCTAATACTCCACTTTGTAGCTGAAGTATCTCTGCGGAACGAACTGGAGTTTCGGCGCAGATACGAGAGCATTAAGTAGATTGTTTCAACCTCTTGATGAGCGTATAAACTTCAGCTGGCAATCGTTATTTGTGGTTGTAAAAACTTCAATTCCATGGCAGCAAGTTGAGCGGGTTATCGTAAAGGCTTTTTGAGAGCCAAAGTTTGAGTAGGTCTGAAAGTTCGATATTTCTGTTGCCATCCCACATAACGTGCATGCCCTATGCGAAGTGTTTTGTGGTGGGGCAAGCTAACAGCTTAGTATTATCTTCTTCTGGCAGTTAAGGTTGTGGAGTATGAAGTTGGTATAGTAGTCTGCCTGTGCATAAAACGAGCATACCCTTCTTCATTCAAGCTAAGCAGTGCAATGAGTAACTCGCTAGTGTTATTTAGTTCTTCCTCTTCTTTTTAAGAGTTATAGTTGTGGAGTACTGCCTGAAGAATTTTTAAAATTGTACTTGCCTATAAAACGGGCATACCCTTTTTATAAAACTAAGTAGACTGTTTGTAAGTAAAGTGGGCCACTTCAAAAACTTAGAGGAAGCAGTATGCCTTCAAAATGGCATAGTTTTCAATATTATTTCTGTCTGCTCACAAAACAAGAATACCTTGCCTCACACAAACTGAGCAAAGCATAGAGTAGAATAGTAGTAGTAGTAGTAGAATAGTAGCGGCAAAGCTAAGATAATAATCTTCATCTTCTGCCTTCTGGGCGCTAAAGTTATGATGCAAGTTTTTTTTATTAATTTGCCTGCCCATAAAACAGACATACCCTTCGTATACAATTAAGCTGCATGTTCAGTATGGCTACGTTGAGAGTGTTGTCTTAAAGACATACAGCTAAATTTGTTATATATATTTTTAATTGCATAATATTCAATATATCTTCTACCTGCCCACAAACCGAGTATACCCTTACTCAAACAAATGCGCAGAGTGTGCAATCAAAGCCTGTTCAAAACTAAATGTTATAGCATGTTTAATTTATCATACTACCGCACACACACACACACACACGCATCGCTAAATCTGTGCAGTTTTGGGGCTTAAAGCTTGAATACCCCGAAAATGTGAGGCTAAATATTGCAGAATGCCTGGCAAAACATATTTGAAATTTCGTTGGGACTGATAGAAACATTCTGTATGGGCGGCGCCCCAATTCAACTTGTCAACAGGCCCTCGTGCTCTACACCGCCGCTCCGAAACTGTTGACAGCAGAATGCAATTGAGCAGCGTTGTCCAACTACGGCTCGAAATCTAGGCCTGCAGGGAAACCCCAAAAAGGGGCTGCGAGAAGGCAACTGAACAACACACGCAACGCAACGTACAAAATGCAAACATCAAAATTTTACGACACGTGCGGAACAATTTGCTAGCGCTGAAAGCTGAAAACGCAAAACCAAACAAAATTCTCAAAATGAAAAATATACAAATATGTATCTATGCTTGCTTTATGTGTGGTATGTGCGCGAGTGTGTGTGTGTATGAGAGTGTGGTATGTGTAACTTACAACGCAACCACATAAAACTTTAATATGCCCGTCGAGTCGAGTTTTGTTTCAGAATCGCAGACCCTCAAGTGCTCTTACTCCATGTGTGTGAGCTCACTTTCTGTGTGTGTGTGTGTGCGAGTCTGAGTGGTTGCTACAGCTGCTCCTGCTCCTCTGCAGTTATGCAATTTTCATTTTGAAGTTTTCGTGGGAGTTGAAATGAGTTTGGCTCGCACCATTAGGCGACAGCTTTTTAATTTCCACTATGCGTAACAGTCTCTGTTATGCTTGTTGTTGTTGTTGCTGCTCTACTGCTGCTCCTGCTCCTGCTTAAAGCAAGTGTCAACGCAATACGCGGCACTAAACGAAAAACAACCGCAGTGCACGACACGCCCACACGCTGCATTTGCCGGTGTCATTTGTCAGACTTAGCGACGGGGCGTATGCGTAATATTTCTGAATCGCTCGACATCGAATATTTCTGCACTTGATATATGCACATCGAATTGCTTGAGTAACATGCGCGCCACGCAAATCGCCCATATATCATTTTGTGCGGCGCTTCCTGGCGCTGCTTTGGCTGCTGGCATTGGCTTTGTCTTTGGCAAACTCTCGCCGGATTCGCTTAAGTGGCATGCAAAAATGTCTGTCCGGCTGTCCGTCCGACTGTCTGTCTGTCAGTTGGTCTGATGGCAGAAAATGCAGCAGTCCGTTCGCCTTATCGTTCCTATCGCTGCTATTGTCTTTTACTTACCCGTTTTCATTTCTTTTTTTTTTTTTTTTTTTTTTTTATTAGTTTCTTTCTGCTCGGTCTGCTGCTGCTGTCTTCACGCTCACGTTTCCACTTCCACGTGCACGTCCGGGCTCTGCCATTTATTATGTAACGCAAAGTGTGGCAAATCATTTACATAAATCAATCTTAAGCGCCTCGTGGAACGCCTTAAGTCGCACAGTGTCCACCATGCTGAGTGTTGGCCCGATTCGAGAGTCCATGCTGAGTGTTGTTCCGATTTCAGTTCCAGTTGTCCACTCCCGCCCCATTCATTGCCATCGTCATTCGGGTTAAGTGCCATTTGTAACGCAAAGTTGCAGGCACTTTAATCTCTCTCTCACTCTCCATTATAACTTCCAGCTATAAGTCCTGGCATCAACAGTCTTGGCCCGTAACTGTCGGCTATGAAAACAAATAAATTTCGAAAAAGTACTTAGCTCGCAGGTTTATCTAACTAGCAATTACTTCGCACTATGCTAACAATAATTTTTTATAGTGGTATGGATATATTTTTTGAGTTATAAAGAGAAAGAATTTCATTCAAAACGGAGCCATAAATTCGTATTGAAAGAGTTCCTTAAAGAAAGCTCGAAAGCGACTCCAAGAGATCGTTATTTACAGAGCTCTGCTAACAGCATAACATCATAACACTCCTAACATTTCAATCAGTACATAATGCTAGCAAACCTCTGTTACTGTTAAACAGTGGAATTGTGCAGAAAACTGTTTTTCTCACGTTGCTTACAGACCTCTGTTATTGTACAAAAGTTTAATTGAGCAGAAAGCTGTAATTCTCTTCCTTTTAACAGCTCAAAGATCATTACATTATTTTACACAGCTTTAAACCTTACAGTGCGCTGCTAACAACTAGCGTAGTACGCATATCTAACAGACCTCTGTTATTTACAAAATATCTGCAGATTATATTCGTTTATTTAACAGCCTTCTGCTATTGCCATTGCGTAACATGTTTCTATCAGAGATCGTTATGTTATATATGTTTGCTACATTACAGTAGGCTCATTGCATTGTTATAACAGAGCTACAGAGCTACTGTAGATTAACAGAGTAAACTGAAATATTTAATTATTGGGCATTTTTTGTGACCGCCAAAGGAAAACAATAATTTATATGGAAATTATGACAGTAACGGAAAATTGAATTTCTGTTTATCTGCGCAGCTTTATCAATTTCAATAATTAAATGCAGTTCTATATTTTTTTTTTTTGAGCCAGCAAATGTAAATTCTGGCGTTTATTCGATTATGCGGTGGAATGGAAAAAAAACGCACGCAAAATTGATAAATGTGAAAGGAGAAAGAGAGAAAGAAATAAACGTTTTGCGGTGCACGGTATCTTCTAGCTAAACTGCTGCTCCCTTTGCATCTATAACTTTTCATGCTGAACGATTATGCGTTTTTTCTCTCTCTCGATTTATCGATTTCGCTTTTGGTTTTATCATGTTTATGCGTGGGGTGCATACATATATATATTTCACAGTTAACCCGACGCCTTTGCACACGGGCATTATACAAATTTATGACCACGCTGGGACCGACGCGACCTCGAGCTGCAGTCCTTCTTCACGCACACATTGCGCATACGCCGCGTTGCACGTGCGGATTGTGCAACATGCTGAGGCACGCAGCGCACGGCGCCGCGTCTGCAGCGTTCTGTGCTGTTGCGGTTGCCGCTTGCCGCTCATAAAACTAGCTGCAGCTTAACTTTGTTGTCTGGTGTAGGTAAAAGAAGCTTGCCCCATGTTGTTGTTATTGTTGTTGTTGCTGCAGCTGACTTTTACTTTGTGCACATTATCACTTTGCTGAGCAGTTTGCGAATAACAGAAATACAACTTTGTTCGATCTCGCACACACGCACGCACACACAACAGATACACACACTGCGAGTTTTGGCTTGCACTTTAAGCACTTTGCAACACACACTTGCAACACCTTTAGTTGGCCTTTTAGCAACAGTTTTGCCACCCCTGGTACTCCCTTTGTACCTTTGCCTCTGCCTGGCAGCAGCTGCGCTTCCCGAAACTCGAGTTTGCGGGTGTCAGCTTTCAACTTTGCCCAAGACAAGACCACACCCATCCTCGCCCCTCCTCCATTTGCCATTTTCTCGGCGTTTTTGGCAGAGAATTTTGTGGCACAAGTGCTGCCAGTTGTTGTAATAATTGTTGTTGTTGTTGGTCTTGTTGTTGTGGTCTCTTGCGCTTGTCGCAAACTCTGGCAGCATTTTTCATATTTTATTGTATTTTTACTCGCTGCTGGCAGCACACACTAAATAAATAAAATTGAAATAAATATTAAATAAATGGAGCACAAGTGGACAGAGAGATAAAGAGTGAGACAGCGAGAGAGAGAGACTGGTAAGGGCAGGGAGCAGTATAATAGCAAGACAATCAGGCATTGCACGTACATTTATCATACATCAATATCAATATCAATATCATAAGCCTTTTATTGAATCTGCAGATCAATGAAGTATGTCTCAGCTGTGACCGTGTCTGTGTGTGAAGTGTGAGGAATGCCATGATATATATAATACCTAGCGCTATAAATAATACGCGACATTAAGCGAGCAATCAATAAACTGCGCGAAGATGGGAAAGCGATTTGAGTTCTAGCTTTGCTATTGTAGTGCAATTTGAACTTTTATTTGAAAATTAAAATAGGACACTCAGATATACTATCTTTATATATATTCTTGGAAAAATATATAATATTTTGTAATAGAAAAAGTTTGGCAAAGAATTCTTTACTTTTTACATATTTAACCCTTTTTTCTGCTAAGCAATGTTAATTAACTGTTCGAGCTGTAGGTTAAGCCAGTTATGTAAAGCTGCTGTTAAAGCAAACTCTCTTAAGCGGGCAGCGACTTTTTCTGTTAAAGCCATGTTAACAAATAATAGTTGTATGTAAAGCTATATTAACATAAGCTTCGATTTTTGTTAAGCTGCTGTTAAAGTGCATACTTGCGTACTGCTAGACCCTACTTTGATACTTATAAAGCAAAAGCTCTCTTAAGCGGACAGCGATTGTTGTTATTTTTATTTTTCCTATCCACCTAATGCAAGACAGTGTGTGTGGGGTAGGGATGGCTGCTAAGCCCTTTTCTGCCAAAGCTATGTTAAGGCTTTGCTATTAACAGATGTTGAGACTTATGCCAGCTTTGTTATTTGTTCTATAACGCTAAACTATTTGGATATGCTACTCATACACTGGCATATTCTGTAGGATTATTCACTTAAGAGAAGTGTGCACAATTAAAGAGTATATTTAGCTATCAGAGCAGAGTGAACACTGCACAAGTGTTTAATTTCAATTGCAATTGCGCTTTAAATTGCTTCTTCAGCTCGTTTGTTATTCAAATGCAGCCCGCAGTTGTGCTATGCTGCTTCAGTTGCTCTTGTTGTTTGTTTCTGCTCGTGTTATCTTTTAATTTATTTGCTTGTTTTCGGCAATCTCAGCTTGAGGTGTTTGCCTCAATTATTCAATATACGCATTGAGTGTACTGCGAGTACATGCAACAATTTGGCACATTTAATTCGATTTATTGCCTCGCATTTGGATCCGCTTCCGTCGTCGACGCCGCCGCCACCTTTACTTGCAGCGGCAGCATTTACATAAGTTATTAGCTTAGCCGGCGCTCCACACTAATTGCAGCTGCTTAAGCACATACTCCCTTACACACACACACACACACACACACAGACACACACTCGTGCATGCATGTTTATTTTCTCTTTGCCTCGTTCCACTTGTTTGGCATTTTATTGTTTCCATGCTTCGCATTTTAGCCTGACACGCAAATAAATTTATTTCGTGCCCCTTCAAATCAAATGCTGCGCTCTCTTCCCTCACTCTGTCGTGCGCTCTCTTGCCATGCTTTGCGTCAGTGCTGCCATGCTTCAGTTAAGCTTTTTTACCGCTAGAGCTAGTTATGCTTAAGGTCTAATTGAAAAAAAATAAAATAGTGACCGGAAATCTTTTCTTTTTCTTTTTTATTCTATTTTCTATAATTTTCTTGTTGATAGTTTATACTTCTAAATGGACAAGTATTTTATTTCGTTAATCTATATTTTTTTATCAGCCTTTTTTGTATCTTATTAATACTAAGTATTTTTCCAGTTAGAAAACGTGGAGCTTACAGATTTAATTTTGAAAATATTGCACTTTTATGACGTGTTTTTAGTTGGAAAAAGTTTTCTAGTTAAAAATGGTAGACTTACAGATTTTCTTATGGAAAACAGCATTTTTTGGTCCTTTTTTGAAATTTTATTTACATTTATAATATGAATGAATGTAAAAACATTAATCCTAGATTTATTATTTGAATTTTCTTTTTTTACGAAAATTTTTTAATGCGATTTAGCTTGCCACTTAGAAAAAGGCTAGCATTCAAATATATTTACGAAAATTACAGCCTTTTGTCCTTTTTCTAAAAAGCTTTCTAGCTACAAATTTATTGCCAAAAATATATATAGTTTTTGCCATATTGCTAGCCATAAGATCAAATTGTTGGCAGCACTGTGGAACTTCACTTGTGTTACATTGCGTATACGCAGCGTTGTCGTCTGGCGTTTTTGTAATTACTGCGAAGTAATCGCTTGATTTTCGTTACACGACGGCACGTGAGGCTCTGCTCGATACATTGCTGTTGTTGTAAATCAAATGCTCTTGTCGTTGTTGTTGTTGTTGCTGTGGCTTGCATTGTTTTGACATTTGGCGCCAACTGGCTGCATGATTCATCGCCAGGCGGCAGACAGGGGCCGCTACAAGGGGCTCCTCGTGCGGCAGGCATCCCTCGCAGGCCATCGCCATCGCACGTTTCGTTTCGCTTACGCAACGTGATTGCCTCGTCCTGATTGAAGCGTATTTTTTATGAAAATCTGCTTTATTTTTTATCGATCCGTCAATTTAATTCTTGTACGTTCTCGCACACACACGCACACACATACGACTATTGTCGGCGTCTGGCTGATTGCTCTGCGCTGCTGGGGCTGCTGCTGCTGCCCTCTGACCTGCTGTCAGCTGCGCTTTCATGCAAAATATATTGTTCTTTTTAATTAAAACACAAGTCTTAAATTAGTACGCACGCACACAGTGATAATTATGCGCATGTATGTGTCCCCCGACTCCGTGTTCTTCGTCGCTGCTTCATTTAAGCTTTAAGTTCTTTGGCCAACTTTATTTACACTTTTCGTTAGATTTCGTCAACTGACATTTAAAAGTTTTCGCCGAATTTTCTTGTGTCGCTTTAAGCAAAGTTTGCAACATTTTCTTTGGTTCGACTTTGTCGGTTGGCCGTGCTCCAGCTCCAGACGCACCTCGACCCACATACAAACGCATTCGAGCCATAAACAAGTTTGCGCACTCCCCTGCCCCCCCACCCGTCCGTTTCGCTCTCCCCCGTTCGCTTTCCTTCCCGCAGCATGTTTGATGTGTAATTTCTGCAGGTGCTCATTAAAAATAATTACATCTGCTTTGGGCCAAGAAAATGGCAATGGCAAAAAGGCAGCCAAGCTGACAGCTGAAGAAACCTAGTCCTGGTTCGGGGGAAGTGGGCGCTGCTCTGCTTCCTTTGCCGCACGTTCCCGTTCTGCGTGATTTTTTTTCCAACATTTTTCGCTCTTTATTCGCGATAAAAATTAGATGACTTGCCCATTTATTTTCTATTTACAATCTGTAAACAAGCCCAAGGCAAGCGGCCAAACAATTAAGGAGTGCACATTACACGCCTTGAGTTCCACTTTTATCACACATGCCGTCATTCATACTAGACTTAACGTTCTAGTTGATTCTTTATGGCCAGCAATTTTCAATACTTCTCATAGAGCATTTCAGCATGTTGGCAGCTGCAATTGCATGCATGCATTTTCCTTTAGGGTAATCAAACGCTGTCAAGCGAGAGAGCACATACTAAGCCCTGTGTCTTTCACCGCAGCGATCGTAGTTGTTGTTGTTGTTGCCAAAGAGAACATTAAGCTGCTTTCCTTTTGTCGTATGCGTGCATGCAGTTTGGCAATCACTACAGCTGTCTCGCTTGCACGCACAAGTACAAAGAAAACAGAACATAATAATGCTAATTTGGGGAGGAATATTAGCACGCGTGCTTCCTCTCTGTCGCTCTAAACCACTAATTGAGAAAGTGATGGCAACAATAGCAAGCGTAATGTCTGCGATTTAACAGCACACAATACTGCAAATTAACATTATGTACAGCAACAGCAATATCAATGCTAACAGCATGTGCTTAGCAGCACATAATGCTGTTAATTAACATTTAAAGCGGTTTTAGCATTAATGCATGTGCAATAATTTTACTTTTACTTTTATTAAGTTGTAAAATAAAAATCTGTGCTGCGCTGAGCCTTAAATTATTGAAAAGTAGACATTTCAGTCTAAAAAGTCCTGATATAGATTCAGTTGAAATCCAATTAATTAAGAGCGCAAAAAGAATAACAGCCTTTTAACAGTGCTACACACTGTCAATTAACATGCTGCAGTGCTGTACTTCTGCTTGCCAGAAACAATCCTTAACGAGTTATTTATTTAGATTTGCACTAGTTTTATTAAATTGCAAAACCATTCTCCATTTGCTCTGACCCCCAAAATCATTGTGATGAAGTCATTTTCACTGCTGGTGCTCAGCTGCTGCCTCTTTGATAAGCACGTAACCAGCCACAAGGTTGCGCTGGGATTTGCCAGTTCTGCTCATTGTTCCCATTCGGCAATGACCCATCGATTGTTTTGGACCTTGAGAAAGCAATTTGCACAGTCTGTTTAAATTATTAAACAAATGCAAAACGACTCGAGAGTCGACAGACTCGAGAGAAACAGTTGGAGAGGTCTCAACTTGACAGCGGGCAGAGCAAACTTTGCCGTTCGAGAAGCTTGGCGACTTGACATTCTGTGGCTAAGCCTTAAAAATAAACATAAATAAATCAGAGTAGCAGAGTGGGCGAGAGGCAGAGATAGTCACACACACACACACACACACACTTAATTGTGCCTGGGGTGACATTGTGTGGGCCACAAGAGCAGCAGTGGCAGCAGAGAAAGAACTTCCGCACTTTAGAGAAATGCTCAGATAACCCGCAGCCGCACCCGAATCCGGGCCTGAACTTTGATATCGAACTGAAAGCACGGGCGACAACACGCACACACACACATACACGCACAGAAGTGTATGTATTTATGAGCATTTTCATGATTGACCGACTTGAACATACAATTTCAATGGCCACATGCATGTTGTCAGCTGTGTATGAGTGTGTGTGTGTGTGTGTGTGTGTGTGTGTGGCTATAATATATGGCCCTGCCCCGACATTCGCTCTGAGTGTGTGTGATGAATAAATGATGCGGCCTGCAAGTTCCAATGATTTGCTTTAGTTTCGCTTTGCTCTGCTTTTTCGCATTTCGCTTTTGGCTTTACGCTCGCAGCACACACAAGTCCCGAGATTGAGTCGGAATTATGGAAATGTCTGTGACATTATCAAGTTATCAGCTACACGACAAGATAAATATTTCTACAAAATTCTCCGACACTTTGCCAGTTCCAGTCTCAGCTTCAGCTTCGTTCATGTCCCGCCCGCATGTCCAGACGCAGGCAATTTAATAATGATCTTAATTCTATCAATGATTTTGCTTTTTGATTGAGAGCTCCGACTATGTGTGCAAGATTTCGGGGAAAATATGCTTGCGCCAGCAGCAGATTTAGGCTTAAAGCTGGGTGGGCAAAGCGAAAGTATTAGCGAAATAGCTTTAAGATTGCATTAAAATGAAATACGATTTTTTTCTAAATATATATAATAAAAATATTTAATATAGTATGAATAGGGCTTCTAAACAAGTTAAATAAAGCTGGATTGAGAGTTCAGTGTGTGTGTGAAATACTTAAAAAATTGCGGTTTATGCTAGCGAAAGCTTAAAAATTTAAGATACTTGGGAAAAGAGAAAGTTAGTTAAAAAACTTTTGAATAAAAAAAAAAAGCAGATTTAAGAAAAATTAATTTATATTTATACTCACGATATGGTTTCAGTTATTTTTTATTGGAAAAAATTTTTTAAGAAAAGTAAAAGGAAAGTTTTGTAGTATTTAAGAAAATGTTCCTTGCCGTAGAAACATTTTTTTAGAGTTTCTTTAGATTTTAAATTCCGCAATGGTTGCTTTATCTCCAATTCTTCTAAATAAGACCTTTTCTTTGCTGTAAAGTGGTCAATCATCTTGAATGGTTTAAAATGACATCAAGATAACTTAGACATCAAATTAAACAAGTATTAAGTTAAAGTCTTTAATCCACTTGGTAGGATATTTTCTACCCAAACATAATCTTAATCAAACTTAATCTAAGCGTTCAGGCGAACATTCTAAAATTAACACAACGATCGCTTTCCGCTTAAGCGAATTTTACACTGCACAGCATAATTAAGAAAATATTTCCCAAACAAGTTCTGCAGCAGAAACTATGCCTTAGGGTATTTAAGAGTAGTTAAGCTTCATGCGCTGCACGCTTCAGCAAGCTGCTACTTCTCCTCTCTCTCTGCTGCTTTCGGGGGTCTGACTTATAGCCTCAATTGCCATGTGTCGCATATTTGCTGCTGCTGCTGCTGCTGCTATGCGAGAAATAAAAATGTAAATTCTAAATTTTCTACGCACAAGCGCACATTAGCCCCTTGCTTGCCCCTGCCCCAGACATGCACCCCATTCACATCTGTCGGTCGAGCAGTTTTATTTGCTCTGCGCATTAGACAATGCTCGCCCACTCTCTGCGTGCTTGTGTGTGTGTGCGTGTGCGCTGCGTGTGTGTGTGTGTGGATTACAATTCTGCATGAATACACAGCTCAGAGCATATCGAATCAACGTCGATCGGCCGCTTTAGCCCGCTGTGTGCATTCGTGCAGCTGTCTAATATGATTATGTGTGTGTGTGTGTGCCTTGTCCGCACAAATATATGCGCAATTTTGTGTATTTAATGCAGTGCCAAATGTTTGACTTGTCCCAAACACATAAATACACACACACACACACACACACACACACACACACACACACACGCATATAAATGCTAAGAGTGGAAATAGACTTGCCTCGTCGAATGTTTACGCTTATGCTAATTTTGGGCAACGCTCTGAGCACCGCTTAGTGTATTGCCCAGGCCGGCTGTTATCCCGCTTGTTCTCTTATTTGTCTCTGTGCATGTCTGTATGTGTGTGTGTGTTGGCAACAAATTTGATGTGCGGCACTTAAGAGCCTTTGAATTGTGATTAAAGCGGCAAGTGTCCTTTATTGCACCCGCTTCCACTCTCTCGAGCGGATGCTCTCGCTCTCCCTGTCGCTCTCTTGGCCTGCCTGGGAAATTAAGCGCATAAATCAGTAAATCAAACGCAGCAGTTTAACAATAATACATTAAGCTGCCCGCACACGCTCTCTGGCTTCTCTCCTTCTCTCTCTCTCTCTCTCTCTCTCTTTGGCACTCTCTCGCACAGCCAGCAGCAGCGGCCTGAGGCCTCGCTCGACCATCTCCCGCAGCAGTAAAATGTCCAGGCATAAATGACATGCAGATTCACTTTACTCGGGCCGCTGCTGCTGCTGCAAAGCTTTTGAGCTGCTAATTAGATTCAGCATGTACTCCCATCGACCCCCAAACCCCTGCACCCTTAGCCCTTGCCCCTGCTCAAGTTTAACTTAATTTACTATGCAATTCTGTTGGTTTTTGTTGTTGTCGTCGTTGCAAAATTAATTTTCTCATGATTTAGTTGGCATTTGTGGTTTTGATTTTGCGGTTGAGTGGCCTTTAAAAGGCCTGAAGCCCCTGTTGACCACCCCCAGCCCAGGTAAATGGACATCAGCAACGTTAATTAGCGCAGAATATAACGCATACGCACTGTGTGCACCTGTCGGTGAAAGGAACATTTCTATGGAAATGCATGCAAAGCTATATATAATCGTATATAGTCGTATGTGGGTCAACTAATATGAATATACTAGCTGTATTCATATGTGAATTTAATGCACTCGCAATTACACGCTGACTTTCACGAGGTTTATGCGCGCGGGTTAACGTGATTTAGCAGGATTGTGTTTAGATATATTTATAACATTCAATCCAGAAAAATGTGTAAGCATTTTAATTTTATTGCTAAAATATCTAGAGAATGTATATAATTCTCATCTGTTTTAATAGCTGATTCGAGTTTCTCATGTCCGTCTGTGTATTCGTCTGTATAATCACGCAGATCTCAGTTATTTCAAGAGCTAGAGATACCAAATTTAGCATGAATATTCCTGTCTAGCATAAGCGGATCAAGTTTATATCAAATTTCATGTGCAATGCCCAGCGCCTCAAAATAATAATAATATTTAATATTTGTTTTATGAATTAATATTTTAAATAATAATTAATATTTTTGATTTTAAACTTGATTACTAAGAAACAATTTCAAGCTACAATATTTTTATTTAGCACACGTATAACTAATATTGTTGTTTAAGCTTGTGCTAAATTTTAACTCAAACGGACAAGTAATTCGGAAGTTATACCGTCGTTGTGTAAATAATAATAATACAAAATAGTATTAAATTTAATAAGCTGAATAAAATTACATTGACCACTGTAAGTAAATGGTATCTAGTAGCAGTCGAGCCATTTTTCTTAACTTGTTGCATCTAGATAAAGTTGTCAACTTGATTAGGCAATTACTCTTTGCTTCACTGCCAATTAGACTTGCGCTCTCTCTTCAGCTGTCATCATCTCTCTTATAGCTGTTAATTTAAAATTTCCTTCCACGAAAAAAAAAAAAAAAATCTGCCAACTGCCGCGAGCAATTGACAGAAGCCGCTCGCTCTCTTTGCCTTATCCGCCTAATCGCTTTTAATCAACGCACATCGTGATATGCAAAGTCTGCATGAACCTAAGCCCAACTCTCTTCGCCTCGCATGTCAACGTTTCTATTAGCGGAGTTCCGACCACGACAATACATAGAACGATTCGCTCCTGTTCTCATCATTTTGCTGCTGCTCTCTTCCTCCCTTTTTCTCTCTCTCCGGCTGTTTCCCCATTTTGCTTGCGGTCAGTTGGTCGCCGTGCAGCAAACAAGCGTGAAATTGCACAAAAACCGTGTTGGAGTGGAAGAAGCAAAAGCGGTGAAAAAAAAAAATAGAAGAGCAAACCAGAAAGAGAGCGGGACGCACAAAAGGCAATCAAACTTGCGGCCTATGACTGTGGCATGCTGCGGCTCAGCTCCCCCCAAACCGCCCACTGGCGACTATTTTTTGCTACGTTTGCATAGCAATTGCATATCGGGCAGAGGGAGAGCAGATCGACATGCATGGGCTTTCAGGGCCACCGACTCTCTCGCAATTAATGTGGCATTGATGATGTTCGATTGGGTAAGGCTTTTTGGGAGAGCGCCAGAGTGCTACAGGCGTTTCTGTGATACGAATTGATTCAATTATGCTTATTACTTGGCCGCACTCAAATGCAAATACACAAATTGGCAAACACCCATACACATACATGCTCATACAATGTTAACAGTGCAAACGCGCACTCCTCTCCCCCTCTCTCTTTCCCTCTTAATTAAAATGCCAGCGAATCGATGCTCTGTTGCAGCACGTTTTAAATTTAGCGCACTTGTCCAAGGCAAGCCATGCCCCTGCCACGCTGCCCCTTTTCAATTCATTTGGTAGCCCAGCCTTGCATGTGAGTGGCAGCCCCATCGGGCACTTCATTAAAGCGTGCAAAGTCGAGCAATTTATTTGCATCCTGCTCGGTGCACCACCCAGCGTTGCATGTTATTGAGTTTGAATGCTGATTGATGCAACCTGCCCGACTCAATGCGGACCGCTGTAAATCTCTTGTCGCTGCAAACGCTCCGTTGCCGTTGGCTTGGGACTCTCCGAAAGATTTGTGTCTCTGCATGGCCTATAAAGCGTACACAATATCCATTGGGGGAATGCAACGTGACGTGCCACAAGCTGCAGCACAGGTTGCAAACGTGCTCGAGCTGCAGCGCTGCAGGCAACCACATTTCTTGAAACTATAACAGTGAGTCCTGAGTGCTGCTGTTAATGCTCAGTGAACTGTAGATAACAGTTTTGCGCGCTGTTAAGCTGCGATCGGAATGTTGTCTGACAGCAGAAGGTGTTTGAGTTGTGATTAACAGTGGCGGGTTCTGTAAAGTTAATACTTCTTTTATATATGCTGCAATATATCTAAATAAAATTATCTGACGCTGTTAAGCTGTCAATAACAGCAACCATAAGTTGCGCTTAACACCAAGAGGTAATTTATTGTGCAATACAGCATTCGTTCTGTTAACCTACTCCCGCGCTGTTATGATGTTGTAGTTAACAGTGAAGTGAAGAGGGACAAGTGGTAAGTTAACAGAAATCTATAAAATACCCAACAGCAAACTGTAACTAACAGCACAGTGGCCATTAAATATTGACTTCTCGCTGTTATCATTCAACTTTCGGCAAGCCTCTTAGGGTATTATCTATTATTACGGCACAAAATGCGCCACAAGAGGCTACCAAAAACGAATAAACAGCTTAAATTGGCCTATTTAATGCATTTAACGTTGCCGGCAATCTCTACGCTCGGTTAACTTCGAACGTTTTTCGGTGGCGTTAAGCCTCTGCGCTGCTGCGCTGCTATCGTGCGCTGTCAATCAGCTTTCAATTATTGCAGCTAATTTAGCTGGCCTTTTAAGCTCACGCTAGCAAATGCCACTTGCCGTACATGTCGTATATATCTATATATATATATATATAATTTATATATATATAGCATATTCTCTACGTATATTCCATCGTGTTACTTCTGCAAGTGGCACTGCGCCGTCGGAGTTTATTTCATTTCCATTGCATGCACATTTTGTGTGCACTTTTTTGCTATTAAAAAAATCGCTGCAAGGCAACGCGCAACAAAAAATAATAAAAATGCCACAGTGGATGCGGGAAAAAAAGCCAGCAAAAAATCAGGGGGAGAAAACGCAAGAAAAAAAAAAGGGGGAGCAAAAATGATGCGCATAAAACGCGAGCGCCGGCATTTTGCAGCTTTGCGCTGCTATGCGGCGTGAAAATGCACGGCAAAGCGTAGCGAGACCGTACGGGGAGCATAAGAAACAGAAGCAGCACAGTGTAGGCAAAATACAAAAAGAGAAAAAGCGAGAGAAAAAAAAGAAATACAAAATAACAGCGAAATAACGGTGTGGCGTTGCGTGCAAGTGTTGGTAAACGCGGTGCGAAATGCCTCGGCGCTTTTTGTCTCCCAGTTGTAACTGTGTAGTCGTGTTGCCTGCGTGTTCATGTAGGTCAGCACTGCGGCAGGGCAACTGATGCCGATTGCAAGTCTGATTCTGTTGCTATAATACCCAGTGCTTAAGTGGCTACGGGCAATATGAGGGCATCTTAGTGCTTAACGTGAAGTTTAAAAGGGGGGAATAGATTTAAAATGTTAATTTATAGTGAATATGCACTATATTTTCCGTAATCGTTATTTTCAGAATATGAATTTTGTTAGTTTCTATGCTGCTCTTAAAAGTATGCTACATTTTATGCAAAGACTGTTAAGTAGCTTTGCTGCTCATGTTATTGTGGCTTGTGTAATGTTATAATAAGCGCAGTATCTTAACATTGTTAATAACAGCTCTGCTGTTTATGTTATTGTAGCTTACGTAATGTTATAATGAGGGCAATATTTTAACATTGACAATAGCAGGTTAATGCTTATGCTAAGGTGAAGCAGCTCTGCTATGTTATTTCTACTTATTGATTTGATCACTTCTCTTATGTTATTGTGAGTTGTGCTATGTTATTAAGCACTGACAGCTCTGACAGTTTTTTTGCTGCTCTGTTAGGCAGCTCTGTTGAAGCTTAATATGCTATGTTACTTGTCAAACTCAGCGTATTATGTTAAGAGCTGAATATGCCAAGCCTGACAGTACTGCAGGCTGCAAAGTCTTTGTAGCTCTTAAAAGTATGCTACAGTTTTTTACCAACTGTTAAGTGCCTGCTATGTTTATATTATGTCTTTTCAAACAATGTTATTGCTTATTACATTATGTTACGTTATACAGAGCACAGTTCTGGGCTAACAGCAGTAGTTCGCACACAGCTGTACACGCCTTACTCAAGCTCTACTGTACACAGGGGAGGTATTCCAATGTCGAGCAAGCACTCTGCCATTTGGCTGTGATTGTGGTTTATTGTTGTTGCCGTTGCCGTTGCCGTTGCAGTTGCCACTGCCTTGGCTGTTGCTGTTGTTTAACAAGTTCGAGTGCAGCGCATTTGTAAAATTTAAGAAGCATCTAAAGTTTTGTGTGCACAAGCGAGATAGAGAAAGGAGAAGAAGAGCATGAAACTTTGGAGGCTGCCGCTGACACCAAAACACAAAAGCAACAGCAAAAAGTTTGTTTAACAATGTGTAAAGAAGCTGAGAAATGGTTGGAGCGGAAAACGAGTGGCATGCTGTGGGAGAGAGAGGGGTTGGCGAGGTGAGAGAAAAAGCCAGCAAAGGAAAACATATTTGACATTTACATACGAAAAGTGTCAAAAGGAGGCACACACACACACACACACACACGCAGAGAGACACCGACACGTAGATGAGGCTGCAAGTTCCGTTACACTCTTATCTGAACACTCGAGTATTGTTGTTGAATTCTCTTCTCCCCCCTTCGTGCCGCAGGAGCGCTACAAGGCCGACATTAGTCTTGCCATACAACTGCTGCAGTGCAAGCCGGACAGCTTTGTGCCCCAGAAGGTGTCGTCGGTGAGTTTTGGTCGAGCGTATCGGATACTAATATCCGACTACATGCCACATACACATACATATACTAATCAGACTCCACTGCTGTTGCAGCTGCCAATCGAGATTCAGTCAAAGGTCTCGGCCTACATGCGACTGGAGACGAACTCGCACTCGGACTCGGAGTGCAGCAATAGTGGTGTGGGCGTGGCCACCACAGCTTCCTATAAAGTGCTTCCGGTCTCGGACTCGCCACCGCCGGCGGCATGCCCCTTTCCGCCTACCGCCATGGTGTACTCGATGCGGGGCCTCGGTAAGTGTTAGTAGACCATGTTGATTTTTTTATTTCATTTGCGATTTTGATTGCGTTACGCCCCCTTTTCACCCGCCCCCATATACCCGCATATATATATATATATATATATGATTTAATTTGCTTTTGCTCTCTAGCAGCATTTTTAACTCAATCATCGCACACAACATTCCGTTATTTATTTATTTATTTATTGCATTCTCCATTAATTGTTTTCCGTTTTCATTTTCATTTCCATTTCTCGTTCTCGTTTCCATTTTAATTTATCGTGTTGTTGCTTCAATTACAGCGCAAATTTACTGTAAATACCTTTCGGTTTGTATTGTTTTAAGTTTGCCCTGAATATATGCTATATTTACGTATATATATAGACTTATATGTCATATCTGTATTTCATATTTATTTTCGACAATACTTGCGCGCGATTGCCATGAATTATGCAATTATTGAAAAAACGTTTCACGAAATGCAGTCAAGCTGCTAAAAAGCCGATTTATCGGCGAAAATAACTCAATTGCATTTTCCAAATTATTCGATCACATTAAATATTTGTAGGCGGTGCTATATATTTGACTTATATAGCTTATGCGCGAGTTTTCATAATTTAATGAAGCTTTAAGTAGAGTAAACATGGGAATATTGGGATTGCGAAAATCAATCAAAAATAATTTAAATAATAATAAAAAAACAAATTATATATAATAACAATATATAGTATATACATACATATATATGCAATGATATTAACAATAATATCAACCAATCAAAGATATCAATTATAGGAAATTTTTAAAAATGTATAGTATATAGCAAATATTTCACATAAAGTTATTTAAAACTCTTTGAATTTTTTTTCAAATAATACTTAAAGTATTGACGAAAATAGATGGAAATAAAATGACTAAAAATAGTACGAAGTTAAAAAATAATAAATAAATAAAACAAAAAATAATAAACGCTTAGTAATTTTTACAATGAAAGTTTTAAATATTTTAGAAAATATAATATAAAACAATACGAATAGAATAGTAACAAAGAATTGAATATATGGAAAACATTCTTTAGAATTAATTTTTAAATTTAAAATAGTTAGGGTTTTCATCAAATAAAGTTTCAAATATTTGTGAAAATATATATTTAAATACAAGGAATAAAGTATTTTCGAATATATAGAAAACATTCCGCAGCCTTAGATTTCAAATAAAAAAGTTTTAGGGTCTTACAAAAAAATTTTTTTAATATTTTAGGAAAAATATACATATATAAAAAAACTTCCCACCTAAATCCAAAAAACTAATGCCCAACTTTCTCAACCAAAACAGATGCCGCTAATGGCAATGCAACAGCAAACGCACAACAACAACAGGCACAACAACCAACAACACCAAGCAGCAACAGCACAAAGGAAACTCCCAACAACAACAACAACAGCAGCAGCAAACAAAACAACAACAAGTGCTCCGCCAGCTCCAACAACAACAACAACAACAACTCGGATCCAGAGATGATCTCGCCCACTGTGATGGCCAAATTCCTGGAGGACGAGCTCAAGGCGAACGACGTGAAGCACTGCGACACGTGCCAGTGCAGCAAGCAGGATCTAACGGTGCTGGCGGACGTGTCGCGTGCCTACACAGTTGCCACACAGACGCCGCACACGCTGGCGGCGAATGCAACGCTGGGCGAACCGCTGACGCAGCTCTGCCTGCGCTGCCACAGCAATCTGAACTCGCCGTCACGCACGAACAGTCCGTATCTGATGAAGCTGGTCAAGTCCAGTGATTCGGTCATCTCGGAGACGAAGAGCTCCGTCTCGGATCTGAATGAGATGGACAAACTGTTTACGCCGCCCAAGAAGGATGATCTGATGGTGAATCCCATACTGGGGCATCATCGCCTCTGCGAGCGTACAGCCATGCCGGACTACGCTGCGGGCAAGCTGACCGCCTCGACCATGATGTACCCCACCACGCATCTGGGCGCCTATGCCGCAGAGAAGTATCTGCTGGAGACGAGCAATCTGGGCCAATTGCGTGCGGGCTATCAGCGGCGCTTCGTGGACGGCGGCGGCACAGCGCTGCAGCTGCTGCAGAAGTGCGAGAGCGCAGCGAGCGGTGCGAGTGGTGTGGGTGTCGCTGGTGTGAGTGGTGCCATTGCCGTTGAACTGGAGCTGGAGGAGGAGCTGAGCAAGCCGCTGCTGGCGGGCATTTCGCAGGGGAATCTGCTGGAGCAGGAGCCCGCTCCGCTTCAGACGCCCGTCAAGCCCGAGGATGTCTGCGAGCCGGCGCCGGTGAAGCCAACGCCGCTGGCAGACTCCTCGCAGCTCAAGTCCAATAATTCGGGCAGCGTGCAGAGTCTGTGGAGCAACAAGACGAGCAGCTGCGAGGGCGCCAAGATGTTCGAGACCTTCAACCGGAATCTCATCAAGACCATCAAGGTGGGGTCTCTGCCTCTCTAGCTAGTCTTCCTTTTCTCTCTCTATTGGCTTTATCTATCTCTCTCTTTATGTTTTTATTTTCTTTACTATTTCTCCCGCCTTCCCCGTCTCTCTCTCTCTGTCTCTCTCTCTTTTTCTATCTATTGTCTTTATCTATTTCTCCGTCTATTGTTTTCTGTATTTATTTTCTATACCATTGCGCCCGCC
The DNA here is from genome assembly GCA_035046045.1 of Zaprionus bogoriensis. Taxonomy (NCBI): domain Eukaryota; kingdom Metazoa; phylum Arthropoda; class Insecta; order Diptera; family Drosophilidae; genus Zaprionus; species Zaprionus bogoriensis. The sequence continues at coordinate 2,651,584 of JAWNOI010000145.1, forward strand.
TACCTCCATATCTTTCACTTTCTCTCCTATCTGCCTATATTTTTCCCTTATTCACTCTATCTCTCTGACTTCCCTCTGCCTCTATTCCTATTATTATCTATCTAGTCTCTTCTGACTCCCCTTGCTTCTGTTATAGTTCGATTCTCTCCGCTTCATTTGTCTCTCCGTCTCTCCCTTTATGTATTTATTTTCTATAATATTTCTCCGTCCCTCTCTCTCACTCGCTCTCTCTCCTATCTTTCTATATTTTTTCCTTATCCGCTCAATCTCTCTCATTTCCCTCTTTCACTACCTTTTATTTATAGCTAGTTCCTTCTCATTCTCCTTGTTCCTATTATATTTCGATTATCTCCTCTTTCTTAATACCTTTATCTGTCTCTCCTTCTCTTTATTTCTGTTTTTCGTTTCTCTTCTATTTTTCCCACCGATCTCCGTCTTTCTCTCTCTCTCTCTCTCTCTCTCCGTTGTATCTGTCAATATGGTCTATATCCTCTTTCCCTCTATCTCTATTATCCTCTATTCCCTTTATTTACATCTAGTTTCTTCTCACCCTCTTTGTTCCTTGTATATTTCGATGCTCTTCTCTTTCTCATTACCCTCTTTCATGTCTCACTCTTCTTCTAATCTTTGTCTCTTTGTCTATGTTTTCTTATTGTCCTATCCCTCTACCCAACCCTCTCTCCTGTCTTTATTCCTTTTATTCTTTTCAAGACTCCACCTTTCCATATCTACTTAAATTTTTCTTCACTTAATTCGTTCTTCATCTTATTCTCTTATCACTCTCTGCTCTCCTCTCTCGGCCTTTCTAGCTCTAATTTTCTCTAACACTCCTACTCGTCCCTTCTCTCCTTCTCTCTTCATCCATATTTTATCCCATTTCCCTCTTAGTCTCTTCTGCCTGCTTCTCTCTCTCTCTTTCCAGTATTCCTTTCTCACTCTCTTTTTTAATTTTCTCTATTTATCGTTCTATTTTATCTCCTTATCCCAAATCTCTCTCTTTCTACCCTCTTACTCCCACTTTTTACATTTCTTGCTCTTCCTTGACTTCGCTACATTTCTTACTTGCTCTCTTCCTACTCAGGCGGAGAATCCCAAGTACCGTGGGCCACGCCTCTGCGCCATGCGCATACAGCAGAACGGGCAGAGCAACATTCTGCTGGACAACCTCGAGTCCATTGAGACGCACCTGCCGGTGATCTACAAGCGACGCGAGCGACTGCTGGACGAGGAGCTCAACGATGGCAAAGACATCATCACCTCCAAGGAGAGCAATGCGGCGGCAGCGGTGGAGGCGTGGCAGGCCTCAGCGGCGCCGCACGAGAGCGTAGCGCTGCAGCCGGTGCTGGAGCCGCAGGTGGAGGCCAAAGAGACTGAAAAGCCTGCGCAGCTGGCGGAGCAGGCCGCAGCAGCGGAAGCTGCATGCGAGAGTGGAGCAGCAGCAGCAGCAGCAGCGGGAGTAACAGCTGCAGCAGCGGCAGCAGGAGCAAGTGCAGCAGTTGCAGTCGCTGCCAACAACTCGCCCAAGCACTCGGCCAACTCGAGCTCGCTGAGCGATGCCATTGACTACCAGGAGAGCGTGCTGCTGCGCCGGCAGCAGCTCAATCGCGTGGCCGAGTGGGTGCAGCACAATACACAGCAGCTGGAGCAGCGGGCACTGCAGCCGCCGGCGAACTTGGCCAGCGATTCGAACTCGGGCACGGAGCGGCAATCCTCATACTCGACGCTCGATCGCATGGACTCCATTTCGATAGAGAAACTGAGCATGGACTCGGGGTATAAGACGACGCCGCAGCAGTTGACCAATGGCTATGCGGATGCTGGCAAATCCACAGAGGATTCACTCTCACCCAAGACGGACATGACGAGCAACTCGCTGCCGCCGGAGCCCGTGGTGCCGGCCAAGAAGGCGGAGCTCTGCACCACATACTACAGGCGTACCACGCGCTCCGGCTTGCCTGTGGCGTACACCACCATGCTGACAGCAGAGGAGGCGCCAGTGGGAGCAACTGCAGCAGCAACGGGTGACTCCATCTCATCCGATGGCTCGCCGGCGCTGCTCTGCCCCGAACAGCCGACGTGTGATATACTCAACTACAAGTACTACCCGAACGACACGGACAAGACGCGCTCGGTGCAGGCGGAGCTGCACACTACTACGCAGCACGTGGACATTGCCCAGATGGAGTACAATGTCAAGCAGTTTCTGCTCAAGCAGAACGAGTGGTCCATGCGCGCCGAGGCAGCTGCAGGCCCGGCGCGAAGTGCGCCAGCTGCAACTGGTGGAGCAGCCGCAGCGGGGCATGCCGCACGCACGGCACGGCATACGCGGCTGCTCGGACCGGGGGTGGGGGAACGCGTGCGCATGGCGTTGCCGGGAGGCGCTGTGGCTGCCACGCCCAGTGCGCCCAGCGCACCGCACAGAACTGAAACGAATTTATAAGGCGCAGAAAACAGAAACCGGAAACCAGAAACCAGATTGTATTCTAGTTGCCATATAGGTACTAGTGCATGTACTATACACACACACACACACGCACGCGTATACACATACATATGTAGCCAGCTATATATGATCTGTAATACTTTGAACTATATCTAAGCTAGCCAAGAAGCTTCGCAAAGGGAGCGTCTGGCGTTGGTCCATGCATTTCTTCGCTGACTGTGCAAACTACAAGCTAAGTAGAGTTATCGATTTTGTTATCGATAATTACAGTCTGCTATTTTTTTATGTAAGGCCTATTGATATTTGCTGTGCTTGCAAAAACTGAAATAAGCGGAGTTATCGATATATATTATATAGTTTATCGATCACTTCTCAGATTGTACATGCTGCTGAGAATTATTGTGTTGCCTAACGATACATTTCATTTTATACTGTTATTTTTTGTGCCTGCACAAACTGAACTAAGGAGAGTTATCGGCTTGCCTATCGATATATCGATTTTTGTGTCTAAAACGCACAAAGAGTTATAAATTGACTCTCGATATATTTAGACTTGTTTGTCTCGATATATAGTTCATCGATTTTTTCTGTTATAGAGTTTACTATCGATAAACTTATACTTTTGTATTTGCATTTATCGCACAAAATGTAAAGAGACTTATCAAGTTGGCTTTCTATATATATTGACTCATATGTCTAGATATATGGCGAGTTGTCGAGGTGTATATCGATAAATTTAGACTTTAGACTTGGGAACTGTAGTAATATACGATATACTTCAAATTGTGTGTATTAATGTATCGTCAAATGTCTTGCCAGACTGTCAGGACTGCACAAATAGTTATCGATAGCTCTTGCATTGTTTATATCGATTAATTATATTTTTTGAGTTATCGATTGGATTTCTACATCAATTTTGACTGTTTCAATACAAATTGAAATACAACAAGTTATCGGCTTGCCTATCGATTGCTCTCCACTTGTGTGTCTTCCTTTCACACTCGCACGTAATCACTCAATAGCCCTTTCGTAGGACCAACGCCAGGTGCTCCAGCTATAGCATATGATTATTCCATATGATATTCAAGTTTGGCATTACCTTTCGGTGTCTGCATGTTAATCGACTCCCCCATTCGATATATCGTACTTACTTACTTACTATATATGTATATCTGCCTAGGCTAACGATATTATGCTATATATATTTTCTAGATTCCAATTGTGCAATATTTGTTATTAGCGAGAAACCAAAACTCACAAAAAAAAAAACAAAAACAAAAAACAAAAACCAAAAAAAAAAAAAGGAAACCAGAAAAAAACGGAAAAATCGAAACGAATTTTTATTTTTATAAAAACGCGACCAAAGAAAACGAAGGAAACGAAAACTCCCTTTTCGAAAGAAGATGATGAAGGAGACGAAGACGAAGACGAAGACGAACAAACATTTCCGCCAAGAACCTGCCTGATGTTAGCTTCTACGATATAGCAGCCGCTCTATAACTTAACCTATATACAAGTGTAACTGTACCTTCTTAGTGAAAATTTGCAGCAACTGTACTCATTCCTGCCCGCTAGATGACCTTCACATACGACCTACATACAACATACATACATATACTCCATTGCCTACAAACATATATCAATATATATATATATATGTACCTCCGATTTGCTAACTACGCGGAGTGACAGCTAGAAATCATAGCAACGCCCTATATACATACACTCGAACACATACATATATACCGCATCGAACCATATTCAGTAGCCGATATATATTCACGTACCCGAAACAGGCTTCAATTCTATATACGATATATATCTATATATATATATACAAACACGCGTAATCCCAGTCGTATTTAAATCAAAATTAAATGCCTATTTACTCGTCTATTTACACGCACACTCACACACACATACACATACACTCATAATACATATATCTCGATATTACTTTATACACTGCGCGAAATGCTGCAGATGCAAATGCTTTAATACTGTTATGTTTGGCCTATTCATAATCGTAATCGTTTAATTAGAACAAATTTCACTGGAAGAACACCTATTACGACCCCCCCCCCCCCTGTACACCTATAAGCAGTTGGTACACCTATCCATATACGATATATAGCTATACCAAATAGAACTACTATATATATATAAACTCGAGACGCAGCTAAGTTCGCCAACAAAGACTTGATGATGAAATGTTCTTCGAAAGACAACACAATCAAAAACGAGACATAATCGTACATATATATAAATATACACTATATACTATACACACACAAACACACACACACTCACACTCACTTCACATGAAACTATCGCGAAACTTTCCCCGACTATCGATCGCCTTTTGCTCGCCCGATTTACTCGTTCAACTCGCTGCTCAAGAAACGTTTTCCAATTCCGATGCCGATTCGCTTTAGTCGTAAAATATATATGCCCCAAGAAAAAAAAAAAATATATATATAGAGAAAGAGAGAAAACCGATAATAGAACACTGCCCCTTGCCCCCACTCCTCCCGTATCACCTCATTAAGCTACGCATTTAACTTTAAGTAGAATTATTTCAACAAATTTTTCGAGCTCAAGAGAAATTTCGCAATTCGCAATGGAGAACTCTCGCAGGAGAACTCAAAAAAAAAAAAAAAACTGAAAACTACAAGAAAATTGAAATGGAATTTCAAGAAAAATCAAAGAAAAGCAAAAACACAAAGAAAAAACTAAAACGTAAATTTAGCGCAAATATTTGGGCAGCTGCAGATCGACGTATGATATGATACTTAGTTCTAAGATATTTTGCTGAGTTCCCTTTACGCCCGTTTACTCCCTACTCCAGAGCCCCGGCCCTCTAGCCTTATATATAATTGTACATTTTTGCGCCTAGGTTATTATGTAACAATTTTTGAGCTATCGAACCACCTTAATGTGTAACAAAAATACTAAAACAACAAAAAAAAAACCAAAAACAAAAACAAAATTAAATAAATACGAGATAATTTTTGAGAAAAGCCAACGTTTGTTTTACTTCCATATTTTTTTAGATATAGAGATTTTGTATTCAAAACTTTGTGTGGTACTACGAATATTTTCACTTTTTGGTTATAATAACAGCAGCGGGGCTCAGACTCATTAAGGAAATATAATTTTCTTAGTTCCTTTACTGTCTTCTCTGTTCACTTCTGAGTAAGTCTCTGCTTAAGCAGTTTCCTTTTTTGGTTTTTCCCATGTTTGTTTAGTTTCCTAATACTGGAAATATTTTTCTGAAGCAGGTAAATTCTTGCTTGGTAAATTCCTTGAATACTTTTGTTGTTTCTACAGAAATGCTCAAATGCAAAGAAATAAAATAAATATTTTTGCTTGGTATGCCTGTCTGCTTTAGATATTCTTAGTGTAGAATGAGCAGACTGGAAATAGCCTTATGGTAATTAATATAATTTTTTTAAGTTCTTGACTGCATTAAAATTGAATTAAGATATGCATGAGTTCTTGAGATGCATTAATATTACAATACTCCAAATTCAAATAAAACAATTGATTTTCATTCAATATAATTAAATACATGTTGCTATTTTGAGATCATCCTCTCTCTTTCTCTCTCTGTATATCATAGATTAAGGCAGATATTTTAAACCTAAATTATTTAAAGAATTTATAATTAAACTAATTCTCTTATTTTATATGAATAGTTGTTGTTAGATTCAAAAAACTATTATTTCTAAGCAAATATTTTCAGATACTAGTTGTAAAAGTATATTTGTTATTTATTTTATTTTTATTTACAATCTATGGTATCTATATTATAATAAGTAATTAACATACAGTTTTTAAAGTAATTAAATTCCTTTTTCTCCCTCTCTGTATATAATTAATAGTACAGTTGATTTTTTTCAACTTCCACCTTTCTAAAAAATTAATTCTCATTCTCTATCTGTATCTTTTTTTTTACATCACCCTCTCTCGATAGATAATTAAATGTTCAGTTCTTTAAATATTTAATTCTTTCTGTAGAAACATGTATATTTTCACATACAAATTGTTTTAAAAATAATTGATTTTCTCAGTCGTTCTCTGTTGTTGATAATTTCAAATTGGATATAGATACATATATCAATAGTATATCTTTAAAAGACTTAGCAATTTTTCAATTCAAATACTCTGGCAAATGACTCTACAAATTCTAAAACTTATAGATTTCTACAAATATTACTTTCAAATTTTATGAATTTATTTAAAAAAAAAAAATATGCAAATCAGAACTTTCATATTTCATAGTTTCAGCTACTAGTCGTATTTAATTGATATATTTATATTTTTGTAGATATATACATATAAATATATCATAATATTTAAATATAATATTCTGAATATCAGATCAAATCAAATAAATATAGATCATAATATGAAAATATAATATTCTGATCAAATCGAATATGCGATTGAAGAAATAAAAAAAAATCGACGAGGGCGCCCATGGCTATACCGGAAAGGGACTATTTGGCCTGTTTCGAGGATATGAAAAAACGTTGGCATAAGCGTATTTTATCGGGAGGGGATTACTTTGAAGGGAATGAAATTGATTTAGGAGAATAAATAAAGAATTTTGACTTTACAAAAATATTCACCTTACTTTTTGCCCACAGTAGTATTTCATCTCAGTTTCAGCTACTAGTCGTATATTTATATTTTTATTTTTAAATATTAATATATATTTTATATTTAAATATAATATTCTGAATATCAGATCAAATCAAATCAATATATATTATATATTTAAATATAATATTCTGATCAAATCAAATCGAATATATAAATATATATATATTAAAATGACATATTCCCCCTCCCAAATCCCAATAAAACCTCTAAAAATTACGTATGCTTAGTTTTTCGTTTATTATTAAAAGTAAATTCCTGCGAAAATGAAATAAATAATTTGTTGCATGCACTTAAACGACTATGGAAACTTGCTCTCTCTCTCTCTCACACACAGTTTCTCTCTCTTTCTCTCTCTCTCTCTCTCTCTGCTTGCTTTAGCGATAGAAAAATGGCGACAAAATGGCTTCAGTCAGTGCGGCACTTGCGGGGGAGATGCAAAATTAGACGTGAGAATGCTCTGTTCCTCTCTCTCTTTCTCTCTCTCTGTCGCTCAGAGAGCGACGGCATCGTCGGCCTGCGCCTGCGACGACTGCGACTGCTCGCCCGACTCCAGCGAGTTGTCGTTGCTGGCCAGCAACTCCTCGGCACTAGCGGCAGCGGGCGCAGCGGCAATGGCAGCCGGAGCAGCGGCATCGGCGGCATCATCGTTGACCACAATCACTTCGTTGGCGCCGCCGGCCTCCTCGAAGGAATCATCCTCGACCTCGGCGCTGTTGCGCACCTCGTTCTCTGCGTCGGCAGGCTGCTCGGCCACCGCATCCGCTTCGAGCTTGTCATCGACGCCGGCCAGTGCAGCGGGTGCTTGGGTGCTCACAGCGGGCGCAGCGGGAGCGGCAGCGGGTGCACTCGTTGGCCTATTGCCGCCCAGGAAACTGATGATGCCCTGCAGCGGTCCCTGCTGCTGCTGCTGCTGCTGGGGGGGCGAGGCTGCTGTGGCGTTGTTGTTGTTGCCACCAAAAACGTTGCTGACGAACGACTGAATGGGACCAGGCGGACGCGCTGTGGTCGGCTGCGCGCTCTGCTGCTGCTGCTGCTGTCCGGTCAAACCGCTCAGCGTGTTCTGGAACTGTGCACCCAGATTGTTGGCGAACTGCTGTATACCCTGGAAAGCCTGCGTGGTGGTATTGACCACCGACTGTGCCGCATTCTGCACCGCTGTCTGCGCCGATGTGATTGCTGCCTGCGGATTGAGGAAGCCCGGCACGGTGGGTGCAGGTGCCTCCGGCTGATCCGCTGAGGTCTGCGCCGCAGGCTGCTGCTGCTGCTGTCCGTTGAACTGATTGAGAAAGGCGCCTATGGGTGAGTTCTGTATGAGTTGCTGCACAAAGTTCTGCTGCGTGGAGGTCTGCTGCGTGGGCGTGGCCTGCGTCGCCTGGCGCACATGTGGTTGCACTGCAGCAGCCGCAGCGGCGTCGTCCAGCGCTGCGGGCTCAGCGGGCTCAGCGGGCAGCGCCTTGAGTATGGTCTGTGCCTGCTCCTCTGGTGCGGACTGGACTGCTTCTTGGGGCTGCTCCTTAGGCTGTTCTTCTGCCTGCTGCTGCAGCTGCTCCTGGGGCTGCGCTGGTAGCTCTGCTGGCTGCTGCTCTGCCTGCTGCTTGGGCTCCTCCTGCTGCTTCTCTGCGCGCTGCTCCTTGGCCAGCTCGAGCTGCTCAGGTTGCTCGGGCTGCTGCTCAGGCTGCTGCTCAGGCTGCTGCTCAGGCTGCTGCTTGGCCTGTTCCAGCGCTGCCGCGGGCTCAGGCTGAGACTCTTCCAGCTTGGCAGCCTTCTCCGGCTTGCTCTGCTCTGGCTCTGGCTCTGGCAACTCTGCGCTCGGCTCCGCCTGCGGCTGCAGCGACTCCTTGAGCACGGTCACTGGTATATCGAGCGCCTGCTTGGGCGGCTGCAGCACACGCCCCTGGGCGCCTAGCGCCAGGCAGAGCAGCAGCAAAGCGACTGTCTTCATGTTGCTCTCGAGTGTAGCTCTGGCTCTTGCTTCGATTTCTCTTTCTTTCTTTCTTTCTGTCTTTCTTCTGGCTTGCTTTCTCGCGACGCTGACGACGTGTAGCTGAGACTCAACGCTTGCGCCTCGCGCTCGCAGACTGTTTGAAATTTCTTTAGCCTCGCCGCATTTATATGCTCGCACGGCGGCGGCGTCGGCGTCGCTGCTGGCGTCGCCGCTGCGACGGCGCACAAGCCAAGCGCAGCGCAGCGCGTCGTCTTCGCTGTCGCTGTCTTCTTGGTCAATTCTCGTGCTGAAATGTCATTGAACTGCGCGTTTCTCCAGCTGCCCAAGAGACCAAAGCAATCGCCGAGGATAATTGGCCAGGCAGCGTGAGTGTGGGGGGGGGGGGGCAGGGGGAAGCGAGGGTTCGATGTGTTGAAGCGCATCTTGTGGCCGCGCTGCTCCTAGTTGAACTTATCAAGGTTACACAATGGCAAATAGAAGCTGCACTCGACGCTGCCACTTGGACTTTGAGCGAGAGAGCGGGAGCGGGAGCGGAAGAGGCAGCGCAAGTGCAGCAGGAGTTTGGCTTGCCAGTGGTATTTATAGAATATCCGCGCAGCGCTATAGATAGATGTGCATTCAGCCTTGAATATTTAAGTAGCTGCACAGTAGAAGCGTCCATGATCAGTGCATAGATTGGGAGAGGTGTAGATGGAGGGAACTAGAGATCAAGCCAGATAAGGGTATAGTGAATAAAGGTAAGGGTAAAGTAAACTATAGCTATAAAGGAGTGAAGAAAATAATAATAGTTATGATAATAATAAAAATAATAAGATAATAATAGTAATAATAATAATAATAATAATAATAATAATAATAATAATAATAATAATAATAATAATAATAATAATAATAATAATAATAATAATAATAATAATAATAATAATAATAATAATAATAATAATAATAATAATAAAAATAATAATAATAATAATAATAATTAAAATAATTATATTAATATTACTAACAATAATAACAGGTTCCTGATTTTTGACTTAGGGAGAGAATAAGATCGAAAAATCTAGAGAAATTGAGAATTTGAAGTTTTTGAGATATAAAAAAGTAAAGAATTGAAGATTTCTAGATAATAATTACGAAATTTAATTTAATAGATATAGAAAATTATTGATGTAGACACATTTTAATAGAAGAAAAACTAAAGATAGTTACATAGATATATTATATAAATAACTTTAGCTATGCTTTATATAGATAAATTATAAAAAATTTTAGTTTTGCTTTTATTAAAATGTTTCTACCATAATAAAAAACATAAAAAAAAACATAATTAAAGCGGACTTTAGGTATACGAACTAATGATTAGAAATTATGGAAAATACAAATATTTTTGTAATATATTTACCATAAGCTATGAAATTCTACAAATTTAAAGATTTAAAGAACTAGATTTGAGGATAACTAGAAAATTCAAAGTAAAGATATAGAAAACTATTTATGAATAGAAATGGGCACAGAGAGCAAGAGAAGAATGTATGATATCTTTAAAAATATCAAGGTTTTTAATGAAAAAAGATAATATTATAAATTAAATTATTAAGGTAGATAATATATAAATCTCGAAAACTAAATCTTCGTACGCTTACGAATTTTCACTCTCAGTTTTATACACATTTCCAAAAATCAGTTATAAAATTCTCAGTTACGAAACTCAGTTATACGCGTCTACAGACTTACGTTTGAGATATCCAAGAACGTGAAGCCAAGTGCCTTTGCTTTTAATAAAACTTTGTTAATGCTCGAAGTTAATTAACGACGATAAAAACAAAGAGAATTCTGCGGAATTTCAAGGCTCTTAAAGTCGCGTTTCTTTATGTGAAAGACGCATAACTTGTTTGCCGGCGACGATGTTCGATGAAGATTCCAAAAATATTCGCCAAACAGAACGAGATGCTATAACCAGTGATATATATAATGCAGTTGCAATGCATATAATTCAAGATTTTCGTATATAACATTTAGTTTTTGAAAAAATATATATAAAAATTCTAAAAATAGCCAAAATATATAAAAAATTTTGAACATATTTACAGAAATATATAAAAATATATAAATTTATAAAATGGCTAAAATTGGTATTTGAAAAAAAAAACATATTTAAATATATAAAATTATATAAATTATGCAAACTATAAAAATAGCTAAAAATTAAATATAAATGCATATAAAATAAAATTATTATAAAATAGCTAAGAATCGAGTTCTCTCTCTCTCTCTCTCTCTCTCTCTCTATCTTTCCCTATCTCTCTATCTTGTTTCGAATTAAATTATTAAATATAAAAACCTACAAATATTTAAAAAATATATTTAAATATATAAAACCATTACGAAAAAAATTACAAAAATTATTATTTTATATTTATTTAAAATCTCTGAAATTTTTCTCCTGTAAGCGCATTGCCCCTTCGTCTATGCCCTAACGAGTTCTACATCATGTTGCGTCTTA